>JALAZF010000249.1:5393197-6665096 GCA_022829125.1 Lathyrus tuberosus | reverse complement strand
ACCCATTTCTTTACTTCTTGGGCCTCTAATAGAGTGTAAGACCCAACCCCTTTGTAAATGCACCCCCTTTTGGGCCTCAGCCATTGTATAAGTCCCACTGTATTTTCAAAAAAACAACGGCACGATCGTCGCCTTTTTAACAAAATCAACTGGGCCTCTCCTAGAGCTATAAGTCCCAATTTTTTTCTTAAAACTCTTTGGGCCTCTAATAGAGTGCAAGACCCAAGCCCTTTTTTAAACCAAAATAATTTAGGCCTCAGTGTATTGTATAAGTCCCGATACCGTCAAAAAGTTCGGCACGATCGTCGCCTTTTTAACAAAAATCATTTGGGCTTCTCCTTGAGCTGTAAGCCCTACCACTTGTACAAAAATAAATTTGGGCCTCTAATAGAGTGTAAAACCCAATCCCATTTTAACCAAAATCTTTTTGGGCCTCAGAAATTGTATAAGTCCCTCTGCATTAAAACAAAAACCTCGGCGCGATCGTCGTTGCCAAACAAAATCATCTGGGCCTACCCTCGTGTTGTAAGCCCCATTTCTTTTATTTTCAAAATCATTGGGCCTCTAATAGAGTGTAAGACCCATCCCCTTGTACATAAAAACTTTTTGGGCCTCAAGTATTGTATAAGTCCCTCTGTACAGTTTTCAAAACAACGGTAATCATCGTTAAAACATGGGCCTCTCCTCGAGCTTTAAGCCCCAACAATCTTTTCAAAGCACTTTCTCCTTTGATTTTGAATTCAAATATATGTTGTTATCAATACTTTATTTGTTGAACAACTAACCAAACAACATGGAACCTCTACAACGGGTAAGCGTTTATCCACTTTCATTTACCGCTTTCATATGTATATAACTGTATTGTGGGGCTGCTTCACTGTAAGTCTTCTTTCACATCCTTTTATATACTTGTCACATATCCACTGTGTAATACTAGTATAGTTATTTAGAGTTTTCCCCGGTAACTACGTCTAGCACTAGGTAAAGCCTTGTTGGTCACTCTTAAATACAAACAAAACTAGATCCCCCGTAGGATTCTAGATACAGTCTTCCCTCCTCTTGGGGTTAAACAATATGGAACAAAGAGAAAGGAAGTATTCTCAGTGAACCTTTTCTCAGATTGTCACCCTTAGAAATTGTCAAAGAAACTCTAACTCCCCAGAGATGATATTTTCTCCGTGAATGGCATCTCTTGAGTTTCTTCCAAATTCTCAAACTTTCCTGGAATGATCTCTTCTCGGTGAATTTCATTTCTTGAACTTCTCTTGGTTTGGGGACCCACAAGCTTCCTGAAAGCATCCCTGCCTCCTCTTGGGCGTTGTACAAGGACCCTTCGGCTTCTTAGAAGTTCTCATGCCTTCTCTTGGGCTTAATACAAGGACCCTGATGACCTCTTAAAGGTATAAGACAGAACTTAGTCATCCTTTGCTAGAGCAGTCTTTCCCGCGTCAAAACTCTGGCCACTTTAGGGTTGATACTCATCCCTTAATGCCCGTGCCTCCTCTTGGGCATTGTACAAAAGATAAAACTCTAGACTTGGACAGTCTAAGACCCTTGAGTCTCAAAGACATTCTCAAGTTCCTTTCAAACATAGGAAGAAACCCCGGTCTCTTCCATGAGAGTTCCCCACACTTGGACCCGCTTCAGGATCTCCAAAATCCACAGGGGTAAGGCAGCCTCCTCTTGGGATTTGTACAAATGATTCTCCCTAGCAGAACTAACCTTTTCAGACTCTCTTGTTGAGTCAATCACTTTTTAGCCTCCGTCTTGGGGTTTGTATAAGACACATATAAAAAAACCACTCTCTTGTTGAGTATAAAAGACTCTCTTGTTGAGTCAATCCCTTTTTTAGCCTCCGTCTTGGGCTTTGTACAAGACATATAAAACACTCTCTTGTTGAGTATAAAAGACTCTCTTGTTGAGTAAACCTCCTTTTAGCCTCCATCTCGGGCTTCGTACGAGACAGAAAAACACTCTCTTGTTGAGTATAAAAGAATCTCTTGTTGAGTCAACCACTTTTAACCTCCGTCTTGGGCTTTGTACAAGACATATAAAAACACTCTTTTGTTGAGTATAAAAGACTCTCTTGTTGAGTCAATCTCCTTTTAGCCTCAATCTCGGGCTTCGTACAAGACAATAAATCACTCTCTTGTTGAGTATAAAAGACTCTTTCGTTGAGTCCAACAACCTTCAGACTCTTTTGTTGAGTCAATCACCTGTTCAAGACTCTCTTGTTGAGTCAACCCTTTTTAGCTTCCGTCTTGGGCTTTATACAGGATAGATAAAAGTAATCTCTTGTTGAGTCAAACCATTCCAGCCTCCATCTTGGGCTTTATGCAAAATACATTCTTCCCAATGGAGTCAAAATCCCTTTTAGCCTCAATCTTGGGCTTTGTATAAGACAGAAAGAACATTTTCCTCCGGAAAAGTCAAACTTCCAGCCTCCTCTTAGGCTTTGTATAAAGAAAACCTCAATTGAGTCAATCAACCTTTTAGCATCAAAGTTGTGCCTTGCTCACAGTATACAAACATCAACAACTCCTCTTTAGAGATGACAAATTCTCTCTCAGCCAAAACCCTTTAGCTTCACATCTTGGGCTTTGAACAAGATACAAACCACCTTTAGTTTCACGTCTTGGGCTTTGAACAAGACACCAAAACACCTCTTTCCTCCCATAGAATAGGAGGAACTACGATCGCTCTGATTTCCCTGTTTCGAGAATATGTAGGCATAAGATTGCAAAATCTTAGCGAGCATACTAATAAAAAATCCAAAATCCCATACCTTCACACATCAATCGAGAAGCATCAGACCTAACATCTTACCAATAGCATAGAAACTGTTTTTAAGCGAATAACCCTATAGAAGAACCCCCTTTTAATAGCATCTGTAAACTAACAGTTTTGACTGTTTAATCTCAGTTCGCAAGCAGGGTTAATTGGAGACATCTATTTCCCTTCCTTAATCAGCTCAACAGGATAAAAAATGAATCGAACTGTAGTACCAAAGCGATAGTGATTTGAAAACACAAAAATCGCACTACAGAAAAATGGTGACCACAGTGGGAGGCATTCTTTCTTGCATTCCCAAGGGATGAAACCTTAAGTTCTCGAAATGTCACAGAAATGGCGACTCTGCTGGTGAGTCATTGTCTGTATAGGATCATAAGACTAGAGGTCTAGGATGATTAAGACAAATATATATATATATATATATATATATATATATATATATATATATATATATATATATATATATATATACTGCTTTTCCTAATTGATATCTGTGTTTATTTTTCTGCTAATGGGAATGCGTGTGATGCCGCATGTGGAAAGATTGAGTATACACCTAAGATATGGGATGGCATTATACGGGTAAGATAGGGGATCACTCTAGGATACATCAGCTCGCTGGCGATCCGCTTGCTTTTGTTATCCCAGAGGGGTCAATGATTTTGCAGACAGGTACAAAAAATACCAGTATAAACCTTTGGGGATGGGTAGAGCCTTGACTTCATGACACCGACCCTTTGACCCCATATTTTTTCTATGTTTTTGTGTGCTGCATTCATGCATTCATTTCATTAAAAAACATTAAGACAAAGAAAAATCTTCTCTTCTAGTCTCTCTTTTTCAAATTAAACTAAGACAATGATTACAAATGTCAGATAAAGAGATTGCGTTAATGGATTTCGATAGAAGGAAAACTCATAAGTACACCTTCAAGGTTCCAAAACTAGAGGATTTAAGAGGTCTGGCGAGAATGATCACCAACCCCGAGGCTTTCAGAGCCAAGTATGGAGGACTGCTATCTCTGTTAAGGGTTCATGTAATCGAAGGAATCCTATCCACACTAATCCAGTTCTACGATCCGGTCTATCACTGTATCACATTCCCGGATTATCAACTAGCACCAACACTGGAGGAGTACTCTCACCTGACTGATTTGCATATTACGGACCAAGCTCCCTTTTCTGGACTGGAAGAAATTCCAAAGGATCAAACCATTGCGAGAGCAATCTATTTGGACGAGTCAGAAGTCAAGACTCACATGACCACTAAGGGGGGAATCCAGGGTTTGCCAGCCCAGTTCTTGACAAAGAAAGCTCTATAATTTGTTAGTATAGGGAACGTGGCCGCTTTCGAGAGCATCTTTGTTTTGCTCACCTACGGGTTATTTTTGTTTCCCAACATCGATAACTTTGTAGATATCAATGCCATTAAGGTTTTTCTGATTGGAAACCCTGTACCGACCTTACTCGCAGATGCTTATCATTCTGTACATTTAAGGAATTTGTACAGTGGAGGAATAATCACCTGCTGTGTAGCCCTGCAATACAAATGGTTCATTTCCCACTTACCCAAGTCTGCTGTATTTTGAGATCCTAAGAATACTTTACGTTGGTCGCAGAGAATCATGTATCTTACCAACTCTGACATCAATTGGTACAATCGAATCTATGACGGGATCTGAATCATTGACCGTTGTGGAAATTTCCCAAATGTACCCCTTGTAGGAACTAAGGGAGGAATCAACTATCATCCATTATTAGTTCGTCGTCAATTTGGATACCTGATGAGGCATGTCCCGCATAATGCTCATCTGGAAGGTCTTTTCTTCAAGGAAGGAGAAAACGACAAGGCACTAAAGACGGAGATATTGCATGCTTGGAAACACGTTCATAGGAAAGGAAGAGAGTCTCTAGGAAAACCAGACTGTGTCTCTGTGGAACCTTATCTCCACTGGGTACAAACTAGAGCTCTCAAGCTGAGGATGCCTTACCCTCGTCAGGAGGTTCTTCCGTTAAGGGACACTGTCCTTTATTTTATGTCCGATACGGAAAAACTTCAGGTTACTCTCAACAGAGTTCAACAGGAGAAGAAGTCTTGGAAGAACAAGTACCGTATTCTCAATGTGGAATGTAAGAAAATACAGCAACTGTTAAAAGAAAAAGATGCTCTGATTGAGATTTTAGAGCAACATGCTATAGAAAACCAAGATGCCCAAAGGAATTTGCTCACTCCTTTCACTTGGCAAAGGAATGACAACCCGACAACGGCTTGAAAGCCCCGGTCAAAGAAAAGGAAAATACCAGAACCAACACCTGAGCCCTCCTCCGAGAGGACTCAGTATCCATTAGTGAAATTCTGGTACCAGATATGTGATGTTAAGTGCGATGTCACAACATCAATATCTGTTGTATGAACAAGACACTAAAAGCCATGATGTTATGTGTGATGTTACAACAACACACTCTGCAATGGACAATGTAAAACAACAAAAAAGCACACAAGGATTGTTCACCCAGTTCGGTCTAACAACCTACATCTGGGGGCATACCAAGCCAGGAAGGAAGTCCACTATTAGTAGTATCAAATTACAGACTCAACAGACCAGTTGACAATCTACCTAATTTAATCACTACCCAATGACCCTTCTACCTAAGTCCTCCCTAGGTAAGAGACTCCATCTCACTCCCAATCATCGCAATGATGTCTAGCAGTCAACATCTTCGCCACTGCATCAACAACTTGATTTCCAACAACTCTCCAAACACATAGAAGTCACACTTCCATGACACACCTTGGAGTTGCTTCAAAGCTTCCTCCAAGAACAATACAAAACTCATTACCTACAGGTTTCTGAGTAAGAACACAGTGACCATCTCACAACCCGAGTGGTTCACTTACACTAAGCCCTAATGATCTACATCTTGGACCCGTGTCTATTCTAGATTACAAGCATTTTATTTATAACTTTTTCCCAACTGGATTTGGGCCTTCAAATCACAGCAAATCTTCTGCTACAAATCTGCAAAAGATTCTGCTACAAAATAGATCTTCAATTAAATCTTCAATCAACTCTTCATAATTAACTCTAATTATTCTTCATATCTTTTTGCATTAAATTAGCAACAAACTAATCTTCTTCATAACTGATTGCAACAAAATATATCTACCCCATGATATTCGACTGCAATCTCTGATTCTCTTCAGCAAAATATCTTATTAACATCAGCAACACGCGCAGCCCTAATAAATCATCTCTGACTGATGTTCACAACTGATGCACGACATCGGGTTTAACATCAGCACACAACTGCAGCCCTTACCCCTTTAACACACCAGACTGTTAAATAAACAACACAATAATGTTAAAAGCTCATGTTGAAACATCAACCATGACATTAACATAGTTTTACCAAAATTTCAGCCAATCACAAGTACTAACAATCTCCCCCTTTGGCTAATTTTGGCTAAAACACATATATAAACATTACAACTCAGGTTACAGCCGCAATTACAACCCTATACTACTGTTAGTAGTCATCAGCAACTACTGAACCTAACAGTAACCAACAGTTATGGAGAATCATCTTCTTGGGAAATTTTGAATGATGTTAGGACATCATGCTTGACATAACATCACCACAGAGCACCATAGCACAACAGCATCAAGCAGCACATTAGGACCTAAGGAGTAGACAATCTTGTAGTCATTTGGTGCACATGAGGAAGAAGATATCTGACACTCCCCCCTCAATACAACACATTTCTTTTTCCTTCCAGGACAGACCCAGAACAATTGTAGAAGACTCCTCCAGAAAAGAAATGTCTGTCTATACATAAAAGACCAATGGTGGCATAAGATAATTCTGCACACCTTCTTTGATCAGACCCCCTGGTCAATTTGTGGCATAACATGGAACTTTAAGAAGTGTCATTCTGCCAACCCAGGTAACTCAAAACACAAGTCACAACTGTGTTCATAACTCAGGACACAAGTCACAAAGACTCAACACTAACCTAAGGTTAGGACATCCTTTTTGACATCTCTGAACCATATCTGGAACTGCAGACTCCAGACATAGCATCTGCGCAAACCATTTATCAAAACCCTTTCCTTTCTCCCCCTTTTTAGCCACAAATTGGCAAAGAAAGCCCTCACAGAACCAGACCCAAGTAGTGCTCACCCAAAAACGAACAAACGCCATAAGACTTATGAAACAAGAACACTCACTGGCTGAAGGAGCAAAATTTAACCTCTATAAATAGCTGACCAGTTACTTTGGAATTAACGAGCCTTGAATAGTCAAAGTTCTTGGTCAAGGAAACGCTATTTTAGGAACTAAAAACTCCATCCAAATTCAATGTCCATCATCCAAAACAGTCTTGACCGCCTTTATTGCCTCTAACTGATACTTACCATAAAAATAGTTCCATGCATAGTCGAAGACACGTGTTTCACCTTATCCTTACACCACCGTCCAAAATAAATCCTTGTTTGGCTCAAGAAAAACATGTCCTGTACCATGTTCTGACATCTTATCCCACAATGTCTGCTTACTCACAACATTATCACTCCAAGACTTCCACAGAAGATTATACATTCCAAACCAATAAGCTTGTCTTCAGACTTCTTCTCAGAGGCATGTGCACCAATTGTCATAACCATCAATCCCAACCAACAGCCTAATGTCATAACATGTTATCTGACATTAGATCCTCAAGCTGATAATCATGCAAGCTTTACAATATATGCACCTTTGCTGCAGAACTCATGGACAAGTACTCCCTCTGTCATGGTTAACCAATGCTCTAAATGAAGATGAACATTTGACCATACTTGCTGAGCACATGCATATTGGTACCAATGTCCCTTTCTCCAAAGGTAGCCATTCCCTATCATACTCTACATCTTCAGACTTTCAATCAACCAATACCTGATTGTAGCACCCCAAAATTTGCCCTACCTTTTTCTGGCTTTCGCTTCGCAATCATCTGCATATCCATTAGGTCATGACTCATTCATCCATTTGCATTGGGCTCTTGAGGTGTGGGATCATGGTTTCTTATCTTTTGTGCGAATTGGTTGATATTCATCAATTAAAGATGGTGGTTAGGGTTCATGGCAAAGGCATGTTGACATGAGATCCAGTTGTGGATTTATATTGTAGTCAGGACAAAATTATTCCCTCAGTTGCTTATTGTTCACTGCGTATAATACGAGTTAATGAGGGAGGAGATCGAAGTTGATTCGAGGTGGAGTTCATGGAGTATTTGAGTTTGAATTTGGATTGACCAAACGCTTTAAGATATTTGGAATTCAAGATACAAGTCCGTAAATCCACATCCACCCCATATCATAAACCATATCCACTTTCATCCATTCTTTTTCATGTCCATATTAAATCCATTAGACCATTTTTACCATTTTTTATAAATCCTTATTTTCAAATTCATCAACCCAAAAATCCATGTTCAATAACCAAATAGTAAATATCCAAAGGCCTTGTCCTAATCCGTTTTCGATTCAATTCTAAACTAATTCTAAATTCCATTTTTTCATATCCAAATTCATGATGCCAAAAGATAAAAGGATCTACATCCAACATAACCAAGGATTCTGGCAAGTTTATATTCCGGGACACTGTGTATTTGGAACTATCAATCTCAGACCATGGCTAAGTCTTTTGAGGTTACTGAGTCATCCTTGGATACGGAATTACAGTGATGTAAAAGCTCATTAAGACTTATATGAGATCATCATCTTTGCAAAAAAAGCTACCTTAAGGGCCTTGTCAAAGACCATGGCATTGGAAAAAAAAGAGCAGTTCAGGCTACAAACTTACTGCAGCAGTTATTTATCCAAAAGGCTAGCAGACATTCACTCAAAAATAAAGCATACCCAAGTTCAGTTGTTCATACAGAACGAAAATCCACACACGGAAGAGGAGTTGAAATTGAATGAATGCGGGAATTATAGGGCAGTGAAAGAGGATTTTATAACAGAAAACCAATTTTCATATCAGAAAAAATATACATTTCCCGCAGCATAAATTACAAAAGCAGAAGAAATTACAAAAGGTAAAAGGCAGAAACTAACAATTTCACTAACCAATTTCCTCTAACAATTTTCTAACAGACACTCTAACAGAACTCCTAACCGAGTTTCTAACTCCATAACCAACCAACTCTAACAGAAAATTCATTCTTCCAATTCTTCTAACCAACTCTATTCATCTTCAATCTCTTGATTCTTTCCCTCTGATTCTTCTCTCTTAATTCAGTTTCCCACAAGCTCTTCCCATCAATAATTCACCATCGACCTTCAAGCTCCAAGAAGCTTCTTTGAACCTTCATCACACATAAACCTTCAAGAGCTCCTGCAAATCCCATTCAACTTTGCTCTTTCACCATTTCATCATCATCGAGAATTCCTCAAACATCTGTAACTTGTAAATCAATCACAACAACGCCAATTTAGAATCACGATTCACCGGCACGAATTCACAGCATCATCATCAAGAATCAACGGCCATTCATCAATCTGCAATCAAACTCTGCACGGATTCAAAAACAACATCAACACGACACCACGTCAATTCAGCTTGAAACTTCACAAACCAGAAACCAGAAAATGCGCCCTCAACAACCAAATTGAAGAACCTGCAACTCCATAATTCAACAAATTCAGCATAGAAGCAAAAGCCAAAGATTCAGCATAGAGAACCCCCGAGGAGAAGTGAACGAAGAAGAAACACCGCATAGTGAAGAGAGGAGGTCGTTACCTGAAGCTTGACGTCGCCGGCAAAAAAGATACGTCTGGTAAGTCATCGTTCTGGTCTGCCTTCTGCAATTCAGATTGCCACGATGTAGACGTCGAGTCGAGGAACAAAATATCACCGGCGAGAGGCTTCGAATCCTCCTATGCATCATTTAGTTTCGATTGGTTTAACTAGGGTTCTTTGGATTCTTATTGTTGTGGGGGATCGTGGAGCAAGAATTACCACAAAATAGAGAGGTTGAGTGTGAGAGAGGTAATGAGGGAAATGGTGTCATCGTGAGGAAATGTCGGCGATGAGGAGGAAATCGCGCGGCGGAAAACGAGACGGGGGTGAGACAAGATGAGTGCGTCGGCGGAAGGAAGAAGAGAGTGAAAACCTAGGGTTTTCTGTCTTCAGAAGAACCTATTTGATGCAAGAGGTTGAATTGGGTCATGGGCCCATCGCCCTCACCACAAATGCCCTCCTCCCCATGGAAATTCTACCCACACCATCATAATGTTCAACACACCCCCTGTACACTAAAAACGCTACACGCCAGGTACCCCCTTTTGCATGTGTTATTTGTTTTTTTTGCTTTTCTTTATTCTGTTTTAGTAAAATGTTAATTAGGATTTCATTTTAGGATTCTAATCAGAATTATTCGAAAAATTAATTTTAGAATAGGTTTAGTTGTAGGATTAGAACTTAACTTTGCTAGAAGTAGATGATTAGTTCGCTAATTTTAGATTTAGGTGTTGGAATTGATTCAACACTTTAGAATTCATTTCAAATTAGAGATTAGTATTGACTTTAACTAATATTTTAACATGTTTTAGTAAGTGGATTAATGGTAGATTAGTTTTGATTAATTTTTGTTTAGGAGCTTATTTCAATTTGATTTAGGTTTTGACTTTGGATTGACGTTATTTTAGATGTTAACCATGTTTCTAATTGATTTTTTTTACATGGTTTATTGGTTGATTAATTGTGACTAATTAGATTAGATTTTGGATAATGTTTTTGAATAATCACTTTTTGGCTTAACGGCACTAATTACTTTTTGCTTAATTGCTCATTAATTGATTCTTGGTCTCTTGGTTCACTAATTGTCTTTTGCCTAATTGCACTAATTTTCTTTGCTTACTAATTGTTCTTAGCTTAATTGCTCACTAATTGATTTTTGGCTTAATTGTCCACTAATTAGTTTTAGAATTAGAACTTTGAACTAATCGACATTGATATAGCTTGAATTGACTTAGTTTTAATGCTAACATTGACTAATCCTTTTAATAGTTTCATTTGATGACTTTGTTAATAGTCCTTAATACTTGTTACATGTTAGTTTTTGACTAAGTGTTGTTTACATTCTAGTATTGATTTCATTTACTTCTTATTTGACAGTCTCCATTTGATTACTTTGACTAATCTTTTGAGTTTGTTTTGTAGTGTTTCTCACTTAACTTGCTAAATTGCTTGAATTTAGAAGTTGTTGTAGCATACACTGCTGTAATGGAAAAAGTGTGTTGTAAAATGTTGATATCCTGGCTGGCTGCATATACACCTGCCCTGTTCTGGAAATAGTAGCTGTTATAGGCTGTTTTTACTTGTTGCTGGTTTTTATAGCTATGCAGGTGCTGGAGCATTGTTGTTGTTGTTGCTGTTTATGGCTCATTGCCTTGTTTTGTCTTAAGGACTTAAACTTGTTTTACCTTAGCCGTTGGTGGATGTTTATAAGATGTGTGCACACTTCTAACATGAGTTCAATTCTGGTTTTGGTTCACTTTCATGTCCTTTGCCTATACTTGTAACCCTTAGGTGACTTTCTTTTGTTGGTTTACCTTTAACTTCAAAGTAGATTAGTCTTGTAGCATAGTTGTAACTTGACTTGTAACTTCATAATCCTTTTAGGTCTTTCACTTTAACTAGTGTGACTCAAATGTATATAGCCATTAGACTTAGGTTTCATGTTGTACATACACTCTCTTGTTATTACTAATGTCTTTGGTTCACATGTTCAAGGTACATAAAGGAGACATTCCAAAGGTGGTGTGACCATTTCATTTTGTAAATAAAAGCTTGTTTCTAACTCGGTTTGCTATATGTTTATAGGTGCTTTTGTGACTTGCTTTCATTGCGCTTTCGTTGCTTTGCTACAGATTCATATCCGTTTGGTAGGACCTCTTATCTCGTCACTTCTCTTTAATGCTTTCAAATGCCATGAGAAGTAGGAATAATCGATGCCATGATAAGTAGGATTGTATGGAAAGCCCTCAAGTGAGGCCATGATTGTGCTTGTTTGATATTGTGCCTGAAGACCTCTATGAGGCATCCCATTCCCATTTCCCCTGGTAAGACCTCCAAGGAGGCAATTGACGGAAGGTAGGGTTTGCAATCAACCCCCGTTATTCTAGTTGAGTCGTTCTTTGCTCTCATCACATGATTGAAGCTTTGAACATCACCTGCTCCTATTATTGAGTCGGTCAAGTGGAAGATAGGGTTCGTAACCAACCCCCACGCTTTGTTTTTAGCTCGCATTGACCGATGCTGATGCTTATGTGATCTGACTCACATCTTCCGCTTTTTATTCTGCTCTCCAGGGTTCTCGATACCTTTGGGTGAGCGCCCCTATTTCTCACACCTAGTTTGTTTGCCTAGGTTGATATGACCCCTTGGCTAAAGCTCCCTCTTTCTTATTGTGATTGTGTGATGTTATTGTTGACTGACACTGTTTACTCTTTTATTGCGTTTAATTCATTTTGTGATTGATTTATCCTGTGTTTACTTGTCTGATGGCATGATCCCTTAGGATTCCTAGCTCCACGTAATTTTTGATTAAGTCGGAGGTAGGAGATACATTAGGATAGCAATCCATGTATGCTAACATTAGGTAGACTTCCCTTTCTTACCTCAACCATAGGGCCATCATTGTATGACAACATTAGGACCTAGTTTCCCCTTAGCATTTTTCTTTCAAACCTTGAGTCTTTCTCTCATCTCAAAATAAAAGTAAAAAAACACTTAATGATGGCATAACATGTATTGCACTTGAACCTAAAGTATGGGAAATGGAAGGAGGAGGGTTTCTCTCCACCTTCCTAGAGTGTTTAGCATACGGCCTGTTAGGACGACCATGCGATGCATTCGATCTCATACGATAGACTTGAATGCAATATGTGTTATTAACACAAAGATAATCAAAACACTTCTTTCTTAAAAGACAAAAATAAACAATAACGTCTTTCCTTCGGGAATTCTTTTCTCATCTCACTCACTCTCAACGTACGAACGTGCTCCTCCTCGTTCTCTTGCAAGATGGTAACGCCTAAGTCTCCATACAACGAGCTACAACACCTGAGCTAGAACATTATCCGTTCCCTAAAAAACACAAGCAATTTTCCCTAGGTGAGGGGAACTACGTCGCTCTGATTCTCATGTTCCCGATGAGATACGTAGGCAGTGGGGTAGGGCCCATTCGAGCACTTCTTTTATTTTCCCTACATTTGTTTCTCTTTCTCTCTCCTCCCCTTTTCCAGTTTTCCAGTCAGCAGTTCCTTTTCCAGCATCCTTTCCTTACACCCTCTGATCGAGACAAGCAAGCGTGGATCCCATCGGGTACGATGGACGCGTGGGGGTGCTAATACCTTCCTCTCGCGTAACCGACTCCCGAACCCAGTTCTCTTGGTCGCAAGACCATGCTCTATCCTCCCTCTCAGGTTTATGCAGTGTTTCCTTTCCCTCTCTTGGGATAAATACACATTGCTGGTGACTCTGTTTCCGTGCCACTTTCGCATTTGTACTTGGATGAAAATCCCGGGAGTGACAGCTGGCGACTCTGCTGGGGATATGAACCCAGAATCTCAGGTTTCCTTAGCGAGTCAATCCTAGCGCTTGTGTGTTTTCTTTCATTGGGTGTTTACCGTGGTGCTGTGTTTTGTTGTATTTACTGTTGTACTGTATTGCTATTTACTGTATTATCGCTTTACTATACTTTACTGTATTTATCGCATTTACTGCATTACATATCATTATTATGCTGTACTGTGCTGTTGTTTTCTGTTTGGCGGGCAGGGTGTTCTGAGAGATAAGCCCACTACCCAGGCTTGAGTATACACATAGGTATTAGAGTGGATAGTCATGACACTTACGTGGTGGTGACCACGTATTGTTGTTCATGAGACCCATAACCAGACAAGGTCCTATTAGGAGCTTTCTGCTACTGCATGTTATGCAGGCCAGTAGTTATTCTCCTGAGGACTCAGTTGCGGCACTCCTCCCGAGATGTGACAGTGGCAGACCATGTTCTGTGGCAAACCCATTGCACATTCTCGATCCGAGGACCCAATGCTGAGAACTTACTATAGGATATCCTTTTTGAAAAAGAATCAGTGGAGGCACTCCTCGATTGGCGATAGTACTGTAACCCGAGGGATGAATGTACTATTGCTTCTCGACCTGAGTGCCAGAAGCTGAGGACCTTTTGTTTTAGAGAATCAGTTGAGGCCTCCTCGATTGATGATGATGCCAAACCAGAAATGGTGAACGTATCATCATTTCTCGACCTGAGAGCCCGAGATACTGAGGATCTTAGTACCCATATGTGAGAGGGGCAGGTTGTTTACAGGTTTGCAGGTAACCTTGACTTTCATCCTACTTGGTATTCTGGTTCTCTTATCAGTGTGGACTCATCAGCTTGGTATTATGTTATTCCGATTACTCTGACACCTTGATTATGCCGATATTATGGCATCCCCGTATTCTGATCACGCCGGTGTTCTGTTTATTCTGGTATTCTGATTATGCCGATATCCCGGCATTCTGGTATTCTGATTAGTCGGATATTCTGGTATTCCGGTGTTCTCTTCAGAGCCGACCGATGAGCTTATTCGGTCAGCAGCACAACAGTTATCCAGATTATATGGAAGCTTTGATCCCATGTCTGTTGCATCTGCATTAACATTTTCGCATACATGTTCTTGTATTTCCAAGGGATATTAACTTTAAGACTTGCCACTGAGCATTTCCATCCATTTCTCATGTTTCTTCTAAAAAAAGATTTTGTGAATCAAAGCATAATGATTCCTTGGAAATATTTGAACATGGCATTCTGCATGGCATTCTCATACTCATATGCATAACAGGTGTTCCGGTGCGGATTTCTCATTCTGACTGGGTATTCCCTGCAGAATGGCCAACATGACTTCTTCCAACTACTCGATTCACCACAATCAAGGTTCAGATATGGAACAACTCCGAGCGCTGGTGACTGAGATGAAGGCCCAAATGGGGCATTTTATGGTGGACATTTAGGCGTTGCCCCAAGGTCAGGAACTGCTGAGAGAAGAAGTCAACAGGATAAAGACTCAGATGGGCTGGGTTATGGAAATTTTGAATGTCGTGTTAAGAAAGGAAAACAATCAGGTGTCCGCTTCCGCAGCAGAGGTTCTCATTTCTCCTATCTCTTTGGGGTCTCCTCTAGACCATGGATTGCCTCGTGAATCTCCTTCGCGACCAAAATTTTCCTATAGGAAATCACTTCCTGTTCTCCAAGAGGATCCTAATCCAGAAAAGCTTGAAAAGAAGTTTGATCCGATTCCGATACCATACGCTCAGTTGCTTCAACACTTGCTCAAGCTTCGGCTAATTGATTTGGTTGATGCGGGACCTCCATACACCAAGTTTCGTATGGGTTCCAATGTCCATGATAGGTGTGAATTCCATTCAGGGGTACCTGGCCATAATGTTGAAAATTGTAAGATGCTCCAGTATAAGGTCCAAGGGCTCATTGATTCAGGGGCAATCGAGTTTGCGCCCATCAGCACTGTCAGGCGAAGAGATGTTCCTCCAATTGCTGCTAAAGAGGTGGATATTCTTTCCCCCTCTCAGGGACCTTCTTCAATCCAGAAGCCTTGGGTTCCGAAACTACTGCATCAGCAAATCACAGCTGGGACCGTCTCGGTTGTATCCCTTCATCATCAACAGAAGCAAGAAAGGGTTTTTGATCCTCTACCGATGTGTCATATCGAATTACTTCAGCAACTGCTTTAGTTAAGATTCATTGAGCTCCGGAAGTTGACTCCTCCTGCAAAGCTTCCAAAAAGGATGGGATGCCAAGGCTTATTGTGATTTTCACTCAGGGGCACCAGGCCATGATATTGAGGGGTGTAGAGCATTCCAGCACTAAGTACAAGACTTAATTGACTCCAAAACAATCGAGGTTGGACCAGCTGGCTTGAAGGTATCAGGTGATCTTACGCCAGTAGATGTAAAGGAAGTGAGTATTCCTTTCCCTTCTCTAGGATCTACCCCAAGTCATGGGTATACTCCTCAGCTTCAGGTTTCAAAGTCCTCACGTCAGCAACTTTTGTTTGTTCCTCGGCCAAATGTGGAAAGAAAAGTACAGGGGCAGACTAGGCACCCTAGTCAACATTGGCAGTAAAACCGTCAGCAACAGAGGCAACGAGGACTTAGGAGGTCAGAGAGAGTGTCTGCTCCAGTTCATATTTCTCAAAGCCGGGTTCTTGCTCGCCTTCTCCAAGGCTCTTTGATTCAGCTGGGCAAGGTAGAGCCAGTGCCATTTCCTTTTCCTCCGGATTATGACATGAATGCCAGGTGCGAGTTTCACTCGGGAACATTTGGACATACAATTGACAATTGCAGAGTGTTCAAACATAAGGTGCAAGACTTGATTGACTCAAAGGTTATCACACCAGACGGTTGGCCCATAAATTGAATTGTCTTCATCAGATTGAGCACCCAGTTTGCAAAGACATCTTCAGAATCAATAAGTCTAGACGGAGTCAAGCCTCCTCAACAAGGACATCATTTAGCCTCTTTACTGTATTCTCATGTGTCGCTTTTATGTTTGTCAAAACATTTGTATGCATGCATGAAATTTGTTTTTCTTTTTATGCTAATACTAATAAAGCGCGCATGTTTTTCATGAAGTAATCCATTCGTATTCACTCATAAGTTTGTATGTGTGCATTGCAATACCAACTATCATGCTTAAACTCTTGAAGGAGGATGATGAGTTGAAAACGCGAAAATCTCTAATTGTGTGCTTTTGGATAAGAACCCTGTTGAGGATGTACAGGCATTGTTTCAACTCCCCAAACACTGGAGATATAAGGGAGATAGACCCTCGTTAACCCCTTTGAGCCTTGAAGTAGGAGTTTCTTTCGTATGAAAAAACCCTCACATTTAACCCAGGGGCAGGGTAGGCGTCAGTTAATTTGACCGAGCGTTCAAATTTCAAAAGGAGTGTGCATCTGAGGATCCATTACCTTCTATTCCACTGCCAAGAGGTCAAGAGATGTGAAACCACAATGGTTATCCATCAACAATCAAAGAGTGAGGCAGTCACAACCTTTTCAATAAAGTCAAGACAAGCTAGTGTCACACAACGTGTTCAAGAAAAAGAGAAAAAAGAAAAAAAAAAGAAATGAAAAAGCCCGCTAAGTTGAAGCTTGAAAACAAGCAACTTAGGCAAAAGTTAGGGCATCCCGCTGGACTCCGAAATCAAAGATTCAAAAGAATATGTCCAGGCAAAAGTTAGGGATAAGCAATAAAGAATGCAAAAGCGAAAAACAAAAGGATTACAAAAGAAAATCCTCGAGCAAGAACAAAGTCGTGTGATTACGAACAAAAGACAAAGGGGTGACTGTCACTCCTAAGCCTCATTGGGTCTCAAATCATCAGTTTCATGGGTTCCTTAAAGATCACAAAATCTTTTGAGAGGCGAACACTTGTGCAAATTAGCTGAACGTAGGACTGGAGAACATCACGAAGAGTGGGTGGGCACCGATAAACTTTGAGCCTTAAATCCTTTTTTCTCAAAACCGTGAACCAGGCCACGATACAACCCTCAAAAGTCCTAATTGAAACATGGTTTATTTCGAAAGCATACTACCAAGAGATAGCGTTCCTGACTCCTGTGAGTTGTGCTAAAAGATCTTTGTTGGTGTTGCATGTGCATTGCATTCTTTCATTAAAAAATCAATGTCGTATCCTAAGCAGTGATTCGTTCACATGGCTTTGCGATGTCTTTTCAGTAAAACTTCAAGATTAACATGTGTGTTGCATTAGAATTTTCATTCTCATACTAAAACATTTTCTGCTTGCATACATTTGTTTGACATCAAAAGAAGTTTACATATGGGAATTCAGTCCAGAAGCTTAATCTTTCCGCGTTGAGAATCCTGAAACTCCCAAAGGACAACCACATCCAGTGGTACTTCCTCAGGAAACTTTGTTGAGCAGGAGCTTTCCCAACAAGTTGTGTTAAAACGTAGCCGATCCGGGGCAATCACGTCGAATCATCTCTTTAAGGTGTAGCCGATTTGGGCCAATCACGTCAAGAAATCTCTTCAAGATTCATTATACTAGGATAAAGTATTTCAAATATTTACGAATCTTGTCGAGGCAAATTCTTTCATACACTATGCAGTCTGGGGCAATTACGCCGAGATCTATAAATCTCTCCGAGAGTTTGAATACCCTGGGGTATTTTAAATGCCAGGTTTTCTGTAAAATCCTCTTGAGATGATTTATCCCAATAGACCATGTGGTACGAGGCAAGTCGGGAGTTCGCTTGTGATATTTGGCATATAGTCGATCAGTAGAAGTGTGAAGCGCCAAATTAGTTCCCAACATGGACTTTCTCTTCCTCGGCAAGGCGCCAGAGGGTATCGTTCCCCAGTGAGGTATTAGCATTGCTAGTTGCCCCCGGCAGAAATAGCCAGGACAGTGTTGTCCTCGGCAAAGTATCTTCGCTAGCGAGAGACATAAGGTTTGGTTTCCCCAATCGGAGTTAGATTTGCCTTTCTCCAGCAAGAGTTCGAGCCCCTAGACAGGGTAGAGATGGTTTGATCTTCCCCTCCAAGCAGGTGGGCATCCTTTTGAAACGCAAATGATAGTTCCTCCCCAAGCAGGGACGGTTGCTAAGTATGAAAGTACTTCTTGGAGGTGGTCATCCCCAGCGTGTTTACAGAGCTTCATGATCCCCAGCAAAGTCGTCAAATGGTAGTACCGAAGCCATCATGTTCAGGAAAGGGTTCTCATGTCACCCTTTTGTCACAACATTTAATGATTGAGTCCATCGTTCGACAGACGGTCGCGCATGACGATTCGATATTGACAAGTCAATTGCAACGGGGCAGCATTGTATCTTATTAAGTCGATTCTCCTATTCAGTACTTCTAACAGCTACAAGCTTTTCTGTGTCGATAAAGGTTGTGAATCCCCAGTGAAGTCGCCATCCCAAGCATGAAGCATTTTGAGAAGTCCCCAGCAGGAGGTGTCCCAAATCTATTATCCCCAGTAGAGTTTGAAGAGGCGTGGTCTTCTGTAAAACCCTCTCAAGGGACATTTCCAGCACAAGACGCTCTGAAGTGGTTCTCTCCATCAGAGTTTGTTGTAAGCTCATTTCCCCAGCGGAGTTCTATGGTTATAGTTATTCCCTAAGCAGACTAGTTCAGATGATGCCTCCCCAGCAAAGTTATCATTTCCTACAGTAATCTCAACAGGTTTATCAGGTCAGAGCCCAGATTAGGAGATTAGGTTAATTTGTCTTCCCCAGCACGGTTTGCGACCGCGAAGTCAATCCAGCTTGTTATCCCCAGCGGAGTTACTTGCCTTTCCTCAGCATTTATTTTGCTGAGGACCTCTTTGCATTTTGCATATAGTATGCATAGCATCCTCAAAACGCGTAGCATTTCCATTGAGATGGAGCATTACGCCATGGAAAAATTTAAACATATGCATGGGAAGCATAGGCCAGTTTTGATAACTCGTGCGAGAGTCCAAAACTTTGCCCCTATATCATATTGACAAAGCCAGAAAGAACGTCTCGTTCATCCCCAACAGACATTGCAAAGCAGCGCAAAGGGTTTCATCACTTTTCTCCCCGCAGAGTCATATCTCTCAGCTTACAAGTCTCTTGGAACCATTCCCGATTAGATTCCTGTAGCCGTCCCCGACAGCCCCCTTTGAGTTTTAACCATACCCGTTCCAGACAAGTCCATTTACCCATTCCTGATAGGTAAGCCTTGGTTATAAACTACAGCCGTTCCTGACCGCACCTTTGAGTTTTAACCTTACCAGTTCCCGACAGGTCCATTTACCCATTCCCGATAGGTAAGCCTTGGTTATAAACTGCAGCCGTTCCCGACCGTACCTTTGAGTTTTAACCTTACCAGTTCCCGACAGGTCCATTTACCCATTCCCGATAGGTAAGCCTTGGTTATAAACTGTAGCTGTCCCCGACAACTCCCTTTTGTTTGAACCTTGCCAGTTCCCGACAAGTCCACTTGCCCATTCCCGATAGGCAACCCAGGTCCAAACTCACCAGTTCCCGATAGGTAGTTTACCAGTTCCCGACAGGTATTTCACCAGTTCCTGACAGGTAGTTTACCAGTTCCCGACAAGTAGTTCACCAGTTCCCGACAGGTAGTTCACCAGTTCCCGACAGGTTTCCTATGGGGTCCAATGGTTCCAAATTCTCTCTCACAAACTGTTCTTCCTTACCATTGCGTTATTTACAACATTTTCTTTATCCACACAGTGCAAATTTTTGCGTTCTTTTTGTATTCAATCACCTTCTACCTTGAATGTCTGAAAGCTGTTGCTATCATCCTTTCAGGTCCAAGTTGATTGAATAGGGGCAGTTGTAGCACCCCAAAATTTGCCCTACCTTTTTCTGGTTTTTGCTTCGCAATCATCTGCATATCCATTAGGTCATGACTCATTCATCCATTTGCATTGGGCTCCTGAGGCGTGGGATCATGGTTTCTTATCTTCTGTGCGAATTGGTTGATATTCATCAATTAAAGATGGTGGTTAGGGTTCATGGCAAAGGCATGTTGACATGAGATCCAGTTGTGGATTTATATTGTAGTCAGGACAGAATTATTCCCTCAGTTGCTTATTGTTCACTGCGTATAATACGAGTTAATGAGGGAGGAGATCGAAGTTGATTCGAGGTGGAGTTCATGGAGTATTTGAGTTTGAATTTGGATTGAGCAAACACTTTAAGATATTTGGAATTCAAGATACAAGTCCGTAAATCCACATCCACCCCATATCATAAACCATATCCACTTTCATCCATTCTTTTTCATTTCCATATTAAATCCATTAGACCATTTTTACCATTTTTTTATAAATCCTTATTTTCAAATTCATCCACCCAAAAATCCATGTTCAATAACCAAATAGTAAATATCCAAAGGCCTTGTCCTAATCCGTTTTCAATTCAATTCCAAACTAATTCTAAATTCCATTTTTTCATATCCAAATTCATGATGCCAAAAGATAAAAGGATCTACATCCAACATAACCAAGGATTATGGCAAGTTTATATTCCGGGACACTGTGTATTTGGAACTATCAATCTCAGACCATGGCTAAGTCTTTTGAGGTTAATGAGTCATCCTTGGATACAGAATTACAGTGATGTAAAAGCTCATTAAGACTTATATGAGATCATCATCTTTGCAAAAAAAAGCTGCCTTAAGGGCCTTTTCAAAGACCATGGCGTTGGAAAAAAAAGAGCAGTTCAGGCTACAAACTTACTGCAGCAGTTATTTATCCAAAAGGCTAGCAGACATTCACTCAAAAATAAAGCATACCCAAGTTCAGTTGTTCATACAGAACGAAAATCCACACACGGAAGAGGAATTGAAATTGAATGAATGCAGGAATTATAGGGCAGTGAAAGAGGAGTTTATAACAGAAAACCAATTTTCATATCAGAAAAAATATACATTTCCCGCAGCATAAATTACAAAAGCATAAGAAATTACAAAAGGGAAAAGCAGAAACTAACAATTTCACTAACCAATTTCCTCTAACAATTTTCTAACAGACACTCTAACAGAACTCCTAACCGAATTTCTAACTCCATAACCAACCAAATCTAACAAAAAATTCATTCTTCCAATTCTTCTAACGAACTCTATTCATCTTCAATCTCTTGATTCTTTCCCTCTGATTCTTCTCTCTTGATTCAGTTTCCCACAAGCTTTTCCCATCAATAATTCACCATCGACCTTCAAGCTCCAAGAAGCTTCTTTGAACATTCATCACACATAAACCTTCAAGAGCTCCTGCAAATCCCATTCAACTTCGCTCTTTCACCATTTCATCATCATCGAGAATTCCTCAAACATCTGTAACTTTTAAATCAATCACAACAACGCCAATTTAGAATCACAATTCACCGGCACGAATTCACAACATCATCAGCAAGAATCAACGACCATTCATCAATCTGGAATCAAACTCTGCACGGATTCAAAAACAACATCAACACGACACCACGTCAATTCAGCTTGAAACTTCACGAACCAAAAACCAGAAAATGTGCCCTCAACAACCAAATTGAAGAACCTGCAAGGCCATAATTCAACAAATTCAGCATAGAAGCAAAAGCCAAAGATTCAGCATAGAGAATCCCCGAGGAGAAGTGAACAAAGAAGAAACACCGCATAGTGAAGAGAGGAGGTCGTTACCTGAAGCTTGACGTCGCCGACAAAAAAGATACGTCTGGTAAGTCATCGTTCTGGTCTGCCTTCTGCAATTCAGATTGCCACGATGTAGACGTCGAGTCGAGGAACAAAATATCACCGGCGAGAGGCTTCGAATCCTCCTATGCATCATTTAGTTTCGATTGGTTTAACTAGGGTTCTTTGGATTCTTATTGTTATGGGGGATCGTGGAGCAAGAATTACCACAAAACAGAGAGGTTGAGTGTGAGAGAGGTAATGAGGGAAATGGTGTCATCGTGAGGAAATGTCGGCGATGAGGAGGAAATCGCGCGGCGGAAAACGAGACGGGGGTGAGACAAGATGAGTGCGTCGGCGGAAGGAAGAAGAGAGTGAAAACCTAGGGTTTTCTGTCTTCAGAAGAACCTATTTGATGCAAGAGGTTGAATTGGGTCATGGGCCCATCGCCCTCACCACAAATGCCCTCCTCCCCATGGAAATTCTACCCACACCATCATAATGTTCAACACACCCCCTGTACACTAAAAACGCTACACGCCAGGTACCCCCTTTTGCATGTGTTATTTGTTTTTTTTGCTTTTCTTTATTCTGTTTTAGTAAAATGTTAATTAGGATTTCATTTTAGGATTCTAATCAGAATTATTCGAAAAATTAATTTTAGAATAGGTTTAGTTGTAGGATTAGAACTTAACTTTGCTAGAAGTAGATGATTAGTTCGCTAATTTTAGATTTAGGTGTTGGAATTGATTCAACACTTTAGAATTCATTTCAAATTAGAGATTAGTATTGACTTTAACTAATATTTTAACATGTTTTAGTAAGTGGATTAATGGTAGATTAGTTTTGATTAATTTTTGTTTAGGAGCTTATTTCAATTTGATTTAGGTTTTGACTTTGGATTGACGTTATTTTAGATGTTAACCATGTTTCTAATTGATTTTTTTTACATGGTTTATTGGTTGATTAATTGTGACTAATTAGATTAGATTTTGGATAATGTTTTTGAATAATCACTTTTTGGCTTAACGGCACTAATTACTTTTTGCTTAATTGCTCATTAATTGATTCTTGGTCTCTTGGTTCACTAATTGTCTTTTGCCTAATTGCACTAATTTTCTTTGCTTACTAATTGTTCTTAGCTTAATTGCTCACTAATTGACTTTTGGCTTAATTGTCCACTAATTAGTTTTAGAATTAGAACTTTGAACTAATCGACATTGATATAGCTTGAATTGACTTAGTTTTAATGCTAACATTGACTAATCCTTTTAATACTTTCATTTGATGACTTTGTTAATAGTCCTTAATACTTGTTACATGTTAGTTTTTGACTAAGTGTTGT
Organism: Lathyrus tuberosus; assembly: GCA_022829125.1. NCBI lineage: Eukaryota > Viridiplantae > Streptophyta > Magnoliopsida > Fabales > Fabaceae > Lathyrus > Lathyrus tuberosus. The sequence goes on along the minus strand of JALAZF010000249.1, from coordinate 6,641,703 downwards.
TTACATTCTAGTATTGATTTCATTTACTTCTTATTTGACAATCTCCATTTGATTACTTTGACTAATCTTTTGAGTTTGTTTTGTAATGTTTCTCACTTAACTTGATAAATTGCTTGAATTTAGAAGTTGCTGTAGCATACACTGCTGTAATGGAAAAAGTGTGCTGTAAAATGTTGATATCCTGGTTGGCTGCATATACACCCGCCCTGTTCTGGAAATAATAGCTGTTATAGGCTGTTTTTACTTGTTGCTGGTTTTTATAGCTATGCAGGTGCTGGAGCGCTGTTGTTGCCGCTGTTTATGGCTCATTGCCTTGTTTTGTCTTAAGGACTTAAACTTGTTTTACCTTAGCCGTTGGTGGATGTTTATAAGTTGTGTGCACACTTCTAACATGAGTTCAATTCTGGTTTTGGTTCACTTTCATGTCCTTTGCCTATACTTGTAACCCTTAGGTGACTTTCTTTTGTTGGGTTACCTTTAACTTCAAAGTAGATTAGTCTTGTAGCATAGTTGTAACTTGACTTGTAACTTCATAATCCTTTTAGGTCTTTCACTTTGACTAGTGTGACTCAAATGTATATAGCCATTAGACTTAGGTTTCATGTTGTACATACACTCTCTTGTTATTACTAATGTCTTTGGTTCACATGTGCAAGGTACATAAAGGAGACATTCCAAAGGTGGTGTGACCATTTCATTTTGTAAATAAAAGCTTGTTTCTAACTTGGTTTGCTATATGTTTATAGGTGCTTTCGTGACTTGCTTTCGTTGCGCTTTCGTTGCTTTGCTACGGATTCATATCCGTTTGGTAGGACCTCTTATCTCGTCACTTCTCTTTAATGCTTTCGAATGCCATGAGTAGTAGGAATAGTCGATGCCATGATAAGTAGGATTGTATGGAAAGCCCTCAAGTGAGGCCATGATTGTGCTTGTTTGATATTGTGCCTGAAGACCTCTATGAGGCATCCCATTCCCATTTCCCCTGGTAAGACCTCCAAGGAGGTAATTGAAGGAAGGTAGGATTCGCAATCAACCCCCGTTATTCTAGTTGAGTCATTCTTAGCTCTCATCACATGATTGAAGCTTTGAACATCACCTGCTCCTGTTATTGAGTCGGTCAAGTGGAAGATAGAGTTCGTAACCAACCCCCACACGTTGTCTTTAGCTCGCATTGACCGATGCTGATGCTTATGTGATCTGACTCACATCTTCCCCTTTTTATTCTGCTCTCCAGGGTTCTCGATACCTTTGGGTGAACGCCCCTATTTCCCACACCTAGCTTGTTTGCCTAGGTTGATATGACCCCTTGGCTAAAGCTCCCTCTTTCTTATTGTGATTGTGTGATGTTATTGTTGACTGACACTGTTTACTCTTTTATTGCGTTTAGTTCATTTTGTGATTGATTTATCCTGTGTTTTCTTGTCTGATGGCATGATCCCTTAGGATTCCTAGCTCCATGTAATTTTTGATTAAGTCGGAGGTAGGAGAGATATTAGGATAGCAATCCATGTATGCTAACATTAGGTAGACTTCCCTTTCTTACCTCAACCATAGGGCCATCATTGTATGACAACATTAGGACCTAGTTTCCCCTTAGCATTTTTCTTACAAACCTTGAGTCTTTCTCTCATCTCAAAATAAAAGTAAAAAACCACTTAATGATGGCATAACATGTATTGCACTTGAACCTAAAGTATGGGAAATGGAAGGAGAAGGGTTTCTCTCCACCTTCCTAGAGTGTTTAGCATACGGCCTGTTAGGACGACCATGCGATGCATTCGATCTCATACGATAGACTTGAATGCAATATGTGTTATTAACACAAAGATAATCAAAACACTTCTTTCTTAAAAGACAAAAACAAACAATAACGTCTTTCCTTCGGGAATTCTTTTCTCATCTCACTCACTCTCAACGTACGAACGTGCTCCTCCTCGTTCTCTTGCAAGACGGTAATGCCTAAGTCTCCATACAGCGAGTTGCAACACCTGAGCTAGAACATTAGCCGTTCCCTAAAAAACACAAGAAATTTTCCCTAGGTGAGGGGAAGTACATCGCTCTGATTCTCATGTTCCCGATGAGATACGTAGGCAGTGGGGTAGGGCCCATTCGAGCACTTCTTTTATTTTCCCTACATTTGTTTCTCTTTCTCTCTCCTCCCCTTTTCCTGTTTTCCAGTCAGCAGTTCCTTTTCCAGCATCCTTTCCTTATACCCTCTGATCGAGACAAGCAAGCGTGGATCCCATCGGGTACGATGGACGCGTGGGGGTGCTAATACATTCCTCTCGCATAACCGACTCCCGAACCCAGTTCTCTTGGTCGCAAGACCATGCTCTATCCTTCCTCTCAGGTTTATGCAGTGTTTCCTTTCCCTCTCTTGGGATAAATACAGATTGTTGGCGACTCTGTTTCCGTGCCACTTTCGCGTTTGTACTTGGACGAAAATCCCGGGAGCGACACTGATCTACTTCAGTCTTCTCTACATTCTCCATCCAAGGCAGACCTTCTACTTCATCATTCTCCCGTATGACTATGTAGACGCTCCTTAGGCATAATGTAGGCATCACCCTCCAAGATATCATCACCATGATTCTTGATATGCTCCACCAACTGGACTTACTATTGAACTAGAGAATTAAACTCTCATCCACCTTCAAGAAGAATAATCTCCTTGAGTCTTCAACTCATCACCCTTCTGCTCAAGACAATCCTCAATAATAACCAGCTGCCACCCTCTGATTATCTTGATTCTTCGAATCCACTTCTGAGATCAAATAGATGCCACATTTTGACCTCTTTCACGTTTGTCAGAACTCTCACAAAGATATCTTGATCCACCAAGGAAACTTGATCTTCAAGTCACATGTTCCACTTGCTCAAGAGCAAACACACTTAGACTCCCTAAGACATGTAACCTCTTCTCAAACCACAGCTCCCGCAAACTGTATAAGATAGATCTTATTGAAGCATCCATAACTTCCATAACTGGGATCACCTCTATCTTAAGCTGATGTGCCAAATCACCAGCTGAGACTTCTGAAGTTAAGCTAGATGCCAAAACATTATGATATCCAACTGTTGAATTCAGCTCTTCCTTCTGCCACTTAGAAGAACCTCCTCCCTTTTCAGAAACAAATTTCCATGCTCTCATAGACTTGATTCAACAATCAAGTTTGAGTAGACAACCTCCATCCTGCTCAGAAATTCCAGAGACTTCAAACCTACCACATCTGAATCTTCAGACAATAAGTAGTCCAAGACTACCCCATAACTATACCAAATAATGCCATTTCTAAATGCACTATAGAACACACAATCTTACTATTATGATTGTTTCACAGAGTTCTCACACACCAACACACCACGAAGAGAAAAGTATACTTCAACAGTCCTGCATTTTTACATCAGACATATACATAGTCTCCCGTCAATGTATTTTGTCTTTAGTTGAATTCACACCCTTATCAACAGCAGACACATACTTAACTCCTGTCAAGGTAACCTTCTCACCCAACCGGCATCTTCTGATTCTTCTTCAAGTCATCATGACAATCACTCATACCACAAAAGCCTTACAGGTTAGGTCAGTGTCTTGATCTTTTACTTCACCCTGAGCAGAGAACTGAAATGATGTTTCAACATCAGTTCTGACATAGTCTAAATCACATTAAACATCTCCTATGGATTTGGAGACTACAACCATATTAATCCACACATATCTCTTGTAGGGTACACATGAGAACATACCACCAACTTGCATAACACACTCTTCCAGAATCTTCTTCTTATAAGCACAAGATTCAGACCTCTTGTCCTTCTGCATAAACATACCATAGACAATCTGAATCCTGAAAGATCTCATGCAAGCATCAATTGACCACTGGCTGATTTACCCTGCTACTGCACACACCTCTTGGGTGCATTTTCTCTATAAATTTGTCCTCAAGGATCATCTCCTTCTCTTCTGCTATCAAGATTACTACCTTTTCTTCAACTAGCTCTAGCTGAAATGCTATGACAATATGAACAGCATCTAAAGAATTTTTCAACTCCACAACTTCAGTGATCCTTCAAAACTGCTACAATCTAATAGGTCTTTGACTCAGCATTTACCATAAACTGTTGATGTGTAGCGCGATGTCATGACATATTAAGCTCAGCTTCTTTCTTGATACAACTTCTTCCAGTTCATGTACCATCACAAGAGAATTCATCTTAAGGTATACCAGAACTACATTTGATATTATAACCAGGAAGATCCTCCTAATTAGGTCACCACAACTAAGGTTAAGAGATAACTTATCAAGATCTTCACTCCCGCATGAAAGATTTGACAGTGATACTCTTTTGCTTTGGCTCCACCCTCTTCTTTCACCATTAAGAAGGAATCAATGTTCTGGACATATTGGTCTTCAATGCCTGATTTGAAATATATTCTTCTTCAAAAAAACTGAAACTTCCATGTCATCCAGTCTTTAATAAGATCCATTCACTTTTTGATCACTTCTTTCCCAAAACAAAGATATGAGATAATCCTCAAGTATCTTTGGCATCATAGAATATCCTGCTGAGGAGACCAAACCCTAATGTCTTTCCAAGAGAATACCTTCCTAGAATCTCACCACCAGAGATACAAGAACCAACCAGGGTTACATCAGATACCAAGCAGCGAAACACACACCAACTCCTCAACAACCTTGAGGCAAATCAACCTCACAGCAGCAGTACATACTCTATCATGAATAGTCCATCCTTCACTCCAAGGGATCATACAAACAACTATAAGAACTGAACAAGTCCAAAACTCAGCAAAACTATCTTCCTTGCTCATGAACCAGAAAGTATCTTCCCTAGATCTCATCCAGCAACAGACAGGATGCCTGCTCAGATACCAATTGAAATTCTGGTACCAGATATGTGATGTTAAGTGCGATGTCACAACATCAATATCTGCTGTATGAACAAGACACTAAAAGCCATGATGTTATGTGTGATGTTACAACAACACACTCTGCAATGGACAATGTAAAACAACAGAAAAGCACACAAGGATTATTCACCCAGTTCGGTCTAACAACCTACATTTGGGGGCATACCAAGCCAGGAAGGAAGTCCACTATTAGTAGTATCAAATTACAGACTCAACAGACCAGTTGACAATCTACCTAATTTAATCACTACCCAATGACCCTTCTACCTAAGTCCTCCCTAGGTAAGAGACTCCATCTCACTCCCAATCATCGCAATGATGTCTAGCAGTCAACATCTCCACCACTGCATCAGTAGCTTGATTTCCAACAACTCTCTAAACACATAGAAGTCACACTTCCATGACACACCTTGGAGTTGCTTCAAAGCTTCCTCCAAGAACAATACAAAACTCATTACCTACAGGTTTCTGAGTAAGAACACAGTGACCATCTCACAACCCGAGTGGTTCACTTAGACTAAGCCCTAATGATCTACATCTTGGACCCGTGTCTATTCTAGATTACAAGCATTCTATTTATAACTTTTTCCCAACTGGATTTGGGCCTTCAAATCACAACAAATCTTCTGCTACAAAATAGATCTTCAATTAAATCTTCAATCAACTCTTCATAATTAACTCTAATTATTCTTCATATCTTTTTGCATTAAATTAGAAACAAACTACAGGGATCTTCCAAGTCATGGATGGATTCTCGGGCTATAACCAAATCAAAAAAGACATGGAGAAAACTTCCTTCATCACCCCATGGGGTACTTTTTGTTACAAGGTAATGCCGTTCGGGTTGAAGAACGTCGGGGCAACCTATCAACGGGCCATGACTACTTTGTTTCATGACATGATACACAAGGAAATCGAGGTATATGTCGATGACATGATTGCCAAATCTAGAACAGAGGAGAAGCATGTGACCCACCTGTCAAAGCTATTCGAGCGGTTGAGAAAGTACAAACTCCGTTTGAATCCCAATAAGTGCATATTCGGTGTCCGTTCAGGGAAACTTTTAGGGTTCATCGTCCTCCAGAAAGGAATTGAGGTTGATCCTGACAAAGTAAAGGCCATTCAAGAAATGCCTTCTCCAAAAACTGAAAAACAAGTCAGGGGATTCCTGGGGCGTATGAATTACATTTCCAGATTTATATTCCTCATGACCGCGACATGTGCGCCGATCTTTAAATTACTCAAAAAGAATTAGGACTTCGTTTGGACAGATGATTGCCAAACCGCCTTCGACAGTATCAAGGAATACTTGTTGAACCCACCGATTCTATCACCGTCAGTGGAAAGAAGACCACTGATCATTTACTTAACAGTCTTGGAAGACTCAATGGGTTGTGTACTTGGCCAACAAGACGAAACCAAAAGGAAAGAGTCTGCCATCTACTATTTAAGCAAGAAGTTCACTGACTGTGAGACTCGGTACACTATGCTCGAGAAAACATGTTGTGCTCTGGCTTGGGTAGCCAAGCGTCTTCGCCAGTATATGATTCGTCACACTACTTGGTTAATCTCAGAAATAGATCCAATCAAGTACGTCTTTGAAAAGCCTGCTCTCACGGGAAGGATTGCCCGTTGGCAGATGTTGTTATCTGAATATGACATCGAGTACCATGCTCAGAAAGCCGTCAAAGGAAGTATTTTAGCCAATCATTTGGCTCATCAACTAATTGACGACCAGGAATCAATCAAATTTGACTTCCCAGATGAAGATGTCATGTATCTAAAAATGAAAGACTGCGATGAACCACTACCCAGTGAAGGGCCAGAACTAGGATCTCAATGGGGATTCATTTTTGACGGAGCTGTCAACCATTACGGAAATAGAATTGGGGCAATCATTGTTACCCCTCAGGGTACCCACATTCCTTTCACCGCCAGACTGATATTCAAGTGTACAAACAACGAGGCCGAATACGAAGCTTGTATCATGGGTCTCGAAGAAGCGATCGATTTGAGGATCAAGAACTTGGATGTATATGGCAATTTAGCCCTGGTTATCAATCATATCAAAGGAGATTGGAACACATACCAATCAGGACTGATTCCTTACAAAGACTACGCAAGAAGGTTGTTACCTTTCTTCAACAGAATCGAGTTTCATCATATCGCTCGTGAAGAGAATCAGATGGCTGATGCATTAGCCACCCTCTCTTCCATGATTAGTGTAGGTCAATGGAACGACTTACCTAAGATTGACATAATGCGCCTTGAAAGGCCCGCTTACATCTTCACGATTGAAGCAGTCATAGACGACAAACCTAGGTACCAAGATATCAAATGCTTTCTTCAGAAATAAGAGTATCCCCCTGGGGTATCCAGAAAGGACAGAAAGACCCTCAAAAGGCTAGCAGACAGCTTCTTCCTGAGCGGTGATACACTCTATAAGAGAAACTTTGACATGGTCTTACTCCGATGCGTAGACAGACCAGAAGCAAACATGCTGATAAAAGAAATTCACGAAGGATCCTTTGGCACTCATGCCAACGGACACATAATGGCGAGAAAAATTCTAAGAGCAGGGTACTACTAGTTGACCATGGAATCCGACTGCTCAAGTACATGAGGAAGTGTCACAAGTGTCAGATATACTCAGACAGAATCCATGTACCGCCAACATATCTCAAAGTTCTTTCTTCCCCGTGGCCTTTTTCCATATGGGGAATCGACATGATCGGCATGATCGAACCTAAGGCTTCAAACGGACATCGGTTCATCCTGGTAGCCATTGATTACTTCACCAAGTGGGTCGAAGCAGCGTCATACGCCAATGTAACCTGACAAGTGGTGGTCCGATTCGTCAAAAACAATATCATCTGCCGTTATGGTGTTCCGAGCTAGATCATTACTGACAATGGATCTAACTTGACCAATAAGATGATGAAAGAGTTATGCGTAGAGTTCAAGATCGAACACCATAACTCATCTCCCTACCGACCCAAGATGAACGGAGCGGTAGAAGTGGCTAACAAGAATATCAAAAAGATCGTTCAAAAGATGGTGGTAACCTATAGGGACAGGCACGAGATGCTACCCTTTGCCCTTCACGGTTATCGCATATCTATCTGCACTTCAACAGGGGCAACCCCTTTCTCTCTAGTATATAGCATGGAAGCAGTTCTCCCCATAGAAGTAGAGATCCCATCAATCCGGGTATTGATGAAAGATAAGCTAACAGAAGCTGAATGGTGTCAAAGTCGACACGATGAACTGAATCTGATCGAAGAAAAACGAATAACGGCGCTATGCCACGGTCAGTTGTATCAGGAAAGGATGAAGAAGGCGTTTGACAAAAAGGTCCGACCTTGCGTCTTCAGGAAAGGAGACCTCGTGCTCAAAAAGATACAATCATTCCTCACTGATTCACAGGGCAAATGGACTCCGAATTATGACGGCCCCTATGTGGTCAAGAAAGCTTTCTCAGGCGGCACCTTGAGACTCGCAACCATGGATGGAGAGGAGTTTGCCTACCCCACAAATGTTGATGTAGTCAAGAAATACTTCGCCTAAACTAAAAAAAACGTCTCGGTGGATTGAAAACCCGAAAGGGCGGTCCAGGCAAAAATTAGAGACATAATCAAAAATCATCCCGGTGGATTGGAAATCTCAAAGTACAATCCAGGCAAAAATTAGGGATTAATGGCAAGTAACTATATTCAACAGGGGCAAATCCCCCAGCAGCAATCATGCCATCCATCAGGAAAACTCCAGTCAAGGTCATCTTCGACGGAAGCTCAGGATGTCCAGAATTCAAAGTTGGTAGAAGGATAACGGTCGTTATGTTTCAATGTAGCCCTTTTCCCTTAAATTACCATTTTCTAAACTTTGTAAATACTCCATGGAATCACGCGTTTGGCTGATTTCCATCCTATCAATAAAATTTGAGCCCTGGTGTTTTGTTTGCAATTCTCATTTGTTTTAGCTTTATAGAACGACATTTTAACATGATCAATGATTCTTGAAATAAAACAAAAATGAATTTACTTGTTAAACCTTTTCCTGCTTTTAAAATAAAGATGGCAATTCTTTTGACTGTTGAACGTCAAAAGAACATCGATCGCTTCTCCAGAAGTAGTCGAGCTTCAAAGTGCAGAATCAAAGTACTCCTTCTAAAACAGTGCACCTGAATGAAGGATCAACTGTGTCAGAGACCATGTTTCATCTGACACCCTCGGCAGAGTTCTCATCTCCTAAGCCCGACCAACGTAGCTTCCAACAGGGACTATCTCTCCTAAGCAAGGTAGAATTACTATCGTGAACCAGTGATAATTTTCATCTCCCGCTGTGGGCGAGTATCCAGTCGTGTTCATCCACTAGTCTGTATGTCGCGTCAGTTTTGTCAGCATATACATACATACATCATGCATTATTGATTTACATTCATATTCATATTGCATCACTATCACTCTACTCGGTCTTGTTCCCTAGTGATAAATGTCTTTTCAACCGAGTTGTCAGTTCTTTCCTCGTCGGGAAAGGTGGCGTCTGACAAACTGTTCCTCCACTTTGCTGCTGAATTGAAGTGGGTCCCTTGACCACTTTGATAACTTGAACCTCTGAAAGGCCAGAGAACCTTCAGCCAACATCAGTCTTCGCCATATAAGATGATGTCTTCGCTTTCCTGGATTAAGGAAAATCCCCAGAGAAAGCCTCTTAATCAGAGATTCGGCAATGCAACCATTTTTCTTCGAAAAATCCGCTGACGAAAAGGTTATCAACATCTCAAAATTGGATCACATCATATGGCATTTCTCCGAGAAGATCCCGAGAAAAGTATGATGTAACACCCCCAAGCGACAGCATTCTCTCAAGAGACCTGCTTTCCCCAGTAGAGCCGATAAATGGCGTCTCCAACAGAGAAATTTGTACACCTCTACAACTCAGATGAATGGGTTCCCCACTAATTCTGACATCAGATCTTTGTCCATCAAATGGCACCTCCCCAGGAAAATTCGGCGAGAAGTTTGAGGAAAACCGCTACGAACAGCGTCCCTTGTCAAGAAGTTTATTGACAAAAGAAACTGAGACCAGTTCCTTGGTAGGAAACCAGGATCGAGGGGAGGTTTATTTCAGAAACTGAGACTAGTTCCTTGGTAGGAAACTAGGATCGAGGGGAAGTTTATGTCAGCAACTAAGACCAGTTCCTTGGTAGGAAACCAGGATCGAGGGGAAGTTCATTTCAGGAACTAAAACCAGTTCCTTGGTAGGAAACCACGATCGAGGGGAAGTTTTTACCTTTTCTAAGTATCATTGCTTAGCAAAAGAAGATGGATGGGTAAGCTGCTATTCATAACCACCATCAAAATTTTGGGTATTCCGATATTTAATCCTCTTGCACCCCGAATGCCCGAATACCTTCACCATTCACACCTTCGGGTCCAAGAAGATTAAATAGGGGCATCTGTCATACCCTAAATTTTGACCACTAAGATTCCCCATCATTGTGTAAATCATCATCACAATATGGATGGACCATCATACCTCATTAGTCTCCCCCAAAGATGGGTGAGCATCCACTACAATCAAACTTAGGGTTTCAAGCCCTCTCAGAGCTCTTAGACAAAGGATCAATCAAGGAATGACATGATATTCAACTTGTCTAAATCTCTCAAATATCTACAATGGATCTAGAGGACCCCCACCTCAAAAAATTAAGCACAAAGTTGCAACATTCCAAGTGGATTAAGCCTCAAGATCGTCAGTGTCACCAAATTCGGGTTTTGGTCGACTGGGGCCTCCAGATGGAAATTTTCCTCTGGGCATGAGCCAAAGGCTTCAAAGAACAATCTAAGATGCTCCAAGGGACATCATGAACCCAATCATCAAGTCAATTTTTCCTCAGGGGATGCATTCATAAAAAATCAGGAATTAGGGTTTCTTGACCTAATTCACCCCTAAGTTGACTTTTGGGACAAAACATGAGCCAAGACCTCAAGAGAGGATTTGAGGGTCTCTAACACACTACATTGATCCATTTGCAACAATGGATTAATCCAAGAAGCTTGATCAACAAGTTTCAAATTCATCAGAACCACAATTAGGGTTTCGCGGGAAAAGTCAACCGTGCCTTTGACTTTTGACCCAGGCATGCTCCCAAGCCTTGGGACATGATTCAATACACCCTATAACACCTATGAAATCAATCAATCAAGTTTGATTTAGGTCAAGGACTTGATTTCATAGAGGATCACACAGTTTGGAGTTCATCTGACAAAAAGTCAACTGTGCACAAAAGTCAACTTTGACTTTTTGAGATTTTTCACAATTATGGTTCTTTGACCCTAAAATGATGTTAATATGTGATTGGGATCATCACTCATCAAGAAAAATCAAGAAAAGTGGGATAACTTGTAAAAGGGGTAACCATAAAAAACTTAGAAATTTTCTAAGTTATGGAATAAAGTGGCTTGGGTATCAACTTCCAAGGATCATAACTTGAGATCCAAGCAACCATTTGGGATGATCCAAAGATGGATTTGTAGCTCTCATGGCATACTTTAAAAATTTCAACTACACCTCATTCCAATTCCTCATAGATTTCAAGTTATGATTGGACCAAAATGCCAAAAAACATGAAAATGCATCATTTTTCAACACTTAGACAAAATTCTGTCCATGACAGATTTTGTTGAAAACACCAAAACTTGTGAGGTTTTTTCACATAGTTGGAAGTGGAATAAATTCCAAAGGTAAACATCAATGTTGTTGTATATGTTGCTAAGAATTCAAAGAGCTTATTAGCATGAATTGATTCAACTTGAGCCAAGAGAAATCCATGCCCAAAGTCATGCTGCTGCAACTGTTTTGGAAAAATCAGTTTGCACTTTTGCTTGCTTTACACGATTTCTGATTCAAGTCCAATGAGCCCTATGCTACAGTTATCTAATCTGATCCTAATCCAAATGATCCAACTTGCAAAGCTGAGTCCAAAAGCCAAAGGATCTTCCAACTTGAGATAAATGCATTTTGGCATATTATGACTTGAATTCAAGGGCATTAATGTGGAATAGTGCACTTTCAAGATTCTCACTCTCCTCAGTCAAGTTCTCTGATTAAACAACAATAAAAACATCTGAAGAATATGGATTTGGTCAAGACATAGCCCTGCTCTTGGGAGGGGCTAGGTTGCCTTGCATGAGAAGAAATGCCACCAAGCCAAAGCCATTGAATGTGATCTGATCCAGCAGCCATTCACTATTCCTCCAAGACAAGAGTTGATCGCCTATAAATAGAGGTTCCAATTGATCATTCAAATCACCCCAAAGCAACTTACAACATTGCTTTCTCTCATTCTCTCTTAAGTGCCAAATTTCTTTGTTTTTGAGCAACCACCATCGGGTTTTGAGTTGCAGCCTTAAGCAATCCATTCCAATTGCTCAAACACATCACATATGATGTATATGAGGTGTTCAAACACTTAAACCATCTCTGTAACACCTTTAGCTCAAAATCACTCTTCAACCAAGCCATTATGCCTCAATTCTGCAGTTGGATTCCTCCAACTTGATCCAAAGATTTTCAAAGTGTTCCAAGGCTTGCAATCCATTCAACAACATCCATTGAAGCTGTAGGGATCATCAAATCACTTCTGAAACACCATCTGTGCAGAATTCCATTTCAGCTTGCATCAAGGTAAGCTTCAAAACTCTCATAACATGATCCATGCATATTTCCTCGCATGATACTTTTGCCAATTGCTTGTCATCATATGTTGAGTGTTTCCCCTCAATCAATTGTTGTTTACAATTCTTATATAGGATTTCCTTGAGTTCATGCCAATTTTAGGGTTCTTCAGGTTTTAACTTGTTATGTTCTGATTCAATCCATTTCAACAAAATTGAATATTGTCATCATGATCCTTGTTAAAAAATGCATGAGTTTGGTGTTTGAATCATGTCAAATGGATGAGAGACGAGTGAGATAGGGTGCTTCATGCACGAGCTCGAGGAAGAAGATGACCATGGCGCCATTCTTCAGGTTTTCCAACCAAGTTTGCCTTATGTTTTTCATTTGCCATGTATATAATGAATTGGCATGCGCCCTAGTGGAAACACTAGTATGTTTATGAGTATTGGCAAGCGAGAGGTCTGGGGTTCGAATCCCCCTCGCCCCATACCTCTTTTTTATCACTTTTTCCTATTTTTTATTTTTCATATTATTTTATTAATGATTTGAAAAATTAATTTCTCACTCAATTTTTATCATTTTTTATTGGTTCTTTTTCTTAAAAATCACTAAAATGTTGAAATATTTTATTCCACATAAAAATCAAATTTATATTATTTATTTAATATAATTGGTATTTTTGTGAATAAATTCATTTTTAATTGTTTTTAAACATTTAAAAGTGAATATTTATTTTGAAAATCAAAACCAAATGAGTTCTAAACTATCTTGTGATTAAAACCTCATTTTTCAAACCTTAAACAAAATCACAAGTGGTTTATTCAAACTTATTTGGTATTTTTACCATTTTTATTGATTTTTTTTAAATATTTACTTTTAAAGGAAAACAAAATTAGGGTTTCTTTGATTTTCACCCTCACAAATCTTTTTAAAACTCTTTGGGCCTCTAATAGAGTGTAAGACCCAACCACTTTTTGAAACCAAAATGATCTGGACCTTAGATGTTGTATAAGACCCACTGTGTTTTCAAAAACCTCGGTGCGATCGCCGTTTTCAAGCAAAAATCCTTGGGTCTCTCCTTGAGCTATAAGACCCATTTCTTTACTTATTGGGCCTCTAATAGAGTGTAAGACCCAACCCCTTTGTAAATGCACCACCTTTTGGGCCTCAGCCATTGTATAAATCCCACTGTATTTTCAAAAAAACAACGACGCGACCGTCGCCTTTTTAACAAAATCAACTGGGCCTCTCCTCGAGTTATAAGTCCCAATTCTTTTTCTTAAAACTCGTTGGGCCTCTAATAGAGTGTAAGACCCAATCCCTTTTTTAAACCAAAATAATTTGGGCCTCAGTGTATTGTATAAGTCCCGATACCATCAAAAAGTTCGGCACGATCGTCGCCTTTTTAACAAAAATCATTTGGGCCTCTCCTTGAGCTGTAAGCCCCACCACTTGTACAAAAATAAATTTGGACCTCTAATAGAGTGTAAGACCTAATACCCTTTTAACCAAAACCTTTTTGGGCCTCAGACATTGTATAAGTCCCTCTGCGTTAAAAGAAAAACCTCGGCGCGATCGCCGTTGCCAAACAAAATCATTTGGGCCTACCCTCGTGTTGTAAGCCCCATTTATTTTCTTTTCAAAATAATTGGGACTCTAATAGAGTGTAAGACCCATCCCCTTGTACATAAAAACTTTTTGGGCCTCACGTATTGTATAAGTCCCTCTATACAGTTTTCAAAACAACGGTGCAACCATCGTTAAAACTTGGGCCTCTCCTCGAGCTGTAAGCCCCAACAATCTTTTCAAATCACTTTCTCCTTTGATTTTGAATTCAAACATATGTTGTTATCAAAAATTTCTTTGTTGAACAACTAACCAAACAACATGGAAGCTCTACAACTGGTAAGTGTTTATCCGCTTTCATTTACCGCTTTCATATGTATATAACTGTATTGTGGGGCTGCTTCACTGTAAGTCTTCTTTCACATCCTTTTATATATTTGTCACATATCCACTATGTAATACTAGTATAGTTATTTAGAGTTTTCCCCGGCAACTACGTCTAGCACTAGGTAAAGCCTTTTTGGTCACTCTTAAATACAAACAAAACTAGATCCCCCGTAGGATTCCAGATACAGTCTTCCCTCCTCTTGGGGTTAAACAATATGGAACAAAGAGAAAGGCAGTATTCTCGGTGAACCTTTTCTCAGACTGTCACCCTTAGAAATTGTCAAAGAAACTCTAACTCCCCAAAGATGATCTTTTCTCCGTGAATGACATCTCTTGATTTTCTTCCGAATTCTTGAACTTTCCTAGAATGATCTCTTCTTGGTGAATTACATTTCTTGAACTTCTCTTGGTTTGGGGACCCACAGGCTTCCTAAAAGCATCACCGCCTCCTCTTGGGCGTTGTATAAGGACCCTTCGGCTTCTTAGAAGTTCTCACGCCTTCTCTTGGGCTTAATACCAGGACCCTGATGACCTCTTAAAGGTATAATACAGAACTTAGTCATCCTTTGCTAGAGCAGTCTTTCCCGCGTCAAAACTCTGGCCACTTTAGGGTTGATACTCATCCCTTAATGCCCGTGCCGCCTCTTGGGCATTGTACAAAAGATAAAACTCTATACTTGGATAGTCTAAGACCCTTGAGTCTCAAAGACATTCCCAAGTTCCTTTCAAACATAGGAAGAAACCCCGGTCTCTCCCATGAGAGTTCCCCACACTTGGACCCGCTTCAGGATCTCCAGAATCCACAGCGGTAAGGCAGCCTCCTCTTGGGCTTTGTACAAATGATTCTCCTAGTAGAGCTAACCTTTTCAGACTCTCTTGTTGAGTCAATCACTTTTTAGCCTCCGTCTTGGGCTTTGTACAAGACACATATAAAAAAACCACTCTCTTGTTGAGTATAAAAGACTCTCTTGTTGAGTCAATCCCTTTTTTAGCCTCCGTCTTGGGCTTTGTACAAGACATATAAAACACTCTCTTGTTGAGTATAAAAGACTTTCTTGTTGAGTCAACCTCCTTTTAGCCTCCATCTCGGGCTTCGTACGATACAGAAAAACACTCTCTTGTTGAGTATAAAAGACTCTCTTGTTGAGTCAACCACTTTAAACCTCTGTCTTGGGCTTTGTACAAGACATATAAAAACACTCTCTTGTTGAGTATAAAAGACTCTCTTGTTGAGTCAATCTCCTTTTAGCCTCAATCTCGGGCTTCGTATGAGACAATAAATCACTCTCTTGTTGAGTATAAAAGACTCTCTCATTGAGTCAAACAACCTTCAGACTCTCTTGTTGATTCAATCACCTGTTCAAGACTCTCTTGTTGAGTCAACCCTTTTTAGCTTTCGTCTTGGGCTTTAAATAGGACAGATAAAAGTACTCTCTTGTTGAGTCAAACCATTTCAGCCTCCATCTTAGGCTTTATACAAGATACATTCTCCCCAACGGAGTCAAAATCCCTTTTAGCCTCAATCTTGGGCTTTGTACAAGACAGAAAGAACATTTTCCTTCGAAAAAGTCAAACTTCCCGCCTCCTCTTAGGCTTTGTATAAAGAAAACCCCGGTTGAGTCAATTAACCTTTTAGCATCAAAGTTGTGCCTTGTTCACAGCATACAAACATCAACAACTCCTCTTTAGAGATGACAAATTCTCTCCCAGCCAAAACCCTTTAGCTTCACATCTTGGGCTTTGAACAAGATACAAACCACCTTTAGCTTCACGTCTTGGGCTTTGAACAAGACACCAAAACACCTCTTTCCTCCCATAGAATAAGAGGAACTACGATCGCTCTGATTTCCCTATTTCGAGAATACGTAGGCATAAGATTGCAAAATCTTAGCGAGCATACTAATCAAAAACCCAAAATCTCGTACCTTCACACATCAATCGAAAAGCATCAGACCTAACATCTTACCAATAGCCTAGACACTGTTTTTAAGCAAATAAACTTAAATAAGAACCCCCTCTTGATAACATCTGTAAACCAACTGTTTTGACTGTTTAATCTCAGTTCGCAAACAGGGTTAATTGGAGACATCTATTTCCCTTCCTTAATCAGCTCAACAGGATAAAAAATGAATCGAACTGTAGTACCAAAGCGATAGTGATTCGAAACCACAAAAATCGTGCTACAGCTCTTTGCGCGCCCTTTCACTTGACTAGCGGTGGAATGGTAGATTTGATTTTGCAGTCGGATTCACTTTTGTCCTCTTCTTTTCAGGTGAACGAGATGGCGCATGAGCCCGAGAGAGAGATTCTCATAGACTCGTCCTAGGAGAGCTCCTTGGAGAGTAGTGATACTGAGGTTTCAACTGCCCCCAGCGAAGTCGGAGAGGATCCTGAGCATGCTTCCTCGGAGGAATGGACGTTTGCGGAGCCTGCCGAGCACGTAGCCACTTTTGCGTCCAATACTGGGGACCTCTTCACAAACGTAGGGCCAGAAGGGAGTGGAAGGTACACTTCCCTAGTCAAGACGATCGCATATTTATAGACTATGGGAGAGATTCCCATTGTATGAATATGCTTTCAAGGATATAGGGCTGAGGCTGCCCTTCACTGACTTTCAGCAGTCTATCTTCGTTCATCTGGATTTTGCTCCGTTGCAGTTGTACCTTAATTTGTTGGCGTTTATCCGCGCCTTCGAGCTGACCTGTGAGTTTCTGAAGATAGAGGCTACCTTGCCCTTATTCTTCACCATCTTTCACCTCCAATGACAGGTTTCGAGGAAAAGGTACGACTGAGTTTCGCTGAAGCAAGCGAGAAAATTATTTAAACCCTTCTCAGAGTCTATCTGGACCTTCAAGGAGAGGTTCTATATCATTGAATTCGTGTCGGAGAAGGCTCAGGAAACCAAGTATGCCTGGGTAGTGACAACGGACGAGGACGACAATGATATGCACGACGAGAATGGGAAGTTGTTGGCGGACAGGGTGTTTAAGTTCCCCTTCTGTTGGATCGGGAGCCATTTTACCCGAGGTACCGACCATTACCTCGCCCAACCGGATATGCTGGACGAGAAAGACGCATCCAGTTATGAGGCGTTGGTCAAATACGTTAACAATTTTAAGCTCACGGAGTGCTGGACAAAAAAGGGGGACCCGATCTATAACGACGATGGTGGGCAAAGAGTGGAGCACCGCTACATTAATACGAAAGCGCTTCTGGAGTGCAAGACCCATGCTGACGCCATTAAGTTGCTTGGTAGTTTACGTTTTTAGCTTGCCCGAATTATAACTTCCTCAGTGGCTAATGCGTTTGTAATGTTTTTGCAGGTGAGATGCCTTCTGCTCATGAGAGGATGGTGAAGAATGCCCTGGCGAGGGGCAAACCAGGCGCGGCCACCTCTAAATCTCGGTTTACTCAGCGGGCGCCTCCTCCTCAATCGGATGCGGGGATTTCCTTGCCCGTTACTTCTCCTGCTCAGGGATCTCCAGTGCCCGGGGGCTTAAGGTTTAAGCGGACCAGAGCGAACGAGCTGGTGGATCTCAGTCGGACGGCGGAGAAGGGCAAGTTTGAACTTTCCCCCTGCCTTCATGACAGGAAGTTTTTCGAGGGGACTTCCCTGACGGTTCCTCGAGCAGAGTCCCTCAAGCTTGAAGGTATGGATTCCCCGAGCAAGAGGGCAATGCTGGCGCAAGATGCCTCTACGTTGGTCTGGGTCCTGGAGATGGTGACGGTCTACGCTGAGGGAGATTCCTCTTTTGAGTCTGAACTAAAGAAAGCTTAAGCGGTGATATCTGCTCTGGAGGAAAAAGTGAAGAAGGCCAGGGAGGAGGCCAAGGCCGCCAATGACGCGAGGAAGAAGTATGACGAGGAGGCTGCTAGACTGAAAGGGGAGAATGATACCCTGGTTGCTGAGAAGAAGGATGCCGAGGACCTAGTCGAGCAGATGAGGTCTGCGGCTGCCCCAGCAGAAGATGAGCCTGAGGAGGTAAAGGCATTAAAGACTAGGGCCGAGCTGGTTGCTCGTATTGCACGGTTGGAAGAGGATGTGTACGCCATCGGGGAGGAGTCATTCAACAATACTGTGGCACAACTCAAGCTGGTGAATCCAGAAGTCCAGATATCTACGGAGGGTACTAACTTTCTGGGCCATGTTGAGGATGGCAAGATAGTTACTCCAGACTTCTTCAATATCGGTGATGAGCATGCTCGGCTCTTGAACGAGGAGACCCAGCCGCCGCAGCCTAACCCTGAGCAGTCCGAGCAGATGGAAGAGTGATATCTTCTTTTGTTTTTTGTTGTAATATATCTGGCCTACGTGCCATATTTGATGTAATTTTATTATTGTTTGGTATGGGGCGTGGTTCCCTTGTCTTGTAATATGCACAATTATGGTCCTTGTGGACACTTAATTATTTTGATATGTATGTATTCGGCCATCGTGGCCGGTTTTGTATGTTGTATATTCGCGCATGGCTTTCTTTAATGGTTATTTTTGCTAAGTGTTATACTTTTGCTTGATACACGTGTGTGCCCGTAATAGGGATGACTTTGATTCGTTTGCTGCTTTAGGGAGTTGCTCGACTTAGATGTGTTCGGCAGTGAGGGGGACTGGTCGAACGACTTGGGGAGTTTCCGGGCATGATAGCGGAGCTCAGGCCGCATTTGAGGCCTGAGTTCGGGGTGTGAACCTCCCATCGCGAGCTGGGTGTTCTGCCTATCATGGTACTTTGATGACGATGGGCTCGGTTAAGGAGCCTCCGTCGGGCAGAATCCAGTTCGATCCTGAGCGGGATCCTGCCTTGGCTGGTATGCGACACTTATACCTGAGCGCGCATCGTGGTCGGGATGTTATGTCTGTTGCTTTGATGAAGCAAACCGACAATTAGGGCATTAGCTATAGTATTGTTTTAGCTTTTCGGCGTTCCATGGTCGAGCAAGTTCTTCCCCGTTGAGGTGTTCTAGGTAGTAGGCCCCATTCTCTGTCTTTGCTTGGACGCGATAAGGTCTTTCCTAGTTAGCGGCGAGTTTGCCCTCCTGAGAGTCCTTGTGGTTCCTTCTCAAGACAAGGCTTCCCACTTGGAATTCTCGCCGTATCACTTTGGCGTTGTGCCTGATTGCAATTTTCTGCTTTAACGAGGCTTCGCAGAGAGCTGCTCCTAACTGGACCTCTTCGACGAGGTCGATCTCTTCCCTTAGTTCCTCGTTGTTTGTTTCTTCGTCCAGGGGTGATTCAGTCCGCCTGGTTGGTACGTGTATCTCGATGAGGATCACTGCCTCAGTCCCGTTGGCCAGGCGAAATGGAGTTTCCCCGGTTGAAGAGTGGGGAGTTGTGCGGTACACCCATAGGACGTTGTGCAGCTCTTTGACCCAAGCTCTCTTTGTTTCATCTAGCCTCCGCTTGAGGCCTCATAGGATTACTCGATTTGCTGCTTCGGCTTGCCCGTTAGTCTGGGGGTGTTCGACGGATGCGAAGTGTAGTTTTGTGCCCAGTTGAGCGACGAAATCCTGGAACTTCCTGTCCGTGAACTGTGTCCCATTATCTGTGACTATTGCTTGGGGAATGCCAAAGCGTGCAAGGATGTTCCGCTTGTAGAACCGAAGTATGTTGAGGGCCGTTATTTTGGCCAGAGCCTCCGTTTCTATCCACTTTGTGAAGTAGTCAATGCCAACTATTAAGTACTTGTTCTGGTTTGATCCTACTACGAATGGCCCTAGGATGTCCAGGCCCCACCATGCGAATGGCCACGGGGAGGACATAACTTTGAGCTCGTTAGGCGGAGCCAGGTGCATGTCCCTGTGCCGTTGGCAAATGTCGCATTTCTTCACGTGCTCTTTTGCATCCTACTGCATGGTTGGCCAGTAGTACCCTTCTCAAAGGGCTTTCCGGGCGAGGGATCTTCCCTCGAGATGTTGGGCGTTGATTCCTTCGTGGATCTCACGCAAGACGTGGGCGACCATCTCTTCCTCGATGCATTTGAGTAAAGGGATAGAGAACCCTCGCTGGTAGAGTTTATCCTCGACCAGGACGTAGGAGCATGCTCTGTGCCTGACTGTGCTGGCCTCTTTGGGGTCGGACGGGAGTTCATCCTTAGCGAGGTAGTTATAAATGGGGGTCATCCAGCAGTTGCTGTCTCTGAATACTTGCACGTCGAGGATCGTGGGTGCCTTATCGATGCTGGGTCGAGGAAGCACCTCCTGGATGATGGACTTGTTTCCACCTTTTTTCTTCGTGCTCGCCAGTTTAGACAACACGTCTGCTCTGACGTTATGCTCGCGGGGAACATGTTTTACCTCTACTGTAGCGAACTTCATCATTTTTTCTTTGACTAGGGACAAGTATTCAGACAAGTTGTCATTTTTGGTCTGGTATTATCCTCAAATTTGAAGGGCTACGAGTTGCAAATCTGTTCAGATAACGGCTTCTTCTGCTCCTAAGTCTTCGGCCAGGCACAGACCGGTGAGGAAACCTTCGTACTCAGCTTGGTTATTGGACGCGGGGAAGGATAAAGTGAGTGATACCTCGACGATGATCCCCTCATCGTTCTCAAAGATGATACCCGCTCCGCTTTCTGCTGAGTTGGATGCTCCGTCGATGAAGATGGTCCACCTGCGTGGCCCGCAGGTGGGGGAATCTACGAACGTCATTTCTGCGACGAAGTCGGCCAATGCCTGGGCCTTGAGGGCCTTTCTTCTCTCATACTGAATATCGAACTCGGATAGCTCCAACGACCATTTGAGAATTCTGCCGGCCATATCTGGTCGTCCTAGCAGCTGCTTTACGGGTTGATCTGTTCGGACCACGATTGTGTGGGCCAGGAAGTAGTGTCTCAGTATTTGCGCAATGTTAATGAGGGCCAGGGCTACCTTCTCTATCTACTGGTATCTCATCTATGGTCCCTGTAACGCCTTGCTTGTGAAGTATATAGGCTTTTGCCCGTCGGGCATTTCACGGATGAGGGCGGCGCTAACGGCCTCGGTTGCTACGACGAGATAGAAGTACAGAGTTTCGCCGTTATCTGGCCGAGAGAGGACTGACGATTTTGACAGTGCCCGTTTCAGATGGAGGAGAGCCTGGTCGCATTCCTCTGTCCATTCAAACGCTGCCTCCTTGCAGAGGAGTTTGAAGAAGGGCAGGGCATGTTGGGCAGACTTGACCACGAAACGAGACAGGGAAGCGAGCATCCCGTTGAGGGATTGGATGGATTTCTTCGAGTTAGGTGTTGGAAATTTGGAGAATGCACTGCACTTGTCGGGGTTGGCCTCAATTCCTCGCTTTGTCAGATAGAAGCCGAGGAACTTGCCCGCCCGTACCCGGAACGTGCATTTCTCTGGGTTAAAACGCATCCGGTATTTCTTGGCCTGTTCGAAGACTTTTCTTAAGTGGACCGTGTGATTGGTTTCCTCGTGGGATTTCACGATCATATCGTCCATATATACTTCGAGCATGTCGCCTATTTCTCCCCGAAAGACCTTGTTCATCATCCTCTGGTAGGTCGTACTGGCGTTCTTCAGGCCGAAGGGCATTACGTTGTAGTAATAATTGCCCGATTCAGTCATGAAGGTCGTGTATTTTTTATCACTTATCGCCATTGGTATTTGATTGTAGCTCGAATAGGCGTCCATGAATGATAATAGTTTAAAACCGGCAGAGTTGTCAACAAGTTTATCAATATTGGGAGGGGTAGGCATCTTTTGGGCATGTCTTATTGAGATCAGTATAATCAACACACATACGCCACTTTCCATTAGATTTTTTGACGAGTACAACGTTGGACAACCAAGTGGTGTACTTAGCTTCCGAAATAAAGTTTGCCTCGAGGAGGTCTTTTACAGCTTGTTCTGCAGCCTCCATTTTCTCCGGAGACTGCTTTCTCCTACGTTGTGCTACTGCTTTGATGGCGGGGTTAATTGTGAGTTGATGGCAGGCGACAACAGGATCTAAGCCGAGCATTTTTGTGGCACTCCAAGCAAACAAGTCTGCGTTTTCTCGGAGGCAAGCTTTGAGTTGTTTCCTCGCAATGTCGGGGAGGCCTGTCCCTATCTTTACTCCTCGCTGATGATCATCTTCGAGCAGGATGAGCTCGAAGTCGCCATCCAGAATTGGGCGCGTCGGATGGGAGCTGTTGCTGGTGCTGGTTAAGACGGATGAGCTGCTCGGGCAGGCCTGATCCTCCTTCTGGTCATCTTCGGAGAAGCGACTGTCTAGGTCGATGGAGTCGACGCGTGGCAGTGGCTTGGCTTCCTCTGAGCTGCTGGGCAAGGCTGGTTTGTTGGACATCTTTGGCTTGGCAGCGATAGTGTTGAGTCCCTTGGTGGCCGCTTTGAAGCATCTCTGTGCGGCTTCAATGTCCCCGTGTAAGGCGGCGACCATACCCTTCGAAGTGTAGTACTTCATTTTGAGATGGACAGTTAATGACATAGCTAGCAACTCGGCCAAAATTGGCCGCCCGAATATGCACTGGTAGAGAGACGCACAGTCAATTACCAGGAACTGAACCTTAATAGACCTGGCTGTCTCTGCAGATCCAAAGGTCACAATCAACTCGACGTACCCCCAGGGTTTTGTGACCGACCCGTTGAAACCCTGTAGGCCAGAACCCACATAGGGAGTGAGGTGTGATTCGTCCAGCTGGAGGGTTGAGAACAGCTGCGAGTACATAATGTCGACCGAGCTGCCTTGGTCGACCAAGATCCTATGAACATCAAAATTTGCCATCTGGGCTCTTACGAGCAATGGAATACTTGAGTTCAGGGCCCCTCCGAGGAGCTCTTCCCAGTTTAAAAAGATGGGGACTGATCCCTTCTAGGCCTTATCAAGCATTGTCACCTTGTTGGAGCTCGTGCTAATCAGGTGCTCGAACTTTGTCTTCACAGAGCCCATGGTGACTTTGTTGAAGCCCCCTCCGGAAATGACCATTGCAGAGGGGAAAGTTTCCCATGGGCTATGGGTTGCGAAATACGTGGGAGCGCTGAGCTCCTCGGGAACATAGAAATCCTCCGGTCGTGATATACTCATGGCGACTTGGAGGTTGGTTTCTTCGGAGAAAGGCACTTCTTCCTCGACTTTCTTTGACTCCTGGGCTTCTTTTCGGGGAGCATCCTTCTTCTTTGTAAATTGCTTCAGGTGGTCGTCCCTGATCAGTATTTCTATGGAATCCTTTAGGTGGATGCAGTCTTCAGTGGTGTGGCCGTGACTCTTGTGGAAACGGCAGTATTTTGACTTATCGGCGTTCGGCTTGGCCGACACGTGCTTGGGGAATCGAACCCCCGCTTGTTTAAACTCCGAGTTAGCACATTCGGATATAATCTTTTCCCTGGAGACAGTCAGGGGAGTGTAATCGTGGAAACGGCCGGAGGGCCCTTTGTTGTCTCGGGATTCCCGGGGACGATCTTCATGTCTTCTCTCCCGTCGAGGGTTCATCACCTTTGGAGGCCTGAGACCTTTCTTGATGGTGTGAGGCCCATGCAAAACCGGCCGCTTCCTTTTCCTCGTACTGAATATATGCCTGCGCCTTGAGGATGAAGGCGTCCAGGCTCCTTGGAGGTGCAAGGCCAACAACTTTAGAAAATTCTGAGTGCGGGCAGAGTCCTCGTTCGAGCAGGAATTTCTTCATGTCGTCGGTGGTGGGGACTTGCATAGCTTCTTTATTAAACCTCTCGATATACGCCCGGAGAGGCTCATCCTTCCCTTGAATTATGGCCTCAAGGGAGGCTTCGGTCTTTGGATGGCGGCGCGATGCTGTAAAGTGTCTAGAAAACATCCTGCCCAGCTGCTTCCATGAGGTGGTAGACTCCTCGGGCAGTTGTTTGTACCAGGTCATTGCCCCTTTCCGGAGCATGGTAGGGAATAGAAGGCATTTGATGGCGCCCCGGACGCCACGATAGTCTAGCAGCGCATCGATATTTTTGATGTTCTCATCTGGGTCTGTTGTTCTATCGTATGTACCCAAAGATGGTGGTTTCTCCAAACCTTTGGGGAGGCATGTAGCCAGGATCTCCTGAGATAATGGGCCGTGGGGCTCATCGTCACTATTGGATCTGGTCTAGGAAAGGGAGCGGACGCTTCGCTCGGGGACATGGTGGCGACTTCTACGGGGTGACGGTGTTCGTGCCTGACCCTTCGATCTGACCGGGGGTGAACGTTGATCTCTCTGGGTTATCTTGTTGCCTGGGGAATGTTGGTTTTGCGGGGAAATTTGTTCATGCTTCCGGACGACATGGGACTCCGGTTCCTGGCGCACCCAACGATCAGCTTCCCGTAGGGGATGTGGACTCTTGGATCTTCGTCGGTCTTTCCTCGGCTGAGGGGATCTTGGACGGGCAAACTCTTCCAACTCCCTAATCCTCTCGTTTTGTTGGAGGATCAAGAGGTTGGTCTTATTGATTGCTTCAAGGAGGGCCACCATGGCCGGGTCGGCATTGGGTGGAGCTGGAACGGGATGGAGGGCCAGCGTGGGTTGGTCGTCAACACGGTCAGTACGAGTGGGGGAGGGAGACGCAGTAGCTCCGTCTCTCAGACGACGGGTGTCTCCTCCGAGGAAGGATGTAGATCCGTCAGCTCAGTTTTGTTGACAGGGAGAAAAGAAAGATTGCGAGCATCTTGTATGTGATCTTGGCAAGCCATGATCGTAATCTTGGATAGAGAGTTTGTTTTGGTCTTTGAATCTGAGGTGGATGTTAAGACGGGGATAACAAGTTTCCCATAGACGGCGCCACTAATCATGAAGGCTGATCAGAATCTGAAGTGGGCCAAGAGGAATGTCTGTGATGCTGGATGTGTGAGATGAGGAGGGGGTATACCTGCAAGGCACTCCGATGCTAAAGTAAGAATCGGGAGAGAGAAAGGCAAGTACAAATGAATGAGCTTCTTAGGATGATTTAGAATACCTGACCCTCTCAAATGAGAGGATTTTTATAATACCCCCAGCGCGTGACCAATGGTCCCTATTTTCGGGGCAGAATAGATGTTTCCTGAAGAATAGGTAACTTCCAAAAACTAGCCGTTATGACGAGCAGAGATGCCCAAAACTAGCCGTTGCCACGGACAAAGGTGTAATTCCAGGCACATGCGTCGTGACTGTTCCTGGATGATGGAGCCGTACGTAATGGGCAGAAATGTCGGGGAGGAGCAAATGACCTTGAGGTTCATCTGTCCATATGTGCCCGATAGCGGGGCAAAAAGGTAAATGCTGCTCCGCACCAGCTGGACTTAGGCAATTGGGTCGTTCTGGAAGTAGAAGTGGATTGGGCCATGCCTAGCCATTGGTCCAGTCCGGAACACTAATAATAATAAAATTTATACCTTTTAATATTAATAGTAGGCCTATTAATATTTTCCTGGTAAATTAGTCCTAATTTTCTTTCTAATGAAAATTGGATGTTAAATAATTAAAAAACTATAGATACTAAAATAACAACCAAACTCATAATGTAAGATCAAACTCCGTAAGAGAGAATAAGAAATCAAAAAGGGCCCCTTGACTGTTTAGGTCATTGTGAGTGACCAGAGGACTTGTAAGGACGCTGGGTACGTTAATGATCTAAGTTTTAAGAGTGGTCAAAATTTGGGGTACGACACATAACATACATAACTTCATGCATCATGAAAAAGCAAAGATACATTGCATGTATTATGCATATCAAACATTGCTCTTGCGACTGATCTATTTTCACAACCGAATATTTCAGTAAATCCCTAACAAATGAACCTACAAAGTTTGTTTGCCCATTTCATATCCCTAATGAACAAAAGTTTACCCCCAATACACTTATCTCTCCCATATTACATCTCAGTTCTCAACAGACAAATTTTCGGCTACTCTTGTATTTAATCCTTTTCTACCTCAAGTGCCCAAAAAGTCGTTTCTATTCATACCTTCAGGTCCAAGAAGACTAAATAGGGGCAGTTGTCATACCCCAAAAAGTCGTTGCTATTCATTTTTTTCGTTCCATTCATCTACATGTGCATTAGCAGCATATCACACTCATTTTACCATTTGGATTAAACGCCATGGATTCAAAGGTTTGATGTTTATAATTGATCAGAAAAATAGCAAGTGTACTATTTTTACCGATGTAGTAATAAAAAGGGGGTATTATCCCCAGAATCGATCTCGAGGACTGCGTAGGAAATATAAGTTTGATAGTGATTCAATTAAACAAATATTACTTTGGGGGTTTGGTTTGTTTTGAAAATAATAACGGTAATGAGAAAATAGAGCAGAAGAATAAAATTGACTTTTAAACAATATTATGAAACATGCTAGGGCAAGGTGTGTGAATTGCTCTGCGATAACCTCAATCCTTATTCTACAATATTTTGCTTTCAACCAACTCTTACCGATTCTTAAGATTATTTTTCCCTAATTCCTTAGCATAAAAACCTTTGAGATTCAGTCTCTACTTTAATTCTTTAGCAGTCTAGAAAGAATCACAAGCATTATATTTTATCAAGAATGTTATGGTTACTACTGGGTATACCCATTCCTAGGCAATATCTATAGTATTATTATCATGCAAATAGCGTTAAGTTGGTTTGTCCGACCTAAACCTTAACTATAAATCAGATTACATTTGTCCGATGTAAAAACCAGTAAGCATTTTGCAAGATAAAAGAGATTAAGATCAAAAGCACTCGTATCATAAAATAAGGAACATAAAAGTTATTACATCGCAATTCAGGGACACCCCTAGCATTGGGGGGTTTAGCTACTCATAGTATTCAGATAAAAAATTATAAAATAAAGATTAAACATTACAAGAACTTGGATGACTTTTGATCTTCAATTGCTTTCGCTCGTGAAAATCTTTCGCCTTCCGAAAACCTTGATCTCTCCAATATTGATCGTGAAATTCTTCTCCCATCCAAAACGTCCCTTTTCCTTCTCAGAAAGTGTCTAAAATACTCTCAGGTCCAACACATCAGTAGAGAAATGCCCAAAATACCCTCATGGATCACAAAGGTAAAAAATCCAAGAAAATAAGAAGATTCCACGACACAACCAACACGGGTCATGTCAGCTGACACAGGCGACCGTGTTGGTCCCCCTGGCGTTTTGATAAAAATCTTGTTTGCTCCAGATATGCTGACACGGGCCGTGTCAGGTGACACGGGCACCCGTGTCATCCCCCTGCCATATCTCCAACATCGCCTCTTCTTGGTACTATCCTGACACGGGCCGTGTCAGGCGACACGGGCCTTGTCAGGCTACTGTCTTCCTACTTAATACTCTTCTGAAACTTGCAATTTTTATCGTTTTTTCGCTCCGATTCCTCCTATTTGTTTGTATGAACTAGAAAACACTAAAGGACACAACCAAGGCATAAAATGCGGTAAAAGACATATAAAACAAATAAACAATAACAAAAGATTAACTAAAACAAATAGTAAAATAACGTATGAAAACCACCGATCAAACTCCCCCAAACATAAATCGTTGCTTGACCTCAAGCAACAAGCTTGCATACATACTTTCTAGATCAAACAATACTATTCAAAAGAAAAACTTGTGAAGGTGAGGTGCGTCGATACTCATACGTGAGCCTTTGTTCCGATTGGCTAAAACTAGTTATCTTGGTAATCGTCCGTTAACGAAGGTATTACACAAACACATACTGCGATAAAACCTCGGACCTAAATCCCCCTTTCGGTTACCTCTCAAAC
The DNA here is from genome assembly GCA_022829125.1 of Lathyrus tuberosus. Taxonomy (NCBI): domain Eukaryota; kingdom Viridiplantae; phylum Streptophyta; class Magnoliopsida; order Fabales; family Fabaceae; genus Lathyrus; species Lathyrus tuberosus. The sequence goes on along the minus strand of JALAZF010000249.1, from coordinate 6,613,477 downwards.
TATGCTTTGGGCTTAATTTTTTCTTCGATTTTCTACCCCTTTCATTCGGATAATCAGATTAAGGCATTTTTTATCGTTTTCCCTCACATGTACAAGATTGATTGAAACTTTTTCGAGGCAGCAGTATCTCTTTTTTTTTCTCGCTCATTGGCGTTTATTAGTCCACTTTGGGATGACAATTGAGACTCAACCGCCGTTAGGCTAAGTAACCAGGTGAGGGTTACCCAACTTAGAAGGACTAGTTGTCTTTATCACCATTATTCACTTTTTCGGTGCATTAAGTCATTCTCTCAATCAACCTTATACATGCAATTCTTTTTAGTCATGCCGGACTATCACTATGAACTAATCGGGGAATTATTCCCAAATCCAAGTACTATGGCATAAATCTACACGTTGGACTCGTTTTCTTACTCCGGTGAATCTAGGGAATTTGACTCATACCTAAGTTCTCGGACTTTCCCACTATCCCTAGTCATGTCCTTTCTTCCCTCAAACTCTATATACTTTCCTGACTACTTCACACAATACAACATTCATAATAAAAAAATTACTACGGTGCTAATTCGGGGGAAAATTCAGAGTGGTTTTCAGAAAACAACACACAAAATGGACATGACCCGTACACAAAGGAAAAACTAAAAGCAGTAAATCCTCCCCCAAACTTGAACTACACATTGGCCCCAATGTGTTAGAACAAGAGCGAGAGAGGTCACTCACAGAGATCCTTACTAAGGATGCTGACGATAATGCAACACCACTGCTACATCATCGTTAGCACATGTAGGATCCGGATTATTTCCTACAACCAAAACAAAACAAACAGCAAAAAGAAAGTAATTAATTTGACAAGCGTGGGTTGCCTCCCACGTAGCGCTTCATTTAACGTCGCATGGCTCGACGGGTTACTCCCCAATGCTATGGGGGATACTTCAGCTTACAAGTCTTGTTGCTTGACCTTTCCGTAACAGAGCACCGGTCAGGTTCAGAAATAAGATCTACATTGTGATTCAACTCCCATCCAACTTCCACATCCTTCCTTAGATGTTTTTTTCTCTTCTTGACTTCTAGGATGGACTTTGGAGTCGTGTTGTGTGCAACAGATGACTCAAATGCTGCAACCTTATAGATTATTCTAGATACTTTTTCATGAAGTGGTTTGGAGCTTTTGCTCTTTTCTACTGATCGGACCATTCTAACTGAGGGGTGGTGACTTTCCTCTTGAACTTGCTTCTCGAGCTCCAACACTTTTAAGGTTCTTTCCTCTTCAAAATATTTCAAGGTTAGAGTGTCAGCTTCAATATCCACACTGCACCGACTAGTCATTAAGAATGGTTGACCCGGTATGATAATCGTCTCCTCATCCTCAGGAAGATCAATGATCTCAAAGTCCACTGGATAGGTGAAGTTATCAATAATCACAAGCACATCTTCTGCTAAGCCGTATGACCACTTGGTAGTGTGGTCGGAAAACTTCAGATGTGTTCCTGTTTCACTTATTTTTTCTATACCTATATTTTTGAAAATCGAGAGAGGCATGAGACTCACGCTAGCACCCGAATCAATCAGGACTTTCTTAAAAGTTTTATCCTTGATAGCACAGGGGATTGATACGGAACCAAGATCTTTCCATTTGATGGGAATTCTCCTACCTTGTGATCCCTCACTGCTCTCCTCAATTATACTCTTTAGCTCCTCTCCACTAGGTTTCTTTTTCCCAATGACCTCCTTCATGAATTTCTTATATAGAGGCATTTGTTCAAGTGCTTCAAAGAAGGGTATATTAATCTCTAACTTTTTGAACAATGAGCTGAATTTCTCAAAGTCTTTTTCTTGTGTCTCCTTCTTTGTCTATCTTGAGGGGTAAGGTAACTTGTTCTTTGGTTTAACCGCCTCTTTTATTTTCTCTTCGGTTGGCTTTATTGGAGGCTTGGCTTCTTCTGGCTCTCTCTGATTTTCTCGCACTTCCAGATCCAACTTTATACACTGATACTCATTGGCTACCCCTTCTTCTTCTTCTTCTGCAACTTTCCGGCTTCTGGTGGTAACAATATTTACATTCTCATGACTCTTCGGATTTGGTATGGTGGCTCTTGGGGAGTGCGCTTGGTGCTTGAGAATTTGCAAATTGTTGAGCTATCTGACCCAATTGAACCTCCAGATTTTTGATGGAGGTTGCTATATTCCTTTAGTTATTCCGGATCTCTTCCTGGAATTGCATGTTGTGAGCTGCCATCTTTTCGATGGCAATCTCCCATTGCTCTTTTTGGGGAGCATGTTGCTGCTGTGGGTATTGGTGTTAATTCTGATCTTTCCAGGAGAAGCTAAGATGATTCTTCCACCCTGGATTATAAGTTTGAGCGTAGGGGTTATTCTACTTTAGGAATTTTATCTCATCAATTTGTTACGGAGTCGCAACACAATGTACAGTATAATGGGGTCCATTATAAATCTCACAACTCATTGGTTTACCAGTTTGAACTTGTGCCACTTTCATAGCCTTTAACCTTCTTCCAACTTCCGCAACAATCTGATCTTCCACCTTCACAACCTGATTATTCAACTTCAAGTCAATCACACTCTCAGGTTTACTCACACTTCGATCATATAACTCTAAATGTTCAATGGCCACAGTAGCTTCAATAATCTTCTTGATACCATTTGCGGTGGTAAAATTGGATGATCCACCTGCAGCTGTATCAATAAGTTGCTTAGTTTTCATTCAGAGGCCATTTACGAACATCTGCATCTGCTCAATTTGATCCATGTTGTGAGTCGGGCAGGCTACCAAAATTTTCTTGAACCTCTTGTAGGCGTTACCGAGTGATTCTCTGTCCTTCTGTTTAAATTTCACAATATCATATCTTTTTCGGATATAAACAGAGGCCGGAAAATACTCATTCAGAAATGCCTTCTCAATCTCTTCCCAAGTTGTAATACTCCCAGCAGGTAACGAGTAGAACCACTCTTCAGCATCTTCCGCAAGAGTGAAAGGAAACATTCTTAACTTTTTTGCTTCCTCGGTGTGCCCATCAATCTTGAGAGTGGTACTCATAGTCAGGAATCTTTGTAGATGTTTGTTTGCATCTTCATTAACCTTTCCAGTGAAAGGTCTTCTCTCAATTTGAGTGATGGTACTCGGATGCAACTGGAAAATTTTCACATTCACCAGTTGGTTCACAATTGTTAATCTACCAGTCGGTGCATTTGCTACACCGTAATCACCAAGGAGTCTCTCTGCTGGTGGATTTTCAGCCATAATCACAGTGTCTTTATCTAACTGTGAACCTGTTTCTGAACTTGAGTCTGAATTCTCCAAATGAACAGACACTTCTTCTGGTGTTGGAGCTGAAGGTTCTGTTTCAGAAACTGCCAGTCTTGCTTGTCTATGCCTTGCGTGTAGAGTTCTTTTGATTTCCGCGTCAAAAGATAAAGCAGCTGAGGATTCTCCTCGCATAAAAATGTTAGACGCTGATTAGTAGTAACAGAATACAATAAAATAAAATAAAACTGAAAATAAAAATTTAGCCGACGAGTGACAAAATTTCAATTGAACTAAAATTAAACTTATACTTATGGCAGTCCCCGACAACGGTGCCAAAAACTTGATCGGAAAAATAGCAAGTGTACTATTTTTACTGATGTAGTAATAAAAAGGGGGATATTATCCCCAGAATCGATCTCGAGGACTGAGTAGGAAATATAAGTTTGATAGTGATTCAATTAAACAAAAATTACTTTGGGGGTTTAGTTTGTTTTGAAAATAATAACGGTAATGAGAAAATAGAGTAGAAGAATAAAATTGGCTTTTAAACAATATTATGAAACATGCTATAATAACCTCAATCCTTATTCTATGATATTTTGCTTTCAACCAACTCTTACCGATTCTTAAGATTATTTTTCCGTAATTCCTTAGCAGAAAAACCTTTGAGATTTAGTCTCTACTTTAATTCCTTAGAAGTCTATACAGAATCACAAGCATTATATTTTATGAAGAATGTTACGGTTACTACCGGTTATCCCCATTCCTAGGCAATATCTACGGTATTATTATCATGCAAACAATGTTAACTTGGTTTGTCCGACCTAAACCTTAACCGTAAATCATATTACATTTGTCTGATGTAAAAAGCAGTGAGCATTTTGCAAGATAAAAGAGATTAAGATCAAAAGCACTCGTATCATAAAATAAGGAACATAAAAGTTATTACATCGCAATTCAGGGACACCCCCTAGCATTGGGGGGTTTAGCTACTCATAGTATTCAGATAAAAAATTACAAAATAAAGATTAAACATTACAAGAATTTGGATGACTTTTGATCTTCAATTGCTTCCGCTCATGAAAACCTTTCGCCTTCCGAAAACCTTTATCTCTCCAATCTTGATCGTGAAATTATTCTCCCGTCCAAAAAGTCCTTTTTCCTTCTTAGAAAGTGTCTAAAATACTCTCAGGTTGAACACATCAGTAGAGAAATGCCCAAAATACCCTCATGGATCACAAAGGTAAAAAATTTAAGAAAATAAGAAGATTCCACGACACAGCCAACACGGGCCGTGTCAGCTGACACGGGCGGCCGTGTTGGCCCCCTAGCGTTTTGATAAATATCTTGTTTGCTCCAGACATGCTGACATGGGTCGTGTCTGGTGACACGGGCACCCGTGTCAGCCCCTTACCATATCTCCAACATCGCCTCTTCTTGGTACTATCCTGGCACGAGACGTGTCAGGCGACACCGGTGGTCGTGTCAGGCTACTGTCTTCCTACTTAAAACTCTTCCGAAACTTACAATTTTTATCATTTTTTCGCTCCGAATCCTCCTGAATGTTTGTATGAACCTGAAAACACTAAAGGACACAACCAAGGCATAAAATGCGGTAAAAGAGATATAAAACAAATAAACAATAACAAAAGATTAACTAAAACAAACAGTAAAATAACGTATGAAAACCACCGATCAATAATCAATAGGGAGCTAAGGTCTTCTTAAAATCCAAATCCAGGGCATCCTATGATGCACTGACCAATGATAACAGTTCTCTTGGATTCAAAGCCATGAAACCCTAATTCTTAATCATTGGCACTCATGGTTCTTGTGCGTTACATTTTTGTGTGGATTTAATCAGGAATTACAAGGACCACTATGGTCGACTATGGAGGTTTGTAGTGGATACATTGACTTCTTTATGGGCTTTATTCCATACACTTTAGGCCTAGTTATTGGATTTGGATTTAAGGCATCTTCAAGGTTCATATTCAAAGTTAATTTAAAGTCAAGATTCAAGTTGGCACAAGATTAATTCAAAGGTCATGCAATTTGGAGAAGGAAATCGTTAAAGAGCAAAGTTCAATTTAAATTTAATCCTTTTCAAAAGGAAATTTATAGGGAAAAATGTGTTTTTTAGAATACAAGTCGCATGCTACAATTCAAGGGTTAAACGTCATTACAAACATTCCAAGTTACAAATTACAAAAATTACATCTTGACATAGAGTTGACTTTTAGTCAACTGTTGACCGTTTAGTCAACAAGTTGACCAAAGTCAAACTTTCTATCCTAAACCTACTTCATGCTAAATCACCAAGTTAGCTTCACCATGCCCACATATCTTTATGTCGCAGAATTTCCATATAGACCAAAGTTGCACTATGCTTAAACTTATGACTTATACCATGTATATTTCATGTCCACTAAACCATGCCTTAACTTCATGACCAAAGCTACACAATCCAAATCACCTGCACATTCAACCACAAACAGCAGTTCATTTCAGAACAAAATATAGCCAATTCATTTCAAGCCATATTTAAACATCAAACTAAGTTCCAATCATTTTTGTGAGTAAATTCCTCTCACAAGCCCAACCATGTAAGCCACTTAATTCAATTTTCTAATATCCCTAACAGAGAGCTAACCACAAAGAATTTACCTAACTTCATAAACAGAATTGATCATGTCTAATTGAATCGCTTAACATAGTATGATAGAATTCTCAGTTAGCCTCATTACTTCACAAAATTATTTAATTAAGTTCAAAACACTAACTACATACAATAATCAAACAGGTAACTTCATATTTTCACAATACAATAGCACAATCATAGCAATCCACTAATTGAGCTCACAGTGATTTTCACATCATGTAACTACACAAACCAACTAACTTCAACTAATTGCATAAGCTAACAATTCATTCACATAATAGTAACAACAAAAATTCATGCTAACTGTCACAACAGAATTTCAAATTCTAAATTAACACTAACAATTAAGCATTTAAGAGAGTTCAATAGCATTGCAACTGATTCAAACACAATTACTTAACTAACCATAAACATTCTAACTAACTCTCTAACTGAATTTCAAACCAACCATAACTAAATTTCCAAATTAGCCCCTAACTGAGATTTAAATGTGTGATAAAACCTAACTGGTTTGCACAGATGAATCTTAATAGAGCTTAATAGAATTAACAGAATCAACTTGTATAAATTCATCTTCATCACCAATTTCACATTCACCAATCACTAGCTGAAAAACCGCTCATATTCATCACAATCACTCTAAAAAATTCTCTGTGTTTTCATTTATCTTCTTCAACACACATGACTCACAATTATCTCTCCCTGCTACAATTTATCATCTCAAACCTCTCTCACGTGAAGAACATCACAACAGCACAAAGAACGACTCATAAGTGAAGTGGAAGAGGTAGAAGAAGAGAGAGTCACACAAGGAGAAGAATTATCTAAAGAAAAGGGAAATGATCGGACCTTGAAGAGCCTCTGGAGTTTCTCTGGCATGTAGGTCTTTTCACTCCATTTTGATAATTTGAGGTTACCGCCATGTAGGCCTCCCCAAAATGAATCAAAGCCCCATACCAGCTGGCTTTGATTCGTCATGAGCATCGTTCAATTTTTTAGATTTTTTACTTAGGGTTCTTGTAGAAATTGGCTCAGTTTGGGTAGAAGAAGAATTAGAAAAAATCAAAGTGATGGAGAGATTGAGAATGCGATCCAAGCACATCCATTCTATCATAAACAAACAAACGCTTAAGTCTCCCATGCACGAGCATATAGCAACATTTAACTGCTAGAACGCGAACGTTGACATCGTAAAATAAAAACAATCAACACATCCGTATTTTCTACCCCGAACTACAGAGCTCTGATTTCCTTATTGCACTATGAGGATACGTAGGCACAGGATTGCGAGATCTTGGCGAGCACACTAATTTAAAACTTTTTTTCCCTTTAGCAAGTAACCTTTAGATAGTAACACCCATCCGCGAAAAGAACAATTAAAACGATTCTCGTTTAGTACAACAGATGTGAGGGGTGCTAATATCTTCCAATTGCATAACCGACTTCAGAACCCGAATTTGGTTGCGACGACCATCTTCTTCACCTTTTGGAGGTTTATCCATATTTTCCCTTTCCTCTGGAATAAATAAAGTTTGGTGACGACCTTGTATTTTTCGCGTAGCGACACTACGCATTGCACAATTTTGTCTTGTTAAATAGCAGCCCCTGTGGATTCAATATTTTTTATTACTGCGACATTATCGGTACACTTATTGGGGACTGATGATAGTTTCAACAAGGAAACGCTTGTGCAACGATTTGTTTTTAGTTTTTTAGTTTTTATTTTATTTTTCGTTAATTATAGTACTAGTGGGGTATTTCTTGTTTGTGTATGTGCAACTCAGGATCGACATTGACACCGTTTGATCTAAAAATCGAGATAAATACACGTGTTATCAAAAGAGCAGTTAGAGAAGAAATTTTAGCTCAAAGTATCCTAATAGAAGATCACGCACTGATTTCTTTGGACACTGAAGAGGAAATCACCTTGGCAGTTGAACAACACTAAACTATGGGGAATTATTGCAAATGAACCGATGAAGGACAGGTTTTTAGAGGGTTTATATTGGTAGACCCCTTTAACCTTGATATTTAATTGCTTTCAGGTTTTAGAGACAATGTATTTAATGGGAACGCGATTAGAGGCCTGTGGGAGCATCTTGCACGCTTCTACGAAACAACTTCAATGTGAAAACCAAATGATGTCACGGAAGACCAAGTTAAGCTATAGTTGTTTGGTTTCTTACTAATTAGAAGGGCTAAGAACTAACTATTGTGCCTTCAAAATGGAACGATGCGAACATGAAAGGAGCTGGAGGATAAATTCTTAGATAGATTCTTCATCACTACTCAGTTTTTTGAGCGAAGATAAAAAATTATAATATTTTGAGCTACAAGAAACTGAATTGTTGTATGACTCCTAGGAAAGGTTTAAACTTTTATTATGCAAGTGCCCAAATCATAATATGAATAATATGAAGCAAATGCAAAATGTTATCAAAGGTCTCAGGAGTCAAACACGCATATTGTTAGACGCCTCTGCGGGAGGCACGATTACAATGACTGAGCCACAAGTCAAATACCTGATTAAAAAGATGTGCTTGAATGAATATCGTTCAAAGAGCGAGAAGTCAGTAAAACTTAAAACTATAGGCACATCCAAATGTATGTTAGGTGTTAGAACTTATACTGCACTTTTAGTCCAAACTAAATTATTGAATAAAAAGCTAGTTGAAAGCAGATTAAGTAAAGCTAACGTGAGCCAGGTACAAGCACTTAGGTGTGATTTTTGTGGAGGAGGACATGCAAACAGAAGGTGCTCTTTGGAAGGATCAATTGAAGAAGCCCAATTTTCTAATTTCCAGAAGAATAACCCTTATTCTAACACCTACAATCTGGGATGGAATTATCACCAAAATTTCTGATGAAGCAACAACCAAAATACAAGTGCTAATCAAGGTATGCATCCAAACCAACAAGCTCTAATCCAAAGGAAGCCTTCACAACTGGAAGAGACGCTACAAAACTTCATCAAGGCTACTCAAAGTAGTTTTGATCTGGTGAATAAAAACCATGAGACAATGAGTAGGAACCATGACGCGTCTATAAAAAATTTGGAGATGTGGATTGGACAGCTATCTAAACAAATACCTGATTTACATAGCTTGAGTGGAGGATTTACAGGTAATACGGTAGATAATCCTAAAAATGAGTCTTGCAAGGTTGTAGAAACAGGTTATGAGGTGATCACCAACAAGGGTGAATATGAAATAGTGGAAGAGGTTTTGATGGAAAAAGAAAAAGTGAGGACTTGAAAGTTCTGTGTTTTTTTGGATTGTCCACATTTTGGTAAAACAACATGCTGTTAGCAAGATGTTAAACCAGATGTTTTGCCATGACAGTCAGACATCATGTTCTGCACAATGTTGTGACATGTTATACCAGAAAGTTAGGGCATGACTATTTTGGTATTTTTAGTGTGATTTTGAGTGTGTTTTAATTCACACACGTGCATTTTCATGGGAGTATATTGTGGGATTTTCTGTTATGACAGATTCTGTTACTTTTCATAAAAAGGATCCTTGAGTCTTTTTATAAAAGTTTGTATTTTGCTCCTATTATTGTGCATGATGGTTTGCAGCAAGATAAAACTTATTGATGTTATTTGTGCGCCTCAAGAAACCCAAGTCCATTAGGTCTGAAGGCTATTTAAAGTGAAGACCAAACCCTATTGATATAAAGAACACAACGTGAATATTTTGGGAAATAATAGTCGTGTTTTGGTTGGTCTTTAGGGTTTACTGCTTGTTAATTGTATGTCACTCATGTATCTTCTGATGCATTGATGTTGACTGATTGTTCATTGTTTATTGTCCACTCTAAAGCTTTTAAGCAAGAGTGTATTATTCTTGATCGAAGTTTTTAGGCAAAATTAAGTATTGTCTTGGAAGTGTGTTACTTCTATTTGTTAGTTGTTGTTGAATTGTCACTGGGATTGTGACTAATTAGGAAGTGATAGGGGGATATTATATCTAGAGGATGTCTAGGTAGAAGTTGCACAAGGTAGGGATTAGCCGAGAAGTTGTAAACAGGGGAGTTTAGCTTTGAACTAATACTATCATAGGGAATTTCCTTCCTAGCTTGGTAGCCCTCAGACGTAGGTGAGTTGCACCGAACTGGGTTAGCAATTCTGGTGTTAATCTTACTTTTATGTCAGTTAATTTTCTGCATCTTGTGTGATCAAGCTGTTGTTGATCCCGGTGTTGTGGCATCTGTCTCGACATCTGGTATCTGTGTGCCAGAATTTCAATTGATATCAAAGCATATCACCCTGTTCTATTTTTGGGTGAGCTCCAGGGAGTTTGTATTCTGGTACTATGGACAAGGAAGGATGAGGAAATTTTAATAGGCCTCTAGTCTTGGATGGCACTAATTATGACTATTGGAAGGCACGTATGGTGGATTTCTTAAAATCTATGGATAGCATAACTTAGAAGGCTATCATCAAGGGTTGGGAGCACCCTGTGGTTAAAGATAAGGATGGAAAAGAAACCTTGAAGCTAGAAGAAGATTGGACCAAGGAGGAAGATGAGACATCTCTTGGAAACTCCAAACCCTTGAATGCTTTATTCAATGGATTTGAGAAGAACATGTTTAGGTTGATCAACACTTGTACTGTGGCTAAGGATGCTTGGGAAATTCTCAAGACAGCTCATGAAGGAACACCAAGGTAAAGATGTCTAGACTTCAGCTTCTCACTACCAAATCTGAGAATCTGAAGATGAGAGAAGATGAAAGTATTCATGACTTTCACATGAATGTGCTTGAAATAGCTAATGCATTTATTGCCTTGGGAGAAAAGATATCAGAGGAGAAGTTGGTGAGGAAGATTCTTAGGTCTCTTTCTAAGAAATTTGACATGAAGGTCACAACCATTGAAGAAGCCCAAAACATCAGCAATATGAGAGTTGATGAGCTAATGGGATCACTTCAAACATTTGAATTGACCTTGAATGATAGAATTAAAAAGAAGAACAAAAGCTTTGTTTTTGTATCTAATGCTGAAGATAAAGAGGGAAAAGCTAACTTGGATACTGATGAGGGACTGTCAAATACAATTGTTTTACTTGGGAAGCAGTTCAATAGAATTCTAAAGAGAATGGATAGAAGAGGAAGACCAGGTGTCAAGGACAGCACCTCTGACATCAGAAATAACCTCGATTCTCAAAAAAATACCAGAACTGAAGAAAAGACATATCAAAGTAAAGGGATTTAGTGTTATGCGTGTGAAGGTTTTGGTCACATTAGGCCAGAATGTCCCAACTATCTCAGGAAACAGAAAAAATGGTTGATTGTTTCTTGGTCTAATGATGATGAGTCTGAAGATGAACCCAACAAAGAGACTACTGAATTTGTTACTGCTCTCTCTGGCAGATGAGCTGATGAAGTAGAAGTTTTGGATGAAAATGATCTCTATGAAGATTTGGATATGGATTTCAAGGAAACCTGCAACAGGTGTGAGGAATATCAGAAGACAGAGGAAAATCAGAGAAAGGCCATAGCTGAATTAGAGAATGAGAAGAAGGAACTCTTAGGTGTTATCTCTCATCTTCAAAGTGAGATAACTCTCCTGAATTCCAAGCTCAATAACGTTACTGAATCCTTAAGAAGGATGAAAAATATGGTTGATCAAATAGAAGATACAAAAGTCCATTATCATTCTCATAGCAAACAGAGAAGAATGTCTGAAGAAAAATTATTTCCCTCTGAAAGAAAGAAGATAACCACAATGTCTAACCACATGTTACAACATTCAGGCATACATAATGAACCTCTGAATAATTTCCAATCTTGTTGGAGATGTCATTATTATGGAGAGTATGGTCACATAAAGCCATTCTGTTATAAATTGTATGGAAATCAAATATCTTTAGTTAAGTCCAAGGATAAGCCAGTTAGCAAAAAGAGGCGTGTCGAAGATATGAGTGTTAACCTTATAGCTCACAGGTCCTTTAGAGCCTCAACTAGAGAAGACTGGTACTTTAATAGTGGATGTTCTAGACATATGACAGGGGTTCAGAAGTTATTGATGGATATTAGGTCCCTGCCCAGAGGTGTTGTCATATTTGAAAGGAGAAATTTAAGGAGTTGGTAAATTGATGGATATTGGTTCACCTAGGTTGGAAGATGTTCTTCTTATGAAGGGACTAACTGTTAACCTCATCAGCATTAGTCAGCTGTGTGATCAAGGTTTGTTAGTCATTTTCTCCAAGTCAGAATGTTTAGTCAAAGATGAGAAAAATGATGTTCTTATGAAGGGTATAAGGTCTAAAGATAACTGCTATTTTTGGGAACCTCAAATAACTGCTTACTCTTCCACATGTTCAAAAACTCAAGAGGATGAAGTGAAGTTGTGGCACCAGAAACTTGGACACCTTCATCTCAAAAGAATGAAGGGAATCATATTTGTAGGAGCAATTAAAGGAATGCCAGATCTAAAGGTTGAAGAAGGGAGAGTCTGTGGTGAGTGTGAAGTTAGGAAGCAGATCCTGATGTCACAACCAATGTTGCATCATCAGACTACTTCAAGAATACTAGAACTTCTCCACATGGGGGCTGTGGGACCTATGGAGACTGAAAGTCTGGGTGGAAAAAAGTATGTGTATGTGGTTATGTATGATTTCTCTAGGTTTACATGGGTAAACTTTCTTAAAGAAAAATTGGACATCTTTGAAGTTCTTAAAGTTTTATGTCAAATTGTTCATAAGGAGCAAAAGAGTAGGATTGTCAAGATCAGAAGCTATCATGACAAGGAGTTTGAGAATTCAAAATTCACTGAATTCTGTGAGTCTCAAGACATCAGTTATAATTTTTCCTCTCAGCTGGATAGAATTTTTTAGCAAAAGACCTTGGATATACAAGAATCAGCTAAAGCCATGCTTCATGCTAAGGGCTTGCCATATGATTTTTGGGCTAAAGCTATGAATTCTACTTGCTATATTCATAATAGGGTCACTCTACGAGAAGGCACTTTCAACACTCTCTATGAGATATGGAAAGGAAGGAAGCCTACACTAAAATGCTTCCATGTTTTTGGAAGCAAGTGCCATGTCCTAACTAACAAAGACCAAAAAAGTAAAATGGGTCCCAGAGGAGATGAAGGGATATTTTTGGGTTACTCTTCAAGCAATAAAGCCTTTTGAATCTTTAACTACAGAACTGGGATGCCAATGGAATCGATCAATATAGTGATTGATGATTCAATTACAGAGAAAAGGATGGATGTTGAGGACAATGTTGGAACATCCTCTGTGAAACCTGATGAGGTATGAAGGAAAGAAAATGTAATTTCTCTAGCATTGTGGCAGATAACTCTCAAGATTCTTCAGATCTCTCTGGTAAGGGTCATTCAGATCAATCCAAGGATCTCACTGCAAGACACCCTATAGAAATATACATTACTAGGTTCACAAAGAAAATATAAAACTCATGTCTTGATTGCAAGCTTGAGCCAATAATAAGTTCCATTAGTCTAGAGAATAAGATCTTGAATTGCATCATTGCAGCAAGGGATTGCGGTTTGCATTACTTCTACAACTCAAATAATGTGATGAAAGAACTAGGCAAGGTAGAATGGATTAGTAATATGTATGGTAGGTTATCTCCAACAAATAGTTAGTTTGCCTACATTAGCAAGAAGAAAATATGTGTTTCTTGGTGTACTACTGGGGCTGAATATGGTGAAATCAGAAGAGGCTGCTTTCAAGTAGTCTGGATGAAACAGATATTGGAGAAACATGATGACAAGGCTGATGTCCTAACATTATGTTGTAAGGATCTGAATGCTATCAGATATTTCATCCAATCAGTTTGGAACAAGAACCCTGACAGGTATAATCAGATAATCAGGAATCTTGATGAAGTCAATGTAAAGGGTGTTATTTGGAGTGTGTGGACACTAAGGATCAATTGAATGTTATGTTTACTAATGCCTCATATGGAAATGTTTTTGAGAACTTAAGCTGTGAAGTAAGAAAAGGAACTGTTGAGGAGTTGTAGCAATTACAGAAATGGAGGAATGCAACATATATTGCATCTTTCCTCTATCCTCTGATGCTAGGGAGGTCTGAGCAAGTTACTGCTATTAGTAGATGGAATACAAGATCTTTGCAATACAGAAGGACTGGTTTGAAAAAGATGTACTTAAAAGATGTGATGAGGAAGTTTAGTACCAACACTCCTAAATCAGGTTATAGCTTCAAGGAGTGCAGAAGGATCTTGGATAGAGGAAAGAGTTAGAAGATAATTGTCGCAACTGCGAAAATCAACTAGCGAAAAAGACAGAAAAGTTGCCACTGAACGTAATTTATCCCGACGCAGGGAAAGGAAACGATCGAAGAAAACCTGAAAAAGGGGAAAGACATGGTCATCGCAACCATAGCCTAGGCTCGGGAGTCGGTTACGCGAGAGGAAGGTATTAGCACACCATCGCGTCCATCGTACTCTATGGGATCCATGCTTGTTGCCCTGATCAAAGGGTGTAGATATCTGAAGCTCCACTGCTAATTGGAAAGAAATAGAACGAGAAACAGAGAAACAGTGAAAGAAAAGAAAAGGTGACTCGATAGGACCTCACCGTCATAGGCCTACGTATTCCCTCAGGAGTGGGTAAGTCAGAGTCAATGTAGTTTAGAGGACTACGGGTGAAAGGGGGAAGGTTGCTTGCCAAGATATCGTCGTCTTGTGCCTACGTATCCTCAATCGGACTGGAGAGGGGAAATCAGAGCAGTCGTAGTTCGACCTACGAGTTAGGAAAAGATCTCGATTGCACTAGGGCAAGAGAAAAGGTTCGGTCAATTGATGGTCTTGATCGCACTAGGGCGAGAGAAAAGGTTCGATTAACTGATGGTCTCGATCGCACTAGGGTGAGAGAAAAGGGAAGTTAGTTATTAGTGCGCTCACCAAGACTTCGTCGTCTTGTGCCTACGTACCCTCATTAGGGAATGAGGAATCAGAGCATCAGTAGTTCACAAGACTATAGGAAAACAGGATCTCGATCGCATGGTTGCGAGAGAAAAGGGAGAGAATGACTCACAAAAGGTTTAAGGGAAACTTGATCCTACACGTTATCATGCATTGTGGACCTAAGGTCAGGATTAGGAGGGAAGTCTACCTAATGTTGTCATGCTTGGATTGAGAGTCTAATGTCTCTCCTACCTCCAACTTAATTAGAAATTAAGTGTAGCTAGGAATCCTAAGGGATCATGTGAATAAACACATGTAAATATTATACTAATCAATCACAAAATGAACGATGTCGTGATCTCAGCCAAGAAACAAAAGTGAGTGACTCCTCGTCCTCGACTAAAAGAAAATAATGAGAAAAGAACGACGTCGTGATCTCAACTATCAGGAAGTTGAGTGACTTTTCGTCAACCACAAGATGAAAACGATGTCGTGATATCAACTATGAGGCAGTTGAGTGATTCTTCGTTCATCCAAAAGTAAGACAAAAAAGAAGGGGAGCAAACAAGATCAAAGTATCAATAAATTGGCACCCAAACCAAGTATACAACTAGGAGTGAAAACTCCTCACTCAACAACAAGTGGTAAGAAAGAATGCTAAACTCTAGGCATGCTTAATACAAGTGCGCAAGTGGTACCTAATGGAGAAGGTTTGTTGCCTCTTCAAAGCGCGCAAAAGCTCAAGACTCGAAGGAAGAAGATTCCAAGGTGGAAGAGAATCAAGCCATCAAGTACTTCCAACAAGTAAAAGGGTCCAACAGTCAAGTATCAGAATTAACGTCCAGAATTGGTCCAAACGATATCAGGGACTAATCACAATCTGCATCAAGAGATCTCATTAGTCCAAACAAGGTTATGAAAAGTATTCCACACAAAATCTCCATAAGATTAATCAAAACTACAAAGAGATTAAAACTAGGATTAAAAATCTACTCCTAATTAGTAAAAATCCTAACCAAAATTAATCCACAATTAATCAACTACTAATCCATGTTAAAAGTCAATTAAAATCAAGGTTAATTTCTAATTCAAAATATCAAATTCTAAAGTTATACTAATTCTAAAACTAAATCCAAGATTAACACCTAGTTAATATCTAATGAAAAAGTTAGCATTAATTTGGAAAACAAAAAAAAAACTAAAAGAGAAGAAGGGTGTAGAAAAACGCATGGGCTTAAGGTCCTTGCCCCATTGCTTCATCATGAATCCAGGGGGTGTGCGCCTAAAATGAGGGTGTACGTGAATGGATCCGTGGGCTTGAAGCCCAACCACACAACCAAAGTAAGAGAGGGGGACTCTGAATTCCAAATCACTCAAACTTTTGCTTCCAAATGCTCTATCAGAATGCAAGCCATGAGTAAAAAGCTCTGCCGCACCGGAAGTCGCCACTGGCGGCGGAGGAGATACAAATGCGTCCACAACCATGTCAGAATATTCGTCTCCCTCCTCTCTTGAAAATTCCCTCATCCACTTTTATCTGGTACCTATCATAGAGCTCGAATTGCAGAAAACAAACCGTAAACCCTAAGAAGAAGAAACCAAACTAAACGGCAATGGTGACCTACACAGAGTCCGTTGTGAAGATATCTACATCGTAGAGGCGAATTTGGCGCGAATTAAAGGAGTGGTGGTGTGCTTACCCGCCGGAGTAGCTCAGGCGGCTCTTCAAGGTGATTGATGTTGATGAAAACAAAATCTAGAGGTCCTCTTCTTCGTCAGTTAAACTTCGCACTTCTTGTTCGAATTTCTTATGAATCTTCTTCTTCTCCTCTGAATGTAGTCTGTAGGATATTTTCGTGAGTGCGTGTGAATCGTTGTTGTAGAATTGCTTTGTTGCGGTTCTTTACCGAATTTTTGTTGAATTTTAACGTTGCAAAATTCTCGCGTCATTTGTGTCTTGACTTACTCTTGAATGTGGTTGTTTGCTGCAGAATTTTCTGGATTCTTTTGCAGGTTCTGTGACGATTGAATTGCGGTTTTCTTGATTTCTGCAGGTGGATGAAATGAAGGTGATGCAGAATTGATAATGATGATGCGATGTTGTTGATGTTTGTGATTTGTTGCAGGTTTACAGAATCGTGTCTGAATTGGTGAAGATGACGTCGTTGCGATATTTCAGAATTGTCGTAGCGTGATTTTTGTAGTGAAGATTGAAGATGCTCGAGTGTTGATTTGTGAAAACAGAAGTTTGAAGATGAAGATGATTTCAAAAGAATGAAATTGGTGATGCTTGAGAGTGAAGATGAAGGTGGGAAAGAAGAATCGAGAGGGAGAGAGAGTTTGTTGACAATTCTGTTACGTTTCTCCATTCTGTTATGATATTTATCTTCTTCTGTTATGATATTTCCCTCTCAATTCTGTTAGAATTTCTGTTAAAAAACTCTTGGAATTTGGACTTGTTATTTTTTGTTATGATTTTCTCTTTTACTGCTATAGAATTCTTCTTTTTTGCGTTACGGACTTTCCCTTGCAATTCTGTTATTCCTGCGCCACTTTTGCTGTTGGTTTTTTTTTATTTCTGCGCTATGTATCATTCCCCTTTTTTGTAACCTGCTGTGAATGACTTTGTCTTCTTTTTTTGAAATGTTGCTATGTATTTTCTTTTCTTGTTAAAAATGCCACGTAAATTGACCACTGATGTGCCTTTTACGGCCAATGAATTTTCTCCTGCTATATTTTCCTTGCAGCAGCTTTTATTTCTTTTCAACTTGCTGCTATGAATTTTACTTGTTTTACACTGGATGAACTTGCCACAACTTCATTATGGATGCATTTCTATGAGGACACACGCAGCAATAAAACAACAAGCATTTGCAGCATCATACATAATTTTGGGATCTTCAGTTTATGTAGCAAAATGGACAGATATTGCTACATGAGTCAATGCAACAATGCCATTTAATTCATCAATCTGTTTAAGCTCATCTATGTCCATGAATTTATGATCTAAATCATCAAAACATAACCGACCTAGTGGATCCTTTAAATTGAAAACTAGATTCAATAAATGTCCAACCGTCCTTATTGAAAATAGAAGCCTGAATAGACACTATTGTATGCATGCTATAATGGTACATGGATTTCAAAACGAATTGGACTATAGGCTATTTTTTTTTTGTTATTAGATATTGGATATCAACAATGGTTTAAAGGATTGGATTCAAAAATGGATCTTTGGACATATGGTTTGGAATTTCAATTGGATATGGAAAATAAGGATACTTGATGATGGATATGTGTTGAAACTGATGGATTTTAAAATGGGTTCGATAATGGAATATGGATCCAAAAATGGATATTTGAAAATGGATATAAAAAATGGTCAAAATTGTTATGGGTTAACTTTGGATATTGAATTGGATATTTGGAATTTGGATTATGATTTGGAAATTGAATTAAAAGGGGTATGGATATGGGTCTTAAATATGGATATGGACTTTGAAAATGGTTATTGGTTATCAAAAATGGATAATGGTTTATGATGGCTTTATATCTTGAATTCCAAGAAATCCACACAACCAATTTTAACGTGTCTAATTCCGATCAAACTCCCACTTCACACTAAACTCCCATCCTCAACGAATCCAAAAAATTCAATCGGTAAGCTCAGCTGACCATGACCTAATGCCCTTTAAATCAATACAAACGTTTTTTCCTGATGACCACTGATCTCCTTGACCTGAGACCCTAATCTCATGATTTTCACTTGACGACTGTCCACAAACTCACCTATGAATGAGAAACCCTAATTCACCTTGATGTACACTGATAAAACTCGAAGAAGATGACTTAAACATAGAGTCAAACCCTTATTCACACCAAAGAAATCCTGACCCAATGCTTTTGAGGAATCCCTTGAATAGGAAAAACCCTGGAGTTTGATGAACCTCTGAATAAGAAGACCTTCGTGATAATGTGAGTTCAACCCTGAATGAAGATGAGAATCTCACAACAAATGAGAATCCCGAGCTTGCACATAATACCTTGACCCCACGCCTTAGGAGCTCAATGCAAATGAATGATTATGAAGTATGACCTAATGAAGATGCAGATGAATGAAGCATAAGCCAGTGAAAGTCAAAAAAAGAGAAGGCAAATTTTGGGGTGCTACAATCATCTAAAAGGGATCTGTTACATATTTGTGTTTCCATTACAGATATTTGTGTTTCCATCAGTACTTATTCTTTAAGCTTTTTGTTTTGTGCTTCCATATGTGTGTGTTTCCATGTACATTTACTCTATTTTATTTTTGTCAATTTTTGGCTAAAAAGGGGGAGTAAAGTGTTGATTTGTTTGGTGTTTCTGATGTTAGATTAGATGTGATGACTTTATGTCATGTTTATACTACTACTTAGGAAGAGTAGTTGTTGATTTGTTGCTGCCTGGTTGTATGCAACATTTAGGGAAGCTTGATAAACTCTTGTGTCTGGGAGAATGCATCATTCTCTGCAGTTGGTTATGGTGTTCAGGTTGGGTGCTTGTGCTTGTGTTTTTTGAAGTGTGATTCCATTGTATGAACTTGCATGTGAATTCATGTGTTTTTCTGGTGATTTGGGTTTTCCCCTTCAGGGGGAGTACTAGTTATCTGTGATAGGGGGAGTTGTGTACCTGTCTGATTTATTGCTACAGAGTTGCAGTTTGTACAAAGCTTATATGTTCTTATGTAGCTTGTGTTGTTTGGTGATGTCAGACCTGATGTCTTAACATTGTGTTGTCATGTGTTTCTCTATTGGTTTGACAACAATGTGCTTGGGTTTCTTTTTTTTTCTGTTTTGTTTTCGCTGTGTGTGCCTCTGATGTGTGCTAAGGTTGTTTTAGCCAAAATTTGCCAAAGGTGGAGATTGTAAGTTCTGTATTTTTTTGGATTGGCTACATTTTGGTAAAACAACATGTTGTTAGCTAGATGTTACACCAGATGTTCTGCCATTACAGTCAGACATCATGTTCTATATGATGTTGGGACATGTTCTAAGACATGTTATACCAGAAAGCTAGAGCATGACTATTTTGGTATTTTTAGTGTGATTATTAAGTGTGGTCTAATTCACACACGTATATTTTTCATGGGAGTATATTATGGGATTTTCTGTTATGACAGATTCTGTTACTTTTCATAAAAAGGATCCTTAAGCCTTTTTAGGAAAATTTGTATTTTGCTCCTATTATTGTGCAGGATGATTTGCAGCAAGATAAAACTGATTGCTGCTATTTGCGCGCCTCAAGAAGCCCAAGTCCATTAGGTCTGAAGGCTATTTAAAGTGAATACCAAACTTTATTGATATAGAGAACACAACGTGAAGATTTTGGGAAATAAGGATTAGTCGTGTTTTGGTTGGTCTTTAAGGTTTAGTGCTTGTTAATTGTATGTCACTCATGTATCTTCTGATGTATTGAGGTTGACTGGTTGTTGATTGTTCATTGTCCACTATAAAGCTTTTAAGCAAGAGTGTATTATTCTTGATTTAAGCTTTTAAGCAAAATCAAGTATCGTCTTGGAAGTGTGCTACTTCTATTTGTTAGTTGTTGTTGAATTGTCACTGGGATTGTGACTGATTAGGAAGTGAAAGGGGGATCTCATATCTAGAGGGTGTCTAGGTAGAAGTTGCACAAGGTAGGGATTAGGCGAGAAGTTGTAAATGAGGGAGTTTAGCTTTGAATTAATACTATCATAGTGAATTTCCTTCCTGACTTGGTAGCCCCCTGAAATTATGGTATCAGATGTGTGATGTCACAACAACACAATCTGCTATGGACAATGCAATAACAAGCAGTAAATGACACAAAGAATTATTCACCCAGTTCGGTCTAACTACCTACGTCTGGGGGCTACCAAGCCAGGGAGGAAAATCACTATTAGTAGTATCAAATTACAGACTCAACAATCCCAGTTGACATCTACCTAATTTAATCACTACCCAATGACAATTCTACCTAAGAAACCACTTAGGTATGAGAAACCACTCATTCCCTAATTCACCACAGTGATACAATCCAATGATTACACACTAATCACCCAACTTGATTCTGCTTAACAACTTTGATCAAGGACAACAAACTCTTGCTTAAAGCTCTAGAGTGAATACAATTACAACTCAAAATAGTAACACCAATTCACACACGAATGGTTTACAAAACACACACGAAGACACAAATGACACTTAGTCTATAGCTCTCTTTCTTCGTTTTTTTAACTTAGGGTTGAGGCTGCTTTAAATATCATTCTGACTTGGGCTTGGACCTGCTCCCAAGATTCTGAACTGATTTGTTTTTGCAATCAGAAATTAATGCATATTTGATCTCCTAAATCTTTTCAAATCAGCCCTCATGTTAGTTATATGATTTGCTCCATGATCTGCTCCATACCAGATTGCCAATATCTTCTCCAAGAAATTCGTATCCAATCTCTCTAACAGATCTCCTCAAATCATCCTAACATGCGCAACCCTAAAACATCACAAACTGATGTTCTGATGTTCTGGTATAGTGATGTCAAGACATCACTTATAACATCAGCAAACAAAACTTCCAACCCTGTAACAGCTAATGTTAGGAACCAATGTTATGACATCAGACATATGACATCAACATTGTTCAACTTTGTTTTACCAAAATTCCAGCCAATACAAGAACCAACAATCTCCCCCTTTGGCTAATTTTGGCTAAAACAAACTAAAACATCATCAGAGAACCCAGCAGCGGATAAAAATTGATAAAATTTCAAAACACCCAGCAGCACCTCTGCAACAAGCTGCAGAAAACACCTTCATATCAGCATAGGGCAAACTCCCCCTCAAAATAAGAACCAGCTCACAGCTGTTCAAACACTCTCCCCTCAACTTCTGCACCATATCAGAAAAAGGCTTCACAACCACACCTTGGCAACTCTCTCCCCCTTTTTAGCCATAATTGGACAAACATCAACCTGTTAGTCCTACTAACTACCAGATAGTCCTAAGCTAGCTCTCATTGTCAGTCAAAAGTCAGCATTATGTGACAAGACAAATCACAGAACATAAACCATAAGTACTTAAAAGCAACAATATTCAGAATACAAAGCAAGCACACTAAGTGCAGAAGCAAAAATAAATAACAAAACTATAAAATAGCTAAAGAAACATCAATTTAATCTTCATCAGCATCAGAGCCATCAGAACTAGCTGCAACATCTTCATCCTCAGTGCTAGGGTCACCTTCTTCAGAACCTGAACCTTCAACATTGTCATCATCATTTTGACTAGCATTGACTGCTTCAACTTCTTTTTCAGCCAATCTCAGAGTCATGAGAAGTTTTTCAAATTTTAGCTTTCTTTCAGTACTCACTCTGATGACTTCATCCAACTCCTTGCAAGCCTCCTCCAATTCTGAAATCAACCCAGTTTTGGCAGGTGGCTGTTGTGATGTTGAAGCTGATGTCTTGACAATGTCAGGAACATGCTTCCCTTCAAACAACTTATAATGAATTGACAAGGCAGATTCCCTCTTACACACCACATCAGATTGATGAAGAATACCAGGATGTTGTGACAAGATGATCCCACAAATGAGAGAGGGAAAGGCAATAAGCATCTTCACTGCATTTGTAGAAGCATGCTTGATAGTCTGATCATATATATAAGCCCCATAATCAAACAACCTCTTTGTCCCAACAACATAAATCAATTTTCCCAATATAATAGAGATAGGTGTCTTGTGATTGGTAGGGACCCAATTAGCTGCTCCTATTCTGTGCAGAATAGCATATTTGACACTTAACAAACTGGCAAACAATTTTCCTTTCAGAGGCCAGACTTTCACTTGTCCTGCTGTGATTTCCTTACACACAACATTGTCTGTTTCTTCTAACTCTCTATACTCCTTCTCATCCCTTCCTAGGTAAGTGTTAATGACCTCAGGAGAAAAATTAACACATTGACCTCTTACATAAATCTTCCTAAAATCCATATTTCTGGTGTCATTAATAGCCACAGGAATGTTTACAATAAATTCCTTGACTAATCCATCATAGCACTTGGACAGTCCAGACACAGTCTTCATTAACCCAGCAAATCTAATCAATTCAATGACTTCCTTAAGATCCAAGGCATCTCCACCAAGTTCTCTTTCCAGCGCTAGTCTTCTCTGACAGACAAATTTCCACATGGATGCACTACTAGCATAGTGGAATGAAATATTGTCAACAGGGATATCAGGAATCTTATCAACGATTCTCTTCAATATAGACCTTCTCACAGGAGTGATGTCTTGAACATCATCCTCAACATCAAATTCAGATTCTGAATCCTCCCTCACCTTTCTCTTTTTGGAATTCACAGCAACTTTGCTCCAAGTCTTAGCAGGTCCCACCATAGTTGACTTCTTCTTTTTGTTCTCAGATCTCTCCTTAGGTGAGTACTCTACTGACTTCCCTCTTCTAGACCTCATTCTACAGGAAATACCAGGGACAGCTTTTCCAATCACTTCATTATCAGAAAGATTAATCACATCCACCTTATCAGTATTCTTATTTTCACTAGGGCTAGCTCCAACATCCCTATCAGGCGATGTTCTGACATTGGTTTCAACTTCTTCTTCAACATGAACACCTTCATCTTCAACTTCCACTTCCGCATCTTCAATGACTGAAATAGCCAATCTGTGAAGATTGGTATCCGCATTCTGCATGTCATCCTTTTCAGCTGACATTTGCCTAAGGGGAATATAAATTCCTTTTACAGATAAACCCTTATCCAAAATTTTGGTGGCAATCTGATTAAGACTACGATCAACATCAACCCTCTCTTCAACTGCTTGAGGAGTGGAAGACCCAGATGCATATTTCTCTTTAAAAAGAATGCTAGTGACTAACCTCCTAGTTTCACTATCATCAATTTTAGGTGTAGACCTTTTGGGTTGAAGTTTGGAAGGTCTTGACTTACCAGATTCAGGAACCATCATGGAAATGAGTGCTATATTCAAAGCTTCTTCAGCAGAGCCCTCTTTCGCCAAAACCCTAGCTTTTTCAAGAGAAGAACTTTTTGAAGCATACCTCTTTGAAGGGGATGATACTTGTTTTGACATTGTTCCAGTGAAGCAACTGAGGATCAGGGAAGGATTGCTACTTCTGTTGATGGAGAAGGAGATGAACCGTCTAGGGGTATGGTGTTTGATGAAGCGTGTGATAGCTACAATAGGAAATGATAGCCTAAAGTAAGGAGCCTGATTTTGTGGATCACTTAAAAGCCAATAAATATATTTTCCCCACCAAAACACATTTCCTTTAAAAATTTTGAATTTTAATAAATTCACTCCATAAGCCACTAGTTTCAATATGCTCAATTTTCTGCCTAAGTCTTCACAGCTAATGTTACAGTCTGATGTCACAACATCAACCTTAACATCACTTGATGAGCTGGACTCTTGAGGTACCCATAGATAACAGTTATCTCTGGATTTTACTCCCTTCATAACACCCTCATCCTTCCCATTAGTCACTAAACACTCATCTTTAGTGTAGCTGACCTTGTATCCTTCATCACATAGCTAACTGATGCTAATCAAATTAGCAATCAATCCTTTGACAAGAACATTTTCCAAATTTGGTCCATCATGACACCTTAATTTTCTAACTCCTTTTACTTCCCCTTTCTCTCCATTACCAAAAGTAACATCATTTGTGGAGCAAGTCTTGATATCCACCAAATGATTTTTGAACCCTGTCATATGCTTTGAACAGCCACTGTCAAAGTACCAACCATCCTTAACAGACTATCTATCAGATGTGTGGGCCAATAAACATGTAACAACAGCTTTATGAACCCATTGTTTAACAACCTTAGACCTGTTCTGAGTCTGTCTAGGTTGATGGACAGATTTGGGATAGCCATGCAGTTTAAAGCAAGAATATTGCATATGGCCAAAACTTCCACAATAGAAACACCTAACTCTTTTAACTTCTTCTCTAAAGTGATTAAACTTCCTGCCACCTTGATGATGAAACTGTTGTGGCTGCCATCCAAAGTATTGGGGTTGTCTTCTTCCATAGTTAGCATGTCTTCTGTAGTGATGATTTTGTCTCTTTGGTTGTCTTCTACCATGATGATGTGGATTTCCTCTACCATAATAATGAGGCACTGCATTATTAGGTCCAAAGCCATACATATTCCCTTGATGTTGAGACATCTGATGGAACATGTTAAACCTAGAAGCCTACATACTCCTATGGTATTATGGAGGCATATACTGACTAGCTCCAGAAGCCTGTGCCTTCCCATGATGAGGATCATGAGCATACCCTTTCCCAACATTTTGAGGAAGTTGATGAACAACCTGCTTAGGTTTAGGATTATGTCTTCTTCTGTTATGTTGAGACATTGGTTGAGACATGTCCTTTTTGGTTCCAGAAGTACTAGCTTCACCAGAGACCTTCTACTCAACAACAAATCCTAAGCCAGACTTGTCTCCTGCCACCTTTTCAGCCTGAAGAATCTTATCAAGAGTATCAGACCCACTGTTCAACATTTTGACAGACTTGGCCATTTGATCAAG
Source organism: Lathyrus tuberosus (assembly GCA_022829125.1). Classification (NCBI taxonomy): domain Eukaryota; kingdom Viridiplantae; phylum Streptophyta; class Magnoliopsida; order Fabales; family Fabaceae; genus Lathyrus; species Lathyrus tuberosus. Next base: position 6,588,062 of record JALAZF010000249.1, on the reverse strand, counting down.
TTGAGATTTAACTAACAAGACTTCATTTTCAAGATCAGCTTTAACAGTCTCAAGCTGGACTATTCTTTTCTTTTGTTTCTCACTTTCTTGACAAACCTCTGTACTCCTCAGACATAACTCTTGATAGGATGCTGCTAACTCCTCAAAAGTCAACTCCTCATCACTAGATTCTCCATCAGAAATACATGTTCCTGTCAATGCCCTAACATGCTTGGCAGACTCTTCTTCACTTTCACTGTCAGTATCAGACCAGGAAACAGCCATGCCCTTTTTCTGCTTCTTAAGGAATGTAGGACATTCTTTCTTGACATGACCATAGCCTTCACACTCAAAGCATTGAACTCCTTTGTCTTGAACATTCTTCTCTTCATCCTTCTCTTTTGACTTGTTGATGTCAGAGGAGATGTTCTTAACATTAGGTTTATAGTTTCTATTCATCCTCTTAAACACCTTGTTAAACTGTCTTCTCATCAGAACAATAGCCTGAGACATCTCCTCCTGAGACTCAACACCATTCCCTTTCTTCTCTTCTTAAGTATTAAATACCAAAGCTATACTCTTGGTCTTCTTTTCAGGTTCCTCATCACTCAACCCTAACTCAAAAGTTTAAAGAGATCCAATCAGCTCATCAACCCTCATTTTACTGATGTCTTGAGCTTCTTCAATTGCAGTCACCTTCATCTTATATCTCTTGGGAAGGGATCTAAGAGTTTTCCTCACCAGCTTTTCTTTAGTCATCTTCTCTCCAAGAGCACTAGATGCATTGGACAACTCAAGAATATTCATGTGAAAATCATGAATAGTTTCATCTTCCTTCATCTTTAGACTTTCAAATTTTGATGTCAGAAGTTGAAGTCTTGACATCTTAACCTTTGAAGTTCCTTCATGAGTAGTCTTTAAAATGTCCCAAACATCCTTTGCCACTTCACAAGTGTTTACCAACCTGAAGATGTTTTTATCAATCCCATTAAAGATGGAATTCAAGGCCTTAGAATTGCCAAGTGCTAGCTCATCCTCTTCCTTGGTCCACTCTTCTTCAGGTTTCAGCTTGGTGTTTCCTTCTTTATCAGTAATAACAGGGTGCTTCCACTCTTTTAACACAGCCTTCCAAGCCCTGCTGTCTAAGGACTTCAAAAAGGTAACCATCCTTGGTTTCCAATAATCATAATTAGAACCATCCAGAATAGGGGGTCTATTCACAAATCCACCAACTTCCTTGTCCATCTTACCAGAAAGTATCAGCCCTAGATCTCACCCAGATGCAGAGCAGGATGCCTGCTCTGATACCAATTGAAATTCTGGTATCAGATGTGTGATGTTAAGTGTGATGTCACAACAACACAATCTGCTATGGACAATGCAATAACAAGCAGTAAAGGACACAAAGAATTGTTCACCCAGTTCGGTCTAACTACCTACGTCTGGGGGCTACCAAGCCAGGGAGGAAAATCACTATTAGTAGTATCAAATTACAGACTCAACAATCCCAGTTGACATCTACCTAATTTAATTACTACCCAATGACAATTCTACCTAAGAAACCACTTAGGTATGAGAAACCACTCACTCCCTAATTTACCACAGTGATACAATCCAATGATTACACACTAATCACCCAACTTGATTCTGCTTAACAGCTTTGATCAAGGACAACAAACTCTTGCTTAAAAGCTCTAGAGTGAATACAATTACAACTCAAAATAGTAACACCAATTCACACACGAATGGTTTACAAAACACACACGAAGACACAAATGACACTCAGTCTATAGCTCTCTTTCTTCGTTTTTTTAACTTAGGGTTGAGGCTGCTTTAAATATCATTCTGACTTGGGCTTGGACCTGCTCCCAAGATTCTGAACTGATTTGTTTTTGCAATCATAAATTAATGCAGATTTGATCTCCTAAATCTTTTCAAATCAGCCCTCATGTTAGTTATATGATTTTCTCCATGATCTGCTCCATACCAAATTGCCAATATCTTCTCCAAGAAATGCGCATCCAATCTCTCTAACATATCTCCTCAAATCATCCTAACACGCGTAGCCCTAAAACATCACAAACTGATGTTCTGATGTTCTGGTATAGTGATGTCAAGACATCACTTATAACATCAGCAAACAAAACTTCCAACCCTGCAACAGCTAATGTTAGGAACCAATGTTATGACATCAGACATATGACATCAACATTGTTCAACTTTGTTTTACCAAAATTCCAGCCAATACAAGAACCAACACCCCCAGACGTAGATAAGTTGCAACGAACTGGATTAACAATTCTGGTGTTAATTTTACTTTTCTGTTAGTTAATTTTGTGCATCTTGTGTGATCAAGTTGTTGTTGATCCTGGTGTTGTGACATCTATCTCGACATCTGGTATCTGCGTGCCAGAAATTCAGGACTGAAAAAGAGTAACAATCAGGGTGACCAAGATGAGAGAGGAGTCACCATTGAACAATTAATAGATGCAAACTCCCATTAGAGAAGGACTAAGAAGAGGATCCTTAATGATCCAAATATAAAACTACCTGATTACATCAAACCGCCTTATCATATAATTAAGAAGAAACCATTACAAGAAGATGAGGCAGGATTATTTACAAAGTTCAAAGAGATGCTGACTACACTTCAGGTAAGTATTTCGTTTCATGAGTTTTTAGAAATAATGCCCAAATTTGCTAAATTTATGAAGGCATTACTAAAGGGTATGAAGCAGAAGTTGGTCAAGGAACATGTAAACATCACTAAGAAGGATGAGATGGCAGTGCCTCAAACACTGCCACCCAAGTTGAAGGATCCAGGTAAGTTTACTATTTCTTGTAATATTTGAAGAGTAAAGATTTCATAAGCTTTATGTGATTTAAGGTCTAGTATCAATGTCATGCCACTAAATAAGGTTAAAGAATTTAACTTGGGAGAGATCATACCAAGTAATATGACTCTCACTTTAGCTGATGCATCTCTTACTCATCTGCTTGGTATCTTATGAGACGTGTTAATATATGTCGATGGTTTAGTTTTTCCTACAGATTTTGTGGTTACTAACATGAAAGGAGATTGAGGAGGTTCAGTTATTCTCGGACGCCCATTCTTGGCAATCAGAAGGCTTTAATAGATGTAGAAACCGGTGAACTTGTTTTGAAGTTCAACAAGGAAAAAGTGGTGTTTAAGGTGTATGAATGGACACCATATATGGATGATCTAGAGACATGCTACCACCTGGAAGAAAAGGGTAGTAAGGTTGACAAAGGAATGAAAATAAGTGAATTGACCGGCGTGAGGGTATCCCTTGCGCTTGATGTGCCTTAGGCATGACCCGTCAAGCTAATGACGGAAAAGAAATGCTGGGTGGGAGGCAACCCATCAGTAAGTATTTATTTTATTTTTACGTTTAATTTTAATTTTTGAACATGTACAATTTATGTGTTATGTTTCTAGAAAAAAACAGGTAAAAGAAAAGAAGAAAAGAAAACAAAGGAGAAGAAAAGAAGAAGAAAAAAGAAAGTAAAAAAGTTGAAGCCCCTGGAATAATCACGCAGGCTATCACGCGTGTGATAGAGCTCTATCGCACACGCGATATGTACATGACGCGCGCGATAGAGACTCTGGGGAGAATTTGAGTACCGTTAGCATCACACGCGCGGTGAAAGCATAACTCGCGCGATATATGTAACGCCTATATATAAATACATACATCAAAGCATATATTATACATGAATAATACGTTTGGTACTAAAATATACAAGTTCCTAGTAACACAGTATACATATAAATGCCCAAAAACCTAATACAACAACTATGGCATGTTATGTATACAAGATGTTCCAAAAGATAAAACTAAGAACTAGATCAACTAATGATCTCAAAATCTTCACAACGGAAGACTTGCCACACAAAAGCTACGATCCGTAAGGAAAAGTCAAACAACTTTGTCCTTACCCTTCGCCGAACCTGTAGTACCTGTGATGTAAACAACAACATGGGGTGAGATACATCAATCTCAGTGAGTTCCCTATCTTATATGTCCTCTCGGCTCTACAAGGTTCTATCACACCTAACTCAAGTCAAAAGGGAATGGAAGTGACCTTGAGAACTCACGCACACTATATGGAAACATGTTATGAGTTCAACAACTCACAATATCACTAATCGATAACCATGCCAAGGCATCCCCTATTCTCGTCCTCTTCTACGTCTACAAGTCGATCCTGGTCATGGATCCTTGCAATTTACTTGGCATACGAAATGGATTCAGGAACATCGGCCTGTTAGCCGTGAACCGTCACTTCACATGGCTTGTTAACCATCACAAGTTTCTACCCTTAGGTTCCATTCGTACTACACACGGGAATCAAACCTGCCAAGTACCATGCCTTGTTTCAGAGGAGCTCGAGACTCATGAAACTGCAACTCAAAGAACCGGTTACGATTACGTGATCACCCACACAAAAGGGATCGTATTCGATGATCACAAGGCCATAATGCCTTATCACAACCACAAGGTTACACACATGTTCCATACTAGTGTTTACTCATTCTTATGACATTAGTATCTGACACACGCCTCGACACCACACGCACGATCGTTGTCAGACACACGCCTCGGCACCGCACACACGAGCGTTGTCACTATGTTATTCACCATTTCCTAGCCGTTACTAGGTTCCAACATTGTTATGGTAATAATCCTCACCCTACCTATTTCATATTTTAACATGCATATTCACTCACAACCATGCTAAACAATAATAGGATAGGCAAGATATATCATAATTGCACAATAGAATAATATCTGACAAGTAAAACATAATATAACACTTTTGGAATTTCTCCGATTATTTAATCGGGCAGTAAAATTAACATTTTTCACCTCTATTGCATAGAATATTTTCTTAGCTTCACAACGATATAAAGAACTCTTAAATCGGATAAACGAGTCAAAAGTTACAGATTTTTGAAGAAAAGAAAATTATTTGATCCCAGGCAGATTCGCCTGGCGAATATGGATTTCTCCTGGCGAATCCCCCTTCGCCAACACTTCTCCTGGTGAATCTCCCTTCGCCAGCACTTCGCCTGGCGAATCTAGTGGTGAATCCCCAATTTTAGAAAAATCCAAAGTTCCAGTAGCTAACACATTTCTGTCTCTTCAAATTCGCCTGGTGAATCTGGATTTCGCCTGGCGAACCCCTTTCGCTAGCACTTCGCCTAGAGAAACAGTGGCGAGACTTAATCCGCCTGGCGAATTATGATTCGCCTGGAGAATCGCACCAGAACCATAATTCTTCCCTTACGGGTTCCATGGTTCCAAAGCTACAATTTCACCATTTCTTAACCCAAATCAATTTCGAACAGCACAAACAATCATCAACAATGTTCATATGCATAATGTGATCATACAACACAATTTATATCGATATTTAACCGTTAGATTATCGATTTCCAATGATTCTAACCTAACTCAAACATTTCCAAAACTCTAAAACTAATGTTCTAACTAGAACTCACCTCTAGTAAGATGAAGATGAAGACGATTGATGAAGAGAGGATGATGATGATGAACCTTGGTGATGAGCTTCAAGAGTTTCTTCTTCTTCTTCTCTAACTTCTCTCTTCTTTCCCTCTTCAAACCAAGTTATGTTACTATCTTTTGTAACATAAAGGAAAAGAAAAGATATAGTAAGAATACCCATCAATTAGTAATACTACTAAATGTCCAAAAGTCTCTAAAGCTCTAAATAATAAAACCTCAGGGTCAGATAATATTAATTTGATTTGCTCTGAGCTCATCAGTTTACTCTAATTATTCTATCCAATAAATTCTCAGAGTAACCCGGAACCCAGTTGATCATAATAATATTATCCAGAGTAAAATAATTTACGGGGTATTACATCCTTCCCCCCTTAAATAGAAATTCTCCCACGAATTTAAAACAATTACCTGAAAAGATGAGGATAAACGTCTCACATCTCGGATTCTAGTTCCCACGTTGCATCACCCGGTTGCTCTCATCCCATTGAACCTTAACCAGAGGAATCTCCTTATTCTTTAACACCTTAGTTTCTCTTCCCGTAATACGACTTGGTTGAGGCTCAAACGTTAAATCTGCTTCTATCTCGATAGTATCGGGTAGAATTGGCTGAAGAGGATCTGGAATAAACTTTCGAAGCTGAGATATATAGAAAACATCGTGCATCTCTGACAGAGAAGGCGGTAAGGCTAATCTGTAAGCTACTACACCAATTCTTTCTAAGATCTGATACGGTCCCACGTATCTTGGACTTAACTTCCGCGATTTAAATGGTCCCTTCAATCTCAATCTCGGGGTAACCTTCAAAAATACATGATCACCCTCATCAAATTCCAAAGGCCTCCTACGGTTGTCCGCATAGCTTTTCTGACGATCATGTGCTTGTTTAACTTTATCACGGATCATCCTAATCTTTTCCGTAGTATCTTGAATAATCTCCGGTCCCAACATTCTATCTTCACCAACTTTTGCCCAACACAATGGTGTCCTACACTTCCTTCCATACAATGCCTCATAAGGTGCCATACCAATACTTGCATGATAACTGTTATTATAAGAGAACTCAATCAACGGCAAAAGTTCTATCAAATTTCCTCCACTTTCAAGTACACAAGCTCTCAACATATCCTCCATTGTTTGTATTGTCCGTTCCGTCTGACCATCTGTTTGCAGATGATTCGAGTGCTTAAACACAACTTCGTTCCCATATCTTGTTGAAAAGCTCTCCAAAATCTCGAAGTAAACTTTAGATCTCTATCCGAAACAATACTAGTGGGAATGCCATGCAACCATACAATTTCCGAAATGAACAACTTGGCGAGATGAATCGCCTTATAAGTAGTCTTTACGGCCAAGAAATGAGCAGACTTCATCAACCGATCTACAATTACCCAAATTGAGTCATACCCGCCTTGCGCACGGGGTAATCCCACTGCGAAGTCCATAGAAATACTATCCCACTTCCACACTAGAATTTCTAAAGGTTGTAACAATCCACCCGGTCTTTGGTGCTCAATTTTCACTTGTTGGCAAATCGCACACTCCGATACGTACGCTGCAATATTCTTTTTCATCCCGGACCACCAATAGTCCCTCTTTAAATCTTGATACATCTTCGAAGCACCAGGATGTATAGTAAAAGCACCCTTATGCGCTTCTTCCAAAATCCTTCTTTTCAACTCCGTGTCATCCGGTACACAAATCCTTTGGTTAAACAAAATAATTCCATCGGTAGCTCGCCTAAAACCCGGTTGTACCAACACTTCTTGTAACTTCTCATCCAACCCTTGTCCTTGTCGGATTTCCTCTCTAAGAGTAGAGGTAACATTCAAATTCCCCATAATCACACAATTAGGAGTCCAAATAAATTGAAGATTTAAATCTCTAAACTTTTCCATTAAGGCATACTCTAACATCATCAATTCGGAATTATGTAACACTTTCCTGCTTAAAGCATCCGCCACCTTATTCTCTTTACCCGGATGGTACTTTAGTTCTAAATCATAATCCTTCAAATACTCCATCCACCTCCTTTGACGCATGTTCAACTCTTTCTGGTCAAAAAGATACTTTAGACTCTTGTGGTTACTGAACATCTCAAAATGTACACCATACAAATAGTGACGCCACACTTTCAAAGTAAACACAATTGTCGCCAATTCTAAATCATGCGTTGGATAATTCTCTTCATGGACTTTCAACTGTCGAGAAGTATAAGCCACCACATGTCCATCTTGCATTAACACACCTCCTAATCCCATCTTCGATGCATCACAATATACCTCATACGACTTGCTAGGATCAGGAATAATCAAAACAGGAGCGGACGTCAACCTCTCCTTCAAACTCATAAAACTTCTTTCACAAGCCGAATTCCATTCATACGAACAATCCTTTCGAGTAAGTCTTGTCATTGGCAAAGCCAGTTGGGAAAAGCCTTTAATAAACCTCCTATAATAACCTGTTAATCCCAAGAAACTCCTAACTTCCTCAACGTTCTTCGGTCTCTCCCAATTAATCACCGCATCTACTTTTGATGGATCCACCGCCACACCTCCTTGAGATATGACGTGACCAAGAAAATTTACCTCCGACATCCAAAACTCACACTTACTTAGATTTCCAAAACGTTGTCTCTCTTGTAAGATGGATAAAACGATTCTTAGGTGTTCTCCGTGCTCTTGAGAATCACGAGAATAGATAAGAATGTCATCAATAAAGATCACCACAAATTGGTCCAAGTAAGGTTGAAATATCCGGTTCATATAATCCATGAAAACTGCCAGAGCATTAGTCACACCGAAAGGCATCTCTAGGAATTCATAATGGCCATAACAGGTCCTAAACGCAGTTTTTGGTACATCCGAACTCTTCACCCGAATCTGATGATAACCCGATCGTAAGTCAATCTTCGAGAACACACAGGCTCCTTTCAATTGATCTAACAGGTCGTCTATTCTTGGCAATGGGTATTTATTCTTGATGGTGACCTTATTCAACTGGCGGTAATCAATACACAACCGCATTCCACCATCCTTCTTCTTTACCAATAACACTGGAGCTCCCCAGGGCAAAACACTGGGTCGAACAAAATGCTTAGCCAACAACTCTTCCAATTGATCCTTTAATTCTTTTAATTCAAGTGGTGACATCCAATACGGAGAAACGGATATTGGAGCCATCCCCGGTATCAGGTCAATAGAGAACTCCACTTCCCTCGCCGGAGGAAGAGAAGTGATATCCTTGGGAAAAACTTCAGGAAACTCACAGACTACCGGAATACTCAGAACCTGAAGGTTGTCGTTCTCCTCCTTGGTGAGAACCAAAAGAACAGATTTTTCATTCTCAAACAAGAAATTAATCATTCCAACCGTACCTTCCAAAATAGTAGTCAACACATCCTTCGGAGTAGCCTCCCCGGACGGAATAATAATTAGTTTCTCTTCACAACCGATAAATACCGAATTAGCAGAAAGCCAATCCATTCCTAGAACAACATCCACTTTCTTAAGCGGTAACCAAATCAGATCAATCTGGAAAACTCTTCCATCCACCGATAAAACACAATTTTCACACATTAAAGGTGTTTCAACAATCACATCCATGGCAGTAGTAACCACCATGGGTGGAGACAACGGAATAGATTGCAACCCAAGTCACTTCACACATTGCACCGATACAAAAGAATGTGTTGCTCCACAATCAAATAACACAAAACAAGGATGTCCATTAACGAAACACGTACCAGCGATCAAAAAGTTATCACCTTTTGATTTCCTTGCATCCAAGGTATATACCCGGCCGGTATTATTTTCTTGCATCTGATTCCTATTTTGAGGACAATCCTTCGCCATGTGTCCCACTCTCTGACACTGATAACACCTCATTCTTTCGATACTGCATCTACCAGAATGTACTTTACCACAAGAACGACACACCGGAGGTACACTATTCCTAGAACTCTGAACTTGCTTCCCTTTAAAAGATTGTTGCCTTGGTCTAAATTATTGATTCGATCTCCCTTTGTCACTTTGATTCAACCTACTCAATTATCCTTCCGCTTGTACCTTCTTCAAACTATGTTCCGCCACATAACACTGGCTTAACAATTCAGCATAGCTAGTGAATTCCCTCCGAGATACGCTATGTGAAATTTCAGCCCTTAAACTAAACAGAAATTGATCGATCTTCCACCTTTCATCAGGAGCATACATGGCTTGCCTAGAATAAGCAGCCATAGTCTCAAATTTCTCCGCATAAGAAGCCACAGTCAAGTTACCTTGTCTCAACTATTGAAACTCGAATTCTTTCTGAGAGCTTAAGGAACTTGGGAAATACATCTCCATAAAATTAATCTTAAACTGCACCCATACCTTCGGTACCTCTTGAATTGTCATTAAGGCTGAAGCGCTCTCCCACCACCTCATGGCAGGACCCTTTAACAAGTGGGGAGCAAATACCACCTTATTTTCCTCACTGCACTGAACTATCAAGAAAATCCGCTCCATACCGGATATCCATTAATGAGCCTTTACCGGATCTAACCCTCCCTGAAACTCCAGAGGATTCATACGAATGAAATCCCTAAAGGTTCCCCCTACCGCTTCAGGAACAACCACTGGAGGATGTAGGCCACCAGCCATTTGCTGTACCATTTGTTGCACAAACTGGTTCTGTTGTTGCTGCATCTGTTACATGAATTGATACAAAGGGGCATTCCCCTCATCACCTGGTGGGTTTGTCCCGGCTGGAGTTGTTCTCGGTCTACCCCGGTTGTTTCTGCGCCTGTCGGCCATGTTCCTAAATTTCATACGGATAGGATTAAGTTGATCAGGCTCAATACCATAAATATAACACGTAAGACCAATGGCAACACAACACATATGAAACGGAAAGAAATACTTATACTATTTCATGGCTAGGTCGAGGATACGACCTGCTCTGATACCAACTGTAACGCCCATATATAAATACATACATCAAAGCATATATTATACATGAATAATACGTTTGGTACTGAAATATACAAGTTCCTAGTAACACAGTATACATATAAATGCCCAAAAACCTAATACAACAACTATGGCATGTTATATATACAAGATGTTCCAAAAGATAAAACTAAGAACTAGATCAACTAATGATCTCAAAATCTTCACAACGGAAGCCTTGCCACACAAAAGCTACGATCCGTAAGGAAAAGTCAAACAACTTTGTCCTTACCCTTCGCCAAACCTGTAGTACCTGTGATGTAAACAACAACATGGGGTAAGATACATCAATCTCAGTGAGTTCCCTATCTTATATGTCCTCTCGGCTCTACAAGGTTCTATCACACCTAACTCAAGTTAAAAGGGAAGGGAAGTGACCTTGAGTACTCACGCACACTATATGGAAACATGTTATGAGTTCAACAACTCACAATATCACTAATCTATAACCATGCCAAGGCATCCCCTATTCCCGTCCTCTTCTACGTCTAGAAGTCGACCCGGGTCATGGATCCTTGCAATTTACTTGGCATACGAAATGGATTCGGGAACATCGGCATGTTAGCCGTGAACCATCACTTCACATGGCCTGTTAACCATCACAAGTCTCTACACTTAGGTTCCATTCGTACTACACACGAGAATCAAACCTGCCAAGTACCATGCCTTGTTTCAGAGGAGCTCGAGACTCATGAAACTGCAACTCAAAGAACCGGTTACGATTACGTGATCACCCACACAAAAGGGATCGTATTCGACGATCACAAGGCCATAATGCCTTACCACAACCACAAGGTTACACACATGTTCCATACTAGTGTTTACTCATTCTTATGACATTAGTATCTGACACATGCCTCGGCACCACACGTACGATCGTTGTCAGACACACGCCTCGACACCGCACGCACGAGCGTTGTCACTATGTTATTCACAATTTCCTAGCCGTTACTAGGTTCCAACATTGTTATGGTAATAATCCTCACCCTACCTATTTCATATTTTAACATGCATATTCACTCACAACCATGCTAAACAATAATAGGATAGGCAAGATATATCATAATTGCACAATAGAATAATATCCGACAAGTAAAACATAATATACCACTTTTGGAATTTCCCCGATTATTTAATCGGGCAGTAAAATTAACATTTTTCACCTCCATTGCATAGAATATTTTCTTAGCTTCACAACGATATAAAGAACTCTAAAATCGGATAAACGAGTCAAAAGTTACAGATTTTTGAAGAAAAGAAAATTATTTGATCCCAGGCAGATTCGCCTGGCGAATCCCCCTTCACCAGCACTTCCCCTGGCGAATCTCCCTTCGCCAGCACTTTGCCTGGCGAATCTAGTGGCGAATCCCCAATTTTAGAAAAATCAAAAGTTCCAGTAGCTAACACATTTCTGTCTCTTCAAATTCGCCCGTCGAATCTGGATTTCGCCTGGCGAACCCCTTTCGCCAGCACTTCGCCTAGCGAAATAGTGGCGAGACTTAATCCGCCTGGCGAATTATGATTCGCCTGGCGAATCGCACCAGAACCAGAATTCTTCCCTTACGGGTTCCATGGTTCCAAAGCTACAATTTCACCATTTCTTAACCCAAATCAATTTCGAACAGCACAAACAATCATCAACAATGTTCATATGCATAATGTGATCATACTACACAATTTATATCGATTTTTAACCGTTAGATTATCGATTTCCAATGATTCTAACCTAACTCAAACATTTACAAAACTCTAAAACTAATGTTCTAACTAGAACCCACCTCTAGTAAGATGAAGATGAAGACGATTGATGAAGAGAGGATGATGATGATGAACCTTGGTGATGAGCTTCAAGAGTTTCTTCTTCTTCTCTAACTTCTCTCTTCTTTTCCTCTTCAAACCAAGTTATGTTACTATCTTTTGTAACATAAAGGAAAAGACAAGATATAGTAAGAATACCCATCAATTAGTAATACTACTAAATGTCCAAAAGTCTCTAAAGCTCCAAATAATAAAACCTCAGGGTCAGATAATATTAATTTGATTTGCTCTGAGCTCATCAGTTTACTCTAATTATTCTATCCAACAAATTCTCAGAGTAACTCGGAACCCAGTTGATCATAATAGTATTATCCAGAGAAAAATAATTTACGGGGTATTACAATATAGACGTTGTTGAGAGACGTTGGGGAAACCGTTACCATCGTGTGCGTTATAGATGTATAATGTGCGTAATGGCAAGAAATATGTTGCCTATAAATAGAGACGTTTATAATCTCTTTCATCACAATTCTTTTTCTACCCATTCTGCTTTCACAAACTCATCTAAACATACTTTCTGCGTAATTTTGTTTTTCGTGCAGTATTATTTTTGTGTTATTGTAGGTACAAATGGATTCAAAGAAAGGAAGATTGACAAGAGGTTCATCTTCAAGAGATTCCCCCACTCCTAATGCTCCTACCTTCCCCAATCTCAAATTTCTTTTCGAGACTCATGCTAAAAAATACCTCAAATTAGTGGATTACCATATTGAGAGAGAGAGACAGACAGAGAGAGAGAGAGAGAGAGAGAGAGCATTCGCTTGTGAAGATCTGCAAGGTTTTGGAGAGGTGGTAGAGATGATGGAACAAATGCATTGAGTAAATTTCAATAATTTGATTCGTGAAGCAAACAAAAACATAGGCCTGGAATTTTATGCAAACACGACATTTGGCGAGGTAGGCACCTACACTTCTTATGTGTGAGGTAAATATGTTGATTATTCTCCTAGTGATATTAATTATCTTTTTAATTTGCAGCCTTCTTCTGTATATGCTCTTAGGAACTATAGACATGAGCACAAAGTAATAAACAAGGCAATGGCCCAAGATATGATAGAAGCTTTTTTTAGTCCAGGGGAAGAATGGATGGTTAAGCGTGGCTTAGCACTGCGACTCAAAACCGCTGAATTCTTCCAAATTGTGAGGGCTTAAGCCTCATTTTTTGTGCAGTATTTAGAAGTCGCATCTAACCAATCACAATTTATTGTGAAGCAGTGTTTGGGACTTTTAGCTCTTTTGAGGGTGGGATCCTATTGATTTGGGGCGCTTAATTTCTTAAAATATAAAATGCATGGCTAACGCTGCACAACGAGCTTGTGGGTATTTTTGTGTTACTAATGAGTTGTGCAATAGAGCAGGTGTGCCCGTTTACCCCGACGATGAGATGATCAGTCCGAAAGCACCTCTCAATGCTTCAGTTATAACGAGAATGTAACATATGCATTAAGTAGAAGCTGCTCCAAATGATCAAAGGATAATCAAGCGAGAAATGACAAAGGATTCTACCAACCATAAGTGCAACACCATCTAGAGCAAATGCAAGGTCAATAGGCTTCAGAGTTTCAAAGAAGAGTGGAAGCTCATGCAGTGAAAGTTACAAGGTGGATAACAGAAGTTTCACCCACTTTGTATGTTGAACCTCCGAGATTCGCTCCTGTATTCTAAGACTTCTATAATCAGTAAGAAGACTATATGCCTGCTCAGAGCTTAAGATCAAGGTTTGAAAGAGCTGAAGAAATGGATAATTACTTCACCCATCAAGATCAAGAGCAAGCAGGGAGGAAAGACCATATGCGAGCAGAATGGACTAGGAAGAATAACGAATTCAACAACACAACGAATAACACGCATGATCTTTTCTGCAATGATAACATAGGGAAAGACATGTAGTTTGTTTTTATTTCTTAGAAGATTTTCTTTTTATTTTCAAATGTATACCTAGAGAAGAGTAATAGCAACTATAAATACTCTTCCCCCATTGTATTATTCAGTTATATTATCTTTAATGAACAAGTTTGTAGTTGTTGTTTCTTTCTTATTTACAAATTTGCAACTATAGCATTGAACAAATTATCCAAAAGGAAACTTGATCATCATGAGAGCAACTTGCAACTTGAAGGCAAAGGATGAAAAATGAACTAAAGGACTTGTACTCAACCTTGAGATACCTCAAGTAGTGAGGTTTGAGGCCCAATTAAATTTTATTGTTCACAATTATTTCTTATTCAGTGTATCCATGCATTATTGTTTTATCAGGTTTGAACTATTTCTGATTAAATTTGTATGGTTTGGTTGACACACACTGAGACAGTTGTTTGTTTATAAATTTGAGCCTTTTTAACCACCCTGTAGTAATAGGTATATCCATTGCTAACTATTTTGAGCTTAGTCTTTCTTTCAGTGAATTAGCCTTAATTTTTAGTCGTATAACTTTAAAGATCTTATCTTTCCACCCGCTCTTTAGAGTTAGGTAGAATTGTATTTCTTAAGTGGTATGAAAAATATTAAGTTTGGGGTTGCTCTTGAAGTGGCCAAAGTTTTAAGTTTGGGGTTGGGGTACTAGAGAAAAATTGGTCAAAAATTCAAAATTTTGAAAAAAATAAGAAGTGAAAAAAGAAACTTCTTAAAATAAAAGATTAAAAGAATGCAAAGTGCATAATAAGGACCACGATAGAAAAATCTCTAGTACCATCAAGGAACAAAGGGGTATGATAATAGAAGGAGAATTAGGCACCTAATTCCAAAGGTTTAAGCCTACATTCCCTACAATATCCTACCCGAACATAAGTTAAGTTACAACCGAAAAATACCTCAAATATGTGTGTTTTTATTTCTTTGATGAATTATATTAGAACATGATCAAGCTAAGTATAAACTATTTTGCATGTTAATTTAGAGATTACCTTATCCATTGAGTAAGTCAAGGTGATATGTGAGACAGGTTGAGTACTTGTCAAAGTTTGAGGACGTTTTATAAATTTTTCGGATGGAAGTTAGAAGCTAGAACGATGGCCAGGTAAAGAAAAAATTATATGGTGATGTTCAATTGTTATTGTGCAACTTGTTTTCTATTTGGAATTGGCAGTGCAGGCAAGTTACTTGAGGATAAACAACAATTCAAGTTTGGGGTTGTGATGACACTCTGTCATTGCAAGATTTTGGTCGAAGAAACGAATCAAAACAAGTTAAAGAGGAGAAAAAATGAAGAATAAAGGCCAAAAGAATGAGGAAAAGAATAGCTAAGTGTGGAAAATTAGGGTCTTAGTGAAAATCAGGTGAAAAGGGGAGCAAAAGTGTGCATCTACTGGAATAATCATACGCAGCATCACGCACGCGATAGGAGACTAAAAGCTACATCGCGCGCTCAATGCAGGTCATCACGGGCGCGATGACCTTTTTTCTGAGCTTTTTTTGACGCGTTTTGATCCATTCTGAAGGCTTTTTAAAGGGATTTTTTGTGCTTTTTCAAGGGTTACGAATTTCTACATGCAAAGTGATGATTTACAACACCAAAATGCATATTTGGAGAGCATTTGAAGCCATTGGATGCCAATTTTTCAAGAGAATTCTTATGTAAACCTCTTATTATTATTTGGTATTGTAATTTGAATTATGAGTAGTTAAATCTCTCTAGGTTAGGTGTGTTTGATGAACCTATTTTGATATTATTAGGACATATGTTTGATTTGATATTGCATGAGTAATTTAATCTATAATTCTATTCAATTTCACCTTGTTCTTAATGTTTTTTATGTGAGATACTCTTTTAATATGATTTTGGGCACATAAGGAATACTGCCCTTTAGTCTATGTGTTGCACATAGGGATATTGTTGTGCTTACGTTGGTTGAATAAGTATAGGAGACCCCGAGTAGTGGCTTAGGAATTAATGCTCTATTGCATTGCCTAATCTTGCTTATGCTGGTGGACTAAGGATAGAAAACTCTGAGTATTTATTAGTGAGTTATACCACAATGAATTGGGTATAGTAGTTTTAATAATTCGCTGTGGAATTATAGTGATAATATCATTCATGTAATTCATCGAACATCAACAATAGAGAAATAGGGGATTCTATAAACAACCTGACCGCTTTAGTAAACTTGTTAGAACACTTTAATTTATTTTCATAATTCTAACTCGAAACCTCCCCAATTTAGTATTTTCTACACATTGCACAATTTTGTCTTGTTAAATAATAGTCTATGTGGATTCGATCTTTTTTATTACAGAGACATTATTGGTACACTTGCTAAGAAGTCGTCACTTCATATAATAAATGAAGTGAAACTTGATCAGAGTCCAGAGTCTAGATGATGTAGATTATAAAGTCTATTCATAGTGAGACTTGAAAGTACTACAATCTAGAGTGAGTATTAACTGTAAGAGAATATTTCTTTTGCTTACCAATTTCTAGTCAGAGGCTTCTAATATAACTTGGTGAAGCTTGAGTAGAATTCAGAAGTTGTCTTCAGAACATTAATAGGCTTCAGAGTCCTTTTAGTACTGGATTCTAAGACTTGCACACATTTGTAGTAAGAGATATATTAGAGTTTATCTGGATGATTTTTTTTCAAAAACACTGACTTGATAATCTTGAAGCTTGACTAGCTGAAAACACATCTTTGTATTTTTCCTTTGTTCAGCATGTGTTTTTCCTTTCTTCAATTTGCTCTTTGCTTTCTTTAGACTTCGTCTGCATTCTGATTGATTTTTTCAATGACATAGTTATCTTCAGATTCTGGCTTATATGATTGATGTCATTTCGGCCTTGCTTCAGACATTGCTTTGATTTGAAGTTTACTTTCCATTTTCCTTTGTTGTCTTCTGAGTTGACAATCATAGTTGTCTTCTTTTAAAGTCTTCAACTATTAGAGTTGTCTCCAGACAAGCAATTGATGTTCCAATTGTCATACCCCAAATTTTGACCACTTAGATTTCCCATCATTGTGCAAATCATCATCACAATATGGAGGAACCATCATACTTCATCAGTCTCCCCAAAGATGGGTGAGCATCCACTACAATCAAAATTAGGGTTTCAAGCCCTCTCAGAGCCTTAGACAAAGGATCAATCAAGGAATAACATGATCTTCAACTTGTCTAACCTCTCAAACATCCACAATGGATCAAAAGGACTCCCACTTCAAGGATCAAGCACAAGGCTGCTCCCTTCTAGGTGGATCAAGTCTCAAGATCAACAATGTCACCAAATTAAGGTTTTGGTCGACCAGGGCCTCCAGATGGAAATTTTTCATCTGGGCACAAGCCAATGATCCAAAACATAACCTAATATACTCCATGGGACCTCATGGACCCAATCATCAAGTCAATTTTGCCTCAGGGGATGCATTCATCAAAAATCAGGAATTAGGGTTTCTTGACCTAATTCACCCCTAAGTAGACTTTTAGGGCAAATCATGAGCCAAGACCTCAAGAGAGGGTTTGAGGGTCTCTAATGAACTATATTGATCCATTTGGAACAATGGATTAATCCAAGAAGCTTGAGCAACAAATCTCAATTTCATCTGCACCACAATTAGGATTTCGCGAGGAAAGTCAACTGTAACTTTGACTTTTGACTAGGACATGCTCCCAAGCCCTAAGACATGATTCAATATACCCTATGACACCCATGGAACATGTCCATCAAGTTTGATTTAGGTCAAGGACATGATTTCATGAAGAATTGCACAGTTTGGAATTCATTTGATAAAAAGTCAACTGTGCACAAAAGTCAACTTTGACTTTTTGAGATTTTTCACCAAAATGGATTTTTAATCCTAAAATGATGTTAATGTATGATTTGAATCATCATTCATCAAGAAAAATCAAAGAAAGTGCGATAACTTGTAAAAGGGGTAACCATAAAAACTTAGAAAAATTTCTAAGTTATGGAAAAAGTGACACTAATGTGCCAACTTTGGAGGACCGTAACTCCTAAACCACAAGGCCATTGTTCCCCATTCAAAGCTTGATTTGTAGATCTCATTGCCCTCTACAAAAGCTTCATACTGACCTATGTCCAAATTCCTCATGGATTTTGAGTTATGGAGTGATCAAAATCAAGAAAAGTCACTTTGTTCCAACACTTAGTGAAAATTTCACTAAGTCAGATTTTACCCTACTTTTTGCCAAATGTAGGAGGATTTTTCACTTAGATTCAAACGAGATCAAAACCAAACATGTTCAAACAGTTGTTGTATCATGTAAGGGCTTTCCAAAATGACCAACAACATTACCAAATTCAATTTGAGTAATGAGATATAACATTGGCAAGTTGCCTTGTTGAAATCTGTCAAGGCAAGGCAGATTTTGCATTTTTGCTCGATTTACCAAAATCCGCCAAATCCAAATGCTCCTATCCACTTGGACACCTCTGAGGATTGAATCTAAAGGGGACAATCACTGAGTCAAGCCTCTAAAGTCTTTGGAACAAGAAATAACATGTTGAACCTAGAATTGCCAAAATAGGGACAAGACTACAATTTTGGATTGGAGCATTCAATGGAAGCATCAAGGTGGCATGGACTGAGCTATTCTCAACTGAATTCAGTCAAGACTTATCCAAGACCAAGGGGACCAGCAGCCTGTGCCCTAACCTCTAGTCAATGGCTAGAGGAGACTTGGATTTTCATTTGCCAACATTGGCCAAACCTACTCAGCAGTTGCCATTCACTATTCCTTGCAAAACAAACTTGCTCTACTATAAATAGAGCTCAATTGTGATCAGTTTGAGTACACCAAAGCCATCAAACAGATGCTTTCCTCAAAATCTCTTCTTTCACTCCAATTTTACCTTCTAAGGCAAGTCACTATCGGGTTTTGAGTTTGGGAGCTTTTCCAATCAAACCAATCACACACACACCTCACATACATCATATAGAAGTGATCCAAACACTCACATAACATCTGGAACACAGATTTCACAAAATCACCAGCCAATTACTCAAGTTCTTGACAGTTTTGCAGTTGAGGTACCATCTTCAGCTCCAAACCATTTCAATCCATTCCAAGCATTCATACACACTCCATGGCACCTAGGGAAGCTATCCAGATCATTGGAACCTAGCTGTAACACCTCCAACACAAATCACGATCACCAGCTACAAGTGGTAAGCATGAGCTCTTCTAACTCTATGATCCATGCAATTTTTGCTGCACAATAATTTGGCCATATGTTCATAATCATGCATGAAATGTTTCCCCTCAATTAATTGCATTGTTTGAATCGTGTATCAAAAATCCTAGCCTTCATGCAGAAATTAGGGTTCTTGAGGATTTTTTGTGATTTCTTGTTATATGTTTAATTTAAATGAAATTAAATACCATAGACATGATCGTGAGGTTGAAACGGGTTAATTGGTATGTGGATTGCATGATATAATCAAGTATTCAGTGAGATTGGAGAGAAAATGCAAATCTGGGCAAACCCAGAACACGCGCGTGTTCTTGGGTGTTCTTGGCGCCATTTTTTGAATATTTGAATATTTGAATTTTGTGATTTTATTTAATTGATTCAAAAATTAATTTCTCTCTGAGTTTTAATGATTTTGAGTTGATTCTTTTCTTAATAATTCACAAAAATGTTAAAATATTTTATTTTCCCAAAAAATCCCAAAAATATTATTTATTTTGTATAATTGATATTTTTGCAAAGAATTAATGTTTTAATTGTTTTTGACATTTAAAATATTTTTTCCACCTTGATTTTGCAACTTTTAATGCTTTCTAATTATTTTGTAGGTCAATACTTAATTTTTGAAGCATTAATCCAAGATCACAATTTGTTTTTCCTATGTTAAACAATTTTGATCATTTTAATTAAATTTTTATTCAATTAAAACACATTTTGAAAACAAATTAGGGTTTTTGGATTAATTCAACCCTCATAAATCATTTTCAAAACATTTTGGGCCTCTAATAGAGTGTAAGACCCAACCCCCTTTTAACCAAAATCATTTGGGCCTCAGATATTGTATAAGCCCCTTCGCGTTAAAAGAAAATCTCGGCGCGATCGCCATTTTTAACGAAAAGTCAACTGGGCCTACCCTCGTGTTATAAGCCCCACTCTTTTTCTTTAAACCTTTTGGGCCTCTTGAGAGAGTTTAAGACCGATCCCTTTGTACAGAAAACCTTTTTGGGCCTCAGTCACTTGTAGAAGTCCCTCTGTACAAAATTCAAACAGTGCGCTCACTGATAAAACCCTGGGCCTCTCCTTGAGCTGTAAGCCCCAAATCTTTCTTTTTCAAAGCACTTTCTCCTTTGATTTTGAATATACTGTTGTTTTCAATCTATCTTTGTTGAACAACTAACCAAACAGCATGGAAGCTCTTTAACCAAGTAAGTGGTTATTGCTTTCATTTACCGCTTTCATATACATATAACTATATTGTGGGGCTGTTTCGCTGTAAGTCTTCTTTCATAAACTCATATCAACTGTGTAATAATAGTATAGATATTCAGAGTTTCCCCGGCAACTACGTCTAGAACTAGGTGACGCCGTTTCATTTATTCATAGAAATAGACAACTAGATCCCCAATAGGATCACCAGATACAGTCTTCTCTTCGACTGACCTCATTAGGAATTGTCAAGAAACTCTACTCTCAGAGATGAATGTATTCTCCGTGAATGGCATCTTTGAGTTTCTTCCAAATTCTCAAACTTTCCTGACTTGATCTATTCCTTGTGAATAGCTTGCCTTGAATTTCTCGGGGTTTGGGGACCCACGGGCTTCTTAAAAGCATCGGCCTCCTCTTGGGCATCATACAAGGACCCACAGGCTTCCTAAAAGCAACCCCGCCTCCTCTTGGGCTTAGTACAAGGACCCGTCAGCTTCTTAGAAGTATTCACAGCCTCCTCTTAGGCTTCGTATAATGATTCTTCCTCCGGGAATGATAGCCTCCTCTTGGGCTTCGTACAAGGACCAATCGGCTTCTTAAGAGTTTCCAGCCTTCTCTTGGGCTTCTTACAAACTGTCCTTTCAAAGAGTCTACTACTGTTTCTCAAAGCATGGTACAAAAGATGAAACTCTAGACTCGGACAGTCTAATTTCCTTGAGTCTCAAAGACATTCTCAAGTGACCCCTTCGTTAAATAGGAAGAAAACCCGTAGACTCGGACAGTCTCAATACCCTTCGGATTTCCCAATTCCTTAAAGAACATGAATAGCCCAGATCCTCGAATCAAATCCTTGAGCATTGCTCATATAAGAACTGATTTTCTCTTTAAAAATCAGTATACTGGACCTGTCACTTAACTGAACAGTCATCATAGCCTCCTCTTAGGCTTTGTATAATGATCCTTCTCCAGCGAAGTTAGCCTCCTCTTGGGCTTTATACAATGATTCTCCCAGCGGAGTCAAACAATGTTTAGCCTCTCTCTCGGGCTTTGTACGAGACACATAAAGAGACTCCCTCATTGAGTCAATCACCTTTCGCCTCCATCTCGGGCTTTATACGAGATACAAAAAGGTTCTTATTGAGCCAAACAAATTTTAGCCTCCATCTCGGGCTTCGTACGAGATACAAAATCTCTCTTGTTGAGTCAAATAGCCTCCATCTCGGGCTTTGTACGAGATACAAAAACTCTCTTGTTGAGTCAAATAGCCTCCATCTCGGGCTTTATACGAGATACCAAAAGACTCCATCGTCGAGTCAAAACCTTTTAGCCTCCCTCTCGGTCTTTGTACGAGACACATATTAGCCTCCTCTTAGGCTTTGTATAAGAAAACCACTGGTTGATCCAATCAACCTTTTAGCATCAAAGTTGTGCCTCGTTTACAGTACGCAAACATCAACAACTCCTTCCCCTTCATCTAATCGCTGTAAGCGGCAAGCCTCTGGATCATCTACGTCCATGCCAATGTCCCTCTTTTAGTATGAGAAATTCCTAAGGAAATATGGCATTGCTTTAAACTGAGTTAAAGTCTTCTCCTTCAGGTTAAAATCCCCTATAAAGGAAATTATGGCATTGCCGGATTCACAAATCCCGGTTAAAGTAATCCTCCTTTACAGTCAGTCACCCAACAGTTGTGACAAACAGACCCCTTTAGAGATGACAAATTCTCTCTAAGGTCAACACTTTTAGCTTCACATCTTGGGCTTTGAACAAGATACAAACTACCTTTCGCTTCACGTCTTGGGCTTTGAACAAGACACCAAAACAACCATCTTCTCCCATAGAATAGGAGGAACTACGATCGCTCTGATTTCCCTGTTTCGGTAAACGGGAATACGTAGGCATAAGATTGAAAGAAAAATCTTAGCGAGCACACTATAAAAAACCCAAAATCCCATACTTTCATACATTCGTCCTAACATCCTAACCGATAGCCTAAAGCACCCCTCGTCAACAAAATAACCTAGTAGAAACCCCGAATCTTTGTAGCATCTGTAAACCAACAGTTTTGACTGTTTAATCTCAGTATGCAAGCAGGGTTAATTGGAGACATCTATTTCCCTTCCTTCATCAGCTTTAAATAGGATAAAAAATGAATCGAGCTATAGTACCAGAGCGATCGTGCTTCGCAACCACATCCAAAAATCACTCGCTATAGAAAAATGGCGACTCTGCTGGGGACAATTACAGGTCTCTTTAGGGATCTTGTTTTTTTTTTGTCCCCTAGGTAGAAACCTTGATGTCATTAGGATCTTAGGTCAAAACGCCGTTAATTTGGAATGAAACCACAGGATGGTAATTCCGCCGGGGAATCCATTTTCTGTCAGGAACTTAGGATTCATAGTTTTAAAGGTCTAGGATGATTAGGACAAATATATATACTGCTTTTCCTAATTGCTATACGTGTTTATTTTTCTGCTAATGGGAATGCGTGTGATGCCGCATGTGGAAAGATTGAGTATACAATTAAGATAAGTGATGGCGACGAGGTCGACCATCAACCTCAGTGGAGGCTGACCAATGCAACCCATTCTCTCACCTAGACAATGGGCCGATTGTGATGTCTGAGAAGCTGAGGAGCCAAACCCTTTTGTAGTACGGAAACTATCGGGAATAGTTGTTACGCGATACTACCCTCGTTTGAGGCTGGTGATCTATTCTCGGTGAATGGCACTTACTCTAAGATCGCTCTACAACTCGCTGGCGATCCGCTTGTTGTTTTGCTATCCTGGGAGGAGCTGATGATAATGAGTACAGGTACAAAAATCACCCTAGTATAAACCTTTGGGGATGGGTAGAGCCTTGACTTCATGACAACGACCCTTTGACCCCATGTTTTTTCTATGTTTTTGTGTGCTGCATTCATGCATTCATTTAAAAAACATTAAAACATTCAAAAAAAAAATTTCTCTTCTAGTCTCTCTATTTTTCAAATTAAACTAAGACTGTGATTGCAAATATCAGAGAAAAGGATTGCGCTAATGGATTTCGGTAGAAGGAGAACCCATAGGTATACCTTCAAGGTTCCAAAGCTAGAGGATTTGAGAAGGTTAGCGAGGATGATCATTAAACCTGAGGCTTTCAGAGCCAAGCACGGAGGTCTGCTACCACTATTAAGAGTCCATGTGATTGAGGGAATCATGGATGCGCTCATTCAGTTTTATGATCCAGTTTATCACTGTTTCACATTCCCGGATTACCAGCTCGCACCAACGCTGGAGGAGTATTCTCATCTGATTGATCTACACATTACTGATCGAGCTCCATTTTCTGGACTGGAAGAAATTCCAAAGAATCAGACCATTGCAAGAGCAATTCATTTGGACGAGTCTGAGGTTAGGACTCACCTAACCACTAAGGGTGGCATCCAAGGTTTGCCAGCCCAGTTCTTGACAAAGAAGGCCCTGTATTTTGCCAGTATAGGAAACGTGACTGCTTTTGAAAGCGTCTTTGTCTTGCTCACCTACGGGTTATTTTTGTTTCCCAACATCAATAACTTCGTCGATATCAACTCCATTAAGGTTTTTCTCATTGAAAACCCTGTGCCTAATTTGCTCACAGATGCGTATCATTCTGTACATTTGGGAAATTTGTACAGCGGAGGGGAGATCACATGTTGTGTACCTTTGCTTTACAAATGATTTATCTCCCACTTGCCCAAGTCTGCTGCTTTTTGGGATTGCAAGAGTGCCTTACGTTGGTCGCAAAAGATCATGTCTCTTACCAACTCTGATATAGATTGGTGTAATAGGATCTATGATGGAATCAGAATCATTGATCGTTGTGGAAACTTCCCCAACGTACCCCTCATAGGAACTAAAGGAGGAATCAACTACCATCCGGTATTGGTTCGTCGTCAATTTGGATACCCGATGAGGCATATTCCGATGAATGCTCATCTGGAAGGTCTTTTCTTCAAAGAAGGAGAAAATGACAGAGCACTAAAGATGGAAATAGTGCACGCTTGGAAACACGTTCATAAGAAAGGACAAGAGTCTCTAGGAAAACCGGACTGTGTCTCGATGGAGCCTTATCTCCATTGGGTACAAACTAGAGCTCTCAAGCTAAAAATGCCATATCCTCGTTACAGAATTCTTCCGCCGAGGGAATCTGTCATGTATTTCATGACGGAAACTGAAAAGCTTCAGGTTACTCTCAACAAAGTTCAAAAGGAGAGAAGGTCTTGGAAGAACAAGTACCGCACCCTCGACATAGAGTGCATCAAAATACAGCAATTACTAAAAGAAAACGATGCTCTGATTGAAATTTTGGAGCAACATGCTGTAGAGAATCAAGATGACCAAAGGAATTTGCTCGCTCCTTTCACTTGGCAAAGGAATGACAACCCGACAACGGCCCAAAAGCCCCGGTCAAAGAAAAGGAAAGTACCAGAATCAGCACCCGAGTTCTCTCGGGACCCATTAGCTTAGGTTTTTGTTTCTACACCTTGTAATCTACTGTATTTCCATTTCTATAATCCTTTAAATTTCAATAAAAAGGGGTTTCCCCACCGTTTGATATTTGCAATCTAATTGTCGAAGTTTATTTTGATTAAACCAAAAAACAATTAATATAATCATTGCATTCATCATTCTCACATCGCGTATTCTTCTTACCTACGAATCTCACGTTTGTGTCTCGATTCTAGAGTCAAACTGTCTCATTCGTACAATACTCAGGCCAATCGTCAGAAAAAGATGGATGATCTTGAGGAAGAAAACAGAGAGTTGAAAGAAGAGATTGACGCTCTGAGAAAGGATATGAGAAAGCTTCGTAATGACATGCAAACCATGGTAGAAGCTCAGCTACAAAGGACTGTGATCTCAGAGATCACCTCGACGCCCATAGTGGAGAAGTATGATCCTAGGTATCAAATACCGAAAGATCGTCCTTGGGGAATGCCTGTTAACTATATCTCGGAAGGATATGTTCCGCCGATCACTAAAGATCACAGAATCATAACAGAAGCCGCTGGGCCTGAAGGTTACAAACTTCGGGAAAGCAAAGATGCCAGGGGCATACTAAAGACTCCTGAAGGTTACAAACTTCGGGAAACGCCAAGACTCACTGCCGTAGTCACGGTACCACCCCCTGTGGTGCACACTGTCCCGGAAGGACAGATTCCACAGATACCTTCTGGTAAAAAGGAAACCATGTTCGACAGAATGGATGAATTCCAGGAGCAGTTTCTGGAAATGTAGAAGGAGCTGCAAGCCATTCGCGGTCAGGATTTATTTGGAAAGGACGCCGCAGACCTCTGCTTGGTCCCCAATGTAAAAGTTCCGCACAAATTTCAAGTGCCCGACTTTGAAAAGTACAAGGGTAACTCTTGCCCTCAGAGCCATCTGGTGATGTACGCTCGACAGATGTCAGCCCAGATGGAGAATCAGGACCTATTGATTCACTACTTCCAGGATAGTTTAACCGGTGCCGCACTCAAATGGTACATGGGTTTAAACCGTGCTACGATTAGCACATTCAGAGATATTGGCACTGCCTTCGTCCAACAATACAAATACAATTTGGACATGGCACCCGACAGAGATCAACTCACATCGATGTCGCAAAAGGACAAGGAAACCTTTAAGGAGTATGCTCAAAGGTGGCGTGAGATTTCCGCTCAAATTTGTCCACCTCTTGAGGAAAAAGAGATGACAAAGATCTTCTTAAAAACCTTAAGCTCATTTTACTATGACCGAATGGTTGCCAGTGCACCCAGTCACTTCACCGAGATGGTGGGCATGGGCGTACATCTTGAGGAAGCCGTCCGAGAAGGACGTTTGGTAAAAGACACTGGATCGACGAGCAGTACTAAAAAATACGGTAGTGCTCTCCCTAAGAAAAAAGAGCAAGATATTAGGAATATCTCTCTCGGAAAGCAAAGGTGACGTTATCAACCAGTAGCAGCTGTAATTCCTGCTATCGGCCTTGCGCCTATTCCTACGTATCAACCTCAGGTTGCGCAGAGCCAACCTGGTCAGCAAAGGACACAACAGCCTCTTCAGCAGGCTCGTCCTCCATATAACAACAACCGTACAACACGGCCACCAGGATTTGATCCTATACCCGTGTCGTACGCAGAGCTGTTTCCATTACTACTGGCTAAGGGGCACATTCAGACTAAATCTCCTCTTACAGTACCGAAAAATCCGCCTTTTTGGTTTAAGGTGGATCAAACTTGCCCTTACCACCAAGGAGGATCAGGGCATAACATCGAGACTTTTCTCAATTTCAAGTCCGACGTGCAAAAACTTGTTAGGAGCGGGGTCTTATCCTTCAAGGATACAAATCCTAATGTTCTCACGAACCCGCTGCCTCAACATGAGAAGGTTGCAATCAATTTGATAGAAGGAGAGACTAACGATGTCTATCAAATTCACGATGTACTCTTGTTGAAAACCAATCTGGTCAAGATGCATTGTAGATAGAGTGGATATGGCCATGTGCCACCTCATAATTATCACCAATGTGATATCTGCTCTAAAGACAACCAGGGATGTTCTGTGGTACAAGCAGCTCTACAGGAACAAATGGATTTCGGATGGATCCAAGAGCACCAAGTTCGTGGAGTTAACATGGTCTACACGAATTCTAATGTCATTCAAAACCACAACATCCGTGCGATGAATGTCAACTTGGTGACGATGCACTCAAGGCAAAGCCAGTATCATAATCTGCCGCGGCACGATTACAGTTCCTGTCTGACTTACTCGGTAAACAAACAGGGTTGCTCTTTTGTACAAGAAGCCCTCCAGCGTCAGATGAATCTTGGATGGATCCAAGACTACCATGATAGAAATTCCTATCAGATCAACATGGTTCAGATCTTTGATATTCGCGTGATGAATACCAACCTGGTAGAGTTACATGCTGAGCAGGTCCGACTCGGATTCTTAATATCACACGACTATCAAAGCTGTAAAGCGGGTTGCGAAAACGATCGAGGTTGTACCCTTGTCCAGGAAGCACTTCAGCACTTGTTAAATCACTGGTGGATGCAAATTTATATGTATGAAGATACTCAGCAGATTAGTATCAATAACAAGAATCCCACTCGGCGTCAAAGTCAGGATGTCCGATCTGTGGAAGCTAACCTAGTGAGGTTACATTGTATTCAAAGTGGGCGTGGCCAGGTGCCACCACACAATTATGACCGTTGTAGCGTCTGTTCGGAAAGTAACCAAGGGTGTTACCTTGTGAGAGCAGCTCTTCAGGGTCAGGTGGATCGTGGAGAAATTCGTCCATATCCGGGTTCTGGACCCATCAACTGGACGCCGAACTACCTTGTCGATCAAGTTGAGGATGTTGTCACGATCGCTGGTCATCACAGGACCAGGGATGTTTTTGCCATCATCCCTCTACTTGACGAATCTAAAGTTCCCAACCGGGAACGGATCGAGATTACTTACGATGGTCAGAAAAATCAGAGGGCTCCCGTAGTCATCTATCTGCCGGGACCACTACCGTATGAATAAGCTAAGGCAATCCCTTACAAATACGGTGCAACGACAATTGAAAATGGAAAGGAAATTCCATTACCCTCCATTGTGAATATTGCAGACATCAGTCGTGTAACACGGAGTGGTAGAATCTTCAACCGAGGGGTTGGGGAAGCTAACAAAGAAAAGGAACTTCAGACGGAAACTCCTGATCTACCAGTCGGTCAATCCAGTAATCCTGACCTTTCGAAAAATGATGATGAGATGCTGAAGCTCGTCCAAAGGAGTGAATACAACATTGTTGATCAACTGTTACAAACTCCTTTAAAGATATCGGTATTATCATTATTACTCAATTCAGAAGCCCACAGGGAGGCTCTACAGAAAGTCTTGGAGCAAGCCTTTGTGGAACAGGATGTAACAATCAGACAGTTCGATAGTATTGTCTCTAACATCACTTCCTGCAACAATTTGGGATTTAGTGATGATGAATTACCTGAAGAGGGTCGTCGTCATAACATGGCGCTCAATATCACAGTTAACTGCCAGGACGATGCTTTAGCCAGCGTACTGGTAGACACAGGGTCAGCCCTGAATGTTATGCCGAAGTCCACTTTGATGCAATTATCATTCAAAGGCCCTCCGATGAGAATCAATGATGTCGTCGTCAAAGCATTCGACGGATCCAGAAAAACGGTTATCGGCGAAGTTGACCTTCCCATAACTATTGGTCCTCACACTTTCCAAGTCACTTTCCAGGTCATGGACATCCGGGCAACGTACAGTTATTTATTAGGAAGACCTTGGATACATCAGGATGGAGCGGTTACTTCCACCCTCCACCAAAAGCTAAAGTTCGCCCAGAACGACCAACTCATCACAGTCTGCGGGGAGCAGGCCTTACTGGTGAGTAACTTGTCATCATCTGCTGGTATAGAACCCGAGGAGGTTATTGGAACTCAGTTCCAAGCACTGTCGGTGAGCAAGAACAATCAGTTCAAAGAAAGAACTTCCATTTCTTTATACAATGATCCTATCAAAGCGGTCGAGAGTACCGATACGACAGGATGGGGACAGCTTGTCATTCCTACTGGCAATACAACAAAGAAGGGTCTTGGTTTTTCTGCAACCTGTACCCAGACAGCTGCCAAAGATGAAAGTCTTCATCCCCTTCAAAACTTCTTCCACAGTGGAGGTTTCCTTCACCCAGTGTCTCAAGCAGTACATGCTATCAATGAGGAAGATCCCTCTGACCCAGATGAAGAATGGAAGTCCTACCTTAACGGGGACAGTTATATGTCTCAGGAAGAGGTGCCTATACCATTTTTCTATCCCGCACAGAGTCTGAGATTTATACCACGGTCAAATGTCGAAATGATCTATGGAGATTGTGATCCGGAAGGATGTCGTGCTCCGTCAAACTCATTAGAGGAGGACACTCTGATGAAAGACAATTTTGATTACACCTACTATGGCCCAATGGATGGCCTGCCAATGTGGCAGCCTTACCCAGGAGACTTGGGGCCAGAAAGTCAGCCGAACAATGAAAATCAGCTGACCATCATTGAACAGAATACCTGTGTCCCCACCATGTCATGGGATCAACACTCAGGTCATTCAGAAACTACTCAACATGAAGATGAATTCGCAACGTTTGCAGGACTTGAATTCATCAACTATACTTTTCCCGAGGTCAACGTCATCGAGAGAGATGACTCCTCCAGTTCCAAAGAAGTTTGGGACACCTTGGGACGACCTAGTGGAAAATTTGACTTTGTAGTCAAGTACACCGCTCCCAAAAGCTCTCGTATCAGGCTCGAAGATATCCAGCCTACTGGATGGGGAGATACAGCTGAGAGCACAAATACTATGCAAAATACAACTGAGGAATTCTCCTACGACAATTCTGCCTGGGACACAGATTCCAATGATCCTGCTCCACCAGAAATCAGCGTCGCTTCTGAAGACAAATCAAGGAAGGTGTCAGACTTTGTGATTCACCGAGGAGTTCGCCGCCAATGGGTTGTTGTTGATGCTCCGAAGGTCGTTCGTCAGTCAAAGTAATTTCCATCTTTAACCTTTCACCCTGCCCAGGTGAAACGGATGTTTTGATAGGGCTCGCTTTCTGTAAATTTTCCCTCTTCGCTTAGCCCAAAGCGACAGAGTTTTGTTTTATAGGGCTGTAGTTTCAAGAATAGACTTGTTCATTAATAAAATAACGTCGTTCTGTAATTTCTGTATTAATTGTTGTTTTCTCCTTTTGCTTTTTCAGAAAATGGTAATCCTAAAAAACAATTAAAAATAAAAACAAGCAGTAAAATAAAACACTGCACACACTTGCATTTTCTCTATCTCTTCTAAACACGAATCATCACATCATACAGATTGCTTATTTTAAACCCCGTTGAAACATACGATCTGATGCCTTCTCCCGACTTTGAGTTCCCGGTATTTGGGGCTGAAGAAGAAGTTGACAACGAAATTCCCAAAGAGATCTCCCGACTACTCAGACAAGAGGAAAGGTCCATTGAACCTCACAAAGAGCCGTTGGAAACGGTAAACTTGGGTTCAGAACAAGAGAGAAAAGAAATCAGGATTGGGGCACTGCTCAGTCCAACTGCCAAAGAGAGTTTGATAAAGCTTCTAAAAGAATTCCCTGATGTATTCGCTTGGTCCTATCAGGACATGCCAGGGTTGGATACCAGCATCGTGGAACATCACTTACCGTTAAGGTCAGAATGTCCGCCAGTAAAACAAAGGTTGAGACGGACTCACCCGGACATGGCCATCAAAATCAAAGAGGAGGTACAGAAACAGATTGACGCGGGTTTCCTCGCTACATCTGAATATCCTCAATGGTTAGCCAATATCGTACCCGTTCCGAAAAAGGATGGAAAGGTCAGAATGTGTGTCGACTACCGAGATCTGAACAAGGCTAGTCCAAAGGACGACTTTCCTTTACCACATATCGACATGCTGGTAGACAGCACAACAAAGTTCAAAATTTTCTCCTTCATGGATGGATTCTCGGGCTATAATCAGATCAAAATGGCGCCGAAAGACATGGAGAAAATTTTGTTCATTACCCCATGGGGTACCTTTTGTTACAAGGTGATGTCGCTCGGTTTGAAGAACGTCGGGGCAACCTATCAAAGGGCCATGACTACTCTTTTTCATGACATGATACACAAAGAGATCGAGGTATATGTCGATGATATGATTGCAAAATCTAAGACAGAAGAGGAGCATATGACCCACCTGTCAAAACTATTCGAGCGTTTGCGAAAGTACAAACTCCGCTTGAATCCCAACAAGTGCACCTTCGGTGTCCGTTCAGGGAAATTACTAGGGTTTATCGTCAGCCGGAAAGGAATTGAGGTTGATCCTGACAAGGTCAAGGCCATTCAAGAAATGCCTTCTCCGAAAACTGAAAAACAAGTCAGAGGATTCCTGGGACGTTTGAACTACATCTCCAGATTCATATTCCTTATGACCGCCACATGTGCGCCGATTTTCAAATTACTAAAAAAGAACCAGGATTGCGTTTGGACAGAAGATTGTCAAATCGCCTTCAACAGTATCAAGGAATACCTGTTGAACCCACCGATTCTATCACCTCCAGTGGAAGGAAGACCACTGATCTTCTACCTCACAGTCTTGGAGGACTCAATGGGATATGTACTTGGCCAACAAGACGAAACTAAAAGGAAAGAGTCTGCCATTTACTATTTGAGCAAGAAATTCACCGACTGCGAAACTCGGTACACGATGCTTGAGAAACTTGTTGCGCTTTGGCTTGGGCAGCCAAACGTCTTCGCCAATACATGATTCGTCATACTACTTGGTTAATCTCTGAAATGGATCCAATCAAGTACGTCTTCGAAAAACCTGCTCTCACGGGAAGGATTGCCCGTTGGCAGATGCTGTTATCAGAATATGACATAGAGTACCACGCTCAGAAAGCCGTTAAGGGAAGTATTTTAGCCGATCATTTGGCTCATCAACCGATTGACGATCAAGAATCAATCGGGTTTGACTTCCCAGACGAAGATGTCATGTATCTAAAAATGAAAGATTGTGATGAACCGTTACCCAGTGAAGGGCCAGAACCAGGTTCCCAATGGGGACTTGTCTTTGACGGAGCAGTTAATCATTATGGAAATGGAATTGGGGCAATCATTGTTACCCCTCAGGGTACCCACATTCCTTTCACTGCCAGAATTACGTTCAAATGTAGAACAACGAGGATGAATACGAAGCTTGTATTATGGGTCTCGAAGAAGCAATTGATTTAAGGATCAAAAACTTGGACGTATACGGCGATTCAGCCTTGGTTATCAATCAGATAAAAGGAGATTGGAACACATATCAATCAGGATTGATTCCTTACAAAGACTATGCAAGAAGGTTGCTACCTTTCTTCAACAGAGTTGAGTTTCATCATATCCCTCATGAGGAGAATCACATCGCTGATGCATTAGCCACTATCTCTTTTATGATTAGTGTAGGTCAATGGAACGACCTACCTAAGATCGACATAATGCGCCTTGAACGGCCCGCATACATCTTCACGATTGAAGCAGTCCTAGATGACAGACCTTGGTATCACGATATCAAATGCTTCCTTCAGAAACAAGAGTACCCACCTGGGGCATCCAGGAAAGACAGAAAAACCCTCAGAAGATTGGCTGGAAACTTCTTCCTGAGCGGTGACACTCTCTATAAGAGAAATTTTGACATGGTCTTGCTCCGATGCGTAGACAGACCAGAAGCAGACATGCTTATGAAAGAAAGTCATGAAGGATCCTTTGGCACTCATGCCAATGGACACACAATGGCGAGAAAAATTCTCAGAGCAGGGTACTATTGGTTGACAATGGAATCCGACTGCTACAAGTACATGAGGAGGTGTCACAAGTGTCAGATATACTCCGACAAAATTTATGTACCGCCATCAAATCTCAAGGTACTCTCTTCCCCATGGCCATTCTCGATATGGGGAATCGACATGATTGGCATGATTGAGCCCAAGGCTTCAAACGGACATCGGTTCATCCTGGTAGCCATTGACTATTTCACCAAGTGGGTCGAAGCAGCGTCATTCGCCAATGTAACCCGACAAGTGGTGGTCCGATTTATCAAAAATAATATCATCTACCGTTATGGTGTTCCAAGCAAGATCATTACTGATAATGGATCTAACTTGAACAACAAGATGATGAAAGAGTTGTGCATAGAGTTCAAGATTGAACATCATAACTCATCTCCCTACCGACCCAAGATGAACGGAGCGGTAGAAGTGGCCAATAAGAACATCAAGAAGATCGTTCAAAAGATGGTTGTAACCTACAAAGACTGGCACGAGATGCTACCCTTTGCTCTTCACGGTTATCGCACATCTGTCCGCACTTCAACAGGGGCAACCCCTTTCTCTCTAGTATATGGCATGGAGGTAATTCTCCCCATAGAAGTAGAGATCCCATCAATCAGGGTATTGATGGAAGCTAAGCTTTCAGAAGCTTAATGGTGTCAAAGTCGACACGACGAATTAAATCTGATTGAGGAAAAACGGATAACGGCGCTATGCCACGGTCAGTTGTATCAACAGAGAATGAAGAGGGCGTTTGACAAAAAGGTCCGACCTCGTGTCTTCAGAAAAGGAGACCTCGTGCTCAAGAAGATACAATCATTTCTCACTGACTCTCAGGGCAAATGGACCCTAAATTATGATGGCCCCTATGTGGTCACGAAAGCTTTCTCAGGCGGTGCCTTGAGACTTGCAACCATGGACGGAGAGGAATTTTCCTACCCCACGAATGTTGATGTAGTTAAGAAATACTTCGCCTAAACTAAAAAAAAAAAAAGTCTCGGTGGATTGAAAACCCGAAAGGGCGGTCCAGGCAAAAGTTAGAGACATGAAAAAAATCATCCCGGTGGATTGGAAATCTCATAGTACAATCCAGGCAAAAATTAGGGATAATGGCAAGTAACTATGTTCAATAGAGACAAGTCCCTCAGCAGCAGTTACAACATCCATCGGAGGAAAACTCCAGTCAAGGTCATCTTCGACGGAAGCTCGGGATGCCCAAAATTCAAAGTTGGTAGAAGGATAGTGGTCGTTATGTTTCAACGTAGCCCTTTTCCCTGTAAATTACCATTTTCTAACTTTGTATATACTCTTTGGAATTACGCGTTTGGCGGATCTCCATCTTATCAATAAAATTTGAGCCATTGTGCTTTTGTTTGTAATTCTTATTTGTTTTAGCTTTACAGAATGGCGTTTTAACATGATTAGCGATTCTTGAAATGAAACAAAAAATGAATTTACGTGTTAAAACTTTTTCTGCTTTTAAATTAAAGATGGCAATTGCTTTTTACTGTTGAACATCGAAAGAACGTCGATTGCGTCTCCAAAGGCATTTGAATTTCAAAGTGCAGAATCAAAGTACTTCTTCTAGGCCAGTACGTCTGAACGAAGGATCAACTGTATGAGATGCGGCTTTCCCATCTGTTACCCTCGGCCGAGTTCTCATCTCCTAAGCCCGATCAACATAGCTCCCAACAGGGACTATCTCTCCTAAGAAAGGCAGAATTTCTATCTAGAACCAGTGGTACTTCTTCGCCCTGCAATGGCTGAGTATCCAGTCGTGTTAATCTTTTAGTTTGTATGCTGCGTCAGTTTTGTCAGCATATACATACATGCATCATGCATTATTAATTTACATTCACAGTCATATTGCATCACTATCACTCTAGTCGGTCTTGTCCCCTAGTGATAGAAGTCCTCTCAATGAGTTGTCAGTTCTTTCCTCGTCAGGAAGTGTTATGTCTGAACAATCTCTCTCCTCCAGTTTTATTTCTGGGTTGAAGTTGGGTTCTCGACCACTTTGATAACTTGAACCTCTGAAAGACCAGAGAGCCCTCAGTCAACATCACTCTTCGCCATTGAAGATGATATTTTTGCTTTCCCTGATTAAGGAAAATCCCTAGAGAAAGCCTCTTAAGCAGAGATTTGGCATTACAACTGCCTTTCTCTGAAAGACCGCTGATGAAAAGGTCATCGGCACCTCAAAATTGGATCCCATCATATGGAATTTCTCTGGGAAGATCCCGAGAAAAGTATGATGTAATATCCCCAAGCAGAAGCAGTCTCTCAAGAGACTCATTTTCCCCAGATAGAGTCGACAAATGGCATCTCCAACAGAGAAGTTTGTGTACCTCTACAACTCAGACGATTGGGCTCCCCAACAAGTCTAACGTCATTTTTTTCCTCAAATGGCATCTCTCCAGGAAAATCCGGCGAGAAGTTTGAGGAAAACCACTACAAATAGCGTCCATTGTCAATAAAGTTTATTGACGGAAGAAACTGAGACCAGTTCCTTGGTAGGAAACCAGGATCGAGGGGAAGTTTATTTCAGAAACTGAGACCAGTTCCTTGGTAGGAAACCATGATCGAGGGGAAGTTTACATCAGAAACTGAGACCAGTTCCTTGGTAGGAAACCAGGATCGAGGGGAAGTTTTTTACCTTTTCTAAGCATCATTTCTTAGCTAAAGAAGATGAATGCATAAGCTACCGTTCATAACCACCATCAAAATTTCAGATATTCCGATATTTAATCCTCTTGCACCCCGAATGCCCGAATACCTTCGCCATTCACACCTTCGGGTCCAAGAAGATTAAATAGGGGCATTTGTCATACCCCAAATTTTGACCACTTAGATTTCCCATCATTGTGCAAATCATCATCACAATATGGAGGAACCATCATACTTCATCAGTCTCCCCAAAGATGGGTGAGCATCCACTACAATCAAAATTAGGGTTTCAATCCCTCTCAGAGCCTTAGACAAAGGATCAATCAAGGAATGACATGATCTTCAACTTGTCTAACCTCTCAAACATCCACAATGGATCAAAAGGACTCCCACTTCAAGGATCAAGCACAAGGCTGCTCCCTTCTAGGTGGATCAAGTCTCAAGATCGACAGTGTCACCAAATTAGGGTTTTGGTCGACCAGGGCCTCCAGATGGAAATTTTTCATCTGGGCACAAGCCAATGATCCAAAACATAACCTAATATACTCCATGGGACCTCATGGACCCAATCATCAAGTCAATATTGCCTCAGGGGATGCATCAAAAATCAGGAATTAGGGTTTCTTGACCTACTTCACCCCTAAGTAGACTTTTAGGGCAAATCATGAGCCAAGACCCCAAGAGAGGGTTTGAGGGTCTCTAATGAACTATATTGATGCATTTGGAACAATGGATTAATCCAAGAAGCTTGAGCAACAAATCTCAATTTCATCTGCACCACAATTATGGTTTCGCGAGGAAAGTCAACTGTAACTTTGACTTTTGACCAGGACATGCTCCCAAGCCCTAAGACATGATTCAATATACCCTATGACACCCATGGAACATGTCCATCAAGTTTGATTTAGGTCAAGGACATGATTTCATGAAGAATTGCACAGTTTGGAATTCATTTGATAAAGTCAACTGTGCACAAAAGTCAACTTTGACTTTTTGAGATTTTTCACCAAAATGGATTTTTAACCCTAAAATGATGTTAATGTATGATTTGAATCATCATTCATCAAGAAAAATCAAAGAAAGTGGGATAACTTGTAAAAGGGGTAACCATAAAAACTTAGAAAAATTTATAAGTTATGGAAAAAGTGACACTAATGTGCCAACTTTGGAGGACCATAACTCCTAAACCACAAGGCCATTGTTCCCCATTCAAAGCTTGATTTGTAGATCTCATTGCCCTCTACAAAAGCTTCATACTGACCTATGTCCAAATTCCTCATGGATTTTGAGTTATGGAGTGATCAAAATCAAGAAAAGTCACTTTGTTCCAACACTTAGTGAAAATTTCACTAAGTCAGAATCTGCCTTTACTTTTATCCAAATGTAGGGGGATTTTTCACTTGGATTCAAAAGAGATCAAAACCAAACATGTTCAAACAGTTGTTGTATCATGTAAGGGCTTTCCAAAATGACCAAGAACATTACCAAATTCAATTTGAGTCATGAGATATAACATTGGCAAGTTGCCTTGTTGAAATCTGTCAAGGCAAGGCAGATTTTGCATTTTTGCTCGATTTGCCAAAATCATCCAAATCCAAATGCTCCTATCCACTTGGACACCTCTGAGGATTGAATCTAAAGGGGACAATCACTGAGCCAAGCCTCCAAAGTCTTTTGAACAAGAAATAGCATGTTGAACCTAGAATTGCCAAAATAGGGACAAGACTCCAATTTTGGATTGGAGCATTCAATGGAAGAATCAAGGTGGCATGGACTGAGCCATTCTCAACTGAATTCAGTCAAGACTTATCCAAGACCAAGGGGACCAGCAGCCTGTGCGCTAACCTCTAGTCAATGGCTAGAGGAGACTTGGATTTTCATTTGCCAACATTGGCCAAACCTACTCAGCAGTTGCCATTCACTATTCCTTGCAAAACAAACTTGCTCTACTATAAATAGAGCTCAATTGTGATCAGTTTGAGTACACCAAAGCCATCAAACAGATGCTTTCCTCAAAATCTCTTCTTTCACTCCAATTTTGCCTTCTAAGGCAAGTCACTATCGGGTTTTGAGTTTGTGAGCTTTTCCAATCAAACCAATCACACACACACACCTCACATACATCATATAAAAGTGATCCAAACACTCACATAACATCTGGAACACAGATTTCACAAAATCACCAGCCAATTGCTCAAGTTCTTGACAGTTTTGCAGTTGAGGTACCATCTTCAGCTCCAAACCATTTCAATCCATTCCAAGCATTCATACACACTCCATGGCACCTAGGGAAGCTATCCAGATCATTGGAACCTAGTTGTAACACCTCCAACACAAATCACGATCACCAGCTACAAGTGGTAAGCATGAGCTTTTCTAACTCTATGATCCATGCAATTTTTACTGCACGATAATTTGGCCATATGTTCATAATCATGCATGAAATGTTTCCCCTCAATTAATTGCATTGTTTGAATCGTGTATCAAAAATCCTAGCCTTCATGCAGAAATTAGGGTTCTTGAGGATTTTTCGTGATTTCTTGTTATATCTTTAATTTAAATGAAATTAAATACCATAGACATGATCGTGAGGTTGAAACGAGTTGATTGGTATGTGGATTGCATGATATAATCAAGTATTCAGTGAGATTGGAGAGAAAATGCAAATCTGGGCAAACCCAGAACACGCGCGTGTTCTTGGGTGTTCTTGGCGCCATTTTTTTAATATTTGAATATTTGAATTTTGTGATTTTATTTAATTGATTCAAAAATTAATTTCTCTCTGAGTTTTAATGATTTTGAGTTGATTCTTTTTTTAATAATTCACAAAAATGTTTAAATATTTTATTTTCCCAAAAAATCCCAAAAATATTATTTATTTTGTATAATTGATATTTTTGCAAAGAATTAATGTTTTAATTGTTTTTGACATTTAAAATATTTTTTCCACCTTGATTTTGCAACTTTTAATGCTTTCTAATTATTTTGTAGGTCAATACTTAATTTTTGAAGTATTAATCCAAGATCACATTTTGTTTTTCCTATGTTAAACAATTTTGATCATTTTAATTGAATTTTTATTCAATTAAAACACATTTTGAAAACAAATTAGGGTTTTTGGATTAATTCAACCCTCATAAATCATTTTCAAAACATTTTGGGCCTCTAATAGAGTGTAAGACCCAACCCCCTTTTAACCAAAATCATTTGGGCCTCAGATATTGTATAAGCCCCTTCGCGTTAAAAGAAAATCTCGGCGCGATCGCCATTTTTAACGAAAAGTCAACTAGGCCTACCCTCGTGTTATAAGCCCCACTCTTTTTCTTTAAACCTTTTGGGCCTCTTGAGAGAGTGTAAGATCCATCCCTTTGTACAGAAAACCTTTTTGGGCCTCAGTCACTTGTATAAGTCCCTCTGTACAAAATTCAAACAGTGCGCTCACTGATAAAACTCTGGGCCTCTCCTTGAGCTGTAAGCCCCAAATCTTTCTTTTTCAAAGCACTTTCTCCTTTAATTTTGAATATACTGTTGTTTTCAATCTTTCTTTGTTGAATAATTAACCAAACAGCATGGAAGCTCTACAACCGAGTAAGTGGTTATTGCTTTCATTTACCGCTTTCATATACATATAACTGTATTGTGGGGTTGTTTCGCTGTAAGTCTTCTTTCATAAACTCATATCAACTGTGTAATAATAGTATAGATATTCAGAGTTTCCCCAGCAACTACGTCTAGAACTAGGTGACGCCGTTTCATTTATTCGTAGAAATAGACAACTAGATCCCCAATAGGATCACCAGATACAGTCTTCTCTTCAACTGTCCTCATTAGGAATTGTCAAGAAACTCTACTCCCAGAGATGAATGTATTCTCCGTGAATGGCATCTTTGAGTTTCTTCCAAATTCTCGAACTTTCCTGACTTGATCTATTCCTTGTGAATAGCTTGCCTTGAATTTCTCGGGGTTTGGGGACCCACGGGCTTCTTAAAATCATCGGCCTCCTCTTGGGCATCATACAAGGACCCACAGGCTTCCTAAAAGCAACCCCGACTCCTCTTGGGCTTAGTACAAGGACCCGTCGGCTTCTTAGAAGTATTCACAACCTCCTCTTAGGCTTCGTATAATGATTCTTCCTCCGGGAATGATAGCCTCCTCTTGGGCTTCGTACAAGGACCGATCGGCTTCTTAAAAGTTTCCAGCCTTCTCTTGGGCTTCGTACAAATTGTCCCGACGACCTCCTAGAGGTATAGGAACAGAAATTAGTCATCTGCATAGAACTGTCCTTTCAAAGAGTCTACTACTGTTTCTCAAAGCATGGTACGAAAGATGAAACTCTAGACTCAGACAGTCTAATTTCCTTGAGTCTCAAAGACATTCTCAAGTGACCCCTTCGTTAAATAGGAAGAAAACCCGTAGACTCGGACAGTCTCAATACCCTTCGTATTTCCCAATTCCTTAAAGAACAAGAATAGCCCGGATCCTCGAATCAAATCCTTGAGCATTGCTCATATAAGAACTAATTTTCTCTTTAAAAATCAGTATACTTGACCTGTCACTTAACTGAACAGACGTCATAGCCTCCTCTTAGGCTTTGTATAATGATCCGTCTCCAGCGAAGTTAGCCTCCTCTTGGGCTTTATACAATGATTCTCCCAGCGGATTCAAACAACGTTTAGCCTCTCTCTCGGGCTTTGTACGAGACACATAAAGAGACTCCCTCGTTGAGTCAATCACCTTTCGCCTCCATCTCGGGCTTTATACGAGATACAAAAAGGTTCTTATTGAGCCAAACAAATTTTAGCCTCCATCTCGGGCTTCGTACGAGATACAAAAACTCTCTTGTTGAGTCAAATAGCCTCCATCTCGGGCTTTGTACGAGATACAAAAACTCTCTTGTTGAGTCAAATAGCCTCCATCTCGGGCTTTATACGAGATACCAAAATACTCCATCGTCGAGTCAAAACCTTTTAGCCTCCCTCTCGGGCTTTGTACGAGACACATATTAGCCTCCTCTTAGGCTTTGTATAAGAAAACCACTGGTTGATCCAATCAACCTTTTAGCATCAAAGTTGTGCCTCGTTCACAGTATGCAAACATCAACAACTCCTTCCCCTTCATTTAATCGTTGTAAGCGGCAAGCCTCTGGATCATCTACATCCATGCC
Source organism: Lathyrus tuberosus (assembly GCA_022829125.1). Classification (NCBI taxonomy): domain Eukaryota; kingdom Viridiplantae; phylum Streptophyta; class Magnoliopsida; order Fabales; family Fabaceae; genus Lathyrus; species Lathyrus tuberosus. The sequence continues at coordinate 6,547,183 of JALAZF010000249.1, read as the reverse complement.
AATGTCCCTCTTTTAGTATGAGAAATTCCTAAGGAAAGATGGCATTGCTCTAAACTGAGTTAAAGTCTTCTCCTTCAGGTTAAAATCCCCTATAAAGGAAATTATGGCATTGCCGGATTCACAAATCCCGGTTAAAGTAATCCTCCTTTACAGTCAGTCACCCAACAGTTGTGACAAACAGACCCCTTTAGAGATGACAAATTCTCTCTAAGGTCAACACTTTTAGCTTCACATCTTGGGCTTTGAACAAGATACAAACTACCTTTCGCTTCACGTCTTGGGCTTTGAACAAGACACCAAAACAACCATCTCCTCCCATAGAATAGGAGGAACTACGATCGCTCTGATTTCCCTGTTTCGGTAAACGGGAATACGTAGGCATAAGATTGAAAAAAAAATCTTAGCGAACACACTAAACAAAAACCCAAAATCCCATACTTTCATACATTCGTCCTAACATCCTAACCGATAGCCTAAAGCACCCCTCGTCAACAAAATAACGTAGGAGAAACCGCGAATCTTTGTAGCATCTGTAAACCAACAGTTTTGACTGTTTAATCTCAGTATGCAAGCAGGGTTAATTGGAGACATCTATTTCCCTTCCTTCATCAGCTTTAAATAGGATAAAAAATGAATCGAGCTGTAGTACCAGAGCGATCGTGCTTCGCAACCACATCCAAAAATCACTCGCTACACCAATATCAGAATCTGCTTTAATCAGCATTTGCTCTTTTCATTTAGATTTTGTTCTGATCTGAGTATCTGCACACTTCATAAACAGTCAGTGTAAAAGATTGTTTTTCTATACTTTGTTATCATCAAATCATAAAGGTATGTAGATATAGAATCAAACTTGTTCTTACAATCTTCCCCTTTTTATAATCACAAACAAATGTATTTTAATGAACAATTTTGACAAATATGTTTAAAAAATTACGAAGTTAAGTTTGTAAGCTCCTCCTAAATTTTATAATTTCAAATTTTTTTATTCAACTCAAATCTACATAGTAAGGTTTACAAATTTTTATATTTTATATTCCAGAGTTAGGTTTGTGAACTCCTCCTAAATTTTATATTTTCAAAATTAATTTTTAAAATAATTTTTTAAAATATTACAAATTTTCTTAAATTTTTTTTCTAAATTGAAAGATTAATTTTAATATTTTATAACTTTAACATATATTATTAAAAATCAAATCAAAAAATAATCGAAATCACAAATTTCTTATAAAATTGTATTTCAAAAATAATTTTTTAAAAAGTTATTTGAAATAATTTAAAAATTAATGATATTTTAAAATTTTAATATTAAAAAAAATTCAATAATACAATAAAATACTTAAACTAACATTTTAAAAATTATTATTTATCAAAAGAAAATTACAGAAAAATATATAACACAAGTAATTTTAGAAAAAGACAAACGGGCCCAATTTCTCTAGGTGGTTGTGGACTATGGTATAACTGATGTAATTCTGCAGTTGAACATTCTGATAGCAGTCCCATTCGCACTACGAGGAAGCCCACTTAGATGAAGATTATGTGTCCAAATAATTTGTTTTATTCCAGCATTGTTAAGTTAGTTTATTTTTATCTTTTGGGCCTGGCCTTTTTAGCTGATCCAGCAAGGGTTTGTTGTATTTAAGCCACTTGACTTTTGAGAATTCAGTAGAGAAATTATTCAGAATTTATTTTCTTTCTTTTGTTTTGTGTTAATTCAATGGTAAACCCTAGATTTGGTAGTAGTTGTTGATCCCCCTTCTAGCATTGGTGCTTTCATTTTGTATTCATGGCTCCTCCCCCTAAACCACCCCAACCCACCCCTCAAGAAATCGTTGAACAAGTTGTCCAAACCTCTCACATCCATCTAGATAATGCCATTAACCAAATACATACAGATTTAGATGAGAGATTTGACAAAGTTCACACAGATCTGGAAAACACCCAACGAAATCTGGGTGTTATCAACACCAGAATGGAGAATGATAAGCAGATCTCCGATTCTCGCTATGACTCAATCATGACAACCCTCAACAAACTGCTCACTCAAAGACGTCACAATCTGCTGCTCCTGCTTCATCAGCAGCAAGTTCTTCAAGTATAACCCAACTACCTTTTTCTATACCCATGGTTACAACACCTATTTCTAATGTGATTTCGCCAGCATTCACACCCCTGCAACAGTCTGCCACATTTTCACCAACCTCAATCCACCCCAACATCACCTCAGCCTCACACACACCAACAACACAACTTCCACCACATTTTATGTCATACCCCTTTGTCCCAACTAGTTTTCCACAAAACATATCTTATACAAACCCATTTCCCCAACATATTCCATATAATCATATCCCCCCTTTACTCCCTTTTTGTACCCCAAAATTAGAGCTTGTTATGTTCGATGGTTCAAACCCATTCGAGTGGTTATTTCAAGCTGAAATTTTTTTTAGTTTTTACCAATTACCACCTGAAAATAGTTCATCCATGATGTCTTTTTATATGAAAGGTGAAGCATTAGGCTGGTTTAAATGGATGCATCAAAGTCAATTATTAACCGATTGGTTCAGTTTTACTAGAGCTTTGGAATTACGATTTGGACCATCTACATTTGAAAATCATCAGGAAGAATTGTTTAAACTTAAACAAACTAGTTCTATTGTGGAATATCAAGCTGCCTTTGAAAAATTGGGAAATCAAGTTGTTGGATTATCGCATGAAGCTATACTGAATTTCTTTTTTTCTGGTTTGATTCCCGATATTCAAAACAAAATTGCTATCCATAAACCTACCTCAATCTCCCAAGCCATTGGGCTTGTGAAGCTGATTGAATCCAAATTAAGGGAGGCAAAACCTAAGTTTCAAAAATCCTTTTAAAGCCCATATGCCAAACCGAACCCACCCTCCCAACCTATTGCCCTATTACTAGCCCCGCCTAAACCCCCTCTACCCTCTCATTCATTTAAATTACCCATTCTCCATTTATCCAATGCTCAACTCCAAGAGCGTCGCGCACAAGGTTTATCCTTTAATTGCGACAAAAAATTCATTCTGGGCCACAAATGTTCATCAGGAAAATTCCTCTTGTTAATGGTTGATGATGAGGAATCCTTCATACCCCACAACAGTGAACCTAGTGACGAGCTGGTTATTGTAACACCCCAAAATTTGCCCTCTTACTTTTAGCTAACTGGCTTATGTTTCTTTGCATTTCTTGCATTAGCATTTGTGCATAGCATTGGTTCTTAGCATAGGATCAAGGTACTTGGTTCATCTCAAAGGAGTCTCAATCCTCAAGGTGGTTTGGGGAGTTCATCATATCTTCATAAGGTCAAGAATGGCAAAGGATTTCAAGTGAATCTTTCCCTCCTAACCAAAGGGACCAGATTAGGGTCTTGGTTTCAGAAGGGCTTCTTGTTGAACTTTGTGGATTCAAGCATGCTCTCATGGGTTTCATATGCTCACAAGTGCTCATAGAGGAAGGATTGGCTAGTGGTTCATTGTGGAAGATGTTCAGTGGATCAGTTACTTGTGAAGTAAGCAAAAGTCAACTGTAAGGAGGAAAGTCAACCATGGAATTTTGAGGTTCTCTTCATGATTTTTAAGGTCTTGCGCCCTCATATGGTCCTTAAATGTCAAGATTCATGTCATTCACCAAGAATCAAGGGTTTGTACAAAGGTTACTAAATTTGGAAAATGACCTATAATGAGAAGTTTCCATTTTTGGCAAGTTTTTACACTACATTCAACTTGACTTTTCATCATCAAAGAAGCTTCAAATGAGTTTTCCTCAAACATGAAAGTTGAAGATCTTTCTATCCCATTTCCAAAAAGTACTAGATTGTCTCCATATCATTTGTGGTTCTCAAGTTATGATCAAAAGAAGGCAAGGTGTTTTTAAGGATTTCACATGTATTCATTTTTTCCACCTTTGGCATTTTGATTCCAAATGACTTGTAATTGATTTTATTGCTTCAAGTCACATTACAACATCCAAGTACACTCCATGAGGACCATTTTTAACCCTTGAAGCAAGTGAATTCATGCCATATTTCTCACTTATTTCACAAAATGCAAATTGGCAAGATGGATTAAAACTCACAAACCAATCAACCACAAGGCCCAATTTCAATTCATTGGTGATCAGCAAGAGAAGTGTGAGTGATTCATGATGAAAAGCATGCCTTGGCACGTGTGGATTAGTGGAAGCAACACAAAGTGCATTTTGGCATAAACCATCCAATTTCATTAACCAAGGGAATAATCAAGTTTTAATTGTGATCAGAGCTCTAATGGGATGTATATAAGCTTACTCATGCCTTCACAATTAGGTCATGCACTCATTCTTGCTCAGAATCCATTTTTCTCACCCAAACTTTCTCTCTTCAAAACTCATTCATTACAAGGGTTTCTGAAGAAATTTTTTCATATTTGTGACCTACACACTTGGTAGAGTAAGAATCTACCACTATTTTGAGCTGAGAGTGAGGTTTTCCATAAGTGCATTTCAAGTTGGTTCAAGTTCAAAATCTTAGATCCAGTCCATTTCAAGCCTCTATTTGCATTTATTTTGCAAATAGAGCTCAAAAGAGGAAGATCTGCAGCTTTTGGAAGGAGCTCTTGGTGTATTTCAAGCTCTACAGATCTCAGGTAAGCTTGCTTTTCATGGTCGTATAACTGAAATTTTAAGTGTGCATGATGATCTATGAAGTTCACTGATGATGCTGATCTATTTTGTTTTGAGTTTGGACGTGTGGATTGCCTGAATTTTGAGATTTAAGTTTTTGGATCTAAACTTATTGTCTTTGATTTGGTTTATTCGTGCATGATCTATTAATTTAAATGTGATATTTGAGATCCTCATGAAAAGCTGAGTGGAACTGTACCCTTGTTGTTGATTTCTGGAAATTTTTATGTTGGATCTCCGTTGAGGCTACCAGAGAAGACGACCGGAGCCCTAGCTCCGGCGTCTGGTTTATTTTCAGGTGATCTGAGGTTTTCAAGGTAGGAGATGAGATCTCCACCGTCCATGCTCAGATCCAATGGTTCTTGTCTTGCCACCTCATTAAATGAATGCTTCTGATTGGATGTATTTTTGATATATGTGTGTGTTCATCCAAGATAACTACCATGTGCACTTAATCTGGACCTTTGATCTTGCATGCTTTTTGATTCATTGACTTGATCTGATGCGTTTGTTTGATATGATAGATGATATGTTGCCAGCACATTAAAAATGCCACATGCCTCCCACGTGACTTGTTTTTAAGTCAGATCATGATTTTTGTGTGTTTCCCCATGATTATTACCATGCGCGTGTTAATCTGAGCCTTCCATCTTGATTACTTTTGGATTGTTGATTGCGTGTGGATCTTTGGATCAATCCTGTGGCAATGATTGAGTCAATATTGTTGACTCAGAGCCTATGGTAGGAAGCGCTTTGGGCTTCTTTCTATTCACGCCCCCCTCCTTTGGTCCAGCCCGGTTTTGAACGTGTTTCCCTTGCTGTTTGCACCCCCCTGAGTTTATTTCTTTCTTTTTATTTTCTTAATTGTTACATTTCCATTTTTAATTTTTAAAATTAATTAAATGCATCCAAAAATCCCAAAAAATTCATGAAGCATATTTAGGGTTTTATAAATTTTGGAAAATTTTATTTTCCATTTTTATTTTATTTTGTGCCTTTGAATTAATTGTTCAATTAATTTCTTTGTGGATTGTTTCATGTATGCACACCCTGCCTTGTTGATTTTTGTTCTCATCATCTATACATGATTTGCATCTCATTCTTTTTGCATCTGTTAGAGGACATGTTGAGGTTCCTAAAAACATTTTTCTCATATTTTTAAAATCATTTCATATTGAATTTTAGTCCCTCTCCTTTGTATATTGGTTCATGGTTCCTATGTGATCTTTGCCTAATTGTTTGAGGTGCTTAACTTGTGAATTTTTGTGAGAACTTTTGACATGAGATTAGCTTCTGACTTAGGTCATTTGAGTTTTAATTTCACAATTTTTGAATGTCATTTGATATATGTTTGTTTATTTGTGCTTAAATGATTTATGCATGGCTATATCTTGACACCTCTTTACACAAGTTGACTTGCCATGCCTATTTGCTTGAGTTTCTTCTTGATTCTTTGTATGTGCATTTGATATGATGTTTACCCCTGGTTGAGGTCCCTTCTGACCAAGTTTTTCCATTTATAGATCATGTTTGAATCATGTTTGAGTATGCTTAAGTGTTAGAACTTTGCCCTCTTTTTGTAGCTTTCTTTGGTGCATAATGTTTCATGCTTTGATTTCCTTTTGCACATGTGAATTGTTAATGATAATATGATCTTGGTTCTGACTTGTTTTCATCTTCATCTTGTTTTTCTCATTCCATTTTGATATGAAGTCCATGTATGCTTAATTGTGCATTCCATACAAGTATGCTTGCCCTTTTTCATGTTTATCTTTGCATGCTTACTTGAATTGCTTTGCATTGATCTTTGAAACATTTTTGATGATTTGAGTTGGACATTTATGATGTGATTTGCTTGCTGCCATTTATTGTATCTCATCTTCTCCTTCTCTTTCTCATTCTTCTCTTTCACTCTCTTTCTCCCATGAATCTCAAGACTTGTTTAAGTCTTGGATTCTCTCCCTTTAGAGCTACCTAGTTCAACTTAATTTTTGATTAAGCTTGGAGTAGGACTAGCATTAGGTTTTAGGTAGTTGTCCCTCCTAAACCTTGCTAACCCTAGGTTACCCATGCATGATAACATTAGGACTCTTAGTTTCCCTTTAGAGTTTCCTTTGTGTCTTCTCTCTTCTCATCTCAAAACTTCTTGAAAACACTTAATAAAGATAAAGTGTATTGTGCACGAGCCTTAAGCGTGGGGAATGAGAAATGAGGGGCTTCCTCTCATCTTTCTAGAGTGCTTAGCGAGCGTCCTGTCTTGGGACGATTCGTTAAGTATTCGTCCCTATGCCCTAGACTTTGGTGCAATGCAAGTTATGAACTAACTTAAAAGAAAACACTCATGTCTAAAAAACACAAAAAAATTCAAATCTTTTTATCCTTCGGGATTGTTTGGTTCCAGACCATTTTCAGAAAAGAGCACGTTACCTTCCGTCTGAGTCGCAAACAGGCATCGACCCTAACTGCCGGACGCGAATCTAACGTCGCTCATAAGAAACACTTACCCATTCGTGGTCGTACTCACGAACTACATTAGCTCTGATTCCTCTCTCTCGTCCGATTGAGGATATGTAGGCACAAGACAGCGATTGTCTTGGCGAGCAACCTTCCCCCACAGTTCCCATCCGAACTACGTTGACTCTGACTTTTCCATTGGACTGAGGGAGTACTTAGGCCTAGGGCATCGAATATGTCCTATCGAGTCCGTCTTGGTCACCCCCATCCCCGTTTTCTTTTGTTCAGCCATAGATAGTAGGACAGCTCACCCTCCATTTAGACAACAAGCATGGATCCCATCGAGTACGATGGATGCGTGGGGTGCTAACACCTTCCCCTCGCATAATCGACTCCCGAACCCGGACTATGGTTGCGATGACCATGTCTTTGCCCCTTTCTCTTCAGGTTTATGCAGTGTTTCCTTTCCCCTTCTCGGGATAAATACACATTGCTGGCGACTCTATGTTTTATGCGCCACTCTCGCGTTTGTACCGCTGGATGCGAATCTTTCGGGAGTGACAGCTGGCGACTCTGCTGGGGATTCTGGTTGACCTCTTGCTGGTCCATCCCCTTTAGCGAGTCGATCCTAGCACTTGTTTGTTTTTCGTTGGGTGTTTATTTGTTGTGCTTTATTATGTTGTATATTACTATTTTACAGCTTTTACTGCATTGCATTTCATGTTATTATTGTCATACTGGATATTGTTGTGTTGTGCTGGTTGGTTTCTGTTTAGCAGGTTGGGTTATTCTGAGAGATAAGCCCAATTCCCAGGCTTGAGTACACCCTAGGACTAGAGTGGAGAGTAGTGGGACCTACGTGCCCGCTTGGTACGTTTGTGTGTTCAGGAAATTCACAACCAGACGAGGCTATCTTGGGACGCATTCTGATGTGTGTGTCTTGCGCATGTTAGGGTGTTGATCTAGAGAGTTGTCGACTCTGGTGACCATTTCTCCGATACCTCAGTTGCGCCTCTCCTCCCGAGATGTGACAGTGGCAGACCACGTTCCGTGGCAAACCCATTGCACATTCTCGATCCGAGGACCCAATACTGAGGGATTCGCATAGGATGACCTTATTTTTTAGGGGAATTAGTTGAGGCCTCCTCGATTGATGATGATGCCAAACCAGAAATGGTGAACATATCATTATTTCTCGACCTGAGAGCCCGGGGTATTGAGGATCCTCGCCTTTCTAGAACCCACATGTGAGATGAGATGGGTGTTTGCAGGTCTGCAAGTAACCGAAACCTTCAACCTACCCGGTTTTCTGGATTTCTCATCAGTGTTTGGTTATCTGGGTTTCTGGTTATCTCAGTGGTTCGGTATTCTAGAATTCTGGTTTTCTGGGTTTTGGTTCTTGTTCAGTTAGCAGCATAGCACATCCAGCAGTGATGCCTTGATCCCATGCTTGCATGTGCATATCATTTTTCCTGCATTCTAACATGTTTGACACTTTTCAGGGCTTGCATCTTACTCTTGATTCCGGTTTTCTGAGGTTGCCTTAGCATGGATGTCCAGAGAAAGAAGAATGTTGCTTATTCGTTCCCAGACTAGACCTTGACGTTGATTCACAAGCTGATTAGTATGGCTGGTCCCGGAGTTCATACAGAGTTCGGTGGAGAGTATGGGAGACTTCTGAAGTTTGTCTATAGTATCTCCAAGTATGAGAAGGATGCAATTCATACACTTCTTCAGTTATATGATCCGTCTTTGCGTTGCTTCACTTTCCCAGACTACATCTTGGCTCCAACGTTGGAGGAGTTCTCATTTATTTTGGGAATCCCCATCAGGCATGACATAGTATTCTTTTCTGAAGAACGTCCCGGGATAGGAGAAATGGCCACTGCTCTTCATATTGGTGAATCCGCCCTGAGCAGTAATATTGTGGAGAAATAAGGAGATAAGGGTTTCTTATTGAATTTCTTGTTTGATCAAGCTTGCGTACATGTTAAAGAGAAGAATTGGACTGCTTTCCAAGCTATTCTGGCTATGTGCATCTATGGGATTGTCCTGTTTCCCAACGTTCCTGATCTGGTGGATATGCATGTTGTCAGAATCTTTATTTCAAAGAATCCTATACCTACCTTGCTAGGTGATGTGTATCACTCAGTTCACTACAAGAATGAGAATAGGCGTGGAAAAACTGTGAGTTGCTGTGCACCACTCTTATCTACTTGGTTTCTGAGTCATCTCCCTAAAGCTGGCGCTTTCGTTGATACGAGAGATTCTCTGAAGTGGTCAAAGAGGTTAATGGGCTTGACTGCTGACAATATTGTTTGGTTCAACCATGACTTTCTGGGAATGGAGATTATTTACAAGTGCGGAGAATTCCCTAATGTACCCTTGATAGGGAGAAGAGGTGGAATTAACTATAATTCTTCCCTTGTTATTAGGCAGTTTGGTTATCCTTTGAGAGGTCCACCTGAAGAGCGATATATCAGAGAGTCCTTATTCTTCAATGGTACTGAGGATCAAGAGATGATAAGGAAGATTGTGAATGCTTGGAAGTAGGTGACCAAGAAGGGAAAAACTTCATTCGGGAAATGTAACAACCGGGCCTTCCCTTCCTATAAAGAGTGGATTAAGAAAAGAGCAGAAGAGGAGCTTCTTCCCTTCTCGGTGGAACCACCTTTGTATTCTTTGATGATTGAGGCTCCCACGACTGTTGATATAGAGAAGTATGATAAGTTATGGGCTGAGAAGGAGAAACTCCGAGAGGAGAATCGTGAGCTGGGCAGAGAGGTTGGTCAGTTAAAGCACGAAAAAGGTGAAGCTACCCATGCTGCCAGGTTGAAATCAGAACTTTTGGCCGTGAAGGAGAAAGAATTGTCTAAAGAAGCCACAGCCAGAGAGAAAGTGGCTCAAGCGTTGAAAAGTGTTAGCAAGGTCCTTTCGTCCAAAAAGAAAGAGTTGACTTATGCTATGTCAAGAATTCACAAGTTCCATGATCGTCGGAATACAACAATTACTGCCAACAGGTTGAAAGAAGACAAGTATCTGGAGCAGATTGAAGGTTTGAAGACAGAGCTTCGGAAAAAGGATAAGGAGATTTTATCAGGGATCTTTGAGAGGAGAGCAGTTGAGGAAAAGCTCAAGGAAACCATGGCAGATATGGAACAGCTGAAGATTCAAGCCGAAGTGAAAAGAGCCAGGAACGAAGGTCCAAGTTCAGGTGGAGCTTTTGGAGAAGATGATTGGGAGTTGCATAGTCGTTATTTAACAGGAATCTTGCATAGGACAGATCTTCTGATTCAGGAGTTGATTTAGAGACCAGAGCATCCAAATACTAAGAAGCTTCTCAAGGAAGTGCAGAATTGGTGCAAGAAGAATGACGAATGGGGAATTCTAGCACGGCTGAGTCTTGATGATATACTTTAGTTTCCTTGCTGTTGTTTTCTTTGTATTTCCGGGATCACCGCCAGGATTGTTGGTCGGGGTCTTTGTTTACGCTTATTCAGACTTGTGTTGTAACAGATGCTTATTCTCTTTGTATGATCAGGAATTCAGTTCTCCTCTGTTGTTAAAACTGGAATCAAGGGATAGATCGCCTTGATAATGTTCATACATGTTTGCATCTGCATTTGCATAATCATCTCATTTTTTGCATAGCAGGTTATCTTGGATTCTCTGGTTTTCTTATGCTCTCTCTTTTTGACAGTCAGGATTGATCAACCAACTCATCGGTATTCTACCAGGCTTAATCAAAGCAGAGTGATGGACAAAGTTCAGGCAGACATAGCAGCTATGCAAGCTCGCATCGATCAATTCATGGAGATGATGCAGGGTGTGGTGCAGAGTCAGAATGAATTCAGAACTTTAGTTCAGCCTTTGGTGTCGCAGGTTGATGAAAATGGTATCTTACACGGTGGTCTTCTTAATCATGTTATTCCTCCGGGCGGAGGTGGTGTTGGTATCAACATTCCTATTCCTGGCGCTGGTGGACAGGGTGGGATTCCTTCAGTAGTTGGAGAAGGAAGCACTGTTTAAGCTATCCAGGGCCATCGTTTTGATGATCAACAGGATGATATTTTTTCAGTCAGAAGCTTGGACGCTGGTCTTCCTGTGGTCATTGATGAGAGAATCCGTTTAATCGAGGCGCAACTGAAAGGGGTTATGAAGCAGGATGATCTGGGAATAGATTTGGACGACCTAGGGTTGGTCCCTGATATTGTCATTCCACACAAGATTCAGATTCCTACACTGGAGAAGTATAATGGTTCTACCTGCCCGAGAACTCATGTAAAGGCGTATACCAGGAAGATGGCTGCCCATGCTAAGGACGAGAAGCTAATGATGCACTTTTTCCAAGACAGCCTGTCCGACACGTCTTTGGAATGGTACATGGCACTGGAAAGTAGAGATGTTTGTACTTAGAGAGAGCTAGCTGCAGCTTTTATCAAGCATTACCAGTACAACACAGACATGGCTCCCAACAGAACTCAGCTATTGAGTATGTCCCAGAAAAATGATGAAAGTTTCAAAGATTATGCGCAAAGGTGGAGTGAATTGGCGGCTAGGGTGCAGCCACCAATGCTGGAAAAGGAAATGTTGGATATGTTCATGGACACACTGCCTAAGCACTATTATGAAAAGCTTTTTCCTTGTTCGCTAGGCAAGTTTGCAGATGTGATTGCGATCGGACAAAAGATAGAGGTTGGAATTAAAGCTGGAAAAGTTTCCAGTGGTGACGGATCGTCCTCCGGGCAGGGAAAGAAGCCATTGTGAACTATAAAAAGAAAGAAGAAGCCAATGATGTATTATCCTATAGGGGAAAGGGGAAACAACAACAAAACTATAACCAGCAGGTGGCTTCCGTGGTTATTCCTGCAGCACTCCCACCTCAGGCAACACCTCAATGACAGATTCGCGCTCCGCGCCAACAACAATTCACCCCTAAGCAGAACAGACACTTTGATACTCCACCTCTACCATATTCACAATTGTTTCAGCATTTTATTCAGTTGAAGTTAGTTGAAAAGAGGACTTTGGCTCCTCCTGTTGGTAATCCGCCTCCCGGGTACAATCCTAACTCCCATTGTGATTTTCATTCCGGGGCACTGGGGCATCACCTCGAGGACTGTAAGGCTTTCAAGCATAAATTCCAGGACTTGGTAGATTCAAAGCCTATCAGCTTTGCTAATGATGGACCTAATGTTGTGCAAAACCCGATGCCTGATCACAATGGGCCGAGGGTGAATGGGATAATCGAGGAATGTGAAGCTTTGAATTTGATCATGGATGTTGAGGAGCTGAAAACTCCGCTGGCTGTGGTTAAGAACAGGTTATTGAAGGGTGGCGTCTATCCGGGTTATGACGAGAACTGTTCAGATTGTTTGACAAAGGACAATGGTTGTGATTTGCTGAATAGGGGTATCCAGAATATGATTAATGAGGGTTGTTTACAGTTTGATAGAGGTAATCAACAAAAAGAGGTTGTTAATGATGATGTTGCTACTATTGTTATTCCTTTCAAGACAGTTGTAATATCAGGGCCAGCGAGACCAGCACCGATTGTTATTTCAGGTCCTAAACCCATTCCGTATGAAAGTACCCAAGCCGTCCCTTGGAATTATGATGCTAGTGTATTTGTTAATGGACAAAAGCAGGAATTAATGACTACTGCACCAGTGAGTACTAGTCCAGAGGTTAAGGTTGAAGCTGATGCTATAACAAAAAGTGGTAGAGTGCTTACTCCTGTTAATAATCAACCCAGTACTTCTAGGCAAGATAGGGGAAAACAAGTATTGGATGGTTCTGTTCAAACTCTGATGATTGTTGATTCTACGATAAAGCCAGCTGACAACTCTTTTTCAGAGAATGTCGAGGAGTTTATGAGGCTCATCAGGAGAAGTGATTACAAAATTGTGGACCAGTTACATCAGACCCCATCCAAGATCTCTATTATGTCATTGTTGTTATGCTCTGAAGCCCATAGGAATGCTCTTCTGAAGGTTTTGAATGTAGCCTACGTTCCTCAAGAGATTTCTGTTAACCAGCTGGAAGGGGTTGTAGCGCACGTGAATGCGGGTAATGGCTTAGGCTTTACAGATCTTGATTTGACTCCCGCTGGGAGGAATCATAACAATGCCCTGCATATTTCGATTGAGTGTCGTGGTTCACTGATGTCACATGTCTTGGTTGACACCGGATCATCGTTGAATGTATTGCCAAAGAAAGCATTAATGAAGTTAGATACCAGGGGACTTATTTGTACACCAAGTGACTTGGTGGTGCGAGCTTTTGATGGCTCTAAAAGATCTGTCTTTGGTGAGATTGTGCTTCCGATCAAGGTTGGGCCGGAAATCTTCGATGCAACATTTTATATAATGGATATTCAGTCAGCATACAACTGTCTGTTGGGTCGTCCTTGGATCCATGGTGCAGGCGCTGTAACCTCCACTTTGCATCAAAAGCTGAAATACATGGTTGATGGTCATGTAGTGACAGTGTGCGGGGAAGAAGACATAATGATTAGTCAGCTGTCAACCTTCAAATATGTGTAAGTGGATGGTGAAATCCATGAGACTTTGTGTCAAGGGTTTGAGAAGGTGAAGGTTTCTGGAGAGGTTGTCCAGTCTGAAGCTATAGAGCAGCTTGCAGGGGAAAATCAGCCTGAGATCTCTATGTCTTCGTTTAAAGACGCCAAAGTTGTGGTTGAGGCTGGTAGCTCACAGAGTTGGGGCCAAGTGGTTGAAGTTCAGGAGAAGAGGGATACCTATGGATTGGGATACAAGCCATCCAGGAGAGACGGGGATCCTCCCAAGTTCTATGGCCTAGTCCGTTTCACCAGCGCCGGTGTTTTCTTCGACAGTGTTAGTGCCAATGAGGAAGAAGGGGACAGTGATTATGACATGGATAGATGGATCCGCCCTTGCGTCCCAGGAGAAAGTCTGTGCAACTGGTCTGCTGAAAAAGTCATTCAAGTGACTAGCTTCGAGTAATTGCTTTGTTTTCCTGTTATGTTAATCCTGTGTTCTGCCCAAGACGTAGTGATTTTATTTGTAGGGCTTTTAACTGTTGCATGTTTTGCTTTATCATCAATAAAGGACTTTTCACACTCAAATATTTTGATCTCTGTCTTTCTGTTTTTATTTTTATGCATTAAAAACCCACATCAAAATGGCAATGTGTTTCTTTGTTGCATACATAATAAAACATACCTCATCAATCATGCAGGTCTTTTTGTTCAGATGACACCGATCATGACTCAGCTATAGCTCGGTATGACTTTGACAATCCAATCTATCAGGCTGAAGAAGAGACTGACGAAGATTGTGAACTTCCCGAAGAGTTGGTCAGATTGTTGAAGCTAGAGGAGAGAGTCATCCTACCTCATCAGGAGGAAATTGAGATCGTGAATCTGGGAACCGAGGATGCCAGAAAGGAAGTAAGGATAGGGGTTGCATTGGAAGACAGTGTCAAGGGAAGATTGATTGAAATGCTCCAAGACATGCTTGGGCTCGATACTGATATTGTTGTACACCGGCTACCACTTAAAGAAGGTTGTGCTCCGGTCAAGCAAAAGTTGAGAAGAACTAAACCGGAGATGTCTGTCAAAATTAAGGAAGAGGTTCAGAAACAGCTAGATGCCAGTTTTCTTGCCGTAACAAATTATCCTCCATGGGTTGCTAACATCGTGCCTGTACCTAAGAAGGATGGAAAAGTCATGATGTGTGTTGATTACAGGGATTTGAACAGAGCAAGCCCAAAGGACGATTTCCCGCTCCCTCACATTGACATGTTAGTTGACAATACTGCTCAGTATTTTGTGTTTTCCTTCTTGGATAGCTTCTCTGGGTATAACCAAATCAAAATGGCCCCAGAGGACATGGAGAAAACAACATTCATAACACCGTGGGGAACTTTTTGCTATAAAGTGATGCCCTTTGGATTGAAGAATGCAGGGGCAACTTACCAGCGGGCGATGGTGACTCTCTTTCATGATATGATTCACAAAGAGATCGAGGTCTATGTTGATGACATGATTGCGAAGTCACAGACGGAGGAAGAACATTTGGTTAATCTTCATAAATTGTTTGAGAGGTTGAGAAAATTCAGACTGAGGTTGAATCCTAACAAATGCACCTTCGGGGTGAGATCAGGAAAATTGCTGGGGTTTATTGTTAGTGAAAAAGGTATCGAGGTTGATCCTGCCAAGGTAAAAGCCATACAAGAAATGCCTGTGCCGAAAACAGAAAAAGAGGTTTGTGGTTTCTTGGGGAGATTAAACTACATTGCTAGGTTCATCTCGCATCTCACAGCCACGTGTGAACCAATCTTCAAGTTGCTAAGAAAAGATCAAGCGGTCAGGTGGAATGAAAATTGTCAAAAGGCGTTTGAAAAGATTAAAGAATACTTGCAGGAACCTCCGGTCCTTATGCCGCCAGTGCCAGGAAGGCCTTTGATTATGTATCTCATGGTTCTTGAGAATTCAATGGGTTGTGTGCTTGGTCAACAAGACGAGTCGGTAGAAAGGAGCACGCCATCTACTACCTGAGTAAAAAGTTTACTGATTGTGAGTCGAGGTACTCGATGCTGGAGAAAACATGTTGTGCACTCGCTTGGGCAGCTAAGCGTTTGAGACAGTATATGTTAAACCACATAACCCTTTTGATTTCGAAGATGGATCTGATCAAGTATGTGTTTGAGAAGCAAGCACTTTCTGGTAGAATAGCCCGTTGGCAGATGGTTCTGACAGAATACGATATTCAGTATGTTTCCCAAAAAGCCATTAAGGGAAGTGTTTTGTCAGAATATCTTGCCGAACAGCCAATTGAGGATTATCAACCGATGAAGTTTGAATTTTTGGATTAGCATATTATGTATCTGAAGATGAAGGATTGTGAAGAACCTTTGCCTGATGAAGGACCTGAGATTGGATCTCAGTGGAATATGGTTTTTGATGGAGCTATTAATTCATATGGTAACAGAATCGGGGCAATCATTACGACTCCACAGGGTTCTCATATACCCTTTACTGTCCGATTAGCGTTCATATGCACCAACAACGAGGCAGAGTATGAAGCATGCATCATGGGGTTAAAAGAAGCGATTGATTTGAGAATCAAGAACCTCGATGTTTATGGTGATTCTGCGTTAGTGGTTAATCAGATTACAGGTGAATGGGAGACTCGTCAAGCGAATCGTTCCATATAACAACTATGCCAGAAGGTTGTTACCTTTCTTTGACAGAGTGGACTTCCGTCACATTCCCCGGATAGAGAATCAGATGGCTGATGCATTGGCAACGTTTTCATCAATGTATCAAGTGAATCGTTGGAATGAAACTCCTTCAATCATAATCATACGCTTGGACAGCCCTGCTTTTGTATTTGCAGTTGATGGTGTATCAGATGGCAAGCCTTGGTATCATGACATCAAAGCCTTTTTGAAGAGTCAGGAATACACAGCTGGGGCATCTTCCAAGGATAAAAAGACATTGAGGAGGTTATCAGGAAACTTCTTTTTGAACAAAGACGATGTGTTATACAAGAGAAACTTTGAGATGGTCTTGCTACGTTGTGTTGATGAACACGAGGTAGACCTGTTAATGGAAGAGGTTCACGAAGGCTCCTTTGGTACTCATGCCAATGGGCATGCTATGGCAAGAAAATTGTTAAGAGCGGGGTATTATTGGATGACTATGGAGTCTGATTGTTTTAAATATGCTCGGAAATGTCATAAACGCCAGATTTATGCTGATAAGGTGCACGTACCGCCTACTCCTCTGAATGTTTTGTCGTCACCTTGGCCTTTTGCCATGTGGGGCATTGACATGATTGGGAAGATCGAGTCAACCGCTTCGAATGGACATCATTTTATCCTGGTGGCTATTGATTATTTCACGAAGTGGGTGGAAGCAGCATCGTATGCCAACGTCACCAGACAAGTGGTAGCCCAGTTTATTAAGAAGGACATCATCTGCCGGTATGGAGTCCCAGAGAGGATCATTACTAATAATGGTTCAAATCTAAATAATAAGATGATGAAGGAGCTATGCCAGAGCTTTAAAATTGAACATCACAATTCTTCTCCCTATCGTCCGAAGATGAATGGGGCTGTTGAAGCGGCAAATAAGAACATTAAGAAGATTGTGCAGAAGATGGTAGTGACATACAAGAACTGGCATGAGATGTTGCCTTACGCTTTGCGCGGATATCGTACTTCGGTACGCACATCAACTGGGGCAACCCCTTTCTCATTGGTGTATGGTATGGAAGCAGTTCTGCCATTAGAAGTTGAGATTCCTTCTTTGAGAATTCTGACAGACGTGAAGCTTGATGAAGCTGAGTGGGTGCGTTCCCGGCTGAATGAACTGAACCTCATTGAAGAGAAGAGATTGAAAGCCATTGCGCATGGCCGTTTGTATCAGAGCAGGATGAAAAAAGCATTTGATCAGAAGGTGCGTCCTCGGTGTTTTCAAACTGGTGAATTAGTTCTGAAAAGGATCACTCCTCCTCAAATAGATCACAGGGGAAAATGGACTCCAAACTACGAAGGGCCATATATAGTAAGACAGGTTTTCTCTGGTGGAGCCTTATTACTCTCAACTATGGATGGCGAAGATTTTACGTCCCCTGTGAACGCGGACGTAGTCAAAAAATACTTTGCATAAAAGAGACCCGCTGAACATAAAAAGAAGGTTCAGGAAAAAATGGGGCATCCTGGCGAACCATAAAAAGAAAAGGTTCGGGCAAAAATTCGGGATTAAAAAAAAAGAATAAACCCGCAAGGTTAAAAACCTGAAAAGGCAATCTTGGCAAAAATGGGTATCCCGGTGGATTGAAAACCCGAAAAGGGAGATCCAGGCAAAAGTTAGGGATTTAAAAGCAAAGACTATGATCCGCGTTCGATTTGTGATCACTATTCACACTTGGAAAATTCGAAGGAAAGGAATCAGTCCAGTTAGTCATCTTCAAAGGCCAAAGCATCTGCGGATAAACAAGTCATACGGGTTATAGCTGAGTCGAGTCATGGTGGATATCTGTTCCCCACATTGCCGACATGTGTTTATTTTCTTTTGCTTTTTGCGCAATTACCTCTTTTTAGGAATTGCTTCCAAATGTAAATGCCTATTTACAGACCAATCCATTCAATAAAGTTTGCATTTCAGTCAAAGAGCTTTTGTTTTTGTTTTACCTGTTTTGTTTGTGAAAATGTCCGATATTTTTGATAAACATTACATGCTAAAATGTTGAGCTCTGTGAAACAAAGTTGGAAAACAGTGGCAATTGCTTAGGCGACAGTCACTATGATGATAATCAATGTAATCATTTTTGCACGTAGACCTTTCTTTTGGTTTTGCAGGATGACATGTGTACCTCCCCAGTAGAGCTTTGCTTCCCAACTTTGAAGTCTGATCGTCCTCAGTAGTTTGATGCTCTCCCCAGTCAGAGTATCGAGGATCGTCTTCCTCAACAGAGTAGCCGTTGAGGATCGTCCCCCTCAGCAGGGTATAAGAGGTTTACCCTCAGCCAGAGTTGTGATTTGGCTCATCTTTCCTCAGCAGGAGTGCAGAGGGTTGTATACCCAGCCGAGTTTGTGTTTGGATTATTATTCCCCAGCAAGCATTCAGAAGTTGATTACTCTAAGGTGGATGTTGTTGTATCTCCAGCAGGAGATTCGCGGACAAAGATGTTATTATCCCCACAGAGTCCTGGTGTCTACTTTCCTCAGTTGGTCAGAAAGTATAGTCTCACCAACAACGGGTTGATCTAATCCCCAGCAGGGTGAGGGTAAAGTTATTTCCCTAACAGCAGATTAAGCTCACCGACATCCCCAAGCAGAGTCTGGTGGTGATTGGTATCCCCACCAGGTCTTAAGTCCAATCGTTTTTGGCAGGCATCAAATCCAAGTTCTGAAGTATTTGGTGATCCCCAGCGAAGGAGTTTCCATCTTTAGTATTCATCTTCCTCCCTAGCTGAGTGGGTATTCTCTCAGAGTTTCGTCCATCTCCAGCAGAGTCGTTGATCTTGATATTCCCCAACAGAGTGGATATTTTCTCGGAGTTTCGTCCATCTCCAGCAGAATTTGTGATCAATGTCTTCCTCAGCAGAGTGAAGCCTTTATCAGTGGGGTCTCTTATTTTGGAGGACAATTTTTGTTGTCGTCCCTAGTGGAGTTTGCCTTCACCTTCAGCATTTATTTTGCTGAGGCACCTCTTTTGCATTGCATAAGCATTCTTGCATGGCATCCTCCTAAACGCGTAGCATTTCCATTTCGTATGGAGCATTACGGCAAAATTCAAACATATGAATTTGAAGCATAAGCCAGGTTTGATTTCCTTACCAGTTCCTTTCCCTAGCAGAAAGTGACATAATTCAGAAGATGTTGGTTAACACTACACCGCAACCAGTGGATTCGTCCTTCTTGTTGGTCCTTCCTGCACTTCCCCGCAGAGTTGTCTGTTTAGATTTCTCTTATCCCCAGCGGAGTCATTTTTGTATATCTGTTGATTCTACTAATCTTTGAAAGAGCGGTTTCGGTCGGTCTTTCCTTTCGAGTCCGCTTTCGGTCGTACTCGTTCTTTCTTTTCGAGTTCGCTTTCGGTCGTACTCGTTCGTTGTTGAAAGTCCATTTTCGGCCGGTCTTTCTTTTCGAGTTCGTCTTCGGCCGTCCTCGGACTCTTTGTTATTTCATTATCCCCCAGTAGAGGTATCCCATGTGGTTTGTCCTCTCTTTGAAATTCCGTCTTCGGTCGGTCTATCTTTCGAGTTCGCTTTCGGTCGTACTCGGTTGCTGTTTGAAATTCCGTCTTCGGCCGGTCTTTCTTTTCGAGTCCGCTTTCGGTCGTACTCGTTTGCCTTTGTATCCCCACTGAGTCCGCCTTCGGTCGTACTCATGTGGTTGTCGAAAGAGCGCTTTCGGTCGGTCTTTCTTTTTGAGTCCGCTTTCGGTCGTACTCGGTTGCTCTCACATCTCCAGTGAGTCCGCTTTTGGTTGTACTCGTCTACTGTTTGAAATTCCGCTTTCAGTCGGTCTTTCTTTTCGAGTCCGCTTTTGGTCGTACTCGTTTATCCTTTTCGAGTCCGCTTTCGGTCGTACTCGTTTATCCTTGTCGAGTCCGCTTTTGGTCGTACTCGTTTATCCTTTTCGAGTCCACTTTTGGTCGTACTCGTTTATCCTTTTCGAGTCCGCTTTCGGTCGTACTCATTTATCCTTTTCGAGTCCACTTTCGGTCGTACTCGTTTATGCTTGTCGAGTCCGCTTTCGGTCGTACTCGTTTATCCTTTTCGAGTCCGCTTTCGGTCGTACTCGTTTATCCTTTTCGAGTCCGCTTTCGGTCGTACTCATTTATCCTTTTCGAGTCCGCTTTCGGTCGTGCTCATTTTTTCTTCTCGAGTCCGCTTTCGGTCGTACTCATTTGTTGTTGGAAGAGCGTTTTCGGCCGGTCTTTCTGTTCGAGTTCGCTTTCGGTCGTGCTCGTTTATCCTTTTCGAGTCCGCTTTCGGTCGTGCTCGTTTTCATTTTCATTACCACCAGGTTGCAAATTTTCGGGTTCTTTTTGTATTCAATCACCTTCTACCTTAAACGTCTGAAAGCCGTTTCTATCACCCTTTCAGGTCCAAGTTGATTGAATAAGGGCAGCTGTAACACCCCAAAATTTGCCCTCTTACTTTTAGCTAACTGGCTTATGTTTCTTTGCATTTCTTGCATTAGCATTTGTGCATAGCATTGGTTCTTAGCATGGGATCAAGGTACTTGGTTCATCTCAAAGGAGTCTCAAGCCTCAAGGTGGTTTGGGTAGTTCATCATATCTTCATAAGGTCAAGAATGGCAAAGGATTTCAAGTGAATTTTTCCCTCCTAACCAAAGGGACCAGATTAGGGTCTTGGTTTCAGAAGGGCTTCTTGTTGAACTTTGTGGATTCAAGCATGCTCTCATGGGTTTCATATGCTCACAAGTGCTCATAGAGGAAGGATTGGCTAGTGGTTCATTGTGGAAGATGTTCAGTGGATCAGTTACTTGTGAAGTAAGCAAAAGTCAACTGTAAGGAGGAAAGTCAACCATGGAATTTTGAGGTTCTCTTCATGATTTTTAAGGTTTTGCGCCCTCATATGGTCCTTAAATGTCAAGATTCATGTCATTCACCAAGAATCAAGGGTTTGTACAAAGGTTACTAAATTTGGAAAATGACCTATAATGAGAAGTTTCCATTTTTGGCAAGTTTTTACACTACATTCAACTTGACTTTTCATCATCAAAGAAGCTTCAAATGAGTTTTCCTCAAACATGAAAGTTGAATATCTTTCTCTCCCATTTCCAAAAAGTACTAGATTGTCTCCATATCATTTGTGGTTCTCAAGTTATGATCAAAAGAAGGCAAGGTGTTTTTAAGGATTTCACATGTATTCATTTTTTCCACCTTTGGCATTTTGATTCCAAATGACTTGTAATTGATTATATTGCTTCAAGTCACATTACAACATTCAAGTACACTCCATGAGGACCATTTTTAACCCTTGAAGCAAGTGAATTCGTGCCATATTTCTCACTTATTTCACAAAATGCAAATTGGCAAGATGGATTAAAACTCACAAACCAATCAACCACAAGGCCCAATTTCAATTCATTGGTGATCAGCAAGAGAAATGTGAGTGATTCATGATGAAAAGCATGCCTTGGCACGTGTGGATTAGTGGAAGCAACACAAAGTGCATTTTGGCATAAACCATCCAATTTCATTAACCAAGGGATTAATCAAGTTTTAATTGTGATCAGAGCTCTAATGGGATGTATATAAGCTTACTCATGCCTTCACAATTAGGTCACGCACTCATTCTTTCTCAGAATCCATTTTTCTCACCCAAATTTTCTCTCTTCGAAACTCATTCATTACAAGGGTTTCTGAATAAATTTTTTCATATTTGTGACCTACACACTTGGTAGAGTAAGAATCTACCACTGTTTTGAGCTGAGAGTGAGGTTTTCCATAAGTGCATTTCAAGTTGGTTCAAGTTCAAAGTCTTAGATCCAGTCCATTTCAAGCCTCTATTTGCATTTATTTTGCAAATAGAGCTCAAAAGAGGAAGATCTGCAACTTTTGGAAGGAGCTCTTGGTGTATTTCAAACTCTACAGATATCAGGTAAGCTTGCTTTTCATGGTCGTATAACTGGAATTTTAAGTGTGCATGATGATCTATGAAGTTCACTGATGATGCTGATCTATTTTGTTTCGAGTTTGGACGTGTGGATTGCTTGAATTTTGAGATTTAAGTTTTTGGATCTAAACTTATTGTCTTCGATTTGGTTTATTCGTGCACGATCTATTGATTTAAATGTGATATTTGAGATCCTCATGAAAACTGAGTGGAACTGTACCCTTGTTGTTGATTTCTGGAAATTTTTATGTTGGATCTCCGTTGAGGCTACCGGAGAAGACAACCGGAGCCCTAGCTCCGGCGTCTGGTTTATTTTCAGGTGATCTGAGGGTTTCAAGGTAGGAGATGAGATCTCCACCGTCCATGCTCAGATCCAATGGTTCTTGTCTTGCCACCTCATTAAATGAATGCTTCTGATTGGATGTATTTTTTATATGTGTGTGTGTTCATCCATGATAACTACCATGTGCACTTAATCTGGACCTTTGATCTTGCATGCTTTTTGATTCATTGACTTGATCTGATGCGTTTGTTTGATCGGATGGATGATATGTTGCCAGCACATTAAAAATGCCACATGCCTCCCACGTGACTTGTTTTTAAGTCAGATCATGATTATTGTGTGTTTCCCCATGATTGTTACCATGCGCGTGTTAATCTGAGCCTTCCGTCTTGATTACTTTTGGATTGTTGATTGCGTGTGGATCTTTGGATCAATCCTGTGGCAATGATTGAGTCAATATTGTTGACTCAGAGCCTATGGTAGGAAGCGCTTTGGGCTTCTTTCTATTCACGCCCCCCTCCTTTGGTCCAACCCGGTTTTGAACGTGTTTCCCTTGCTGTTTGCACCCCCCTGAGTTTATTTCTTTCTTTTTATTTTCTTAATTGTTGCATTTCCATTTTTAATTTTTAAAATTAATTAAATGCATCCAAAAATCCCAAAAAATTCATGAAGCATATTTAAGGTTTTATAAAATTTTGACAAATTTTATTTTCCATTTTTATTTTATTTTGTGCCTTTGAATTAATTGTTCAATTAATTTCTTTGTGGATTATTTCATGTATGCACACCCTGTCTTGTTGATTTTTGTTCTCATCATCTATACATGATTTGCATCTCATTCTTATTGAATCTGTTAGAGGACATGTTGAGGTTCCTAAAACCATTTTTCTAATATTTTTAAAATCATTTCATATTGCATTTTAGTCCCTCTCCTTTGCATATTGGTTCATGAATCCTATGTGATCTTTGCCTAATTGTTTGAGGTGCTTAACTTGTGAATTTTTGTGAGAACTTTTGACATGAGATTGGCTTCTGACTTAGGTCATTTGAGTTTTAATTTCACAATTTTTGAATGTCATTTGATATATGTTTGTTTATTTGTGCTTAAATGTTTATGCATGACTATATCTTGACACCTCTTTACCCAAGTTGACTTGCCATGCCTATTTGCTTGAGTTTCTTCTTGATTATTTGTATGTGCATTTGATATGATGTTTACCCCTGGTTGAGGTCCCTTGTGACCAAGTTTTTCCATTTATGGATCATGTTTGAATCATGTTTGAGTATGCTTAAGTGTTAGAACTTTGCCCTCTTTTTGTAGCTTTCTTTGGTGCATAATGTTTCATGCTTTGATTTCCTTTTGCACATGTGAATTGTTGATGATAATATGATCTTGGTTCTTACTTGTTTTCATCTTCATCTTGTTTTTCTCATTTCATTTTGATATGAAGTCCATGTATGCTTAATTGTGCATTCCATACAAGTATGCTTGCCCTTTTTCATGTTTATCTTTGCATGCTTACTTGAATTGCTTTGCATTGATCTTTGAAACATTTTTGATGATTTGAGTTGGACATTTATGATGTGATGTGCTTGCTGCCATTTATTGTATCTCATCTTCTCCTTCTCTTTCTCATTCTTCTCTTTCACTCTCTTTCTCCCATGAATCTCAAGACTTGTTTAAGTCTTGGATTCTCTCCCTTTAGAGCTACCTAGTTCAACTTAATTTTTTATTAAGCTTGGAGTAGGACTAGCATTAGGTTTTAGGTAGTTGTCCCTCCTAAACCTCGCTAACCCTAGGTTACCCATGCATGATAACATTAGGACTCTTAGTTTCCCTTTAGGGTTTCCTTTGTGTCTTCTCTCTTCTCATCTCAAAACTTCTTGAAAACACTTAATAAAGATAAAGTGTATTGCGCACGAGCCTTAAGCGTGGGGAATGAGAAATGAGGGGCTTCCTCTCATCTTTCTAGAGTGCTTAGCGAGCGTCCTGGCTTGGGACGATTTGTTAAGTATTCGTCCCTATGCCCTAGACTTTGGTGCAATGCAAGTTATAAACTAACTTAAAAGAAAACACTTCTGTCTAAAAAACACAAAACAAATTCAAATCTTTTTATCCTTCGGGATTGTTTGGTTCCAGACCATTTTTAGAAAAGAGCACGTTACCTTCCGTCTGAGTCGCAAACAGGCATCGACCCTAACTGCCGGACGCGAATCTAACGTCGCTCATAAAAAATACTTACCCATTTGTGGTCGTACTCACGAACTACATTAGCTCTTATTCCTCTCTCTCGTCCGATTGAGGATATGTAGGCACAAGACAGCGATTGTCTTGGCGAGCAACCTTCCCCCACAGTTCCCGTCCGAACTACGTTGACTCTGACTTTCCCATTGCACTGAGGGAGTACGTAGGCCTAGGGCATCGAATATGTCCTACCGAGTCCGTCTTGGTCACCCCCATCCCCATTTTCTTTTGTTCAGCCATAGATAGTAGGACAGCTCATCCTCCTTTTAGACAACAAGCGTGGATCCCATCGAGTACGATGGATGCATGGGGTGCTAACACCTTCCCCTCGCATAACCGACTCCCGAACCCGGACTATGGTTGCGATGACCGTGTTTTCCCCCTTTCTCTTCAGGTTTATGCAGTGTTTCCTTTCCCCCTCTCGGGATAAATACACATTGCTGGCAACTCTGTGTTTTCTGCGCCACTCTCGCGTTTGTACCGTTGGATGCGAATCTTTCGGGAGCGACAGTTATTCCTGCCAAATCAGAGGAGACTTACTTTCAACTATCCCCCAAGTTGCAAGTGGCCAATTCTCCCCAAAAACCCTTAAATTTAATGGAGTTATTCGTGTTCTGTCAGTCACAGTACTGATAGACACGGGCAGTACTCACAACATTTTGCAACCCCGCATTGCCCATCATCTTAGACTCCCAACTACACCAATTCCAGATTTTTCAGTCATGGTGGGTAAGGGCTCTAAGTTACTATGCTCAGGCCTCTGCCCACAGGTCTTTATCACTCTCTAAAACAATTTATTTATAATTCCCTTCCACTTACTTCCTATTGAAGGAGCTAACGTTGTCCTTGGAATGGAGTGGCTACGCATTTTCGGTCCTCTCATGGCTGATTTTTCCATCCTTAAAATCTCCTTCACATATCACAACAATGACATCACTATTACGGGTGACCCTAAAGCCCTTCCATCACCCTCTTCATACAATCACATTTATCATCTTCTCCACACCGACTCAATTGCATCCATCCACCTGTTACTCTACCAACCCACCACCACATATGAGCCCCATCCCCCACCACAAAACATTACTACTATGGATTCTTTACCCACTTCCCTCCCACACCAAATTTCCACTATTCTTAAGTCCTTTGCTGCTGTTTTTCAAAAACCCCAAGGCTTACCCCCCTTGACTCCATGATCACCACATTCTTATTTTACCCAACACCGCTCCTGTTAATGTTAAACCATACTAATATCCCCATTCCCAAAAAGATGCCATGACAACCATAATCCAAGACATGCTGCAACAGGGTGTCATTAAACCTAGCAACAGCCCTTACTCCTCCTCAGTCCTGTTAGTTCGAAAAAAAGACGGTAGTTGGCGATTTTGTGTTCATTACCGTGCATTTAATGTTGTAACAGTTAGAGACCGCTTTCCTATACCTACTATAGATGAACTCTTTGATGAATTGGGATCGACAACTATTTGCTCCTAGTTCTTTTCAATCAGCAATGAATGACTTACTTCGCCCTTTTCTACGCCGGTTTGTTTTAGTTTTTTTTATTAAATTTTAATCTATAGTTCCTCCATTTCAGAGCATGTCCATCATTTAAAGTTGATTTTAGAATTACTTTTATCCTATTAATTTTATGCCAAATTATCAAAATGTGTTTTTGCTGTCCCTAGTGTTGATTATTTAGGTCATATCATTTCAAGTGAAGTTGTAACCCCAGATCCCTCAAAGATTCAAGCTATATTGGATTGGCCTCCACCTCGTTCACTCACGACACGCATGGGTTTTTTAGGCCTCACCGGCTTTTATCGACGATTTGTTCGTCATTACGCCTCTTTCGCCGCTCCTCTCACCGATCTATTAAGTTCCACTAAGTTATGTTAGAGTACATCAGCTGAGACAAATTTTACAATTTTGAAACAAAAAATGACAGAAAATCCAGTTTTAAGCCTTCAAGATTTCTCCCAAGTCTTCGTCCTTGAGACTGATGATTCAGTGGTGGCTGTGGGAGCAGTGTTATCGCAACAGGGCCACCCCTTGGCTTTTTTCAGCAAGAAACTTTGCAACCGGTTGCAGGCATCTTCAATGTACATCCGGGAAATGTATCCGATTACAGAAGCTGTAAAAAAGTGGGGTCGGTATTTGATAGGGAGGAAATTTCACATATACACTGACCAAAAGAGTTTAAAAAATTTGTTGGTCCAAACTATCCAAACCCCTGAACAACAGAAGTGGGCTGCAAAATTACAAGGATTTCATTTTGAGATTTTTTACAAACCTGGAAAAGCTAATCAGGTTGCAGATGCTCTGAGCCGCAAACAAATAGACGATGCTGCAGTACTTCTCTCAATTTCCTCCCCAGTTCTGCTCCTCCTGACACAGTTAAAGAGGCACTATGAATCAACTCCTAAAGGTCAAAAACTTATAAAGCAAGTCCAAACAGACATCTCAATGCAAATATTCTTTCACTCTAAAGATGGTCTTCTATAGTACAAAGACAGAATTACATACCTTCCACTCAAGAACTCCACGAAGCTTTAATCACATAATATCATTCCACACTAACTACAGGCCATTATGGTCTTCAACCCACATTGGCTCGCCTGTCTTCCTCTTTTCTCTGGCCTGGAATCTACAAAGACGACAAAGCTTTTGTTAAAAAGTGCTCAGTTTGCCAACAAAATAAGTACATGCCTAAAAAGAAACAAGGACTCTTACAACCGCTAAATATACCAACGCTTGTATGGGATGAACTAAGCATGGATTTTATTACTCACTTACCCAACTCCTTAAGATACACAGTGATTTGGGTTGTATGTGACAAGCTAACAAAATTTTTGTAAGTAGGAATGTACCTAAGAGGGGGGTGAATTAGGTACTTTAAAAAATTTCCGGATTTTTGACGGTTTTATGTTTTACTTTCCAAAGTAATTACTATGTGATAAAAGCGGTAAATGTGGAAATTAAAGAACACGAGAGTATATCCTGGTTCCCCTCACAGTCCGAGAGTACTCCGGTCCCCTTTCAACATGAAAGAGATTTTTAATAATGTTAGATCCTAAGACAAGACTATCCTAGGGTTTCTATACAGACTCTAACAAGCCACACCAAGAACAACCTCTTGGATTTTTCCACTAAGCCCAATTGAGAACAATCCTCTCACAATGGACCTCTTGTTTCCAACAACCTGGACAACAAGGATTACAATAAACCCTATAAGAAGAAACAATCCTCCTTCTTATAGTACACACCTAATTCCAAACAATCCTTGGAACTTAGGAATTTTTACAACAATTTCAATAAAAAGAATATATGAAGATTTCAATATATCAATCCTTAGATTGATCTTCTCTTTCAACATCAATTCAGAATATATAATCACTAAGTGCTCAAGAAACTCTTATCTGATATGAAAGTTTTATGCAGAAAAGTTTCTAACAAATTTCAAAGTTATGTAGTAGAATTGTTTTGAAAATTAGATTGAAAGAGGTAAATTTGAAAGATGAAAAATTCTGATTTTATAGTGTTTATGATACCTCTATAAATAATGACAACCTTTGGAAAAAATTCATGATCAATTGAAATTGATTTGGAAAAGGTGTGATGAAAATGTGCAATTAAGAGGTGTAAAAAGCTATTCAGAATTTTCACAAAGTGCAGGAGGAAACATGTTTACTTTTTAAGGAAACAAATTTCCCTGTTTCTAACGTATAGAAATTTTGAAAAAATAAACTAGGTAAACATGTTTCTCGTTTGAAAAAAGAATACACTATCCTATAAAGGTAAACAAGTTTATAAGAGAGGGAAACTTTCCCTTGTTGCATTTCTTTAAACACAATTTGACAGAGAGGATGGAAACATATTTTCTCTAAAAAAGGAAACATATTTCCCTAGCCAAAAATACAAAATTTGATTAAGTTAAAATCCAAATTTAAAAGAGAATCATGTAATACATTTTGCCAAACATTAGAAAGTATGAGATGAAAGTTGTGAGCACCTAATGATTATAAATAATGAATTGAAACATTGTACCTTAGCATAACCATCATATCTTGATTATGATCAATCTTTGAAAAATCTTCAAGGCTTGAATTAATATGAAACTTTGTTCTAGCTTTGAAGTCTTTGATCCATTTCCTTTTGTACATAAAACCTTGAATGAACATTGTTGTCTTCATCAAAACCATTGAGAAGCTATGTCTTCACATTCTCCCCCTTTTTGATGATGACAACCCAATTCTTGAAAATTCGATCCAATCTTGTTTCTCTAACGAAAGCTTGCTCCCCCTTGGATATTGTTCCCCTTAATCCATGATTTTAGAGAGTTTTGAAATCTACACATTTTGTTAGAGAAACCAAGCAATAATACAATTCTTCTGCCCCTTTGTCATTAACAAAAAGGTTGGGAAAAAACTTCAAGTATATAAGGAAATTATGAAAAATAAAGACAATTTTTACCTATGAGATTTACCTCATGATTGACTTCATCAAACATTCATCCTTGGCGAACATGATCTTGAAGCCTTTGTCACAAAGTTGGATTTTGTTTAGAAGATATTGCTTTAGTCCTGTAGCATAAAGTACATCTTCAATGAATGTGAAAGTTAGTGCTACAACTTTGCCAATGCCAAGAATTTTTCCTTTAAGGTATTCCCCAATTGAAATAACCCTTGGACTATAGAACTAGATATGAAAGTTAGTTTATATCTCCGGTCATATGCTTCGAACACCCACTATCAAGATACCATAGATTTGACGAGGTCTTCAAGCAAATCTACAAAACAAAATTACGTTTTGTTAGGTACCCAAATAGCCTTGGGTTCTTCATAATTAGTACCTTTCTTTACCCACACATAATGCCCACTTGCAACACTAAAGTTTCTTACATAGCAAGCATTAGGTGTATGGCCAATAATACCACAATAAAAACAAGTAGGAACAAAATTTCTCTTATATCTAGGAACATATGATTTCTTTTTAGGATAAGTATGCACTTTCCTAGGTTTGTTCACTTTCTCTTTAGAGGTTTGGTCACTAGCCTTAACAAAGATTGTTTTACTAGAACTTGGTTTAGAAAACTTTGAGTAACCAAGTTCACTTTTATCATTTGAATATCTTTGTTGACTAAGGACCGCTTCTAATCCAATTTGTCCTTTCTCATATCTTTCAAGGACTCTTTTTAATTGAACAATTTGGAAAGAAAGTGATTCACAATTTTTACATACCAACTCTTGTTTTCCTTCACTAATTTTCTTTTGTTTTTCATCTTTTGACTCTTTTTCCATAACATCAACTTTTTCTTCTAAAGATGTTATTTGTTTCTTTTGTGAAGATATGGTTTTATACAAAACCTTACATTCATTTAAGAGTTCGTTAATGGCTTCTTGTGCATCATTATCATAAAGAGAAAATTCATTACTAACCTAGTTATTTTCATCATCGGAGTTGAGTGTAGCCATTAGTGCCAAATTTGCGTTTTCATCGCTCTCCGAGTCAGATGATGAACTATTGTCATTGTCGTCCCATGCAATATATGCCTTTTTATTTTTTGTTTCCTTATTGCCTTTGAAACCTCCTTTCTTTGCAAGCTTTGGACAATCGGGCTTTATGTGACCTTCCTTTCCACATTCGTAACATGTAACATCTTGAGATGAAGTGGTAGCCTCCTTTTTCTTAAAGTGTTTCTTTCTTTTAGCATAATTAAAGGACTTATCTTTATTACCAAAAAATTTATCGAGTCTTTTTACTAGTAGCATGAAATTTTCGTCTTCCTCCGATGAATCATCATTTTTCTTATCTTTTAAATCTACTTTCAATGCAATACCCTTGGATTTCTTTTCTTGAAATTCATGTTTTTCGAGTCGTCCAAGTTCTAATTCATGTTCTTGGAGTTTTCCAAATAATGATGTGGAAGTCATTGTAGAAAGACTTTTTTTTTTCCGATATTGCTGTAACTTTTGGCTGTCATTCTCTTGTCAAGGATCTAAGAACTTTGAGATTTAATTCATCATTATAAAATGTCTTACCAAGTTCCATTAGGTGATTAGTCAAATGAACGAATCTTTTTGTAATGCACAATGGATTCTCCGGGCTGCATTCGGAACATCTCATATTCTTGACTTAATGTATTCAATCTAGATCTTTTAACTTCAGTGGTTCCTTCATGAGTTTCCACTAAAGTGTCCCAAATTTCTTTTGCGGATTTACATTGTGAAACATGGAAAAATTCATCCATATTCAATGCACTTTATAATATGTTAATGGCTTTCTTTTCATCAAGTATTTTCTTTTTATCATCTTCATTATATGAACTTTTAATCTTAGGAGTGCCAACACCATTAACCACACTCATTGGTCGATGAGGACCATTTTCAATAGTTTCCCATATTCCATCTCCTTGTGCTTCTAAGTGTGCTCTCATTCGAATTTTCTAAAAGTCGAAATACTCTCTTGAAAATAGAGGGGGCTTGTTACTACTACCGCCTTCTTTGAAAACCAGATTTGCGCTTGTGGAAGCCATACTGGATCTTGAAGGAACAGGTTACCTATAACCTACTCTTATGCCAATTGTAAGTAGGAATGCACCTAAGAGGGGGGTGAATTAGGTACTTTATAAATTTTCCGGATTTTTGACGGTTTTATGTTTTACTTTCCTAAGTAATTACTATGTGATAAAAGCGGTAAATGCGGAAAGTAAAGAACACGAGCATATATCCTGGTTCCCCTCACAATCCGAGAGTACTCCAGTCCCCTTTCAACATGAAAGAGATTTTTAATAATGTTAGATCTTAAGGCAAGACTATCCTATCCTTTCTATACAGACTCTAACAAGCCACACCAAGAACAACCTCTTGGATTTTTCCACTAAGTCCAATTGAGATCAATCCTCTCACAATGGACCTCTTGTTTCCAACAACCTGGACAACAAGGATTACAATAAATCCTATAAGAAGAAACAATCCTCCTTCTTATAGTACACACCTAATTTCAAACAATCCTTGGAACTTAGGAATTTTTACAACAATTTCAATAAAAAGAATATATGAAGATTTCAATATATCAATCCTTAGATTGATCTTCTCTTTCAACAACAATTCAGAATATATAATCACTAAGTGCTCAAGAAACTCTTATCTGATATGAAAGTTTTATGCAGAAAAGTTTCTAACAAATTTCCAAGTTATGCAGTAGAATTGTTATGAAAATTAGATTGAAAGAGATTAATTTGAAAGACGAAAAATTCTGATTTTATAGTGTTTATGATACCTCTATAAATAATGACAACCTTTGGAAAAAATTCATGATCAATTGAAATTGATTTGGAAAAGGTGTGATGAAATTGTGCAATTAAGAGGTGTAAAAAACTATTCAGAATTTTCACAAAGTGCAGGAGGAAACATGTTTACTTTTTAAGGAAACAAATTTCCCTGTTTCTAACGTATAGAAATTTTGAAAAAATAAACTAGGTAAACATGTTTCTCGTTTGAAAAAAGAATACACTATCCTATAAAGGTAAACAAGTTTATAAGAGAGGGAAACTTTCCCTTGTTGCATTTCTTTAAACACAATTTGACAGAGAGGATGGAAACAGATTTTCTCTAAAAAAGGAAACTTATTTCCCTCGCCAAAAATACAAAATTTGATTAAGTTAAAATCCAAATTTAAAAGAGAATCATGTAATACATTTTGCCAAACATTAGAAAGTATGAGATGAAAGTTGTGAGCACCTAATGATTATAAATAATGAATTGAAACATTGTACCTTAGCATAACCATCATATCTTGATTATGATCAATCTTTGAAAAATCTTCAAGGCTTAAATAAATATGAAACTTGTTCTAGCTTTGAAGTCTTTGATCCATTTCCTTTTGTACATAAAACCTTGAATGCACATTGTTGTCTTCATCAAAACCTTTAAGAAGCAATGTCTTCACATTCTCCCCCTTTTTGATGATGACAACCCAATTCTTGAAAATTCGATCCAATATTGTTTCTCTAACGAAAGCTTGCGCCCCCTTGGATATTGCTCCCCCTTAATCCATGATTTTAGAGAGTTTTGAAATCTACACATTTTGTTAGAGAAACCAAGCAATAATACAATTCTTCTGCCCCTTTGTCATTAACAAAAAGGTTGGGAAAAAACTTCAAGTATATAAAGAAATTATGAAAAATAAAGACAATTTTTACCTATGAGATTTACCTCATGATTGACTTCATCAAACATTCATCCTCGGCGAACATGATCTTGAAGCCTTTGTCACAAAGTTGGCTTTTGTTTAGAAGATATTGCTTTAGTCCTGTAGCATAAAGTACATCTTCAATGAATGTGAAAGTTAGTGCTACAACTTTGCCAATGCCAAGAATTTTTCCTTTAAGGTATTCCCCAATTGAAATAACCCTTGGACTATAGAACTAGATATGAAAGTTAGTTTATATCTCCGGTCATATGCTTCGATCACCCACTATCAAGATACCATAGATTTTACGAGGTCTTCAAGCAAATCTACAAAACAAAATTATGTTTTGTAAGGTACCCAAATAGCCTTGGGTTCTTCATAATTAGTACCTTTCTTTACCCACACATAATGCCCACTTGCAACACTAAAGTTTCTTACATAGCAAGCATTAGGTGTATGGAAAATAATACCACAATAAAAACAAGTTGGAACAAAATTTCTCTTATATCTAGGAACATATGATTTCTTTTTAGGATAAGTATGCACTTTCCTAGGTTTGTTCACTTTCTCTAGAGGTTTGCTCACTAGCCTTAACAAAGATTGTTTTACTAGAACTTGGTTTAGAAAACTTTGAGTAACCAAGTCCACTTTTATCATTTGAATATCTTTGTTGACTAAGGACCGCTTCTAATCCAATTTGTCCTTTCTCATATCTTTCAAGGACTCTTTTTAATTGAACAATTTGGAAAGAAAATGATTCACAATTTTTACATACCAACTCTTGATTTCCTTCACTAATTTTCTTTTGTTTTTCATCTTTTGACTCTTTTTCCATAACATCAACTTTTTCTTCTAAAGATGTTATTTGTTTCTTTTGTGAAGATATTGTTTTATACAAAACCTTACATTCATTTAAGAGCTCGGTAATGGCTTCTTGTGCAACATTATCATAAAGAGAAAATTCATTACTAACCTAGTTATTTTCATCATCGGAGATGAGTGTAGCCATTAGTGCCAAATTTGCGTTTTCATCGCTCTCCGAGTCAGATGATGAACTATTGTCATTGTCGTCCCATGCAATATATGCCTTTTTATTTTTTGTTTCCTTATTGCCTTTGAAACCTCCTTTCTTTGCAAGCTTTGGACAATCGGGCTTTATGTGACCTTCCTTTCCACATTCGTAACATGTAACATCTTGAGATGAAGTGGTAGCCTCCTTTTTCTTAAAGTGTTTCTTTCTTTTAGCATAATTAAAGGACTTATCTTTATTACCAAAAAATTTATCGAGTCTTTTTACTAGTAGCATGAACTTTTCGTCTTCCTCTGATGAATCATCATTTTTCTTATCTTTTAAATCTACTTTAAATGCAATACCCTTGGATTTCTTTTCTTGAAATTCATGTTTTTCGAGTCGTCCAAGTTCTAATTCATGTTCTTGGAGTTTTCCAAATAATGATGCGGAAGTCATTGTAGAAAGACTTTTCTTTTCCGATATTGTTGTAACTTTTGGTTGTCATTCTCTAGTCAGGGATCTAAGAACTTTGAGATTTAATTCATCATTATAAAATGTCTTACCAAGTTCCATTAGGTGATTAGTCAAATGAAGGAATCTTTTTTGTAATGCAACGATGGATTCTCCGGGCTGCATTCGGAACATCTCATATTCTTGACTTAATGTATTCAATCTAGATCTTTTAAATTCAGTGGTTCCTTCACGAGTTTCCACTAAAGTGTCCCAAATTTCTTTTGCGGATTTACATTGTGAAACACGGAAAAATTCATCCATATTCAATGCACTTTATAATATGTTAATGGCTTTCTTTTCATCAAGTATTTTCTTTTTATCATCTTCATTATATGAACTTTTAATCTTAGGAGTGCCAACACCATTAACCACACTCATTGGTCGATGAGGACCATTTTCAATAGTTTCCCATATTCCATCTCCTTGTGCTTCTAAGTGTGCTCTCATTCGAATTTTCTAAAAGTTGAAATACTCTCTTGAAAATAGAGGGGGCTTGTTACTACTACCGCCTTCTTTGAAAACCAGATTTGCGCTTGTGGAAGCCATACTGGATCTTGAAGGAACAGGTTACCTATAACCTACTCTTATGCCAATTGTAAGTAGGAATGCACCTAAGAGGGGGGAGAATTAGGTACTTTATAAATTTTTCGGATTTTTGACGGTTTTATGTTTTACTTTCCTAAGTAATTACTATGTGATAAAAGCGGTAAATGCGGAAAGTAAAGAACACGAGAATATATCTTGGTTCCCCTCACAGTTCGAGAGTACTCCAGTCCCCTTTCAACATGAAAGAGATTTTTAATAATGTTAGATCCTAAGGCAAGACTATCCTAGCCTTTCTATACAGACTCTAACAAGCCACACCAAGAACAACCTCTTGGATTTTTCCACTAAGTCCAATTGAGAACAATCCTCTCACAATGGAACTCTTGTTTCCAACAACCTGGACAACAAGGATTACAATAAACCCTATAAGAGGAAACAATCCTCCTTCTTATAGTACACACCTAATTCCAAACAATCCTTGGAACTTAGGAATTTTTACAACAATTTCAATAAAAAGAATATATGAAGATTTCAATATGTCAATCCTTAGATTAATCTTCTCTTTCAACAACAATTTAGAATATATAATCACTAAGTGCTCAAGAAACTCTTATCTGATATGAAAGTTTTATGCAGAAAAGTTTCTAACAAATTTCAAAGTTATGCAGTAGAATTGTTATGAAAATTAGATTGAAAGAGGTAAATTTGAAAGATGAAAAATTTTGATTTTATAGTGTTTATAATACCTCTAGAAATAATGACAACCTTTGGAAAAAATTCAGGATCAATTGAAATTGATTTGGAAAAGGTGTGATGAAAATGTGCAATGAAGAGGTGTAAAAAAACTATTCATAACTTTCACAAAGTGCAGGAGGAAACATGTTTACTTTTTAAGGAAACAAATTTCCATGTTTCTAACGTATAGAAATTTTGAAAAAAATAAACTAGGTAAACATGTTTCTCGTTTGAAAAAAGAATACACTATACTATAAAGGTAAACAGGTTTATAAGAGAGGGAAACGGGTTTCCCTTGTTGCATTTCTTTAAACACGATTTGGCAGAGAGGATGGAAATAGATTTCCTCTAAAAAATAAACCTATTTACCTAGCCAAAAATACAAAATTTGATTAAGTTAAAATCCAAATTTAAAAGAGAATCATGTAACACATTTTGCCAAACATTAGAAAGTATGAGATGAAAGTTGTGAGCACCTAATGATTATAAATAATGAATTGAAACATTGTACCTTAACATAACCATCATATCTGTATTATGTCAATCTTTGAAAAATCTTCAAGACTTGAATTAATATGAAACTTGTTCTAGCTTTGAAGTCTTTGATCTATTTCCTTTTGTACATAAAACCTTGAATGAACATTGTTTTCTTCATCAAAACCATTGAGAAGCTATGTCTTAACCTTCTCCCCCTTTTTGATGATGACAACCCAATTCTTGAAAATTCGATCCAATCTTGTTTCTCTAACCAAAGCTTGCTCCCCCTTGGATATTGCTCCCCCTTAATCCATGATTTTAGAGAGTTTTGAAATCTGCACATTTTGTTAGAGAAACCAAGCAATAATACACAATTCTTCTCCCCCTTTGTCATTAACAAAATGGTTGGGAAAAGACTTGAAGTATATAAAGAAATTATGAAAAATAAAGACAATTTTTACCTATGAGATTTACCTCATGATTGACTTCATCAAACATTCATCCTTGGCGAACATGATCTTGAAGCCTTTGTCACAAAGTTGGCTTTTGTTTAGAAGATATTGCTTTAGTCATGTAGCATAAAGTACATCTTCAATGAATGTGAAAATTAGTGATCCAACTTTGCCAATGCCAAGAATTTTTCCTTTAAGGTATTCCCCAATTGAAATAACCCTTGGACTATAGAACTAGATATGAAAGTTAGTTTATATCTCCGGTCATATGCTTCGAACACCCACTATCAAGATACCATAGATTTGACGAGGTCTTCAAGCAAACCTACAAAAGAAAATTAAGTTTTGTTAGGTACCCAAATAGCCTTGGGTGCTTCATAATTAGAACCTTTCTTTACCCTCTGACGTACCTCGAAAAATATGATCCTCGCGATGGACGCGGAAAAAACTGTTCGAAACAGAGTCGCCACCGAACTTTATTTATCCCAAAAGAGGGAAAGGAAAATATCGAGAAAACCTTTGAAAGGAAGGTAAGAACGTGGTCATCGCAACCAAATTTGGGTTCGGGAGTCGGTTACGCAAGAGGGAAGGTATTAGCACCCTCTGCGTCCGTTGTACTCAACGGGAACCTCTTGATTCGATTCGTGAGAAAGTTAGCTAGGTTTGTTTGTTATCTTCTAAGGTAAACAGATTAGTTTTTTAAGGGAAAATGGGTGGTTTTTTATTAGTGTGCTCGGCAAGGATTAGAACCCTTGGGCCTACGTATTCCCTCGTGCAATGGGAAAGTAAGAGCATTCGTAGTTCGTGGGACTACGGTTGTTTGGTTTGTGTTTTTTATAGGCGCCAATTGTTCACACACGAGTAAGTGAACTCGCACCCAAACAATTGGGGAGAAAGGTCAAAGACTTGACCCCCCCTCTTTTACACCTTGTAAGAAAGTTGTTAGAATATGTTGTTAAGTATATTAAGAGCTTTAATTGAGAAAAGGATTTGATTTCGCGTGTGTTTTAAGGTTTCGGTTGGTTTGAGGTGAACGAGGGTTTAGTTCGCGTTCTAACTGCTAAATGTTGGCTTGTCTGCTCGCTAGAGGAGGCTGAAGCACTAGTTCATATGCACGGAAGAAGGGACTAAACAATGTTCTTTAGAAAAGGTATTGAGTAGTGGATCGCACGGAGGCGATGACTTAGTGTTTTGGTAAGGCTCGATCGTACGAGAGCGAGAGGAGCGAGTTTGACATATTGGATGTCTTAGAGGCGACGATTGTTCACACACGAGTAAGAGAACTCGCACCTAAACAATCGACGGGTTAAGGTGAATGTCTTTTAGAAGTGTCAATTGTTCACACACGAGTAAGAGAACTCGCACCCAAACAATTGAGGAGAAAGACCAAAGACTTGGTCCCCCTCACAGCACCTTTTGGAAATGGTGTTTGAATATATGATTAAGTGTTTTAGTGTTTGATTGAGAAAAGCACTTAATTAGAATGTGTTTAGAATCTCGGTCGAACGGGGAAGAGGAGTAGATAATTCTACTCGTATCGGATGTTTTAGGGGTGACAATTGTTTAAACCCGAGTAAGAGAACTCAAACCTAAACAATTGAGGAGAAAGACCAAAGACTTGGTCCCCCTCACTTCACCTTTCAAAATGTTTAAGTAAGGTTTAAGTGTATTAGTAACTTGATTAGGAAAATGTTGAGTATGGTCGAGTTCGTATGTTTTAGAGGCGTCAATTGTCCACACACGAGTAAGGAAACTCTCACCCAAACAATTGAAAAGAAAGACCAAAGACTTGGCCCCCCTCTTTTTCACCTTTTAAAAAAAAATGTGTTTGAATAGAGATTAAATGTATTAATGATTGATTAAGAAAAGGAGTTTGAGTGTTATCGGATCATCTGTATTTTAAAGGCGTCAATTGCCCACACACGAGTAAGGAAACTCGCACCCAAGCAATTGAAGAGAAAGACCAAAGACTTAGTCCCCCCTCTTTTCACCTTTATGAAAATGTTTAAGTATTATTATGTATGTTGGTTTAATTTGAGAAAAGCACTCGACGTTGGATCGAGGTTTTAATTTACGTATGAGGAGGTTAAGAAATGGAAGGAAAGGAAGTTATGGTGTGAAGTGAAGGTTGGAAATACTTGATATATGGATCAAGTAAATGCTTAGGATTGAATTGATTGAATTTATTTGGAAAATACTTGACGTTGGATCAAGTTTGTTTTACTCTTATAAAAAGGGTTGATTTTAATCTTATGGAATTAATTAAGCCATGATTAAACACAAACCAATCACATACATGCATACAAATCAAAATAAAATGGGTAATCGTTGCATAAGGCCCAAGAGGAGGCAAAGGGGAGGTCGGTTGCGATCGTGAAAACGATCGACTTATCAGGTATGAAAATGATTGACACGAAGTCCAAATATTAGTTGAAAAATATTTTGATTTGAATAAACATGCAATGACATAGCATAATATAATCAAGACATAAAAAATCCACAAGGTAAACATCATGCACCACACATAATAAGCATAAATAAACGGACTCAAGCATGATATGGTTAGTCCCCTAATTCTAGTGTTAGTTTAAGGGAGGAATCCTAGACTAAAATAAATTCTAAGTTTTAGAAGTAAAATAAAGTTCAAATAATTAATTAGATTAAATTAAAATATTTAATAAAATTAATTATCAAAATTAATTAATATTAAATAAAATAATTTAATAAAATTAATTAAATAAGAATTAAGGACTTATTAGATAAAAGTATTTTTTAGATTTTTCAAAATAATTATTAATAAAATAAAAGAAAACAGATTGGGCCTAGGGGGTGTATTGTCAGTAATTGGTTAGTTCAATATTTGTTGGGCCAAACATTGGGGGTGTAAACAGCAGCTCGTATAGGCCCAAGGCAGTCAAAGCCTAAGTGTGTATGGTGTGGTCCTTGGTCAATTCATTGACTGATTCTGGACCATTAGATCCATCGTTGGATCGATCAAAGGGATGAAACAGGGAGGTGTATGGTTAGGAAGGTGGAACCGCACACGAAGGATCAAGGGAAAGGGGATAATCTGGTGACACATGTCATCGGCGCGATTCGCCACCCTCTTCAGCCCATCACGCGTGGCCAGAGGATACAAAAGAGGACACAAAACTTCCTCATCCTCACTTCTCTCAGACTTTC
The DNA here is from genome assembly GCA_022829125.1 of Lathyrus tuberosus. Classification (NCBI taxonomy): domain Eukaryota; kingdom Viridiplantae; phylum Streptophyta; class Magnoliopsida; order Fabales; family Fabaceae; genus Lathyrus; species Lathyrus tuberosus. Next base: position 6,507,263 of record JALAZF010000249.1, on the reverse strand, counting down.
TCTCTCTCTCTCGTTTTGTTCTTTCTCTCTAAAAGACAAGGCCGCCGGAAACCTAGATCACGACCGGAGAAGCGGAGGCACGCGGCGGCCGCCACCGTCTTCTCCGGCGACACTTCCTCCAAACCTCAAACAACCTACTACAACTCTAGCTATTTTTCCACCCTCTCCTCGAATCCGGCTTCGATTTCTCTCAAAAACTAACCAATCAACCAAATCAAAAGTTTCCAAATCTAAACCCTAATTTCAAAATATACCCAAAATCAATCAATCAAACCAAAACGAGCAAATATTCTACTCGAAAATCAACAGCAAATGGAGGTTCACGCAAATAGAGTTTAAAGTGAAGGAAAAAAAAACAATTGAAGAATGCCCTTGAGGTACCTCCGCGCGTACGTAGTTCGTTCCCTTTCTTCTTCTTCTTCTGATTTCCTTGCTTAGTATTCTTGTTGTGTTGTCATTGTTGCGAGGGGTTCGAGTTTTAGAAATTCTGCTTTGTTGGTTTAAGGTGAAGAGTGAAAGAACATGGTGGTGATCTTGTATTTAAAGGTTATGTGGTATGAACGGTTTATTTTGGTGCTGTGCAGATCAGTGTTTGTAAGGTTACTGGTGAGATGGTTCTTTGATGATGAACAGAGACGAGGTTAGAGAGAGGGGTTAAACGGCGCCGACGATGTGAGGTAGGGTGGCGTGAGTTTTAGTTCGAAGACCGAAGTCGAGCAAATGGTGGAAGACAGTGATGGCCTCAAACTGAAGGTCCTGTAAAACTTGGAATCTCCCTCCTTTTAAAATCAAATTCCAACTTGTTTTCTAAGTTTGCCAGTACATGATATTGTCTTATTGTGATGATATGTCATTTTCAAGTGCTGCAGAATTGTTGGTCGCGGGAGGTTGTATGCAGGTCGTTGCAGCAGTAACAGAACTTTGAAGTGGGTTTTGTGCTGGTACATTTTTTGCCAGTTTTGTTTTTTTGCAGAATTGGTATAACAGTAGGCAGGTCATAGCATGTGACTCAAATTTGATGAATTGAAATGGCAATTCGTGTTGTTGTGGCGTTGAGTTCAAATTTTTCCTTCCATTTTTCATTGTAATAAAGTGAATGATTTTATTTATTAATAACTTTTTGTGATGACAAAGATTTGGCTCTTGAATTGAACTATTTAAAACTGGTCCTGAATTGCTACTATATTGCTGTAGTAACCATGCTTATGAAATGCCTTTAAAATTAATCACACGGCCTGTACATTGTAGCATAGCCTGGGCATCATTTTATCAATAAGTTTCTCATGACTTGACTAAACAAATACAAGTCCATTCCAATAGCTTGGCGCACCCTTATACCTTATTTATTCATGGATAAATTCAAACATAGCTTGAGCATAAATTGGTTATGTCTTGGAAAATGGCTCATGTCTTACAATAACTTAAGGCAAAATTTGATTGGTCATAATCTCATGGCTTGCAAAAAACGATTCAACTTTTTACTTGAAACGATTCCCACGTGACTTGAAAAATAGTCCAAAAATGTCTTGAAAATAACTCTCATTCATGACTTATGAAAATATGGCTTGAGACTTTAATTTGAATCTCATGGCTTGAACATAAATTGACCCTATCTCAAAGCACAATCTTGACCATGTCTCAGGATTTGAGAAAAATCTAAACATGGCTTAAAACATGACTTGAATATGGCCTAAAATCTTGACAATTGCACTCGTCCGCCACAAATCTTGAATTACATCACAAACTCGAATTCATCTCTAAATGATCTTGACTCAACGAGCTTGAAGAATCTTTGGATCAATGACGAGAACCTGAACCACACAATTAGGACTTGCAAATAACATGAGATGTACCAACTGTCTTGATGGCTCTGCAACCTGACTTCAACATACAACTTGAATTGACACAAAACCATGGTTTGATGACCTTCAGATATAAAGTATGAAACAATCTCCATTTTCTTGAACAACTCCAAGTCGCGTCCAACTAAACTGAACAACACATGCCTGACATGGTATCCTTAAATGAAGCGCTGACTTAGGCAACAGGAAAATAACATATTTTTGAATTTTTGAATATTAGTTAGTGGATGGATGTACAGATGACAGTTATACACAGGTAGGACAAATTTGGGGTATGACAGATGCCCATATCTAATTGGCTTGAACCTAGAGAATGAACTGCTGCATGGCGTTCATTTTTATGGTGGAAGTCAATTAGATATAAGAAGACCCCAAAATTTGTCCGACAAAAGGTACAGAGTAAGAGCTAAAAGCTGACTGAATGAGGCAGCGGCGTCCAAATTGAGCAAAAATAACTTGAGATCCTTTGGGTGGTCGAAGCAGTCCCTTATTCGTTAAGGTTCCTCGATGATACCAAAGTGGTATCTATGAAGGCAGACAATTCTCTGGGTCGTCGAAGCAGTCCCTTATCCATTAAGGTTCCTCGATAATACCAAAACAGTATCTTTGAAGGTATGAGATTCTATGGGTCGTCGAAGCAGTCCCTTATCCGTTAAGGTTCTCCAATGATACCAAAGCAGTATCTCTACGGTAAATTTGTTGGGGGAATAGTTGAGCGAGATTCCTGTTGGAGGTAATGTGTTGGCTCTGCAGGGGGAAGCTCACAAGAAACTTTCTAGGATATCCTCTGCTTGGGGAGCAATAAAAGCAACAACTGCTGGGGATTGTCATTATCAACTGCATGGTTGAAGAATGACTTGCTGGGGAATAGAATTCCTTGAGCATGTGCGGGGTATCACCTTCTCTTCAAATGAATACTACCGACTTTGAAGGAAGACTGGCCAAGTTGCTTGTGAACTGATCCTGGATCCTGTTATGCTATGCTGGGGATGGATATGCCATGTATACAAAAATCCAAATGAACTTGTTTATTATGAGATGCATATGGGAATGCAACTAGGCAAGGCTTCACTTTTGGTTTCTAAAGAAGGATTATTGGGGATTAGATGGAGCAAGGTGAAAGACTCACTGGGAATACTGGCATATCAACTCGGGGGTTGAGAAAAGGAAATACACTATCGACTCGGGGGTCGAGAAACATTACGATAAACTGTCGTCAACTCGGGGGTTGAAAGAAAGGTAAAAGGTAATATCGACTCGGGGGTCGAGGAAATAAAGACAATATCGACTCGGGGGTCGAGAAAATAAAGGCAAGGTAATCTATCAATTCAGGGGTTGAAGGAAATAACAAAATATCAACTCGGGGGTTGAAGGTAAAAGCAAATATCGACTCGGGGGTCGAGAACAGAGATAAAGGCAATATCGACTCGGGGGTCGAGGAAATAAAGGCAAGGTAATCTATCAACTCGGGGGTTGAAGATGTAATAATGATATCGACTCAGGGGTCGAGAAACCAAGGCAATATCGACTCAGGGGTCGAAAAAATAAAGACAAAATATCATCAATTCGGGGGTTGAAGGAAAGGTAAATATCGACTCGGGGGCCGAAGAAAATAAAGACAACATTGACTCAGGGGTCAAGAACAAAACAATATATATCAACGCAGGGGTTGAGAAAGGAAATAGGTTATGTTATGTATGCATATGGTGCACGTATGTTGTATGTGATGCATATGTGAATACAAACAAAGGATAGGTTTAATGAAGGTGCCAGCGGGGTGGACTTTAGGAGGTGCCAAGTAGGGTTGGACTTTTAGTGGTTGCCAATGAAAGGTTGGACTTTTGTAGGTGCCAAGCAGGTTTGGACTTTTGGAGGTGCCAAGCAGGGTTGGACTTTTGGTAGGTGCCAAGCAGGGTTGGACTTCGATTTGATGGAAAATTTTGATTTCCCGATACTCGAAAATGGAAGATATTATGATCAGTAAGCCAATATGATTCTCTTGTTGCCCCAAGTCTGATCCTTTGTAGAAATTGTGTGCTTGGTTCATGAGAGAACCTCACTTATAGCTGATATGCCATAAATGATTGTATGAACGCAGTGACGTAACCAATGCGTGTTGATTATGTGAGCGTAGCGACTTATCCAATGCATTCTGATTGTGCACTTGCTCTGCCCCAAGGCTTTTAATACTTGTTGAATTCAAGGGTTGCTTAGTGCATGACATGGCCAACTTGACCAACTTGAATGTATGAAGGGAATCTGCCCCTGTCTAGAAGGTAATGAGATGATCTGCCCCAGTGTCTGGATTTTGCAGTGGTCTGCCCCAGTCTTGGCTTTTGAAAGACTTGCCTCAGATTGACTAATTATTACTTTGAAGGACTCGCCCCAGATTCACAAGGTTATGAGATAGTCTCGATTAGAGTCAGTGCCAACGAATACTCAAGTTTCTCTCTGATTGCGCTTTGTTGGAATTTTCCTAATGTCAAATGTTGATTTACAGTTAAAATTGATCATTCTGAAATGGTAATTTTAATGCGACGTTCATGCAAGTTTTGAAAAATCATTTATTGGAATGATGTGTCAGTGTGTGACGAGTGAACCATTAGTCCAAACGCAGTGCTGATTTACTGGTGTGTGAGATATAGCAAGAATACGACACCAACTTAGAAGATTAGAAAATATGTAGGAGTCAGTTTATGCAACCTTGCTGTAGTATGCTTTCAGAATAAACCCCGCCTTAATTAGGTCTTTTGAGGGTTATAACGTGGTCTGGTTCACGGTTATGGAAACAAAGGATATAAGGTTCAAAGTTATATCTGTACCCACCCCTTCTTCGTGATGTTCTCCAGTCCTACGTTCAGTTAAATCGACACACGTACTTAGATTTTGACGGTGTAAGAATGACGATTAAGGCTCACGGTTCGCTTGAAATGGCAGTCATCTTATTTTATTTTTGATGGACGTCGGTGACCTTTTGATTTTTGATTTGGTGGTCACTGTATCTTATTTTTGCTTCGCTTGAGTATTTAAGGACCTTTTTTTTATTTTTGATCCCTAATTTTGCATGGACTGATTTTATTCTACGAGTCCATCGGGATTGCCCTAATTTTTGCCTAAGTCTCCTTTTTGAGGTGTTTGACTTAGCAGGCTCTCTTCTTTGTTTTTAGAGTAAGGCTTGTGACTGCCAAGTCAGTAGTCATTGAACAACAACCATCATAACTTCTGGATTCTGCATGATTTCTTCGTCACCTCAAGACGTGTACGAAGAATACGGAGTCAACTTAACTGAACACTACCCTGCCCTGGGTTAAGCGTAAGGGTTTAAAAATACGAAGGAAACTTCTACTTCTCGGCTCGAAGTGGTAAACTAGGGATTAACTCCTTATCTCTCCAGTGTTTGGGGAATTTGAAACAATGCTTGTACATCCATGGCAGGATTCAATCCGAAAGCATACCATCAGGAATTATGGGTATTTTGTTTTCATCATCCTCCCTCCAATCTTTGCTAAACAACAATTTGGTTAAGAAAGTGAATGAGAGGTATATAGATGAACTTTTTTTTTTAAGTGAAGAAAAATGTGAGCGAATGCGACGTGATTAGTTCAAAAAATGCATGATCCCTTCATTAATATTACCATTAATAAACAACAATGTCTAAAAGCAAATAGCACATAACAAAAAGAAACTACAAATGTAAAATATGAAAATGTCCAAGGATTGCCAGCTCTGAGGATGTTTTCCTATTTGAGAAAATGCCTCTTGGAATCTTCAAACTCATTTGGGCGAGATGCTGATACGCACAACCAAAATCCCATCTTGAAAGGATATGCACTTCCTGTCAATCAAGTGTTGCACCTTGGCTTGGAAAGCTTTGCAATCTTCAGTTGAATGCCCTATTGATCCAGCATGATAGCTACAATGTGCCTTGGGATCGTACCCGGGAGGGTATGGTTCTGGCACCGGCTTGAGAGACTTGGGCTCCACTAGTGAGTTTCGGACTAGATGTGGCAAAAGTTAACTGTACGACATAGGAACTAGGTGAAGAGGAGCAGTCCTTCTTTCCAGGTTGTTGCGAGGCCTTATCTGATTCTGGCGTGGATTCTGACTTCCTCGGCCATGAGCACATTGATTTGCATTGGGAGCAGCCCAAGGTTTTTGGTATGATGCCCTAGGCATTGTTGGTTGCCTTTTTGGGATCCAAAGGTTGATATCATCATCATCATCAATATCAATGGGATGCTTTCCAAAGTCCTTTTTCGGTGCCTCCTCAGAAAATGCAGCCTTTTCGGACTTCTCTACCAACTCTCCTCTTGTGGACGTGTTATCCAAGGCCATGGTTTCAACGTGATTATCAGAGAATAAAGATGTTTCATCTTCCACAAACTCGACCTTTTCCTTGTGGTATAGGATTCTGAGTGGTCCACGAAACTCTTGTATTTTCTCTTTGCCAGATCTTTGGGTTAAACCATTCACGCTAGGGTCTTCCCTTCTGGTTAGTTTTTACAATTTGTTTCGAAAGCTTTCACATTCTTTGACAGCATGCCCTATGGTTCCAGTGTGGTACTCACACTCTACCCCTGAGTTGTCTTCTTCAAAGACTAGACGTTTCTTGTTAATAAGTTCTTGAACCTTGTTCTTGAATGACCAACAGTTTCTTCAATAAATTGCCCCATTGCCCCTTTATGGTATTCACACTGTGCATTATGATTATATCCAGGTGGAGGAGGGTTACGAGCCGGTCCAAGGGAGATGAGTGCCACCATTGAACTCTGAATCAGGTATGATAGCAGTTATCCACAGGGTATAGGAATAGGGTCAAGGATAGGGCGCAACTTAGACTTCTTATGGCCTCTCTGGTTTAGATTCGCATGCCTCTGGGACAGAATGAGTGCTAACCACTAATTCTGAGGTTGTGAAAGAATTGGTCGGGGACAAAACCCAGGAGGAACAACACACAATGGGTTATTTACTGCAGCTTGTGGAGTAGAAGGAACTGTGGGAGTAACACTCCTAGATGTTGTGCCTTCTTGAAGCTTTTTCTTTCTTTTCCCCATAGTTGTTAAAGCTTCTGGCATCTGCTCCATCTTGCCTTTCATGTTGTTCATGCCTTTTCTCCACTCAACTTGATTCTGCTTCAAGTGTTCCATGGTTCTCCCAAAAGCGGCTTCAATTCTGATACGAGTGTCGGGAAATCAACTGCGGGTTATAGACAAAGGATGGTTGAGTTTGGAAAAATGATATGCTAATGAGTATGTAATGCTTATGCACGGTTCCAGGATCAAAACAACATCTGATTCTGAGGAAGGAGTTAGACACAGGATATCTCTGATCGCAAGACCCCCTATATGTAGGCTCTAATCGGGTAGGTGCCTAGAGTTGTGGATATCTTTCAAAGACATTATAGCCATGACGAAGGAACATCAGACGATAATATCCTTGAAAGGATATCGTCTAGGTGAGGTCTTCGTTTCTTCCCCACGAGAAAGACTCCTCAGAGGCGCCCACTACACAACCATCGACACACGGGTTCTAAGCAGGGTTCTCAAAGTCCTAGATCGAGGTCGAAAATATTACTGTCAAGAAGTAATACGTTCGAGGGATCTCATCTGATTGTGGCGTTCACATTAACCCATAAAGACTTAACACTACCAACCACCATGGATAAAATGGGTTAAAGGTCATTGGGATCAACGATTCAGGCTCAAAAACATTATCATCGTGACGAAGTAACGTCAAAACGATAACATTTTCAAGGGAATCTACTCCAAGCGGGGTCTTTGCTTTGGCTCACGCGAAAGAAACCACGCAATCCTCCACTACAAAACCACCATCCTAATCCTAGGGTTATACTCAGACTTGGGTATAGAGCCATCTCACAGAGCACCAATGATCAGAGAACCCCAATAGTGTCATACAAGATAATAATAACAATAAACAAGCAAGTAGATAACAGATAATCAGACAAGCAAGCAAACAAGCAAGAGAAGATAAACAAACAAGCGGATCTAACACTCACAAATAGAGTCAAGTTAGGCTTGACTCTCTCTAGCATAGGGCAATGCATGATCCCAAGCAGAGTCGCCATCTGACGTACCTCAAAAAATACGATCCTCGCGATGGACGCGGAAAAAACTGTTCGAAACAGAGTCGCCACCGAACTTTATTTGTCCCAAAAGAGGGAAAGCAAAATATCGAGAAAACCTTTGAAAGTAAGATAAGAACGTGGTCATCGCAACCAAATTAGGGTTCGGGAGTCAGTTACGCAAGAGGAAAGGTATTAGCACCCTCTGCGTCCGTTGTACTCAACGGGAACCTCTTGATTCGATTCGTGAAAAAGTTAGCTAGGTTTGTTTGTTATCTTCTAAGGTAAAAGGATTAGTTTTTTAAGGGGAAGATGGGTGGTTTTTTATTAGTGTGCTCGGCAAGGATTAGAACCCTTGGGCCTACGTATTCCCTCGTGCAATGGGAAAGTCAGAGCATTCGTAGTTTGTGGGACTACGGTTGTTTGGTTTGTGTTTTTTATAGGCGCCAATTGTTCACACACGAGTAAGTGAACTCGCACCCAAACAATTGGGGAGAAAGGTCAAAGACTTGACCCCCCTCTTTTACACCTTGTAAGAAAGTTGTTAGAATATGTTGTTAAGTATATTAAGTTCTTTAATTGAGAAAAGGATTTGATTTCGCGTGTGTTTTAAGGTTTTGGTTGGTTTGAGGTGAACGGGGGTTTAGGTCGCATTCTAACTGCTAAATGTTGGCTTGTCTGCTCGCTAGAGGAGGCTGAAGCACTAGTTCATATGCGCGGAAGAAGGGACTAAACAATGTTCTTTGGAAAAGGTATTGAGTAGTGGATCGCACGGAGGCGATGACTTAGTGTTTTGGTAAGGCTCGATCGTACGAGAGTGAGAGGAGCGAGTTTGACATATTGGATGTCTTAGAGGCGACGATTGTTCACACACGAGTAAGAGAACTCGCACCTAAACAATCGATGGGTTAAGGTGAATGTCTTTTAGAAGTGTCAATTGTTCACACACGAGTAAGAGAACTCGCACCCAAACAATTGAGGAGAAAGACCAAAGACTTGGTCCCCCTCACAGCACCTTTTGGAAATGGTGTTTGAATATATGATTAAGTGTTTTAGTGTTTGATTGAGAAAAGCACTATATTCGAATGTGTTTAGAATCTCGGTCGAACAGGGGCGAGGTGTAGATAATTCCGCTCGTATCGGATGTTTTAGGGTTGACAATTGTTTAAACCCGAGTAAGAGAACTCGCACCTAAAAAATTGAGGAGAAAGACCAAAGACTTGGTCCCCCTCACTTCACCTTTCAAAATGTTTAAGTAAGGTTTAAGTGTATTAGTAACTTGATTAGGAAAATGTTGAGTATGGTCGGTTCGTATGTTTTAGAGGCGTCAATTGTCCACACACGAGTAAGGAAACTCGCACCCAAACAATTGAAAAGAAAGACCAAAGACTTGGCCCCCCTCTTTTTCACTTTTTAAAAAAAATGTGTTTGAATAGAGATTAAATGTATTAATGATTGATTAAGAAAAGGAGTTTGAGTGTTATCGGATTATATGTATTTTAAAGGCGTCAATTTCCCACACACGAGTAAGAAAACTCGCACCCAAGCAATTGAAGAGAAAGACCAAAGACTTAGTCCCCCTCTTTTCACCTTTATGAAAATGTTTAAGTATTATTACGTATGTTGGTTTGATTTGAGAAAAGCACTCGACGTTGGATCGAGGTTTTAATTTACGTATGAGGAGGTTAAGAAATGGAAGGAAAGGAAGTTATGGTGTGAAGTGAAGGTTGGAAATACTTGATATATGGATCAAGTAAATGCTTAGGATTGAATTGATTGAATTTATTTGGAAAATACTTGACGTTGGATCAAGTTTGTTTTACTCTTATAAAAAGGGTTGATTTTAATCTTATGGAATTAATTAAGCCATGATTAAACACAAACCAATCACATACATGCATACAAATCAAAATAAAATGGGTAATCGTTGCATAAGGCCCAAGAGGAGGCAAAGGGGAGGTCGGTTGCGATCGTGAAAACGATCAACTTATCAGGTATGAAAATGATTGACACGAAGTCCAAATATTAGTTGAAAAATATTTTGATTTGAATAAACACGCAATGACATAGCATAATATAATCAAGACATAAAAAATCCACAAGGTAAACATCATGCACCACACATAATAAGCATAAATAAACGGACTCAAGCATGATATGGTTAGTCCCCTAATTCTAGTGTTAGTTTAAGGGAGGAATCCTAGACTAAAATAAATTCTAAGTTTTAGAATTAAAATAAAGTTCAAATAATTAATTAGATTAAATTAAAATATTTAATAAAATTAATTATCAAAATTAATTAATATTAAATAAAATAATTTAATAAAATTAATTAAATAAGAATTGAGGACTTATTAGATAAAAGTATTTTTTAGATTTTTCAAAATAATTATTAATAAAATAAAAGAAAACAGATTGGGCCTAGGGGGTGTATTGTCAGTAATTGGTTAGTTCAATATTTGTTGGGCCAAACATTGGGGGTGTAAACAGCAGCTCGTATAGGCCCAAGGCAGTCAAAGCCTAAGGGTGTATGGTGTGGTCCTTGGTCAATTCATTGACTGATTCTGGACCATTAGATCCATCGTTGGATCGATCAAAGGGATGAAACAGGGAGGTGCATGGTTAGGAGGGTGGAATCGCGCACGCAGGATCAAGGGAAAGGGCATAATCTGGTGACACATGTCACCGGCGCGATTCGCCACCCTCTTCAGCTCATCACGCGTGGCCAGAGGTTACAAAAGAGGACACAAAACTTCCTCATCCTCACTTCTCTCAGACTTTCTCTCTCTCTCGTTTTGTTCTTTCTCTCTAAAAGACAAGGCCGCCGGAAAAGACCACGACCGGAGAAGCGGCGGCGCGCGGCGGCCGCCACCGTCTTCTCCGATGACACTTCCTCCAAACCTCAAACAACCTACTACAACTCTAGCTATTTTTCCACCCTCTCCTCGAATCCGGCCTCGATTTCTCTCAAAAACTAACCAATCAACCAAATCAAAAGTTTCCAAATCTAAACCCTAATTTCAAAATATACCCAGAATCAATCAATCAAACCAAAATGAGCAAATATTCTACTCGAAAATCAACAGCTAATGGAGGTTCACGCAAATAGAGTTTAAAGTGAAGGAAAAAAAACCAGTTGAAGAATACCCTTGAGGTACCTCCGCGCGTACGTAGTTCGTTCCCTTTCTTCTTCTTCTGATTTCCTTGCTTAGTATTCTTGTTGTGTTGTCATTGTTGCGAGGGGTTCGAGTTTTAGAAATTCTGCTTTGTTGGTTTAAGGTGAAGAGTGAAGAACATGGTGGTGATCTTGTATTTAAAGGTTATGTGGTATGAACGATTTGTTTTGGTGTTGTGCAGATCAGTGTTTGTAAGGTTACTGGTGAGATGGTTCTTTGATGATGAATAGAGACGAGGTTAGAGAGAGGGGTTAAACGGCGTCGACGATGCGAGGTAGGGCGGCGTGAGTTTGAGTTCGGAGACCGAAGTCGAGCAAATGGTGGAAGACAGTGATGGCCTCAAACTGAAGGTCTTGTAAAACTTGGAATCTCCTTCCTTTTAAAATCAAACTCCAACTTGTTTTCTAAGTTTGCCAGTACATGATATTGTCTTATTGTGATGATATGTCATTTTCAAGTGCTACATAATTGTTGGTCGCGTGAGGTCGTATGCAGGTCGTAGCAGCAGTAACAGAACTTTGAAGTGGGTTTTGTGCTGGTACATTTTTTGCCAGTTTTGTTTTTTTGCAGAATTGGTATAACAGTAGGCAGGTCATAGCATGTGACTCAAATTTGATGAATTGAAATGGCAAGTCGTGTTGTTGTGGCATTGAGTTCAAATTTTTCCTTCCATATTTTATTTAATAAAGTGAATGATGTTTTTTATTAATAACTTTTTGTGATGACAAAGATTTGGCTCTTGAATTGAACTATTTAAAACTGGTCCTGAATTGCTACTATATTACTGTAGTAACCATGCTTATGAAATGCCTTTAAAATTAATCACACGGCCTGTACATTGTAGCATAGCCTGGGCATCATTTTATCAATAAGTTTCTCATGACTTGACTAAACAAATACAAGTCCACTCCAATAGCTTGGCGCACCCTTAGACCTTATTTATTCATGGATAAATTCAAACATAGCTTGAGCATAAATTGGTTATGTCTTGGAAAATGGCTCATGTCTTACAATAACTTAAGGCAAAATTTGATTGGTCATAATCTCATGGCTTGCAAAAAATGATTCAACTTTTTACTTGAAACGATTCCCACGTGACTTGAAAAATAGTCCAAAAATGTCTTGAAAATAACTCTCATTCATGACTTATGAAAATATGGCTTGAGACTTTAATTTGAATCTCATGGCTTGAACATAAATTGACCCTATCTCAAAGCACAATCTTGACCATATCTTAGGATTTGAGAAAAATCTAAACATGGCTTAAAACATGACTTGAATATGGCCTAAAATCTTGACAATTGCACTCGTCCGCCACAAATCTTGAATTACATCACAAACTCGAATTCATCTCTAAATGATCTTGACTCAACGAGCTTGAAGAATCTTTGGATCAATGACGAGAACCTGAACCACACAATTAGGACTTGCAAATAACATGAGATGTACCAACTGTCTTGATGGCTCTGCAACCTAACTTCAACATACAACTTGAATTGACCCAAAACCATGGTTTGATGACCTTCAGATATAAAGAATGAAACAATCTCCATTTTCTTGAACAACTCCAAGTCGCATCCAACTAAACTGAACAACACATGCCTGACTTGGTATCCTTAAATGAAGCACTGACTTAGGCAACAGGAAAACAACATATTTTTGAATTTTTGAATATTAGTTAGTGGATGGATGTACAGATGACAGTTATACACAGGTAGGACAAATTTGGGGTACGACAGATGCCCCTATCTAATTGGGTTGAACCTAGAGAATGAACTGCTGCATGGCGTTCATTTTTATGGTGGAAGTCAATTAGATATAAGAAGACCCCAAAATTTGTCCGACAAAAGGTACAGAGTAAGAGCTAAAAGCTGACAAAATGAGGCAGCGGCGTCCAAATTGACCAAAAATAACTTGAGATCCTTTGGGTGGTCGAAGCAGTCCCTTATTCGTTAAGGTTCCTCGATGATACCAAAGTGGTATCTCTGAAGGCAGACAATTCTCTGGGTCGTCGAAGCAGTCCCTTATCCATTAAGGTTCCTCGATGATACCAAAACAGTATCTCTGAAGGTATGAGATTCTATGGGTCGTCGAAGCAGTCCCTTATCCATTAAGGTTCTCCAATGATACCAAAGCAGTATCTCTGCAGTAAATTTGCCGGGGGAACAGTTGAGCGAGATTCCTGTTGGAGGTAATGTGCTAGCTCTGCAGGGGAAAGCTCACAAGAAACTTTCTAGGATATCCTCTACTTTGGGAGCAATAAAAGCAACAGCTACTGGGGATTGTCATTATCAACTGCATGGTTGAAGAATGACTTGCTGGGGAATAGAATTCCTTGAGCATGTGCGGGGTATCACCTTCTCTTCAAATGAATACTACCGACTTTGAAGGAAGACTGGCCAAGATGCTTGTGAACTAATCCTGGATCCTGTTATGCTATGCTGCGGATGGATATGTCATGCATACAGGAATGCAAATGAACTTGTTTATTATGACCAATAATACCACAATAAAAACAAGTAGGAATAAAATTGCTCTTATATCTAGGAACATATGATTTCTCTTTAGGAAATCTTTTCTTTTTAGGATAAGGATGCACATTCCTAGGTTTGTTCACTTTCTCTTTAGAGGTTTGGTCACTAGCCTTAACAAAGATTGTTTTACTAGAACTTGGTTTAGAAAACTTTGAGTAACCAAGTCCACTTTTATTATTTGAATATCTTTGTTGACTAAGGACCGCTTCTAATCCAATTTGTCCTTTCTCATATCTTTCAAGGACTCTTTTTAATTGAACAATTTGGAAAGAAAGTGATTCACAATTTTTACATACCAACTCTAGTTTTCCTTCACTAATTTTCTTTTGTTTTTCATCTTTTGACTCTTTTTCCATAATATCAACCTTTTCTTCTAAAGATGTTATTTGTTTCTTTTGTGAAGATATTGTTTTATACAAAACCTTACCTGCATTTAAGAGTTCGTTAATGGCTTCTTGTGCATCATTATCATAAAGAGAAACTTCATTACTAACCTCGTTATTTTCATCACGGAGTTGAATGTAGCCATTAGTGCCAAATTTGCGTTTTCATCGCTCTCCGAGTCGGATGATGAACTAATGTCATTTTCGTCCCATGCAATATATGCCTTTTTATTTTTTGTTTCCTTCTTGCCTTTATAACCTCCTTTCTTTGCAAGCTTTGGACAATCGGGCTTTATGTGACCTTCCTTTCCACATTCGTAACATGTAACATCTTGAGATGAAGTGGTAGCCTCCTTTTTCTTAAAGTGTTTCTTTCTTTTAGCATAATTAAAGGACTTGTCTTTATTACCAAAAAATTTACCGAGTCTTTTTACTAGTAGCATGAAATTTTCGTCTTCCTCCGGTGAATCATCATTTTGTTTATCTTTTAAATCTACTTTCAATGCAATACCCTTGGATTTATTTTCTTGATGTTCATGTTTTTCGAATCGTCCAAGTTCTAATTCATGTTCTTGGAGTTTTCCAAATAATGATGCGGAAGTCATTATAGAAAGACTTTTCTTTTACGATATTGTCGTAACTTTTGGTTGTCATTCTCTAGTCAAGGATCTAAGAACTTTGAGATTTAATTCATTATTAGAAAATGTTTTACCAAGTTCCATTAGGTGATTAGTCAAATGAACGAATCTTTTTTGTAATGCAATGATGGATTCTCCGAGCTGCATTACGAACATATCATATTCTTGACTTAATGTATTCAATCTAGATCTTTTAACTTCAGTGGTTCCTTCATGAGTTTCCACTAAAGTGTCCCAAATTTCTTTTGCGGATTTACATTGTGAAACGCGGAAAAATTCATCCATACTCAATGTACTTTGTAATATGTTAATGCCTTTCTTTTCATCAAGTATTTTCTTTTTATCATCTTCATCATATGAACTTTTAATCTTAGGAGTGCCAACACCATTAACCACACTCATTGGTTGATGACGGCCATTTTCAACAGTTTCCCATATTCCATCTCCTTGTGCTTCTAAGTGTGCTCTCATTCGAATTTTCCAAAAGTCGAAATACTCTCCTGAAAATAGAGGGGGCTTGTTACTTCTACTGCCATCTTTGAAAACCGGATTTGCGCTTGTGGAAGCCATACTAGATCTTGAAGGAACAGGTTACCGATAACCTGCTCTGATGCCAATTGTAAGTAGGAATGTACCTAATAGGGGGTGAATTAGGTACTTTATAAATTTTCCGGATTTTTGACGATTTTATGTTTAACTTTCCTAAGTAATTACTATGTGATAAAAGCGGTAAATGCGGAAAGTAAAGAACACGAGAATATATCCTGGTTCCCCTCACAATCCGAGAGTACTCCAGTCCCCTTTCAACATGAAAGAGATTTTTAATAATGTTAGATCCTAAGACAAGACTATCCTAGCCTTTCTATACAAACTCTAACAAGCCACACCAAGAACAACCTCTTGGATTTTTCCACTAAGTCCAATTGAGAACAATCCTCTCACAATGGACCTCTTGTTTCCAACAACCTGGACAACAAGGATTACAATAAACCCTATAAGAAGAAACAATCCTCCTTCTTATAGTACACACCTAATTCCAAACAATCCTTGGAACTTAGGAATTTTTACAACAATTTCAATAAAAAGATTATATGAAGATTTCAATATATCAATCCTTAGTTGATCTTCTCTTTCAACAACAATTCAGAATATATAATCACTAAGTGCTCAAGAAACTCTTATCTGATATGAAAGTTTTATGCAGAAAAGTTTCTAACAAATTTCAAAGTTATGTAGTAGAATTGTTATGAAAATTAGATTGAAAGAGGTAAATTTGAAAGATGAAAAATTCTAATTTTATAGTGTTTATGATACCTCTAGAAATAATGACAACCTTTGGAAAAAATTCATGATCAATTGAAATTGATTTGGAAAAGGTGTGATGAAAATGTGCAATGAAGAGGTGTAAAAAACTATTCAGAATTTTCACAAAGTGCAGGAGGAAACATGTTTACTTTTTAAGGAAACAGATTTCCCTGTTTCTAACGTGTTTCTAACGTATAGAAATTTTGAAAAAATAAACTAGGTAAACATGTTTCTCGTTTGAAAAAATAATACACTATACTATAAAGGTAAACAGGTTTATAAGAGAGGGAAATGGGTTTCCCTTGTTGCATTTCTTTAAACACGATTTGGCAGAGAGGATGGAAACATATTTCCTCTAAAAAAGGAAACCTATTTCCCTAGCCAAAAATACAAAATTTGATTAAGTTAAAATCCAAATTTAAAAGAGAATCATGTAACACATTTTGCCAAACATTAGAAAGTATGAGATGAAAGTTGTGAGCAGCTAATGATTGTAAATAATGAATTGAAACATTGTACCTTAGCATAACCATTATATCTTGATTATGATCAATCTTTGAAAAATCTTCAAGACTTGAATTAATATGAAACTTGTTCTAGCTTTGAAGTCTTTGATCCATTTCCTTTTGTACATAAAACCTTGAATGAACATTGTTGTCTTCATCAAAACCATTAAGAAGCTATGTCTTCATATTCTCCCCCTTTTTGATGATGAAAACCCAATTCTTGAAAATTCGATCCAATCTTGTTTCTCTAACCAAAGCTTGCTCCCCCTTGGATATTTCTCCCCCTTAATCCATGATTTTAGAGAGTTTTGAAATCTACACATTTTGTTAGAGAAACCAAGCAATAATACACAATTCTTCTCCCCTTTTGTCATTAACAAAAAGGTTGGGAAAAGACTTGAAGTATATAAAGAAATTATGTAAAATAAATACAATTTTTACCTATGAGATTTACCTCATGATTGACTTCATCAAACATTCATCCTTGGCGAACATGATCTTGAAGCCTTTGTCACAAAGTTGGCTTTTGTTTAGAAGATATTGCTTTAGTCCTGTAGCTTAAAGTACATCTTCAATGAATGTGAAAGTTAGTGCTCCAAAATTGCCAATGCCAAGAATTTTTCCTTTAAGGTATTCCCCAATTGAAATAACCCTTAGACTATAGAACTAGATATGAAAGTTAGTTTATATCTCTGGTCATATGCTTCGAACACCCACTATCAAGATACCATAGATTTGACGAGGTCTTCAAGCAAACCTACAAAACAAAATTACGTTTTGTTAGGTACCAAAATAGCCTTGGGTGCTTCACAATTAGTACCTTTATTTACCCACACATAATGCCCACTTGCAACACTAAAGTTTCTTACATAGCAAGCATTAGGTGTATGGCCAATAATACCACAAGTAAAACAAGGAGGAACAAAATTACTCTTATATCTAGGAACATATGATTTCTTTTTAGGAAATCTTTTCTTTTTAGGATAAGGATGCACATTCCTAGGTTTGTTCACTTTCTCTTTAGAGGTTTGTTCACTATCCTTAACAAAGATTGTTTTACTACAACTTGGTTTAGAAAACTTTGAGTAACCAAGTCTACTTTTATCATTTGAATATCTTTGTTGACTAAGGACCGCTTCTAATCCAATTTGTCCTTTCTCATATCTTTCAAGGACTCTTTTTAATTGAACAATTTGGAAAGAAAGTGATTCACAATTTTTACATACCAACTCTTGTTTTCCTTCACTAATTTTCTTTTGTTTTTCATCTTTTGACTCTTTTTCCATAACATCAACTTTTTCTTTTAAAGATGTTATTTGTTTTTTTTGTGAAGATATTGTTTTATACAAAACCTTACATTCATTTAAGAGTTCGTTAATGGCTTCTTGTGCATCATTATCATAAAGAGAAAATTCATTACTAACCTCGTTATTTTCATCATCGGAGTTGTGTGTAGCCATTAGTGCCAAATTTGCGTTTTCATCGCTCTCCGAGTCAGATGATGAACTAATGTCATTGTCGTCTCATGCAATATATGCCTTTTTATTTTTTGTTTCCTTCTTGCCTTTGAAACCTCCTTTCTTTGCATGCTTTAGACAATCGGGCTTTATGGGACCTTCCTTTCCACATTCGTAATATGTAACATCTTGAGATGAAGTGGTAGCCTCCTTTTTCTTAAAGTGTTTCTTTCTTTTAGAATAATTAAAGGACTTGTCTTTATTACCAAAAAATTTACCGAGTCTTTTCACTAGTAGCATGAAATTTTTGTCTTCCTCCGATGAATCATCATTTTGCTTATCTTTTAAATCTACTTTCAATGCAATACCCTTGGATTTATTTTCTTGATGTTCATTTTTCTAACTTGTTTTTAACGTATAGAAATTTTGAAAAAAATAAACTAGGTAAACATGTTTCTCGTTTGAAAAAAGAATACACTATACTATAAAGGTAAACAGGTTTATAAGAGAGGGAAATGGGTTTCCCTTGTTGCATTTCTTTAAACACGGTTTGGCAGAGAGAATGGAAACATATTTCCTCTAAAAAAGGAAACCTATTTCCCAAGCCAAAAATACAAAATTTGATTAAGTTAAAATCCAAATTTAAAAGAGAATCATGTAACACATTTTTCCAAACATTAGAAAGTATGAGATGAAAGTTGTGAGCACCTAATGATTGTAAATAATGAATTGAAACATTGTACCTTCGCATAACCATCATATCTTGATTATGATCAATCTTTGAAAAATCTTCAAGACTTTAATTAATATGAAACTTGTTCTAGCTTTGAAGTCTTTGATCCATTTCCTTTTATACATAAAACCTTGAATGAACAATGTTGTCTTCATCAAAACCATTGAGAAGCTATGTCTTCATATTCTCCCCCTTTTTTATGATTACAGCCCAATTCTTGAAAATTCGATCCAATCTTGTTTCTCTAACCAAAGCTTGCTCCCCCTTGGATATTGATCCCCCTTAATCCATGATTTTTGAGAGTTTTTAAATCTACACATTTTGTTAGAGAAACCAAGCAATAATACACAATTCTTCTCCCCCTTTGCCATTCACAAAAAGGTTGGGAAAAGACTTGAAGTATATAAAGAAATTATGAAAAATAAATACAATGTTTACCTATGAGATTTACCTCATGATTGACTTCATCAAACATTCATCCTTTGCGAACATGATCTTGAAGCCTTTGTCACAAAGTTGGCTTTTGTTTTGAAGATATTGCTTTAGTCCTGTAGCATAAAGTACATCTTCAATGAATGTGAAAGTTAGTGCTCCAACTTTGCCAATGCTAAGAATTTTTCCTTTAAGGTATTCCCGAATTGAAATAACCCTTGGACTATAGAACTAGATATGAAAGTTAGTTTATATCTCCGGTCATATGCTTCGAACACCTACTATCAAGATACCATAGATTTGACGAGGTCTACAAGCAAACCTACAAAACAAAATTACATTTTGTTAGGTACCCAAATAGCCTTGGGTCCTTCATAATTAGTACCTTTATTTACCCACACATAATGCCAATTTGCAACACTAAAGTTTCTTACATAGGAATCATTCGGTGTATGGCCAATAATACCACAATAAAAACAAGTACGAAAAAAATTGCTCTTATATCTAGGAATATATGATTTCTTTTTAGGATAAGGATGCACATTCCTAGGTTTGTTCACTTTCTCTTTAGAGGTTTGGTCACTAGCCTTAACAAAGATTGTTTTACTAGAACATGGTTTAGAAAACTTTGAGTAACCAAGTCCACTTTTATCATTTGATTATCTTTGTTGACTAAGGATCGCTTCTAATCCAGTTTGTCCTTTCTCATATCTTTCAAGGACTCTTTTTAATTGAACAATTTGGAAAGAAAGTGATTCACAATTTTTACATACCAACTCTTGTTTTCCTTCACTAATTTTCTTTTGTTTTTCATCTTTTGACTCTTTTTCCATAACATCAACTTTTTCTTCTAAAGATGTTATTTGTTTCTTTTGTGAAGATATTGTTTTATACAAAACCTTACATTCATTTAAGAGTTCGTTAATGGGTTCTTGTGCATCATTATCATAAAGAGAAAATTCATTACTAACCTCGTTATTTTCATCATCGGAGTTGTGTGTAGCCATTAGTGCCAAATTTGCGTTTTCATCGCTCTCCGAGTCGGATGATGAACTAATGACATTGTCGTCCCATGCAATATATGCCTTTTTATTTTTTGTTTCCTTCTTGCCTTTGAAACCTCCTTTCTTTGCAAGCTTTGGACAATCGGGCTTTATGTGACCTTCCTTTCCATATTCGTAACATGTAACATCTTGAGATGAAGTGGTAGCCTCTTTTTTCTTAAAGTGTTTCTTTCTTTTAGCATAATTAAAGGACTTGTCTTTATTACCAAAAAATTTACCGAGTATTTTTACTAGTAGCATGAAATTTTCGTCTTCCTCCGATGAATCATCATTTTGCTTATCTTTTAAATCTACTTTCAATGCAATACCCTTGGATTTCTTTTCTTGATGTTCATGTTTTTCAAGTCGTCCAAGTTCTAATTCATGTTCTTGGAGTTTTCCAAATAATGATGCGGAAGTCATTGTAGAAAGACTTTTCTTTTTCGATATTGCCGTAACTTTTGGTTGCCATTCTCTAGTCAAGGATCTAAGAACTTTGTGATTTAATTCATCATTAGAAAATGTCTTACCAAGTTCCATTAGGTGATTAGTCAAATGAAAAAATCTTTTTTGTAATGCAACGATGGATTCTCCGGGCTGCATTCGAAACATCTCATATTCTTAACTTAATGTATTCAATCTAGATCTTTTAACTTCAGTGGTTCCTTCATGAGTTTCCACTATAGTGTCCCAACTTTCTTTTGTGGATTTACATTGTGAAACGCGAAAAAATTCATCCATACTCAATGCACTTTGTAATATGTTAATGGCTTTCTTTTCATCAAGTATTTTCCTTTTATCATCTTCATCATAAGAAATTTTAATCTTAGGAGTGCCAACACCCTTAACCACACTCATGGGTCGATGAGGACCATTTTTAACAGTTTCCCATATTCCATCTCCTTGTGCTTCTAAGTGTGCTCTCATTCGAATTTTCCAAAAGTCGAAATACTCTCCTGAAAATAGAGGGGGCTTGTTACTTCTACTGCCATCTTTGAAAACCGGATTTGCGCTTGTGGAAGCCATACTGGATCTTGAAGGAACTGGTTACCTATAAACTGCTCTGATGCCAATTGTAAGTAGGAATGTACCTAAAGGGGGGGTTGAATTAGGTACTTTAAAAATTTTCCGGATTTTTTGACAGTTTTGTGTTATTTTACTAAGTAATTACTATGTGATAAAAGCGGTAAATGCGGAAAGTAAAGAACACGAGAATATATCCTGGTTCCCCTCACAGTCCGAGAGTACTCCAGTTCCCTTTCAACATGAAAGATATTTTTAATAATGTTAGATCCTAAGGCAAGATTATCCTAGCCTTTCTATACAGACTCTAACAAGCCACACCAAGAACAACCTCTTGGATTTTTCCACTAAGTCTAATTGAGAACAATCCTCTCACAATGGACCTCTTATTTCCAATAACCTGGACAACAAGGATTACAATAAACCCTATAAGAAGAAACAATCCTCCTTCTTATAGTACACACCTAATTCCAAACAATCCTTGGAACTTAGGAATTTTTACAACAATTTCAATAAAAAGAATATATGAAGATTTCAATATATCAATCCTTAGATTGATCTTCTCTTTCAACAACAATTTAGAATATTTAATCACTAAGTGCTCAAGAAACTCTTATCTGATATGAAAGTTTTATGCAGAAAATTTTCTAACATATTTCAAAGTTATGCAGTAGAATTGTTATGAAAATTAGATTGAAAGAGGTAAATTTGAAAGATGAAAAATTTTGATTTTATAGTGTTTATGATACCTCTAGAAATAATGACAACCTTTGGAAAAAATTCATGATAAATTGAAATGTATTTGGAAAAGGTGTGATGAAAATGTGCAATGAAGAGGTGTAAAAAACTATTCAGAATTTTCACAAAGTGCAGGAGGAAACATGTTTACTTTTTAAGGAAACAGATTTCCCTGTTTCTAACGTGTTTCTAACGTATAGAAATTTTGAAAAAAATAAACTAGGTAAAGATGTTTCTCGTTTGAAAAAAGAATACACTATACTATAAAGGTAAACAGGTTTATAAGAGAGGGAAACGGGTTTCCCTTGTTGCATTTCTTTAAACACGATTTGGCAGAGTGGATGGAAACAGATTTCCTCTAAAAAAGGAAACCTATTTCCCTAGCCAAAAATACAAAATTTTATTAAGTTAAAATCCAAATTTAAAAGAGAATCATGTAACACATTTTGCCAAACATTAGAAAGTATGAGATGAAAGTTGTGAGCACCTAATGATTATAAATAATGAATTGAAACATTGTACCTTAGCATAACCATCATATATTGATTATGATCAATCTTTGAAAAATCTTCAAGACTTGAATTAATATGAAACTTGTTCTAGCTTTGAAGTCTTTGATCCATTTCCTTTTGTACATAAAACCTTGAATGAACATTGTTGTCTTCATCAAAACCATTGAGAAGCTATGTCTTCACAATTTTCTCACTTTATTGCTTTTCCCACGAAATTCTCAGCTAAGGATTTGGCACTTCATTTTTCTATTGAGATATGCCGCTTACACGGTATTCCTTCATCTATCGTCTCAGATCGGGATCCCCTCTTTCTTAGTACCTTTTGGAAAGAATTGTTTTGAGCACAGGGCACCACTTTGAAGTATAGCTCAGCCTACCACCCTGAAACAGACGGGCAAACAGAAATAGTTAATCGCTTCTTGGAAATATATTTATGCTGCTTTACAAGTGACAATCCAAAAAAATGGTTCTGATACTTACACTTGGCTGAGTTTTGGTATAACTCTGCTCACCACTCCTCCTTCAAAATGTCCCCGTTTGAGGCCCTTTATGGACGGCCACCTCTGTCTTTGCCCACCTACCAACGCGGATCTACCACCGTTCCTCAGTTAGAGGTGTCCCTGCAACAAAGAGTTGAAATATTACACACACTTAAACTCAACCTTGAAAGAACCAGAAAGAGAATGGAAACTAAGAGTAATAAAAAATGTCTTGACTGTACCTTTCAAGAAGGCGACTTAGTTTTGCTTCGCCTCCAACCCTATCGTCAATCATCCGTCTATTGTCGTGTTTCTCACAAACTTTCAAAACGCTATTATGGTCCCTTCAAGATTCAACGAAGGATCGGCAAGGCGGCGTATCAACTGGATCTCCCTTCCTCTTCACGGATCCATCCAGTCATCCACGTTTCTCAACTCCGTGCTTACCATGGAACTGACCCAACTGTGCATTTTACTCTGATTCCACCGGAGCTCCAAGGTCCTGATGAAAGTGTAGCTGACGAAGCAAACAGTTCTGATTCCCACACACCCTTAACTCAGAATCCACATGCATGCTTGGGTTCGAACACTAACGACATGGTTAGAAGGGGATAAGGACAAAGATCTATGGAGAAAGTTGTGGTTCAAAATGAGAGTTTGAAAATTTTTGAAGTAACTCAGAAAAAAAGGCGTATGCAAATGGAAATCAGGAAGTGAAGAGTATTGAAAAGTGTACTGATGAGTTTCAAAGCAAAAGACTTAATGACTTGTTGTTTCCCAAAGATTCCCACACGAGTCAATCTCCACTGTGGACTTTTTGACTACACAATCCCCACCATCTAATTTTCTGCCAGCTACAGACCTCGAGCCACGTGACGACTCACTTACCCATTCCCCTACTGATGTCCAACTGCACACGCATGCTCTTCCCAGCAGTACACGTTTCCCCATTCCTAACCAGCTGGCACGCATGCACACTCAATCCAAACCAGTTGGCACGCAATCCATTCCCACTTTGCCAATCCACCCCAACGTTTCCACTCTGCCAGCCTCACATGAGCTTACCAACATTTACAAGTGGGCCACAGTTTTTCAACCAGCCCAAACTTCTTTTAATCCCAATCTTGAGGACAAGATTGTTGTTGGGCCAGATAATAATTATAGCACGCCTATTCACACTACAAGAAAACCCACTTGGATGAAAGATTATGTGCCCATATAATTTGTTTTATTCCAGCATTGTTAAGTTAGTTTATTTTTCTCTTTTGGACCTAGCCTTTTTAGCTGATCCAACAAAAGTCTGTTGTATTTAAGCCACTTGACTTTTGAGAATTGAGTAGAGAAATTATTTAGAATTTATTTTCTTTCTTTTGTTTTATATTCATTCAATGGTAAATCCTAGATTTGATAGTAGTTGTTGATCCCCCTTCAATCACATGATCACATTCTGTATCTTTTTTAAAAGAAGATTGCATAAGATAGGATCTCAAAATAAAGCTTCAAGACTACACTTTTACATGAATATATAAGTGTAAAATCCAATAACAACTAACAACTTTAATATAAAAAGACACACTATTAGTACAAAAAAAAAGTGAGTCACATAAAAAGCCACCCTGGCCTGCATTCTTACACAAAATCACTGCCCCAACCTCAAAACAAAACTATGAAGGGTGCTTGGTAACCTATACAGGGTTAGCAGTTGCATTAGAAAACTTTCAAACACAAAAAATCTGAATATCTTAGTGATTATCCTTTTTTCGAGCAGCGGGCCAATTTCCACTCAGTTTGCTTGGACTTCGGCTTCTTGAGCTTGGAAAATCCATCATCGTCAGATTCATCGCTATCATCACCTTTCTTCTTACCACGCTTCTTCTCTGCTTTTCCATATACAATAATTTTCCTTTCATCTTTCTCCTCAACAGGCTCGGATCTCTCCCTGGGCTTCCAAATGAATAGAGATCTGAAAAATTATAACAGGTGACTTAGGACCATTAACATTCAAAAGCTCTTTATCTTCTAGTTGTTTAGGTGTGATGAATCATACCTAGAACTTCCAGTAGCTAGGATATCATCGCGTGGATGCAGCTTATTCACTGGACTGATGGTCGTGATGTTTGGGTCCATGACTTCCGCTACCAATTGCCCTGTGCTAATGTCTATAAAATCAATAGGATGCAGGGCTGCACCGTTGAAATTTTCACTTATATAACGGCCAACAACAGCAAGCGACTCGGATGAATCCTGCAATTACATTAGCAATATTGTTCCTTAAATAAGAATAAGAGAAACATCCTAAAGAGAGCAGTAAAAGCCACCTTTGGATCCCATTCAGCTTTGAAGGGTGTTAAATGGCGATTGAAATCATGGCTATGCACAATTTCTCGGCTAGGAGATTCCATGTTACCAAAGATAGAATCCCATATACGAAGACGGTTGTCCTGCGATGTAGTGAGAATTTTGTTTCCAGATATTGGAGAGAAATACGCAGAGTTAACAACACGCTTGTGCTCAAGGCTGCAGAGTGATGATCCAGCTTCTAAGCGACGCAGATCCCATATACGAGCCTATAAAAAAAATAGTTTCGTAGGCTGGTATTTCTAACATAAAACAAATGTACAGTTTTTTTTACTAACTTCAATTCAATATCAATGAATATATGGAATAAACGGGAAGAACTCACATAATGATCATTTCCACAAGTCAAAAGGATGTCCGGTTGAAGTGGATTGCAATGGATACCTACAACTTTACTACCTTTTTTATGAATCAGAACTGCATCACCATTCCTGTCGTTGGACCGCATGTCAACCCTATCAATGGCGAAAGGGGTTACATACTTTTGCCATGCTAACATGTTGGAAAATGAACATGTGGAGAAAGTAAAAAGCAATAGTATGCTGGTAAAACAAAGGAAGTTACTTACAAGTGAAGATAACCAAAGTTATCGGCGACAAGCACGAGACCTTTCTCACAGTTAACATCCATGCCATAGAGCATTTTCCAAGTGTTCGGACCCTAATAAAAACAACACATACAAATAAACTTTTTGTTGCAAAAAGACAAAACAGACATTTTCAGAATTACTTTGAGTAAATTCACGCGGTCAAGGGGTTAAAGAAACATGAGTAGGAAATAAGTTAAGAAAGAAACATTTGGAGAAAATGTTACCTGCCATCCACCCGGATTCAGGTTCATCGGAGAGGATGATATCCCAGTCTCCAAGTCAGTACAACTAACGGTTCCATCTGAGGATGCGGAATAGACCATGCAATCATTTCTAGGATTAAACCTACAAAATTTCCCATTTAGAGTCAAACATTTGAACTTCAGGCTAAAACATGCAAATAAACGAAATGATGAAAGCAACGGGTCAACTACACGAAGGTCGTGGTTTCATTAAGCATCTTACTTCATGGTATTCACTAAACAAGAATGTATGGTCCCATAGACTACTTTCTCGTATACTTTTTCAAAATCCCAGACTCCGATTTGTCCTTTCTAGTACAATTAAAGCAGGGAAAAAAGAATCAGTGGCTAAAAAAAGGCAAGGTTAAAATTATTCCCAACTAATGTAATTCATTGATTATAATGAGTAACCTTATCTCCCGATAACAGGATGTTATTCTTCGTCGGGTGGAACTCCAAACTTGTTACCCGTCTACTATGATATCTGATAACTGCGCAATGCACTTGGTCTGGGATCACACATTTTGGCTTGATCTATAGCATAAAACAGACAAACGGGAATTTCAAAACAAGAATCACATAACACTAGGCTCTACGATGAATATTGAATAGGTTGGAACAGGGTAGTACACAAACATTATGTAATCATTCGAGGAATATATTATTTCAAATTCAAGACTCTGCGTAAAAAAAAAAAATCCAGTTATTTCTTTCCACGGTGAAGAGGTAGAAAAAAAACCCTAAGCACAAGCAAAAAAATCTACATATGCCTTAAACCTAAAAGTAGATTTAGAATATTATCACTGATCTTTAAGCATGCATCATTCAGTATATAACTTGCAAGATAAGTATATGGCTAAAAATAGTCTATATTGTGTTTTGCAGCGGAAATATGTAGTAATATTGGACCTAAATTACAATGATATCACATTGAAATAAATAAAACAGTGAAAAGAATCACAACTGCAAATTAATGACACAGTAGAAATAAGAAGCTGTCAAATTCGTCACAACTAAAGCAAGATTGAATATTACTTAAAAAAATTAGTTAGACTTACCAGAGGAATGGCATGTCTTAGCTGACGTTCAAACACATACTCCAAGGGTTTAGTTGTTTTTCTGCGGGGTGCCGGAACAACACCATGCTCAGTAGAGACCCGATGTGGACAATTCAGAGTGGTATGCCCTTCAATTAAGAATCACAAAAGATGGTAAATATAAAAACAAAAATACATTCACAAACTGAACAGGTTACTATCAAACCAGAGAGACTAATAATGAGACAATGTCACCAAGATAATCGTTCTAATTGATAAAATAAAGAGTTAATGATGAAATATGGTTTTTATGTTGCTTCAATGTCACCAATAGCAGATTAAGGGAAAATAGTGGAACTCTAAAAATTCACTATGTAAAATAGCAGATAGCATTTTCAACAAATAGCAAAAACATCGCATTTGGAATAACTCAATTATATGTATAAAAAACATGCTGCATACATAAAAAAAAAGGAAATCGATGCAAAGCATAACTTATATATTGAAAAGTTTATACTAAGGTGAATACAGGAGTATTACTCATTGAATCTTCACTTTTTTAATACAAAGATATGTCAAATTTAGACTACAAACAGATTCTTCAGTTTAACTATTTCTAAAAACCTTAAAATTCTATTTTTTTTCCCGCTATTGCTTGTCCATCAGCCAACAGAAATTGCAATTGAGACCGAATGCCACTATTCCCCAAATAGCAAATCTAAAGGTAAGTCGCAGTTTTCAAAGTGGATCAAAATCCATCATGATATAGCACTATAGCGCCGTTTATTTGACAAAACAAAACAATTTAATCTGAGTTTTATATTCGCCATGTATAGCTTGGCAACAAAACAAAACCACATAGCTGACTCCAAAGTAGATGGCAGGATTGGTCCACAGATTAGTCGGTTCTTAGGCCCAGTACCTATGAAACACTGACTCAACATACTAAAAGCACGACTAGTATGTCAGACACTGATGCAACACTGACACATGTAGTGACATTCAATCAATATCATTTTCCTAAACAATTATCAATGGCTTCACATCAGTATCTGCGTGATGTATGTGCTTCACAGCCTGGTGAAGGTACATTGCCTCGACAAAATCAAATATGACAAGCTAAGCCATACACCCAAAACAAAACACTTCCATTTCATAATAAAATCAAGTTTAGACCTCATCATCACTTTCACAAACAAGCCACAAAATACCCAACACTTATTACATAAAACAACAAATCAACCCGATACATGTTCAAATACATTATATATCAGCATACCAACACAAACATCACGCAGAAGATAATAGTTATCACACTTACCAGGAGTTTTACACAGAAAACAAGGTTTCATTGGGCAATCAATATAAGTAGCACCCTTAAACCCTGCTTCATGTCCAGGCTTCTTACACACCTGCAACAACACCATAACAACAATACACAAAATCAACCACCAAAACAAAACAAAATCCCAATACCCATTAAGAAAAAATAAACAACTTCGTTGCAAAAATTAATTTTTTTCCCATTTGTTAAAAAAAAAGTAACCTTGCAAACTTTTTGGAGAGATAGAGTAATGGGTGTTTTCCCTTTACTGTTTGCAACAAAACCCAGTTCCATTTTCTTACTCTCGGCATTATCAGCAACCCCATTTTCTTCTTCTACGAGTATTTCTTCTTCTTCATCAGATGAACTCTGTTCCGAGTCAGAGTCTTTCTCAATGAGGACTTTCGGGAAAGAGGTTCTACGAGTGATCGGTGCCATACAGTTGAAGAAACGAAACCACCCTTTTGCGGGAAAATTGAAAGGCGCACGAAGACAAAAACAAAGGGTTGGAAACTTGGGAGTTGGAAGTTGGAACAAGAGTAGTATAAAGACAAACAGAGGAATGGAATGAATGGTTATGATTTCACCGCTTGTTTTTATTTTTTGGTTTTGAAATGATACACGTCACGGGTATGTTAAATGTTAAATGACATATTTACCCTACTATATTTATTGGAGAATACCTATTTCTTTAATTAATTTATAGGGTTTTAGATCAAAATTCATTCTAGAGTTTCATAATACTTTAGATATCATTTCAAGTTTTCAACTACCTGCCTAAGAAAACTAAATACCCCAATCATCCCAATATTATCCTTTTCAAAATTCAAAATTACCCATGACTTTGGTTATATTGGTAATTAACTAAATAGTTATGTATTTCATTAAACGTTTGCTCTACTTTTCTCACTTGTCATTCCGTAATTGGATCATCTTATTTCTTTATTTTAAACAATTTGTTTCTCTCAATTTCTTTTCTCCTCTGTAGTCTGAGTATGGTTTTAACCAAGACACTCTTTCTCACCACCAAGCGTTTGCTTCAAAAACTTTATTAGTGTTACTCGAAAGAAGTCATGCCGGAGAGGGCGATATCGCCGACTGCAATAGTTGTTCAGGTTTGACGCACATGATGATATTGTTTTCTCTATTATATCCAAACTTCCTCTCAAATCTTTCAAACAATTTCAATTCGTATGCAAATCATTGTCCCTTCTCTTTCCCTCATTTTCCTATCACTTTTCTTCCCATTTCTTCTCTTTATGTTATAAGACACCATTTTCTGCAGCAAGTATTGAAGCCTCGTATATTTCTTTTGCTGATTTCGGTTACATTCGTGCACCTATTTCAATTTTATGGGTTTTTTTATGTTCATTAGAAATATTCAAATGTCCTTAGTTTTGGTCACTTTAAGATGCTTTAGTGGCTATTTATGTATGATAAAACATTTAATGGCTTTTTTGATTCTTCTGGTTCTTGTGATTTCATTTTTCCTTTATTACATTTTATCCAAGATCATGTGGTTTTGTGTTTTGCTCACCACGTGTTCAATGAAACGCCTCCGTCGAATTTTTCCCATTTTATACACATTGTGGATAATATGAAAAACACTTTGTACTATGCATTGGATGCTATTTGTTTTTATTATACTTTATACTTGAGTATTTTGGTTGACAAGTTGTTTGCTTGTATCTCAGGTACACGATACTGACAACAACAACAGTGTCGATTTTTGTAAAATATATTTAATACCCTTTTTAGTCCTCTAACTATAGGCCTAGGTCCAATTTGGTCCTCTAACTTTTAAAAGTTCCAAATTGGTCCCTTACGTTATCTAACTTAATCAAATTGGTCATTTTCGTCAAATATTTGTAACGTCGTTAGAAATAAGTGGTGTGGCATCTGAGGTGGCGATTTTTGATGACGTGGCATCTGAGTGGCAGAATTATTTTTTATTAATTTTAATTAATTATTATAGAAAATCAATTTAAATTAATTTTCACAATCTTTAATATAAAATATTTGGACCTAAAGACAATAGGCCTCACAAGTACAGCTCATTAACCTACATTTATTATTAGTCTGTGCACAAAGGCTTTATAAAGACTCAACATTATTATTATAAAATCGATGTGGAACTTTAACAAAAGCTAATGCAACAAAACATTCATGCAACAGACAATAAATTGCTATTAGAGGCTGGGATCTGGATCTGATTCCTTCAGGGATCCTTGCAAGTGGAGGATTGAAGCAATATTTATGATACTCAACATCACAAGTATCACATAGTAGAACACTGTCATCGTCCCTATCAACGCCACATACTTTACAAACTCCCTCGTCCCAAGGGGCCTTTGGAATATCATTTGTTGATGCAATGAAAACATCAACTTCCTTTTTCATTTCTGCACTCAAGCATCCCACTTTAGCATACTCTGCAAACTTTTGGACATATGTGACAACCTGTACACAAGCAACTTCCTTTTCCATTTTAATGTTACTTTGCTTTGAGCTTACTAGTTACAATCAATTAATCTCCAAATTCGTGTGGAATCAAATGTTAACCCATACAAGAGTGAAGAAAGAAGTCCTGACTGAGCTACCTCCTAAAAAGGAGCTTATTGTACGAGTTGAATTGAGCAGCAAACAGAGAGAATATTATAAGGCAATTTTGATTCGTAATTATGAGATATTAACTCGCCGTGGTGTAGCACAAGTAAGATTCATGCTTTAGCAAACTGAGCCTTTTGGTGTTCTTTTCTTAACCGTAGCTTCATAAGGAAAGAAGCAAAGTGTGGCAACAGTATCTTAAGTAAGTGTTTCATGTGGTTTTTCTTGAACCAGATTTCTCTTAACAATGTTGTTATGGAACTACGTAAGCTATGTTGTCATCCGTACATGTTGGAAGGAGTTGAACCAGTTCTGAATGATGAAAAAGAAAAATACAAGGAAGCTTTGATACTATTATTTTTAAATGCCATAATGGTTGTTGTCTATTAGAAATACTGGTTTCTCTGCTTATTTGGTGCTAAATCTTGTTTCTCTTTTCATTTATAAATGAAATTTGCTAACTTTCTTAACTAAGAGGAAGTATTAATGGTATGGTTTCTTATTGGTTTCTTTTTATTGGCTCACGTGTTTAAAATTTTGCTTCCAAGTAGGCTCTTACATTATTAAGTTAGAAAATCAAAAACTATGCTTCATGAATTCTAGAGGTACCATTTTATATTCAGTTTTGGGTCAAAGGAATTGCAGTAGTTTGGTAAATGCCTCCACTTGCAAGAATGCCTCCACTTGCAGTAGAATGCCTCCACTTGCAAGAATGCCTCCACTTGCAGTACATTGCAGTAGTTTGGACAGATGGAAAACATTCTTCTAGGGATGGGCTTGGGATCATGGGTTCTAATAATACTCTTGTCTATGTTGCACCAGGCTTTGATGAGAGTTTAAGAACTTGTGGAGAAGTGAATGGTGTTTGCATTGAAGTCCCACATTGAATTTCTAGTAATAATTTCAAGTGTTTATAAAGCACTTTTAACACTATAATAATAAAACTTAAAAATTGGGCTAGTGCTTTAATGAACAATGTGTTTAGGTCCAAATATTTTATATTAAAGATTGTGAAAATTAATTTAAATTGATTTTCTAAAATAATTAATTAAAATTAATAAAAAATAATTCTACCACTCAGATGCCACGTCATCAAAAGTCATAAAAAATCGCCACCTCAGATGCCACATCACTTATTTCTAACGGTGTTACAAATATTTGACGGAAAAGACCAATTTGATTCAGTTAGATAACGTAAGGGACCAATTTGGAACTTTTAAAAGATAGAGGACCAAATTGGACCCAGGCCTATAGTTAGAGGACTAAAAAGGGTATTAAGCCAATATATTTTCTATGTCAGTGACATGCTTATGAAGGGACAGTGGGAAAAGAAACCAGTCTTCCCGTTTTACCTGGAACTTATTAAGGACTTGGTGCACTTGTCCATGTATATGTGCTTCTTCTTTGTTATTTTTGTGTAAGTGCCCAGTCAATTATATTATCGACATTTATATATGTGTGAGTGTGTGTGTATTAGAGGTGATAGTCTTTGTTTTAGTGTGTGTCTCATTAAGATTTACCCATTTAATCTTTGGGTTGCACTTAAAATAGTGTACTGTATTAATTCACAATGATACTTGAGCTTTATGTTACACTCTCATGCATACATTTGGTTTATGTTACACTGCATGCATACATTTGGTTTCTGTTTTTCGTACTCATTTTATTTTGGTTTGATTTCATGTTTAACCTTTCATCAATTATCTTTCTGTTTTTTAACTTGAAATTTATCTTTTTTTCCATGCATACATTTGGTTTATGTTACACTGGCAACCTTTTACTAATGAAAGTTTGAAAGTGTAGATAATTTTAACAATCATATGGTTTCAAGAGAACAATTTGATGGATCGCTTGGTAACTACACAAATGATACCAAGAGAACAATTTCTTAATATGGTTTCAATACTCTCAAGGAAAAGGTTGTTCAATTCGATGAGGTGACTGTGAAAAGATTTTATGCTGAGCACTCTTCACAAGGTTTATTTTATCTATAGTTTTTGTTCTTTTTTATTACTTTTCTCAAACTATTTAAATGTTTAAGCATCAGGTTTGGTCATCTCTTTAAATGTTTGTTTCATTGTGAAATAATAAAGTTTTGATCATCTATTTAAAAAATAAACTTTTCTCCAACTATTTAAAAGTTTAAGCATCAATTTCCTCCATCTCTTTTAATGTTGAAATGTTTTTTTAACTCTTTACTTTTATAGAGGGCACTAATACTCCATAATTTTTTTTATAAATAAGACATCTAAAATGATGTAAAACTTAATAAATCAAATATAAATTTATTTTTAATTATTTTTATATAATATTTAAATAACTCTTTATCTTAAAAATGTAATTGGAATAGTTCATAAAGTCGCACGGGACACAACCCATTAGATTTCGCCAAAAAAACAAGCACATATATTGCTTCCAATGATGTGACACGGAAGATAATTAGTTAGATTTCATTTTTTCACTGTTCTATAAAAAGGTTTATGAAGTGACACAGGACAAACCAATTATATTCAAACAATAAATCATGCATAAATATTGCTCTCAAAAATGAAAAGTCTAAAATCTTGATTATTATGCATTTCAATCTTTTCAGTGTAATGTTTAAAATGTGCTTGAAATACTTCATAAAGTGACACAACATACAATCAGTTAGATCCAAACAAAAATCATGCATAAATATTACTCATAATGTGCATTTGAATATAATCCAGCTACCAATATTCTAATAATATATCTCATATTCTTTTTATACCCGTGCGGACGCACGAGTCTTCTACTAGTATTCTCTATTATTCTCATTTCTAAGATCTTTTAGGCTTTATTCAAATTTTCTCCTTATGATGATCAAATTTTCATTTTTAAGCATGCAACAATTTAGAAATGTTTGAAAATTTTACCGTAGTGTTTTTTTTTTAATCTATGGCAAAGTTTTTTGGTGAATAGTTATTCTCCCCGTTCATTTTTAAGTGTTATTCCAAAGTTAAAGTAGTATTGATTGTTATTTTGTGAAAACTACTCTTATTTATTTACTACTGAGAGAAAAGAGTCAAATAAATTAATAAAAAATTAAGAGTAAAATAGATAAAAATAATAATCATTGCTTAAAAAATAACAATAATTATTAACTTTCTTTTATGTGTAAAAAATAAAATAAAAAAATGACATCTATAAAGGAACAGAGAGACGAAGTATCTCACAAATTTTTACTCATAAATTGAGTTTATAACAAAATATCTTTTTGACAAAATAATAAGATATTTATCATATAGGAAAATTATATGTTTTGGAAAAGACCATACTACCCTTTCTTCTTAATCGGCCACGCATTCTTTTTAAGGGCAAAATGTGTATAAAGTAACTAATTTTCAACCAATTGCACCATCTGCTTTCAAACAAATCGAATATCTCCATTGGGTCTACTAAACTTCCATTTGTTTTTATTATAATACACATATTTAGTAACCTGCTATACTTATTTTTTCTTTACACGGCAGAACATTTTCTTCTTTAACGATACAGATTTCAAAATTTTGCATTTTTCAAATAAACAATGTCACATCACTATATCTTCCTATTGTCGTCTATTGCACGTTTCCTCCCATTTATTTTCCTTCTACAAACGCATCATATCTCTTCTTACACGTATCTCTTCCATTTTCCAACACTTTTTATCTCAACCTTCTCTCTTCTTTCTTCCATAAGGACAACATCAGTTTTGCTTTCAAACCCCATTTCCCATCGTCTTTATCTTACTTTTCTTCAACATGGTAAGACCCTTTGAGATGATCAAGGACATTAATGGTTATAAAGAACTTTGGAAAATTGTTGTCAAAGTCTACCATAAATGGAAGGTTACTTCTAATACAAAGGAGCATTTGAGCTTATTGTTATAGACAAATAAGTGAGTTTCTATTGTCCCTATTAATTTCGTTTTACCTTTCTATGTTTGTTTCATTTTTATGGTTTCCTTTATTTCCTTTTACCTATTTATGTTTCATTTGTTTTTAGGGTTGTGTATGTTCCGTGTTATCTGGTTTTCTGGATTTTTCCATTTTTTTGGTCAGAAAGTCGTGGTTTTTAATGGTTTTCGCCCTCGATTCTATTTCGTTATAATTTGTGCTGGTTTGTGATTTTTATAATAGATGTTTTTATAGCTGATGTCAAGTTTATGATTCGCATTTTTTATGGTTTATGGTTTGCATTTTTTTATGGTTTATGGTTTAACATCAATGTTATTACTGGTTTATCTTACATATGTCGATGGGTATACACTATTTGAGGTTTCCTTTATATCTTTGCATTTATTTTGCTCTATATCTCTATACTAAAGGTGAGGTTGCATATACTCATTCCTGGTTTAGGTTTTGGCATTAACTAATGTTTAGGGTTTACCATTTACAGGGTACTGATATTCATGTGATTGTTCCGACAGTGTTTAACCAAGCATTCGATTCAGTTTTATCAGTTAACAGTACTTGCACCATTGCAAACTTCCAAGTTCAACTGAATGATTTAATGTTCAAAGCCTCTGACCATAAATATCTGTTGAAATTCATTGGTGGAACAACAGTAGGAAACAACAACAAACATGAAATCCCTGACAAAGTTATTAAGTTCACCTCTTTTGTTGATATAATATTAGGCAAATGGAAGAAAAATCTCCTTATAGATATTATTTTTATGTCTCAATATTCCTGATTCATGAATCACTTTGGCATACACATTCTAATCATTGTTTCAAATATAAATACAAATGTAATAGGGGTGGTTGACAAAATCGGATACACGCAATCGCAATCAGGGAGTAAAAATTGTAGGTTAACTTGGTCTTGAAATATTTGGGGTATGTTATATAACAACTCAACATTATTTTTGGTTCTCTTTCTTACTTTTGTTTCAATGATTCTGTTTTTTGTCTCCATTTCACGACAAGTAGCAATAACACCATCAATTGTACCCTATGGGAAGCGGACGCTTTGCAATTCTTCACTTACAAACATAAACAGACAGATTCTTCTTTCAAAACTATTATTGTAATGTAGTACGCCAAGGTCAAAGAAGAAGGTTGTTACATATATGATGATGGAATCCATTTTCCTTTCCTTAATTTTTTTTACATTTATAACCATGTTAATTTTTAATTACTGTACACAACTTAATAACATTATATTTTTGTAGTTAAGTATCCACTTTTTGTTACAAACACTTACAATGTTACCAAAATGCATATCAATTAGCATTTGCCTCAGATCATCAATTTTCATAATAGGTAATATATATATATATACACACACACACACACGCGCGCGTGCGCGTGCGCCATTATGATTAGAATTGTTATATATTTTAGTCAAATTTGATTCCTTCTTCATGTTGATTTGTTATGTCAATTGGATCAATTCATAACCTTATGATTTCTATCAATATAGAAATCAAGAACAGAACTTCAAATAAATCCCTATGAGTCAGATATGCGATCAACTCATATCCCTTATAGCCATACTATGAATACAATTATTAGAATGAAAGCGGAAACGTACCTGAGTCCACCATTGGAAATAGTTGAAGGTTATCGGGCATGTGATCTTCAAATTGTAGAGTTCCTTATGGTTCATTGAATCTCCTTTGATGGGGATGAAGAGAGAATTTTCCTGATGAGCTTTTTTCACAATGTCTAAAATGGGGACCATAACCCCTATAAATAACCTTAGGGTTATTTCTTAGTATTCAACGTTCTAATTTAACCCCTTATCAAATTAGATATTAACTTATGGTATCTACACAGTAATGTTACCTTTCACGATACTTATGCTTCTAGCCACAGACTTGTTATTAATTAGACCACTACAACTCTTCCTAATTACATAATGACCCTAACACATGTAATATTACATTTGTGACCCAAAAATTCTAACAATCTCCAACTAGTCACATATGTAATTTTACACATGTGTTAGACTTTTTGAGCTCGAAATTTGCCATTATATTCATTAAGCATATCCAAATTATCTCGTCCATTAGTCATGCCAATATATAGAATCAAGGTGATTTTCGTTATGTCAATCATAACTAAACTGATCAATGATCACCAATAGTGACACAACTAAATGACATAGATCCATCATGAAATGTGTAGCATGAAAATCACATGAAGTTGGTCTGGTTATGTCGATTTTCAACTGGTTCTACTTTACTTTAGTGAGATCATTGTTGATGCGGTAAAGCGGCAAGCAAAAATTATTGAGTACCCAGTTTTGTCGCCTCCACAAGAATCGGTGCGATGGAAAGAACATCGTTCAACGGTCTCTACGTTTCTTAGCTTGTTGTAAAAGATTTGGTTGAAAGATTCAAGGTACAATAGATAAAAGCATAAAATATAAAGACGGAAAATATAAAGTAAAAACTTAAAATAAATGGAGCCTTGTTGGGATTAGACTTTCATCAATCGATAACACATGTATTTGTATGACCAGTTAAACACAAATCAATCATTCGTCTAATACCCTCATGTATCACCCACAACAGAGGTTATGTCTAACGCAAAGTCGATACAACATCAGTATTGTCTCATTGGTAATGTCTCATGTAACTCAACAATACAGAGCATTAAGAACTGATACTCACACGGATTTTAAATCTAAATCTATGCCTAGAGTTTAGAACCTAACAGGTATTCATCCTAGATCTAGATCTGAAGAGTATATGTCTATAGCGGTTCAAATCAATGTGTAAACAAGTAAATAAGGATAACATACATATCAGATAAATGATTGATTCATATAAAACGCCATGATCAGAATACATGCATACGATTAACCTTTTTTAACATGTATTCGACTAATTTATGTATGTGAACATAGTTCTTCATCTCTATTATGACGCATCCTCACAATATCATTTATGTTTAAAGCGTTATCGTGGGCTTTACCGTATTAATCACTAGATGATGTCTCATGCTAACAATCAACACAATAAAAGCTAGATACTAGTGAATATCAACTCACAAATCTATGTCTAGAGTTTGCTCATTGATAGATGAATATCTTAAACCCATTAAGATGAAATCAAAGACAACATCAATATTGAATCAAACTAGTTCACAAATGCATAGATTAAAAGAAATACATAAGGTATCAATAGATTACATCCAACCCCAACAAGAGATCGAAGTACTTACTCGAAGATCAAGCTCTAATTTGCTTGTGTTTGGACTTCTCCCTCTTAGAGTTTTGTGTTTCTCTCTCTAAAATATATTTGGAATGAAGAGAGATAAAGTTCTACCTCTGAAAAACTAAGTTATCTTTATAAAAAGCAAGAAAAGTACATAAATAGCCTTACAAAATGTGTCTCGTTCGCACTGCAAACTTCCTCTTCGCACTGCGAAGTCTACTTTTAGGCACATGAAGTGCCTCTGAACAGTTAAATCTCCCCTGAGAAAATATCTAAGCTTGCACTGCGAACTTCTTCGCCCAGGCCTCGCATTGCATTCAGTGAGGTGTTTCGCTACTGCCATCCAAAATTTCCAGTTCGCCTTGGCCTCGCTTTGAGCTCCTACTGCGAGCTCGCCTTGACTTCGCTTTTGGTTCACATTGCGAACTTGTTGAATATTCTTCTTTTCTTTGGCTTCCTTGTCCATTCATTTATGCCTTTCTTATTTGATATTCAAGCCTAATTCTTGCACAATAACACACAAATCAAGGCATCCAAAGGTACATGCATTTTTATTGAAGATTCACACAAGAACATTGAATAAACCAATTAAAACATAAGTAAAGAGTTAAAAAATGCCAAGAATAATGGTTCAAATTAAGACATATTTAACATTCAACAAACTCTCCCCAACTAGATTTTTGCTTGTCCTCAAGCAAAGTATGCCCCTCATGAAAACAAGAGGATTTGCTCTAACATAAAATTCAACCAAGAAAATATTTATGGTTCAAATTCAACATAAGAATGTACACAAGCAATGTTCACTACTTCCTAGAATCAATTAATGATAAAGAATTTAGATCTTAAAACAAATATCATGCAATGTTTCAAAAAACAACTAAACTCTTATACTTGAATCACTCTAACACTCCTCTTCAATTAATGGATGAAGGAAATTTGTGTGTTTGCAAACTCGTGACAATTACACTCATCTAACAAACAATGCTAACAACAATTCAATTCATACATTCATCAATCAATAAAAAATGAAACCATGGAAGCAAAAGATCACTAAGGGCTTTTAAGGTTGTATTTTGGCCAGGTTCACAACAAAGGGTCATTTCTAAAGGCCATTGAATTGAAATCGCCAATGCAAAAGAGACACTCACTACACAAGGTATTTACACATTACAACTTCATTCACCAATCACTTATCTCTATTGCTCACCTTTTCAAACTTCCTTTTGCACATTTATTTTTCATTCTCTATTTTTCTCTTTCAAGCTAGCATTCTTTTTCTTTTCTTTTTCACATTTATATTCACAAATTTTCTTTGCTTGTTTGAAATTTTTCAAAATTTTTAGCAACCTACCATTTTTTTTCTTTCATTCTACCCAACTTGAATTCAATCAAACCTCAAGTGAATGTTCCTTACTTTTTATGGCAAGGAAATCAATTTAGAATAATGTTCAAAGGTTTCAAGAATTTTTTTTAGAATCCCACAAAATTCAATGATGAACTAAACTTTCAAAATATGTACATAAACCAAGTTCATCACTAAAATGGGATCTAATCTGTTTAGGCTCAAAGGGGTTAACAAATTCTCACTACTCACGGGTAAGTTACTTTTAGATATGGTTGTGCTCAATATAAAGAAATGCCTTGATCATTTCTATTGCTTCCACAAATTCACAATATTCAAAAGATTAAGCATGAATCGAACAAATTAAACAAAGTTATCAGTCATCCAAACATTTAGTAAACAATGGAGGTTTCTCACAATTTGTGGCTTTTGGACCTAAGTGACTCAAGCATTCAAATAAGTTGTAAAATGAAACATGAATACACATTTGTACAAAGCACAAAATTCTTAATCATTCTACAATTCTAGAAAGTGGCGACCATGTACCTTGCCTGCATTCATCACATTAAAAATCCTATCATCACCATCCGATCTTGGTAGAATCTTCATTGGATACTTTTTTTGTAAAAGATCAACCAATATAGAAGTTCTCATCAACAACTATCCCTAACCAACACATGAGCAAATGTGAAAGGAAACGCGTATATATACATTATAAACAATTGTACACAACTCAAAAATATAGTAACTATTGCAATGCGATTCAATATCAAAAAACCAATCCCCGGCAACGGTGCCATTTTGTTGATGCGATAAAGCAGCAAGCAAAAATTATTGAGTACCCTATTTTTTCGTCTCCACAAGGATTAGTGCAAGGGAAAGAACGTCGTTCAACAGTCTTTACGTTTCTAAGCTTGTTGTGAAAGATTTGGTTGAAAGATTCAAGGTACAATAGATAAAAGCGAAAAATATAAAGACAAAAAATATAAAGTAAATACTTAAAATAAACGGAGCCTTGTTGGGATCGGACTTTCATCAATCGATAACACATTCATTCTTCTGACCAATTAAACACAAATCAATCATTCGTCTAATACCCTCACGTATCACCCACAACAGAGGTTATGTCTAATGCAAAGTCGAGAGAACAACACTATTGTCTCATTGGTAATGTCTCACGCAACTCAATAACACAGAGCATTAAGAACCGATACTCACGCGAATGTTAAATCTAAATCTATGTCTAGAGTTTAGAACCTAACAAGTATTCATCCTAGATCCAGATCTGAAGAATATATGTCTATATCGGTTCAAATTAATGTGTAAACAAGGATAACATTCATATCAGATAAATGATTGATTCATATAAAATGTCATGATCAGAATACGTACATACGATTAACCCTTTTTAACATGTATTCAAATAATTTATGTATGTGAACATAGTTCTTCATCTCTATTATCACGCATCCTCACAATACCGTTTATGTCTAAAGCGTTATAGTGGGCTTTACCATATTAATCACTAGATGATGTCTCATGCTAACAATTAACACAATAAAAGCTAGATACCAATGAATATCAACTCATAAATCTAGGTCTAGAGTTTGCTCATTGATAGATGAATATCCTAAACCCATTAAAATGAAATCAAAGACAACATCAATATTGAATCAAACTAGTTCATAAATACATAGATTAAAAGAAATACATAAGGTATCAATAGATTACATCCAACCCCAACAAGAGATCAAAGTACTTACTCGAAGATCAAGCTCCGATTTGCTTGTGTTTGGACTTCTCCCACTTAGGGTTTTATGTTTCTCTCTCTAAAATATATTTGGAATGAAGAGAGATAAATTTCTATCTCTGAAAATCTAAGTTATCTTTCTAAAAAGCAAGAAAAATACATAAATAGCATTACAAAATCTGTCTCGTTCGCACTGCGAAGTCTACTTTTAGGCACATGAAGTGCCTCTGAACAGTTAAATCGCCCTTGAGAAAATATCTAAGCTCGCACTGCGAGCTCATGTTCGCATTGTAAACTTCTTTGCCCAGGTCTCGCACTGCGTTCAGTGAGGCGTTTCGCTACTGCCATCCAAAATTTCCATTTCGCCTTGGCCTCGCTTTGAGCTCGCACTGCGAGCTCGCCTTGACTTCGCTTCTGGTTTGCACTGCGAACTTGCTGAATCTTCTTCTTTTCTTTGGCTTCCTTGTCTATTCATTTGTGCCTTTTTTCTTTGATATTCAAGCCTAATTCCTGCACAATAACACAAAAATCAAGGCATCCAAAGGTACATGCAATTTTATTGAAGATTCACACAAGAACATTGAATAAATCAATTAAAACATAAGTAAATAGTTGAAAAGTGCCAAGAATAATGGTTTAAATTAAGACAATATTTAGCATTTAACAATCATTCAATAAATTTATTGTACAAAATGTAAAGTGTTGAATATCAGACATTATTAATTGGAAAATATCCAAAATCATAGTATGCATACATAATACTAAACACAAAACATAAAATTCATAATTGACTAACTCTCACTAAACCAAAGACTCCTCTAACGTTAAAATACTCATGTGAGCAGTGTGCTCATGAAAGACCTTGGGTGGAAAACCTTTTGTAAGAGGATATAGTATCATGGAGTTTTTCCCCAAGTGTTATATGAAAATCTGTCCATTTTGTACCATTTCCTTAACAAATAGGAACTTTATGGCAATATGTTTTGACTTGGTCGAGCTTCTATTATTGTTGGAATACACGACGGCTGATTTGTTGTCATAGTATAACTTAAGTGGCATTTCAATTCCTTCCACAATTTTCAGCCTAGTGACAAGATTCTTCAGCCAAATCCAATGGTTGGATGCCTCATAACATGCTATAAACTCTGGTGCCATGGTGGATTAAGCTGTAAGAGTTTTCTTGGCATTGCGCCAAGAAATTGCACCGCCAACCAACATGTGGATATAGGCTGAAATGGATATTTTACTGTCTTGA
Source organism: Lathyrus tuberosus (assembly GCA_022829125.1). Classification (NCBI taxonomy): domain Eukaryota; kingdom Viridiplantae; phylum Streptophyta; class Magnoliopsida; order Fabales; family Fabaceae; genus Lathyrus; species Lathyrus tuberosus. The sequence goes on along the minus strand of JALAZF010000249.1, from coordinate 6,464,686 downwards.
CATCCAGCAAAATCTGAGTCAGAGTATCCAATTATCTCTAACTGGTTTGACCTCATATATGTGAGCATATAGTCTTATGTCTCTTTAAATACCTCATAACTTTTTTGGATGCTTTCCAATGATCCATTCCTGGATTGCTCAAATATCTGCCTAACATCCCAACTATGAACGTAATATCTAGACGCGTACATACTTGGGAATACATCAGACTCCCTACTACTGACGTATAAGGATTCGTTTGCATTTCTTGAATTTTTAAGTTTCCTTTTGGGCACTGATTAAGACTAAATTTGTCTCCCTTAGTGATTGGAGTAATGCCTGATTTACATTCCTGCATGTCAAACCTTTTAAGCACCTTTTTGATATAGCTCATTTGTGATAATCCTAGAATACCACGAGATTGGTCTCAATGTATCTGAATTCCTAATATAAAGGAGGCATCACCAAGATCTTTCATTTCAAATTTTCCTGATAGAAATTTCTTAGTTTCGTTCATCATGCATATATCATTTGTGTCAAGTAGCATGTTATCTACATACAAGACTAGGAAAATGTACTTGCTCCCACTGAATTTGTGATATACACAATCTTCAACAACATTCACCTCAAAACTAAATGAGATAATTACTTCATGAATCTTGTGGTACCACTGACTAGACACCTACTTTAGTCCATAAATGGATTTTGTCAATTTGCAAATTATATTCTTAGAGTATCCTGACACAAAGTTTTTGGTTGCACCATATAGATCGTTTCATCAATGTTGCCATTGAGAAATATCATCTTGACATCCATTTCGTGAAGTTCCAAATCATAATGTGCAACAAGAGCCAAGATTGTCTTGAAAGAGTATTTCGATGAACCGTAGAGAAAGTCTCTTTAAAGTTAATCTCTTCCTTTTGGGTATAGCCCTTATCCACAAGACGAGCCTTGTACCTCTCCACATTACTGTTAGAATGTCACTTGGCCTTAAAAATCCATTTGCAACAAATAGATTTCACACCTTCTGGTAATAGGACAATTTCCCAAACTTTATTGTCTTGCATGGACTTATACTCCTCTTTCATTGCTTCAATCCACTTTTCTGAGTTGGAATCATGCATGACTTGGCCGAAGTTGATTGGATCATCTTCCATCATACCATTATTTTCCTCATGTTCTTGGAGAAAGACTATGTAATCATCCGGAATAATATTTCTCCTTTCTTTAGTGGATCTCTGCAAAGGTATTGGTTCTTGTAACACATGTTCTTGAGGATTTTTTGTTTGTTCTCATGAATTACCAAATCATATTGAGTATGAGGAAAGTTAACAATATTTTGTGGAGGTTCTATACTTGTTTGATCAAAAGCAACTGTATGAATCAGTTTTGGAATTGTTATGGGTTATTCCTCTAAAACAAAGTCTATAACCTTACTATTCTCCCCAAACTCAATGTCCTCAAAAAAATGTGGTTGTTCCCGTCTCAAAAACTGAATGTAATTTGTAAAATTTATAGCCCCTACATCTTTCAGAATAGCCAATAAAGTAGTTGCTCATTGTTCGGGAGTCTAATTTATTTTCATTTGGCCTATAAGGCCTTGCCTCAGCTGGACATCCCCACACATGAAAACTTTTCAGGCGAGGATTTCGCCACGTCCAAAGTTCATTAGGTGTTTTGGCAGCTACTTTTGTTGGTACTCTATTTATAATATAAGTCGCAGTCTTTAGTGCATGCCCCGAAGTGACTATGGCAAGGTAGAATGAGAAATCATTCTCCTTACCATATCCGTAAGAGTCTGGTTTCGTCTTTCAGCAACACTGTTCATGCCAGGTGATCCTGACATGGTATATTGTGGGACAATTCCACATTCCTCTATGTATTTGGCAAGAGGCCCTGGATATTGTTATCCTGAACCTTCATATTTGTTGTAATATTCACTGCCACTGTCAGATTTGACTTTCTTGATTCTTTTGTCGAGTTGATTCTCAACTTCAGCCTTAAATAAGTTGAACACATCCAATAATTGAGACTTTTGATGTATAAGAAATATGTAGGAATATCTAGAGTAATCGTTTATGAATGATATAAAATATTGTTGACTATTCCAAGAAGGTGTCGGAGATGGACCACAAATGTCAGTATGTATTAATTCTAAGAAATCCAAAACTCTATATGCACCAAATTTCTTTATTTTGATCTGTTTGCCTTTAACACATTCAACATAAACATCAAAGTTTGTTAGGTCAATGGAATTTAAAATTCCATGCGACACTAGTCGTTCAACTATATTTTAGAGATGTGACCTAGACGATTGTGCCATAATGCCCAAGAATCATTATTATCAAGTTTACGCTTAGTACCACATGATTCCACATTTAAGGATTCACCATAGGTAGCTATTGTGTCAAACAAATATAAAATATCATGACTCATAAGTGAACCAGTTCCAACAATATTTGAATTAAAAGACAACTTAAACATATTATTCCCAAATGAACACAAATAACATGATTTGTCCAAATAAGAAACCGAAGTTAAATTCCATCTAAATGATGACACAACAAAAGTGTCTTTTAAATCCAAATAAAATCAATACCTAATAATAATCTAAAATTCCCTACAGATTCCACCTCCATCAACTTGCCATTTCCAATATAGATGTATCTTTCAACATCATTTGACTTATGGTAGTTCAGGAAACCCTGCATTAAAACACTAATGTTAGTAGTTGCACCTGAGTCTAACCACCATGTGTTTCTAGGTACTGAAGCTAAATTGACCTCAGACAAGACCAAAGTGATAAATGTGCCTTTCTTTGCACGCCAAGTGTGATATTTAGGACACTTCTTCTTCAAATGTCCAGACGTTTTGCAAAAGGAACAATTATCATCATGTTTTTCTTTCTTTTATGCTGGAACATTTATAGCTTCATTCTTGGCTCATACGTTTTCTTTCTTTTGCCCTTATCTTTAGAGGTGCTAACAAAATGAGCACTTTTTGTATTTTCATGTTTCATCCTTTCCTCTTCTTGCACACAAAATGAAATGAGCTCATTAAGAGACCATTTATCCTTCTGACAGTTATAAGATATCTTAAAGTAACCAAACTGTGAAGGAAGAGAAAGTAATACTAAATGAATGAGCAAGTCTTCATAATGCTCAAGGTTTTGTGTCTTAGTTTTCAAACAATATTTGACATGCTCGTAATGTATTCCCTTATATTTCATTTGCCTTGATACTTCGTAGAAATCAAGTTTTGAAGAAGAGTACTTTTTCTTCCTTATCACTTTTCTTAAAGCGCATTTCAATCTCAGTAAGGAAATCATTGGCATTAGTTATATCTTCTGATATAGTATGCCTAAAGACCTCAGGAATGTCACGCTTAATGATTATGAGACACATGCGATTGGAGCAATCTCACTTCTCATAATCTTTCCTCTGTTCAGAGGTGGTAGATTCCGTAGGAGAAGCAAGTTGCTTATTTCTTGATGTAAGGTTAAGATCCATGCAGTTAAGAATAATTTATATGTTCTCTTTCTAATCCTTGAAATTTTCCCCATTAAGGATCGAAACCGAATTCAGATTAACGGATATTGAAGCAATTGTAGCTGAAAAAGAACAACAAAATTAAACATTTAAATGTACTCACATAAAATAAAACTGAAGTATCAAATTGTTTAAATAAAGATATAACTCATCTCAAGATACCTAGTGCACCATTAATATTGAGTTTTTGGATACTAATATTAACTGCTAGTGGTATTATTGTTGTAACACTCAAATATTGATAATAAAAGAGAATGTCGAAAAATAAACCCCTCTTTGTATTGATTTATTATTCACACGTGAAACCTTATAATTATCACATGTTTACCATCACAAGCGCATATGAAAATCAGCCAACCACCAACTGTCCTTTGGGTCAATTGATACTCATATGGACAAACATACCCACAACCAGAAAAATATTTAACATTTTTCAAAAACAGTATCCATTAAAGAGGTCACTTTGGTGACTTTTTCATTTCAACTACTCACTTAAAAGGTTAAATTACTGTATAAAATACAATTTATAGTCAAATTCGAACAAAACTGATCCAAAAAAAAAAATAATAATAATAATATATTGTTGATTAAACATGTAATATAATATGTAATATTGGAACAGAAAACAATATAACATGTTATGTTTGACCGTGTAATATAACAAAATTGTTCCAACGTAAATGAATTTCTTGGTGGATAAACAACAACACTGTGACAATAGACTTTTGCGAGAAGAAATTCACGTTTTTAAAGCAATTTCACTATATTAAAAAAAAAGGAAAACAATTGTTTATAGTATACAGTACAATATTGGTAACCGGTAAGTAATTCATACAAATGGTTTTTGCAAAACAGTGTTGAAATCGAGTTTTTTCTCAAATACTACCCGATTTTTTTCGGATTTTGTGGAGTTGAAAAAGTATTCTGAATACCATTATCGTTACAAAATTTCTCTAATTCCTCATTCTGGAGTTCTCCATCGTGAACACTTCTGATTAATGCAGTGCTTAATCCTTTCTCATTATGGATAACCCTGGCTAGTTTTTGAAATGCATCGAATGCATCTCTTTTTTGAGATACGAATGGTGTAGCGAGAGTAGTCATCCATAACTACAAGAGCATAAACATTACCATCAATACTTATAGTTCTAGATGGGCCAAAAAGATCCATGTAAAGTATTTGAAATGGATGATATGTGGAAACATTATTCTTTGCTTTAAATGTGGTTGTTACTTGCTTACCTATTGGCAAGCATCACATAATATGTTATTTTTTAAATAAACTTCTGGCAGACCAACTACGAGATTCTTGTAGACCAACTTGTTTAAGTGGTCCATGTGGATGTGAGTTATCCTACCATGTCATGACCAAGATTCATCCTCGTTAATCAGGAGACATGCATCATTTGAAGGAATTTTATTTAAATTCATTGTGTATATATTTCCACTTCTTGAGCTCGTAAATAGAGTTTCATTTAATTTAGATTTTATGACCATGTATTCAAAAGAATCAAAGGTTACACTATTACCTTTGTCACATATTTGACTTATACTAATTAATTATGTTTTAACCCTTTAACCAAAATAACTTCACCAATCGTTGGACTGGGGGACTTACCAACAATACCAAAACCTAAAATATTTCCATTATTATTGTCACCATAATATAAAAACCTCCCTTCTTATGAGTGAATAAGGAGAACAAATTTGCATCACCATTCATATGCTTTGAACAACCACTATCAAGGTACCATTTAGATTTCAAAACTGTAAAGCATTCCTACAATAAAAACATAGGTCTTAACTTTAGGTACCCATACCATTTTGGTTCCTTTACTGTTAGTTCCATAAATACTTTCACCATTAGATTTAGAAATAGAATGATCCAATGAGGAAAATGTATTTTCTTTTTACTGTCTTGTTTGTCATTTGTCAAGATTCTTGAGGTGGTTATTAGGGAAAGCTCGAGAGATGACTTTGTTGCCAAAAAGGTACATAGTTTTAGGGGCATTGGTTTTAAGGAGGTCACTAGGAGCTTTTCTTTCTCAAATCTTCCTTTAACCCACCCAAAGTACATCTTTGAATCTAAGCAAGAACGAAAAGCTCATACCTACGTTATGGAACATCGTTGTGCTTTTAGTTGTGATCCTTCTGATAATTGAGTAATATGGTGGATAAAATATCAATCACATGCTTATATTTATGGTCGATTTTTTTAATCTATTGACACTGAAACAGGAATGGATCGAGGCGACCATCAGACCGACATGTAGACTATAAATGAAGACCAATCCGCTATGGGTGGATCAAAAGATGTTGGACATTGTTTCTGTCTTTGCTAGTAAAATATATTTGGTCAATGTTTTCACCAAGGTGGGTTCCTCTTCTGAATGGGAGGTTATCTACCCAAAGGGGGACAAGATATTGTGCAAGAAACATAAGGGGTGTATTTTTCCTTTCCACAAATGTTTATTTTCTCGTATAAGGCTTCAACTTCCCTTTAATGATTTTGAGGTTGGGGTTTTGAATCACATGGGAATTTCCCATTCGTAACTGCTTCATGTAAGTTGGGCATACATAAGAGTCTTTCAATATTTGTGTGAATATAAAAGGGAAATGTCGACTCAAAAGCTCTTCTTCCACCTTTTCAACATCTACGTATGTCAGCTGAGTGGAAATGGGCCAAGGTTTTCTCTCCCTTTGGTATGGTAAGAAGATGTCTGAGGAGTAAATTGATAGTATGGAGAATTTCAAGGTTAATATTATCTAGTCGCACTTCTTACTGAAGTTTATCATGCAAGTATTTTGGAGGCTCGTCTCGAAGTTCCCCTAAGATGTATTGACAAACTCCTGAAGTTTTGGTTGCAAAATTATTACATGGCCAATTCAAGAATCTATATTTACCCACCTAGTGATTTATCTCAAGAGGAAGCCCATTAGAATAATAAGCTTACAAATTTCATGGAAGATGTTGGCTTTGTCGAAGGTATTGGACCTTTTGTTGTCATGCCTGAGAAGCGAAATAAGCGGTATATAGAGACATGCTTGATGGTAGGGAAAGCTGCCAAAGAGGAGAGGTGTGACATCTTCGGTAAGGGGTAGAGAACTTTACCTTTTTGATTAATCATTCCGAAAATAATGTTCTTATTTTTTTTACTTTGTTACCCCACCCCTTGCAAATAAGATGGGTTGCTTCAAAATGATGGTCTAGAAGAGGAGGATATTGAGACATACGTTGTTGCAATGTGAAGATGAAATCCACCTATTCCATAAGAGGTTCATCCCTTATATGCATTTGTTGCTCATGCTTTTCCAACTTCTCCTCACCCAGAACAACCTAAGATATGATGTTCTCCCTCACTGGGAGTTAACCAACCTTGATATAAGGGTCTTCCAGCTAGCATGTGAGTGAAGATGTTCCTAGGTCATCATTAAGAATAAAAGGTAAGGGTTCAAAAAAAAAAAGAGGCGCTGATGGAGATTCTTTACTTGGATGAGTCTGTCTTCAAAAGGCCTCGAGATGGAGAATCAGACTCGGGAGGTTGTCTCTACCATTTCTTTCTTGCCCCATGTTGGCTCATAAATTCGATGCCTCTATTAAGCTGGAGGAATTGATTGATGGTAAAATTCTTGGAATAGGTCCAAAGGAGTGTTCGACTGGAACTTCAAGAGGAACTTAAGTCGAAGATGCTTGTATAAAGGATATGTTGGGGACTTAGAAATATTTCCAAGAATTTGGAAATCACCTTCGACCGAGGTTACTGATGGTGACCGACGCTAAGGAATTCAAATTCAAATAAAGGAGGGAGTAGTTATTCTTGTTCGCTCCTGAAAAAAACAAGTGGCGCATATCCAAGGGACAAAAGCATGCAACGCGACACTTGTCATGTGTTGATTGTTTTAGGAAGTTAACATCAGTTAGTTTTAGTATTATAAATAAGAGTTCTAGCAATAGGATTCGGTGTGTTGTGTTCACTTTGTACAAGTTACTCCAAATTTACTCAAAGTATCCGCGTGTAGAGAAAATAGTCTTGTGAGAATGTATGTGATGTAAACACCATTTATTTCTTCAATCTTTCATTAAGAACTTATCCTTTATTTAACGCAAGTTATGTTTATGCACTTTGTCTTATTTTCATACTTTCGACCTTTACTGTACACCTTCGACCCTTTCCTTTACATTTTCAGCCTTTTAACTTAACGTTTTTAAAACATTGCTTTAAATTATATTTTCGACAAACCTTTCTTCATGGTCATTGTCGAAGTGTTTAGTTCTTTAGAATTTACTTTAGATCAATGGTTAGCACATGTCCTAGGATCAATCTGATCGATCCTGTGAGTCACTAAAGTTAGATTTGGAAGATCAGCGGTTGTTTACCAATTTTCGCGGTAAACAAATTGGCACGCCTAGTGGGACAGTGCTAACTTCTATAGAGATTTTTCTAAGTTTTGAAAATATGCATTTATTAGTCTTTTCTTTGAGAAAACTTTGTTGCATGTTATTGAGAAGTGGAAAAGTAGCCACTACAAACGAAGAGAGACCAAGGAGAAGATATACTAGGAAAATGGCGACGAACACTAGTCAGCCAAATAATCCAAACCCTCGAGGGAGTGGTTCTAATCCTCAATCAAGTAATTCAAATACTCAGCCTAGTGACACTAACCCTCAAATGTGTCTAGGAACGAGGTAGTGCCACCCCCAGTCACTTCGACAGGAGAGCCAATACCGCCTCCTGTTATGTCTATACCAATGCCATCAATGATAGGTTCAGGGTCGACATATATAAGGGCTTACACTCAACCTGTTTTAGAGTACATTGGGCCACAAGCATCTAATCCCCGGACTCCACCAGGAGGAACTTCGACGTTTAGGCATTTTCCCCCTCCGGGGTTTTCACAACCACTACCAAGGAATCCACCTTATGGAATGCCAACGTCAATAATGCAAAGCCTCCAAAATGCCCCCCAGTATTTTCAGAAAATGTAATGTCTTCGCCATTACAAGGGTCAGGATCTGGGATAAATGTGGGTCGAAACAATCAAAGTGTAGGTGTGGGATATTCCACTCAAGGTCCTAGTCTGACAAATACTTCTATAGCATGTTTAAGACAACAAATGGATGAGAGTAACCTACAAATGGTACAAACCTTATCCCAAACTATGGGGGAAATTTTCCATCTTTTGATCCAGAACACTACCCAAACTAACCAATAATTAGTAGCACAATTGGCACGCATGGCAGAATTTATGGGTGTACCAGCCCCTGTACGAGGAGCAACTGTTGTGGAGAACATTCCACGGCGGAACCTAGGGGACATACCTGAGGCGAATCTAGAAAACCAGGGGATAGTCGAACCTCCTAGAGTCGAACCACCTAGGAACCAAGTGCCAATTCCTATAGAGAGGGAACAAGAGGTAGTTATAGTAAATAGAAACCAAGATGCTGACCATGTTGTACAACAGGTTTGACGTAACAACATAGCAGCAGATAACAACCTAGCAGCCACGGTCGAAAGGATAATGGCTCGAAATGGGGTAAATTTTGGTTTTACTAGGCTAAACTATACATCACCAATAGTAGATTACATTCTCCAGTCAGAATTACCTCCTAGGACGAAGGTCCCAAAGTTTACCAAATTCTCAGGAGATACCACTGAATCTACTGTCGAACACATAGCCCGGTATATGATCGAGGCTGGAGAGATTGCAAATGACGAAAGTCTTAGGATAAAATATTTTCCAAGTTCTCTCACCAAAAATGCTTTTACTTAGTTTACAACCCTACCTCCTAACTCAATCTGTAATTAGACCCGGTTGGAACGTTTAATCCATGAACAATTATACATGGGACAAACCAAGATTAGTTTGAAGGAAGTGGCTAGCATAAAACGAAAGTTTCCTGAGCCAATAGATGATTACCTAAATAGGTTTCGATTACTTAAGACTAGATGTTTTACTCAAGTGCCATAACATGAATTGGTCGAAATGGCCACTGGCGGCCTTGATTACTCTATTAGAAAGAAGTTGGATGCCCAATATCTGAGAGATATGGCCTAACTGGTTGATAGGGTTCGACAGTTAGAACGTCTGAAAGACGAAAAAGGCTAAATTTAATAAAAGTAAAAAGGTAGCCTATGTTGAATATAATGAGGATGTCGAAGGTTTACATGAGGAACCATCGCATTTCGACGAAAATGAGATAGATGTTGCTGAATTAAAGCAAGGTCCTCCTTATGCTTGTAAATGTTAGCTCCTTCGAACGGAAAAAATTATGTCGAATCTGAAAATAATAATAAGTTTCCAAAGAAAACATATACTTTCGATATCACTAAATGTGACGAAATTCTCGATTTGTTAGTTAAAGATGGACAAATGATAGTGCCTCCTGGCGCTAAAATGCCACCTTTAGAGCAAAGAAAAAAGAGAGGATTTTGTAAGTACCATAATTTTCTGGGTCATAAAACTTCTCAGTGTTTTCTTTTCAGGGATCTGGTGCAAAACGCTATTCAGGAGGGCAGGCTGAAATTCAAAGAGAAGAGCAAAGGTCAAATGAAAATTGACTCCGACCCGTTGCAAACAGTGGATGCCCATTATGCTGAGCCCACAGAAGTACATATGGTTGAAGTTGCTGATGACTTCGACTGCTCAATCAACATGGTGGAAATTACTGAAGATTTCGCCAATGATGCTCTTTTAGCCAAGGTTACTGAAGACCTTGACATTTATACCATGGAGAAACTCATGAGCGAGGCCGCTGATGGCTTCAATAAAGCTACTGATGGCTTAGATGATGGGATCACTGAGAATTCCAACATGATGCTGGTTACCAAAGAAACTGCTGAGAGTTTCATTAAGATGGACAAGGCTGCTGAAGGCCTTGATGTAGACTTCTGCAATCTGAATCTTAGTGATGATGTCGACATGGACATAAATATGGTCGAGATTACACAACATAAGACCATGGAGGTTGATGAAGCAAGCTACCAAGAAGAGCGTGACAAAGTGGCGTATCCAAAACAGGAAGAGACTATCATTGAATTCCTTCACCGTTGCCAAAAAAAAGGATCAGGTGTCATGCTATGCCCCAGATGCAGTGCAATCTTCGACTAGAAAGCTGCCCATAATCTGGAGGGGGTTAGGAAGGCTAAAGAAAGAAGGGAGCAAAGAACGTCGCAGGGTCAAAGGAGTTTCGATCCTAGAAGGTCTTATTCAAAGCAAGTGGGTGGAAAAACACAGTTCCCAGGGGCCAGACCCAACACCTTCAAACCAACAAGTAATGCGCCAGTAGGAAGCTGGATGAAGCCTGTCGAGGGAAAGGAAAAAGGTCAGAAAAAATGGAAAAAGTTTGATGTGAGCAGAGGCTCTTCAATAGAGTATCGAAAAGAGTTTCAGACTTCCAATAGGTCGGCTTATGTCTCTAAAAACTATAAAGGGAAGAACCCGATGTCGCGATCTCAATGGAGGAGAGAGCAACGTAGAAGGAAGGCTCTCAGGGAGGCTCAGTCGAAGGACCGAGGAGAATCCAATACTAATGTCCCTACTGATAATAATGTAGGGAATCAAATGAAGATTGCTGAAAGAATGCCCGTGGGGCGAAAGTTGTTTTCCTCTCAGGAGGAAAACATGAAAAGACTGTCGAAGATGATGAAGAAATGATAGACAACTTCGACTCTGAGTCTGATGCTTCTCTCGACATCATAGTCAATGTAGTGTCTGTAATGCCAAGGGAGTTCGACCAAATTACAAAAGTCAAAGATTTAGATGCTTGCACTGAAGCAGAGATGGCAGCACACAAGCTTGTGTGCTACTATATTATTAATAATGGGTGCGTTGAAGAGCAAAACACTTTCTTCAAGCGACCTACAGAGGCGATGAAGGGTCACCTAAAGCCTCTCTACATCACTGGGAAGGTGGAGAATGTACCAGTAAACAAGATATTAGTGGACTGTGGTGCAACAGTAAATCTGATGCCACATTTCTTATTGAACAAGATTGGAAAGTATGACACTAATACTAAGCCACATAATATGGTTCTTTCAAACTACGAAGGAAAAGTTGGCTCTACACTGGGTGTGATACAGGTAGACTTGACAGTTGGGACAATCACTAGGCCTACTGTCTTCATGGTAGCGGAAACTAAAGCCAACTACAATCTGCTCTTAGGACGAGAGTGGATACATGGCATTGGTGCAGTGCCATCTTCGATGCATCAACGAATCACCATTTGGAGGCCAGATGGCATAGTCGAGAACATTGAAGCTGATCAGGGGTATTTTAAGGCACCAATAAATCATGTCAACAGAAGACAGTTCGACAAGCACCTGGCTCATATTGCCCCTTGTGGCCCAGCAGATTTTGAGTTTGTCCCAGATGATGAAACATTCTGCTTATTGTACTTACATTCCGTCGATGGTTTCCGTTGGGATAAGGAGGTGCCAGGGGAAAGGCTTCCATACCTTGGCGAGCCTGCAGTAGACCCCACAAGGTGGGGAAGTGAATTCAGTGACAATGACTGAGTCCGAAGCATTGAGAAGAATTTTGGCCTATGTGGCTGAAACCAAATTACAAGCGGCTTTAGAAGCTACTAATGAATACATGGCTGGTGAAGCCAATTCTGGATTCCACCAAGAAGGTCCTGGTAAGGACTTCGACCCAGAGCCACTTGATAAGGTTCAGGGTGTAGAACAAGACCAGAGGCTTGATGCCATCTATGATGATGAGCCTTTGGGATTTGAAAAAGATCCGGTGGCAAATAATATTAAGATGCTAGCGCAGGACCCGTTAGAAGAAATCGACCTAGGAGAAGGGGCAACTAGAAGGCCAACATATGTCAGCGCCAATCTTGACCCACAACTTAAGGTCGAAGTTACCCAGTTGTTGCAGGAGTTTAAAGACTGTTTTGCCTGGGACTACGATGAGATGCCTGGTTTGAGTAGAGAGTTGGTCGAACATAAGTTTCCTATCAAGCCTGGGAACAAGCCAGTCAAACAGAATCCAAGATGGTTTGCCCCAGAAATTCTCTTAAAGATAAAGAAGGAATTCGAAAGACTGCTTCGATGCAAATTCATCTGCATTGCTAGGTATGTCGAATGGTTAGCTAACATTGTACATGTTATTAAAAAGAATGGTTCTTTAAGAGTTTGCATACACTTTAGAGATCTAAATTCTACAACTCCAAAGGATGAATATTCCATGCCTGTGGCAGAAATGCTAGTCGATTCCGCCGCAGGACATGAGTATCTTAGTATGTTGGATGAGTACTCTTGTTATAACCAAATATTCATTGCAGAAGAGGATGTCCCCAAGACAGCTTTTCGTTGTCCTGGAGCCTTAGGCACCTACGAGTGGGTAGTAATGCCTTTTGGCCTAAAAAATGTTGGGGCAACATATCAACGAGCAATGAACTCAATCTTCCATGATTATATAGAGACTTTCATGCAAATATATATTGATGATATTGTGGTTAAGTCTGTTTCAGGGAAGAGTCACTTAGACCATCTTTGACAGTCCTTTGAAAGGATGAGAAGACATGGACTTAAAATGAATCCTCTTAAATGTGCGTTTTGTGTGTAGGAGGGGGATTTTCTAGGCTTTGTGGTCCACAAAAAGGGGATCGAAATTAACCAGAATAAGACCAAAGCCTTCATGGAGGTGAAAGCGCCATCAACAAAAAAGGAGTTGCAATCACTGCTGGGCAAGATTAATTTCTTGAGAAGGTTCATATCGAACCTAAGTGGAAAAACACAGGCCTTTTCACCATTACTTCGATCCAACAAAGATGGGTTCGACTAGGGGCAAGATCAGCAGGAAGCCTTCGAAAAGATCAAGGAATACCTGAGTCATCCTCCAATTCTTTCACCACCATGTAGGAATATGAGTATGAGATTGTACATAGCTGCGTCAGATAAAACCTTAGGGAGCATGTTGGCTCAAGAGGATGAGAATGGCGTCGAAAAGGCCATTAGCATTGACTGAGTATTCTTTAACATATAAGCCTTTAAAGGCAGTTAAAGGACAAGTGGTAGCAGACTTTATAGTCAACCACTCCATAAACGAAAGTACTTTGAATTACGTTGAATCAGAACCTTGGAAGTTATACTTCGAAGGTTCTAGCCACAAAGATGGAACAGGCATAGGTGTGCTAATTATTTCTCCTGATAAAATTCCAACAAAATTCAAGTACAAGGTCGAAGGACTTTGTTCCAACAACGAGGCTGAGTATGAAGCCTTAATAGCTGGACTTGAAATTTTGTTAGAATTGGGGGCAACTCGAGTCGAAATAATTGGAGACTCGGAGTTGGTCATAAAACAAATTACAAAGGAGTACAAATGTGTTAAGGAAAACCTTATCATGTACTTCGTAATAGCCAACAGACTACTAAAGAAATTCGAACTGGTAAACATTCGACACATACCTCGACTAGAGAATCAAGTGGCCAACAACTTGGCTCAGATTGCTTTTGGGTATAAGGTTTCGAAGGAAATTTTACAAGAGGCAATCGAAGCTAGAGGTAAAGTCGTGTCTGTTGGATTATGCCCATCAGATCTAGAAGTGACGAAGCTTGGATATGCTGACGAAGAAAATTTTGAGATTTTTGCAATAGACAGCTTGACGAACAAAGATTGGAGGAAGCTTATAGTCGAATACTTGCAGAATCCAACAGCGTCCATAGAGCGAAAGGTCAGATATCAAACTTTAAGTTATGTTCTTCTAGGTAATGAATTATTTAAAAAGACCCCTGAGGGAGTCTTACTTAAATTCCTTAGTGAATCAGAGGCGTATCTTGCCCTTTCGACTGTCCACAGTGGGGTATGTAGGGCACATCAGGTAGGCCATAAGATGAAGTGGCTATTTTTTAGACAAGGCATGTATTGGCCTACTATGCTAAAAGATTGCATTGAATTCGCTAAGGGCTGCCAGGAATGCCAAGTTCATGTTGCCATACAGCATATCCCTGCAAGGCAGCTGCATTCTATAGTCAAACCATGGCCTTTTAGAGGTTGGGCTTTGGATTTAATTGGAGAGATTCGATCAGCATCCCCCAAGAATCAAAGATACATTTTGGTAGGAATTGACTACTTTACAAAGTGGATTGAAGCGATACCTTTACCAAATGTGGATTAAGAAGATGTGATTAAATTCATTCAAAAATACATCATTTATAGGTTTGGAATCCTAGAAACGATCACAACAGATCAAGGATCGGTCTTTACTGGTCAAAAGATGCAGGAGTTTGCTAAAGAGATGGGTTTCAAACTCTTAACCTCTACACCATATTATGCTCAGGCTAATGGTCAGGTTGAAGCAGCTAATAAAGTGGTGATTGGGTTGATCAAAAAACATGTGGGAAAGAAGCCTAGGAATTGGCATAAGACATTGGACCAGATCCTCTAGGCATGTCGAACCTCTCCCAAATAGTCGACTAATACTACTCCATTATGACTGACTTTTGGTCATGATGCAGTATTACCTGTTGAAATCTATCTTCAGTTGACAAGGATTCAGAGACATCATGAAATTCCTTCTGAGTTTTATTAGAATATGATGCTAGATGAATTGGTAGATTTGGACGAAGAAAGACTTAAAGCTTTAGAACTTTTGAAGAGACAAAAGAAAAGAGTAGAGAAGTCTTACAATAAAAAGGTTAAGATTAAGGCCTTTTCGCCTGGAGATTTAGTTTGGAAGGTAATCCTGCCTATGGATCGAAAGGTCAGAGCCTTGGGAAAATGGTCCCCGAAATGGGAAGGCCCATTTCAAATACCCAAGTATTTTCTAATGGAGCCTATGAAGTTGAAGAATTAGACGAAGATAAAAGAATCCTGAAAGTAAATGGCAAGTATTTGAAAAAATATAAACCAACACTTCAAGAAATTAAAATTGCTAAAGAGTAATTCAAAAAAAAAAAAAGCAAGGCCAACAATGGTATTCATGAATGCCTAATGGCTTAAAAGTCATTACATATAAAAGCCTCAAAGGGCTATGGAGCATTATACTAAAAAGGAAAAATTACAAAGAAATTAACAAGCTAAAAAGGGAGATTCTCTTTCATCTTCAAGTACTTCGACTTCTGGAGTTCAAGACGTCTTTCACACAAGGCCTTGTCAGATTTTAAACCTTCAACTTCTTTCTCCAGTTGTCGAGCTTCCTCATCGAAGGTTATTGCATTGTCAAACTCTTTCGACAGGACAGAGTCATCGAAGGCGGATAATTCAGCGTTGCGCTTTTTGGCCTTTGAGATCTTGGTTCGAAGCTTCTTGATCTTTCGCTCCCAGGAGGCAATGTTTTGTTCATTAGAGGTGATTTCCTGCTTGTTCTTTTCTTTGGTTTCCTCCAGTTCAACTACCTTATTTTCAGAGTCAGTGGCAGAAGCCCAAGCGGCAGCCTTGCTTCCAGATTTGACTGAAATTGCCTTCTCAATTTGAGGCAGACGCTTGAGGTCACCATAGACTTGGTCAATCATAATACCAAGCTCTAAAATGATGTTGGCAGATTCTGGAGAAATAGCATGGATGTCGACTTGTTGGAGGAGATTTTTCAGAGAGATGTGAGTGACTTGATCCATCTGTAAGAGTGTGAAAAGGTCACCTTTAAAGATCTTCAAAAGGATATTGTCCTCAGGCTTGCTTGAAGGCTGATCTCCAGAGGCAGTCAAAGTACTAGGACTTTTGTCAGAGGAACTTCCTCGACTGTCAAGAAGGATCTTTATATATTGTCGAGGGTTTCTGGCCTTTAAGGCATCGAGTTCTTTTCAGAAAGGCCTGCTCCATACACAGTGGATGTTACCTTGCCTTCAACAGCAGCAGTAGTTGCTGGGGTAGTAGTGGCTTCGACAGGGGTCGGCTCTTTAGTGGGTCCTTTGTCAGCCTTCTTCTCCTCACTTTTGTCCTCCTCTTCTTCATCTTCATCCATTTTATCATCAGCATTGTCATCAATATGACCATCAAGTTCAGACTGGTGCATTGTCTCATTATCATCTTCTTCCATCTCCTCCTCCCCTTCTGGATCAGCATTGTCAGCCCCAACGGTCTCGTCCACTGGTGAGCCATCTTCATCGACCAAGGTTGTATTTTCATCCATGGCGATGGTCCCTGGATTCTGCTGACCATCATCTTCCTCATGGTCGGAGCCATCTGTTTGAGATTGCTGGGTAGTAGTCTTTGTTGGCGAATGGGGAGCTGTTTCAAAGCCAGGTTTGTTAATTTCACCTAGTGAACTCATTCCAGAGCCCAAATCAGAAGTGGGATGGTATGTAGGCTCACCTTGGCTATTCAGAAGAGTGGCTGGAGAAGGAGGATTATCCACTGGTGGCTTCGAGCCACTGGCATCAGCCTGAACCAAATCGAAGCAAAATTATATCAAAAGGAAATAAGGTACATAAGTGGGCACTTCAAAAAGTGAATTAATAAGTTACCTTGACACCTTCAGCATCATGGCTAGAGTTATTACTTTCAGCACGATCTACGGTTGGTTTAGAGGCAGCCTTAGAAGAGGCTTCCGCAGCACCACTGGTAGTGGTTATCTTTTTGGAGACCTTAGCCATTTTAGGCTCAGATTGGCCACCAGCAGCATCTGTTTCTTGGCTTGGTCTCTTCCTCTTCTTTATCTTTAAGTCTTCAGGAGGAGATTGGTTATCATCCTCTGAATCAATGACAATTTGGGAAGTGCCCCTTTTCGACTTCCTCTGAGGTGTCGGAGGTGGTTTACGGGAAGCCTGAAATAATGAGAAACATTAAGGGGAAGAAAGACTAATCAACGAAAAGAAAAGGTGTGTGACGTACCTTGCTGCCTTCACCTTTTGCTTCGACCAGTTGCTGAGGTGTGTTCTTTTTTGGTACAGCTGCAAAACAAACCAAGTTACCACAAGTCAGTAATGATAAAGTTCAAATGAAAGAACATAAAATCGAAGAATCCAAACCTTCATGTATTTCGGATTCGATGCGAACATCTTCGATACTAATATGAAGGTGTCCTTTGAAACTGTCTAGCGTATGCTTAGTCGAAACCACCCGTTGAGCCTTGGGTTTTGACTGCTGACGAAGGATCTTTATAGAATCCCCACAGATGAACCAATCTGGAAATTGAGGGGCAAGAGCCACTCCAAAATCAGTAGATGGCAGTCGAGGAGTCTTTGGAGGAAATAGTTTAAAAGCCACTGCATAGCGTTTCTCAGGAGGAACGTATGAAGGGATTTTCAAACTCTCCATTTTCTTTAAAAAATTTCCTTCAGTGTAACTGCGGCGTCGCGGACGGTTCGACTAATGTCATCTGGTCAATAAATAGCTTTAAGGTACTTCTAGAAGGCTTGGATATCTTTGATGTGAATGGATTTATCTTTCTTGATCTTCTCCTGCACATCAACAAAAACTTGGTCAATCAACTAGGAGAAGCCAGAAACATCAAGGAATTCTTCATTGTAATGTTTCAACCACCAGTCGTAGAACTATTGAGTGCAGAGGTGAGAAGGTTCGAAGTAGACAAGAGTGAGAAGTGATCTGTGAGCATGTCGAGCCAGGTGAGTCGAACTCTCTAGAGAGTCATAGATGGTGTGGGGAAGGATCACATGGACCTTCTTCTCATACAGACACTTGGGCAAAGTGTGGACCAGGCCAAATTGTCGAGAGACAAGATTTGGTTGGTAGGCCATCAAAGTTGTTTGGCCCCTTAGAAGGATGAGTCGGTGAACTACGAGTCGAGGGATTAGAAAGCCCTCCCAAACAAGCTTCAATTCTGCCTCATGCTTCTTGAATGCAGGAGGGAAGGCCCTAGTGAACCATTCAGGACCATACTTTCTTTCCGCAAATGGGGCCATTCTTGGTGTAAATTCATATCGCTTGGCAAACATCTTGATGAAGCCAGAGAAGGACGCCCTAAGTGTCTTCCCTTCTTCACTAGGGGTTATCTTCACCAGTCGAGTCCATTCGACTCGCCTCTCCTTGATTTCTATAGCTTCCTCATCGACAGTCCCTTTGTTAGGGAGACTAGTTTCAAATGTGGCATTAAGCCAAAGCTAGAGTAGCCAAATGGGTCCTGATAGCAGGAGGTTCCCATTGCTTTCTTGGTCTTTCAGGCGACCAGCACCTTCATTTAAAGACTCATACAGACTGGCCAATATCATTTCACATAGGCAAATACCTTGATTAAGGTGCAATTGATTGGCCAGAGTTAGGTATTTCCTGGCCACCTGCAAAGATTTGGTGCAAAGTACACAACGAGAAAGCCACATAGCCAGAAATGCTATGTGCTATTGATCTTCGACTGTGTCAGTTTGTTTGTTGTGGTAATGGTTCATAAAATGGGTGTAAGTGTGCTTGGTGGTGGAAAACCCTATGGTGTCTTGAGCATCTACCTCAGGGTCATAAACTAGTCTGTGTAGTTTTAGACCTGTGATAGCAGCGATGTCGAAGAGGGTGGGTGTCATCATCCTACAAGGGAGATGGAATGTATAATGGGTACTATCCCAAAAATACAAAGAGGAAGCTAACAGAGTCGGACAGTAGGCAGGACCTGTCTTCGACATCATAATCAGGTCATAAGTGCCTATTTCCTTCCAAGTTTCTGCTTTAACTTTCTCTATTTTGGTCAACCAGTTCAAATAAAGATCAGTATCTTTAAAATATAGGGTTGCTCTAAACAACCTAGACCTGTCATTCAAGTACTTCAAATATATGTTTTTTAGGGCTACATTGTCATGGGGTTCAAATGTTAACCTAGCTTTGTCTTTCTGCCCTAAGGGTTTGGTTTTACGGTATGAAGGAAAGAAATCACTAATGGCTGCATAATCTGTACCTAAAGAAGACAAAGGACCATATAAAGCTAATGGTTTTTCAGAAACAGTGACGGGAATCAATACCTGAGTTTCGTAGATATGTATTTTTTTCTTCCTTGAGAGGCTCAGGGATGAACTGCTGATTCTTCACCAATTTAGGTCCATTCAATGTAGCGAAGGGAGGAAGTAGTGGCATGTTTTTTGGCCCTTTGAACTTCTGGCTTTTCTTTGGGTCTTGAGTGATAGTGTTTGAGGATGCCATTGTTGAAAATTTGAAGAAATGAGTTTACCGAAGGTGAAGAGTTGAAAGTTTTTGAGAGAGAAGAAAGTGTGTAGTGAATACTTTGGAGTTGGAAAAATAAAAATAGTTTCTGAAGAAACTATTTATAAAGTATTTGGAAACACTAAAAGGTCACTAATCATCATAAAAGAGCTAAAAGCTAGTGGGACACGTGTCCTCCCAGGAGCAAAAATAGGGGCGGTGGCAGTTACTACCCATGCTCACGATCTCCTAGACTCTAGAAGAGGTTATGATGGTTTAGGATTTGATGTGATTTCCGAGGAGATGTTTTAGATATAATCATAATTGGCTATGACGTCATAAAAGTGATTGAAAAGAAACTGAACAGTTTCTTGAAACGTGGGTTAGTCAGTTATGTTGACACCTATGTAGGGTCGAAAGATGGCGTCGAATGGACACTATCAAAAAATGGCCTTTCCTTCATTACTGTCGAAAAGGACATTTTTGGGGAGCAATTTGTTGGCTCATAAATTCGACGCCTGTATTAAGTTGGAGGAATTGATTGATGGTAAAATTCTTGGAATAGGTCCAAAGGAGTGTTCGACTGGAACTTCAAGAGGAACTTAAGTCGAAGATGCTTGTATAAAGGATATGCTGGGGACTTAGAAATATTTCCAAGAATTTGGAAATCACCTTCGACCGAGGTTACTGTTGGTGTCTGACGTTAAGGAATTCAAATTTAAATAAAGGAGGGAGTAGTTATTCTTGTTCGCTCCTGAAAAAGACAAATGGCGCATATCCGAGGGACAGAAGCATACAACGCGACACTTGTCATGTGTTGATTGTTTTAGGAAGTTAACAACAGTTAGTTTTAGTATTATAAATAGGAGCTCTAGCAATAGGATTCGGTGTGTTGTGTTCACTTTGTACAAGTTACTCCAAATTTACTCAAAGTATCCGCGTGTAGAGAAAAGAGTCTTGTGAGAATGTACGTGATGTAAACACCATTTATCTTTTCAATGCAATTTACTTTAATCTTTCATTAAGAACTTATCCTTTATTTAACGCAAGTTATGTTTCTGCACTTTGTCTTATTTTCATACTTTCGACCTTTACTGTACACCTTCAACCCTTTCCTTTACATTTTCAGCCTTTTAACTTAACGTTTTTAAAACATTGCTTTAAATTATATTTTCGACAAACCTTTCTTCATGATCACTGTCGAAGTGTTTTGTTCTTTAGAATTTACTTTAGATCAATGGTTAGCACATGTCATAGGATCAATATGATCGATTCAGTGAGTCACCAAAGTTAGATTTGGAAGATCAGCGGTTGTTTACCAATTTTCACGGTAAACACCCCAGTTCCAAAATAGTTATAAAACTTAGATATTTTCTTTCTAAATATAATTATGCATACTTTGCAATCAACGATAAAGTAGTCCGTCATGAGCAGGTGGAAAAATTTCATACCAGATGCACAAGGCCTCTACCTTCTTGGCTTTTGGAGTCATAGGTAAGAGTGAAGTCTTAGCACCTAGATGCCTTTGAAAGGTAAAAAAGATAGGCTAGAGGAGCTTCTTGGCGCACTTGTTATTAAAAAGGACATGATTATATGTGAACTTACAAGGTTAGATAAAATCCTGAAGGAAATTGGTGACGAGGTGTGAGCATTTGGGATCCCTTTTTATTGGTTAAGAAAGTAAATATGTTAACTCTTATAATAAAGGAAATGGATACCACCTTGATGTAAGCCTGGAAGGATTTTTTTGACATATCAACTACTATGACCAACGTGAATAAGGCTTTAGAGTCTTCTATAAGATGATTTAAGAGTTAAACAAGTTCTTCAGGCTCAAGACGAGTTACATGAGATACGGTTTGAAAAGGTTCATTTAACTAAATAGTATGTGAAAGTTGTGGAGTTTAGTTACTCTATTATGCAGATGGTGTGGCGGGAAAATTTGAGATTAAACTATTGATTAACTTAACTCGCAAAATAAGAGTCGCCACCGCACTTTTATTTTTCCAAAGGAAAGGGAAAAGAGCAAACAAAACCTAAAGAAGTTTTAAAACAAAAACTAAAAAAAAACAGAGACAAAGGTAAGGGTGTTGGTTAAGCAAAGGGAAGGTGTTAGCACCTAAAACGCCTATAGTACTCTATAGGAACCTCTTGAAAATCTAGTGTCTGGCTTAAAAGGTGTTGTTTGCAAAAGATTGGTGAGGTGAAAAGAGAAGTATTTTTTAATAATTTTGTGTTTGACAAGACTTCCTGAGTCTCGTGCCTACGTACCCAAAAAGTGCAATGGATGATCAAAACCTCGTACTTCATGGTACAAATAACAAAATGGTTTGTTACGATTCATTTTAAATGAAAAGACAACTTGTCATTTTAAAGAGAAAACTTTAACTAATCACCCACAAGTATGTGAAAAAAGACATTTGCATCACCATGAGAAGGGCTCCAACTTGGATAAAATCAACAAGTATGCCACTAACTCTCTAAGGTGGAAAAAAATCAACTCATTTCAAAGAATACTATAGGGATAAGAGGATCACATCTCAAATATAGAAATGACTCATGTCTAAACTTTATGAAAAGTTTTAAAAGCAAAAAGTGCACAAAAGGCACAAAATGGTTTGAATGAGTTTTATCTTTTTTAAGTCTTTTGAAAACGGTATTGACATGATTAAGATTGATTAGAATTTATTAAGAAAATGAGTTTGAAAATGCGCTTGAAAAAGTTAGGGAAGGAAAGATCTAACCAAGATAACAAGCCTTTAATATAAACAAGCCAAAACTCCCATCCTTTGGACTCAAGCAACAAGATAAGCAATAATAACCAAGCATCAGATGAAAACCAAGTATCCAAGCCAAGTCTTCAAAGAGGTCAACCCAAGATCAAAGGTACCAGATGAATTCCAAGGTCTCAAATAACAACTCCAAAACAAAGGGAAAAGAACTTAATTCTAAGTCCAAAACTCCAAATCCATGCAAGGGATATTAACCAATAGTCCAAGGAAACAATTAAGGTCTTTTAGGGTGTTTAGCCTTTAGTAATGTCTTAAAAAGAAAAAAAAAAGTCCAAGTGGACAAAGAGAAAAAGACATAAACATAAACAAAATGAAAATATGATATGAAATGATAAGCATAAAATAAAGAGCATAAAGATAAAAGTGCATAAAAATAAATGACATAAAATAAAAATTAGCACAATTAAAGTTAGTGTTAGTGTTAAAGTTAATGAAGAAGACATTTTGTCATTTAAAGTAGATTACTCAACTAATCAACCCAACAAGTATGAGAACTTTGCATCATCCTTTGAGAAGGGCTCCAACTTGAATAAAATCAACAAGTATGCCACTAGCTCTCTTAGGTGGAAAAGAGTCAACACACTATGGAGATACGAGAATTACATCTAAACTAAAAATGACTTGTATCTATAAGTGGACCAAATGATCACTTTCCGATTAGGAACAAATTTAGTGCTATGTTAAGCAATCGTAGCACAATCTATAAAGAAGATCATACTATGGGAGGCCGGTCAATAACACTTTATGTACCATACATGTTAGAGATATGATATAGAGATCATACTCCTAAAACATGCAGCACAAGTCAAAACAAGGTGGATCAAGACATAAGTCAAGGAAATATTGGTCCATTACATCAAT
Organism: Lathyrus tuberosus; assembly: GCA_022829125.1. Classification (NCBI taxonomy): domain Eukaryota; kingdom Viridiplantae; phylum Streptophyta; class Magnoliopsida; order Fabales; family Fabaceae; genus Lathyrus; species Lathyrus tuberosus. The sequence goes on along the minus strand of JALAZF010000249.1, from coordinate 6,441,477 downwards.
CAATCCTTCATGACACTTTGGACAAACTTATGCATAAATCCAAAGTACCTCAATTGATCAAATGATCAATCAAATGGTAGATTTGAAATGATGAAAGTTCATCAAGAACCATTTAAGATCTCATGAACAAGATATACTACACATCTTCCAATTGATCAAAAGAAAGGTGAAAAAGAAAAAAGAAAGAGATGAGGAAGAGAGGATTAAACAAGATAGCAAAACCAAATTGGATCCAAGTGATGATCAAGTTATCATCAAAATCAATCATCCATTTTGGTGGATTAGGGTTTTCACCCCATTAACACCCAAGATCCATTGACTTTGATGAAACTTGTAACCAAATCAACCAAGATCCAAGGCCAACACAAGTAAAACAACTATAAAACACAATAATATAAATTAAAATGCATCAAAATGAATTTTAAAAATGATTTTAAAAAGAAAATAAAAGGTAAAATGAAAATGATGCATCAAATCAAATAAAAAATGGTCAATAAAACTCATGCAAGTCAAAAACAAGTCAAGGATGATATATAAATTTTTTGAGAATTTTTAAATGCATAAAAGTATTTTTAAACAATTTAAAATGCTTCAAAAAAGAGAAAAATTAAGAAAAATATAAAATGACGAAAATAAAATATGAAACATATAAAATCAGAAGGAGAAAAATAAAAGAGAATTTTAGAAATTATTTTGGAATTTTTTGGAGTTAAAGTGAATTTTTTATGAACTTTTGAATGAAAATCAATTTAAAAATGAAAAAAAGAAAATGAAAAAAAAAACAAAAAAAAAACACGCGTTGGATCTGGCCTCATTAATTGACGTGGAAGATCCAACGCGCCTTAGCTGCTAGAGCATGATGGAATTAGTGGGAAAGTGCACACATGATCACATTCAAATTGAACCAATCAGAACATTTCAAAATGCCAGCACGGGACAACTCAGGTCACCACCTTCAACCTCTCCGGTCATCTTCTCCGGTGAACCAGTCACTGAAGATTGCTAAGTGGTAACATGAGAGCATGAAACACCCATCATTGCAACTGTCTCATCGAGGCGAACTCAACTACATGCTTCATTTTCATTGATTGAAAGAGAGCATAGAGAATTTTGAGAAAATATGAAGAAAACACGAAAACTAAAACAAAAATTAAATGATGAACACAATGAATAAACACCAGCTAGGTTAGGGGAAACAATTAGAAGGCAAAGAACTACATCGTGGTAACTTGTTTGATTGAAAATTGAACCTCAAACTACCTTTTCCGAAAATTATCGGAGGAGCTCTGAAACTGGATTTGGTTGGAGTGATTCAGGGACTCTCAGAGCTTGATTCTTGTTGCAGAAGCTTTAAAGGATGCCGATGGAGCTAACTGAATCAAGTAATTGGATTGAAACTGCTAGAAATCAAAACACGATAGCTCACTTTTCTGGAAAATTTTGAGAGTGGAGCAGGGGTTTTATGGCTATCAAAAGCTTGGAAATGAAGGTAGTAAGGCTCTCTATTTATAGGAGAAGTGAATGAGTTCACACATGTGGATATTTTTATCAGAATTTGTGTGAAATCATTAACACAAAAAGTGTGATCAAACTTGAACATGAGGTTACTCAAAATGCGGCTAAACCTAGCCATTCTGAGTCGTTTTCACTTGGTAAACATCCCTTAATATGATTAGAGTGCAAATCACATGGTAATTTGGCTAATTCAGATCATGGTGAAAACTTCAGTTCCAAGTAAACATGTTCAACTCAATGAGGCATCTTGTACACGAGGCTTTTTATTCCATTATTTTTGCAATTGGTTAACATCATAACAAAGATCACAATGTGCCAAGAAAGGTTTCAATTGGATTCTTAAGCAAAAAGTTATGTCATGTTGAAGTTAACACAAAAATCTGGTAAACCAAACTTGAAATATTCTAAGTCCAAATGGCTGAAAATGACTTATAATGTATTAATGAATTCCATGACCTTCCAAACACAATTTGACTTTGACCATTGAAGAAATCTTGTAGAGGGTATCGCAAATGATATTGTGCAAAAAGAATGAGCTCCAAATGTTGAAAATTGAAGAAGTTATGATTCTTGAAAGTTGAGAAAAAGTCACTTGAAAATAGACAAAATTTCACTAAGTCTATAAATGACCTATAATGTCTTCAAACTTTTGATGACCCTACAAGCATGATTGGCTCTTGTCATGTATATAGAAGTTGAAGAGGATGTTTATAAGAGTCATATGAGAAAAGAAGCATTAAAAAATATTTAGAATTGAATGAGTTATGATCTTTTGAACTTTGACTTGAAATGTTGACTTTTTAGGTCAAACTTCCTTAAATCAACTTGTAAACTTGGACTTTCCTTGCATTTAAAAGCACATGGATAATCATATGAACTCAAAATAACGTGTCCTTAAATGTTCTTTGATTAAATTAACCAAAGCTTGAGGTAACTTGTTAATGAAGACATGGAAATAAACGCATGAACTTTTGACTTTTCTTAAGAGACAAGCTACTAAACCTTGAGATATCTTGATCAAAATGAGATTTAATGATGCTTGAAACCTTTTACTTTGATATTATAAGCCATGGTTTGATGAGATATACTTTGGGAATCAATGGTTGACCATACTTTAACCTTGAGGGAGCAAAACCCTAGCTGATGAATCATGTTTGGTGTTCTTGATATAGCACCCTACCTTGCAAAGAAAAAGAAGGATACAAGACATATTTTTAGTATTTTGATTAGTAGTTAGTGAAACATAAAGCATAGAAACATAAAGGAAAAAGATACACAAAGAGTTGCTTGATGATCTCTGCAAAAGCAAACATAAAGATGAGAGGGTAAGAAAGCAACCAAGCTTGTGATCTTGTTTGTATGCAAAAATGAAAAAAGAGGATAGGATCTTAGGGTTAAAAATTAGGGTATAATAGATGGCTTTTGAGAATTCCTTGAAGAATGTGGAAATCTTCCATTCTGGGGTAAAAGTATCGAGCATGAAGATTCATTGTGAGAAGGAGATAATGGATAGGAGATGATCAATCTCGGTGAGAAGTCAACCTCATATGTTGCATACTTTTTTTGTATTGTTGTTCCCTTAGGTTCACCTTTTTAATATTTCTCTTATGGTTTTAAATATTCTTTATGTTTTCATTCATTCGTATTGTTTTCGTTGCTTTATGACTCCTTTGTTTCTTTTAAGAACATGCATTGTTTCCCTGTTAACTTATTGTGGTAATCACCACTGAGGGTCATTGCTTTAGACCCATATATGGATCTATGTGATTGCAAGATTAATCAAGAAGTAATCAAAGCTCATAGACAAGCAATACATGCCTAGTCTTGATAACATCATGGTTTTGATGATAACAACACCTAAAGTAGTCAAAGTGTTTGTTTTACAACATCCAAAGTTGCAACAAATCTTGAAGAGATCTATTTGACAAAGAAAAGTAAACCAATTCAAGAGGTCAAATATGTTCAAGTGATTTATCAAGTTGTTCGTCTAAATCAAGCTAAAGAATCAATGTTTTATGATCAACAATGATATCCTCTAATGATGGAATCTTACTTGAAAATATCTCAAGCCTTATCTCAAAGAAGATTCAAGTGAAGTGCTCATGTGATTGATTTATCTTTTACAATCACAAAGATAAGAGATATTTCAAAAGGATATTCCTTTTTCTTCAAATGAAAATATTGAAATACATCGTGATAATGCGATTCGATTTCAAATAAAATCATTAACATAATAAACCATTAACATAACTAGGTGAGCTTGCCACCGTTTATTTGCCCTGTCATTTTGTGTTTACTAAAGTCATCCACTTTTTCTATATTGGCTAATGTAATAGTTTTTATATGTAAGGGATTAATGTTCATGTCTCTTAGTTAGAAGGCGGGGGAAGCTACATTGATCTCCATGGTTTTGCATTCTCCTTCCTTTTTATCTTACTACAATGCCTGGTAAATTCTCTTGGCTTCGACAAGGCCGACATTGATGTGACTAGTTCATCATGAAGGTTGTGAAACTTTATCTTGGGGTGAATTGGGGATGATACAACACTAACTATTTCCGCTCAGGGTTTGCTGAGGATGCAATTATAAACACTCTTACAGGGGACCACCAAGAACTATATGTTAACAGTCCTAACATATATGCCCTTACCCATGGTAATCATCAATTCTATGTATCCTCAAGGAAGGGTCATTGTTTCATTGAATGCATGAAATGTGGCCACAATTTTTCCTTATTTAGGCCCATCTTCTCGAACAAGTCTTACTATATTTTGTCACAAGACTTGCCACCGTCAATCAGCATCTGGGATACATCAAAGTGGTCGATCTTGGAGTTATAAATAATGGGAATATATCATTTGGTATTCCAACAATCTTTTCACTATCCCAGAAGTCGAGTATTGGTCTTTCTAGGGCCTTAGTCGAGGCAAGTCCACCTTTCTTATTGATAGCCATTAACTCAACGATATTCCTTGTCATTGTCCCATTGGGTGGAATGTTCACCAACGAGGAACCTCTTGTGATGGTAGCAATGTGATGGCACTTCCCGATATGCGCATCTTCTTCTTAGTTGCTTGCCTTTTTACCAGTGGTCATGGCATCAACTGTCTTGACCAGGAACTTGTTCTTCGAGGAATCCTTCTGGTCCCTTTTTCCTTCTTTGGTGTGCTTAGACAGACAACCTCTCTTTATCAAGTATTCGACTACATCCTTCAAGTGAATGCAATCGTTGATAGTGTGGCCATGACTTTTTTTTGGAAATGGTAGTACTTTTATTTATCGGTCCTGGAAGATTCCCGAACCAGGAAGGAATGCTTAAACCCAACTTTTTGAAACTTGGTGTTAGAACATTGTTTATAGATTTCCTCTAGGGATGTGTTCAGGGAAGAGTACTTGTCAAACATGTAACACCTCAAAATTTGCCCTCTTGTTTTTAACTGGCTTATGTTTCATTGCATGCTTTGCATCATCATCCTTGCATTTCATTGGTTCATTGGCATGGGATCAGGGTGTCTAAATCCAATCCATAGAGCCTAGAGCCTCAAGAGATCTTAATTGATTCATCACCTTACCATATGATCAAGCTTGACAAGAAATTTCAAGGAAATCACATTCTCTTAACTATTGCAATATTAAGGTTTTTGGGATTCTTGAGTATAACTCCTCAATGGGCAAGATCATTGAGCTTTTATCATCTCCAAATGGAACATCCCATCATTGTTTGATAGGATACACTTCATACTCAGAGGAATTTGGATTTGGAGGATGTGCTGATTTCTCCTAGACTGAGGGTTCAAAACTAGGGTTTGCCATAAAATCAGTTTATTTCTGATTTTTTGGGCAAGACTTGGTTTCATGGTATTTTACACGTCCTTAAGTGTCTAAGGTTGAAGGATTGCCCATCAATTTGGTTTGGAAGGGTTTCAATTGATCAATTGATTGAAAATCAGGAGAATTGGGGAAAAGTCAACTATGAAGAGGAAAAAGTCAACTCTTGACTTGTTGAGGTCAATTTCATGCTCCTCACCTCAAATATGGTTATTGATGAAGGTTTGATCAAGAAATATTAAGGGATTCACCAAAAATCAGAAGATGTGGAAAGTTTCCAAAAATAGAATTAAGGGTTTATAAAAATGGCAAGTTTTGGCAAGGTGCACACCCATCTTTGAAGCATTATTTCCCCATGGTCCAAGCTCCAAATGGAAGGGTTATGGAGGCCTATCAAAAGTTCACATTACAAGCTTCAAAACCATAACAAAAACTCCTCCATTGGATCAAAATTGAGGGAGATATGATTGATTAAAGTTGAGAGATTTCAAGGCATTTTAGGTCAGCCAACCAAGTCCTGACCAGCCAGCACGCAGTAATTTGATCAAACATGTGGTGTGCGTGTTAGATTCAAGTTCAGGGATCAATTACACCATGATGCAAGCTTCAAATGGAAAATTTGTCAACATCAAAGTTGTTCATCTTGCAGCCCTCTACAACTTTGATGTTGAAAATTCTTTCATTTAATCAACCTATCTCAAGATATTGGGAGTTAAAGTTGTGACCATCAAGAGGCGAAGTTTTGCCCAACATGAAAAGCCCATGCACACATGCAGCCTGCCTAGCCAAACCAGTTTCTTCTCATCTTTGAACCAACATATTTCTCTCATCTGAGCTCCAATTGGAATGATTCAAAGCACAATTGGAAGCTCACTATGAGATCTTTTGAAAGGCCCCTCAAACACAAAAAACGCACGTGCCATTTATGAGATATCTGCAATCAAAGTTATCATCATGAGCATGTCCATTATCCTTGCAAGTGAAAGAGTTATGTTGCATAAAGAGTATGTAAACATGTTGCATTATAGTCAGTATATTTCATGCGCATCCCACATCACCTTTACCATACTCTACCATGCAAAGGTTTTACATCATGCATACCACATGTACATACTTTCCATATATGTTCAAACATGTTCAAATCCAAAAATAAAAACTTAGCCAACAAGTTGTAATGGTACCAGCTGCTATGTTCTTGACCACACATCACACTACCCTTCATCATGGAGATCCACAACAACAACCATACTCCCTCCACACATGAAAATTCGTACTGCACATAACCTCACTTTAACTCCCATTTTTCATTAACCCTACACTAACCAAGTTTCTAACTAAACTTTAACCATGATCAAGCTTTCTAACCCACCATATATAAACCCTTAATCACCTCATAACAGAGATTGGTTACTCATTTTTCACAGTTAGATCCAGTTTTCATCACACAAGCAAAAACTCTCTCTTTCATTCTCAAAGTTCAGTTTTGGATTTCTCTCGGATTCTTGAAGGTTTTCACGAGTTTTCTTCAAGTTCCTCACCGCTACAACGTGCTCTTGGTTCTGTTTGCATCGTGTGAACCTTACATCCACCATTGAATATTTTGGAGTTTTGGATCTTCTTCATCAACAAGCTATTTTCACAGTTGACAAGTTTCAAGAAGCATTTATTTCGCTCCTATTGGTTCTACAAAAGACTCTAGAAGCTACTTAAGGCATTAGATCTTCATTTTAGCAAGGTACGTTTTTGGATCTCATGGCTTAGACTTTGACATTTCATGATTATAATGATGGAGGAGGGTGTATTGAAGTCCTATGGAGTGTAGGCAAGGTGTGCTGGTTATAGTTTTGAATAAAGCTTGAAATCTTGATGAATGTGTGTATGTGAATCCGTGACTTCATGTCTATGTTTCTGTGTGATTAATGCATCTTTTTAGATTTTTATTGCCATGGTCGTGTTCCTCTCGTTTAGTAGTACGATTTTGATTCAAATTTCATTAAATTTCATTGAGAGATGAGGAAGTTATGTTAGGTTGAAGTCGGATGAAGGTGTAGGGTTTGTTCGTGTATTTTTTCTGGTTTGGTAGTGGAGGGAGGTTGAAGATGATGACGTGGCATCGCCTGTGTGGCTATTTTCATTTGTTTTCATGCCAGTCAATAGGAATCCGGCAGCGCATTAATGAAGTAGGGGAGTGTGCGTAGAATATTCCTTTTTAGTCCACATGATTAGATAATAATTTGGGAATTAATAGGCATCTTAATGACTAATGATTGGAGAGTACACTGATTAATGGTGGCGGCGCAATGATGAGCATGCACGAATTGCTAGGATGCCAGGTGTTTGCATGCGTTGGGGGAAGGAGAGAGTTTCTCAGCCACAAGATTTGTCACGTGGTTTGTTGTGAGCCGTTCAGATAAGCTCACGTGCTGAGCTTTTTTTTACCCCATAATCCCAATTTCTGAGCGTGTGGGCCCAGCAGAATTGCTTTCTGCACCCCCTTTCATTGGGCCCAATGTAGTATGAACTACACATTTACTAACTGCACACCCCCTGATTACATTTGTAGTTTTTTATTTTCTTTTTCTATGTGTTTCAAATGCCAATTTTAAAAATAGTTCCTTTTTAATAAAAATTCTGAGAAAATTCATGGTCGGTCCTAACCCTCTCTTTTAATATTTGGTATTTTTTATTTTTACTTTTGATTAGTATTGATGCCTGTTTTGGAATTTTCTTTGTGTTGTACCTTAATGAGCATATTTAGTGATACTTGATGCACAAATCATTTTCTATAAGAAGTCTGGTATTGATTTTTTACATGGAAATTGACATGAGATATTAGGACATATTGAGCACTACTATGTAAGTTTTTAGTATTTTTTAGGTGATATTTGATTAGATTTTGAATGTCATCTTGAATGTGTTTGTTCAATGGCTATAGTGCATGTTATAGGTCTTGTGTAAACATGATAACAAATGAGTTTTTGTTCATTCTTTTGCATATTGTTTAGCCTCTGATTACACTCCATATTACTTGTTTCCTTTGAATTTTTACAACATTTAATCATGTTTATGTTAATTGATAAAGTGCACCTTGTTTGGGTAGATGTTTAGAGTGCTAGTTCTAGGGCTTCATGTTCATTGTGCAACTATTCAACGTGATACTTGTGCATTCATTTGTATACATGTTTAGGCATCCTTATAGGTCATCTAAAACCAAATTATAAGTCCTTAACACTTAGCTTTGATGGATTTGTATAGACTTAATTGAACATGGATTAATGCTTGGTGTTTGATCTTTCTTTGTCTACTTTTCTTATGTGTTGCACATCACATCTTCATGAAGACTTATAGGACCTAAGAGCTATCCAAAATTGACTCACTTTCTATTTTAGATCATTCATGTGTGACTTATAACTTCATTTCCCTTTTATTGAATTCATATGACCACAAATTGTCTTCACTTGCTCAACTTGTGTTAGTTTCATTTGTTTGTGTAATATGCTTTTACTTGTTGCATCACTAAATTCTTCATGATATCATAGGACCTATAATATGTTCATATACTTGTAAATACTCTTTTCATCCACAAGTGCCCATTTGTTTCATGCATTATCACTTTGGTATGTCATTTCCTAATTGAACATTGTTTGTTAACTTTGTTTGAACCTTGTGTGATCTATTTATTCTATTTCTTTTAGGACTTGTATGAGACCTATTAGAGGTCAATAGCCTATGACTTTGACATGTCTAACATGCCTTTAACTCATTCTAATTTCATCTATCATCACTCATTTCATAAATCATCCATGCTTGACAATTTTTGAACTTGATTTGCTCTTAACCTTTAACAAGTAGTGATGTGAGTTATGTATGAACATTATAGGATTCTTATTTTGATTTCCATTTCATGTAAAGGGTGATATGCTACTGACTTGGATGCTCATGCATGATTCATTTCACTTACATGACTTCTTTTGGTTTGTTTTGTCTAGTATGTGCATAGTTTGAACTTGTATGAACTTGTTTGGACCTAATTGTTCTTATTCTTCAATGTGCTTCCATGTGAGACTTGTATTGACTTTGTGAGAACATTATTGACTTATAAATGCCATTTCAAATGTCATGAGCTACTGCCTTGTATCCATTTGCATGATTATTCATCTTACATCTTCATTTCCTATTTGCATTACAAGTATACTTCATTGTTGGAACTTGAATAATGTTTGCTCCCACTTCTCCCTACTTGATCAATGCTTGCATTAATGAATCATATGCTATATTAATGACATCTCCATGCATTAATAAATGTAATTTACTTCTGACCTTGATGTTTATATGTGCATTCATTCATGTTTATGAACCCTATGCATTCATCTTGCATGGTTAATGTTTAGCTTGTATTTGTTTGATTTTTTGGTGCATGTTCCAACATAGCTTGAATTTGTTTGATACCTTAGCATTAGTAAAGGCCATTAAGATGTACCTACTAACTTGGGATGTTCCTTAACCATTAGGACCCTTCCCTTTTGGTTTGAATTTTACTTTCTTCTTAAGTTGTCTTCCTAAGACAACTAGCATTTGTTTGGTTTACTTTTGATACTTGTATTCATTAACTGTAATCATTTGGTACCAACATTTTGTGTAGGGGCAGAGGTAAGGTACTTGAACATATGGATGGTTATCCATGTTCATCTCTTCTTCCATTTCTCATTTATTTTACTTGTCTTTCTCCTTTGTGAATAGCATGATATAATGCTTTGTGTACAACTTTTTCACACCCTTTGGGATCCTAGCTCATCCTTAATTTTTGATTAAGGTGAGGTAGGATAGGCATTAGGTAGTGCTATCCCTCTCTTTTCTTTAGACTTAGGTTCTCAAACCTTGACCTTAGGGCCATTTTTGCATGATAACATTAAGAACAACTTAGATTCCTTTTAGTGTTTTCTTTTCAACTTGAGTCTTCTCTTCTCATCTCATAATCTTTATAAAACACTTAATAAAGGATTAACATGTATTGCGCACGAGCCTTATATGTGGGAAATGAGATAGTGGGGGATCTTCCTTCACTTTCTTAGGATGTTTGGCATGCGTCCCGTCTTGGGTCGATACGCGAGACATTCGATCCTATGTCATAGACTTTAGTGCAATACTTGTTATAACTACGAAATAACTAAAACACTTCTGTCTAAAACACGTAAAACAAATTTAAACCTTTTTATCCTTCGGGATCGTTAAGTTTCAAACCTCATTTTCAGAAAAGGGCACGTTACTTCCGTCTCGTCGCAAACAGGCATCGACCCTAACTGCCGGACGCGAACTTAACGTCGCTCATAAAAAACACCGACCTTGTTAGGTCAAACTACGACTGCTCTGATTTCCGCCTTCTGGTTAGATTGAGGATACATAGGCACGAGACGGCGATGTCTTGGCGAGCAACCTCCCCCATTAGTTCATGTCCGAACTACGTTGACTCTGATTTTCCCGTTCCCGAGGGAATACGTAGGCCTAGGACTCCAAGGACGTCTTATCGAGTCGCTTCTTTTTCTTTTCTCCTTCGTTTCTCCGTTCTTTTCCGTCCCTGTTCTTTCGCCTTTCCAATAGCACTGGAGCTCCAGATTACGACACCCTTTGATCGAGACAACAAGCGTGGATCCCATCGAGTACGATGGACGTGTTGGGTGCTAACACCTTCCCTTCGCGTAACCGACTCCCTTACCCGTTTCTCTTGGTCGTGAGACCATGCTTTTCCTTTCCCCCGGGTTTATGCAGTGTTCCCTTTCCCTCTCTTGGGATAAATACACATTGCCGGTGACTCTATTTTCGCGCCACTTTCGCGTTCGTACCTGGATGAAAATCCCGAGAGCGACAAAACCGACTGTGGGTTCTGCGGTCGGTGCCTTCCCCATGCTAGTTGGAATCCTTCTCGGACGATCGACTATAGCCTGCATCCGGCGATGCCTGGTTGTCTCCCCTAACAACAAGTTTCTCTTCAAGATTAAGAAAGGGTTTATCCATATTCAGTAGCTATCTTAAACCATGGAACTTCTTATTCCATACTTTAAATCATTTTCAAAAAACTAGCATTTGAGGCTCTCGTCCAAGCTTCCCACTTCTACAACTACCTTTGTAAAACGACCGATATATGACTGTAAACTTTCCTTCTTTCCCTGATTAATTTTTCTAAGGGGATTTATCTTCGTTGGTTGTCTTTTCTGGTTGGTGAAGTGAAGAGTGAAGTTTTCACACATGCGGTCCTTGAGTCGATGCTCCAGTTAAAAGAGATTTGAACTAGACCATAGTTGATCTGATCAAAGTTAGTATGAATAGCTTGCACTCTGCCATATCATCCACGTGATAGTAGTTCAGGCAATCATCAACTTGGTGAACATGCTCATCTAGATCCCCTGTTTCATCATAACTATTAAGCTTTAGCTGTTTCTTTATTGATTTTTGTATCCTACTGTCAAGGATACGAGCGGAAAGGGGATGTTTAGCTGATTTTTAACCAGAGGTTTCTTTACTTGTTCCTCGGGGGGACTTGACTTCTTCGGCCCCCTTTGGGACTGGGAGGAGGAGACCAATGTCTATGGCTTTTATAATGACTCAGAGATCTTGGTGTTGTGTCTTGAAGAGATGCGACCGGTTCGGGGATGACACGATGACTCCTTTGGGAAGCAGCTTCTTGCACTATGTTTCCCTTCAGATTTGCGTTGTGTAGGCTTCCTTCGGGGAGAAACAACCTCTCCTTCACTGCCTGTGAATTTTTCTATCGAACCATGTTGTAAACACTATTTAGTAGTTCGTTAGCACCTTGCACACTGAGGTTGACTTGCAATATTTGGAATTCAGACAACATCAACGGTCTTGGTTCTACAAGCGGTGTTAGAGACCTGAACGATAATTCTCATTGCTAAAATTGTGGAGCAGAACCTACGAATAGTGGAGACTGAATGGGATCGTTATGTGGCGAAGGATTCACGATGACTTGATCGCCGCCGTTTTAAGGAGGAGGTGGAAAATCTCTTGCAGCTCCAATGGTTGTGGCTGCCTCACGCAGTCTAGCGAAATGAATGACTTTTGAAACTGCCATTGTTGGTGGATCTATATGGAGATGTGAGAAGAGGTGTTGATCTTCGATCGGAGAGGATCAAAAACAGAGATATGTGGTTCAAATTTTGGTGATCTAAATTTCTAAAATTGAGGAAGCTCTTTGGTTCAGTGAATCGAGAGATGAGTGTTCGAAAGTGGGCAACTTGGAAATCAGATGTTGGCCCCCACCGCCAACGTCACTGTTCAGCGAGAGAATCAGAATAAATTGTTGATCAAAGGATGTAGATTGCAACAAATGGACTTGAGTTTTCATTGCGATAGAAAAGAGGTTAACCTCCAAAGTTAGAACAATAACGCTCAAGTCAATATAAAAATAAGATGAATGAATGAAGTTTAAATTCAAATTGTACCTGAGTCCTTTGTATGGTATGGTGGTTATATAAGTTTGTTAATCTTTAGGCATGAAATACGGAGATCCATTTGATAGATCTTAAATTTAGATCACCTGTACCTGCTCCATGAGCAATGCAGTGGATCAATGTGTTCTTTAAACCGAAGCTATCATACATTCTTGCCGGCCAAGAACAACTTGTGTCTGAGTTGGCCCAGAATGAGACACGACAATAACTACTAGCTAGTATCTTCTAGTTTCATGACATCTAAAGGTTGAGTTGTCTAGGAGAAAGACAAAATACGCATCCATCAGCCCGTTAGAACCACTCGTTCCTTTTCATAGTTTTCTTTATCTTAATTTTCCTTTCAATAATATTGAATAACAGCCAATCTCATTCACAAAAATTATCTTGTGAATAAAAAACATATAATTATTCACATTTCTTTGTATGACAATTTATGTCTCACCTGTTACAAACGTGCGACATATAAACAACATAACCAATCAAATTTCGACAACAATTGTGTGTTGCTTATCATTATTACCATGTACTTAAAATAACAACCTTTCATTTCTCACATGCATCAGCTATATCAAGAAAACCCTCATCACTAACCTTATTCACATTATTATTACTACTACCATGTTTTCGTTAAGACTCCCCATTCCATTAGAGAAAACTCTAATAACATATTCTACACCAAACACAACTTATAATTCTAATTATTACTCTTATAGCAGGATGAATCATATTCAAATTTTTCGTCCATATTCTTTGAAATCCATTACCAATCGCTGTACTACCTCCATGGCTTTTAAGGATGAAATAGAAGGAGAAACTTTTGAGGACGAAGATTTTCCTGAATTGGAGCCATTGCCGGGAGAGCTGAAGGCGGAGCTGATGCCAAAGCATGTGGCGGTGATTATGGATGGGAATGGGAGGTGGGCGAAGATGAAAGGGCTACCGGTGTCTGCAGGTCACGACGCCGGTGTGAAGTCGTTGAAAAGGATGGTGAAACTATGTTATAGTTGGGGAATAAAAGTTCTCTCCATTTTTGCGTTTTCTACTGATAACTGGATCCGGCCCAAGGTCATTGATCATACTTATTATACTTCTTAGTTTTGTTTCACTTGTTAATGGTGGTTTTGCTTAGTTTTGTTAACGGTGGTGCGGTGCAGGTGGAAGTTGAATTCTTGTTTACACTCTTTGAAAGATCAATACTTTCTCAAATTGAAGAATGCAAGAGGTATCAATACTCTCTCATAATAAAAGTATTTTTTTTATAAGCAAACAAAATAACTATAACACATTAGGTACCACAACCTAAATACAATCCTCAACCGTTCAGAAAAGCTAACACAATTCTAAAATTATAGGAACACTTAGGGTGTGTTTGGTTCGGAGGAGATGAAGGGGGAGGAAAAATTTTTAATTAAATATGTTTGGTTCAAACTTTAGGAGAGGAGGGGAGGGGAAGGGAGCAAAATTCCTCCAAAACACATTTTTTTTATTTCCTCCAAATTTGGGGGATTTGGAGGGGAGGAGAGAGAAAGTGAGTTTTGATAATTAAAATATTATTATATTTACTAAAATATCATCAATTTAATTTTATTATTTCACAATTATTCGTTTTTTTTCGTGTTACTATTTCTCTTCTGTGTGATTTTTTCGATTGCTTCCATTAATTTATTATAATTATTCTCCAACTTCAGATTATTTATAGTTTTTTACTTAATATAAATCATAATTATTATTGTTTTTTTTTTGTTTTTTTTATAAAAAAAAATTATGTTTAGTTATATTCGTTTTTTTCTTCTAATTTTATTATGTATCATATCATATTTTCTTTTATATCAAATTTTAAACCATTTATTTTATTAAACATTTTAAACCATTATTATTTAATAATAATTTATTTTATGTATTTGTTTTGTTAGATGATTCATCACGATTTAAACGTTGTTATTAGCATATAGTTTAATTTATGTTAGAGAGTTATAATCTGAATTAAATGTACTCAATTTTTTTTTAATGTTATGGGATAAATAAATAATTTTTTAGTTAATCAATATTAGAAATTTTATCACAAAAAAAAAGCATGCATGCATTTTTCACATTTGAATATCATATCACTTATATAAGATCATAAGGATAAAAATGTAAATTATTAATAAAATCCCTCCCCTCCCCCTCCTGAACCAAACACATTTTTAATTAAAATCCCTCCCTTCCCCTCCCCTCCCCTCTTTTGAACCAAACACTCATCTGATTAAAAAAAACCTTCCCCTCCCCTCCCCCCCTCCCCTCTTCCCTCCATTAAAATCCCTCCCCTCCCATCCCCCTCATTTGAACCAAACAGACCCTTAAGGATATTTACACCAATCATAATAACTACAAGTGTAATAATGTTTAGGCCTCTTGGAAAGCCACTACCAAAAATTAAGTACAATCTTTTGCGTCACTAATTCCGGATCTCCTATTTCGTCATCGAAAATGATTTGGTTTCTAAAATACCAAATGCTCCAACAAATAATACACCACAACCCGATCGCATTAGATAACGAAATCTCCTCCTTTACTTTCTCAATCCAAGATCGCAAGTGATTGATACCTCCAGATACAGTTATGTTTCCCACCTCAAACCAACAACAAATATATCTCCAAACAAATTTAGTTTTAACACAATCAAAGAAAAGATGATTAGCATCTTCGTCGCAACCAAAACAAAAGACGCATACCCGCTCGTGAGAAATATTAATGACGCCACGACTCAAAAGCTTGAGTCGAGTAGGAAGTCTATTTAGGATCAAACACCACGCAAATACCTTGATCTTGACTAGAGAAGACGCTTTCCAAATCAACTGCAACGCATTCTTGCTGTCATCATCTAAAGTGTCGCAGTCATGAGATAACATGAGTCTGCTATATAATGATTTTGCAGAAAAGCATTTATTGATAGTATAAGGCCAAATAATAACATCTGCTATCTCTCTTCTTGGATAGACATCCCGCAACAACAAATCAAGTTCCTGTCGGTTCTGCAGTAACGACTTATTACCAGCTACAACAATGTTATCAAAGTTCCAATGCCACACATCGTCGATCCAAGCTCCCATTTGGTTAACCGATCTTATTTTTTATGTTGGATCCGTTGAATAAATCCGGGAATATGCATTGTAAAGGTCTATCCCCCAACCATTTTGATTTCCAAAATAAGATCTTGCTACCATCTTCAAGTTTATGAGACAAAATATCAACAAAACTACCATTACCTTTGCCACTGCAAAATGATATTATATCCTTCCACCATAGAGAAATAGCTTTTCCAAATTAGATTGGTTCTTTGGACAAGATCGTATTAGCGAAGTCTCCATATCTTTCCTGATAATCCCTTTCCAAATAGCATCATTATCATTTAGTAACCTCCATAGCCACTTAGTCAAGAGTGATTCATTGAACAAGCCAATGTCTTTTATCCCCAAGTCTACTTCCGCTTTCACCTTGCATATATTTCTCCAACTCACCCAAGCAATTCCGCGTGATTCTTTCGATCCCGACCACAAAAATTGTCTTTGAATAGAGATTATGGACAACATGACATTCCTATGGATCTTGAAAAACAATAAAAAATGTACAGGAAGATTAGTGAGGATGCAATTTATGAGAGTGATCCTCCCCCTATGGACAGCAGCTTTCCTTTCCACTTAGATAACCTCGCCTTCAAACATTCTTGCACAGGTTTCCAAAACGAAATTCTGCGATGGTTACCTCTAACATAGATGCCCAAGAATTTGAATGGTATCGAACCAATCTTGCATCTAATAAATTATCCAACTGCCTTTAAGAAAAAAATCTCCCACTGCAATGCCAAATAGAGAGTTTTTCTCAATATTGATTTTAAGTCCGAAAATCATTTCGTAACCCTTCAAGATAGATTTCAATGCCCATAAATTGTTCCAAGAACCATCGCAAATAATAATTGTGTCGTCCGCATATTGCAAAATGTTATATGATACTCTCTCATTGACTTTGAAGTCCTTTAGTAATCCCACAGAGATAGCCCTATGAACCAATAATGTCAAGGTTTCACCAGCCATAGAGAATAAGAAAGGAGACAATGGACCTCCTTGTCGAATTCCTCTCGTGACTTTGAAATCGTGAGTAGGACTACCATTGATTAGAACTGACAAGTAGCTATTCATAACCGTTCCTTCCATCCACTTCAGCCATCTCGTGCTAAAACCCATCGCCACCATAGTTTTCCTCAGAAATATCTAATCCACACAATCATATGATTTTTCGAAATCAACTTTCAATAGAACACAACTCTTCTTGCTTCTTTTTGAAAGATTAATAATTTCATTTAAAACCAATACCCCATCTAACAATTGTCTATCTCTAATGAATGTGGTTTGAGTATTTTATATCAACTTCTCCATCACGCGTTTTAGTCTCGCTGCCAAGAGTTTTGTAATTATCTTGTAGATGCATCCAATGAGAGTAATGGATCTGTAGTCATCCAAACATTGAGGATTCTCCATTTTGGGGATCAATGCTAAGAATGAAGAGGAAAATGCTTTAGGCAGCCAGTTGAAGTGTGAAATTCATTAATGCAATTTATGACCTCTGTGCCCATAATGTCCCAACATCTCTTAATAAATTCAGTAGTAAAATCGTCCAGGCCCGAACTTTTGTTGCCACCATCTTCAAAGATCACTTCTCTAATTTCATCAGTGCATAATTTCGCCTCTAGCATGATATTGTCTTCCAACGAGAGCCTATTAACACCTGAAAATTCAAACTCTGGTCTAGGGTCTGTAACAAATTGGAATCATGCTTTGAAGTGCTCTTTGGAAGCCTGCTCACGAGCTGGACATCTTCCACATATTCAGAATCAACAAGTATGGATGAGATAATATTCTTCCTGGTCCTGTGTTTAAGCATGGCATGAAAATATTTGGTATTTTGATCCCCTTCTATAATCCATTTAGCCCTTGATTTCTATTTTATAATATTGTCTTTGATGCGTAAGTTCTTCCACAAATTGATTTGTGTTTGTCCTCTCCTATGTAACTCTGTGTCCGAAGCACCTGCAGTACCCAAAGACCAGCCATCTTCCACTTCATTAATAATGTCGACCTCACACTCCACATTTAGATCTAACCATCCAAATATATTTTTGTTCCACCATCTAAGTCTCTCTTTGAGTTATTTGAATTTCATTGACAACACATATGTAGCATTTCCTTCAACCACAAAGTAGTTCCATTCCGCTTTGACAAACACAATGAAATCAGAATAATCGAACCAACAATTGAAAGTTTTAAAGGGTTTGGGACCCCAATTCACATTCCTAGCTTTGAGCCAAACAGGCTCGTGATTCGAAACATCTCTGTTACCCACAATTTGCATAACATTATTCATGTCCTTCAATAAGCCATCAGAAAGAAGAAACCTGTCCAAGCGGCTACAACTTCTCCCATTCAAGCAGAACCAAGTAAGCTTATTTATGGAAGTAGGAAGGTCCACCAGATTCATCAAGTCAATAAAAGATCTAAAGTCTTCCATTTCGACCCTACAATGCGTGCGATTGGTTTTGCTCTCCTTCGAATTTTTTATCGCATTGAAATCACCTTCTAAAAGTCACTCCCCCGGCTCCGTTCTAGTCTTACAATTCAAAATTTCATCCCACATACGTCTTTTTTCAGCCAAGGAACATGGGGAATAAATATTAATCAGGTATACATATTTCTCTTTCCATAATGCATATACACCTAAGAATCCATTTCCCTGAAAACTGGCAATAGGATTCAAGAAGTTCTTTCTCCAAATTGTCAACAAACCCCAGGTAGCCCAAAAGAATCAGTTGCATACCACTCATATTTTGTGTGCCCCCATAAGCTACAAACAGTATTATCTAACATTTTCTTACATTTTGTCTCTTGCAAGAAGCAAATGTCAGCATTACCTTTTATGATGATTCCTTTCATTCTATTGCGTTTAGTACTGCCACCGCATCCTCTAATGTTAAAGGTGATGAAATTCATCTACACGCCTTAGGAGGTGATTCTATTGTTGTTTGTATTCTCTTTGTCTTGGATAAATCTCTTCTCAATTTCTTAACAAACAAATTGAAGTGTTTCTTAGTTTTATAATAAATAAAGTAATAAATAGTTAAGGAAGGTTGATAAGGAGTTAAAGTGTTTCTTTTTTAATGTTCAATCTCTTCTTTAGTTTGGGATATGGTGGGAATTTGGTGTGGTTGTGTGGTAACTTATGCACACTGTTCTTGGAAGTTTGTATTGGATTGATGTGGCTTGAGAAACAACCAAGCCAGATTCAATAAGTTAGGTTTCATTTGGTTGTGGTCTTTTTGGTGTATTTGGAGGGTTAGAAATGAAATAAATTTTAATGGCGGAATATGTTTTTTTTTTTTAATAAACAATTTATATCCAGCAGGATTTGAACCTAAGACCTTGAGAGGAGCACACTCTCAAGACCCAAGCGTTTCACCATTAGGCCACACTCACGCACACTAATGGTAAAATATGTAATGTCAATGATATTTGCTGGAATATTAAATATTTTCTTAGAGATGATCTTTATTAAGAAAATTCCTTATTCCAACTTTAATTTTCATACCTTTAACATGGATTTAATTAGGTGCTTAGATTAATTTGGTGTTGATAGAAAATTTCCTCTTTTGCTCTTTGGGTTGTAGTGGATTAGAATAACATGTATTCTTTTAATTCTAAATTTTGCTTTTAGAAAGAAAAATAAAACACACATCCACATAACCCAAAATAAAAATAAAGAGGGTTGATCCTCATCTCAGTCATATTTAATGTTACATTTAAAATAATTCTCTTCATATTAGTTGCGTAGTAAATAAAAAATTCATTTGTCACACACTATGTGTTATGCAATTTCATAAAAATAAAAAATAGAAAATAATAAATTTATAAAATTAAACTTATTAATAATTGATGGATATCATATTAGAGATTACCAAATTAATCTTATTTATTAATACTATTCACTAAATTAAGATATAGTTAAGATAATTAATACTACTATTAAATAGAAAATTCTATTAAATAGAAAATTGAAAACTACAATTTTTATGAAAAAAAATTATTGTTGTAAATGTGATTATTATTATTAAAGTTTGTCCTAACTTATTCATACAAAACCGGTTTATAAGATGAATGATATCACTTTATATAAACTCTTTCAAGATTTTATCTCTAACCAATAGACATGGCAACAAAACTCATACCCGCGGATATCCACCCGAACCCGGCCCGAAGTTGACGGGTAAAACCCGCTTTGACTCGGTTTGAGTTTCCTCGATTAAAAAATATGGGGATGGGTCGGGTAATGGGGACACTAGTACCCACCCCGAACCCGCCCCGTTTATTATATTATGAACATTATTATTTAATTTTGTTAATTTAGAATATTAAATATGTGGTCACTGTTTTGATATTTTGATTTGTTTTATTTATTTAACCTATTTCAAATGTATGTAAGATTTTTTTGAGATTTTTATTTTATTTTATTATTTGTAATGTAATTTGATTTTGGAAAAGATAAATATTTAATTAAAAAATTGATTTTACTAAATGGATGGTGGCGGGGCGGGAATACCTGAACCCAACCCGAACCCGTTTGGGTTTTAATTCTCCATCCCCGATTGGGTTTGGGGCGGGGAACAGAGATTGCTTGGGGATTCGGGTTTGGGTTTGGGGGAGGTAAAAACCGTCTCCGCCCCGCCCCGTTGCCATGCCTACTAACCAATGTGAGATGTACGATTTTTTCAATACACCCCTTCACACCCAACACTCTTTTGGACTTGATGCATGAATATAAGCGGCGAGTGACATCGATAGGCTCTGATATCATATTAGAGTTTGACCTAACTCGTCTTTACAAAATCAACCTATAAAGCGGTGAGTGTCACTCTATATAAACTCTTTCAGTACTATATCTCAAACCAATGTCAAACATGATATTTTTCCTATAAGTATTATTAATCTTATAAAATATTAAATTACGACACTACTAAAATTATTTGGATGAGATTTATTTTTATTATTGAAACTTCAAAACCTAATTTATTAAATCATCTATAACTAGGGATTGTGGAAGAGACAACTCTTAAATAAAACATTCTGAATAATGGATAAAATAGATAAACATCTTTAATAGACCACAATACGACGACTTCACCTAAATCTTGTACTATACATGTGCCGTCACAAGTTTAAAACATGAATAACGAATAACGAGTAATCAGAAGATGTTAAGTTACAATATGTTTGTCATTCCTTTATGGTGACATCAGGGGATTAATCCTCGGTCCTTCTTGGTCTGTTAACACTAGGAAAACATCGATTTGGTGGAGAAACCTAAGGTTGTCCTTAAGTGTTTAAAAGGGGGGGGGGGGGATTTAAATGGTTTGGTAAATAACATTTCTTGTAAGTTGGAAAATAGTTCAGAAATTGACTTTTGGAGACATATATGACTCAATTCCGAATCTTTGTAATGGTTGTTTCCTGGTTTATTTGAACTTGTGCAAGATTCCAAGAAAGTAATTAATGGTGGTTGGGCTTAGAACGCTAAGATTAATTATGCCTTTCCCACGAGTTCCTCATGGATTGACTTGGAGGAAGTTGAAAGCATTCTTTTTTATGTCAATCCCAATTCAGTCTTAGCGGATGCATTTGTTTGGGGGCGTGAAGTTGCAGGTTTTTCAGTTAAGTCTGTTTATTATAGGTTGGATAATATCGCAATTGCAGGTTTCCAATGTTAAGTGCTTTTAAGATGTTGTGGAAATCCAACATAACCATCAACATTCAAGTTTTTGCTTGGAGACTTATTTTGAATAAGCTCTAAACCAGGGACGAACTTGCAAAAGGAAGGATCCATATGGGTTCACATAATCTTGTATGCCTTTTTTGTTTGGGCCCAAAAAGAAACTCACTGTCACCTTTTTCTTCTTTGTCTCGTGGCAGTGCTTGTGTGACAACTTATTTTGGATTGGATAGTTCATTGTAGGATGCCCTCTTTTGTTGTGATCTTAGACCATTTGAAAGCCTTTGGAACTCTCATGAAATGAAGGATCAAAAAATAATTTATGTCTCTTATTTTGGCTCTCAGTTACTTGGTTTATTTAGTTAGTTAGAAACGACTTTCTCTTTAAGGGATGCCATAAAGGAGCTAATGAAATTGTGTATTTATCCAAGTCTCTTTCGTGGGAATGGTTCAGAGCAAGATCCAAGGACCCTATCGCTCTTGATATGAAAGTTTGGCTTGTTAGTCAGTTAGTCTGTCTTGCTGGATTTTTCTTGTACTTCTTTGCTTCATTTGTTATATTAGGGTTGAGTATCCCTTATACTCACTTTTAGTGCAATCTTTTTAGATTATAAAACAAAAAGATACAATATGTAAAATAAACACATTGACACACATACTAACACATAAACAAAACATCAAACATTGATAAGGAGACATACAAGTAATAACACATACGCCAATTATTCACTCATATTCATTATCATATAGTTCACAAAGTTATAAATAATGACAATACACTCCACATCCACGCTTATTAATTCACATATATAATAACAAAATATCATACACACTTTCATGTAACACTTCTTATTATATGTGTTATCAAACTAATTCTAGAATATATTTGATGTTGAGTCAAATTAAAATGTCATATTGTTGGGTGGGCGAACAACTCGTGTAATTAACCATGTCCTCATAGACTCACTCAAATTCCCTAAGGCGCTTATAAGTGGTTAGTCGTAGGAAACGAGAATTTCATGGTAGATTATTGCATTGAAGTTATGCCCCCAAATCATATAAGAATTTACCCTTTGATAATTATCAGAGTATAGTGTATTATTGATAGGCTCATCCATATTGACCTCGAATGTTATCCTCATTTGACTCTTGTGTTCCTCCAACATTATAATGACATATGCATAGAGCATCCTATAAATGGCCTTGGTCATAGACTTCTTCACTTGTATTCTTCTCATTGTCGTTTAAAGTCTTTCTTTCATTGAAAACAATTATAGGCATGAGTCGAATATCGTCTCGTAATTCAAGTTAATCACACTCGACTTAGATGATTTGGCACATATATTTGCATACGTCACATTTTACATGATCATACTTCACATAATCATATTTATATAAGTCACATTTTACACAATCTCACTTCACAAAAATCACATTTCACATTATCATATTTCAAATAATCAGACTTCACGTAAATCATATTTCACAAAAGTATTATTTCACATAATCACAACACTCCACATGAATCATATCTCACATAATCTCACTTCACATTTTATTTAATCATAGCATACTTTCAGAGTCACACAAAATGTATTTGAGTGCAAGTTCTTAGCACATACAATTGGCATATTCAATTAGCAATAAAAATCACCTATAAAAATATTCCTAAAATCACAACAATAAAAATATTCCTGAAATCACAACAATAAAAATATTCCTGAAATCACAACAATAATACTACAGCATCGCAAAATATCTCTCTCATGATACATAGGTTACATAAAAATAAAAAATTTGAAGTGTTTCTAATTGTAATAGTATTCTTTTCCTCTTATGTTAAGTGATGTTATTTATGTAAGCTTACTGACTATTACTTTATTATATAGGGAAGGAATTAAAATATCTGTGATTGGAGATACATCAAAGCTCCCTAATTCCTTGCAAAGAATGATAACTAGTATTGAGGACAATACCAAAGAGAATTCAAAATTCCAAGTTATTGTGGCAATTAACTATGGTGGAAAATATGATATAGTCCAAGCATGTAAAAATGTAGCTAAGAAAGTGAAAGATGGTCATATTTATTTGGAAGATATTGATGAAAACATACTTGAAAAGGAGTTGCAGACAAATTGTACTGAGTTTCCTTACCCGGATTTACTTATCCGGACAAGTGGAGAACTTAGAGTTAGTAATTTCTTATTATGGCAATTGGCATACACAGAATTTTTCTTTAACAACAAACTATGGCCAGATTTTGGAAAGGATGAGTTTGTAGAAGCCTTAATATCATTTCAACACAGACATAGACGTTATGGTGGAAGACATTAATTAGTTCATAACCATTTATTTTTTAATATGGTTCTAGTGGTGATATATTAGTATGATAAATTTATAAATATATGTGTAAACTTTAAAGTTTGAGGATTCTTATTGTATACTTATAGATAAAATAAATAAAGTTTTTTTAGATGTGCTTGTGAATATCAAATATGAGATTGAAAAGGATTGGGAGATAAAGGTTCAACATATCTATTTTGATGCCAATTTAGAGTATGGTTTCGATTATACTTTGATTAATCATTTATGTTTAGCTCATCTTGTTGGGGTTAACACCTTTGTTTAAATATTCTAATGTATTTTCTTTTTGGGAGCAAGTCCTTTTTTTTTTTAATAATTACTTACTAATAGTACTATTGGTCTTTTTGTTCTTTAATTTTTTCTCTTAATTTTTTATATAACTTTAACAAGTATTCATGAACACTCATAGATTCTCATGTATTAACAATATAGACAACCTTAAAATACTTGAAGTTGTTTATATAAACTTCAAACATTTTTCTTGATTTTCAAAAAGAAAACATCCATTGCTTCTGACCCGTCGTGGATGAACATGACTCTCGTCCCTACCAAACAATCTCCTCCCCGCTATCAACAAGTAAACAATTACGACCATGATTTCTTGAACATGATTAAAACTTGATCCACTACCTAACATCATCATCACCCAATTTATGATTGTACTAGAACTTAAAAGCCTTAAAATAAACATGAACATTCGATAAATTCAGACACACCTCTACTATCTCTAAGTCTACCATGGAGATTTTAGGGAAAGCACAACCACAACTAACCTCCCCGATTTCAATCCTAAACGGGTTTTCTACCCCTCTTCCTCCACACCTACCTCAAAGTCCTCCTCACTTTGGAAATCCTTTGACCCATCAACGTCTGCTCTAGAGTCTCCCACAACGTCAGAACTATCGCTAATCTATATAAAGTCTATAGAAGGATGCTTCACATCTAAAATGGCCATTTATGGTCTTTCAGGGTCTACTGTAACACCCCGGTCAGTTTTGTCAGTTTTGTCTTTTTAATTAATTGAGTCGTTTTGAGTATTTTATTATTATATTACTTTACTTCTGACTTTTATGTGAAAGTATGTTATTTTTCGTCGTGAATATATTTTGTCGCGTTTTGGGAACATTTGTGAGATATTTGAGTGTAGGGGTATTTTGGGCATTTTGATTTATTTTGTTAAGTTAGAATATAATAGAATAGAAAGAGAAGAAGAAAAAGAAGAGAAGAAGAAAAGAAAAGGAGAAGAGAAGAAAAAGAGAGAATTTGGGAAAATTTGGAAATCAATCAACCGACTTTCTAGAACACGATTAAATCGGGTAAGGGTGCGAAACTCGATTATACTATGTTTGTGTATGATTATGTATGTGTTTGCTTGGATGTTTCTTGTCTTTCCATGGCTTTTGAGTTCTAGGTTGAAATGAGAAAATATGTTGAGGAATCGATGTTTTCGCGGTCGGAAATCGATATAATTTGCGTTGTATGATCACCATGTGTTTATGAGTCATTGTTGATAATTGTTTTGCTGTTGGAAGTGATTTGGAATGAAAAATGAAGTTTTTGGGGGTTTTGGATCGTGTAACCCGTAACAGAATTTTTCTGGTTCTGGTGTGATTCGCCAGACGAATTTGGGATTCGCCAGGCAATTAAGTCTCGCCACTAGTTCGCCAGGAGAAGTGCTGGCGAAGGGAGATTCGCCAGGCGAATTCGTAAGTCGCCAGGCGAAATCGGAATTACAGAAAGGGGGTAGCTTCTGTAACTCTTGGGGTTTTTCTAAATTGGTGATTCGCCACTAGTTCGCCAGGCGAAGTGCTGGCGAATGGGATTCGCTAGGCGAAATCCATGGCGAATGGCTGCCGAAGGGGAATTTGCCAGGCGAATTCTCAAGTCGCCAGGCGAATTTGGCTGTATCTCAATAAATTCGTTTCTTTGAAAATTCATAAATTTTGATCCGTGGTTCGGTTTGAGGCGGGGTTGGATGCGTTAGAAAGCTTATAAAATGTACTTTATTATGATGATGATTTTAGAGATTGTTGGCCGATTAAATTATGTCGGAAATTAGAAAATGTGTTGTTTTGTTGTCGACTTTTGTCGTTTAATTGTGTGAACTTGATGTGTATGTGTAATATGCTGTTGGTGTGAATATTGTATGACTTGTATACTGTTGAGTGATGAAATTGCATGAAATACATATTGAGATGATGATTGGTGGCCTTATGGCAAGAAAATGCGATGTATGGTAATTGTTGATATATGCATGATTATGGATGTGTATATGTGTGCATATTAAATGTCATGAGTCATTGTATGCCAAGCATCATGATATGCATTGTTGTGCCGTCCTGAGTGACGGATTGATTCCAGAGGGAATCTGCTATAACATCGTGCGCCTTAAAAATAAGAGGACCTAAAGCGATTTGATATATCGTGCGCCTTAAAAATAAGAGGACCTAAAGCGATGGTTATAGACGATCGTGTGCCCATGTGGGGTGTGAGCGATTGGATTGTGCGCCTTATACCGAGAGGACCTAAAGCAATCCATAAACGTCGTGCGCCTTATACCAAGAGGACCTAAAGCGACGGGAAACATCGTTTGCCCGACGGGGTGTTACTTGAGTGATCCTCAGTAACGAGCGATGATTCCAGCAGAGTTCCTGAGTGAACTAGTGATGAGGAATATTGGAAGTCGGTACCGCATGGCATGTGCATAGAGTCGTTGTGTCGGTCTCTGTACATTTGCATAAATCATGGATTAATTGTGTATGGAATTGTGAATGTGATTGATGAGATGGAATATGTGTAATTGTATTGATGATGAGTGTATTGTGTATGATTGATGTGTAGTGGTATTTGATACTTGAGAATTGTACTGTGTTGTGTTGTATTTGATTGTGGTGCATTTGTGGTGAGAATATTTTACGTGTGCATTTCTGTGTTAATATATAATTATATGCAACTGTATTATGATTGTTTTTCTCACCCTTCTGCTGTTTTATAATGCTCTATGAGGCATTGCAGATTAGAGTTGCTGGAGGTCTTTTTGTTAAGCTTTGCGTCTTCATTCTTTTGTCGGTCGGCTCTGATATGTGACACAGGGTAGTTAGGGAGGCCGTTTGTGATTATTTTGTATTATGTATATGTATCTTTTGAATTGTACATGTATGGTTGTACATGACGAACAAACTTTCATGATATATATATATATATATATATATATATATATATATATATATATATATATATGTTGATATTCAGTTATGGATTTTCCGCTTTTATTCTGTTTCTGAATTGTGGGTGTAATACTACCTGAATGGTTGCATATCTGTATGAGCAGGTGTTGTATGTTTTGTTTCAAATTGATGTGACCCCTCGGTCTATGCCGTGCATGTTTAAATATACTCTGATGAAATTTTGTATTTTATTTATCGCTTTAATAGCTTGGGGGTATAGATTGGGGGTGTCACATTAAGTGGTATCAGAGCTAGTCCGTGTCTGGTTGTGTTAGTCTTTGTCGGTGTTGGCGTTTGGAGTGGGCTGTTTGTTTAACCATAGTTTCTGTTATTGGAAATGAACAGAATATGGCTGGTAGGAATGATGCTGCTTTGGCAGCTGCGATGCAAGCAATGGCTCGTGTTGTGCAGGGTGCGCCTAATGCTGCGGGTAATGATGAGTTCAGGAAGAACAAACCGCCTGTCTTTAAAGGGAGACATGATCCTGATGGTGCACAGATTTGGTTGAAAGAGATTGAAAGGATTTTCTGAGTTATGGATTGTGCTGAGGACAGTAAGGTGAGACTGGGAACTCACATGTTACAGGAAGAAGCTGATGACTGGTGGGTTAGTACTCGTCAGGTGTTGGAAGCTGGGGATGAAGAAGTTACTTGGGAATTGTTTAGCCAGGAGTTTCTGAGGAAGTATTTTCCCGAGGATGTTAGAGGAAAGAAGGAAATTGAGTTCTTGGAACTGAAATAAGGTAGTATGTCTGTTGTTGATTATACTGCTAAGTTTGTGGAGCTTGTCCAGTTTTATCCTCATTATGCTGAAGCGACTGCAGAGTTTTCTAAGTGTGTGAAGTATGAGAGTGGATTGCGTCCTGAGATTAAGCAAGCAATCGGTTATCAGAGGATAAGAAGGTTTTCTGATTTGGTGGAATA
Organism: Lathyrus tuberosus; assembly: GCA_022829125.1. Taxonomy (NCBI): domain Eukaryota; kingdom Viridiplantae; phylum Streptophyta; class Magnoliopsida; order Fabales; family Fabaceae; genus Lathyrus; species Lathyrus tuberosus. The sequence continues at coordinate 6,413,361 of JALAZF010000249.1, read as the reverse complement.
TTGTAGGATTTATGAAGAGGATAGTAAGACTCGTTCTACTCACTACAAGAGTGTGAGTGATAGAAAAGGGAAGCAACAGTTTCGTAGTGGTCCTATGTAACACCAGCGGATAAAGGTAAACAAAGGGGTACTTTTGATCGAAGGTCAGGTGGAGGAGGTATGTCTAATTCTCCGAGATGTTTTAAATGTGGTGAGTTGGGGCATCGTCAGTTTGAGTGCAGGAAAGATGGGAGAAAGTGTTCTAATTGTGGAGGTGTCGGACATGTCGTAGCTGATTGTAAACGGAAGAATGTGGTGAAGTGTTTCCACTGTGGTGAACCTGGTCATATTAGCACAAAGTGTCAGAAACCGAAGCAAGCTCCAACTAGTGGGAAGGTGTTTGCATTGGCGGGGACTCAGACTTCAAGTGCAGATCATCTTATCAGAGGTACTTGTTTTATTAATAGTACGCCTTTAGTTGTTATTATTGATACTGGAGCGACTCATTCGTTTATTTCGTCTGAGTGCGCGAAGTGTTTGAATCTTGTGTTGTCTTTGATGGATGGTGAGATGGTTATTGATACTCCAGCAATGGGGTCAGTAACTACTTCTTTGGTTTGTTTGAGTTGTCCTTTGACCATTTATGGTAAAGACTTTGAGATAGATTTAGTGTGTTTGCCGTTGGAAGAGTTAGATGTGGTTCTGGGAATGAATTGGTTGCAGTTCAATCGGGTTCTTATTGATTGTTATCATAAGCTGGTAAGGTTTCCTTCTCTCGAGGAAGACGAAGACTCGAGTTTCTTATCTACCAAAGAGTTGAAGAGAATTTTGGCGGAGGAAGCTCAGTTGTTTGGGTTGTTTGCATCATTGACTGTGGATAGCCAAGTTTCACTTGATGTGTTTCCGGTTGTGTGTGATTTTCCAGAAGTGTTTCCAAAGGATATTTTGGACTTACCGCCAGAGAGAGAGGTGGAGTTTTCGATAGATCTAGTTCCTGGTACTAGACCTGTTTCTATGGCACCTTATCGTATGTCAGCATCTGAGTTGGTAGAGTTGAAGAAGCAATTAAATGAGTTGTTGGAGAAGAGGTTTGTGAGGCCAAGTGTTTCTCCTTGGGGTGCTCCAGTTTTATTGGTGAAAAAGAAAGATGGAAGTATGCGATTGTATATTGATTATCGCCAGTTGAATAAGGTGACGATTAAGAATAAGTATCCTCTTCTGAGAATTGATGATCAGATGGATCAGTTGGTTGGTGCTTGTGTGTTCAGTAAGATTGACTTGAGGTCGGGGTATCATCAGATTAGGGTGAAAGAGGAAGATACTCAGAAGACGGCTTTTAGGACACGTTACGGTCATTATGAATATTCTGTGATGCCGTTCGGGGTTTCTAATGCGCCAGGTGTGTTTATGGAGTACATGAATCGTATTTTCCACGAGCATTTGGATCGATTTGTTGTTGTGTTTATTGATGACATATTGATTTATTCTAAGTCTCGGGAGGAGCACGCGGAGCATTTGCGTATTGTTTTGCAGGTTTTGAAGGAAAAGAAGCTTTTTGCCAAATTGTCTAAGTGTGAATTTTGGTTGTCGGAAGTGAGTTTTCTTGGACATGTAATTTCAGGTAATGGTATTGCTGTGGATCCATCTAAAGTAGAAGTAGTTCTACAATGGGAGGCTCCGAGATCTGTTACTGAAATTCGAAGCTTTTTGGGTTTGGCCGGTTATTATCGAAGGTTTATTGAAGGTTTTTCTAAGCTAGCACTTCCTTTGACCCAGTTGACTTGTAAAGGGCAAGCGTTCATTTGGGATATTCAGTGTGAAGAAAGTTTTAATGAGCTGAGGAGAAGATTAACGACAGCTCCGATTTTGATTTTGCCGAATCCTCATGAACCATTTGTGGTGTATTGTGATGCTTCTTTGATTAGTCTAGGTGGTGTGCTAATGCAAGACGGTAAGGTTGTGGCGTATGCTTCGAGGCAGTTGAGAGTGCATGAGAAGAATTACCCTACGCATGACTTGGAGTTAGCGGCGGTGGTTTTTGTATTGAAGATTTGGAGGCATTATATTTTTGGTGCAAGGTTTGAAGTCTTTAGTGATCACAAGAGTTTGAAATATCTGTTTGATCAGAAGGAATTGAATATGAGGCAACGTAGATGGTTGGAATTTTTTAAGGACTATGACTTTGGCTTGAATTACCATCCTGGTAAAGCTAATGTGGTAGCCGATGCATTGAGCCGGAAATCTTTGCATATGTCTGCTTTAATGGTTAAGGAGTGGGAGCTTTTGGAATCGTTTAGAGATTTGAGTTTGGTATGTGAAGTGTCGTCGGATAGTGTGAGGCTGGGTATGTTGAAGGTTACTAATGATTTTCTGATGACGGTGAGGGAGAAACAGAAGTTGGACGTGAAATTGGTGGATTTGATGTTGGTTGACGGAAAAGATGCGAGTGGTGATTTTCAAGTGGATGTTAATGGTGTGTTGAGATTCCGTGGGCGAATTTGTATTCCGGACGATTCGGATTTGAAACGAAAGATTTTGGAAGAAGGACACAGGAGTAATTTGAGTATACATCCGAGAGCGAACAAGATGTACCAAGATTTGAAAAAGATTTTTTGGTGGTCTGGATTGAAAAGAGATGTGGCTCAGTTTGTGTATGCTTGTTTGACGTGCCAGAAGTCGAAAGTGGAACATCAGAGGCTGAGTGGTTTGTTGCAACCGTTGGATATTCCGGAATGGAAATGGGATAGCATTTCTATGGATTTTGTAACGGGGTTGCCGAATACTCAGCGAGGGCATAATGCTATTTGGGTGGTTGTTGATAGGCTGACTAAATCGGCCCATTTCATTCCGATTGACATCAGTTTTTCTTTGGAACGGTTAGTTGAGATTTATATCAGTGTGATTGTGAAGTTGCATGGAGTTCCGTTAAGTATTATTTCTGATCGAGATCCAAGGTTTACCTCGAGATTTTGGGAAAGTTTACAGAAGGCATTGGGTTCTAAATTGAGGTTGAGTTCGGCTTATCATCCGCAGACGGATGGGCAGTCGGAGAGAACGATTCAGTCTTTGGAAGATTTGTTGAGAGCGTGTGTTTTGGAACAAGGTGGTGCGTGGGATAGTTATCTTGCGTTGATTGAATTCACGTATAATAATAGTTTCCATTCTAGTATTGGGATGGCACCGTTTGAAGCGTTATATGGACGAAGATGTCGAACACCGTTGTGTTGGCACAAATCTGGTGAGAGAACGGTGGTTGGACCGGAGTTGGTGCAGCAGACTACGGAAAAAGTGAAGTTCATTCGTGAGAAAATGAAGGCTTCTCAGAGCATGCAAAAGAGTTATCATCATCGGAGACGAAAGGATCTTGAGTTTCAAGAGGGAGATCATGTATTTCTGAGGGTTACGCCGGTAACGGGTGTAGGTCGTGCATTGAAATCGAAGAAACTTACTTCTCGGTTTATTGGTCCTTACCAGATATCTGCGAGAGTGGGTGCTGTGGCTTATAGGGTGGCGTTGCCGCCGAGTCTGTCGAATTTGCATGATGTGTTCCATGTTTCATAGCTTCGGAAGTATATTTCGGATCCGTCGCATGTGATTCCGATGGATGAGGTTGAGGTAAGGGAGAACCTAACGGTTGAGGCTTTGCCAGTGAGTATTTTGGATCGCGAGTTGAAGCGGTTGCGGGGCAAGGATATTGCACTTGTGAAGGTAGCGTGGGGAGGCGCTGCTGAGGGCAATTTGACTTGGGAGTTGGAGAGTAGGATGCGGGAGTCGTATCCAGAGTTGTTCGTCTCAGGTAAGATTTTCGAGGACTAAAATTTCTAAGTGGGGGAGAGTTGTAACGCCCCGGTCAGTTTTGTCAGTTTTGTCTTTTTAATTAATTGAGTCGTTTTGAGTATTTTATTATTATATTACTTTACTTCTGACTTTTATGTGAAAGTATGTTATTTTTCGTCGTGAATATATTTTGTCGCGTTTTGGGAACATTTGTGAGATATTTAAGTGTAGGGGTATTTTGGGCATTTTGATTTATTTTGTTAAGTTAGAATATAATAGAATAGAAAGAGAAGAAGAAAAAGAAGAGAAGAAGAAAAGAAAAGGAGAAGAGAAGAAAAAGAGAGAATTTGGGAAAACTTGGAAATCAATCAACCGACTTTCTAGAACACGATTAAATCGGGTAAGGGTGCGAAACTCGATTATACTATGTTTGTGTATGATTATGTATGTGTTTGCTTGGATGTTTCTTGTCTTTCCATTGCTTTTGAGTTCTAGGTTGAAATGAGAAAATATGTTGAGGAATCGATGTTTTCGCGGTCGGAAATAGATATAATTTGCGTTGTATGATCACCATGTGTTTATGAGTCATTGTTGATAATTGTTTTGCTGTTGGAAGTGATTTGGAATGAAAAATGAGGTTTTTGGGGGTTTTGGATCGTGTAACCCGTAACAGAATTTTTCTGGTTCTGGTGTGATTCGCCAGGCAAATTTGGGATTCTCCAGGCGAATTGAGTCTCGCCACTAGTTCGCCAGGCGAAGTGCTGGCGAAGGGAGATTCGCCAGGCGAATTCGTAAGTCGCTAGGCGAAATCGGAATTACAGAAAGGGGGTAGCTTCTGTAACTCTTGGGGTTTTTCTAAATTGGTGATTCGCCACTAGTTCGCCAGGAGAAGTGCTGGCGAATGGGATTCGCTAGGCGAAATCCATGGCGAATGGCTGGTGAATGGGAATTTGCCAGGCGAATTCTCAAGTCGCCAGGCGAATTTGGCTGTATCTCAATAAATTCGTTTCTTTGAAAATTCATAACTTTTGATCCGTGGTTCGGTTTGAGGCGGGGTTGGATGCGTTAGAAAGCTTATAAAATGTACTTTATTATGATGATGATTTTAGAGATTGTTGGCTGATTAAATTATGTCGGGAATTAGAAAATGTGTTGTTTTGTTGTCGACTTTTGTCGTTTAATTGTGTGAACTTGATGTGTATGTGTAATATGCTGTTGGTGTGAATATTGTATAACTTGTATACTGTTGAGTGATGAAATTGCATGAAATACATATTGAGATGATGATTGGTGGCCTTATGGCAAGAAAATGCGATGTATGGTAATTGTTGATATATGCATGATTATGGATGTGTATATGTGTGCATATTAAATGTCATGAGTCATTGTATGCCAAGCATCATGATATGCATTGTTGTGACGTCCTGAGTGACAGATTGATTATAGAGGGAATCTGCTATAACATCGTGCGCCTTAAAAATAAGAGGACCTAAAGCGATTTGATATATCGTGTGCCTTAAAAATAAGAGGACCTAAAGCGATGGTTATAGACGATCGTGTGCCCATGTGGGGTGTGAGCGATTGGATTGTGCGCCTTATACCGAGAGGACCTAAAGCAATCCATAAACGTCGCGCGCCTTATACCAAGAGGACCTAAAGCGACGGGAAACATCGTTTGCCCGACGGGGTGTTACTTGAGTGATCCTCAGTAACGAGCGATGATTCCAGCAGAGTTCCTGAGTGAACTAGTGATGAGGAATATTGGAAGTCGGTACCCGCATGGCATGTGCATAGAGTCGTTGTGTCAGTCTCTGTGCATTTGCATAAATCATGGATTAATTGTGTATGGAATTGTGAATGTGATTGATGAGATGGAATATGTGTAATTGTATTGATGATGAGTGTATTGTGTATGATTGATGTGTAGTGGTATTTGATACTTGAGAATTGTACTGTGTTGTGTTGTATTTGATTATGGTGCATTTGTGGTGAGAATATTTTACGTGTGCATTTCTGTGTTAATATATAATTATATGCAACTGTATTATGATTGTTTTTCTCACCCTTCTGCTGTTTTATAATGCTCTATGAGGCATTGCAGATTAGAGTTGCTGGAGGTCTTTTTGTGAAGCTTTGCGTCTTCATTCTTTTGTCGGTCGGCTCTGATATGTGACACAGGGTAGTTAGGGAGGCCGTTTGTGATTATTTTGTATTATGTATATGTATCTTTTGAATTGTACATGTATGGTTGTACATGACGAACAAACTTTCATGATATATATATATATATATATATATATATATATATATATATATATATATATATATATATATATATATATATATATATATATATATGTTGATATTCAGTTACGGATTTTCCGCTTTTATTCTGTTTCTGAATTGTGGGTGTAATACTACCTGAATGGTTGCATATCTGTATGAGCAGGTGTTGTATGTTTTGTTTCAAATTGATGTGACCCCTCGGTATATGCCGTGCATGTTTAAATATACTCTGATGAAATTTTGTATTTTACTTATCGCTTTAATAGCTTGGGGGTATAGATTGGGGGTGTCACATCTACCACTTCCGTTCATGAAGAAGCAACACGTATATCATCTCCATTAGAAAAGTACAAAAATGCAATATTTGGGTTACATATGATGGCCATGACTAGTAAGAAACAAAAACAAGTGAAAAAGATATAGAAAGAAATTGTCACCTTGCAACAATTGCGGAATTTGAATTAAATGGACAAAGGTAGAATCACCATAAACCTATAAACATTACCTAAGCGCGAGAGTAAAGGTCTAAGAAAACAAACATAAAATCAGTTGCAAAACGTAAATTACAAGGAGAAACAAAGATACAGAGCTTTGTTGCGAAAGGATCAAAAGAGAGAGTTATTGCGATCATTCCTTTTTTATAGGTAACCAAGAAGTACATTTCTATGACTAAAATTTAAAAGAGTACCAAAAGCTATTATCAATAACTTAAGATTAGCCTTGATGCTATAACCATAATTGAGTGCACTCAAGTGTTATAACGATGTTACCACTCCCTACTAGAAGAGCCTAGAGCTACGTGGAAACGTTAAATTGTGAACTATTTTAGTTATAAGACAAAAATCTATTGACCGTGTTCCCAAGGTTACCTACTCCAACCCAACACGCCTCTGTCCTTATCTCCAAGATAGGGACCTTCCTGGGCATAACGAGACGGCGAAGAAGATCGGTCTAAAGGTAGGTCTCAGAACTTCCATCACAATCCTAATTTCATATATGGCAACAATGCTTTGGGGGACAATTGCTTCATGTCAGCGAAAAGACATAACAAGATCAGCTCAATCCAAAATCTCCTCATAAGAGAGAGATGACCGAGTAGGCTTTTGCGGGAGAAACGTACACCAGATTCATACTACTTGCTCATCATCATCCATATGATCTAATCTCAAGGTCTTTTGCATTCTACGCAGTGTAAATCAAGAGCAGTTTTAACCACTCATTATATATAAGTTTCTTTATGCACCATAATAGGTATTTTTCATTAACTCTTGCAAAATTTCCACCTTTTTGACTTCGTTGACTTAAGCATTGTCTCACCATACTAGTGATTATCACCACCGTATCAAAAAACTTTTCATCCAACATCAATTTTAAACTTCTTGATATATTTTTACTATGTATATACAATATGCACAAAACACACATCTATAATAATCGATAACAATATTAGAAGAATAATAATTGCCTTCATAAAATAAAAGAATAATAACTTGTCGTTTTCGTTGGTAAAATTATTTTTTATTACTTCGAAAACAGAATTTTTTTACCCAAATAACCAACTTTTTCAAATTTATTCCCAAAATAACCCATGTTTCAAAAAAGATTCTCAATCTACCCCACTTTCAAACAAAAACTTATTGGAACGAAGTGATGGTGCCAAGCGAATTGGCGACCACACTTACTTTTCTAATGGTGGCGTCAATTGGATTGGCGACTGTATATGGTGTTGTCAACCCAATTGGCGCTAGTGTGTGCCTTTTCAAAGGTGGCACCAATTCGTCTGACGCTAGAGTGTATTGTGATTTTTTGTTAGTATAAATAGAGGTGACTCCTACCATTTACTTCACTTCATACCTCATTTCAAATTCTTATTTTATTTTCTTCATTAGCTCTATCATGGTTGACAAAAGATATGGGCACATATGTTATTCGACAACGAAACCTCCTATGAAAATGTTTTTTCGGAACATCCAAAGTTTCAAGCATCTTGAAAGGAGTTTGAAAAGTTGGTTAGACAGAGAGATTAATGATCGGTGAAGAATTAGAAGTATCAAGAGGCTTGTTTCATATATCTCAATTGCATATGATAATAATGATAGCCAACGTATGTGGGTGCGAGTTAAAGATGACAATGATCTATGGTATAATCAACAGAGTTTTCCATGTGAAATTTTTTGATAGTTCGCATACACTCTTCTTTAGTGAGGAAACGGTCCCCCACTTTTAAATCACCCTCTGACCGCATATACTGGTTGTAAAAAAATATCATAGGATGGCTCATCGTCATCCAAGTTCGAGTTTGTCATATGTTAAGGGGGACAATATACATGACTTAGAGACAACGACGCTTGATGATTGTCGTCTTCGGTGTTGGTGTTCAACAAATAACTGACTTGTATCTCACTTTCTTCTTCATCATCAACAACGTCGACTTCAACTTTAGCTTCATCTAAATTTACATCTTCAGCTTCATCTGAATCTACATCTTCAGCTTCATCTGAATCTACAGATGTAGGTTCAGATTGATCAATTATTTGAAATTGTTGAAATGGAAGAGTTTGTTGGAGTAAAGTATACAATTCAATATAGTTGAAACCAGAATGTTCATAACTAACAAATATATTTTCAAAATTTTCATTGTCTCGAACCTTAAGCAGATAAAATTTAACGTGGTTGTTTTAAAAAAACTGGATTTTGATATATAATTTGTGATACAAGACCGAACCCTAATTTTGATTCTATTCTATTTTTCAAATGCATGAATTTTGAATTTCTATTGTTTGTAAATTGGGCAACTTTGGTGTTTCAAAAACCAAACCCAGATACATATGTCTCTTCGTTGTAATGAACATTAATAATATATCTCGGTGCAGATGACATGGCTTAAGTATTTTTGTATGAGAATGATTTGGTGTTGGTTTAAATTGATATGAGAATGATATGTTGTTGGTTTGGTCATGCCACTTCAATAGAGTTATACATATTCATGTAGCATTAATAACACTCACCAAGTCAATTGGTAACTTCTAACACAATTTAAAAGCTTTCTCCAGTCTAACTGGCACTACTGCATGGCCATGTGCAAGATGCCTACGCGCCTGCAAAACTTGTGAGACAAGACATAACATAGGAATCCTGTCACACCTATGCCATGTAGCTTGTGTAACCTGCAAACCTTTTAGATACCTATGCCATCATCTTTCCAATTGGCAATGCTTTTTGAAATTGAACGTGGTCGCCAACTGACCTGATGCCACTTGTATTGCATGTATGACTTGCATTAATCATGTACAACTACTCAATATCTTTTGTTTCCTATAAATACACATAAACTTAGTTCATTTTCATCATCAACAACAAATACTACTCTTCACACTCTCTTAGATTATCTCATTTATAAAATGGTTCTATTGAGTATGGGTGTCGTCAACATCGAGACTTATGTAAGTGTTTATTTCGCTACTATATGCTATATTTTTTCTAATGCATTATAAAAAAAATAACTTTATTCATTTTTTTTGTAGGATCCATCTAGGTTTTGTATTCGTCAACATGAATATGTTATCCCCGACGTGTTTCTTGAACGTTATATTGAGTTCGCCAGTTTTAGACATGTTAGCAAAATCATGTCTTACCCGATTGACTAAGTTTATATTAGCTTTAGAAGAAAGATGGCGACCTGAGACATAAACTTTCTTTTTTCCAACCGGTGAATGTACTATAGCGTTAGAGGACGTGTACATGTTGTTGGGGCTTGCTCTTGAGGGTAAGACAATCAATGGAAAAACCAACTTCGCAAATTTAATTTGCTAGGATCTTTTGGGTGCCGACTTGTTGGATGATAACCCGAGAGGCCAAGGTATCTTACTTTCTCGCCTTAAGACATATTACAGCAGTTTAACATTAGATGAAAATTCTAACGAAGAAAGGAAAAAAACTAGGTGTTATATTGTGCTTTTAATTGGCTCGTTATTATTTCCCGAAGATATTGATTCTAGTATGCATGTTACGTATTTACGCTTATTAAGACACCTACATAAAATAGGAACATATAGTTGGGGTTCCGCTTGTTTCTCTTATTTGTATATCTCTTTATGTAAAAATGCAAAGAAAGATACATCTACATTTTCTAGATGCATCGTTTGACTCCAAGCATGAGGTTGGTCTAGATTGTCATCCATAACGCCCATCAACCTCAACGTCTTCACATTCATGTACACACAAAAGTAAGTTAATAACATTATTTCCATTTACTTAATTTATCAATTATTATATCTAAATAATTCATTTGAACTATTTTGGTTAAAACGGCCGGCTCGTGGTATGACTTACAACATATGTCCTAGATATTGTATCGCTCAATATCAAAATCTATTAGATCACCTTACACCTAAAGATGTATTGCCACTAAAAGAATCAATTCATAAAAATTTATTTTTAATATTACCCATTATATAATCTAATCTTTTTTTCCTCTACAATTTATTTTACGTTCATATCTAAATTTGGAACATTGACATAAAGTCAGAGAAGAAAATGCAGTCGTTTAGACTGCATGCACGCTAATCATCAGGTTCACCACTGTGGAGATGCACCATAATGACCGTGTGAAACTGTAGTTCAAAATGCTTCAAAACACCTCATATCCCCCCGACATGCCTCGGACAATGGAACAAACAAAAAATTAATGAATAATGGAACTTTGACAATTGGAAGGACTTTGCTAAATTTGAGTGTTGTAAATGGAGGCACCATCGTGACCATGTCTAACGTGACACTATGATGCCAACCCAATATAAACCATTTAATAACTATATGGCTTGGTATATATCGGTTGCAACTGGGTTTGTCTCGGAAGATAGGTATCTATACGACCCACACCAAACCACTTACACACAAGAAGTTTCAATGTCTAACCCCCCACAAAACTACCAGATCTATAACTCACAACCCCATATCGAACAAAATCATTGACCCAAAAACACATAAACCACAACAAAAACATCCTAGACACCCAACCATAATTCCAAGAGTATCCCCATACCATCACCAACAAGATGATTATTAATAAGACACCCAAAATACACATGCCCTCAACACATGATCATACCATATCAAAAACACCCAAGAAATATATAACACCAACCTTTCCTCCTACCATAGCCAAAATGCCCAAACAACACAACAACCATACGAATATCAAACACCACAACAACCATTTCAACCTTTCTCTAATGAATTGTTCACACCAATCTCCCATTTCAATCGTCCAGGCCACACACAAAGAACCTCATCAACACATCCCAACTACTCCGACATGGGTCGCGAACTCAGTTATAACAGTGTGTTACTCCATACACAAAACTTCTTAGAAATGCAAGAACTTTTTAGAGATTCTGGTGATGTTCTTGAGACCTCAAATCCTCAAACACATGGGGCGAATCAATAACAAGTACAACGAGAAAGGGTAGCTAGGGGTGTGGAATCGGTGGTCGGTATGAACAACCTGGTTGTCATCCTTAATGTTTGTAAAAGTATTTTAAACTAAATATTAATGTTTACTAGTTATGTTTAAAAAATCACAATACACACCAGCGCCAGGTGAATTGGCGCCACATTTGAAAAGGTATACACTGGTGCCAAATGGGATGTCAACACCACATGCAGTCGCCAATCCAATTTGCGCCACTATTGTAAAAGTAGGCAAAGTCGCCAATTCGCCAGACACCACCATTTTGTTCCAAAATATTTTTTTTTTGAAAGTGAGTTAAATTGGATTTTTTAAAATATGGGTTATTTTGAAAATAAATTGAAAAGTAGATTAGTTAGATAAGAAAAACTTGAAAACATTCAGATTCCACAAATTGATATTTTATAGTGAAAGAAAAAACCTGACAACCCCTTAAACTAAAAAGAAAAACATTTAAATTGTTTATTCCTTTACAACAAACATTCATTTTTTATTCCACAAGAATAATCTTAGAATCTCTGAAACTAACACTCATAGGATTGATAAATCCCCCCCCCCCCCCAAAACACACAAACCACAACCAAAACATGCCAGATACCCAACCGCAATACCAAGAGCGTCTCTTATGCCATTGCCAACAAGATGACTATTATCAAGACAACCAAAATACATATGCCCCCAACACTTCATCCTTCTATAGCCAAAACACCCAAGAAACATTTAACACCAACATTTCCTCTCACCATATCCAAAACGCCCAAACAACACAACAACCATATAGCTATCAAACACCACAACAACCATTTCAACCTTTCTCTAACGAATCTTTCACAACAATGTCTGCCTTCAATTGTCCAGGCTGCACACCAATAACCCCATCAACACATCCCAACTACTCTGACATGGGTCACAAACTCAGTTACAGCAGCATGTTGCTCCATACACAAGACTTCTTAGATATGCAAGAACTTCTTAGGGATTCTGTTGATGTTCTTTAGACCTCAAATCCTCAAACACCTGGGGCGAATCAACGACGAGTTAGGGTAGCTAGGGGTTGTGGACTTAGTGGCCGATATGACCAACCTGGTCGTCGTCGTTAATGTCTGTAAAAGTATTTTAAATTAAATAGTAATGTTTAGCGAAAATTATACCCGAGGCCCTTTAAGTTATTTTTTCGTTACAGGTTGGTCCTTTAAGTGTGTTTTTGTAACAACTTGGTCCTTTAGAGTGATTTCTATATTCTTTTTCTCACATTTTGAACATTTATAAATATTTGATTATTGTATTTTTGGTTGTACTTCATCATTTTGTCACCACTCAAAATAATTGCATCCACAATTAGCACATTCAACCAGTTAAATAAGGGTAACAGTGCATACGTTTGGTAACTTAAAAGACCAAGTTATTACAAAAAAAAACTTAAAGTACCAACCAGCAAAAAAAAATAACTTAAAGGACACTTGGAGTCCTTTTGCCTAATGTTTATTACATATGTTTAAAAAAACATAATACACACTAGCGCAAATTGGGTTGGCAACACCATATGCAGTTACCAGTCCAATTGGAGCCACTATTGGAAAACTAGGAGAAGTCGCAATTCGCCTGACACCACCATTTCGTTCCAGTTTTATTTTTGTTTGAAAGTAAGGTAAATTCGATTTTTCTTTTGAAATATGGGTTATTTTGAAAATAAATTTGAAAAAGTAGATTACTTGGATAAAAAATTCTCGAAAACATTCCAATTTCACGAATTGAAATTTTATTGGGAGAGAAAAAACCCGACAATACCTTAAATCGATAAAAAGAATTAAATAATTTATTCCTTTACACCAAACATTGTTTTTTTATTCCACAAGCATAAGCTTAGAATCTCTGAAACTAACACTCAGAGGTTTGATAACCCCCCCCCCCCCCTGAAACACACAAACCACAACCAAAACATGTCACACACTCAACCACAATACCAAGAGCGTACCTCAAACTATCACCAACAAGATGAATATTATCAAGACACCCAAAATACATATGCCCCTTGATCGCAACCTTACGAGTCTATTGGATGATCAAACTGCAAGTATACAGTCAATCACGTAGTTTTAAAAGATATCAAACCCACAAGAACTAATAATCAATCTACTGTTATCGATTGATGTTATGTAAAGCTAAGGCTAGTAATTAAAAGAGTTCGGACGGGAATAAAACGTAAATTGCTGAAGATTTTAAAATATATTAATTAAGAGAGGCTAGAATATGGATTTCGTGTTCCTCAGGGACTCTGTAAATCATAGGCGTTAAATTATAGTTAAAATACGTTCCGTAGAAAATATCAGTTTAAAGACTCTGTCTCACACTCTCGGGCTATTGACTAAAGCCACACTCCCTAACCATGAGATTTTGCTCTTGCTCGCCCATTTTAATTAAGAAGCGTATTTTGAAAACTAATTAGATCCTAATCGATACCTAAAGCACTCTCGTTGTATTTAGGATCGATGTCTAGTTTCCACTACCGGTTCAATCCTTACACTCTCGCGCTATCGGCTCGAACCTTAATTTGCTTTTCACTCTCGTGACAAAACATTAAGACTTAGACTTGGAAACTAAAACCAAAACAGAATTTACTATCGTTTCGCACCTAATTTCATTACTGAGTCCTGTCGGCAATGACGGTCCTCATATACCGGTCTCAGTTAGTTTATCTAGACATTAAATTGAACAAAAACAACTTAAACATGGTATTTAAATATAAGGATATCATATCATTAAAGTAAAGGAATGCAAAAAAAGTAATAATTAAAACAATGCTGATATAAACCTGTAAAGTCGAAATAAAATGCGGGAACTTGAAGTAACAATGAGAATGCTTTGATTAATGCCGGCAGGCTTGTTGATCCAAGAGTACAAAAATATGCCTAAGACTAAAACGAGCGATTGTCACTTTTAATGGTAATATATGCCTAAGACTAGAAAATAAAAATGCCAGAGCTTCCGCATTATCTTGGATACCCAGAACTATGGAAAATCTGACTTATATAGAGGTCTTGAGCCAGAAAACTGTTCCTTCATCGTGTATGGAAGTTAAGATAAAGTAGGAAAGTGGAGGGAGAGAGTCCAAGCAGAATCCACGTTTTTTTGTTACTGCATAATAATGGCGACCGCCATTAGGCCAATGGCGAACGCCATTAGGCCAATGATGAACGCCATTTAGTCAATTACTAAATGTCGTGGACTGGGTACATGGCGAACACCATGTACCAGAAGTGTCATTTTTATGCATTTTCTTCTGCTCTTCCGCTCCTTTCCAGTTTCTTCGCGCAGTAGCTCCATAACTTATTAAAACCTAAAATGCAAACAGAATACGACATAAAAGCAACAAAACATAATAAAATAACATCAAATAATATGCGTTACGAGTCTAAAAACATGATACATTTTCACGTTACCAAACTCCCCCACACATAGACCATTGCTTGTCCTCAAGCAATCAACCAACACATTAAAGCCAGTAAGCACAGTTTCTGAGACATATGCACAATAAAAACTCTAATTAGTAAGTGGTTGTCAGGCTAGTGCTAGATCGATAGGTACTAGACATTAATACCAAGGATACCGTAGCGACACATATCCGCATTTCGCGATCAAAAACTCCCCCTTATGCAATCCAATCTGAATCATGCCATTATAACTCAACCTACGCTATTTGTTCTTTTTCACCTCTTTTCATTCTAGCGCAATCACATTAAGCATGTTATCCTCGCACGCACATGGTAAGTAAACATGTTAGTGTCTAGTGATCTCGTTATTAGTTCACATACATTTTTTTATTTTCTTGATTCTTTTGAACTTAAAGAGTTTGTTCTGTTAGGCTAAGTGGTCGGGTGAAGACCACCTAACTTAGAGGGAACATATCCTTTCATTAACTTTTCTCTATAAATTTTTCTCGATTCAACTCGGAGATCATGCACATATTTGCATCGGTTTCTTACTTAGTGTGTGTATTAGGATGATGTTGACTACTAGTATAAACTACTTTAGATGTTACTTTAAAAACTTAGAGCTTAAGGTCTCGGCATAATGGTTACTCAAATCGATATCGCATAATTAGGGAGTTTGGTGTGTTAGGACGGTGTCGATGTTATCGAAACTTTCCCAAGTCTTTCTAACATAGCCTAAAAATTCAAAACAACTTATACTCCTGGAGTGACATGCCATGAATCAGAACAAAAAATTTCGTTGGGGGTCAAAATTAAGGGAAATTTACTAACAAGTGAAAAATTCATGCAATAAGACTCGACAACACATGTTATGACTCGATCAAAGACAAAAACAGTTAAAATAAACAACTTATTCTAAAAGAAAAAAAAACTAACTAGAAAGCAAGTAAAAAATGAAAAATAAAGAGGTAAAAGTAAAGATAAAGCGATAAAACTCCTCCCCCGCACTTGAACCAAACATTGTCCCAAATTTTTTAGTGCAAAGCGGAAAAAGGAGTGGAAACACCTGAGTAGTCGGCTCAGTGTCGGCCTTGGCCTCGGTGTCGTCCAAAACTACTTCTACCGTGCGTAGGGTGTGGTACGCCTACATGCTTCATGTACTCCATCATGTCCGACATCCCCATGCGCAATTCATTCATCTGCTCGATGAGGTCTCCCATGTTACGCTCAGTGTGCTCAGCGTAGTCATGTTGCTGCTCCTGAATCTGATGAATGGTGGCCATCATCTTATCCTGATGTGTCTGCATACTCCTAAGTAGCAGGTCACGCTTGGCGTCGACATCGTTCCGGTGTCGCAGCTCACAGGACTGACGTCCAACTAAGGTAACTGTAAAAGTGTCAGTAAAACCATGTACAGTGTGTGGATGGGTGTCGGTCTCGGGAGCATCATGCTCCATATTCTCAATCTCATCATCAGTGGCATTACCCACATCAGCCTGAACATGGGCGTTATCGCCAGGCTCTGGGGCATTTGGATCGTAATTCCAGTTGCTCCTTACTCGCACATCAGTGCGCGTGGAAGAAGGCAAAGTAACGCCCCTGATGCCTCTGTTACTAGCCATCAAATAATACATGTCATCTGGTTTATTCTTAACTAGACGCATACTACGGTAGGCATCCAAATCTAAAAGAGGTGTCTCAAGTGGCACAAGCGTGGCCAACTCTGTGCCTAGGTCCAATGTGTGGGCTATGGATGTTATCAGCCCTCCAACGCAAATGGGACCGCCTACTCTAACACTAATAGACTGAAATGTGCTAGTAAGAAAGGTGTAGGATTCACCCGTGTCCGTGTTAGTGCGTAGTGTAGAAAGAAAATATCCTTTGAGTTCACTTTCCCATTATTTTCCCAGACGAAAATGGTGTTGGCTAATATATGCGGTGTAAGTACCGAATGGCCGGGTTATGGATGGCAGTGGCCTTTAGGCCTTCTCAGTCAACAGTAGCCTTGCTAGTGATTTGTTGCCAAAAACCAAGTGCATCAGTTTGCCAATCGCTCTCTAAAGGAGCTTCACAAGTAAAATCATCCCCATGAGAAAATTGCAATAAATCAGCAATCTAATATTGGCTAAAAGTGTAATCCCTGTCAAACATTCTAAAGGAAGCCGTAAGTGGCCCTAACATATGTATGGCTAGTCAATGAGCAAAAAAAAGTCATTCCTAAGTTCTCTAGCATCCAGTTAACGCTACTTATTAAGCCTAAATCGCGAAGGGCAGAATTATCGGGATACCTTGTTGGCTCGACATCCCTCTTGAACAACTTGAGGTATTTTATCCTCTGATTGTCGCCCTCTACGTCTTCTTCGAAAGTGATACCCGTGTAGACTACCTCTCTTCTAGGTCTCATCGCTCTTAGAGGCATGGTGAATGGAAGAATGGAGGATTAAGGGAATGGGTAGGAAATAGGGAAAGGTGGAGAATGAGTAGGATAGCTTTTGGTTAGGAATGAGAGTTGGTTTAGAAAATTTATGGTGATGGAATGGAGTTTGAAGGCTGGAAGATAAAGAGATGAGTGAGTGGAGAGAAGAGTAAGAGATAGTGGGTTATGAATGTGGTAAGTTTCTAAAAAACGTGTCAAGGGAAGTTTAAAAATTTGAAACTGTCGTCTTACTGATATGGCGAACGTCGTTAGGCTAATGGTGAACATCGTTAGGCTAATGGAGAACGCCATTAGCTTTAAAACGTTACTTTTTCAAAATCAAGCTAATGGTGAACGCCATTAGCATATTGGCGACCGTCGTTTGCTTTAATTGCGCAAAAATTAATTCATCTTAAAATTAATGATTTTTTTAAGTGCTTTTCAGTAGTGTTAAGGTAAAAATTGCATTAAGTAATTATGTTTCAGTACGTGGCCTTAATCGAAACGAATTCAGAGTAATTAAAAGCGAAAGTTACAAGGAATTGAAAAATGAAAACAAAAAATTACAAGGAAAAATTCAACTAAAAGCTCATAATGAAATAAAGCAATATGGGAAATGGAAATTGGATTAAAACAATATAAATCTGTGGGTTGCCTCCCACACATCGCTAGTTTTACGTCGGTAGCTCATCGAATAAGGTAAAAATGACATAAATGGAAAAACATGTAAGATTTTTAAATTAGAAAGCTGGGAAATATCCCCCCCCCCCCCCCACACCTAAACAAGGCAGTGACCTCACTGTTTAAGTACATGGTAGGAAAACAAAATATGCGGTAACAGCAAAGCAAGATTAGCCACTACGGGGTCTAATATTAGGCTCGAAGAATCGTATCATGGAGTAGATTTGTTGGAACAAGTGATCGAATTGCTCATTAGACACGTCCATAAAACCGAGGAAATCCATGCGCAAAGTGGAGAGCTCTCTTCTAAGAGTAGCAACTTCCATCATGAGGGCGTCAATTGCGGCAGTGTGATCAATAAGCGGCTTTGCGTGAATACCATAGGCGAGTGAAGTAGAATTAGAGAAAATGGAATTACGGTTCTCACAAGCTCGAGGGGTATCAGGTGGAGTGGGTGACTCACTTTCACTCTCCAAATCATATAACCAATTGTTTCTCTTGTGCACACTAGGCCTCTCATGGTTTGGTAGTGTAAAATTACACACCACCTCATTATCAATTAACAACTCAAACTCTTTAAGGGGGTATCTAATTTCCTATAAGGCGTCTGTTAAAATAGAATTTAATATGCATGGGTCGGATACCTCCTAAGACGGTTAAGGGGGTATCTAAGGCCAATGACTGAGACAATCATCGTAACCAATCCTCATATAAGGATAGGACCATCAGTGTCTCAGAAAATTCTGTCTAAATTTGCTAACATAAATGTTGTAGCATTCACGGGTCTAGATTGAGAAGCACAGAACATGATAAATAACTCATCTCTATATACCGAGGTGATGTTTTCCTCTTTCCCAAAGAGTGTGTGGGCTAGGATTTTATGGAAGTAACAATAAGTTGGGTTGTGGATGTTTTCAGAAAACATGGAGTTTGGTTCAGGGTGACGGTTTCCAGCAATGCTACCCCAGAAAAAGTCAAGGTCTAGATCCATGAAAACATCCTCCTGAGCTACAGTAAACACATCTGGGCCATTAGGAAATCCTAAAAGGTCAGCCATCTCATGGTGTGTGAAACAATATTTGGTCCTAAATAATCTGAATGTAGTTAGGCCTCTATTAAATCCCAACCCTCTATTAGGATCATAGAAAAAGGAACTCAAAAACTCAAAGGTAAGCCTACGATAAGTGCTAAACCTCCTCCTCACAGGAAAATTCTCCCATCTTATCTGACAAAGTAAGTACATCACACTATCTCGAATTCCTAGGGTAGTCATGGTGGTTCCGTCGGGGTAAACGGATAATGCCATCTCTCTCTGAGCTAGGACTTTAAAACGTCGCCTCTGGGCTTAGTTCCTGAAGATAACCTCCATGTCGTCCACGGACTGCATTCTCTATAGTTAGTATCAAGTTAGCCTAAACTATGTTAGCCTAAAAGTAAGCACAAATTAAGTTAGTAGTGGTTAGAACAATGAATATACCGCATAAAAGTATTCGGAAAGAAAAATAAAAATCTAAACTTAAGATCGTGGGTTGCCTCCCACGTAGCACTTCATTTAATGTCGGGAGCTCGACATTACTTCCAAAGGACTTATTCTTACGAAAGAGCAGGCATCTCTTCTAGTTTGTAGCTTATGTAGAAGTCTTTGTTTTCTACGCTATGATAGTGCTTAAGTCGCTGCCCATTTACAACGAGTGTCTCATTTGATTTACCTTGTATTTCTACGGCTCCGCTTTGGAATACCTTTATAACCTCAAAAGGGCCAGACCATCTAGAACGAATTTTGCCTGGAAATAGTTTCAGTTGAGAATTGAAAAGAAGGACTATGTCACCCTCATTAAATTCTCTCCTTGCTATTCGTTTATCATGCCACTGTTTAGTTCTTTCCTTATAAATTTGGGCATTTTCATAGGCATCTAATCTAAGTTCATCTAGTTCATGGATGTCTAGAATTCTCTTTTCTCTTGTGGCTGTATAGTTCATATTAAGGGTTTTAATGGCCCAATAAGCTTTGTGTTCTAATTCGACCAAAGGGTGACATGATTTATCATAAACTATTTTAAATGGAGTGGTTCCTATCGGGGTTTTATAGGCTGTTCTATAGGCCCACCGAGCCTCGTGAAGTTTTGCAAACCAATCTTTCCTAGAAGTTGCAATGGTTTTCTCTAATATTTTCTTAATTTCCCTATTGGAAATCTCAACTTGTCCACTCGTTTGAGGGTGGTAGGGTGTTGTTACTCGGTGTCAGACTCCATATTTGAGCAATAGTCTTCCAAAGATATTTGAAATGAAATAGGAGCCACCGTCACTAATGACGAGTCTTGCCACACCGAATTTAGGAAAGATGATGTTCTTAAAAATTTTAATAACTACTTGTGCGTCGTTTGTAGGAGAGGATACAACTTCGGTCCACTTTGAAACGTAATCAACAACTATGAGTATGTATTTGTGTCATACCCCAAATTTTGACCACTAAGATTTCCCATCATTGTGCAAATCATCATCACAATACGGGTGTATCATTATGACTCATTAGTCTCCCCAAAGATGGGTGAGCATTCACTACTATCAAAGATTAAGGTTTCAAGCCCTCTCTGAGCCTTAGACAAAGGATCAATCAAGAAATGACATGATCTTCAACTTGTCTAACCTCTCAAACATACAATGGATCAAGAGGACTCCCACATCAGGGATTAAGCACAAGGCTGCAACATTCTGAGTGGATTAAGCCTCAAGATCGCCAGTGTCACCAAATTAGGGTTTTGGTCGACCAGGGCCTCCAAATGGAAATTTTACTCCGGGCATGAGCCAATGCTTCAAAGCATAACTTAAAATGCTCCATGGGACCTCATGGACCCAATCATCAAGTCAATTTGCCCTTAGGGGATGCATTCATAAAAAATCAGGAATTAGGGTTTCTTGACCTAATTCACCCCTAAGTTGACTTTTGGGACAAAACATGAGTCAAGACCTCAAGGTATGGTTTAAGGGTCCCTAACACACTACATTGATCCATTTTCAACAATGTATTGATCCAAGAAGCTTGAGCAACAAGTTTCAAATTCATCAGAACCACAATTAGGGTTTCGCGAGAAAAGTCAACTGAGCCTTTGACTTTTGACCAGGACATGCTCCCAAACCCTAGGACATGATTCATTACACCCTATAACACCTATGAAATCAATCCATCAAGTTTGATTTAGGTCAAGGACTTGATTTCATAGAGGATCGCACAGTTTAGAATTCATCTGACAAAAAGTCAACTGTGCATAAAAGTCAACTTTGACTTTTTGAGATTTTTCACAATTATGGCTCTTTGACCCTAAAATGATGTTAATGTGTGATTGGAATCATCATTAATCAAGAAAAGTTGGATAACTTGTAAAGGGGGTAACCATAAAAAACTTAGAAATTTTCTAAGTTATGAAATAAAGTGGCTAGGGTACCAACTTAGAAGGATCATAACTCCTAAACCACAAGGCCATTTTTCCCCATTCAAAGCTGGATTTGTAGCTCTCATGGCCCTCTAAAAAAGCTTCAACTACACCTCACTTCAATTCATCATGGATTTTGAGTTATGATTGGGTCAAAATGGCTGAAAAAGTGAAAATGTCGCTTTTTTCCAACACTTAGTGAAATTTTCACTAAGTCATAATCTGCCTTCACTTTTTTCCAAATGTAGGGGTATTTTTCACTTGGATCCAAAAAGTATCAAAAGCAACTATGATCAAACAGTTGTTGTATCATATGAGGGCTTTCCAAAATGGCCAAGAACTCCATCAAATTCCACTTGAGCCATGAGATATGACAATGGCAATATGCCTTGCTGAAAATTGTCAAAGCAAGGCAGATTTGTGCATTTTGCTTGATTTACCAAATTTGTGCAAATGACAAACACACTTATCCATCTGAACACCTCAGGGGGAGACCAAGAAGGAACAAACACTGATCCATTAGCCTCTCAAGTCTTTGGAACCAAAAGTAGCATGCCAAACCTAGAAATGCCTAAAAGAGGGACAAGACTCCAATTTTGGATTGAAGCATTTAATGGATGCACCAAGGTGCCATGGACTGAGCCATTCCCAATTGAATTCAGTCAAGACTTATCCAAGACCAAGGGAACCAGTAGTTTGTGCCCTAACCTCTAGTCAATGGCTAGAGGAGACTTGGATTCTCATTGCTTAACATTGGCCAAACCTCTGCTGCAGTTGCCATTCACTATTGCAGCCAAAACAAACTTGCTCTACTATAAATAGAGCTTAATTATGTTCAGTTTGAGTACACCAAAGCACTACAACACTTGCTTTCCTCAAAATCTCTTTCTCTAGGCAAAAATACCTTCTTTAGCAAGGTAACTCTGAGTTTTTGAGTTAGAGAGCAATTCCACCACAGCTCATGATCCAAACACATCCAATATGTCATATCTGAGCTGTCCAAACTCTCACAGGTGACATGTAACACTAAAATCACAAAGTCACCTCTCAAAACCTCAAAATAGGACTTTTGTGCATTTTTCAAGCCATGTCTTGATTCAGTCACTTTCCAAACTAGATAAAACCTCAAACACACTCCAAATATCATCCTTGAATTGTCCCAAATGGTTCCACACATCTGGAACACCATTTGAGAGAGTTGTTATTTTGGTCACTTTTGCCCCTTTTGCAAGAAAGAGCTCAAACTTGTTCCTGAGGTTTCCAGCTGATTCCAACCATCCTAAAAGCTTCTAAGAGATCATTTGAGGGTGTCCAAAGCATCAAATCATTTCTGGAACAAGGTGCTTGGCAGATTGCACAAAAGCTCCAAAAAGAGGTAAGCATCACAACTTGGATTCTTTGAATCATGCTTTCTTTTGATGTCCATTGATCATGCATCTCTTATACATGTTATATGTGTTGTGTTTGCACCAATTTATCATGTAATTCATGCTTGTACCAAGAGATGGCACAGAAAATGCAAATCATGGCCTATTTCAAAACCACTATCGAAATTTTAAATAGGAGCATGATTTGAAAAAAACACCACCACCATTGGATTCCTTGTGAAATTCTAGGCAGGATAGACCTAAATTTTGTCCCAATACATGGAGAAATGAGAAAGTTATGGCCTTCACGTTTTCAACCAAAATCTTGCCTTGCCTTGCCTTGGGCCAGGCTAAAAACAAGGCAAGCCTTGTATATTTGTGGTTGTGTTTCAATCAATGGATGTATCACCACCCCAGTGGTAAGGCGTGCGCCCTATACACAAGAGGTCTGGGGTTCGAATCCCCTTCGCCCCAGATCCTCTTTTTTGCTATTTTTTCCACTTTTTATTGTTTTTCTTATTATTTTTAATGATTTGAAAAATTAATAACTCCCTCAATTTTAATTATTTTTTATTGGTTCTTTTTGCAAAAAATAAAAAAAAATATTGAAATATTTTATTCCACAAAAAAATCAGATTTATATTATTTATTTAATATAATTAGTATTTTTGTGAATAAATTCATTTTTATTGTTTTTAAACATTTAAAAG
The DNA here is from genome assembly GCA_022829125.1 of Lathyrus tuberosus. Lineage (NCBI taxonomy): Eukaryota > Viridiplantae > Streptophyta > Magnoliopsida > Fabales > Fabaceae > Lathyrus > Lathyrus tuberosus. Next base: position 6,389,813 of record JALAZF010000249.1, on the reverse strand, counting down.
TGAATATTTATTTTGAAAATCAAAACCAAATGAGTTCTAAATCATCTTGTGATTAAAACCTCATTTTTCCAACCTTAAACAAAAATCATAAGTGGTTTATTTAAACTTATTTGGTATTTTTATCATTTTATTTTATTTTCTTTAAATATTTACTTTTAAAGGAAAACAAAATTAGGGTTTCTTTGATTTTCACCCTCACTAATCATTTTCAAATACTCATGGGCCTCTATTAGAGTGTAAGACCCATCCCCTTTGTAAATACACCACTTTGGGCCTCAGTCATTGTATAAGACCCATTGTATTTTCAAAAACCTCGGCACGATTGTCGTTTTCAAACAAAAATTATCTGGGCCTCTCCTCGAGCTATAAGTCCCAATTCTTTTTTCTTAAAACTCTTTGGGCCTCTAATAGAGTGTAAGACCCAACCCCTCTTTGAAACAAAAATAATTTGGGCCTCAGTCATTGTATAAGACCCATTGTGCTTTCAAAAACCTCGGCACGATCGCCTTTTCAAAAATAATCATCTGGACCTCTCTTTGAGCTGTAAGCCACATCACTTGTACAAAAACAAATTTGGGCCTATAATAGAGTGTAAGACCCAATCCCCTTTTAACCTTTTGGGCCTCACATATTGTATAAGTCCCTCTGTACAGTTTTCAAAACAACGGTGCGATCATCGTTAAAACCATGGGCCTCTCCTTGAGCTGTAAGCCCCGACAATCTTTTCAAATCACTTTCTCCTTTGATTTTGAATATAATATTGTTATCAAAGTTTTATTTGTTGAACAACTAACAAAACAGGATGGAAGCTCTACAACCGAGTAAGTGTTTACCCGCTTTCTTTATCCACTTTCATATATATATAACTGTATTGTGGGGCTGCTCACTGTAAGTCTTCTTTCACAAAGTTTTATATACTTGTCAAATATCAACTGTGTAATACTAGTATAGCTATTTAGAGTTTTCCCCGGCAACTACGTCTAGAACTAGGTAAAGCCTGTTGGTCACTCTTAAATACAAACAAAACTAGATCCCCTTAGGATTACCAGACACAGTCTTCCCTCCTCTTGAGGTTAAACAATATGGAGACGTGAAAGGCAGCATTCTCGGTGAACCCTTTCTCAGACTATCACTTTTAGAAATTGTCAAAGAGACTCTATCCTCAGAGTTGATCTATTCTCCGTGAATAGCATCTTTTGAGTTTCTTCCAAATTCTCGGACTTTCCTGGCTTGATCTATTCTCTGTGAATAGCATGTCTTGAACTTCTCGGGGTTTGGGGACCCACAGGCTTCCTAAAAGCATCCCCGCCTCCTCTTGGGCGTTGTACAAGGACCATTCGGCTTCTTAAAAGCTCTCATGCCTTCTCTTGGGCGTAGTACAAGGACCCAGAGACCTCTACAGGTATTGGAACAGAACCTAGTCATCAATTTGCTAGAGCTGTCTTTCTGAGTCAAGTGTCAGACCAGTTAACGAGTTGACCTTCATCCCTTAACATACCAGCCTTCTCTTGGGCATCATACAAAGATCATTCACTTATCCGAGAATCGATTTCTCAAAATACCAGTAGACTTGGACAGTCTCAATACCCTTTGGATTTCCCCTTTCCTTAAAGAACATGAAATAACCCTGATCCTTTAATCAATCACAAAGCACAACATAAATCCATATAAGAACTGATTTTCTCTTTTATCCAACACACTGGACCTGTCACTCAACTGAAACAGTCACCAGCACAAATAGCCTCTTCTTGGGCTTTGTACAATGATTCTCTCCAGCAGTGCTAACCTTTTAGCCTCCATTTCGGACTTCGTACGAGATAAAAAATACTCTCTTGTTGAGTATAAAAGACTCTCTTGTTGGGTCACAAACCTTTTAGCCTCTGTCTTGGGCTTCGTACAAGACACATATAAAAACACCCTCTTGTTGGGTCAATAGCCTCCTCTTAGGCTTTGTATATGGAAAACCTCGGTTGAGTCAATCAACCTTTTAGCATCAAATTTGTGCCTTGTTCATAGCATACAAACATCAACAACTCCTTTTCCCCCCATCTAATTGCTGTAAGCGGCAAGCCTCTGGATTATTTACATCCACGCCACTGTCCCTCTTTTAGCATGAGAAATTCCTAAGGAAAGATAACATTGCTCTAAACTGAGTTAAAGTCTTCTCCCTCAGGTTGAAAATCCCCTATAAAGGAAATTATGGAATTGTTGGGTTCACATATCCCAGTTAAAGTAATTCTCCTTTATAATCAGTCACCCAACAGTTGGGACAAACAGGCCAAATACCCCTCTTTAGAGATGACAAATTCTCTCTAAAGTCAAAACCCTTTAGCTTCACATCTTGGGCTTCGAACAAGATACAAATAGACCATTCAGCTTCACATCTTGGGCTTTGAACAAGATACAAACCACCTTTAGCTTCATGTCTTGGGCTTTGAACAAGACACCCAAAACAACCTTTTTTTCCTCCCATAGAATAGGAGGAACTACGATCGCTCTGATTTCCCTGTTTCGTTAAACGGGAATACGTAGGCATAAGATTGGAAAAATCTTAGCGAGCACACTAATTAAAAACATCAAATCCAGTACCTATCCAAAATCCCCATGAATAGTCCCGTCATTTCATTCTTAACAAAATAAGCAGAGAGAGGCCCACAATCTAAACCTTATCTGTAAACCAACAGTCATCTGTTTAAAATTAGTATGCAAGTAGGGTTAATTGGAGACATATATTTCCCTTCCTTAGTCAGCTTAATAGGATAAAAAATGAATCGACCTGTAGTACCCCAGAGCGATAGTGCTTAAGAACCACGTCCAAAATCGCTCGCTACAGGGAAAAATGGCGCCCACCGTGGGGCCACGCAGAGCATCTTGTCCCTCTTATCTCTCTGGGTGAAACCTTAAGTCTGAAAACTGCCAGAAAAAATGGCGACTCCGCTGGGGACTATTCGAGATCTTGCTCTCTTCCCATCTCTTAGGTAGAAAACCTTAAGTTCTCGAGGTATCACAGAAATGGCAACTCTGCTAGGGGAGTCATTGTCTGTTAGGATCATAGAGCTAGAGGTCTAGGATGATTAAGACAAATATATATACTGCTTTTCCTAATTGATATCTGTGTTTATTTTTCTGCTAATGGGAATGCGTGTGATGCCGCATGTGGAAAGATTGAGTATACACCTAAGATAGGTGATGGCAATGCGGGTAATCTTGCGGGGAGTGAATCCCAGTTAAGAGCCCCCGATCGACCATCAAACTCAGTGGAGACTCCCTTTGCAGATACATTACCTATATGACTCTGATTGTTGAAAGTAGTGTGGTCGACTGGGTTATCTGAGAAGCTGAGGTTTTTAGCAGACTTAAGCCATTTTGTAGTGCGGAAGCTATCAGAAATAGTTGTCACACGATACTACCCTTATCTGAGGTCACTCTAGGATACATCAGCTCGCTGGCGATCCACTTGCTGTTGTTATCCCAGATGGGTCAATGATTTTGCGGACAGGTACAAAAAATCACCAGTATAAACCTTTGGGGGGTAGAGCCTTGACTTCATGACACCGACCCTTTGACCCCATGTTTTTTCTATGTTTTTGTGTGTTGCATTCATGCATTCATTTAAAAAACATTAAAACTAAGAAAAATCTTCTTTTCTAGTCTCTCTTTTTCAAATTAAACTAAGACAATGATTGCAAATGTCAGAGAAAGGAGATCGCGCTAATGGATTTCGGTAGAAGGAAAACTCATAAGTATACCTTCAAGGTTCCAAAGTTAGAGGATTTGAGAGGTTTAGCGAGAATGATCACCACCCACGAGGCTTTCAGAGCCAAGTATGGAGGACTGCTGTCTCTATTAAGGGTCCATGTAATCGAAGGAATCTTGTTCATGCTAATCCAATTCTACGATCCGGTTTATCACTGTTTCACATTCCCGGATTATCAGCTAGCACCAACACTGGAGGAGTATTCTCACTTGACTGATCTGCATATCACTGATCAGGCTCCCTTTTCTGGACTGGAAGAAATTCCAAAGGATCAAACCATTGTAAGAGCAATTTATTTGGACGAGTCAGAAGTCAGGACTCACATGACCACTAAGGGTGGCATCCAAGGTTTTCCAGCCCAGTTCTTAACAAAGAAGGCTCTATACTTTGCTAGTATAGGGAACGTGGCCTCTTTCAAGAGCATCTTTATTTTGCTCACCTACGGGTTATTTTTGTTTCCCAACATCGATAACTTCGTAGACATCAATGCCATTAAGATTTGTCTGATTGGAAACCCTGTACCGACCTTACTCGCAGATGCGTATCATTCGGTACACTTAAGGAATTTATACAGCGGAGGAATGATCACGTGTTGTGTACCCTTGATGTACAAGTGGTTCACTTCCCATTTGCCCAAGTCTGCTGCATTTTGGGATCAAAAGAATACTTTACGTTGGTCGCAGAGAATCATGTCTCTCACCAACTCGGACATCTATTGGTACAACCGAATCTACGACGGGATCAGGATCATTGACCATTGTGTAAATTTCCCAAATGTACCCCTTATAGGAACTAAGGGAGGAATTAACTATCATCCAATTTTAGTTCGTCGTCAATTTGGATGCCCAATGAGGCATGTCCCGCGCAATGCTCATCTGGAAGGTATTTTCTTCAAGGAAGGAGAAAATGACAGAGCACTAAAGACAAAAATAGTGCATGCTTGGAAACACGTTCATAGGAAAGGAAGAGAGTCTCTGGGGAAACCATACTATGTCTCGGTAGAGCCTTATCTCCACTGGGTACAAACTAGAGCTCTCAAGATGAGGATTCCTTACCCTCATCAGGAAGTTCTTCCATTAAGGGACCATGCCCTTTATTTTATGTCTGAGACGGAAAAACTTCAGGTTACTCTCAACAAAGTTCAGCAGGAGAAGAGGTCTTGGAGGAACAAGTACTGTATACTCAATGTGGAGTGTAAGAAAATACAGCAGCTATTAAGAGAAAAGGATGCTCTGATTGAAATTTTAGAGCAACGTGCTGTAGAAAATCAGGATGACCAAAGGAATTTGCTCGCTCATTTCGCTTGGGAAAGGAATGACAACCCGACAACGGCCCAAGAGCCCCGGTCAAAGAAAAGGAAAGCACCAGAACCAGCACCTGAGCTCTCCTCAAAGAGGACTCTGGATCCATTAGTTTAGATTTCCTTTTACAGCACTTTGTAATATACTGTATTTCCATTTCCGCAATCCTTTGAATTCAATAAAACGGGGTTTCCCCACTGTTTGATATTTGCATTCTAATTGTCGAAGTTTACTGTGAATAAACAAAAACATACAATTAATATAATCATTGCATATTATTCATCATTCTCGCGTAAACGCATTCTTCTTACCTACGAATCTCACGTTTGTGTCTCGATTCTAGAGTCAAACTGTCTCATTCGTACAATACTCGGGCCAATCGTCAGAAAAAGATGGATGATCTTGAGGAAGAGAACAGAGAGTTGAGGGAAGAGATCGACACTCTGAAAGAGGATCTGAGAAAGCTTCATAATGACATGCAAGCTCTAGCAGAAGCTCAGATGCAACAACAACGGACTGTGATCTCAGAGATCACATCAACGCCCATTGTGGAAAAGTATGATCCTAGGTATAGAATTCCGAAAGATCATCCCTGGGGCATGCCACTTAACTATATCCCAGAAGGATATGTTCCGCCGATCCCTAAGGATCAGGGAACCGCAGCAGGAGCCGCTGGGCCTGAAGGTTACAAACTTCAGGAAAGCGAAGATTCCAGGGGCATGACTGCAACTCCTGAAGGTTACAAACTTTGGGAGACACCGAGAGTCTCGACCATAATGACTATACCACCGCCTGTGGTACACACTGTCCCGGAAGGACAGATTCTATAGATACCTTCTGGTGGAAATGACAACATGTTCGATAGAATGAATAAATTCCAGGAACAGTTCCTAGAAATGCAGAAAGAGCTGCAAGCCATTCGCGGTCAGGATCTATTTGGAAAAGACGCCGCAGACCTCTGCTTAGTCCCCAATGTGAAAGTTCCGCACAAAATCCAGGTACCCGACTTTGAAAAGTACAAGGGTAACTCTTGCCTTCAGAGCCATTTGGTGATGTACGCTCGGCGAATGTCAGCTCAGACATAGAACCAGGAGCCGCTCATTCACTACTTTCAGGATAGTTTAACCTGTGTTGCATTAAAATGGTACATGGGTTTAAACCGCGCCACGATCAGCACATTCAGAGATCTGGGCGCTGCCTTCGTTCAGCAGTATAAGTATAATCTGGACATGGCACTGGATAGAGATCAACTCAGATCAATGTCACAAAAGGACAAGGAAACCTTTAAAGAATATGCTCAGAGATGGCGTGAAATTGCCGCTCAGATTTCTCCACCTCTGGAGGAAAAGGAGATGACGAAGATCTTCTTGAAAACCTTAAGCTCATTTTACTACGACAGAATGGTCGCCAGTGCGCCTAGTGACTTCACCGAGATGGTCGGTATGGGGGTACGTCTTGAGGAAGCAGTCCGAGAAGGATGTTTAGTTAAAGACACTAGATCATCGAGTAGTACAAAACGATACGGTAGTGCTCTCCCTAAGAAAAAAGAGCAGGATATTGGGAATATCTCTCTCGAAAAGTAAAGGCGACGTTACCAGCCAGTAGCAGCTGTAACTCCTGCTATTAACCCTGCGCCTGTTTCCACGTATCAACCTCAGGTTGCGCAGAGCCAACCTAATCAACAACAATATCAACAAAGGACACGGCAGCCTCTTCAGCAGGCTCGTCCTCCATATAACAACAACCGTACAACACACCATCAGGGTTTGATCCTATACCCATGTTGTACGCAGAGCTATTTCCGCTCTTGCTGGTCAAGGGGCATGTCCAAACCAGGTCTCCTCTTACAGTACCAGAAAATCCGCCTTTCTGGTTTAAAGCGGATCAGACCTGTCCTTACCATCAAGAAGGACCAAGGCATAACATAGAGAACTGTCTCAGTTTCAAATCCGTAGTACAAAAGCTTGTTAGGAAGGGGTCTTATCTTTCAAAGATACGAATCTGAATGTTCTCACAAACTCATTGCCTCAACACGAAAAAGCTGCAGTCAATTTGATAGAGGGGGGGTCTAACAACATCTATCAAATTCATGATGTACTCTTGTTAAAGGCCAACTTGGTTAAGATGCACTGTAGACAGAGTGGATATGGCCATGTGCCACCTCATAATTATCACCAGTGTGATATCTGCTCTAAAAACAATCAGGGATGTTCTGTGGTGCAATTAGCTCTACAGGAACAATTGGATCTCGGGTGGATCCAAGAGCATCGAGTCCGTGGAGTCAACATGACCTATACAAGTTCCAGCATCATTCAAAACCACGACATATGTACAATGAATGTTAACTTGGTGGCGATGCATTCAAGGCAAAGCCAGTACCATAATTTGCCGCGACACGATTACAATTCCTGCCTGACTTGCTCGGTAAATAAACAGGGATGCTCTTTTGTACAAGAGGCCCTCCAACGTCAGATGAATCTTGGGTGGATCCAGGACTACCATGATAGAAATTCTTATCAGATCAACATGATCCAAATCTTCGATATTCGTTTGATGAATACCAGCTTGGTGGAGTTACACGCCAGGCATGTCCAACTCGGTTTTCTCACTTTTCACGATTATCTAAGTTGTAAAGGATGTAGTGAGAGTAACCAAGGGTGCGCTCTCGTTCAAAAAACTTTGCAAAACTTGTTAAACCACTGGTGGCTTCCGATCTATCTGGATGAAAACACGCAACAAATCAGTGTGCTTAATGGGAACCTTACTCGGCGTCAAAATCAGGATGTCCGATCTATGGAAACTGACCCAGTGATGTTACACTGTATCCAAAGCAGGCGTGGCCAAGTGCCACCACACAAATACGAGCGCTGTAGAGTCTGCTCGGAGAATAACCAAGGATGCTACCTTGTGCGGGCAGCTCTTCAAGGTCAGTTAGACCGCAAAGAGATTCACCCATACCCAGCTTCGGGGTCTGTTGACTAGACGCCAGACTACTTCGCTGATCAAATCAAAGATGTGGTTGTAATCTCTCATCCTGGGAGGAACAAGGATGTTTGGACCATCATCCCTCTACTGGATGAATCAAAAGTTCCTAGCCAGGAACTGATTGAAGTTACTTATGACAGTCAGAAAAATCAGAAGGCTCCTGTAGTGATCTATCTGCCAGGACCATTACCGTATGAATAAGCTAAGGCAATCCCTTACAAATACGGTGCAGCGATAATTGTGAATGGAAAGAAAATTCCATTACCCTCCGTCATGAATATTGCAGACATCAGTCGAGTAACACAGAGCTGTCGAATCTTCAACCGAGGAGTTGGAGAACCTAACAAAGAAAAGGAACTTCAGACAGAAGCTCCTGATCCACTAGTCGGTTAATCCAGTAAACCCGACCTTTCGAAAAACAATGATGAGATGTTGAAGCTCATCCAAAGGAGTGAATACAACATTGTTGATCAACTGTTACAAACTCCTTCAAAGATCTCTGTGCTATCACTTTTACTCAGTTCTGAAGCCCACAGAGAGGCTCTATAGAAAGTCTTAGAGCAGGCCTTTGTGGAACATGATGTGTCAATACGAGAGTTCGATAGCATCATCTCTAACATCATTTCCTGCAACAACTTAGGATTCAGTGATAAGGACTTGCCAGAGGGGGGCAAACGCCACAACATGGCGCTCAATATCACAGTCAACTGCCAGGACGATGCTTTAGCCAGCGTACTGGTAGACACAGGATCGGCCATCAACGTTATGCCGAAGTCCACTTTAATACGACTATCATTCAAAGGATCCCTGATGAGGGGCAGTGAGGTCATCGTCAAAGCCTTTGACGGATCTCGGAAAGCAGTTATCGGCGAAGTCGACCTTCCCATAACTATCGGTCCTCACATTTTCCTAATCACTTTCCAGGTCATGGACATCCGGGCAACGTACAGTTGCTTATTAGGAAGACCTTGGATACACTAGGCTGGGGCAGTCACTTCAACGCTGCACCAGAAGCTGAAGTTCGTCCAGAATGATCAACTCATCACGGTCTGTGGAGAACAAGCCTTGCTCGTGAGTAACCTGTCATTATCTATTTGTGTAGAACCTGAGGAGGTTGTTGGAACTCAGTTCCAAGCATTTTCGGTGAGCAATGAGAATCAATCAGAGAAAGGAGCCTCTATTTTCTCGTACAAAGATGCTCTCGAGGTAATTGAAAGCAACAATACGAAAGGATAGGGACAGCTTGTCATCCCTACTGATGATAAAATAAAGAAGGGTCTTGGTTTTTCTGCGACCTGCACCCAGACAGCTGCTAACGATGAAAGTTTTCATCCCATTCAGGACTTCTTCCATAGTGGAGGTTTCCTTCACCCAGTGCCTCAAGCAGTCCATACCATCAACGAGGAAGATTCCTCCGACGCAGATGAGGAATGGAAGTCCTATCTTAACGAGGACGGTTATATGTCTCAAGAAGAGGTGCCTACGCCATTTTGTTATCCCGCACAGAGTCCGAGATTTATACCCAGGTCAGACATCGAAATGATATACGGAGATTGTGATCCGGAAGGATTTCGTGCTCCACCAAACTCATTAGAGGAGGACACTCTAATGAAAGACAACTTTGACCACGACTATTATGGCCCAATGGATGGCCTGCCTATCTGGCAGCCGTACCCAGGAGACTTGGGGCAAGAAAATCAGCCGAACAATGAAAACTAGCTGAGCATCATTGAACAGAATACCTGCGTCCCCACCATGTCACGGGATCAACACTCAGGTCATTCAGAAAATATCCAGTATGACGATGAATTGGCAAAGCTTGCCGGACTAGAATTCATTAACTACGCTTTTCTCGAGGTCAACGTCATCGAGAGAGATGACTCCTCTAGTTTTAAAGAAGTATGGGACACCTTAGGACAACCGAGTGGTAAATACAACTTCATGGTCAAATACACCGCTCCTGAGAGCTCTCGTATCAGGCTTGAAGACATTCAGCCAACTGGATGAGGAGATTTGCCTGAGAGCACAAATACTATGCAAAATACAACTGAGGAATCCTCCTATGACAACTCTGCCTGGGAGACAGATTCCAATGATCCTGCTCCGCCATAAATCATCGTCATTTCTGAGGACAAGCCAAGAAGGAAGGTACCAATTCACCGAGGAGTTCGCCGCCAATGGGTTGCTGTCGACATCCCGAAGATTGTTCATAAGTCAAAGTAATTGCCGTATTTAACCTTTCACCCTGCCCAGGTGAAACAGATGTTTTTATATGGCTCGTTTTCTGTAAATAACCCTCTTCGCTTCGCCCAAAGCGACAGAGTTTTGTTTTATAGGGCTGTAGTTTCAAGAATCGACTTGTTCATTAATAAAATAACGTTGTTCTGTAATTTCCGCATTAATTGATGTTTTCTCTTTTCGCTTTTTCAGAAAATGGTAATCCTAAAAAACAAATAATAATAAACAAGCAGTTTATAAAAAAAATACACTGCACACACTCTTGCATTCTCTCTATCTCTTCTAAACACAAATCATCGCGTCATGCAGATTGCTTGTTTTAAACCCTGTTGAAAAATACGATCCAATGCTTTCTCCCAACTTTAAGTTCCCGGTATTTGGGGCTGAAGAAGAAGTTGACGACGAAATTCCAGAAGAGATCTCCCGATTACTCAGACAAGAGGAATGGTCCATTGAACCTCACAAAGAGCCGTTGGAAATGGTCAACTTGGGTTCGGAAAAAGAGAGAAAAGAAATCAGGATTGGGGCACTGCTCAGTCCACCTGCCAAAGAGAGTTTGACAAAGCTTCTCAAAGAGTTTCCCGATGTATTCGCTTGGTCCTATCAGGACATGCCAGGTTTGGATACCAGCATCATGGAGCATTATCTACCGCTAAGATCAGAATGCCTGCCAGTAAAACAAAGGTTGAGACGGACTCACCCGGACCTGGCCATCAAAATCAAAGAGGAGGTATAGAAACATATTGATGCAGGTTTCCTCGCCGCATCAGAATATCCTCAATGGTTAGCCAACATCGTACCCGTTCCGAAAAAGGACAGAAAAGTCAGAATGTGTGTAGATTACAGAGATCTAAACAAGGCTAGTCTGAAGGACGGCTTTCCTTTACCACACATTGACATGCTGGTAGACAGTACAACAAAGTTCAAAGTTTTCTCCTTCATGGATGGATTCTCGGGCTATAATCAGATTAAAATGGCACCGAAAGACATGGAGAAAACTTTGTTCATCACCCCATGGGGCACCTTTTGTTACAAGGTAATGTCGTTCGGTTTGAAGACGCCGGGGCAACCTATCAAAGGGCCATGACTACTCTGTTTCATGACATGATACACAAAGAAATCGAGGTATATGTCGATGACATGATTGCCAAATCTAAAACAGAGGAGGAGCATGTGACCCACCTGTCAAAACTATTTGAGCGGTTGAGAAAGTATAAACTCCACTTAAATCCCAACAAGTGCACCTTCGGTGTCCGTTCGGGGAAACTCATAGGGTTCATCGTCTGCCAGAAAGGAATTGAGGTTGATCGTGACAAGGTCAAGGCCATTCAAGAAATGCCTTCTCCGAAAACTGAAAAATAAGTCAGAGGATTCCTGGGACGTTTGAACTATATTTCTAGATTCATATTCCTCATGACCGCAACATGCGTGCCGATCTTCAGATTACTTAAGAAGAACCAGGACCGCGTTTGGACAGATGACTGCCAAACCGCCTTCGACAGTATCAAGGAATATCTGTTGAACCCACCGATTCTATCACCTCCAGTGGAAGGAAGACCACTGATCAACTACTTAACAGTCTTGGAAGACTCAATGGGTTGTGTACTGGGCCAACAAGACGAAACCAAAAGGAAAGAGTCTGCCATTTACTATCTGAGCAAGAAATTCGCCGACTGCGAGACTCGGTACACTATGCTTGAGAAAACTTGCTACGCTTTGGCTTGGGCAGCCAAACGTCTTCGCCAGTACATGATTCATCACACTACTTGGTTAATCTCTGAAATGGATCTGATCAAGTACATCTTTGAAAAACCTGCTCTCACGGGAAGGATTGCCCGTTGGCAGATGTTGTTATCAGAATACGACATCGAATACCATGCTCAGAAAGCCGTCAAGGGAAGTATTTTAGCTGATCATTTGGCTCACCAACCGATTGACGATCAGGAATCAGTCGGATTTGACTTCCCAGACGAAGATGTTATGCATTTAAAAATGAAAGACTGCGATGAACCGCTACCCAGTGAAGGGCCAGAACCAGGTTCCCAGTGGGGACTAATATTTGACGGAGCTGTCAATCATTACGGAAACGGAATTGGGGCAATCATTGTTACCCCTCAGGGTACCCACATTCCTTTCACCGCCAGACTTACATTCAAGTGCACAAACAACTAGGCTGAATACAAAGCTTGTATCATGGGTCTCGAGGAAGCGATCGACTTAAGGATCAAGAGCTTGGATGTATATGGCGATTCAGCCTTGGTTATCAATCAGATCAAAGGAGATTGGAACACATACCAATCAAGGTTGATTCCTTACAAAGATTACGCAAGAAGGTTGTTACCCTTCTTCAACAGAATCGAGTTTCATCACATCCCTCGTGATGAGAATCACATGGCTGATGCATTAGCCACTCTCTCTTCCATGATTAGCGTAGGTCAATGGAATGACTTACCTAAGATCGACATAATGCGCCTTGAAAGGCCCGCTTACATCTTCACGGTTGAAGCAGTCATAGACGGCAAACCTTGGTATCATGATATCAAATGATTCCTTCAGAAACAAGAGTACCCTCCTGGAGCATCAAGAAAAGATAGAAAAACCCTCAGAAGGCTAACAGGTAGTTTCTTTCTGAGCGGTGATACTCTCTATAAGAGAAATTTTGACATGGTCTTGCTCTGATGTGTAGACAGACCAGAAGCAGACATGCTGATAAAAGAAATTCATGAAGGATCCTTTGGCACTCATTCCAACGGACACACAATGGCGAAAAAAATTCTGAGAGCAGGGCACTACAGGTTGACCATGGAATCCAACTGCTACAAGTACATGAGGAGGTGTCATAAGTGTCAGATATACTCAGACAAAATCCATGTACCGCCAACGCATCTCAAGGTTCTCTCTTCCCGGTGGCCTTTTTCCATATGGGGAATTGACATGATCGACATGATCGAACCTAAAGCTTTAAACGGACATCGGTTCATTCTGGTAGCCATTGACTACTTCACCAAATAGGTCGAAGCAGCGTCATATGCTAATGTAACCCGACAAGTGGTGGTCCGATTTATCAAAAATAATCTCATATGTCGTTATGGTGTTCCTAGCCAGATCATTACAGATAATGGATCCAACATGAATAATAAGATGATGAAAGAGTTGTGCGCTGAGTTCAAGATCGAACACCATAACTCATCTCCCTACCGATCCAAAATGAACGGAGCGGTAGAAGCGGCTAACAAGAACATCAAGAAGAACGTTCAAAAGATGGTTGTAACCTACAAAGATTGGCACGAGATGCTACCCTTTGCTCTTCATGGTTATTGAATGTCTGTCCGCACTTCAACAGGGGCAACCCCTTTCTCTCTAGTATATGGCATGGAAGCAGTGCTTCCCATAGAAGTAGAGATCCCATCAATCCGGGTATTGATGGAAGTTAAGCTAACAGAAGCTGAATGGTGTCAGAGTCGACACGAAAAACTGAATCTGATCGAGGAAAAATGAATAACGGCACTATGCCACGGTCAGTTGTATCAGCAAAGAATGAAGATGGTGTTTGACAAAAAGGTTCGACCTCGCGTCTTCAGAAAAGGAGACCTTGTGCTAAAAAAAATACAATCATTTCTCACTGATTCTCGGGGCAAATAGACTCCGAATTATGACGGCCCCTATGTGGTCAAGAAAGCTTTCTCAGGCGGCGCCTTGAGACTCGCAACCATGGACGGAGAGGAATTTGCCTACCCCATAAATGTTGACGCAGTCAAGAAATACTTCGCCTAAACTAAAAAAATGTCTCGGTGGATTGAAAACCTGAAAAGGCGGTCCAGGCAAAAATTAGAGACAAAAACAAACAAAAAATCATCCCGGTGGATTGGAAACATCACAGTACAATCCAGGCAAAAATTAGGGATAATGGCAAGTAACTACGTCCAACAGGGGCAAATCCCTCAGCAGCAGTTACACTATCCATAGAAAGAAAACTTCAGTCAAGGTCATCTTCGACAAAAGCTCAGGATGTCCAAAATTCAAAGTTGGTAGAAGGATAGCGGTCGTCATGTTTCGATGTAGCCCTTTTCCCTTAAAATTACCATTTTCTAACTTTTTAAATACTCTATGGAATCACGCGTTTGGCTGATTTCCATCCTATCAATAAAATTTGAGCCCTAGTGCTTTCATTTGCAATTCTTATTTGTTTTAGCTTTACAGAACGACGTTTTTAACATGATTAACGATTCTTGAAATAAAACAAAAACGAATTTACTTGTCAAACTTTTCTGCTTTAAAATAAAGATGGCAATTTCTTTTGACTGTTGAACATCGAAAGAACATCGATCACTTCTCCAGAAGTATTTGAGCTTGAAAGTGCAGAATCAAGGTACTCCTTCTAAAACCAGTGCGCCTAAATGAAGGATCAGCTACGTCAGATGCGAATACTCCGTCTGATATCCCCGGCAGAGTTCTTACCTCCTAAGCCTAACCAACGGTGTTCCCCGCGTGGACTATCTCTCCTAGGCAAGGCAGAATTACTATTTTGAACCAAATGGTATTTCTTCGTCCCCCGCGGTGGCCGAGTGTCCAGTCGTGTTAATCCGTCAGTTTGTATGCCGTGTCAGTTTTGTCAACATAAACATACATACATCATGCATTATTGATTTACATTCGCATTCATATTGCATCACCATCACTTTAGTCGGTCTTTCCTCGTCAGGAAATGTTGTGTCTAAACTATCTCTCTCCTCCGGTTTATTTCTGGATTAGAGTTGTGTTGTACCCCAAATTTTACCCTTAGATCCATTGATCTCTTGCATATCATATTAGGTCAATCATATTGCATAGCCAACCCTTTTACCAGGTTTTTGTTTGTGTTTGTTTCATTTTTATCAGGTTTTATCTTAAGAAGATTCAAGAGGTGTTTAATCAAGATTTTGGATGGATTATTGAATCAAGCAAGTCTCTCATTTCAAAGAGATGTCTCTATAACCCTCTCCATGATCCTCTCCATAACCAAATTTTTGCCCACCTTATTCACCCTCAATTATCATGTTGTTTCCAAACCAATTTCAATAATCATCTATTAACCAATTTTATCCAAGCTCTCCATTTGTCAATATTATTTCTCCTAAACCATATCAATTATCAAATTCACCTATTATTCATCTATTATTTGTTTTCCTAATCATTTTTCTTTTATAACAAAAGATAAAAAACCAATTCTAATATTTGTTCATGAGCCCACCATGGTAAGCCCATCGTGACCAAAAACATGTTACAAAATAAGGAAATGTATTCATTAGCCAAGGACCAATAAGGATCAGGAAATGTTGTGTTGACTTTTCAACACCCTTTCTGACCAATGGAGAAGTGACGCATGGACATCAAGGAAACAAAACATCCAAATTGCTTCCTTCTCCTTTGTCGTGTTTGTGATTTGCAGAAGAGAAGAGAAATTCAAATACAATGGAATCAATTTATCCAAAATTGTTTCAACCTCAATCACTTGGCGTGCTATTTATTCATTTTGAATTCTCCAAGAACATTGTCCGTTTAAGCTTTCAGTGGTTTGGCTCATGAAAAGTGCTTCTGAGGAATTGCTAGTTTCAGCCTACAACCTGTTCTCGTCTGCGAATCTCTTCACGTCATCCCCAATATTTGCCTCATCTGATACCCTCTCAATGACAACAAATAAGGAGCTCTGAAGAAATATACGAAGTGGTGAAATGGACCCTGCAACCTCTGAAATTTTGTGCAGCATGAGAAGCGTATTTGTCTCCAAGGAGTGGACCAAGTTTGAATTTTGAAGAGAGACGTTGCAACCCTAATTTTTCACTCAGCACACCAAGTGTTCGCTCTTTGGACTCAAAGCAACCCAGGCCCATTTATTCAGCCTATAAAAGGAGCTTGCCTCTACACCTCAACTCACCAATAATTCACACAAACACTCAAAAAGTCTCTGAAGTTTCCTAAAGTCTCGAGCAAGCAAGGTGAAAGGTGGCCTTAGAGTACTTTGGAAGGAAGGCAGTCAGCATACTTGAAGGCAGTGGACATTACTCCACTTGGTATCACGTTCTTTCCCTCTTGTTAAATCATGCTTATTTAATATCATATGCATCCTGTTGTTCTTTCACATATGTGTCTTGCTGATGTGTGTTTGAACATATTGATTGTTTACTCATGTTTTAATTCCATAAAATAGCATGATTTTGTTTAGTGATATGATGAGGTATACTTGTTGTATTAAGTTGTAATGTTTATGGTTGAATTTATGCTTGTTACATGACTAGCTACATGATTAATTTATGCTTTTGTTTTTGTTCATTGAATGGCCACAAGCTCACTAGTTTTCACTTTTGGTTTTTACACTGTCAAGTTTAGATGTTTGGTTCTGTTAACCTACTTGTATGACATATATGCTTGGATGTTACTTTGAGATAAGAGGTTCATGAACTTTGGTTCCCTTTGTGTTTCTAATATGCTCATAAGTCGTGGGATGGTTGAACCTATCCATATTTGTGGTTGGTTTAGATGGTTAATTGATGCTGTTAAGTTGTCCTCTTTAAAAGTAGCACTAGTTTCCTTTTCTGTCACCATTAATATGCGGTCATTTTGTGTTCTCAAGTCATGGTTTTAGACTTTATTGCTGTTGGTCATTTTGATGTTTTGTATGCACCACTCTGCCTTGGCATTGTTGATGATTGATCTTTGTGTCTGAGTTTGGATTATTGGAACTGTTGGTATATGCAAGCTTTTGCTTAGTGTTGCACCTCATTAGAATGATTTTGGTTTAATGAATGTTTAAGGTTTATGTTCATGAATTTTGAATTTAGGATAAGAGTAGAGTTGCTGTCAATTTACTTTGAGTTGTTCCTATCATGTGCTTCAATGTTCTATGACCTGTCATACTATGCTATTTCATCTTGTACATGTAAAACTATTGTGCTGAAACTGTCAAATCCAGAAGTTATGTCTTTGTGATATCATGATTTTGTTCTCTATGTTAACATTGTATTCATGATATGTGTGCTAGCTCTGATGTGTTTTTAACATGTTCCTAAGTTATGCTTCTAATATGTGTCAGTCTGAATCTAGTACATATATGTTTGGTGTATGTGTTTGTATGATGGTTGCCCAAGTTGGTTTTACTATGTCATACGCTGCTGCCTATTTTTTAAATGATACTACTTGAATGAAATTGATTGTTATGTTGTCTTGTAACATGTCCTATTCTTGAATACATGTGAAGCTTTTGACCATCATGATGTGTGTGTACTTATCACTGTAAACATGACTAATTTATGCCTGTACCAACATGATGTGTGTAGCTATTTTGTGTATCTGATACGCATGTCCAGCGGTTACTTGATTTTGATGACACTATGTTTGAGCCTTTGTTTTTATGACAGTAATGTGTTTCTAAATTACCTTGCTATTGCACTGATTTGTTTGTTTACATTAAACTTATGTTCGAATCTATACTATTTTGGATTCCGTGATCTGCATATCTGTTTATCAGTTGTGTCCAAGATGTATCACTTCATTAATTTCCAATTGAATGTGTTGTATGTTAGCTCAATGCCTTGTAATGACATGTTGATATGCTGCTGACTACTTGTGTTGTTGATGTTGCAACCACCATTATACTTAGCCATTGTTTTAATCATAGAAATTGTCACTAACAGTCTTGGAATATGCTTTTATCTTGATCTGACCTGTCCCTTTTCTTTCACCACTCTTTGTGATATATTGGAGTTGCTTTTGAACTTTGAGAATGTACCATTGGAACTGACTGCTTCATGTCTTAACCCGTCTCTTGTTTCTTGCATTTTAAACTTATAATCTTGTCAATCATGTGATTTCAATCCTAAACATCTCTGCTACCCTACATTTAAGCATGCTAAAGTCTTGAGAATGTTTTGATATGCATGAACTAAAACTAATGCCATGCTGTTATTAGATTCCATAGTCTACATGTGTTTTATTTATTGCATTCAAGACATGTCCTCGTATGATTTTCCAACTGAGTGTATTATATGCTTAGCTATTATTGCTGCCATGGCCGTGTGGATTTGTTGTCCTATACATTCAGTTGTTCCTTTACTTTTTGGAGGCCCAATATGCATAATGAAAGCATTCGTTTGGTACTTAATATGTGTGTGGAAGTTTAGATTGTATGCTTCTGTTTCCTTTTGCTTGGCAATGATTTGAGCAATGTCTGGCTTGGCAACAATGTTTCTATCGTGAGCAAATTATGGTTGTTTCATTAAATTTGAATATGCGCGCATAGATAGCTTATGTATTTATTGAGTTGGGATTATTACCGGATGTAACAGCCACCCAGTGGCAAGCACACACTATCACACGCCTTCGAACCCTATAGGACAGGGGTTCGAATCCCCCTTGCCCCAGTCCTTTTGTATTATTTTCTGATTTTCGCTTCTCTTTACATATGTATGTGTGTTCTTACCATGTATTCAAGGTGCGCGCGTTGGCCTAGTGGTGCTGGTTTTGAGCTGTAAGCGATGGGTCCTGGGTTCAATCCCTAGGAGTGCCCTTTCCTTTCTTTTTAACACTTAGTTGTTTTTACTTATTTTATTTTCCAAGTTTATGCTTAAATTTCCAACTTTCATAACTTGTTCATTTTCCATCCTTTTTCTTCCATTCTTTTTGCTATGTTCTTCTAATTGAATCTACTTTTTTTTAATATAAAAAGAATGGTTGAAAATATTTAATACTACTTACTTTTATTCATGTTAAGATTGGAAATTATTTTAAGGTTTTATTGTACCTTTTATTCATCTTGTCATGTTATCTTTGTTTACCATGTTTGAATGATGTTTAATGTATGATTCTAGCTTTGCATTTGAGTTCATAAACTCTGTTTCATCTCATTATCTTGTTCATGTCTTCTTGCATTATCATATTTGCATTATAACTCTTTACTTCTTAAGTAATATTACAAATATTATCTTTTCCCCTATTCCATAGGGAGATCATCCTAAATTGACTCATGAAGTCACTAAACAACCACCCTACCCTATCCTTTTAGGTTTATCCTATTTCTTGGCCTCATGAGAGACAATAAAATCATAACTTAGAAGTAGGTTAGAGTTTTGAACTCTATGTGATTCTCATCATTATGAGAACTCACTTTTCCCTA
This sequence comes from Lathyrus tuberosus, assembly GCA_022829125.1. Lineage (NCBI taxonomy): Eukaryota > Viridiplantae > Streptophyta > Magnoliopsida > Fabales > Fabaceae > Lathyrus > Lathyrus tuberosus. The sequence continues at coordinate 6,370,384 of JALAZF010000249.1, read as the reverse complement.
TAACTTAGACTTAGAGAGTTATCGTGAACTCTAAAATGAGCTCATACTCATCTCCCCTTGGAACTTTGGCCATAGCCAATGGTTCTTCTCCTTCACCCTTAGATCGGTGAACTACGGATACTCTGATTCCACTCCCATCAGGATACGTAGGCGCAAAGTGCGATACTTTGTCGAGTATACTTAGATACTAACCCCTAGGGTTTCAACCTTTAGCATAGCACCCTTAGCAAGCGAGTAAGACATAACAAACTAAACAAGAGGTTCCTGTAGAGTACTACGGACGTTTAGGATGCTAATACCTTCCCTAGGCGTAACCAACCCCCGAACCTTAGACCTCCCCCCCTTTAGGTTTTTCTCGATCTTGAACCTTTCCTTTGGATAAATCAAAGTCGGTGGTGAACTTCAAAGAAATGTGATGCAAGTTAATTAATAGCTTGTTATCCGACTCTCACCGCAACAGAAATGGTGACTTCACTGGGGAACAGTAATTTACTTTTGAGGGTTAAGCCCACCTTTGTTTTTATTTGTTCTAATCATGCTTGCTGGCTATATTTGTGTATATTTGTTTGATTGCTTGTATATATGCTTTGCTTAAGATCTTTTGTGGACTTGGTTCTTGAGTGGTGAGATAAATCCTAACCCGGATTTGAGTGCACGTATGATAGGATGATGGTACATTCAAGGAGGCTTTGAGGGAGTCGATTCCTGGAAAAGTTAACTTGAGACACCATCACTCAGTTGAGGCCCTCTTGAGAGTTTAGTCATGTTGAACAAATCTATTCGTGAAAACGTGCTACTCTCGACCTAGGAGCCCTTGATATTGAGGACCGTAGTTACCAAACCCCACTTAAGCCTTTTTAGGATGTAGTGCGGTGACCATGTTGGAGTCTATTTCTGAATTGGTTGTCACGCGATACTACACTCAGACGAGATTCTCTTGAGAATTTTATTGATTACCAAGTCGTCTGGGAAGTCGATAAAATCCAAAAGATGGGTTGTCGACTCTGGGAACTCCTTAGAACCCTGTTCAGCAGTTGAAAACCAATAGTACATACCAATGGGAGGGGTAAACCCTAGCTCCATGCTCAAACCTATCCCCTTTGTTTGTGCTTTGTGTCTTTGTGTGTGCCTTGCATTCATACATCATAAGCATTCATGTTGCATCTGTTTCATGGAACTCATATTTCTTTTCTTATATCAGAGGGATATCATGGATAGCTCAAGAAGAAACACCATCAAATACACTTTCAAGAGCCCAAAATTGGATGACATAAGGAAATTGGGAGATTTGTTAACAGACCCTGAAGGATTCCTAGGCAGATATGGGAAGTTATGGGTTTTGTTGAAGAAGACCATTGATGAAGGACTCCTCTCAACTCTGCTTCAGTTTTATGACCCGAAGTATCACTGCTTCACGTTTCCTGACTACCAACTCTTACCCACCCTTGAGGAATACTCTCAGATAATTGGTTTGTCTATCAAGGACGAGTCCCCGTTTCCTATCTTCGAGAAGGATCCTAAAGAAGAAGAAATAGCCAAGAAAACTCATCTGGAGTTAGTTGACGTCAAAAGCAATTTGATTTCTAAGGGAGGAATTTTTGGGTTAACTGCTAAGTTTTTATTTGAAAAGGCTCATTATTTTGCCAAACACTCCAACCGGGATGCCTTTGAAGCTGTTTTTGCATTGCTCATCTATGGACTTTTCTTGTTTCCAAATATTGACAACTTTGTGGATCTGAATGCAATCAAAATCTTCTTGAAACAGAATCCGGTACTTACCCTGCTTGCTGAAGCTTATCACTCAGTCCATACAAGAAACGCTCATAGAAATGGACAGATTTCTTGCTGCGTCCTCATATTGTATAGATGGTTTATTTTGCATCTACCAAAAGCAGGCGCATTCTGGGATTCCAAGAGAGGATTGTGGTCTCAGAAGGTTATGGCACTCTCCCACGCAGATATTGACTGGTATAATCGAGTGTACGATGGAATCCTGATTATAGATAGCTGTGGAAATTATGGCAACGTGCCTCTTCTTGGCATTAAAGGTGGAATCAGCTACAACCCTATATTAGCACGATGCTAATTAGGGTATCCTTTGGAAGATAAACCTCTCAGTATTCATGTGGAAAACATCTACTTTGAAGCATATGACAAGAACGAAGAACAGAAGAAGCTGATCTTGAACGCTTGGGGTAGCAAGCGCAAAAGAGGAAAAAGTTCTTTGGGAAGACCTAACTGCATGTCATTAGAGCCCTATCTCCAATGGGTCAGAAGAAGATCTATAGAGCTTAAGATGCCCTACAAGAGGCAAGAACCAATCGCTTTGAAGAAAGAACCTGTTTTATACTTCATGTCAAAAGAAGAAGAGCTGGAGATTTCTTTAAGACAAGCCCAACGGTCAGAAGAAGCCTGGAAGCTCAAGTATCAAGTGGTCGTTGAAGAAAACCTGGAACTCCAGAAGCAGCTACAGATCAAGAATGAAGAGTTACTCTCATGTAAGAAGAGAAAAACCCTGGAAGATCCAAGCTCCTCTAACACTCAGCCTCCTGCTTGGAAATCCATCCTTGACAACCTCGTCGCAGAAAGGGACCAGATGGAGAAAGAAATCAGAAAACTCAACACAAGACTCTTAGGAGAATTTCCTTAGGACTTTCTAGCTTTTATTTAGCTTCATGTTTAGGGCTTTTGAAAGTGTATCAACTTTTGTAATTCACCTTTTATTTAATGAAATGAGGTCTTCTGATATCTCTTAATATTTTGCGAGTGTTTGGGTTCCATGAAACTTTGCATTGCATCTTGCATTCTCTGCTAAGCTATCAAGATACTAATTTTGTTTTGCAGATTTTGTAGAAATGGATGCTACAGGGAAAAGAGTTTGGCCTTATTTCTTTGAGCTACCAAAAGTGGAGCGTTTGTTGTGGTTAGGAGAGATGGTTGAAGACCAGTCAGCCTTCGCTGATAGATATGGGTGTATTATTCCGCTGATGAAGACACCAGTGACTGCAGGGCCCCTTGAGGTTTTGGTCCAATTGTATCATCCCGCGTACCACTCTTTCGTATTCCCTGAATTCCAGTTGGTGCCAACCCTGGAGGAATTCTCAGCCATGATAGGAATTCCAGTCAGAGAAGCTCCCATCTTTTCCGGGATTGAAGAAATGCCTTCTGCCAGAGACATCGCCAGAGTAACCAGAATCAGATTATCTGATATCCAGGCTAACCTGACTAACAAAGGAGGAAAGTGCGGACTTCCCGCTCAATTCTTGCTAGAAAAGGCTCTGTACTTCAAAAACAAAGGAAGCGAGGCTTTGTTTGAATCAACCCTAGCTCTGATGATATATGGTTTGTTTCTATTCCCAAACGCCAAGGACTTTGTGGATACCCAAGCCATTCAGATTTTTACAGTCAACAATCCGGTTCCAACGCTGCTAGCTGACGTCTACCATGCAATACATACCAGATATACAAGGGGTTGTGGGCCAATTGTCTGCTGCGTAGCCCTCTTTTACAAATGGTTCGTCTCTTATCTGCCAAAGACTCCGGTTTTCTGGGAGGTCGAAGACTGTAAGATTTGGTCCAGAAAGCTGATGGAATTGAAACATACCGACATCGAGTGGTATGATTCAATTGAAGAAGGAACTATTATAATCCATAGCTGTGGGGATTGCCCCAATGTGCCTCTCATGGGGATAAACGGTTGTATCAATTACAACCCTGTCCTTGCACGCCGTCAGCTGGGTCATCTGAAGGAGGGGATTCCAGACGACAAGGATATGCAGATAATGTTTTATGATGAAAGAGGAGGTTTTGAAATAAAGATACGATTGGAGCGCGCTTGGCGCCAAATTAACAGACAATTATGGAAAGCTGAATGCCCAGTCACAGAGGCCCACTTGCAATGGTCTCGTGATATAGCTCGTGTAATGATGAAGCCACATCCTCACCATGAATCACCTTCCCAGACAAAGCAGAAAATGGTGGAGGCTTTAGGAGAATTGGTTCTTGCAAGAGAGAAGACAAAAGAGCGTATCAGCAAATTGATGAGAGTGATTAATGGAGGAAAGGGATCATCAACCAGTGGATTCAATCTCTAGTATTACCATTGTTATTTCCTTTGTTGTTAATGTTCCCTTTTGATGTATTTCTACTTATGTACTTGGAGTATGAGGATACACTGCTCCTGATGTAATGCTCACCAGACTCTTGAATGAAGAAGTTTATTTTGTCAAAAAATCTATTGTCTATATTATTTGCAAAATTTCTTTGGTTTCTTGATAGTTTAGCTTGCATTTGCATTTGCATCCTCATTTGCATCTTCATGTGAATTTTTCCTTGTCTTTGTCTCATGTCGCCGTGTTCTCTCCAGAATCGTCACACTGAATCCCAGACACAACGACAACACTCGGGCCCAAGCTCGATTCAGGATGTCAGAGGCATACGGAGAAATGGACAAAGTCAACAATGAGCTGAATAAGATACGAGGAGGGATGGGACAAATCCTCGAGGCTATTAATGTTATGAAAGCAAAGATGGACACCCAGACCACTGTGGTCTCTGAAATCGTCACTACAACGGTAAAACCTCCTATCATCCCTGTCATAACCCCCACATTGGGCATGCCAGGTGATTTTATCCGTGCTACAGTTCCTTTATCCACACAGCAAACAGTTCCTTTGATCAATGAGACTCTGCAAGCTATTCCTACTTATGCTCCACCAGCAGTACAAACACAAGTGCATACGGTTTTCCAAAACCACCATCCCTATGACTACGTTGATGTGTCGGAAGAAGGAGATGATAGACACGAGAAATTGAGAGAAAGTGTTGAAACAATGCAGAGGAAGATGAAGGCGATAAAGTTAAGTAATGCATTCAGTACTGATATTAAAGACATGTGTTTAGTTTCGGATTTGGTAATTCCACCCAAGTTCAAGTTACCAAGTTTTGAGTTGTACTCAGGGGCCACATGTCCCAAATCCCATTTGATCATGTACTACCGAAGAATGGCCGCGCACGTACGCAATGACAAGTTGATGATCCATTATTTTCAAGACAGTTTGAAGGGGGCTGCTGCTAAGTGGTATTTAAGTCTAGACCAGTCCCAGGTCCATTGTTTCCAGGATGTGACTGATGCCTTTGTAAAACACTACAAATATAATATGGATTTAGCCCCTGACCGTAGGCAGTTATTGAGTATGGCCCAGAAAAGTACTGAAACCTTCAAAGAATATGCACAACGATGGAGAGAGACTGCTTCTCAGGTTGAACCACCCTTGACTGAGAAAGAGTTGGCTGATTGGTTTGTAGACACAGTAAAGCCCGAGTTTTATGAGAGAATGATCAGTAGTGTCAGTGCTAATTTCGCTGATATTGTTGCAATTGGCGTGAAGGTAGAGGCAGGATTAAATAGTGGAAAGGTAATCGGTTCTCCGATCAGTTCAATTGGCGTCAGTACTAAGAAGTCTCCTAGTTATTCTCATAAGAAGAGGGAAGGAGAAACTAATGCCGTCATGGCAGGAAAGACCCAGAGCCCTCGATGGAAGCAACCAATGTACTAGCAACAGCAGAGACTAAACTTCTCTCAGCATCCAATCTACCAGATGCAGTATGCTCAGCAACCCTACGTAGCTGCTATTACGCCTATCTTTAACCACCAAGCAGCGCAACAGGCGCCAGCTTATCAACAAACGTCTTATCAGCAATGGCCTAAAAACCAGAATTATCAACAACCAAGACCACAGGTTCCACAGCAGAATTCTCCCCACAAAAGGCAAGGGGGAAAGCCAGCATTTCCACCTATACCAATGTCATATACAGAGCTCTACCCTTCCTTAGTGGAGCAAGGGTTAATCGTTACTAGACCTTTGGGACCACCAACCGAGAAATCCATGCCTTTCTTCAACCCAAATGCAACTTGTGATTTTCATCAAGGAGGTGCTGGTCATGACTTGGAAGGTTGTTTAGCGTTGAAGAATGTAGTGAAGGTTTTGATGGAGAAGAATATTCTTTCATTTGCTGATAATCAACCGAATGTGAAAAACAATCCTTTGCCTACCCATGGGGCTACTAATGCCATCGAAGACGAAAAGGATGAGGTATTAGTTTTGGATGCAACAAAGATCAAAACTCCTATCAAGGTTTTTCATGCTAAACTGTTTAAAGCTGGGTTAGTTAAAGTTTGCCATAATGACTGTGAGGAATGTAATGTCAGTATCAGAGGTTGCCGTTTAGTCCAAGATGATGTTCAGTATCTGATCAATGAAGGGTTCCTACAGGTGTTCAGCAAAGAAAAAGATAATAAAGTTGCAGCAATCGAGTTTGTGTTTAACCTACCAAAGCCAAGAGGGCAGGTATCCGGGTCCAACACACCTAAGATTGGGTCTGTAGTTCCTGTATTTAATAAACCAGTACCAGTTTTCAATAATCCTGGAACGATTGATGCTTCCACCATTAATCACTCCAAGCAATATGACACCCGATAATCTGTTCCATTTAGGTTCAGAGGGACCAAGGCAGTGTCGTGGGTCTATGAGAATATTATGAGTAACAGGAGACGAGAAGACGTGATTCCAAGGAAAGAGGTGGGAATCGCTGTTGAAGACATAGTTCTAAGGAAAGAGGTGGGAACTACTGTTGAAGATGTGACCAATATAGTTGGAACTGGGAAGATGACTCGAAGCGGTAGAGTATACACTCCTTCTTTCAAGGAAACCACACCCAGGGAAACTGTTATCCCCACATCATCTAAAGACAAGGGAAATAAGGTAATTTCTCAAGAAGAAGACGAAGAGTTCCTAAGATTATCAAGAGGAGTGATTACAAAGTGGTAGATCAGCTCCATCAGACACCATCCAAGATTTCGATCTTATCTCTGCTAATCAATTCGCCAGTTCACAGATCAGCTTTGCAGAAGGTGTTAGCCCAGGCACACGTAGCCCAAGATATAACAGCTGGACAGTTTGACCATGTCGTCGCCAACATTACAGCTTGTAACACTCTTAACTTCAGTGAAGAGGAGTTACCTCGAGCTGGAAGGAATCATAATCTTGCTTTACATGTATCAATGAAATGTCAGGAGGATACGATGGCCGGAGTTCTTGTAGATACTGGTTCATCCTTGAATGTTTTGCCAAAAAGAACTCTTGAGAAGCTGTTTTACCAAGGAGCTATAATGAGACCCACTTCTCTTATTGTCAAAGCTTTTGATGGATCAAGAAGATCGGTGATGGGAGAGATCGAGCTACCTGTCTTGATTGGCCCTCAAGTATTCAACATTCTTTTTCAGATCTTGGATATCAACCCTGCCTACAGCTGTTTATTAGGTAGACCTTGGATCCATGAGGCTGGCGCTGTAACCTCTACCTTACACCAGAAGATGAAGTTCGTGGCCGACGAGAAGTTAGTTATTATACATGGTGAGGAAGACCTAATAGTCAGCAATTTGTCCTCGTTTCGTTACATTGAAGCAAACGAAGATGCTTTGGAAACTTCTTTCCAGGCTCTTGAAATAGCTAATGTCGTTATGCTTGACGACAAGGAACCAGTGGCCTCTGGTTGTCCATCTTTTGCTTCTTTCAAAAGCATTCAATCTGCTCTACGAGGAGGAGTACCTGAAGGCTGGGGCAAGATCGTCGAAGTCCCAGAAAGAGAGAAATACCAAGGGTTGGGTTACAAACCAACTTTTGAGGAAAGAGCTGCTCCAACAAAAGGAAGACCAAGGACCATTCAAGAGGTGTTCGTCAGTGGAGGACAGCAAGTCCATGCAATTATTGAAGACGCTGAAGACGAAGATATCAACCATTTGGTGTTTCGGTGTGACGTTGCTTTAAGTAACTGGAAAGCCATTGAGATACCCACTTTGTACCCTATACCAGAGTAATTTGTTTGTTTGCTTTGATGTTTTCAATTCTGCAGCCTTGCCCGAGGCTTTCGGATTATTTTGTATGGGCCACCGCTTTTAAATCTTATTAATCAATAAAAGTGTTTGTTTTGCTAAAATTCTTTGTCTTTATTCTTGCTTTTGCTTTAAGAAAAATGGCAATCTTTTCAAAATTACGAAATTTCTCCTTCTTGCGTTCATGTTTGTGCATTTTTAATAAAATAAATCCCTCCCTCGTGCAGAGTGATTCCCAAACCTGTTGTATTCAATGACCCTACTCTCACTATCGACTTTGATTCACCTATTTATCAAGCTGAGGAAGAAGAAGATTATGAGATCCCCGATGATTTGGCATAAATGTGTGAGTATCAGTACACGGATCTTCAACCACACGAAGAGAAAGTTGACGTCATCAACCTTGGCACTGAAGAAAAGAGGAAAGAGGTCAAGATTGGGGCAACACTTGGGGCAGAGATCAGACAAGGGTTAATCCTGCTTTTGGAAGAATATGTAGATGTGTTTGCTTGGTCTTATCAAGACATGCCTGGATTGGATACAAACATAGTAGTTCATAAGCTACCACTCAAGCCTGAATGTCCACCTGTGAAGCAAAAGCTCCGTAGAAGTAGACCTGATATGGCTCTCCAAATCAGAGATGAGGTTAAGAAGCAATTGGATGCAGGATTTTTGGCAGTTTCAAAATATCCAGACTGGGTAGCCAACATCGTGCCAGTTATGAAGAAAAATGGTAAAGTACGAATGTGCGTAGATTATAGGGATCTCAACAAAGCTAGTCCCAAGGACGACTTTCCCCTACCGCACATCGACACTCTTGTGGATAATACAGCCAAGTTTGCAGTTTTCTCCTTCATGGACGGTTTCTCCAGTTACAATCAAATCAGAATGGACCCAGCTGACATGGATAAAACTACATTTATCACCCCGTGGGGAACCTACTGTTACAAAGTTATGCCCTTTGGTTTGAAAAACGCAGGGGCAACTTATCAGAGAGCTATGGTGACTTTATTCCATGACATGATCCACAAGGAAATTGAAGTATACGTGGATGATATGATTGCTAAGTCCCAAAGTGAGGAGGAACATTTGGACCATCTCCTGAAGTTGTTCAAGAGACTCTGGAAGTATCAATTGAAGTTGAATCCGGCCAAATGTACTTTTGGTGTCAGGTCAGGGAAGTTGTTGGGTTTCATCGTCAGTCAAAAAGGAATTGAAGTAGATCCTGACAAGGTGCGAGCTATTCAAGAGATGCCAGCTCCACAAACTGAATCACAAGTAAGAGGATTTCTGGGCCGTTTAAACTATATATCCAAATTCATTCCCAACATGACTCTGATTTGTGAACCGATCTTCAAACTGCTCCGCAAAGACCAGACTGTAGAGTGGAATTCTGATTGCCAACGAGCTTTTGAAAAGCTCAAGAATTATTTGCAAGAACCACCTATTCTGATTCCTCCTGTGTCTGGAAGACCTCTCATCATGTACATGACTATTCTAGAGGGATCCATGGGTTGTGTTTTGGGCCAACATGATGAAACTGGTCGTAAAGAACACGCCATTTATTACCTGAGTAAGAAGTTCATTGATAGTGAAAGTCGTTATTCATTGCTTGAGAAAACCTGTTGTGCCTTAGTATGGGCCGCCAAATGTTTGAGGCAGTATTTGATATGCCACACTACTTTGTTGATCTCGAAAATGGATCCAATAAAGTATATTTTTGAGAAGCCTGCTAAAACAGGAAGACTTGCCCGTTGGCATATGTTATTGTCAGAATATGATATCCAATATGTACCTCAGAAGGCTATCAAGGGGAGTGTGTTATCAGAATACCTTGCAGATCAGCCTGTTGAGAATTATGAACCACTCAAGTTTGATTTCCCTGATGAAGACATTATGGTAGTAAAGGACTGTGAAGAGCCTGGCCCTGACGAAGGTTCTGAGAATGGTTATAAATGGAAGATGATGTTTGATGGTTCTTCCAATTTCAAAGGACATGGTGTAGGTGTTGTTTTGATCAATCCCGATGGTGGTTATACTCCTTTTACAACAAGGTTGGACTTTGGATGCACAAATAATATTGCTGAGTACGAAGCGTGTATTTTGGGTCTAGAAGCTGCAATTGACCTTGGAATCAATGTTCTTGAAGTTATGGGTGATTCTGCTTTGGTCATTTACCAAGTCAAGGGTGAATGGGAAACCAAGGATGAAAAACTTATTCCATACTGTGCTTACATTATGGAATTGATTAAGTGTTTTGATGAAATCACTTTCCGTCATGTACCTCACACTGAAAATCACATAGATGATTCCCTAGACATGTTAACTTCAATGTGGCAAGTCAGGTTTCACAATGAAGCACCTCTCATCAGTATCGAGCGCAAGACCGAAGCTGCTTACTGCCAGTTAGTTGAAGAAGAGGGAGATGGGAAACCTTGGTTTCATGACATCATGAACTATCTGAAGACTCAAGAGTACCCCGCCAATGCCTCCAATCTTGATAAGAAAACTTTGCGAAGATTGTCGTCCAAGTTCTTTCTCAGTAACAACGTGCTTTACAAAAGGAATCATGACATGATCCTGCTAAGATGTGTTGATAAACGAGAAGCAGACCTATTGATTCACGACATTCATGAAGGAGCCTTTGGCACTCACGCTAATGGGTATGCTATGGTTAAGAAAATTTTGAGGGTTGGATATTATTGGTTAACTATGGAAGCTGATTGCATCCAATACGCCAGGAAATGCCATAAGTGCCAGATCTACGCCGATAAAATGCATGTTCCTCCGACATTGCTGAATGTTCTGTCATCCCCTTGGGCTTTCTCTATATGGGGCATTGATATGATTTGAGCTATTGAGCCGAAAGCTTCTAATGGCCATCGTTTCATTTTAGTGGCCATTGATTATTTCACCAAATGGGTTGAAGCTGCTTCTTTCACCAATGTGACCAAGCAAGTAGTTGCTCATTTCATCAAGAATAATATCATTTGTCGTTATGGGATCCCCAACAAGATCATTACTGATAACAGAACAAATTTGAACAACAAAACGATGAAAGAGTTGTGTGACAATTTCAAGATTGAGCATCACAATTCCTCGCCTTACCGTCCCAAGATGAATAGAGCTGTCGAAGCTGCCAATAAAAACATCAAGAAGATCCTGCAGAAGATGGTCAGGACTTATAAGGATTGGCACAAGATGTTACCTTTTGCTTTGCACGGATATAGAACCTCGGTTTGAACCTCAACAGGGGCAACCCCTTTCTCTCTTGTATATGGAATGGATGCGGTCCTTCCCATTGAAGTGGAAATACCATCTTTAAGAATCCTGATGGAAACTAAGCTTGATGAAGATGAATGGGTTAGAGAGAGATATGACCAACTGAACCTCATTGACGAGAAGCGACTGACTCTATGTGTCATGGTCATTTGTATCAGAAAAGAGTGAAGAGGGATTTTGACAAGAAGGTCTGTGTCCGAGAATTTTGAGAAGGAGAGCTTGTACTCAAGAAGATTATGCCATCTCAAAGGGATGCTCGTGGAAAGTGGGCGCTTAACTATGAGGGTCCATTTATGGTAAAGACTGTATTTTCAGAAGGTTCTTTATTCCTCATAACAATGGATGGTGAACAACTCACACACCCTGTAAATGCTGACTCAGTACGAAAATATTACGCTTGAGAATCTAGGCCCTTTTGTCTGTATTAGCAGCAAAGAATTCTAGGATTTTAGCCATTAGGGAGTAGGTCATTGAATATGATGTAATCCTTTCCCATTGCCATTTTTCAATTGTAATGATCCATGGAACTTCGCGATTGGCAAGTTACCATTCTAATAAAATCAGATTTTTGAGCCATTCTTTGTTTGATATTTATCACTACTCTGATGTTTTCCTTGTTACACAAACTTCACTTATTTATTAATAATGGTTTTAAAAGCAGAAAATGTTTTGAAAACTTTGAACTCTCTCTTTGCCACTAAAAGAGGGACTGACAGTATCTCCCTGATTTGAATGTTTCAATAATGGCTGACCATTAATACAAAGGACGTCTCACCGGTATCTACGCAAGATGTTTGTTGAGAAGTTGTTTCCCCAGTAAATTAAAGATGTTCTCACGTTGGCTTTAAAACTGACTACCTGCTCAAGTTTCAGTGTGACTCTTTGTGGTGGACACGACGTTTTCCCTTTTTGCTGTCCCCGGTCTGTCGTTTCTTGCATATCATTAAGCATTCGCATCATACCATAGCATTGAGCATCTTTGCATTTGGGCATCTTGTTTGTGTGGTTGTGTTTTCATTTCCTGTTCCTCTTTGTGAGTCTTTTGTTTCCTTGCCTTTGTTTTGCTTGTGTGTCTGGTTTTTCACCTTTGTGCACCAGATTTTGACTCTTTACGCAGTATTCCCCAGGAAGTTTAACCCAACCCTGGTACTAACCATTCTGTTACTCGGTCACCTCAGTTGGAAACCTAAATTTCAGTAACTGTTGGCGTTGTAAACCTCTGGTTATCGTGAACCAGTTATTTATCTTCGGTTATCGTGAACCAATTTCTTATATCAGGTTATCGTGAACCTAAACCTTTGGTTATCGTGAACCAGTTATTTATCTTCGGTTATCGTGAACCAATTTCTTATATCAGGTTATCGTGAACCTAATCTTCGGTTATCGTGAACCAGTTTTCTTATATCAGGTTATCGTGAACCTAAACCTCTGGTTATCATGAACCAGTTGTTTGTATCAGGTTATCGTGAACCAATTTCTTATATCAGGTTATCGTGAACCTAATCTTCGGTTATCGTGAACCAGTTTTCTTATATCAGGTTATCGTGAACCTAAGCCTCTGGTTATCGTGAACCAATTATTTGTATCAGGTTATCGTGAACCTAAACCTCTGGTTATCATGAACCAGTTGTTTGTATCAAGTTATCGTGAACCAATTTCTTATATCAGGTTATCGTGAACCATTTGTTTATTTTGGGTTATCGTGAACCTGTATTTCTGGTTATCGTGAACCATTTGTTTATTTCGGGTTATCATGAACCTAAATTCCCGGTTATCATGAACCGTTTGTTTATATCAGGTTATCATGAACCTGTATTACTTGAACTCAGATCAAATATGAACCTAAACCAAATTACAAATCCAGCTCATACTGGTTGTCCTCATAAAGCAGATTATTTGTTATCTCAACCAACTCTTATGAGTACCAGAGTCTATTCTTGGCTCATTAGCCTTGTTCCCATTTAAACTCCAGGTGTTTTTATCTGGCGTGCAAAGTTCGTCTCTGTCTTTTCTGGCTTTTCTTGAAGATCCTGTTTGAACTCTTCAGTATAAGAGATCCCCAAAAAATCTTTTCGGGTGTCTATCCTTTTATTTCAATTGATCCCCCGGTGGAGATCATGTTTTCTTTCTGGTTTCGTGCCCAGTAAGAATGTGTCTTTTTCCCCAGTGTTGTTCGGTCATATTTGAACCTGTCGTCCACCTCCCTGGATCTTTCCCCAGTGGAGATTACCCTTTTGTTTTCTATCCTCGGTGTTGCCTCAAAGTCTCCCCAGTGAGTCTCTTTTGTTGTTTAGCCCACACCCCCAAGGAGTTTTCCTTGTGGATGCTAATCTTCTTTCTTCCCCAGTGAAGCTTGTCTGTGTTTGGTAGCCTTTTTTTTTCTTTGGTGTCCTGTTTTGTCTGCATCTTTTGCATCTATCATGGCATCATATCATCATATTAGTAGCATTGCATGTCTTTGCATCTAAGGGCAAAATTTTCGGTTATCTGTATTTAAATATCTTTCACCTTGATTCCATGAGGATTTTCATCTCTCATGTCATCCGGTGAAGATATTTAAATATGGGCAACTGTTGTACCCCAAATTTTACCCTTAGATCCATTGATCTCTTGTATATCATATTAGGTCAATCATATTGCATAGCTAACCCTTTTACTGGGTTTTTGTTTGTGTTTGTTTCATTTTTATCAGGTTTTATCTTAAGAAGATTCAAGAGGTGTTTAATCAAGATTTTGGATGGAGTATTGAATCAAGCAAGTCTCTCATTTCAAAGAGATGTCTTTATAACCCTCTCCATGATCCTCTCCATAACCAAATTTCTGCCCACCTTATTCACCCTCAATTATCATGTTGTTTCCAAACCAATTTCAACAATCATTTATTAACCAATTTTATCCAAGCTCTCCATTTGTCAATATTATTTCTCCTAAACCATATCCATAACTATATCAATGATCAAATTCACCTATTATTCATCTATTATTTGTTTTCCTAATCATTTTTATTTTATAACAAAAGATAAAAAACCAATTCTAATATTTGTTCATGAGCCCACCATGGTAAGCCCATCGTGACCAAAAACATGTTACAAAATAAGGAAATGTATTCATTAACCAAGGACCAATAAGGATCAGGCAATGTTGTGTTGACTTTTCAACACCCTTTCTGACCAATGGAGAAGTGACGCGTGGACATCAAGGAAACAAAACATCCAAATTGCTTCCTTCTCCTTTGTCGTGTTTGTGATTTGCAGAAGAGAAGAGAAATTCAAATACAATGGAATCAATTCATCCAAAATTGTTTCAACCTCAATCACTTGGTGCGCTATTTATTCATTTTGAATTCTCTAAGAACATTGCCCGTTTAAGCTTTCAGTGGTTTGGCTCATGAAAAGTGCTTCTGAGGAATTGCTAGTTTCAGCCTACAACCTGTTCTCGTCTGCGAATCTCTTCACGTCATCCCCAATCTTTGCCTCATATGATACCCTCTCAATGACAACAAATAAGGAGCTCTGAAGCAATATACGAAGTGGTGAAATGGACCCTGCAACCTCTGAAATTTTGTGCAGCATGAGAAGCGTATTTGTCTCCAAGGAGTGGACCAAGTTTGAATTTGGAAGAGAGACGTTGCAACCCTAGTTTTTCACTCAGCACACCAAGTGTTTGCTCTTTGGACTCAAAGCAACCCAGGTCCATTTGTTCAACCTATAAAAGGAGCTTGCCTCTACACCTCAACTCACCAACAATTCACACAAACACTCAAAAAGTCTCTGAAGTTTCCTAAACTCTCGAGCAAGCAAGGTGAAAGGTGGCCTTAGAGTACTTTAGAAGGAAGGCAGTCAGCATACTTGAAGGCAGTGGACATTACTCCACTTGGTATCACATTCTTTCCCTCTTGTTAAATCATGCTTATTTAATATCATATGCATCCTGTTGTTCTTTCACATATGTGTCTTGCTGATGTGTGTTTGAACATATTGATTGTTTACTCATGTTTTGATTCCATAAAATAGCATGATTTTGTTTAGTGATATGATGAGGTATACTTGTTGTATTAAGTTGTAATGTTTATAGTTGAATTTATGCTTGTTACATGACTAGCTACATGATTAATTTATGCTTTTGTTTTTGTTCATTGAATGGCCACAAGCTCACTAGTTTTCACTTTTGGTTTTTACACTGTCAAGTTTAGATGTTTGATTCTGTTAACCTACTTGTATGACATATGTGCTTGGATGTTACTTTGAGATAAGAGGTTCACGAACTTTGGTTCCCTTTGTGTTTCTAATATGCTCATAAATCGTGGGATGGTTGAACCTATCCATATTTGTGGTTGGTTTAGATGGTTGATTGATGCTGTTAAGTTGTCCTCTTTAAAAGTAGCACTAGTTTCCTTTTCTGTCAACATTAATATGCGGTCATTTTGTGTTCTCAAGTCATGGTTTTAGACTTTATTATTGTTGATCATTTTGATGTTTTATATGCACCACTCTGCCTTGGCATTGTTGATGATTGATCTTTGTGTCTGAGTTTGGATTATTGGAACTGTTGGTATATGCAAGCTTTTGCTTAGTGTTGCACCTCATTGGAATGATTTTGGTTTAATGAATGTTTAAGGTTTATGTTCATGAATTTTGAATTTAGGATAAGAGTAGAGTTGCTGTCAATTTACTTTGAGAGCCAATGAAATCATAACTTAGAAGTAGGTTAGAGTTTTGAACTCTATGTGATTCTCATCATTATGAGAACTCACTTTTCCCTATAACTTAGACTTAGAGAGTTATCGTGAACTCTAAAATGAGCTCATACTCATCTCCCCTTGGAACTTTGGCCATAGTCAATGGTTCTTCTCCTTCACCCTTAGATCGGTGAACTACGGATACTCTGATTCCACTCCCGTCAGGATACGTAGGCGCAAATTGCGATACTTTGTCGAGTATACTTAGATACTAACCCCTAGGGTTTCAACCTTTAGCATAACACCCTTAGCAAGCGAGTAAGACATAACAAACTAAACAAGAGGTTCTTGTAGAGTACTACGGACATTTAGGATGCTAATACCTTCCCTAGGCGTAACCAACCCCCGAACCTTAGACCTCCCCCCTTTAGGTTTTTCTCGATCTTGAACCTTTCCTTTGGATAAATCAAAGTCGGTGGTGAACTTCAAAGAAATGTGATGCAAGTTAATTAATAGCTTGTTATCCGATTCTCACCGCAACAAGTTGGCCCTGACCACTTTGATAACTTGAACCTCTGAAGAACCAGAGAACCTTCGACAAACACCACTCTTCGCCAGTGAAGATGATATCTCTGTTTTCCTGGATTAAGGAAAATCCCCAGAGAAAGCCTCGTAATCAGAAATTCGACAATACAGCCATTTTTCTCCGAAAAAAAACCGCTGACGAAAAGGTCATCAGCACCTCAAAATTGGATCACGTCATATGGCATTTCTTCGAGAAGAGCTCTGAGAAAAGTATGATATAATATCCCCAAGCTGGAAGCAGTCTCTCAAGAGACTCGTTTTCCCCATAAGAATCAACAAATGGCGTCTCCAACAGAGAAGTTTGTACACCTCTACAACTCAGACGACTGGGTTCCCCAGCAACTCTGACGACAAAACCTTTTCCATCAAATGGCATCTCCCCAGGAAAAATCGGCGAGAAGTTTGGGGAAAACCACTACGAATAGCGTCCCTTGTCAAGAAAGTTTATTGACAAAAGAAACTAAGACCAGTTCCTTGGTAGGAAACCAGGATCGAGGGGAAGTTTATTACAAAACTTAGACCAGTTCCTTGGTAGGAAACCAGGATCGAGGGGAAGTTTATTACAAAACTCAGACCAGTTCCTTGGTAGGAAACCAGGATCGAGAGGAAGTTTATTACAGAACTTAGACCAGTTCCTTGGTAGGAAACCAGGATCGAGGGGAAGTTTATTACAAAACTTAGACCAGTTCCTTGGTAGGAAACCAGGATCGAGGGGAAGTTTATTACAGAACTTAGACCAGTTCCTTGGTAGGAAACCAGGATCGAGGGCAAGTTTATTACAAAACTTAGACCAATTCCTTGGTAGGAAACCAGGATCGAGGGGAAGTTTATTACAGAATTTAGACCAGTTCCTTGGTAGGAAACCAGGATCGAGGGGAAGTTTATTTCAGAAACTGAGACCAGTTCCTTGGCTGAAGGCCAGGACTGAGGGGAAGTTTTACCTTTTCTAAGCATCATTGCTTAGCAAAAGAAGATGGAAGAGCAAACTGCCGTTCATAACCACCATCAAAATTTCAGGTATTCCGATATTTAATACTTTTCACCCCGAATGCCCGAATACCTTCGCCATTCACACCTTCGGGTCTAATAAGATTAAATAGGGGCATTTGTCATACCCCAAATTTTGACCACTAAGATTTCCCATCATTGTGCAAATCATTATCACAATACGGGTGTATCATTATGACTCATTAGTCTCCCCAAAGATGGGTGAGCATTCACTACTATCAAAGATTAGGGTTTCAAGCCCTCTCTGAGCCTTAGACAAAGGATCAATCAAGAAATGACATGATCTTCAACTTGTCTAACCTCTCAAACATACAATGGATCAAGATGACTCCCACATCAGGGATTAAGCACAAGGCTGCAACATTCTGAGTGGATTAAGCCTCAAGATCGCCAGTGTCACCAAATTAGGGTTTTGGTCGACCAGGGCCTCCAGATGGAAATTTTCCTCTGGGCATGAGCCAATGCTTCAAAGCATAACTTGAAATTCTCCATGGGACCACATGGACCCAATCATCAAGTCAATTTGGCCTCAGGGGATGCATTCATAAAAAATCAGGAATTAGGGTTTCTTGACCTAATTCACCCCTAAGTTGACTTTTGGGACAAAACATGAGCCAAGACCTCAAGGCATGGTTTGAGGGTCCCTAACACACTACATTGATCCATTTGCAACAATGAATTGATCCAAGAAGCTTGAGCAACAAGTTTCTAATTCATCAGAACCACAATTAGGGTTTCGCGAGAAAAGTCAACTAAGCCTTTGACTTTTGACCAGGACATGCTCCCAAACCCTAGGACATGATTCATTACACCCTATAACACCTATGAAATCAATCCATCAAGTTTGATTTAGTTCAAGGACTTGATTTCATAGAGGATCGCACAGTTTGGAATTCATCTGACCAAAAGCCAATTGTGCATAAAAGTCAACTTTGACTTTTTGAGATTTTTCACAATTATGGCTCTTTGACCCTAAAATGATGTTAATGTGTGACTGGAATCATCATTCATTAAGAAAAATCAAGAAAAGTCGGATAACTTGTAAAAGGGGTAACCATAAAAAACTTAGAAAATTTCTAAGTTATGAAATAAAGTGGTTAGGGTACCAACTTTGGAGGATCATAACTCCTAAACCACAAGGACTTTTTTCCCCATTAAAAGCTAGATTTGTAGCTCTCATGGCCCTCTAAAAAAGCTTCAACTACACCTCACTCCAATTCATCATGGATTTTGAGTTATGATTGGGTCAAAATGGCTGAAGAAGTGAAAATGTCACTTTTTTCCAACACTTAGTGAAATTTTCACTAAGTCAGAATCTGCCTTCACTTTTTTCCAAATGTAGGGGCATTTTTCACTTGGATCCAAAAAGTATCAAAACCAACTATGATCAAACAGTTGTTGTATCATATTGTCGCACCCTAATTTTTGACCCTAATATTCCTCGTCCTTTGCATAGCATCTTTGGGCCTTTGTGTGTACACGTTATTTTATCACTAACCAACTTGTGTAGGTCTGGCAATTTTTAAGGGGGGGTGAAAAGGAATTGTGCTTCAAAATCATAACCAAATATCTATTACGTGATCATTGGCCTAAGACGTATGGATATATTCATTTCAAGGCAGGGGTTTTAGTTCCAGATTAATGGAGAATTTGGTTTAAGAGGTGTCGTGGAACGATCAATTCATAATTAAGGGATATGTTCAAGTTGTGGTGAAATGTTGACTGAAGCATGAGGAGTACGTTGCAAATGTTGAGGGAGAACCAAAACATTGGGAATTTATCATGGAATTCAAGATATTACAAGATTTCTATTATTGCACAAGGCCATGTTTGTTATCCAAGTTACACATATTATAAGGATTCACGTTATCTTCAAAAGGGTCAGGACGCAAGACATTACAAGTGGACCTCAATGTCTTTTGGTTTCACAGAGAAATTCATCACACAAAGAATCCACCAAATACAAGCCCAATTTTCAATGAGTTAATTTGTTTACAAACGGAATTAAGGGTACAAGTTCTTACTCAAGGGTACAAATTCTTCACAAAGTACAAATTAAGGGCTCATTTTCTTAACTATGTTCTAAAGCTTTTCTTGCCATGGGATTTAATACAAGTTACAACAGCAGGACCTACAAGCCATAAGAGCCTTAAGTCATCCATAGAAATAAATCACATCTTTAAGATTACAAAATACCAAAAACAACCAGAAGGCATGATATTATTTGCAACAACAGTGAGCCAGTTTGCCAAAGTACCTGTACCTGGCATCACAGGTCAAATCCCTTGAATTTGCCAAGTCCTCCAAGATAAGTCATAATTTCCTCATCCTCCTATAAAAACAAAGAGTGAAATGAAAGTGCAGAAAATTCACGTGTCAGAGATGTTATTTCTGAAACTGGTTGAAGAAGATAAAATATGGCTACCTTTCAGTTCAGCTCCAGGGAAGTACTAGAGCAATTCTAAAGTACTTGATGAAGAAGATTAAGTTGAACCTTGAGTTGGAAAAGCAGCATAGTCACGCGTAAGAATTGGTCCGAATCCAAAGCACGTGCGAACCGTGAATTCTCCATAACCTGCAATCACAGTAGAAACCCTTGAACCAAACATTTCAGAGTTAGCAACCATGAAAAAGGAACTAGAAGCATTACGTTTACTTCCTTTGTGATTGATAGAGATGAAACTATTAAGAAAAACCAAGGAAATTCATAGTGCTACTACCCTCAGTAATCCGGTGTCACTAATTGAGAGCGGTGTTCTTTTGTCAACTCCAAGCATCCCTTCAGAGACCCCCCATGCTACTTCATCCTAGAACCTGTTCAAAAGGAAACATCAATGTTAAGACCCTTCAACACTACTAGCCGTGTGAGAAGATTTACAACGTCAAAACCCAATCTGTAGGAAATCATCAAAGTCCATCAATATTTGATTTAACGGATTAAATTTGAGAGGAGAAGATATGGTAAATTTTGATCATGAACAAACAGAGGAATATGTATAAAAATCAAAACTTGAAGGAAAATTTCCTATTTTTGGGCCTCAGAGTTTTTTGAATCAGAAATGTTTATCTCTTCACGCTCAAAAAGGAAGTTTTGAGCAATATTCAAGAACACCGCCAGCAAAACTTTCCAAGTATGGAACGAATCAAGCAATCTTCTTTGAAAAAACAGATTCTCCAAACCTTACCAAAGCAAACATCTCCCACGTTCAAAACCTTTCCAAATCGGCAAACAAGGCAACATCAGAAGTCGTTTCAAGACGAAGAAGGTAGGTTTTCAAAAAGTTTCCAAAAAACTTTTCAGATTTGAAAACCGAATCACGAAGCATTCAAGTCAGTCCAAAACTTTCCCAAATCCCAAATCAAATCAGATCGGCAATTAAACACAAAATCAATTAACATTTAAGAGAAAAAAATTCGTATCTCATCATTGTCCATTATAAAAGGGGGCTCGTATTCCATCAAGAGGCACGAAAAAAAATCAACCGTGAAGTCACTCTATCATTCTATACACAATACCCAAAACCCTCACGAAAAAATCAACCGTGAAGTCACTCTATCATTCTATACACAATACCCAAAACCCTCTCGAAAAAAATCAACCGAAAGTCACCCAGAAACCCATAGATCAGAAGAACTTTGTTCATCATCATCTCTAAAAAAACAAAAGTCACGCCAATAGCCGGAGCAACGTCAACATCCCGAATCCATCAGTTTCAAACTCAGAAAGAAGTAGTCATACAGACAAGGAGAAGATAAAGCACGCAAAAGAGGTAAAAAGAGAAAAAGATACTTCCCTGATTAGAGCGTCACGGATCCGTCGCAGCTTTCGCCACCATTTCACTCTTTTTCTTTTTTTTGCTTTATTCATTGCATCTGATTGTAACTGTAACAGTGAAATATAGTGAAAATCGGGGACGGGAACCATGGGGGGAAGGGTTTATGTTTGCTGATTGTGAGAGATCGAGAGGGAACGGGAGAGATAGTGAGATCGGCGGCGGCGGATTGGAGAAACCCTAGTTTCTTTCCATCATCGAGAGAGCGAGAGTTGAGAATGGGAGAGACGCGTTTCTGTTTTTTTCGTTAGATCCTTTTTTTTATTTAGTTTAAATTAACTTTTTTTAATCAAATTAAAACTTAATAATAAATCTTTTTCTAATTAAGATTAAAACTTTCATTGATAATTTAATTTAAGATTTTTATAATAATCTAATTTAAACCTTTTAATAATAATTAACTTAACTTTTTATAATAATCAACTTAATTTTCTTTTATAGTAAATTTAAGGCCTCCCCTTTTATAACTAATCGAAAACCCCTTTTTTATGATAATAATTAAAATCAACTTTTTCTAATTAAAATTAACTTTTATTAGTAATTAACCTTAAAGCTTTATAGTGATTAATCTAATTTTCTAAATAATTTAATTTAGAGTTTTATTAACTTAAGACTTGACAAGACTTACAATTCTAATAACTTTAAATCTCTAACTGTTAAATTCTTTCAACTGAATACAATCATAATTGAGTCAAACTAATCTTTCTTAATAATCGTCCCTGATTAGAGATCTCTCGCTTAGTCCTAAGTTCGTGAGCGCTCGTGTGTAAATCTTCGTTCGTTTGCTTATATGTTCTTTACTTAACTTATGTTTTATTATTTTCAAACCTTTTCAAACTTGAAAAAAAAAAAAAAAACTCTCGATCCAACGTCGAGCCAATTTTCCGCCCATATAAGTCGATCGCCTTCGGGCATCGCATTCGACCTTTTGATCACTGGACACAAGTCTAGCATCACTTTGCTAGCACCCTCATCTAATATAATAATTTAATCGCATAAATATCCAAGGGAAAATCCCATGCATGACAACTATGTTGTTGTGCATGGTGCATATCATTTGCATCATAATCGACAAACTTAAGATAAGACAATTAGACAACTTAGGATAGATTTCCTAGGTTAGTCCCTCCTCAAATTTTGATTTCTTAAATCAAACTTTAGCCTGCCTAATTCTCCACACAAGAGAATTAGATGTTAATCATCTCAAAGAAGGGACATACAATCCCATACCCCACAAATACAAACATTTTCAAAGAACTGTGGTGGTTTTCTTAAGATGATGACTCATCTTCCTCTCCTAAACCTTTAAACATTTAGTACCCTTAATATTAAGGAACTACAAGTGCTCTGATTCCATCCTGACAGGATATGTAGGCACAAGATGCGATATCTTGTCGAGCACACTTAGGATTAAAAATAATAAATCACCTACCCTTAAACCTTAGCAAAACAGATAACAGATAACATAAAATAAAATCAAGAGGTTCCTGTAGAGTACTACAGATATCTAGGATGCTAACACCTTCCCTAGGTATAACCAACCCCCGAACTTAGAATCTTAGTGCATTTGCATTGCATTGTGGGTATTCGGTCTTTCTCCCTTCCCTTGGATAAAATCAAAGACGGTGGTGACATTAAAAAAATGCGATCCTAGTTAACAAATAACTATGGTATCCAATTTTCACCGCGACAGAAATGGCGACTTCATTGGGGACTCTCATAAGAGGGTTTCCCCTAACTTGAATCTTTTTTTATCTGTTATATATATTTGTTTTGCTGTTTGCAGGGTTATCTTTAAGTGGTGAGATAAGTCCTAACCCGGACTTGAGAGCACATATAAGATAGGATCGTGGGTATAATCGAGGAGATTTCGAGGGAGTAATTCCAAAGAAGTCGATTTGATTCCACACTCAGTTGAGGCCCTATCGAAGGTGGTATTTGTTGAACGAGCTATCATGAATACATTACTACTTTCGACCTAGGAGCCCGGGATATTGAGAACCGTAGTCACCTTTAACCCAACTTGGCCTTTTAGGATGTAGTGCGATGACTATGAGGGAGTAATTCCAAAATGGTTGATACGCGATACTACACTCAGACGAGACTCTCTTGAGAATATTATTAACTACCAAGTAATTGGGAAATCGGTAATATCCGAAAGATGGGTTGTAGACTCTGGGAACTTTGTAGAACCCGTCATGCAGGTACAAATGAAACCATAGTACACACCTATTGGGATGGTTAGACCTTGGCTCCACGCTCGACCTTTCAAACCTAGGACTCTTTGTCTGTTTGGTTGCTTGTGTGTGCTTTGTGCTTTGTGCTTCGTGTGTTTGCGTCCCTGCATTCATAAGCATCATTTCATAAATATTCATAGAACTTAGCTTGGTCTATAAACATCATAGGGATATCATGGACTCTAAAAAAAAGAAAAAAATAGAAAAAAAGAAAAGAAAACGTTGAAGTACACTTACAAGAGTTATAACATGGACGATCTAAGGGGATTGGAGACCTTATTAACAGATAAAGAAAGGTTCAACACCTTATATGAGGAAGCCCTTATTGATAAGGAAATACTATCTACTCTATTCCAGTCCATCACTATTGGTGACAACTCTTGAAGAATATTCTCAGCTAATGGAGTTACTTATTCAAGACAAGAATCCATTTACTATCTTCGGCAAATGTCCGAGCTAATATGACTACAAAAGGAGAAATTTTGGAAAGAAGTTACTCTAGTCCTTAATTGGAAGAAGAAGTCAAACGAAGACCGTTGGAAGAGTCTCCTTAGATCCATCATTATTAGCTTTTATTTAGCTTTTCCGTTATGACTCTTAGAAAGTGTGCCGACGCGTTGTAAACAATTTTGTAATAAATCAATCTTTTAATATTCCAATACTAATAGTTGTAACCATTTTAATAATATAAAAAACGAGTATTTTGATATTCCTTGATGATTATAAATAGCTGAGTTCCATGAAACTTGTTGCATTCGCATTGCATCCTCTTTGCATACGTCTTTTCTCTACCCCAGCTTATTCGCTCTCTTATCTTCGTGTCGCTCAGTTGATCTTCCGGCATTCGAACTTGAAGTAGTTACTGGGGATAATGGATAGAACACAAAGTGTGGATCCCATGTCAGGCTTCAGAGTGACGACTAATCCGATGTTTGACGACGATGCTCCACGAGTAGATGTCCCTACTCAATCTCAACCTATGCAAGATAACTTGTCTGGTCAAGTTAATGACAGAGATTCCTGCTTTCTGAGGTATATGCCAAATCCCCAGAACATCCGTCCTGTGACAACTGTGGATGATCCTAGATTGGGAGAAATTGAAAAAGGATTTCGTGACCTCCAAGAACAATTGAAGATGTTGAAGAGACCTAATGCATCTGGCTCTAAAGCTTCTGACTTGTGTCTAGTTCCAGGCGTGGTTTTTCCCCCGAAGTTCAAAATGCCTGCCTTCGAAGTATACAAGGGTGTTAGTTGTCCAAGGTACCATTTGACAATGTTTTGTCGAAAAATGACTACTTATGCCGACGATGACAAGCTGATGATTCACTGCTTTCAAGAAAGTTTAAGTGGGGCATCCTTGATGTGGTATATGAAGCTAGAAAGGAACCGTATTCAGTCTTGGGAAGACTTAGCTAACGCTTTTATGAAACAATACGATTACAATGTGGACATGGCTCCAGAGAGTGATCAACTGACGACCATGAGTCAGAAAAATAATGAATCATTCAGGGAATATGTACAAAGGTGGAAAGAATTGGCAGCCCAAGTTCAGCCACCACTTCAAGAGAAGGAGCTGGCCAAGATGTTTCTAAAGACACTGTCAGACTCTTATTATGTCAGAATGATAGGCGTTGTGCCATTAGAGTTCTCTAAAATTGTGGAAGTCGGAGTAAACATCGAGAACGCATTCAAAAGTGGGAAAATTAAAGACGTCTCAAATAGACAAGCAGGTGAAAAGGAATCTATTAGTGATTCACGAAGGGAAAGAAGTGTTGAAGTTAATGCGATTTCGGATTCTCCTCAGACTTTGCAAGCTCCAGTTCTGGTGCCTTATCACAAACGTCGGTTTACAGCGCCTGTTCAGTGCCAGCAATCACTACTGCATGGACGTCCGTACAAACGACGAAGGTTGACTCCTCATAATCAATGTCAAAATCCACGAATTGAGAGCATGAATCACCAGAATCAGCGTCAGGATCAGCAGAGACCCCTGAATAGTCCAGAGGAAAGGACTCGTTGGTTTGACCTAATCCTAATGACTTACAGTCAATTGTGGTCTTACTTTTCCCGAAACTCAGTGATGGCACCCAGAAAGACCAGAGCCATGAAATCTCTTCCTCCTTGGTTCAATTCAGATACCAGTTGTGAATTTCATGACGGAGTGTTGGGGCATTTGATTGAAGAATGCAAGGTTTTCCAAGAAAAAGTCCAAGAAATGATTGACGATGAAGTGTTGACCTTCAAGAGAGGAAGCCTAGTTGTGAATGGAGCACCTTTGTGCTGATGGACGTGAAGACTTACGAGAGTTCTTCCCAAACCAGTGGAATCAAGAGTAGAGCTCACTCCTAGAATCATTAAGATGTTTATTCATTTGCTCGCATTCGTTGTTATTTCTTTAATTATAAGCATGTTGTGCGAATAAGAACTTGTTTGTTTTGGACGATTAAGGTAATGATAATGTTTGTCTTGAAGAAATCCATTCGTTTCACTCGTTTTAAAATGCTTTTTCTATTTTATAATGCCAATGCAGCCCAATCTCTTGCCTCGGCATAGAATTGAATGGAGGATGACGAAATCAAACGGAATATCTCTTGTTGTATGCTTTTGAATAAAACTCTGCTAGTGATATAAGGCATTGTTTCAAAATCCTAAACACCTGAGATATAAGGTGATAAACCCTCGTTAACCCTTTTGAGCCTTTGAAGTAGTGGTTTTCTTCTACAAATCAAAAAACCCCCATTCTTAACCTGGGGCAGGGTAATTTTCAAAAAAGGAGTAAATATCACGAAGGTTGGGTGGACATAAACACACTTTGAGCCTTATATCCTTTGTTTCTTAAACCGTGAACCAATCCATGATACAACCCTTAAAGGTCCTAATTGAAGCAGGGTTTATTTCGAAAGCATACTCATTGAGATATCGTTTCCTGACTCCTATGAGTTATGCTCAAGTTCGCGTTGGCATTATATCGGTAATTCGATCGCCAAAAAAAATATTTTAAATAAAAACTTCAAGACAAACATACGTTGCATTTTCTGTTTCAGAATTAACATTTTCTACTTGCTAACATTGCTTGACATCGTAGAAATTAGCATATGTATGGCAATGATAAGCTAAAATTAAGCGCTGGTTCAAGGAGGTGATAGTATCCAGGGGCACATCACCTGAAGACCTTGCTGAGCAGGGGGCAAGTTGTTTCCCAGCTGCTTCTTCCACCGTCTGACCTCAAGGAACAAAGTTTGAAGACTCAGAACGCCGTCAGTCTGGGGCAGTTGCGTCGAGATTTGATAAATCTCTCAGAGAGTATGAAGACTCGGTTATATAGAACACCGTCAATCTGGGGCAGTTACGTCGAGATTTGGTAAATCTCTCCACAGTCTGAATAACAAGTTTGAAAGACTCAGTTATACAAGATATAGTCGATCTGGGCCAGTTACGTCGAGATTCGACGAATCTCTCCAAGAGTTTGAAAACATTGGGACAGTTGGACGCCAAGTTTTCTGTAAAATCCTCTTTGAATGACTTTTTCTTATAAACCAAGTGATCTGGGGCATTTGAGAAGTGAAGATTGCTTCTCATCCACAACAATTGTTGTTCAAAATGGCGACTACTATGCAGGTTATCAATACAGAGTTACACCGGTCTCACGACATTATTCGCTCATGTCTCAAAGAGTTTTTGTCCTACGTAATGTGATGACCCCCCAGTAGGTCTTTGATCCAGGTAATCACGACTATCCCCGGCGAACTTCTTCGGTTTCGACCTTCCCCAGCGAAGCGAGTGTGTATTTCACTCCTCTTTAGACTGTATCGATCTTCTCCAGTGAAGCCGGATGTTTATTTCATCCTCTCGAAGTTTTATCTCCGATATTTCCAACTGCTATTGATCCGAGTTTCCCCGATGAAGCGTATATTTATTTTATCCAGTTACAACTTTCATTCAGACTACTTCAGTTCGCGGTGGATACTTACTTTATCCCCATGAAGTTTCCCCGATCACGAGTTTGATTCGTTCCCAGTGAATCTTTCTCATTCCCAACAGAATCACAAAGTTCATCCTGACATTCCTAAGTGAGGTCATGACGTTCATCCCCCAAGTGGAGTGCTCTCTTTTCCCCAGGGAAAGTTTGAATTAGTGAAGTGGGACTTGTTTGGTTTTCCATTCATCCCCAGTGATGCTTCTTATATTGCAAAGATTGGCCGAGTATCCGTATCGAGATGCTTGTTTTTTGTCTCCTGTTTGCTTCGTGTTGTTGTCTTGTCAGCATAAGCATAAGCATAGCATGGCATCCTTGCATTTAGATTCATGTCATGTGCGTATTTTGCATCTTGCATTTTGTGTTGTTTGTTCTGTCATTTTGGCCGCGGTTATCCCTAAGTGACTGGGTTTGTCTGCTCCCTCCAAGTAGAGTCATCAGCCCTAGGCAGAAAGAGCACACCCTTTCTAATTTCCCCACTGAGTTCGATCCTCGTGGAAGATGGTTGCTTTAGTTTTCTTTTCCATTTTCTGGATAAGGATAAACCCGTTGAGTTCAATCCTCAATGGATGGAGTCTTGTTTGACCGTTTCTCTCCAGTTATTTCCTGGATTGAACTTTGGTCCCTGACAATCACAATTTTGGATATCTCTAGGCTGCTGAACCTAGATCAAGCGTGCATTTATTTTGCACTTTGTCTCCCAAAGAAGAGTTTACTTGAAGATCTCTATGGAAGACATAAATTATTTCTCCAACAATGATTATTACAAGAGATTTGCACCCAGACAACAAGTAGCAGCTCCCTATTTGAGCAGTTTGGTTATCAAGATTTCTACGACAAATGGCAGTCTCCTCAAGACAGTCTGTCTATCCCCGGCAAGTTATCAAGATTTTCCATTTATTCTCCGTCAGGTGTTATCTCCTCGGAAATCCGTCAGAGAGACTTATTGAAGACTTTGCAGACATTCTCTTTATTTGAGAACTCTCGTTGCAAGGATTCTATTTACTTCACTGAAATTTCAACTACAGCAATATCGCCCTACAATGGTTATCTCTAGTGAATTCATCATTCAAGTTACTCCCACCAGATGATATCTCTTCGAAGAGCGTGGGAAATTCAAGACTTTGTTTGAGGCAAACAACCTCACAGCACTTATTTTCAAGACTTGCCCATGGCATACAACCTTGGGGCGTGGGAAAATATTTATTCCTAAACGGAACATTTAAGGAAGCTGAATCATCATCTTGATCGTTGAAGCTTACTCCAGTCTATTACCTCTGCTTAGGCTATCGCGTGATAGTAGGTAATACGTCTGTATTTTGGTCAGATGCCTCGCTTAGGCTACCGTGGTGGTAGTAGGTCATCTTCCCTTCTTGTATTTACCTGGCTTAGGCTATCATATACTTGATAGTAGGTAGCACACCTTTTGGTTGGACACCTTTGCTCAGGCTGCCACAAGTTGGTAGTAGGTGATCCTCCTTTTCCAGTCTATTACCTCTGCTTAGGCTATCGTGTAATAGTAGGTAATAGATCTATATCCTTGGTCAGATGCCTCGCTTAGGCTACAGTGGTGGTAGAAGGTCATCTCTCCTTTGGTGTTTACCTCGCTTAGGCTATCATATGCTTGATAGTAGGTAACACACCTTTCTTTTGGGTCGGACACCTATGCTTAGGCTACCGTGTTTGGTAGTAGGTGATCTCTCCTCCCTAGTTTATTACCTCGGCTTAGGCTATCCTGTGTGATAGTAGGTAATATACGCCTTTTTATTTCAACTGGATAACTTTGTTTAGGCTATCAGCTGTTGGTAGTAAGTTATCCGTCTTTTCAGGTTTGTTTGCCTTATGTTTAAGCTACCTTGTGATTGTCAGACGGTAGTCTCTTTTCCCCCTAGTGGAGTTGGATCTTTCCCCGTGGAGTCTCGCTGAGTCGTCCTTGTCGGGTCTTTCTTTGTGCGTTTTAACGTCAGTTATCCCCTGTGACATTATTCCCTCACAGGATCTTTGTCTTGCTTTCCTTGTCTTGCATTTCATATCATTTTCATACCATATCATGTGCATCTTGCGGCATCTTAGGGCCAAAAAATTTGGTGCATGTTTGTATTTAAGTCTCCCCTATCTCGTCGAGACGAAGATTTCAATCTCCATATCTCCGGTTAGGAGAAACTTAAATAGGGGCATCTGTCGCACCCTAATTTTTGACCCTAAGATTCCTCGTCCTTTGCATAGCATCTTTGGGCCTTTGTGTGTACACGTTATTTTATCACTAACCAACTTGTGTAGGTCTGGCAATTTTTAAGGGGGGTGAAAAGGAATTGTGCTTCAAAATCATAACCAAATATCTACTACGTGATCATTGGCCTAAGACGTATGGATGTATTCATTTCAAGGCAGGGGTTTTAGTTCCATATTAATGGAGAATTTGGTTTAAGAGGTGTCGTGGAACGATCAATTCATAATTAAGGGATATGTTCAAGTTGTGGTGAAATGTTGACTGAAGCATGAGGAGTACGTTCCAAATGTTGAGGGAGAACCAAAGCATTGGGAATTTATCATGGAATTCAAGATATTACAAGATTTCTATTATTGCACAAGGCCATGTTTGTTATCCAAGTTACACATATTATAAGGATTCACGTTATCTTCAAAAGGGTCAGGACGCAAGACATTACAAGTGGACCTCAATGTCTTTTGGTTTCACAGAGAAATTCATCACACAAAGAATCCACCAAATACAAGCCCAATTTTCAATGAGTTAATTTGTTTACAAACGGAATTAAGGGTACAAGTTCTTACTCAAGGGTACAAATTTTTCACAAAGTACAAATTAAGGGCTCACTTTCTTAACTATGTTCTAAAGCTTTTCTTGCCATGGGATTTAATACAAGTTACAACAGCAGGACCTACAAGCCATAAGAGCCTTAAGTCATCCATAGAAATAAATCACATCTTTAAGATTACAAAATACCAAAAACAACCAGAAGGCATGATATTATTTCTCCCTTTTAGCTCCATCTACTACATAATTGGACGTCACTTCTTGCCAATGTGTGGAGGCACATGATCTATTGTTCTCCTAATTGTCAACACGTTGACGTACTTCCAACTAGCTCCTGAAGACCACGAATCTAAACGGAGGTCACTTCTGTGGGCCACAATACGAAGCGGAAACCCTTGTTAGTCGCAAGTGAGATCGCAAGCACGAAAAAACCAAATCTTTGATGATGGTGGAAATAAGCTCTTTGTTGTCTGTTCTTCAAGAAATAGAGTTCAAACTTAAACCATGCCTTCATGTTGTTCAACACCACACACTGCCAAAAGAGAAAAGCAAATGGTCAGAAAAAATCTGAAGTCAGAGCAGCAGCAGCAGAGAAGAAGAAAGACTATTGACTCCGAGACTGATTTTTTTTTACAAGTTGTTGGTACGATAATGATTATCAAGTGCGATAAAGAAATGTGACACTATTTATACCAGCAAAGTACATAACTGGAATTGTCAAAATTATACAAACTAAGTTCTAACGAAGCGAATGGAAAGGTCCTTGAAGGACATGGAAGTTAGAGGAGCAGGAGAAGACCTGTTGCGCGCTTTATGTGCTTTGAGCCACCAAGCTTCATGATCCATAGGAAAATCTTGTGAGTTCTCCTTTTCCAAGTCAATTATCACCGTGTCTCGCCCACTCAACTAGAAGCATTGCACCATAGGAGTTTGCAACAACAGTGAGCCAGTTTGCTAAAGTATCTGTACCAGGCATCACAGGTCAAATCCCTTGAATTTGCCAAGTCCTCCAAGATAAGTCATAATTTCCTCATCCTCCTACAAAAACAAAGAGTGAAATGAAAGTGCAGAAAATTCACGTGTCAGAGATGTTATTTCTGAAACTGGTTGAAGAAGATAGAATATGGCTACCTTTCAGTTCAGCTCCAGGGAAGTACTAGAGCAATTCTAAAGTACTTGATGAAGAAGATTAAGTTGAACCTTGAGTTGGAAAAGCAACATAGTCACGCGTAAGAGTTGGTCCGAATCCAAAGCACGTGCGAACCGTGAATTCTCCATAACCTGCAATCACAGTAGAAACCCTTGAACCAAACATTTCAGAGTTAGCAACCGTGAAAAAGGAACTAGAAGCATTGCGTTTACTTCCTTTGTGATTGATAGAGATGAAACTATTAAGAAAAACCAAGGAAATTCATAGTGATACTACCCTCAGTAATCCGGTGTCACTAATTGAGAGCGGTGTTCTTTTGTCAACTCCAAGCATCCCTTCAGAGACCCCCCATGCTACTTCATCCTAGAACCTGTTCAAAAGGAAACATCAATGTTAAGACCCTTCAACACTACCAGCCGTGTGAGAAGATTTACAACGTCAAAACCTAATCTGCAGGAAATCATCAAAGTCCATCAATATTTGATTTAACGGATTAAATTTGAGAGGAGAAGATATGGTAAGTTTTGATCATGAACAAACAGAGGAATATGTCTAAAAATCAAAACTTGAAGGAAAATTTCCTATTTTTGGGCCTCAGAGTTTTTTGAATCAGAAATGTTTATCTCATCATGCTCAAAAAGGAAGTTTTGAGCAATATTCAAGAACACCGCCAGCAAAACTTTCCAAGTATGGAACGAATCAAGCAATCTTCTTTGAAAAAACAGATTCTCCAAACCTTACCAAAACAAACATCTCCCACGTTCAAAACCTTTCCAAATCGGAAAATAAGGCAACATCAGAAGTCGTTTCAAGACGAAGAAGGAAGGTTTTCAAAAAGTTTCCAAAAAACTTTTCAGATTTGAAAACCGAATCACGAAGCATTCAAGTCAGTCCAAAACTTTCCCAAATCCCAAATCAAATCAGATCGGCAATTAAACACAAAATCAATTAACATTTAAGAGAAAAAATTTCGTATCTCATCATTGGCCATTATAAAAGGGGGCTCGTATTCCATCAAGAGGCACGAAAAAAAATCAACCGTGAAGTCACTCTATCATTCTATACACAATACCCAAAACCCTCACGAAAAAATCAACCGTGAAGTCACTCTATCATTCTATACACAATACCCAAAACCCTCTCGAAAAAAATCAACCGAAAGTCACCCAGAAACCCATAGATCGGAAGAACTTTGTTCATCATCATCTCTAAAAAAACAAAAGTCACGCCAATAGCCGGAGCAACGTCAACATCCCGAATCCATCAGTTTCAAACTCAGAAAGAAGCAGTCATACAGACAAGGAGAAGATAAAGCACGCAAAAGAGGTAAAAAGAGAAAAAGATACTTCCCTGATTGGAGCGTCACGGAGCCGTCGCAGCTTCCGCCACCATTTCACTCTTTTTCTTTTTTTTGCTTTATTCATTGCATCTGATTGTAACTGTAACCGTGAAATATAGTGAAAATCGGGGACGGGAACCATGGGGGAAGGGTTTATGTTTGCTGATTGTGAGAGATCGAGAGGGAACAGGAGAGATAGTGAGATCGGCGGCAGCGGATTGGAGAAACCCTAGTTTCTTTCCATCATCGAGATAGCGAGAGTTGAGAATGGGAGAGACCCGTTTCTGTTTTTTTCGTTAGATCCTTTTTTTTATTTAGTTTAAATTAACTTTTTTTAATCAAATTAAAACTTAATAATAAATCTTTTTCTAATTAAGATTAAAACTTTCATTGATAATTTAATTTAAGATTTTTATAATAATCTAATTTAAACCTTTTAATAATAATTAACTTAACTTTTTATAATAATCAACTTAATTTTCTTTTATAGTAAATTTAAGGCCTCCCCTTTTATAACTAATCGAAAACCCTTTTTTATGATAATAATTAAAATCAACTTTTTCTAATTAAAATTAACTTTTATTAGTAATTAACCTTAAAGCATTATAGTGATTAATCTAATTTTCTAAATAATTTAATTTAGAGTTTTATTAACTTAAGACTTGACAAGACTTACAATTCTAATAACTTTAAATCTCTAACTGTTAAATTCTTTCAACTGAATACAATCATAATTGAGTCAAACTAATCTTTCTTAATAATCGTCCCCCATTAGAGATCTCTCGCTTAGTCCTAAGTTCGTGAGCGCTCGTGTGTAAATATTCGCTCGTTTGCTTGTATGTTCTTTACTTAACTTATGTTTTATTATTTTCAAACCTTTTCAAACTTAAAAAAAAAACTCTCGATCCAACGTCGAGCTAATTTTCCACCCATATAAGTCGATCGCCTTCGGGCATCGCATTCGACCTTTTGATCACTGGACACAAGTCTAGCATCACTTTGCTAGCACCCTCATCTAATATAATAATTTAATCGCATAAATATCCAAGGGAAAATCCCATGCATGACAACTATGTTGTTGTGCATGGTGCATATCATTTGCATCATAATCGACAAACTTAAGATAAGACAATTAGACAACTTAGGATAGATTTCCTAGGTTAGTCCCTCCTCAAATTTTGATTTCTTAAATCAAACTTTAGCCTACCTAATTCTCCACACAAGAGAATTAGATGTTAATCATCTCAAAGAAGGAACATACAATCCCATACCCCACAAATACAAACATTTTCAAAGAACTGTGGTGGTTTTCTTAAGATGATGACTCATCTTCCTCTCCTAAACCTTTAAACATTTAGTACCCTTAATATTAAGGAACTACAAGTGCTCTGATTCCATCCTGATAGGATATGTAGGCACAAGATGCGATATCTTGTCGAGCACACTTAGGATTAAAAATAATAAATCACCTACCCTTAAACCTTAGCAAAACAGATAACAGATAACATAAAATAAAATCAAGAGGTTCCTGTAGAGTACTACAGATATCTAGGATTCTAACACCTTTCCTAGGTATAACCAACCCCCGAACTTAGAATCTTAGTGCATTTGCATTGCATTGTGGGTATTCGGTATTTCTCCCTTCCCTTGGATAAAATCAAAGACGGTGGTGACATTAAAAAAATGCGATCCTAGTTAACAAATAACCATGGTATCCAATTTTCACCGCGACACATATGAGGGCTTTCCAAAATGGCCAAGAACTCCATCAAATTCCACTTGAGCCATGAGATATGACAATGGCAATATGCCTTGCTGAAAACTGTCAAAGCAAGGCAGATTTGTGCATTTTGCTCAATTTGCCAAATTTGTGCAAATGACAAACACACTTATCCATCTGAACACCTCAGGGGGAGACCAAGGAGGAACAAACAGTGATCCATCAGCCTCCCAAGTCTTTGGAACCAAAAGTAGCATGCCAAACCTAGAAATGCCTAAAAGAGGGACAAGACTCCAATTTTGGATTGAAGCATTTAATGGATGCACCAAGGTGGCATGGACTGAGCCATTTCCAACTGAATTCAGTCAAGACTTATCCAAGACCAAGGGAACCAGCAGCCTGTGCTCTAACCTCTAGTCAATGGCTAGAGGGGACTTGGATTCTCATTGCTCAACATTGGCCAAACCTCTGCTGCAGTTGCCATTCACTATTGCAGCCAAAACAAACTTGCTCTACTATAAATAGAGCTCAATTGTGTTCAGTTTGAGTACACCAAAGCACTACAACACTTGCTTTCCTCAAAATCGCTTTCTCTAGGCAAAAATACCTTCTTTAGCAAGGTAACTCTGATTTTTTGAGTTAGAGAGCAATTCCACCATATCTCATGATCCAAACACATCCAATATGTCATATCTAAGCTGTCCAAACTCTCACAAGTGACCTGTAACACCAAAATCACAAAGTCACCTCTCAAAACCTCAAAATAGGACATTTGTGCATTTTTCAAGCCATGTCTTGATTCAGTCACTTTCCAAACCAGATAAAACCTCAAACACACTCCAAATATCATCCTTGAACTGTCCCAAATGGTTCCACACATCTGGAACACCATTTGAGAGAGTTGTTATTTTGGTCACTTTTGCCCCTTTTGCAAGAAAGAGCTCAAACTTGTTCCTGAGGTTTCCAGCTGATTCCAACCATCCTAAAAGCTTCTAAGAGATCATTTGAGGGTGTCCAAAACATCAAATCATTTCTGGAACAAGGTGCTTGGCAGATTGCACAAAAGCTCCAAAAAGAGGTAAGCATCACAACTTGGATTCTTTGAATCATGCTTTCTTTTGATGTCCACTGATCATGCATCTCTTATACATGTTATATGTGTTGTGTTTGCACCAATTTATCATGTAATTCATGCTTGTACCAAGAGATGGCACAGAAAATGCAAATCATGGCCTATTTAAAAACCACAATCAGGTTTTTCAATAGGAGCATGATCTGAAAAAAACACCACCACCATTGGATTCCATGTGAAATTCTAGGCAGGATAGACCTAAATTTTGTCCCAATCCATGGAGAAATGAGAAAGTTATGGCCTTCACGTTTCAACCAAAATCTTGTCTTGCCTTGCCTTGGGCCAGGCCAAAAACAAGGCAAGCCTTGTATATTTGTGGTTGTGTTTCAATCAACGGATGTATCACCACCCCAGTGGTAAGGCACGCGCCCTATACATATGAGGTATGGGGTTCGAATCCCCCTCGCCCCAGATCCTCTTTTTTGCTATTTTTTCCACTTTTTATTGTTTTTCTTATTATTTTTAATGATTTGAAAAATTAATAACTCCCTCAATTTTAATTATTTTTTATTGGTTCTTTTTGCAAAAAATCACAAAAATATTGAAATATTTTATTCCACTAAAAAAATCAGATTTATATTATTTATTTAATATAATTAGTATTTTTGTGAATAAATTCATTTTTATTATTTTTAAACATTTAAAAGTGAATATTTACTTTGAAAATCAAAACCAAATGAGTTCTAAATCATCTTGTGATTAAAACCTCATTTTTCAAACCTTAAACAAAAATCGCAAGTGGTTTATTCAAACTTATTTGGTATTTTTATCATTTTATTTGATTTTCGTTAAATATTTACTTTTAAAGGAAAACAAAATTAGGGTTTCTTTGGTTTTCACCCTCACAAATCATTTTCAAACACTCATGGGCCTCTATTAGAGTGTAAGACCCATCCCCTTTGTAAATACACCATTTTGGGCCTCAGTCATTGTATAAGACCCACTGTATTTTCAAAAACCTCGGCACGATTGCCGTTTTCAAACAAAAAACATCTGGGCCTCTCCTCGAGCTATAAGTCCCAATTCTTTTTTCTTAAAACTCTTTGGGCCTCTAATAGAGTGTAAGACCCAACCCCTCTTTGAAACCAAAATAATTTGGGCCTCAGTCATTGTATAAGACCCACTATGCTTTCAAAAACCTCGGCACGATCGCCTTTTAAAAAATAATCATCTAGGTCTCTCTTTGAGCTGTAAGCCCTATCACTTGTACAAAAACACCTTTGGGCCTCTAATAGAGTGTAAGACCCAATCCCCTTTTAACCTTTTGGGCCTCATATATTGTATAAGTCCCTCTGTACAGTTTTCAAAACAACAGTGTGATCATCGTTAAAACCCTGGGCCTCTCCTTGAGTTGTAAGCCCCAACAATCTTTTCAAAGCACTTTCTCCTTTGATTTTGAATATAATATTGTTATCAAAGCTTTCTTTGTTGAACAACTAACAAAACAGCATGGAAGCTCTACAACCAAGTAAGTGTTTACCCATTTTTTTATCTGCTTTCATATATATATATATATATAACTGTATTGTGGGGCTGCTCACTGTAAGTCTTCTTTCACAAACTTTTATATACTTGTCAAATATCAACTGTGTAATACTAGTATAGCTATTTAGAGTTTTCCCCGGCAACTACGTCTAGAACTAGGTAAAGCCTGTTGGTCACTCTTAAATACAAACAAAACTAGATCCCCTTAGGATTACCAGACACAGTCTTCCCTCCTCTTGGGGTTAAACAATATGGAGACGTGAAAGGCAGCATTCTCGGTGAACCCTTTCTCAGACTGTCACTTTTAGAAATTGTCAAAGAGACTCTACTCCCCAGAGTTGATCTGTTCTCCGTGAATAGCATCTCTTGAGTTTCTTCCAAATTCTCGGACTTTCCTGGCTTGATCTATTCTTTGTGAATAGCATGTCTTGAACTTCTCGGGGTTTGGGGACCCACAGGCTTCCTAAAAGCATCCCCGCCTCCTCTTGGGTGTTGTACAATGACCCTTCGGCTTCTTAAAAGCTCTCATGCCTTCTCTTGGGCTTAGTACAAGGACCCAGAGACCTCTACAGGTATAGGAACAGAACCTAGTCATCAATTTGCTAGAGCTGTCTTTCTGAGTCAAGTGTCAGACCAGTTAACGGGTTGACCTTCATCCCTTAACATACCAGCCTTCTCTTGGGCATCATACAAAGATCATTCACTTATCCGAGAATCGATTTCTCAAAATACCAGTAGACTTGGACAGTCTCAATACCCTTTGGATTTCCCCTTTCCTTAAAGAACAGGAAATAACCCTGATCATTTGATCAATCCCAAAGCACAACACAAATCCATATAAGAACTGATTTTCTCTTTTATCCAACACACTGGACCTGTCACTCAACTGAAACAGTCACCAGCACAAATAGCCTCCTCTTAGGCTTTGTAGAATGATTCTCTCCAGCAGAGCTAACATTTTAGCCTCCATCTCGGGCTTCGTACGAGATAAAAAACACTCTCTTGTTGAGTATAAAAGACTCTCTTGTTGGGTCACAAACCTTTTAGCCTCCGTCTTGGGCATCGTACAAGACACGTATAAAAACACCCTCTTGTTGGGTCAATAGCCTCCTCTTAGGCTTTGTATAAGGAAAACCCCGGTTGAGTCAATCAACCTTTTAGCATCAAAGTTGTGCCTTGTTCATAGCATACAAACATCAACAACTCCTTTTCCCCCCATCTAATTGCTGTAAGCGGCAAGCCTCTGGATTATTTACATCCACACCACTGTCCCTCTTTTAGCATGAGAAATTCCTAAGGAAAGATAACATTGCTCTAAACTGAGTTAAAGTCTTCTCCTTCAGGTTGAAAGTCCTCTATAAAGGAAATTATGGCATTGCTGGGTTCTCATATCCCAGTTAAAGTAATTCTCCTTTATAATCAGTCACCCAACAGTTGGGACAAATAGACCAAATACCCCTCTTTAGAGATGACAAATTCTCTCTAAAGTCAAAACCCTTTAGCTTCACATCTTGGGCTTCGAACAAGATACAAATAGACCATTCAGCTTCACATCTTGGGCTTTGAACAAGATACAAACCACCTTTAGCTTCATGTCTTGGGCTTTGAACAAGACACCCAAAACAACCTTTTTTTCCTCCCATAGAATAGGAGGAACTACGATCGCTCTGATTTCCCTGTTTCGTTAAACGGGAATACGTAGGCATAAGATTGCAAAAATCTTAGCGAGCACACTAATTAAAAACATCAAATCCAGTACCTATCCAAAATCCCCATGAATAATCCCGTCATTTCATTCTTAACAAAATAAGCAGAGAGAGGCCCACAATCTAAACCGCATCTATAAACCAACAGTCATCTGTTTAAACTCAGTATGCAAGCAGGGTTAATTGGAGACATCTATTTCCCTTCCTTAGTCAGCTTAATAGGATAAAAAATGAATCGACCTGTAGTATCCCAGAGCGACAGTGCTTAAGAACCACGTCCAAAATAGCTCGCTACAATTTGTTACCAAAAAAAGATGGGAAGGGGCCCATAAAGTCAATACCCATCACATCAAAGACTTCCACTTCTGAGATACCTTTTAATTACATCTCGTCACGTCTAGAGATATTTCTAGTGCGTTGGCACCATTTTTAATTTATAACTGCGGTATGGACATCTTTCCATAAGTTAGGCCAGAAGAGGCCGGATTGTAAGATCTTTGCGCAAGTCTTAGATGTGCTTGCATGCCCTCCATAGGGTGCAACATGGCAGTGGGATATGATGTTGTCTACCTCTTCTTCGGGCACACATTGACGGAAAATGCCATCGACGTCTCCCATGAAAAGAAGGGGCCAGGTCATCCCAGTAGTAGTGTTTTATATCATGAATGAAATTCTTCTTTTGTTGGTAAGTTAAATCTGGCGGAAGTACTCCGACCGCTAGGTAGTTGACAAAGTCAGCATACCATGGCACAATGGTTTTAGTATATACGACTTCTAGAACTTCATTAGTTTCTGCGTCATTATAAATTAGAGAGCATTTAATTGTGTTACTTTATAACTCGGCTACTAGTTTATCATAGGGGAAATCATCGTTGATGCGTACTTGTTCGGCTTTTATGCTCTCAAGTCTAGAAAGGTGATCGACTACCATGTTTTTGATTCCTTTCTTATCCTTAATTTCTAAATCGAATTCTTGAAGTAGCAGAATCCATCTCAAGAGCCCTGGCTTGGTGTTATTTTTGCTCAATAAGTACCTAATTGCGGTGTGGTCAGTGTAGACAATTATTTTAGCTCCTACTAGGTAGAAACGAAATTTATCTAACGCGAAAACGACGACTAAGAGTTCATTTTCTGTGGTGGCGTAGTTTATTTGCGCTTCATCTAAGGTTCTACTTACGTAATAAATTATATGAAGCTTTTTGTCTTTGTGTTGTCCTAAGACTGTGCATATGGTATAGTCACTAACGTCACACATTATTTCAAAAGGTTTACTCCAATCAGGTGGTTGCATGATGGGTGCAGTAATTAGAAAATTCTTTAACAATTGGAATGCCTCTAAGCACTTTTCATCGAAGATGAATTTAACATCTTTCATTAACAGGGCAGTTAGTGGTTTAGTTATCTTAGAGAAATCTTTTATGAATCGTCGGTAAAAACCGGTGTGTCTTAAGAAACTACGTATTTCTCTAATGGTTTTCGAAGGTTGAAGGTTTTCTATTACTTCTATTTTAACTTTATCGACCTCAACTCAATCCCCTTGTCAGACACTATGTGTCCAAGTGTTATTCCTTGACGGACCATTAAATGACATTTTTCCCAATTAAGTACGAGATTAACTTTTACACATCTTTCAAGTACCATTTCTAGGTTCGTTAAACATCCTTCAAAACTTTGCCCACAAACGGAAAAGTCACCCATAAATACCTCTATGATGTCATCTAGAAAATCTGCAAAGATCGCCATCATGCATCTTTGAAATGTTGCGGGAGCGTTACATAGTCCAAATGTCATCCGTCGATAGGCGAATGTACCATATGGATAAGTGAAGGTAGTCTTTTCTTGGTCATCAAGATGAATAGGGATTTGGAAGAATCCTGAATAACCGTCTAAATAACAGAAATGAGAGTGTTTAACCAATCGTTTGAGCATCTAATCTATAAAAGGTAAAGGAAAGTGATATTTACGAGTGGCTTTATTCAATTTTTTATAATCAATGCACATCCTTCATCCAGTTACAACACGTTTCACTACAGTTTCGCCCTTTTCGTTATTGACAACTGCAACACTTCCTTTCTTTGGCACGACATGTACTGAGCTAACCTAATTACTATCGGATATTAGGTATATAATTCCTGCTTCTAAGAGATTTTGTACCTCTTTCTTAACTACATCACTCAGGACGGGGTTAATCTTTCTCTGGTGTTCTCTAGAAGTTTTGCAGTCTTCCTCTAGCATAATGTGATGCATGCATACAGAGGGACTTATCCCTTTCAGATCTGAGATGTTATGGCTTAGAGCTTTAGGGTATTTCCTTAAGACATGTAATAGTTTCTCAGTTTCTATATGTCCTAAGTCTGCGTTGACTATTACAGAGTGTTCGAGCTCTGTGTCTAGGAATTCTTACCTTAGATTTTTTGGTAGTGTTTTAAGTTCTACGAAGGGTTTCTTCGGGCAAGGCATAGGATTTGGAGTTAGTGTTAAACATTCCCTTAGACTATCATCTACGTATGTTTCACACCAATTATCATTTTCTACTATAGGATGTGCTGGAATCTTTAGTACTTTAGTATACTTAGATTGTTCCATCTTCATTTCTCTTACACATTCATTGATGATATCTAGGGAACAACAAAATCTTTGATAGTTAGTGCCTTTAGGAATTGTGAAAGGATAAATTCGACTTTCTCTTCACCAACCTCGAAGGTTAGCTTTCCTTTCTTCACGTGTACGATGGCGCCAACAATGGCCAAAAAGGGTTTTCCTAGTATGATGGGAATGTTGGAATCCTCCTTTATGTCCATTATTATAAAGTCGGTAGGAATATAGAATTGACCTATGCGGACGAGAACGTTCTCGAGCATACCTACATGAAATTTAACATAATGGTCGGCTAGTTGGAGAGACATTCTCGTCGGTCTTACTTCTCCTAATTTGAGTTTCTAACATATATAAAGGGACACTAAACTAACACTAGCTCCTAAGTCGCATAGTGCTTTGCTTATGACACATTTTCCAATTACACATGGTATGGAAAAACTACCTGGATCTTTTAATTTTGGAGGCGTGTTGTTTTGAATTATAGCGCTACACTCTGCAGTAAGTGTAATGGTCTCATTATCCTCGAGCTTTTTCTTATTAAATAGGATCTCTTTAAGGAACTTAACATATAAGGGAATTTGTGTAATAGCTTTTGTGAAAGGTATAATGATATTAAGTTGTTTA
Source organism: Lathyrus tuberosus (assembly GCA_022829125.1). Taxonomy (NCBI): domain Eukaryota; kingdom Viridiplantae; phylum Streptophyta; class Magnoliopsida; order Fabales; family Fabaceae; genus Lathyrus; species Lathyrus tuberosus. Next base: position 6,328,361 of record JALAZF010000249.1, on the reverse strand, counting down.
AGAAGCTCTACGAATTTCTTTAATTTCCCTTCAATTTTAGACTTAGCAAGTCTTTAAGGATAAAAGATCAATGGTTTATATGGTGGTGGAAGCACATATGGTTTTTCTTTCTCTACGGCCTCTTTGTTTTTGTTATCCTCCATATTTGGTTTATCTGATTGGTCATTTTCAGTTTCTTTTCCAGCGTTCTGATGCATGGGTAGATTTTGGATCCTATGATCTATTGGTCCATCTAATTATGTCCCACTTTATAATGTGATAGCAATCGCATGACCTTTAGGATTAGGTTGTGGTTGGCCAGAAAATACTCCGGTTGGGGCTGCTGTTGATGCTTGTTGTTTGGGTACTTGAGAAATTTGGATTTCTAACATTTTGGTATGGGTAGCCATTGCATCAAGGTTACTTGCCATTTGCTTCATTAGCTCACTCGTATGGGCGTTTTGGTTGGCAAACTCTTTGTTTTGTTGAGTTTGGGTTGCGATGAAGTTCTCTAACAATAGCTCAACTGTCGCTCCCCGGGATTTTCATCCTAGTATAAACGCGAAAGTGGCACCAAAACAGAGTCGCCAGCAATGTGTATTTATCCCAAGAGAGGGAAAGGAAACACCGCGTAAACCTGAAGGAAGGAAAGAACATGGTCTTGCGACCAAAAGAACTGGGTTCGGGAGTCGGTTACGCGAGAGGAAGGTATTAGCACCCCCTCGCGTCCATCGTACCCGATGGGATCCACGCTTGCTTGTCTCGATCAAAGGGTGTAAAGAAAGGAATACTGAGAAAGAACTGAAAAAGGAAAGGAGAAAGAGAAACAAATGTAGGGAAAATAAAAGAAGTGCTCGCATGGGCCCTACCCCATTGCCTACGTATCTCATCGGGAGCATGAGAATCAGAGCGACGTAGTTCCCCTCACTAGGGATGGATTGTTTGTGTTTTTTAGAGAACGGCTGACGTTCTAGCTCAGGTGTTGCAGGCTCGCTGGTCCGAGTGCGTTACCATCTTGCAAGAGAACGAGTAGAAGCGCGTTCGTACGCTAAGAATGAGTGAAATGAGAAAAGAATTCCAGAAGGAAAGACGTTATTGTTTGTTTTTGTCTTTTAGAAGGAGGTGTTTTGAATTTGTTTGCATACGACAGTGAATCTGGATCTTAGTCATTGGAATATGTACCTTCTCACATTCCAAGATGGAATGGGTAAGAAAGCACACTAAGAGTGAAGAAGACCCCCACACTTAGTTCCAATTGTCAAGGTTCAAACACACTAGCATACTTGTGTTTATTAAGTGTTTTGTTGATTAAGAAATGAAGAAGTGTTTTTTATTATTTGCACCTTCAACAAGTATTGCATTTAAGTCCCTCATACAAGATCAAATGTTTAACACATTGACCCAAGATGGGCTATATGCTATACATTCTAAGATTATAAGAGAAGACCCCTTATAACCTTTTCTTTATATGAAAGGCCTAAATGCAATAAATGCCTACCTTTATTATATGTTTTGAATTTTCTTTGAGATGAGAAAAGGGACTCAAGGGAGGATAAAGGTAAAAATCTATATGGACTAAGACTCAATCCTAATTGATTAGTTAAGGGAGTGATCCTAAGGTTTGTGAGGTTTCAACCTAACGTCTAAAGAAAGAATGAATTAAACAATTCACTTCTAAAGTAGAAGATGAATTGTAATTCACAAAGGGAAAGTGATGAGTTATTAAAAGAAAGCACATAAGTGCTTAACAAAACATGGAATTGTAAAAGAGAAAGGATAGAAGTTGAATGTGGATTCCTTATCCACACTCAATTGAAACTTACCAAAGCCCCTACATGGTTAGCACAATCACTTACAAGTAAAGTAAGAAAATATAATGAACAAATCAAATTCAAACAAGTTGACAAACAAAGTGAAATGAGATTAAATGCTATACATGCTTCCAAGTCAGAATGTAACTCATATTTACACAACCTAATGTTATCCTAAATGAGCATACCAAATCATGCAAACAAAATCTCAATCCAACAAGAAGCAAAGAAGAAAAGGTGAAGTGATGTGAATGTGGTTCATACTTGTGAAACAAGTGACTTAAGGTGCAAGATAAACATCAAACATGCAAAGATGAAACCCAAATGTCACAATCAGAAGTCAATTAACATGCTATACATCCTCAAACAAAACCACAACTCATGGCACAAGTGCCTTCATGATCAAGCAAACCAAACATGAGGCATGCATTCACAAAATGAACAAGTTAAACTTCATGCTTCAAACAAATAGCAAACATGCTTCAAAAATTATGACTTTCACCAATCAAACACCTTAAACACATGCCATTAACATATCAAGTCCACAAGCAATAAATCAGAACCAAAGTCACTCAAAAATTAGGTCAAAGTCTCATGGAAGTTTCATGCATTCATGCTCAAAGCAACACATCAAAAGTCATCCAAAAAAGACTTAAAAATCATCTCATAAATCTCAAACATACCTCAACATATTGTGACCACAATGCAAAAAGAAAGGCATCAAAATCATTTTTTATGATCAAGAACAAAAATGCACAAAATCATATGTCACATTAAGTATGCATACAAATGGAAATTCAAAAGAAATAATGGAACAGGGGCAAAATGGTCATAAAATCAGAAAATAAAATCATAGAAAATTTCCTAAATGTTTTAAGAATACACATGAATTTTTGTAGAATTTTCCAATATGTTTTGGTATTTTTAAAAATTAGAAATCAAACGTGTAGAGAGAAATAAAAATGAAAAATGAATGCAAAATGCAAGGGGGTGCAAACATAGCAATTAGACAGTGTAAATGCATTGGGCTTCAAAACAGGAGGGTGCAAATATCAATCTGGATAAGTCCAAGTCTGCGCGCCAAACACAATAACAAAAATGCACCTGCAGTCAACAATCTTGACCCACTCACAACCATTAGATCAATTCAAAGTCAAGTCAAAGTCAAAGTACACAGAATCAATGCACGTGCGTGAGGACACACACTCACTACCATGCACTACACCACACCACGCTTAAGTGACTTCAGAATTTTGGCACATGACATGCACATGTCTTTTAATGCGTTGGCACGTTCTCAGTCACACGATCAAAAAAAAATGGACGAACGAGATTAAAACGCACACAAACCCTAGTATCAACTCACCGGCCGGAGAGGGACCTCCGGTCACCTTCTCCGGCCACTCTCCGGCGCTGCAACCAACCAAACAATCCAGAAATTTATGCAATGCACATCAAAATGTTCAGGAAGTCACGTAGAGCATGAATCTAGGATTAGTTTTCATAAACAACACACAAACAGAGAGAATCGAAGCAATGAAATTAGCCCTAGGTTTTGGATCTAAGCTTCTAAGAAGCTCTATCAACTAGCCAGATGGAGGAGTGCTCTTAGTGAGCTCAAATCATCACAACACGAGCTAGACAGAATGTAAATCGTGCCAAGAAAGTTTAGGATATTGAAACCTGAAAATGTAGGAAACTGTAGTTGAAAGAGAACCAGAGAAATGTGCTTCCTCTTTGATCTTCAACTGACCAAATAAAGGCTCACAAATCCTTGCAAATGTTGATGAAATTCAATATGCAGTGGAAGACACTTCAATCTCTTCAATGCTACCAAGCTTCAATGTGTTCCAATGCTGTGTGATGTTGAGGCTTGAAGATGGATTCAGATGTAGATGATGATGAAATCGTGTGAGAGGAAGAGAAGCTTCAGAGAGAGAGAGCTTGCGAATTTCAGAGGAAAAATGAGAATGAAGTGTAGTTGAGTGAGAGTGTGAAAATGAAGTTGAAAACTGAATTGTGAAGTGAAGTTTGAATTTATATCATGAATTAACCATGGTTTAGTGAGTTGGTTAATTGAGTTGAGTGGGTTAAACTGAGTCATCCCTAACTAACTGAGTCAAGTTAGTTAGGGAGAGCAGTGCTATGGTGAAGATGGCTCATGGTGAGATATGGTGGGAGCCAGGAGAAAGTGAATTGGCACGGCTTTTGTAGGTGAAACTTGCTCAGCAAGTTGTTCTTTCTATTTTTATGTAATGCACGTGCTCATGTGCATGGACATGTGATGAATGTTTGGTTAAATGAAGAAAGAGTTGGAGAGTGAGCAATGCACGGGCAAACTGAGACCACAACAACAACATTCATTTTTCTGGTTTTTTGTGACAGTTTGGAAATAATGCAAACATGGATGTTTAATGGTGATTTTCTCTTGGCATCGTGGACGATCTAATGAGTTCTTGGAGACGTTGGAAAGAGGGGATGTAATAGGACAACTTTGATATGAAAATTGAATTGAAATGGGGTTTGGAGTAAGTTGCAAAATGACTTATAACACATAAGCTTGAGACTGGTATGAGGGCGTGGCAAAGGTTGGTTGACAAGGTAACATGGCACCTAGGTTCTCAGCATGATCATAGCACATTGGACTCAACATAACTTCTTGACCTTTGATCAAATGAAAAAAACATGAACACCAATCTTAAAGATCTCACATAGAGGAACAATTTTGATGTTGAAAGATTTTTCATTTGAGGCCTTTAACCATGAGAAAAATGAGTGGACATTAGGCCCACCACATGTTTGTTAAAATGACCGCGCGCGTGCCCTGAAAATCTTGGTCATGACCTAGTTTTGAACCTACTTTCCTCCAACTTTGATCAATCATATCTCTCTCAATTTTTATCCAATGGAGATGTTCTACACATGGATTTGAAGCTTAAAACAAGACCTTTCATTGAGGCAGAGTGGAATTTTCATTTGGTGCTCCAAATTTAAATGGCCTTGGTTCAAATTCTGATGCAAAATGGCCAAAACTTGCTATTTTTAGTAACCCTACTTCATCCAAAAATGGCAACTTTCCACATCTTGATTTTTTCATGATTCCTTTGGAGTTTCTTGATCAAATTTTGTACATTGGACATATGTAACATGAATTTCATGAATTTGGCCTCAAAAAGTCAAGAGTTGACTTTTTCCTCTGATTATTTGACTTTCCCCCAATTTCTCTGATTCTTGATCTTTCTTCCAATTGAACTACTTCTAAAACCAATTGAGATGCAATTTTACACATACATACACTTAGGGACATATGGAATACCATGACAACAAGTTTTGTCCAAAAAATCAGAGATTCCCTGATTTAACTGGAAACCCTAATTTTGGCCCCCTCTGGTTAGGAGGTAAAAGTGCAGTCTTCAATTTCCAATTCCTCAGGGTATGTTGTGTATCCTCTTAAAGGATGATGAGAAATGCCACTTGGGAATGATTTTGAATCAATGAGCTATCTCTTTTGAGGGTTTTCCTTCAATTTTTGGACTTCTTGCATAGTGTAGGATGTAATGCTTCAATCTCCCATTGTATCTCTTATCCTTGAGGTTGTGGATGATCAATTGAGATGGTATGAGACATGAAAGACCTCTTGGCTTGCCTTGAGGGCATTTGATTGACCTTTTGTGCTTTGAATGATCCCTTGATTGTCCACCTTCCACCTGATCACATGCCCTGATGGTAAGAAGGATGCCATGCTTCATTTTTCTATGTTAAATGCAATGCAATGCTAATGAGATGGATATGATATGATAAATGATAATGCCATGCTATGATGCCAAAAGGGAAGAGCAAATTTTGGGGTATTACAGCTGCCCCTATTCAAGCGCTGTAGACCTGAATGCCTGAAAGCAATTGCTTTCGGACTTTCAAGGTATATAGTGATTGAATACCAAAAATAACCAAAAAATTTGCTCTGGGTGAAGAATAAAAGGGACATAAACCCAACAAGACTGCTGGATTGAATCTTCGACGAAACGTCGGAGAAATCTGTCTTTTGAACGATGCCAGACGACTACTGGCTTGCCACACTGCTGGTGGACTTTAATACTGTCTTTTATGCAATTCCAGACGACTACTGGCCTGCCACGCTACTGGTGGACTTTGGAAATGTCTTTTTGAACGACGCCAGACGACTACTGGCTTGCCACACTACTGGTGGACTTTGCAGCTTCGTGCCACCCGAAGATGGACTTTTGCCAATCCACTGTTGGACTTTTAGAATATGCCACCCTTAGATGGACCTTTCGCCAATCCACTGTTGGACTTTTAGCTGCTTTGCCACCCGAAGATGGACTTTTGCCAATCCACTGTTGGACTTTTGCCACCCGAAGACGGACTTTTGCCAATCCACTGCTGGACTTTTGCCACCCGAAGACGGACTTTTGCCAATCCACTGTTGGACTTTTAGAATATGCCACCCTTAGATGGACCTTTCGCCAATCCACTGTTGGACTTTTGCCACCCGAAGACGGACTTTTGCCAATCCACTGTTGGACTTTTGCCACCCGAAGACGGACTTTTGCCAATCCACTGTTGGACTTTTAGCTGCTTTGCCACCCGAAGATGGACTTTTGCCAATCCACTGTTGGACTTTTGCCACCCGAAGACGGACTTTTGCCAATCCACTGTTGGACTTTTGCCACCCGAAGACGGACTTTTGCCAATCCACTGTTGGACTTTAAGAATTTGCAAAATTGTATTACTCTCTGCATCCGTGTCAGACATCTCTGCTGATTCTGCTGAGGAACAATGATCAATGACTTGACTTTAGAGGTTCCTGAGAGGATAATATCTCTGCTGGCGAATGGATGAACAATCCGTCTGCTTCGAATTGTCAAGCTTGCCAACAATAAATTGGACTTTAAGATATGAGGGAATGATGACTCTGCCAGGAATTATTCCATCTGTTTGGGGCTGGATTCTAGTCACAGCAACTCCGCTGGGGATGAGAATTTTTGAATGACGTCCTGCTGGGGAAATGAGCCATTAAAACTCTGCTTGGGGATTTATTCAACCCAAAATCCTTTATAGGGATTATCAACCTTCTGACCCGGCTGGGGAAAGACTGTGCCATCCTTGTTGAGGAATAGATTCTGCCGATCTTATAAACCTCTGCGGGGAGAACGACAACTCAGCTGGGGAGTATTGCTGACAAGATTCGATGCTGACATTTGTGGGGATACCATGACCAGAGATACGATCTTGCTGGGTATCAGGGCTACTCTGCCAGGGATATGCAAATCCTGGTTAGAACATTCCCCTGCAACTTGCTACGAAGAGTCATTAGAGATCTGTTGGGGAAACCCAAAGCAAATCCACAGTAGTCTGCTGAAGAATGTGACTATCGAGCTTAGGATAAGTACTACAATGCCCCATGTTAGGCGAGCCTTCCCTTAGACAATTCCGTTGGGGATGGCGAGTTTATAACAAACTCTGTTGGAGGAAACTGCTTTAAAACGTCTCGTGCTGGGGAATGCCTTTTGAGAGGATTTTACAGAAGACCAACTGTCCTCAAACTCTACTGGGGATGATCAACACTTCATGCTGGGGAACCAAACATGCCCCGTGCTTGGACAAAACAACAATTTGTCCCCAAAGCGGATGTCATAAGAGGATTTTACAGAAGATTTAGCCTCTTCAAACTCCTGTGACTTCGCTGGGGATAATGACCATCAGTTTCGGTGTCGATGAGACCACCCTTTTGGGGAACCTGTGACCGTTACCGACACAGAAAAGCTTGTAGTTGTTGGAAGTACTGAATGAGAGAATCGACTTAATAAGATACAACGGTACCCAGTTGAACTTAATTCGCTGAGATCGACCCGATGAACGCCGATCTCCTTACCCATAATTGCCCCAGTCTTTTGCGTGGGGTGATTTATTGCTAGTCTTGTGCTTAAAATCATCTGCACCTGCTACCTGCAACAAAAGAATATGCCCACATGCCCCGAATATTGCGTGGCTAGAATCCATCATCCGGGAGTATTCAACATTCGAAGTAATTTCAAATGTTTTTTCTGCGCATGTTATTGTAAGGCTGCCATGTTTTCAAATGCAATGTTTTATCAAAAATTAGGACGTTTTTGCAAACAAAGCAATAAAACAAAAATAGAGAGCTTTTTATTGAAATTCAATTTATTGACTGAGAGCCCAGAATAGGCAATTACATCCGGAAGCAATCCCTGGAAAGAGGTGATCGCTGAAAATTGAGAAAAGAAACTATCCTAATGGCAATGTGAAAACGGAATTCCACTGAGTTTCCATTCTGTTATGACCAGTATGTCTTCAAAACTCCCCGACCTTGCCTTCTGAGGAATGATCAGACCGATTCCTATCCTTCAGAACGTCAGTTGTTCAAACGGTGACAGGGTACAGATAACTCAAACCGTAGTCATTCGCTTAAATCCCTCTTTTGTGTGGACCGCCCTTTCAGGTTTTCGATCCACCAGGATACCCTTTTTTGCCTAAGTTGCCCTTTCGGGTTTTCAACTTACCGGGTGTACAAAATTTTTTCAATTATATCCCTAATTTTTGCCCGAACCTTATTCTGTTTTTGGTTCGCCGGGATGCCCTTTTTTGCCTGGATTTTTTTATTTTTATTATCCAGCGGGTCTATTCATGCGAAGTATTTTTTGACTACGTCCGAGTTGACAGGGGATGAAAAGTCTTCGCCATCCATGGTTGTAAGCAATAAAGCTCCGCCCGAAAAGACCTTTTTAACCACGAATGGACCTTCATAATTAGGAGTCCATTTGCCCCTGTGATCTGTATTGGGAGGAAGGATCCTTTTGAGTACCACATCTCCGACTTTATAAACCCGAGGACGCACCTTCTGGTCAAATGCCTGTTTCATTCTGCGCTGATATAGTTGCCCATGACATACAGCCGCCAATCGCTTTTCCTCAATAAGGCTCAGCTGATCAAACCTGGCTCGTACCCATTCAGCTTCATCTAGCTTAACATCCATCATGACTCTGAGGGACGGAATCTCTACTTCAACCGGTAGCACTGCCTCCATACCATATACAAGTGAGAATGGGGTTGCCCCAGTGGACGTGCGTACCGACGTTCGATACCCATGCAAAGCGAATGGTAACATCTCATGCCAATCTTTGTACGTGACAACCATCTTCTGTACAATCTTCTTGATATTTTTGTTGGCCGCTTCGACCGCGCCATTCATCTTTGGGCGGTACGGAGAAGAATTGTGATGCTCGATTTTGAAGTCCCGGCATAACTCAGCCATCATCTTATTGTTCAAATTAGAACCATTATCAGTAATGATTCTTTCGGGAACTCCATATCGGCAAATGATATCCCGTTTTAAGAAACGAGCGACCACTTGTTTTGTAACATTGGCATAGGATGCGGCTTCAACCCATTTGGTGAAGTAATCAATTGCCACCAAGATGAAACGATGACCATTGGAAGCTGTAGGCTCAATCTTTCCGATCATATCAATGCCCCACATGGCAAACGGCCAAGGCGACGACATGATGCTCAACGGATTTGGAGGCACATGCACCTTGTCTGCATAGATCTGGCATTTATGGCATTTGCGGGCATATTTGCAACAATCTGACTCCATAGTCAACCAATAATATCCCGACCTTAACAACTTTTTAGCCATTGCCTGCCCTCCGGCATGGGTACCGAAAGAGCCTTCGTGCACTTCAATCATCAACAAGTCTGCTTCATGTTTATCCACACATCTAAGCAGGACCGTGTCAAAATTTCTTTTATACAGCACGCCATCTTTGTTCAAGAAGAAACTACCAGCTAACCTTCTCAACGTCTTCCTGTCTTTGGACGATGCCCCTGACGGGTACTCTTGACTTTTCAAGAAACACTTAATATCATGAAACCATGGCTTGTCATCAGACGTCGCATCGACCGCAAACACAAATGCTGGTCTGTCAAGGCGGGATACCTCAATCTTAGGTACATGGTTCCATCCTTGCACTTTGATCATGGAAGACAGAGTGGCCAAGGCATCAGCGAACCTATTCTCATCTCGAGGAATATGGTACAGTTTCACTGTTGTGAAAAATGTCAGCAATCTCCTCGTATAATCTCTATACGGCACTAGATTTGCTTGGTGCGTGTACCAACTCCCTTTCACTTGATTGATTACCAAAGCTGAATCACCGAATATATCAAGGGTTTTAATCCGTAGATTAATCGCCTCCTCGATCCCCATTATACAAGCTTCGTACTCTGCTTCATTGTTGGTGCACCCGAAAGTTATTCGGGCAGTGAACGGCATATGAACACCTTCCGGCGTGATAAGAACTGCTCCAACTCCGCACCCATTCATATTGACAGCCCCATCAAACATCAGACTCCATTTGGATTCAGGGTCTGGCCCCTCCTCCGGAAGTGGTTCCTCACAGTCTTTAGCTTTGAGAAACATGATGTCTTCATCAGGGAAGTCAAATTTCATGGGTTGATAATCATCAATCGGCTGTTGCGCAAGATAGTCGGACAAGATACTTCCTTTGATGGCCTTTTGTGAAGTATACTGAATGTCATACTCTGTCAAGACCATTTGCCACCGTGCAACTCTGCCTGTCAATGCTGGTTTCTCGAAAATATACTTGATAGGATCCATTTTTGAAATCAACAAGGTCGTGTGCCTAACCATATATTGCCTCAATCGCTTAGCGGCCCATGCAAGCGCACAGCATGTCTTTTCAAGCATTGAGTATCGGGACTCACAATCATTGAACTTTTTGCTCAGGTAGTAAATAGCATGCTCCTTCCTACCTGTCTCGTCATGTTGACCGAGAACACAACCCATGGAACCTTCAAGCACTGTCAGATACATTATCAGCGGTCTCCCTTCAACTGGAGGCATTAGAATCGGAGGTTCCTGCAAGTATTCTTTTATCTTATCGAATGCCAATTGGCAATCGTCATTCCACCTGACCGTTTGATCTTTCCTTAACAATTTAAATATTGGCTCACACGTGGCTGTTAGGTGAGATATGAACCTTGCAATGTAGTTCAATCTACCCAAGAAACCACGAACCTCTTTTTCTGTTCTCGGTTCAGGCATTTCTTGTATTGCTTTCACCTTGGCAGGATCAACCTCGATTCCTCTTTCGCTCACAATGAAACCCAGTAACTTTCCAGAACGCACCCCAAACGTGCACTTGTTAGGATTTAATCTCAGACGGAACTTTCTCAACCTTTCAAACAGCTTTTTCAGGTTAACCAGATGTTCCTCTTCGGTTCTCGACTTGGCAATCATATCATCTACATAACATTCGATCTCCTTATGAATCAAGTCATGAAACAATGTCACCATCGCCCGCTGGTACGTTGCCCCTGCGTTTTTCAACCCAAAAGGCATTACTTTATAACAATATGTACCCCACGGAGTAATGAACGTGGTCTTCTCCATGTCTTCAGGTGCCATCTTGATCTGGTTGTACCCGGAGAACCCGTCCATAAATGAGAACACTGAAAATTGAGCTGTATTATCGACCAGCACATCAATATGAGGTAGTGGAAAATCATCTTTCGGGCTAGCTTTATTAAGATCTCGATAATCCACACACATTCTCACTTTTCCATCTTTCTTCGGTACTGGCACGATGTTGGCTACCCATGGCGGATACTTTGTCACAGCAAGAAAACCAGCGTCCCACTGCTTCTGGACTTCCTCCTTAATCTTTAAAGCCATGTCGGGGTGAGTCCGACGAAGTTTCTGCTTGACTGGCGGACATTCTTCTCTCAATGGCAGCCTGTGCACAACAATATCTGTATCCAACCCCGGCATGTCTTGATACGACCAGGCGAAGATGTCAACATACTCGCGCAACATTTCCATCAAAGTTTGCTTCACATCTGCTTGCAAGCTGGCACCAATCCTGATCTCTTTCTTGGCGTCCTTAGTACCAATATTGATGATTTCTACAGTCTCCTGATGAGGCTGGATGACCCTTTCCTCTTGTTTCAACAATCTGGCCAGTTCTTCAGAAAGTTCACAATCTTTCCCATCCCCTTCTTCGGCTTGATAAATCGGATTGTCAAAGTCATACATGGCCATATCAAAATCGTTATCAGTGGTATCCGGAGGATCAAGTCTGCATGAACGGGTTCATGCCTTATTTTAGAATTTATTTTTAAGCAAAACAAAAGAAAATGAAACATTGCCATTTTATTTTTTTGTGCAAAAATAAAAACTGAAAGACAGAGAACAAAATTTGATTGCAAAACGTCCTTTATTAATGATTAAACATTGCAAATGCAACCATGGTGGCCCTACAAATGAATCTATACGCCTTGGGCAGAGCGCAAGATTTTGTCATGCATTATGGTTAGAAAAAACAAAGAAAAATTACTCTGTCTGAAGAGTAACCCGGATGACTTCTTCAACGGACCAGTTCTGCACTTGTTGTCCCGAAGCATGAGGGCGTACCCAGTTGTCCAGGTCATAATCACTGTCAACACTATCCTCCGTGGCTGCACAAGACTGGTCCATGTAGATAATTCCCCCACTATTGAAAGTAATGGGTCCCCTGCTCCCCGCATCTGAAGTTGTAGAGGGATGATAACCAATACCAAATTTGTCTTCCTTCATTGGGGTCTCTATCAACCTACCCCAACCTTGGGCGTTGCCTGCCCTGACGACCTCGACAGCTTGTTTGTAAGATGAAATGGAGGTACCAGCCCCAACTGGTACAGAAGAAGACTCAGGTGCATCGTCAATATTGACTGCTTCGAATGATTGGCACAGCATCTCATGAATTTCCCCATCCATTTCAATGTACTTGAACGTGGACAAGTGACTCACAAAGATGTCTTCTTCCCCACACACTGTCACAACCTGCCCTTCAAACTCATACTTCAGCTTTTGATGTAGAGTAGAAGTAACAGCCCCGGCTCCGTGAATCCAAGGGCGTCCCAATAGGCAGCTATATGCAGGTTGTATGTCCATTACATGGAACGTGGATTTGAATACCTGTGGTCCAATTTGTACGGGCAATTCCACCTCACCAAACACAGATCGTCGGGTCCCATCGAATGCTCTGACCACCAATTCACTAGGCCTTAAGATCAAACCATCAACTTCCAGCTTCATCAATGCCTTCTTGGGCAAGACATTGAGTGACGAACCAGTGTCTACCAGTACATGAGATAACACTGCGCCCTTACACTCCATCGTGATATGCAAAGCCTTATTATGGTTTCTTCCTTCAACAGTCAAATCTCTACTTGTAAAGCCCAAGCCATGGCTGACATTAACATTGGAGATTACGCCCTCGAGCTGATTAACAGTAATTTCTTGTGGCACGTACGCACTCTTCAACACTCTCAACAACGCCTGTCGGTGCGCATCAGAGCACAACAATAGTGACAGGATTGAAATCTTTGAAGGGGTCTGATTCAGTTGGTCCACAATCTTATAATCGCTTTTCTTGATTATCTTCATAAATTCTTCCATTTCCTTATCAAAAGTAATCTTTGTCTCTGCTTCAGGTGTAGGCGCACTTTCAACCACCTGTTTACCCTTAGCCTTTGCTGCAGCTTCTACCTCCTTATCACTTCTCAAGGTTTGGGGAGCGAACAACCTTCCACTCCTTGTAAAGCCCCCTACACCCCCTACGTTATCAACATTTGGGCTGACTGATGACTCAACTTCCTGCTTTTTACCTTCGTAATATACATCTGCCCCATAGTGCCATGGGATAGCTTTCGTGGATGTGAACGGAATTGGTCCTGGCACCGTGATAGTGACAGGACTGGGCCCTTCTGGCGCAACACTCGCCACGGGAACTGCATTGACCGGCATTTGAATCTCAGCGGGAGTGTAATAGATGGTCACGGTTGATATCTCATCAGTGTCTTTCACGACTCTATCGAACTGTAGACATCCTTCATCGATCAGATTCTGTAAACCCATCTTCAACTTATCACAGCCGTTCTCCTGATTCATACACTCAGAGCACTCTTGATTACAGCCCGGGAACACCAGTCCCTTCAATAAACGATCTTTTACAACCAACAAAGAAGTTTTCACTTGATGAACGTCTAACACCAGATTCAATCTCCTCCCATCTTCAATAGCGTACACATTTGCTGCACTATGATCAGGCATGGGATGCTGAGTAATATTCGGAGCGGGAGAGAAATTGATGGCTTTAGCATCAATCAAATCTTGTACTTTATGATGGAAAGCCCAGCATTTTTCAATGGAGTGCCCCTGAGCACCTGAGTGGAACTCACAACGAGCATTAGCATCGAAGTTAGGTGGCAGGTTTCCAGCAACCGGAGCTTTCATAGTACGGAGTTCTACCAACTTTAACTCGAGTAGCCGGGGCAACAGCGCGGCATAAGTCATAGGGAGAGGATCCATCTTACGATCCCTCTGTCTAGACCTTTGCTGGAAAAAGGGTTGTGGCTGTTGAACTTGTTGTTGGGGTTGTTGTTTCTGAACGGACGGTGTGGGGATTGTCACAGCATCTACCTGATAATAAGCTCGAGAACGCCCTCTGCCTCGTCCTCTAAACACAGCATTTGTATCACCTTCTCTTCTTTTCTGGTTACTAGCAAACGGTTTCTTCGTCCCCGAAGAGCCAGCCCCACTCACATCCTGGATCTTTCCAAGCTTTAACAGACTTTCAATTCTTTCTCCCGCAATCACAATATCAGCAAATCCAGTCGACGGACAAGCAGCTAATCTATCCAGATAGGCCCCTTGCAATGTGCCCATGAACATATCTGCCATTTCTCTGTCTGACAAGGGAGGTTGAACCTGGGCAGCCATTTCCCTCCACCTCTGTGCATATTCTTTGAAACTCTCCTTGGCATTTTGTGACAACCCCTGCAATTGAGTGCGGTTGGGCGCCATGTCAATATTATACTGGTATTGCTTCAGGAACGCTTCTGCCAGATCTTTCCAATTCTTCACAGCAGCTCTATTCAACTTCATGTACCAGGTCAAGGATGCCCCAGCCAGACTGTCCTGAAAATAGTGCATCCATAGCTTCTCGTCATCCGTATGGGCTGAAATCTTCCCAAAGTAAGCTTGAAGATGCGTTTGGGGACACGCATTGCCGTGATACTTATCGAAAGTGGGAGGTTTGAATTTAGGGGGAATTCTGACTCCTGAGACCAGCCCCAAGCTGGTAACATCAATACCCATAGAGTTCTTGCATTCTATGGCCCTGATCTTCTCTGCTAACTCATCATACCTTCGATCACCTTGATTACCCACATCAGCATCCAGCAGAGTAAATTGGTCTTCCAGAGTATCTTCAAGAGTAACACCAGCATGCCTACCATTTCCATTACCCCGATTGTTACCACCAGGAGGAGGGTTGCCACCGGGAGGAGGAATGCCATGTCCCTGTGAATTGTCATGCTGATCACCTTCGGGCCCATTATGTGGACGCTCTACCAGAAGCCTCAATCTCTCCTGATTTTGCGCCATGCCAGTCATGAGGGTCATGAACTGGTCCATACGCGCCCTCATTTCAGCCAAATCACTTTGCACTTGGTCCATGATTCTTACTTGATTCCTTCGCGTCGAATATCGGTGAATATGACTCTCTGCTATACTGCCTGAAACCAAATAAAGGTTAGAGACCCCGCAACGAGTACCTGAAAAGCAAGTAACAAAAATGCAAAATGATATGCAATGCCATGCAATGCCATGTTTGTCATTTCCGAGGTGCTTTATACCCTGATTCCAATCCAACCACAGAAATCTGAAGACCAGAAACCGTGATATAAAGAGACGTGTCGTGGTCATGTGCTTGTGTGCAGCTATCTGATAAGGAATAATTCTGAATAAAACTGCTCATACTCATTCAACGAAGTATTCAAGTACATTTAAGAAAGGTTCAACCGCAAATGCAATACAAGGAAGAAATGGATCCATCAACAAGCCTGATGGTATCCATTAACAACAAAATACAGGGAAAAGCACATCAATCTGACAATTCCACACCCTTCAGCTTATCACTTGAATACTTGATTTCCTCAAAAAGTATACGGGTACGCTGGTGATTCGGCTTTTCAATCATTTCTTTGATCAAGACATCCCTTTTCTCAAGAGCTTCATTTAAAGAACCCATATGCAGCATCAGAGCTTCGTCATCACACACTCCTTTGTGTCTCTTTATGCCGGCTTGCGTCTTGAGTATCTCCCTTTCTATCATGACGTCTTCAAGCTCTTTCTTGGTATTCTTCAACTGGCTTCTAGCTTCTTCTAACTGTTCTTGACTCTTACCGAGGCTTTCCCGATACTTTCTCCTCTGCTCATGTGCCTTTTTAAGCTCCTCGTCTTTAGCCTTCGACTGATCCTTTAACTCGGCATTTTCAATTCTGACTTCATCCCAAGCTTGACGAAGTTGAGCTAATGAATCCTTGCTTCGGGCTAAAGCCTGTTTTGTAATCTTGTGAGCCTGACTAGTGTCATCTGCTCCCAAAGTAAGTTTCCGAAAGTACCGAGCTCGGTCATCAAAATCTTCCTCTTTGTCAGCCAAGGTTTTTTCCGCTTTCAAGGCTCTCTTTTCCAACTCTTTGTTGTCAGCTAGAGCTTTCTGAAGGCATCTGCTCATTCCAGAATTTTCTATCTGCAGCTCTCTGACCATTTTCTTCCACTTCTCACATTCTTCAATAGCCACCATGGTGGGTTGTTCTGGCTGTACTGAACATAAAAGAGGTCCCCTTGAAAAGGGTAAAAGCAATTCCTTTACTTTCGTCTCAATCCACCTGTCATATTCAGGATAAGATCTACAATCTCCTTTTCCAAAAACTGCTTTTCCAATTTTGTGCTTATCTTTCCAAGCATTCACTACTTCTACCACCTTTGCATCTTTAGTTCCTGTAAAGAATAAAGATTCTTCCACATCTTGCTCTGTAGGAGGATCCCTGGAAGCATACCCAAACTGTCGGATGGCCAAAACTGGATTATAATTGATCCCTCCTTTTCTGCCAATCAAAGGCACATTTGGAAAATTTCCGCATCTTGTGACAAGCTCTATTCTCAACAACCGGTGATCAAACCATACAATGTTATCAGCAGTTAAACTCATCAATCTTTTAGACCATTTCGCCACATCTTTGGTTTCCACAAAGGCACCTGTCTGAGGCAAATGTTTGAAAAACCAATGACTCAGCAGTGGAGTGCAACAACTAACAGATCCTCCCCTCCTTTTCTCATTCTTGTAATGCACGGAATGATAAAAATCTCCTAACAAAGTAGGGACTGGATTTTTAAGGACAAAAACTCTCGTTGCTTGCATATCCACAAAGTCTTGCTGATTGGGAAAGAAAACTAGGCCATATATGCAGAGAGCCAGAATGGAATTGTAAACCGTCCAATTTTTAGCACTTGCAGCCTCCTGGGCCCGTCCAGACAGAAATTCTAAATGAAATCCGCTAACTCCATTTTTACTGCTCACACCGCTCTTTATCAATGCCTGATCCATTTGTAAAGCAGCAGCAATTTCTTTTACGCTGGGAGAACTACCAGAGAAGAATGGTATTGCCGACGTGATCGGAATTCCCAAAATAAATGAGAATTCTTCCAGTGTTGGCATCAAAATGTAATTTGAAAAAAGAAAGCACCTCAACGAAGGCTCGTAGAACTGCAGCAGAGTGTGCAAAGCATCATGTTCATACTTGGTGATTGTACGGACCATCCCAACCAAATTCCCGTAGCTCTTCTGAAACCTATCAAGAATACCCGGACCAGCCATATCTATAACTTTGAGCAATGAATCCAAGACAGGATCTGGAAACTTGTAAGACACATTGTTCTTTCTCTCGGCGACGATCTCTGTTGAACCCATGGATTGGAATCAGAAATGTATTATGCACCTGAAAATGACAAACATAACTGTTATGATATGATAATGCAATGCAAAAGGGCATGTGATCAGGTAATCAAGTGTCGGTGTCTGTATTGAACTGTGTGCACTGTGTCTCTGTACTGAGTCTGGCAATATCTGAGATGAACACTTAAATCACTGTCATAGGATACAATGTCTGAAATCATCATAGAATCACAAGTAAGGTAGGTAGGAGGCTGGGTTTCCTGCAAACCTGTAAACATCCCGCCCATGCTCACATGTGGTTCTTAGAAAATAAGGCTTGTCAGCTTCGGAGGTTTGAGAAGCAATAGCACATTCAGCCCGTAGGATACAATGCTATGCCAATCAAAGAGGTCGTCCACTGACTCCCCTTAGAAAATAAAGGTCATCCTATGCAAGTTCCAAAGTGGGCCCTCGGGTGCGAATGGGTTTGCCACAGAATGTGGTCTGCCATTGTCACCACTAGAGAGGGATATTTCCACTAAGGTCCTCATGATCGGTCACTAGAGTCGACAGCTCTCTAGATCTACATCCTGGAATACGCAAGATGCGTATGCCACGACGTGTCCCAAGATAGCCTCGTCTAGCTGTGAATTTCGTGAACACCCAACGCACTCCAAACGGCACGTAGGTCCCACTACTCTCCACTCTAATTCTAAGTGTATACTCAAGCCTGTGTAATGGGCTTATCTCTCAGAAATCCCGCCCGCCAAACAGAAAACAACACAGTCCAGTATAGCATAATATATCATATGAAATGAAAATGCTAAAATACGGTAAATACAATAATGTACAGTAAAGCAGTAAATAACCATACAATAAAATGGTAAATACAACACAACAGTAAACACCCAATGAAAGAAAAGCAGACAAGCGCTAGGATTGACTCACTTAGGGATGGACCAGCAGTAGGTCAACCTTCTATCCCCAGCAGAGTCGCCAGCTGTCGCTCCCGGGATTTTCATCCTAGTATAAACGCGAAAGTGGCACCAAAACAGAGTCGCCAGCAATGTGTATTTATCCCAAGAGAGGGAAAGGAAACACCGCGTAAACCTGAAGGAAGGAAAGAACATGGTCTTGCGACCAAAAGAACTGGGTTCGGGAGTCGGTTACGCGAGAGGAAGGTATTAGCACCCCCTCGCGTCCATCGTACCCGATGGGATCCACGCTTGCTTGTCTCGATCAAAGGGTGTAAAGAAAGGAATACTGAGAAAGAACTGAAAAAGGAAAGGAGAAAGAGAAACAAATGTAGGGAAAATAAAAGAAGTGCTCGCATGGGCCCTACCCCATTGCCTACGTATCTCATCGGGAGCATGAGAATCAGAGCGACGTAGTTCCCCTCACTAGGGATGGATTGTTTGTGTTTTTTAGAGAACGGCTGACGTTCTAGCTCAGGTGTTGCAGGCTCGCTGGTCCGAGTGCGTTACCATCTTGCAAGAGAACGAGTAGAAGCGCGTTCGTACGCTAAGAATGAGTGAAATGAGAAAAGAATTCCCGAAGGAAAGACGTTATTGTTTGTTTTTGTCTTTTAGAAGGAGGTGTTTTGAATTTGTTTGCATACGACAGTGAATCTGGATCTTAGTCATTGGAATATGTACCTTCTCACATTCCAAGATGGAATGGGTAAGAAAGCACACTAAGAGTGAAGAAGACCCCCACACTTAGTTCCAATTGTCAAGGTTCAAACACACTAGCATACTTGTGTTTATTAAGTGTTTTGTTGATTAAGAAATGAAGAAGTGTTTTTTATTATTTGCACCTTCAACAAGTATTGCATTTAAGTCCCTCATACAAGATCAAATGTTTAACACATTGACCCAAGATGGGCTATATGCTATACATTCTAAGATTATAAGAGAAGAC
This sequence comes from Lathyrus tuberosus, assembly GCA_022829125.1. Lineage (NCBI taxonomy): Eukaryota > Viridiplantae > Streptophyta > Magnoliopsida > Fabales > Fabaceae > Lathyrus > Lathyrus tuberosus. Next base: position 6,308,830 of record JALAZF010000249.1, on the reverse strand, counting down.
CCCTTATAACCTTTTCTTTATATGAAAGGCCTAAATGCAATAAATGCCTACCTTTATTATATGTTTTGAATTTTCTTTGAGATGAGAAAAGGGACTCAAGGGAGGATAAAGGTAAAAATCTATATGGACTAAGACTCAATCCTAATTGATTAGTTAAGGGAGTGATCCTAAGGTTTGTGAGGTTTCAACCTAACGTCTAAAGAAAGAATGAATTAAACAATTCACTTCTAAAGTAGAAGATGAATTGTAATTCACAAAGGGAAAGTGATGAGTTATTAAAAGAAAGCACATAAGTGCTTAACAAAACATGGAATTGTAAAAGAGAAAGGATAGAAGTTGAATGTGGATTCCTTATCCACACTCAATTGAAACTTACCAAAGCCCCTACATGGTTAGCACAATCACTTACAAGTAAAGTAAGAAAATATAATGAACAAATCAAATTCAAACAAGTTGACAAACAAAGTGAAATGAGATTAAATGCTATACATGCTTCCAAGTCAGAATGTAACTCATATTTACACAACCTAATGTTATCCTAAATGAGCATACCAAATCATGCAAACAAAATCTCAATCCAACAAGAAGCAAAGAAGAAAAGGTGAAGTGATGTGAATGTGGTTCATACTTGTGAAACAAGTGACTTAAGGTGCAAGATAAACATCAAACATGCAAAGATGAAACCCAAATGTCACAATCAGAAGTCAATTAACATGCTATACATCCTCAAACAAAACCACAACTCATGGCACAAGTGCCTTCATGATCAAGCAAACCAAACATGAGGCATGCATTCACAAAATGAACAAGTTAAACTTCATGCTTCAAACAAATAGCAAACATGCTTCAAAAATTATGACTTTCACCAATCAAACACCTTAAACACATGCCATTAACATATCAAGTCCACAAGCAATAAATCAGAACCAAAGTCACTCAAAAATTAGGTCAAAGTCTCATGGAAGTTTCATGCATTCATGCTCAAAGCAACACATCAAAAGTCATCCAAAAAAGACTTAAAAATCATCTCATAAATCTCAAACATACCTCAACATATTGTGACCACAATGCAAAAAGAAAGGCATCAAAATCATTTTTTATGATCAAGAACAAAAATGCACAAAATCATATGTCACATTAAGTATGCATACAAATGGAAATTCAAAAGAAATAATGGAACAGGGGCAAAATGGTCATAAAATCAGAAAATAAAATCATAGAAAATTTCCTAAATGTTTTAAGAATACACATGAATTTTTGTAGAATTTTCCAATATGTTTTGGTATTTTTAAAAATTAGAAATCAAACGTGTAGAGAGAAATAAAAATGAAAAATGAATGCAAAATGCAAGGGGGTGCAAACATAGCAATTAGACAGTGTAAATGCATTGGGCTTCAAAACAGGAGGGTGCAAATATCAATCTGGATAAGTCCAAGTCTGCGCGCCAAACACAATAACAAAAATGCACCTGCAGTCAACAATCTTGACCCACTCACAACCATTAGATCAATTCAAAGTCAAGTCAAAGTCAAAGTACACAGAATCAATGCACGTGCGTGAGGACACACACTCACTACCATGCACTACACCACACCACGCTTAAGTGACTTCAGAATTTTGGCACATGACATGCACATGTCTTTTAATGCGTTGGCACGTTCTCAGTCACACGATCAAAAAAAAATGGACGAACGAGATTAAAACGCACACAAACCCTAGTATCAACTCACCGGCCGGAGAGGGACCTCCGGTCACCTTCTCCGGCCACTCTCCGGCGCTGCAACCAACCAAACAATCCAGAAATTTATGCAATGCACATCAAAATGTTCAGGAAGTCACGTAGAGCATGAATCTAGGATTAGTTTTCATAAACAACACACAAACAGAGAGAATCGAAGCAATGAAATTAGCCCTAGGTTTTGGATCTAAGCTTCTAAGAAGCTCTATCAACTAGCCAGATGGAGGAGTGCTCTTAGTGAGCTCAAATCATCACAACACGAGCTAGACAGAATGTAAATCGTGCCAAGAAAGTTTAGGATATTGAAACCTGAAAATGTAGGAAACTGTAGTTGAAAGAGAACCAGAGAAATGTGCTTCCTCTTTGATCTTCAACTGGCCAAATAAAGGCTCACAAATCCTTGCAAATGTTGATGAAATTCAATATGCAGTGGAAGACACTTCAATCTCTTCAATGCTACCAAGCTTCAATGTGTTCCAATGCTGTGTGATGTTGAGGCTTGAAGATGGATTCAGATGTAGATGATGATGAAATCGTGTGAGAGGGAGAGAAGCTTCAGAGAGAGAGAGCTTGCGAATTTCAGAGGAAAAATGAGAATGAAGTGTAGTTGAGTGAGAGTGTGAAAATGAAGTTGAAAACTGAATTGTGAAGTGAAGTTTGAATTTATATCATGAATTAACCATGGTTTAGTGAGTTGGTTAATTGAGTTGAGTGGGTTAAACTGAGTCATCCCTAACTAACTGAGTCAAGTTAGTTAGGGAGAGCAGTGCTATGGTGAAGATGGCTCATGGTGAGATATGGTGGGAGCCAGGAGAAAGTGAATTGGCACGGCTTTTGTAGGTGAAACTTGCTCAGCAAGTTGTTCTTTCTATTTTTATGTAATGCACGTGCTCATGTGCATGGACATGTGATGAATGTTTGGTTAAATGAAGAAAGAGTTGGAGAGTGAGCAATGCACGGGCAAACTGAGACCACAACAACAACATTCATTTTTCTGGTTTTTTGTGACAGTTTGGAAATAATGCAAACATGGATGTTTAATGGTGATTTTCTCTTGGCATCGTGGACGATCTAATGAGTTCTTGGAGACGTTGGAAAGAGGGGATGTAATAGGACAACTTTGATATGAAAATTGAATTGAAATGGGGTTTGGAGTAAGTTGCAAAATGACTTATAACACATAAGCTTGAGACTGGTATGAGGGCGTGGCAAAGGTTGGTTGACAAGGTAACATGGCACCTAGGTTCTCAGCATGATCATAGCACATTGGACTCAACATAACTTCTTGACCTTTGATCAAATGAAAAAAACATGAACACCAATCTTAAAGATCTCACATAGAGGAACAATTTTGATGTTGAAAGATTTTTCATTTGAGGCCTTTAACCATGAGAAAAATGAGTGGACATTAGGCCCACCACATGTTTGTTAAAATGACCGCGCGCGTGCCCTGAAAATCTTGGTCATGACCTAGTTTTGAACCTACTTTCCTCCAACTTTGATCAATCATATCTCTCTCAATTTTTATCCAATGGAGATGTTCTACACATGGATTTGAAGCTTAAAACAAGACCTTTCATTGAGGCAGAGTGGAATTTTCATTTGGTGCTCCAAATTTAAATGGCCTTGGTTCAAATTCTGATGCAAAATGGCCAAAACTTGCTATTTTTAGTAACCCTACTTCATCCAAAAATGGCAACTTTCCACATCTTGATTTTTTCATGATTCCTTTGGAGTTTCTTGATCAAATTTTGTACATTGGACATATGTAACATGAATTTCATGAATTTGGCCTCAAAAAGTCAAGAGTTGACTTTTTCCTCTGATTATTTGACTTTCCCCCAATTTCTCTGATTCTTGATCTTTCTTCCAATTGAACTACTTCTAAAACCAATTGAGATGCAATTTTACACATACATACACTTAGGGACATATGGAATACCATGACAACAAGTTTTGTCCAAAAAATCAGAGATTCCCTGATTTAACTGGAAACCCTAATTTTGGCCCCCTCTGGTTAGGAGGTAAAAGTGCAGTCTTCAATTTCCAATTCCTCAGGGTATGTTGTGTATCCTCTTAAAGGATGATGAGAAATGCCACTTGGGAATGATTTTGAATCAATGAGCTATCTCTTTTGAGGGTTTTCCTTCAATTTTTGGACTTCTTGCATAGTGTAGGATGTAATGCTTCAATCTCCCATTGTATCTCTTATCCTTGAGGTTGTGGATGATCAATTGAGATGGTATGAGACATGAAAGACCTCTTGGCTTGCCTTGAGGGCATTTGATTGACCTTTTGTGCTTTGAATGATCCCTTGATTGTCCACCTTCCACCTGATCACATGCCCTGATGGTAAGAAGGATGCCATGCTTCATTTTTCTATGTTAAATGCAATGCAATGCTAATGAGATGGATATGATATGATAAATGATAATGCCATGCTATGATGCCAAAAGGGAAGAGCAAATTTTGGGGTATTACATCAACGTCTGAATTCCTATGAGCTTGAGGAGCAGTGAGGGCTTCTTTCTGATACCCTGGGGATCATTTTGCAATAGGTTTGGAGCGAACAAAGCATTGTTGCTCTTGTAGGAAAAATTAGGATGGTTCCTCCAGCCATGATTATAAGTGTTTGAGTACGGGTTTCCTTGGGCGTAGTTTATTTGTTCAATAAGAATACCAGCCAACAGATGACATTCGACATTACTGTGCCCAGAGGTTCCACATAACTCGCAGTTGGGTGTCACAGCAGCCATGGTGGCTGCTGGAGTTACTGTCAAACTCTCAATCTTTTGAGTAAGTGCATCCACTTTAGCACTGAGACGGTCTAGGATATTAACTTCGTACATTCCGCTCTTTGTAGCAGGTTTCTCTGTAGGAGTCCGCTCACCTCCCCATTGGAAGTGGTTATGAGCCATGTTTTCAATGAGTTGATAGGTGTCTTCATAAGGTTTGTCCATTAGAGCGCCGCCAGCTGCAACGTTCAAGTTCAGCTTGGTGTTATATAGAAGACCATTGTAGAAGGTATGAATTATCAACCATTGTTCAAGTCTATGATGCGGACAGAGCCTCAGCATGTCCTTGTATCTTTCCCAAGCATCGAAAAGAGATTCATTGTCTTTTTGCCTAAATCTGTTGATTTGGGCTCTTAGAATAGCAGTTTGCTAGGTGGAAAGTATCGGGCTAAGAAGACTTTCTTCAACTCGTCCCACGTAGTGATAGAGTTGGATGGTAGAGACTGGAGCCAAGCTCTAGCTCTATCTCTTAAAGAGAAAGGAAAAAGACGTAGTCTTATGGCTTCATTACTAACACTATTTGCTTTTACGGTGTCAGCGTACTGCATAAACATTGATAAATGAAGGTTAGGGTCGTTCGTAGGGCAACAATGCTATTATGTGGTTCATCTTGTGATGGAAGGACATAGTCCTTAAGAGGACGGTTCAGTGGATTTTCATCCATAGGAATTCTTAGTTCTGGAAAAGGAATTTCAAGTTCAAGAAGATTGTATTTTATCCGAAATTCATTGATTTGGCGTCTTAAATTAATAAAACGCTTGATATTGTCAATCGGCTGCTCTAACTGTTCGCCTTGATAGCGAGTGTTTTGCATACAATTGATAAATTTAAACGGGAAATTGTTTCCTTAGTCTATATTATGCAACAACGAAATCACAATATTGACTAAATTAGTCCCCAACAACGGCGCCAAAAACTTGATCACCACCTTACGAGTCTATCGGATGATCTAACTGCAAGTATACAGTCTATCGTGTAGTTTTAAAAGATATCGAACCCACGGGGACTAATAATCAATCTACTATTATTGATTGATGCTATGTAAATCTAAGGCTAGTAATTAAAAGAGTTCGAACAGGAATAAAACATAAATTACTGAAGGTTTAAAAATATGTTAATTAAGAGAGGCCGGAATATGGATTTCGTGTTCCTCAGGGACTCTGTAAATCATAGGCGTTAAATTATAGTTAAAATACGTTCAGTAGAAAATATAAGTTTAAAGACTCTGTCTCACACTCTCGCGCTATTGACTAAAGCCACACTCCCTAACCATGAGATTTTGCTCTCGCTCGCCCATTTTAATTAAGAAGCGTATTTTGAAAACTAATTAGATCATAATCGATACCTAAAGTTCTCTCGCTGTATTTAGGATCGATGCCTAGTTTCCACTATCTGGTTCAATCCTCACACTCTCGTGCTATCGGCTTGAACCTTAATTTGATTTTCACTCTCGTGACAAAACATTAAGACTTAGACTTGGAAACTAAAACCAAAACATAATTTATTATCGTTTCGCACCTAATTTCATTACCGAGTCCTGTCGGCAATGTCGGTCCTCATATACCAGTCTCAGTTAGTTTAGCTAGACATTAAATTGAACAAAAACAACTTAAACACGGTATTTAAATATAAGGACATCATATCATTAAAGTAAAGGAATGCAATAAAGTAATAATTAAAGCAATGCTGATAAAAACCTGTAAGTCAAAATAAAACGCGGGAACTTGAAGTAACAATGAAAATGCTTCGATTAATGTCGGCAGGCTTATTGATCCAAAAGTACAAGAATAAAGAGAAAAACAGAATTTGTGACAATCTCTCAATGCGAGCGATTGTCACTTTTAATGGTAATATATGCCAAAGACTAAAAAATAAAAATAGAAGAGCTTCCGCACTATCTTGGATACCCAGAACTATGGAAAATCTGACTTATATAGAGGTCTTGAGCCAGAAAAACTGTTCCTTCATCGTGTATGGAAGTTGAGATAAAGTAGGAAAGTGGGAGAGAGAGAGAGAGAGTCTAATCAGAATCCATGTTTTTCTGTTACTGCGTGATAATGGCGACCGCCATTAGGCCAATGGTGAACGTCATTTGGTCAATTACTAAATAACATGGACTGGGTACATGGGGGACGCCATTAGGGTAATGGTGAACGCCATGTACCAGAAGTGTCATTTTTCTGCACTTTCTTCTGCTCTTCCGCTCCTTTCCAGTTTCTTCACGCAGTAGCTCCATAACTTATTAAAACCTGAAATGCAAACAGAATACGACATAAAAGCGACAAAACATAATAAAATAACATCAAATAACATGTGTTACATGTCTAAAAACATGATACGTTTTCACGTTATCACCCTCAACATATCATCCTACCAGAGCAAAAACACCCAAGAACACAAATAACACTAGCCTTTCCTCCTACCATAGCCAAAACACTCAAACAACAAAACAATCGTTTCAACCCTACTCCATTGAATTTTTCACACCAATGCCCCCCTTCAATCGTCCAGGCCGTACACCAATAACCCCATCAACATATCCCAACTACTCTGACATGGGTCGCAAGACTTCTTAGAAATGCAAGAATTTCTTAGGGATTATAGTGATGTTCCCGAGACCTCAAATCCTCAAACACTTGGGGCAAATCAACAATGAGTACAACGAGTTAGGTAGCTAGGGGGTATGAAACATGTGGCCGATGTGACCAACCTGGTCGTCATCATTAATGTTTGTAAAAGTATTTTAAATTAAATATTAATGTTTATTACTTATGTTTAAAAAATCACAATACACACCGGCACATGATGAATTGGAGCCACATTTGAAAAGGTATACACTGGAGCCAATTGGGTTGGTAACACCATATGCAATCACTAATCCAATTGGCACCACTATTCGAAAAGTAGGCGAAGTCACCAATTCGACTGGCACCACCATTTCGTTCCAATTTTTTTTTGTTTAAAAGTGAGGTAAATTGATTTTTTTTTTTTGAAATATGAGTTATTTTGAAAATGATGCGCTTCGAGCACGCTAACGTGTCCGTCGAATAAAGACTGCAAGTATACAGCTGTTCGTGTAGTTTTAAATAAGGTTGTCAAACCCACAGGGAAGGGATAATCAAACTAATGCAATCTATTATTGCAGTGTAAAGCTAAGGCTGAGGATTAACAGGTTTTAAACGGAAAGAAAGAACTACTAATTCTATAGGTTTTAAGAAATAACTATAAAAACGAGTCCGGAATATGGATTCCGCGCACCTAAAGGATTTGTAGAAGTCGGGTGCTAATTATGACTGAACTTCATTCCGTATAAACTACTAACTTAAAGACTCCGTCTCACATTCTCGCGCTATCGACAAGAACCACATCTTTCAACCACTGGATTTTGCTCTCGCTCACCCGTTTTAATTTAAAAGCTTATTTTGAAAGTTAATGAAATTCTAAACGATGCCTAAAGCGCTCACGCTGTTTTTAGGATCGATGCCTAGTTTCTACTATCAGTTCATCCCTCACACTCTCGCGCTATCGGTCCGAACTTAGTATATTCCTCTCTCTCTCTCTCTCTCTCTCTCTCGTGTCGGAATAATAAGACATGAAAATTAGAAACAAAGACCAAACTAACATACATTCAAATAATTTCGCACCTAAGTTTTCTATGGAGTCCCATCGGGAACGACGGTCCTCATACGCCGAACTCAAATAAATTTAACAAAACATGGTATTTTTTATCGCAAACATGTTAACGGTAATTGAAATTAAAAGTAACATTGCATGCAAAATAAAATGAATTCAATTGCAAAGTAAAAATAAGAATTAACCTGTAAAGTAAAAATACGGAATTGTATTGCAAATAATGCCGGCAGGCTTGTTCGGAATCAAAAATACAGCAACGGAAAGAAAATTATAATGAAATTGCGACAAAATTCCTCGATGTGAGTAATTGCCGCTTTGAAAGTGAATATATGCCTAAAAATCTAAACGGAATTTCGAGAGAGCTTCCGCGCGTAAATTGGGTGTTTGGAACATGACCAGAGGGTCCTATATATAGAAAAAGTCCATATGAAAATTGTCCAGGTCGTGCTCTTGAGTGGAGGGAAAAGAGGAGTGGGAATAACTGCCCAAAACAGTTGTAGAATTTGAATTCTGCAACTGCACTGCTATGGCGAGCGCCACCAGGCCATGGCGAACGCCATGGTCTTTATTCGCTTAAATACGTGGCATGTTGATGTATAGCGAACGCCATATAGCCATGGCGAACGCCATATCAGCAAAAGTGTAGATTTTCTTCTTTTTTGCTGAATTTTCCTTTCCTTTCACTCTTTTCCCGCTTTTCTCCCAATTCCGCAACAGATGAAGCTGTCAGCTGCAAAACACACAAAACATAGTAAAATGCAAATAAAACTCGAATAAAAACAGAAGAATCATATGCACAATGAGCCAAAAAATACGATACGATTTCTCGTTATCAGAAAATAAATTTGAAAAAGTAGATTATTTGGATTAAAAATTCTCGATAACATTCAAATTTCACGAATTGATATTTTCTAGTGAAAAAAACCCAACAATCCCCTAAATCAATATGAAAAACATTTAAATCATTTATTCCTTTACAAAAACTATTAGTTTTTTTATTCCACAAGAATAAGCCTAAAATCTATTAAACTAACACTCATAGGTTTGATGCATCCCCCACCCCCCACAAATACACAAACCACAAACAAAACATGTCATACACCTAACCATAATACCAAAAACGTCCCCCATGCCATCACTAACAAGATGACTATTATCAAGACACCCAAAATACATATGCCCCCAACATATCATCCTACCAAGAAACATATAACACCAACCTTTCCTTTTACCATAGCCAAAACGCCCAAACAACACAACAACCATATGGCTATCAAACAACATAACAACCATTTTAGCCTTTCTCCAATGAATCGTTCACACCAATGTTTGACATAAATCTGAATATGTCATTTCTCGTGCACACAAACTATTTGACATAAATTCCAAACTCCAATTATGTTTTATTATAACTTTGATGCCATCTTTTTATTATAGAGTGAAAATGATAATAATTAATATAATAAATTTTGCTCTAACCTAAATCCTTATTTCTCTCTATTTTTGCTTGTAATAATCTTCTGTGTATGGGTGTTGGTAGGTAAAGAGTAAAGGAGATATGAACCCACTAAAAATGAATTTTGGGTTCTAGACAAGGTTCCTAGAGTCATGGACATTATTCAAAATTTCAACACAATAATTGGCTAGCCACACCATGATGAAAATTCCAAATAGATCTACTCTAGGTGGAGTCTTCGTATTGTCCTAGTTAGGTGTGCACTCTCAGGCTAATACTACATAATCTTCGACCCTAATAATAGGTTTTTTTTTTTAATTCTAGACAAGATTCTTATAGTCATGGACCTCGTTCAAAATTTCAGTACAATAATGGGCTAGCCACACCATAATGAAAATTCCAAATAGATATACTATAAGTGAAGTCTTCGTATTGCCTTAGTGATGTGTACACCCCCAGGCCAATACTATGCAATCTAGGATATTAAGCTTAAGGTTTTTCAAAGCTCGGGCATAGAGCTTCACTCAGACAACATTTTCCAATCCCACAGATGAATATATACAGAAATAAATAAAGTATCATAATCACGCGAGATAAATGAGAAAACATGAGAACACTAGAAGAATATAAACAAAGCTAACATTCACCGCAATGCCAACTAAACTAGGCTTGACTATATAATAAACCATTCCCCAGCAGAGTCGGCATCAGTCGCGGCGTGAAAAACACATGAGCGTACAAACGCTTGAAATAACAACAGAGTCGCCACCGAAGTTTATTTTTTAAAGGGAAAACATCGATACAACCCTAAAAGAACAAAAATATGGTTGTCGCAACCGAATTCAAGTTCGGGAGTCAGTTATGTGTGGGGAAGGTATTAGCACCCCACACTTCCATTGTACTCAAGGGGAACCGTTTAATTAACTTTTCGAATATGAGTGTTAGCGTAAGTTATTTGATTTCTTCTAATTATTAAAAAATTTTAAGTGAAAAGAAAAGGACTAAAAACTAATTTTTTTATTAGGGTGCTTGACGGGATGTTGAATCTCGCTCCTACGTATCCACAGGCACGATTGAGAACTCAAAGCTATGTAGTTATTTGTGAAAAGAACTAAAAATGCTTTTTTTATGGTGCTTGACAAGATTGTGAATCTTGCTCCTACGTATCCCTAGGTGCGATGGGGAATTCAAAGCTACATATTTCTTTATAACAAATGTTTTTTGGTTGGTTGGTTTTGGTGAACAATGTTTAGGTCGCATTCAAGAGGTTAAACATTGCTTGTTTCTCGTGCATGGGAGGGCGAAGCGTTTGATTGTATACCGCGTCGAAATGGATCCTGTTTGATCGTATTTGATCAGTTAAGCAATGCTTATTGCTCGCGCATAGGAGTTTGAAGCGTTTGTTTGTATATTGCGTCGGAATGGATAAAACATTGTCGTTTATGAAAAGTTTGCAATTGCATTGAGGCAAAAAAAAGATTTGATTGGTTGAGATTGTAGTCGACCAATACTCGAGCAATGAAGCGTACGCCAACCACTCGTTTATTCAAGGAGCAGAATGATGTGCATCCCTCATTCCCTTTTTGTCCAAGTTTGGAATTTTAAAAATATTGGTAGAAGGCGAATATTCGAAGCAGGGAGGCGAATGACACCCACTCGTTTATTCAAAGAATAAAAGGATGTGCATCCCCCATTCCCTTTTCACCCAAGTTTGATTAAAGGGTTTTATTCGGAAGACGAATATTTGAACATTGAAATGTACACCGACCACTTGTTTATTCGAGGAGAAGAAATATATGCATCCCCCATTCCCTTTGCAATCGGTTTTATTGAGAAAAAGATTTTGAAGACAAAATTTAAAAGTAATTGATTTAATTATGAAAAATAGTTTGATTTGATTGATTCAGAAGACAAAAATTTGAGCAATAAAGCGTACGCCAACCACTCGTTTATTCGAGTAGCAGAAGGATGTGCATCCCCCATTCCCCTTTTAACTGGTTTTAGTTAAGGAAAAAAGTTTTTTGTTCAAGTTATGGAAGATAATTTGGTTGAATTAAGAAAATACTTTTTTTTTATTAAAATGACTTGATGTTGATCAATTTGTGAAAAGTGATTATATTTTTGACTTGAAAATGATTTTTGATGTTTGATTTTACATTGAAAATAAGTTTGATTACTTATTGAGTTAAAAATATAGATCTTATTCACTTATTAATAAATTAATCAAATAATGACCCAAATAATACCAATAATCAAATAATAAAATTAAATGAAAAAGGGGTGCATGGATTCACATGAGAGATTGAAACAAAAATAAAGTAAGGGACTTGAGGCCCAACAAAACAAAAAAGGAACAAGGATATGAAACCAACAAAGGGGGTGGCGCACTGGCCCAACAGGGGAGGCCCACCTCTCAAATGTCTCACGCCAACAGGGGGTGAGACTGAATGGGGCGTGTGAATTAGAAAAGGGCTAGGGCTTAAACACTCAGAGTCCCATAAGTCCAAATCCAAGGGAGAAACATGCCAGACACACGTGGCCATTTGATTGTGATCAGATGGCCCTAATTTAATCTCCAGATCAAACTAACTAGGGCCATCAAATTAGCATACCAAGGGGTCAACTTATGATCAAAGGGTCAAAGGGAAAACTCTATGGTGGTGCTTTCTGTCTAGGTCCCCTTGAGCCATGATCCAAGGGCTCTGATGGTGCCACATGGCCATCAGAGGCAAAAATAATGCTTGAACAAAAGAGAGGAACCACACTCCCTCCTCATTTCGTTCATTTCTCTCTCTATCTCTCTCTCTCTCTCCATCTCTCTCTCTCTCTCTCTCTCTCTCTCTCTATCTCTCTCTAACAAACAAAATCAAATCATACTCTACTTTCTCTCTAATATTTACCGCACCATCTTACCCAGAAAAAGATGAATATCCACATGAACACTCAAGAACATGATGAATGTTCTTGAGTGCAAACCCAGAAAAGACCAAAACGTACCCAAATCCGAAACCCTTCAACACAAAACCTACTTTATCTGGCTTTCTAAATACAAATCTGAAGTCAAAATTCACAAACAAACAACAAAACATACCTATTCAAACATAAACCCTAACTTACAAAAAATGTCTGATCCACATAGATTAACAACAATTAGAAATAATTAATTTAGGGAAAATAATAACCACATGCTCAACAACATGAAACGAGAAGACAAACGCAGAAAAAAATAATGAGAGATACCAAATCAAAGTAAGCTACTCCGACGAGTAAGATTTCCAGGTGAGGCGATTTACTTCTTTTCACGTTTTCTCTCGCTTCTTTCTTCTTCTTCTACTACTTCTAGCTCCTTTTTTTCTCATTCATTCATTCTTCAAATTCTTGCGTGGATTGTATGTTACTGCTAGTGATGTTGCTTGGATGAGGCTTAACTGAGTTCAATCAGATCTCCAAGAAGAAGCTCTAATTGTTGTAGAAGTATAACTTTAGGTGAAAGGTTTGGATTCAAAGGTTGCTGCAGTTTTTTCTCTCTCACAGTGTGAAATTGGTTCCCATTTTTATGCAATTGGTGGCTTTGATTATATAGGGTAAGATTAGGTTTAGGATGTAAGTGTGTGGGATTTGATCAAGTGTGTGAAAAGTGAGTGAAATTCGTGTGAGATGTAAAGATATTTTGATGTGTTTGTGTGAGTTTGTTATGTAGTGTGTGAGGGGTGAAAAATTAGGAGGGAAATTGAAGATTTGTTGTTGATTTTTTGGAGAGTGGGATGCAAACTCAAGTAATTAGTTATTGCTTAAGCCATGTGCACAACTTGTATTCGCTCTCTTTGTAACAATCTTTCAAATTGAAATGAAATGCAATTGGATTCAAATTATGTTTTTCAATTGTATTCATTTTTGTTAATTTGTTAATTTGCATTTGCACTTTCATGTGGATTTGACATCAAAATAGTGTGGTAATTGTAGTAGTGACCAAACCTTGTAACTTGCAAATTCAAATTGCAAACTGTTTTGGTTAACTTTGTTGTCTTCAATTTGAACTGATGACAAATGAAAAATGTGTGAACGATCTTGGTGCCATAAAAATGAAGTTTAAGTTCAAAGTTAATTTTGGTCACTTTGCTTTTGTTGACTTTTACGAAATACATATTATGAGGTGCAAATTGAAAAGTTATGGATGAGATGTATGATGAATGAACTTAGAAAGAAGGGTAAATTGAATTTCAAATAAACCCAAGGTTGGCATTGGTTGGCTTAAATGAATTATGACCAAGAAGTAATGCATAAATGATCAAACTAAACTTGGCAAAAACAAATGGTGAAATATGCAAATGCTTTAATGGAATGAATGAAATAAACAAAAGATTTGAGGCAAAATTTAGGGTACAACAACCATGACTAGTAAGAAACAGAAACAACTGAAAAAGGTGGAGAAAGAAAGTGTTACCTTGCGAGAATTACATAGTTTGAATCAAATGGACAAAGGCAAAATCACCAAAAACCCATAAACATTACCTAAGCGCGAGAGTAAAGGTTAAAGGAAACAAACAACAAATCACTTGCAAAACACAAGTTATAGGGAGAAACAAAGACACAAAGCTTTGTTGCAAAAGGAACAAAAGAGCGACTTATGGCGATCAATCCTTTTTTATATGTAACCAAGAAGTGCATATCTACGACTAAAATTTAAAAGAGTACAAAAAGGTATAATCAACAACTTAAAATTAGCCTCGATTCCATAACGATACTTGAGTGCACTCAACTGCTATAACGACGTTATCACTCCCTACTAAAAGAGCATAGAGCCACGTAGAGATGTTAAACTTCAAACAATTTTAATTACAAGACAAACATTTAATGTGCGTGTTTTCAATGTTACCTACTCCCACCAACATCTCTTTGTCCCTGTCTCCAAGATAGGGACCTTGTCCAGACATAACGAGACGACGAAAAATATCAGTCTAAAGGTCGGTCTCAAAACTTCCATCATAATCCTAAATTCATATATGGTAGCTAGGCCTTGGTGGACAACTGCTTTAGGTCAGCGAAACAACCTAACAAGATCGACCTAATCCAAACTATCCTCGTAGGAGAGCGATGACCAATTAGACTTTTGCGTGAGGACCACACACCAGATTCAAATTACTTGCTCATCATCAACCATAAAATCTAATCTGATAGTCTTCTACATTCCACACAGTGTCAATCGAGCAGTTTTAACCACCAAATATATATAAGTCTGTTTACGCACCATAACAAGTATTTTTCATTCACTCTTACAAAGTTTTCACTTCTCTAATCTCACATATTTAAACGTTGGAATGTCAACCGTTCAAGCACACCCATATCACCGTATTAAAGATCATCAACGCCATATCGAAAAACTTTTCATCTAGACTTTATCAATTTTAAAGTGCTTAATATATTATTACTATGTATATGCGATACACACAAAACACATACCTATACTAATCGATTACAATATTATAAATGTTATGAATAATTGGATGATTTATCTCCCAATAACTTCTTTCCTTATTTAATCAATTTGTATTTATTATAATGTTTATATGATGTCCTATAAATAGGACCAATCTCATTGTATACGTGAGACGAACGAAATAATATATAATCATTCTAATCTTTCTCTCTTCTATTTTATATTCTTTCTCCTTATTTTATAACACGTTATCAGCAGAAACTCTACCATATGAATATTAACTAATTGTCTAAGAAGTGATATAAATAATTTGATAATGAAGGTCTGACTATATGAAGCTCCAAGATTTAGAAGGTAACATTATTATTTTTTGTTTTGTAATATATATTTCTAATTCTACCTATTATGTATTGATATATTGATTAGAAGAAAAAAAAATCAACAATGATTTTCATGAATCCCAGAAGGATTGGATGAATAATGTTAAAATATCTCTGAAAGACTATAAAATAATGTGTTTGTTATATAGTTCTTGAAGAACTTAACAAATATCCTTGAAGGATAGAAAAATAATAATTTATTATATAGTTCCTGAAGAACGTATCAAACATCGATGAAGGATAGCAAAATAATAATTTATTATAGAGTTATCGAAGAACTAATCAAGATCCCAGAATGATAGAAATGTAATAATTTATATAGTTCTTGAAGAAATTATATTGCATCTCTGGAGGATTGCACGAAAAGTGTTTATCTTTATTTTTGTTTGAAGATCTATGATCTTCCTCTCGAAAAAATTATATATATTATAAAGGATTCCTAGAGGATTGTTCAAAAAATGAATTACTTTTATTCATTCATCAAAGAAGGGTTATCCCTTGATGATTGATAAAAAAATGATTATTCTATCTTCATTGATCATAAAAGTATCAATGACGATTTTCATAGATCTTAGAAAAATTGACAATCACAGAATGATTGCATGAATAATATTAATAATAGTAAATTTATTAAGATCGAAAAATATATATTTTATACAAATTATTTTTTATTTACTATAGATTGAAACAAATTAGAAGGATAAAATCATATGTATTATGGTAAACCAGATGTTTACAAATCACACTTAAGTGTGTTGTTGGCAAAATCGGTTGGGTCATCTCAAATGTATTATAATGTGAGAACTAGTTTTGAAGAACCAGAAATTTCTTCAATCCAATAAAATTTGTGTGTTCCTAAAGGAAAATTTGAGAAATTGAGTTTTTATGACATTAATTGTTACATCGACTAAAAGATCGTGCATATGTCTATTCACAACTAGAAGTTTGTGAAATTATTTTCTCACCTAATTAGACTAAGATCTTGTTTTCTGGATTTTTCAGAATTTCCTTGATAAGTATCACATATATTACTAAAATTAATATTGAACATGTTGAAGGAGATGCTCATACAAAAAATGGACTTGAAGATCCATTCTTTAGACGTCTAAAGTTAGTTATATAGTTGATACTTGTGAGATCATCAATTCTAAATTAGATATTTGAAACACACAAAGTATGACATTAAGATATTTATTCGCATTAAGCCAACAAGTTAATATAAGATGATTCTCCCCTTAACTTACAAATTATTTTAGGTTAATAACCTATTATATCTCATCTAAGTAAACTTTTGGATGTGTTGTAATTATTCAATTTCTCCAATTTAGTACGATAATATGAGTTTTGAAAGAATTTTGAGAAAAGGTATTTTATATGAATCCCGTACTTGAGGATATACCTTGATCCAATAAGTGAATACTTATTTGAAGCCCAGTAGGCTGATTATCAATTTATAAATTAATTTTCTCAATACTAGGGGAGAGAACAAGCAGCACAAAGTGTGAACTAGAAGTTCAAATGAACAATTTGAAATAAAATATTATTATATCATTTTGATCCTCGAAGTTCAAAACACATTTCATTTGCAAAGTTTATGAAACAAATTATTAGCTGCTAATATTCCACTCAAAGTGGATTCTCATATTGGACAATATAATATTGTAAATGAGTTATAGCCGCGCCTCAAGCGTGGTTGAAAAGTCGGTTCCTATGTTAAAAGTTCTCTACTAAGAAAAGAAACTAAAGTTAAAAATGACCCAAATGAGGATATGAAAACTCTAAGACCACTTTGACATGGTTTAATTTTGAGTTCCTGAAGAACTAACCAGGTACCTGAAATTTATGAAAATTAAGAGATCTCGATAAGTTATGTCATGAATGGAATATGATGGAACCAAAATAAAGTAAATATTGACAATCTCTTTGTGTATAATAGCGCTAAAGAAGATAAATGATAACGAGGATCATGAGTCAAAGTCTATCATAGATTGTAGACAAAGTGAGAATTGACCAATATAAACATATTCAATTGAAGAAAAATTAAACTCACTTTACAAGTGACTCGATTTTGGACCTGTAGTTCGAACACCTCAAGATGTGAAACCAATTGAATATAAATGAGTTTTTGTGAAAAAAACAAAATAAGAATGGTATAAAGCTTGATTTGTTGCTCAAGAATTTTCACAAAGACCTAAAATTTATTTTGATGAAACATATCCACCTGTAGTGGATGCAATTCAATTTTTGATATTTAATTAGGTTTGTAGCACATGAAGAGCTCAATTTACACATGATGGATGTTGTAACAGCTTATCTGTATGGTTCACTTGATAGTAAAATTTATATGAAACTCCCTGAAGGGTTCAATATACCAGATGCACACAACTTCGAATCTTGAGAAAGCTACTCCATAAGATTTAACAAATCTCTCTATGGGCTGAAACAATCTGGACGAATGTGGTATAATCGTCTCAGTGAATATTTGCTTAGAGAAGGATATACAAATAACTCCATTTGTCCTTGTATTTTTATAAAAAGACCAGGAAAAGAATTTGCAATAATAGTTGTATATGTGGATGACATAAATATTATTGGAACTCCTGAAGAGCTTAAAAAAACTATGAATTGTTTAAAGAAAGAGTTTGAGATGAAGGTCTTAGGAAAGACAAAATTATGTCTAGGTTTGCAAATTGAACATTTGGACAAAGGAATATTTGTACATCAAGAAAGCTATATAGAAAAGGTGTTAAAACACTTATATGTAGACAAATGTCACCCGTTGTCTACTCCAATGGTTGTTAGATCATTAGATGTGGAGAAAGATCCTTTCAGACCTCAAGAAAATGATGAAGAATTGCTTGGTCCTGAAGTACCATATCTCAGTGCAATTGGAGCACTAATGTACCTTGCTTGGTCTTGATATATCATTTGCTGTCAATCTATTAGCAAAATATAGTTCTTTACCTACACGAAGACATTGGAACGGAGTCAAACATATACTCCGTTACCTTAGAGGTACAATAGACATGGGTTTGTTTTATAGCAAAGTATCCAGATTTGAATTAACAGGTTATGCAGATGCAGGTTACTTGTCAGACCCTCATAATGGTAGATCACAAACATGTTATTTGTTTACATGTGAGGGTACAACTATTTCATGGAGATCAGTCAAACAAACCATAACAGCAACATCATCTAATCATGCAGAACTTTTAGCACTACATGAGGCAAGTCGAGAATGCGTTTGGTTGAGATCCTTAATCCAACACATACAAAATACTTGTGGTTTGTCTTCAGGAAAAATAAATACGACGACCATATATGAAGATAATACTGCATGCATCACTCAATTGAAAGATGATTACATTAAAGGAGACCGAACAAAACATATCTCTCCAAAGTTCTTTTTTCACTCATGATCTTCAGAAGAACGGTGATATAAACATCTAACAAATTCGTTCATGTGACAATTTTGCAGACCTTTTCACAAAGTCATTCCCAAGTAGTACTTTTAATCAACTAGTACAAAAGATTGGTCTTCATCATCGAAGAAATAATCGTTCAGCTGAGGGGAAGAAATAAATTTGTTTTAAAAGGATATTATACTCTTTTTCCTTCACTAGATTTTTTTCCACTGAGTTTTTTCTAGTAAGGTTTTAACGAGGCATATCCAAAACAAACATCCAAGGGGAGTGTTATGAATAATTGGATGATTTGTCTCATAATAACTTCTTTCCTTATTTAATCAATTTGTATTTATTATAATATTTATATGATGTCCTATAAATATGACCAATCTCATTATATACGACGAATAAAATAATATATAATTATTCTAATATTTCTCTCTTCTATTTTATATTCTTTCTCCTTATTTTATAACAATAAAAATAATAATTACCCTCATAAAATAAAAAAATAATAACTTCTCATTTTCAATTGTAAAAATTATTTTTTATTATTTCTTATGCATTCAAATTTCACGTATTGATATTTTCTAGTGAAAGAAAAACCCAACAATCCCCTAAATCAATAAGAAAAACATTTAAATCATTTATTCCTTTACAACAAACATTGGTTTTTTTATTCCACAAGAATAAGCTTAGAATCTCTGAAACTGACACTTAGAGGTTTGATAAATTTCCTCCCCCTGTAGTTCGCACCTACGCCCCGCTATTCAATCAACGGACAACGCTCCAAGCAGGGTTCTTTCTATCCTCATTTTCGTTTATACCAAGGTATCTATAATACTTTATTTATTTGTTCTCTTTATGCAGTTCGATTCTAATAGTATATAGAATAATGTTTGAAGTTTTCTTTTCTGATTCCTGATTTATATTTGAAATTGAATCTCATTTCTAGTGCACACAACCTGTTTGACATAAATCCCAAGATGTGCACACCAACTGTTTGACATAAATCCCAAGATGTGCACACTAACTGTTTGACATAAATCCCAAGCTCCAGTTACGTTTTATTATAACTTTGATGCCATCTTTCTATTATAGAGTGAAAATGATAATAGTTATTATGATAAATTTTGCCCTAACCTAAATCCCTAGTTCTCTCTCTTTTTGCTTGTAATAATCTTCTGTATATGGTGTTAGGTAAAGAGTTAAAGAGATATGAACCCGTTAACACTAGTGAAGCGTATTCAGAAAATCAATTCAAGAGAAGCTGCGCTAGGCATCAGTGAACAAGCTTCGTGGCATACCAAATACAAAGATTCCGCGTATGTTTTTGTTGGTGGCATTCCCTTTGATCTCACGGAGGGTGATCTCCTTGCCGTTTTTGCTCAGTATGCTATTCTCTTTTTATGCATGCTTCCCGTAAATATATATAAAATGATTGAGATTAACTTTGATGCATCGTCGAAGTAAAACTCTACACTGTCAGCCAATCACAAACCATCTGTTGTATGATTTTTTAAAGTAGATAGGTTATGATTGGTTGATAGTATCCTTACATTATCGATGCATATCTATTAAATCTTATATTAATTTTGGGTCTTGAAGATGAAGTCTTTATTATTTATTATTTATATTTTCTAAAACCCAGATATGGGGAGGTTGTTGATGTTAATCTCGTTAGAGACAACGATACCGGAAAATCAAAGGGTTTTGCGTTCCTTGCATATGAAGATCAAAGAAGCACTAATCTTGCCGTCGGTTAGTCTCTGTCCCATGATTCTAAAATATGTAGTTTTTAAAAATACAAAAATTGATTATCTTATTTTTTTTCCAAGGATCCAATGCTGAATTTGTAATGTTTGGTTTTTTGTGTCTTAGATAATCTGAATGGAGCTCAGGTTTTAGGTAGGATTATTAGGGTGGATCATGTTGATAAGTATAAGAAGAAGGAAGAGGAAGATGAAGAGACACAGCGGCAGAAAAGGGAGGCCCGTGGTGTTTGTCGAGCTTTCCAAAAAGGGGAATGTACTCGTGGAGCTGGATGCAAATTTTCTCATGATGAGCAAGTAAGAAGCATTTACATTCCTTAATTTTCCCATGACCTTATCTTGAAAATTTTAAAATTGAAGTTTGACTAATGCTAAAACATAATTTAAGTGTTCATATGCAATTCAATTTGACTTATTTGAATGATGTATTTTTTGTATGAGTGTCGAAGTAGAATTTCGTATTGGTTGTGGAGAATATCTGCTTAGGCTTTTGATGTTTCTTTGCTAAAACTAAAAGTTCAGCATTTTAGCTATACAAACATACACATATAAAGTCAGAATGAGTTGACTCCATATGTAATTCTTGGACACCTATACACTTACTCCACATATTTGTTTGTAGTTTAAGGTAAATGATAACTAGTGCCTAGAAATTAGTTAGGGAATTAAGAGTTCGGTAGTCGGTATTGAGAAGAGCAGCATTTATGTCACCCATAAGGTAAATGAAGCACTTTTCAATAAAGATTTTCAATTTCTTAATTGGCATTGGTTAGCAAAAGTCATATATCAAGTATCATATTATACATTAAATGATAGTAGTGCAACGAAGTACCAAGTAGTTAATTTTGTTTCTGTATAAAATTCTGCAGATCTGATTTGCATTTTTTAATTTAATGGTTGGATTGATACAGTAACTATTACAAAATTTTGTTAATTTTGATAAATATATAGTTCATCTTGAAAGAAAGAAACTGTTAGTAATAGGCCTCTTATTGCCGAGGACCTATGTTAGAAATAAGCCTAGAGACACATTTAGGCTTGTGCAGAAGTTATATAATGTTAATAAATTTGTTTATCTAGTATATTTTAGGCTGTTTGTTTAATTACTAGTAACTGCTTTATGTAGCAGTTATGAAGTGGGACAGAGGTTAGTCGTTATGGTATTTTATGCAGTTATAAATAAAAGGGGTTTAGGACATAGGCAGGGATTGGGTTATTTGTCAATTGGTTGATTGAGGGGAGTGACTAGGCTCTTTAATTCGTAGTGGTTATTAGCAGTTACACTCATTCTCCAGCTCTCCACTGTATTTCTTGTTCTTCTTTTGTAACAAATATCTGCTAGAAGAAAATTCCCTGAGTTTGATTGATGAAATTAGAGCACTCACGATCTTGGTTGCTTTGTTGGTGGTTACAAAAAGTGAAATGGAGGTCTGTATCGAATTGTTGGAACACAGATTTGAAGTGATGCTGGCTTTGAGATAAACTATGGAGAAGCATTGCGAAGAAGACAGATTGGAGCGCATAGAAGTAAGGAGGAAAATGACTGAATTGGCGGAATCAATGCAACTAAGGGTGTTAATGGTTTGGTTATGAAGTAAAACCAACCTGAACCAAACCCAAACAACCATTCACTTGAACCAAATTGAACTCTGCGTTTAATCATAAACCATACCAAACTGTTTTAAAGTTTGGTTCACCGGGTTCTTTTGCTTCTGAACCAAACTGTGTCAAAATCCCATCACTGATCTGATTTGGTTTTTATTATAGAAAAAATAAAAGAGAAGAACTGATCTAAATGTCTCATCTCACAATCGATGACTGGGACTCAACAACTTGGATCTTGCATGTTGTTTTCAGTTTAGAGTTTGGTGTCGTTGTTGCTGAAACCACCTCAGTCACTACCGCGACAGAGTGACGGAGTTTGACTTGTTCTCTAGATCCGACGGAGTCATCATACCGTCACTTCCATGTCTCATGATAGAGCAACCATGGCACACGACAGTGCTGTCTTCTTTGCTTGAAAGAGTGATTTACTGTAAGAAGTTGGATTTTGTGGCAGTGCTCATCTCGTTGTTGATGATGCTACAACCTTTGTGTTTCTCGCATCCATTTTAGCACTTTGCAGCAGATCCATCGATTTCAATCATATGTTACAACCATCAATTTCTCATCTGCTTCAAGTTAAACATTGCCATTCAATTTCAATTTCAAGGGAAAAATAAGAAAAACCATAAATAGCGTAGTGTTTCAGAAAAACCATTTATTTGCCTCAATGATATGGAAATTATAAGATATAAGAGAGGCGCGGCATTAGGTTTGGTTGATAAATTGTTTTAGCACCCACAGTTCACTTTGGAGTTGAAATACACGGTGTGGTGAACAAACTGTTTCTAAAGTCAACAGTTTGATTTGCATTTTTACTGTCAGGTTGGGTTTAAAAAATGTTCGGTTTGGTTTAGTTCACAGTTCAGTTCAATTTTTTTAGTTTTTTTGAACACCCCCATGTGCGACTCACTGAATCACCATCCTCCATGTTTCCGCGAAGAAAGATGGTGAAACTGGAAATTCTAGTTTTTGAAGGGACTAACGCGAATGGTTGGCTGAACTGTGTTGAACTTGAAAGATATTTGGATCTGAAGCAAATGAATGGACCAGAGCGGTACAGGTAGTTATGATGGCTATGCGAGGGAAAACACTTGCTCGGTATGAATGATTCATAGCAGTGTTAGCAAAATCGCGAGTTGACTCGCTAAAACGGACGAGTTAATGTCCCAAACTCATGCCGGCGTGCTGACTCGGTGGCGAACTCGAAGGCTCAAACTCGGTAAACTCGTCCGAGTTCAGAAAGCTGACTCGGTCCTGAGTTTGGGCGGCTGCGCTTCGGATTTCAAGGGTTTTTTAAAAAAAAAACCCTAATAATTTGAACTGGGCCGGGTCAATCATTAAGTCAGTCATTAATGAATTTTAAATTTTGATTTATTTTACTTTTACCAATTAAGAATTTGTAAAGACAACATTAAATAATTCCAATTTTTCAAGAAAAAATTACTCATGGTATAATAGCATACCATTAGAAATTATTGCCCTATTAATTCCTCCCATTCACTCACGTTTTCTTTTCCTCTTTCACCCTCATTGTTGGGAAAAATGTGAGTTGTTAAGAATCAAGTGTGAGTTCTAAGTCCTACATTGCTTAGAAAAGTGGAAGTTGAGCAGTAAGAGGACCCATACACCTATCACCATAAGATTTTGGGTGAATATGTGGTGTCTCTCTCACTTGTTTGGGTGAGTCTTTGACCTTTAGGTGAGTGTTTGACCCAATGTGAATGCTTCCCCTCATGATATCCCTTCACAACTTCACAAGCCATCACAACTTCTCAAGTTATTTATGCAGACTTATATTCTCCTTATACTACATTTTTGAATTGATTCAGGTTCAAGCTTGTCTCTTTATTTCTTAATATTACTGTTCCAAAAAATGCTCGCGGAAATAAGTCTGATCCGGAATGGAAGCATTGTTTACCTATTCCAAACACAAGAAGGTGGAAGTGCAACTATTGTGGGGAAGAGTTTAGCGTATGAGTTTATCGACTCAAACATCATTTAGTCGGAACTAGTAAGGATGTCAAAGCTTGTAGAGCTGTTTCGGATGAAGTTAAGAAGGAATTAATCACCGTTGTTGTTGATTTACAAACTAAGCTGATTAAGAAGTCGAATTTATATAACATTGAAGAGCCTAATACTAGTGTTGGTGAATCATCAAGCTTCATTGCAAAAAAAAAAGCGAAGAAGAGATTTTGAATACTACAAATATGTTTAAGAAACTTGGAATAGGAGTGACTTCTCAAGCAACTATAAACAACATGTGGAAAAAGTAAATAAGGGAGGATGCATGTAAGGCCATTGCGCTATCTATTTACAACAATGCTATTCCATTTAATGTGACTAACAGTGAAGAGTGAAGAATGAAATAAGATGTTTGAATTGGTTGCTAAACATGGTCTAGGATTTAAACCACCTTCTAATTATGAGGTTAGAGGGAAGTATTTGAATTATCACTTGAAGAGGATAAATGATGATTTAGATGAACACAGGGTTGTTTGAAAAAAGTTAGGATGTACCATAATAATGACTGACGAGTGGACCGATAGGAGAAGGACGGTACTAAATTTTTTGGTGAATAGTCCTAAAGAACTGTTTTTTTAAAAGCTATTGATGCATCTGACATAAGCAAGATTGCAGACAAAGTATTTAAGATGAATGATGATGTTGTTGAGGAAGTTGGGGAAGATAATGTGGTCCAGGTTGTTACGGACAATGCAACAAATTATAAGCAGCGGGAGATTTGTTGATGCAAAAGCGTAAGCAGTTGTATTGGACACGTTGTGCCGTGCATTGCATCGACTTAATGTTAGAGGATTTTGAAAAGAAGATCACACTGCACAAAGAGACTATTGCAGAGGGTAAGAGGATTACAACCTTCATTTATGCCAGAACAGGTTTAATTTCATCATTACATAAATTTTCTAAAGGAGGTGATTTGATTCGACCTAGATTAACTCGCTTTGCCACTTCGTATTTGACCTTGGGGTGTTTGTATGAAAATATGACATCACTAAAAAAATATGTTTACATCAAATGAATGGAAGTTTAGTAAACTTGCAAAAAGTAATGATGGGATACTCGTGGAAGGTTTGGTTACCGATAAGAAGTTTTGGAAAGATGTTGTGCATTGCATAAGGGTGCTTTTCCCTTAATTAGGATGCTTCGCATGGTGGATTTCGATGAGAAACCAACAATGAGTTACATTTATGAAGAGATGGACCGAGCAAAAGAAAGGATTCGATCGGACTTCAAAAGAGTAGGTATAGCAGGTAGCAAAAGAAAGATTCTTATCATTTCTTTTAATTTTAAATTTACACACTTTGTTTCATATCTAATTCATTATACCTTTTTCTTAGCTACAATCTGATATGGAAAATTATAGATGAAATATGGGATAAACAACTACATCGACCATTGCATGTTGCTGGAAATTTTCTTAACCCCGTCTTACATTATGCTCCTGAGTACACTATTGATAGCGAAGTTGTAGAAGGGATGTATGAATGTTTGGATGGTTAAAAATGTTTAAAAACTCGAGTTTAAGTAAAATCGGGAGAGGTTTCAAAAAACGTAACTCGAGGATAATAGCACATATCGTAAGATCCTACTACGGCTAAAAAAAATATTTTTATAGGTATAATTACATACACATGCTAAAAAATTATGATATATAAAAATTAATAAGTTCACATTCATAACCATAAATTCATAAGTTCATGATAACAATCATAAATTCATAAAAAAAACATAGAAAACTTAGTTCAAAATAAAAATAATCTAAAAATAACTAGTTTGAACATTCAAAATGTCATCAACTCCCATATAAGCATAGTCATCTTCATCCCCATCTTCATCTTCATTCTCTTCTAATTCTTCTTCTTCATTCGTTTCTAATTCTTCATTGAAAGAACTAGGAGGAACATCCAAATCATCCCCAACAACACTATTAGTACATCTTCTCCAATATTAAGCATGATGTCTTCATCTATACGATCATTTCAATCTCTATTCTCTTGCCATTCATCTTCAGATAGAATATCTTCATAAAAATTGTAAGATAATTTTCTAGCTTCCTTCTTTTTCTCCAACATTGAGTTACTCATCACATAAACTACATCATTCATAGTTTTTTGCTTTAAAAGATTCCTTGTTTTAGTGTGGACCTAAAAAAAATACTCAAAGGTTATTATAACAAGATACTCAAAGGTTATTAAAAGTTGCTTAAAATCTTGCTTACCCTTTCAAAGACACTCCAATTTCTTTCACAATCGGATGAACTGCAAGTTAAACTCAACACTCGCATTGCAAACCACTGCAATTCAGGATATGCTTCTCCATTAGATCCCCATCATTGTGTTGACGTTTTGGTTTTAAGTGCAAGCAAGGCTAAATCACTACCAAACTTTCCATCTTTTTCTTTGAAGCTTTCAAGTTGGTAATCAATTTTAGAACGCTTTTCCAAGTCTGGGACCATCCTATCCAAACATTCATACATCCCTTCTACAACTTCGTTATCAATAGTGTACTCAGGAGCATAATATAAGACGGGGTTAAGAAAATTTCCAGTAGCATGCAATGGTCAATGTAGTTGTTTATCCCATCTTTCATCTATAATTTTTCATGTCGGTTTGTAGCTAAGAAAAAGGTATAATGAATTAAAAGAAATGATAAGAATCTTTCTTTTGCTGCCTGCTACCAACTCTTTTGAAGTCCGATGAAGTCCGATTAAATCCTTTCTTTTGCTCGGTTCATCTCTTCATAAATGTAACCCATTGTTGGTGTCTCATTGGAATCCACCATGCGAAGCACCCTAATTAGGGATAAAGCACCCCTTATGTAATGCACAACATCTTTCCAAAACTTCTTATCGGTAACCAAACCTTCCACGAATATCCCATCATTACTTTTTGCAAGTTTACGAGACTTCCATTCATTTGATGTAAACATATTTTTTAATGATGCCATATTTTCATACAAATACCTCAAGGTCAAATACGAAGTGGCAAAGCGAGTTAATCCAGGTCGAATCAAATCTAAACCCTATGCAATGCACAACATCTTTCAAAAACTTCTTATCGATAACCAAACCTTCCACGTATATCCCATCATTACTTTTTGCAAGTTTACTAGACTTCCATTCATTTGATGTAAACATATTTAGTGATGCCATATTTTCATACAAACACCCCAAGGTCAAATACGAAATGGCAAAGCGAGTTAATCCAGGTCGAATCAAATCACCTCCTTTAGTAAATTTATGTAATAATGAAATTAAACCTGTTCTGGCATAAATGAAGGTTGTAATCAAATGAAGGTTGTAATCCTCTTACCCTTTGCAATCGTCTCTTTGTGCACTGAGATCTTCTTTTCGAAATCCTCTAACATTAAGTCGGTGCAATGCGCGTCACAAGGTGTCCAATACAACTGCTTACGCTTTTGCATCAACAAATCTCCTGCTGCTTTATAATTTGTTGCATTGTCCGTAACAACTTGGACCACATTATCTTCCCCAACTTCCTCAACAACATCATCAATCATCTTAAATACCTTGTCTGCAGTCTTGCTTACGTCAGATGCATCAATAGATTTCAAAAAAACAGTTCCTTTAGGACTATTCACCAAAAAATTTAGTACCGTCCTTCTTCTCCTATCGGTCCACCCGTCAGTCAGTATGGTACATCCTAACTTTTTCCAAACAACCCTGTGTTCATCTAAATCATCATTTATCCTCTTCAAGTGATAACTCAAATACTTCCCTCTAACCTCATAATTAGAAGGTGGTTTAAATCCTGGACCATGTTTACCAACCATTCACTGTTAGTCACATTAAAAGGAATAACATTGTTGTAAATAGCCTTACACGCATCCTCCCTCATTTCCTTTTTCCACATGCTGTTTATAGTTGCTTGAGAAGTCACTCCGATTCCACGTTTCTTGAACATATTTGAAATGTTCAAAATCTCTTCTTCGCTTTTTTTTTTATAACGAAGCTTGATGATTCACCAACACTAGTATTAGGCTCTTCAATGTTATATAAATTCGACTTCTTAATCAACTTAGTTTGTAAATCAACAACAACGGTGATTAATTCCTTCTTAACTTCATCCGAAACAGCTCTACAAGCTTTGACTTCCTTACTAGTTCCGACTAAATGATGTTTGAGTCGATAAACTCATGCGCTAAACTCTTCCCCACAATAGTTGCACTTCCACCTTCTTGTGTTTGGAATAGGTAAACAATGCTTCCATTCCGGATCAGACTTATTTCCGCGAGCATTTTTTTTTCCGCGAGCATTTTTTAGACCAGTGTTGTTGATTACGACCGATAGTGATGAATTTGAGGCCATTTACAGCAAATCAAATGGTATCTAAATAGTAAAAAATGGAAGAAGAAAATGCAATTAAAAGAAATATAAGAATAGGGAGAAAAAACAGGATTAAAAGAACAAACTAGAAAAAATATAGAAAAAGAACCAAAAAAAAAAGTTAAAAGAACACGTGAACAAAAAGTAACAAGAAAAAAATAACTAATATTGTTACCAAAAGTAACAAAATTGTAACTTAATAAAACTGTAACATAAAATAACAAAAAGTAGTTTAAAAATTACACAATAACAATAGTAATGAAAAAATATAGTATAAAAAAATATTGTAAGAAAAAATATAGTATAAAAAAATATTGTAACAAAAAATATAGTATAAAAAAATAATGTACAAAAACCTTGTAACAAAAAATGTAATATAAAAAAATGTAATGCAATAATACTGTAACAAAAAGTAATAATAAAAAGGTTGAGTAATCTTGAGAAGTAATGAGACAAGTTTGAACCTGAGTCAATTCAAAAATTGCAGTAGCAAGTCGACATCAACGGGAATTTGGCGAAAGAAAAAAATTTGCTTGAATATAAAATAGGTAGAAGAAGCTTGAAGGTGAAAGATAAAGGAGAATATAAGCCTGTATAAATAACTTGTGAAGTTGTGAAAGAGGAAAAGAAAACGTGAGTGAATGGGAGGAATTAATAGGGCAATAATTTCTAACGGTATGCTATTATACTATGCATAAATTTTTCTTGAAAAAATGAAATTACTTAATGCTGTCTTTACAAATTCTTAATTGGTAAAAGTAAAATAAATCAAAATTTAAAACTCATTAATGACTGACTTAATTAATGATTGACTTGACCCAGTTTAAATTATTAGGTTTCTTTTTTTAAAAAGCCCTTGAAATCTGAAGCGCAGCCGCCCAAACTCAGGACCGAGTCAGCTTTCTGAACTCGGACGAGTTTACCGAGTTTGAGCCTCCGAGTTCGCCACCAAGTCAGCACGCCGGCATGAGTTTGGGACTTTAACTCGTCCGTTTTAGCGAGTCAACTCGCGATTTTGCTAACACTGGGAGATACCAAGCTCTCGAAATCTTAGAAAAAGAAGACCAAGACTCTCGAATTCTTGGAAGGGAATATTTTAAATGTTAGGAACCCAATAATCCTAAGAGTGTGTTTGGATAAAGCATTTTAACGAGGAAAAGTAATTTTTTTGAGGGAATTTAAAATGATTTGACCAAAATCCATTGTTTGGATAAAAAATATAGAGAATTGTTAAAATAATGTAAATTTATGAAATATTTTATTCAAGTTAAATTTAAGGAATTTCAAATGACACCAAAAAGTAAGGAATTTGAAAGTACTCTTTCACTCTATATCATACAATTGTTAAATTGTTTATCAATTTTTCAAATTTTGCAAGATAGTTCTCATATTTTATGAAAATTTCAAATTCACCCCTAAAATTTTCTAAAAATTGCAAATAAGTTCCTAAAATTGTAAATTTTTTACAAATTAGTCCCTTCAAATTTTCAAAAATTGCAAATTGGTCCCTATTTTTCATATTTTAAATTTGACCCAAAAGCTTTAAAAATTATGAAAATGACCTCAAATTTTTTACATTGAATCATTTTAATACTCCATCCAAACAAAAGAATTTAAAAATGAATGAATTTCAATTGAATCATTTGAATTACTTAGAATTTTAAATTCCCTAAAAATTCTCAAATTCCTCATCCAAACACACTCTAATAGTAATTATCCCGTATTTTCACATTCCTCATTCTTTGGTTAGTTAGCTTGCCATTCTGTTTCTATAATAATCCTAGTCTATTGTCACTTATTGCTATTGATGTTAATTACAATTGGGGTATCAGTTTCTATCCGAAACCTAGGCAAGAGGAGGATCAGAAATCCCTGTGTTATAGTTATTGGGGTCATACTTATGTGTATTATCAGGGATACTAGTTTTGTTGTCAATAATATTATTCAATATTTGGTTTAGTTATTCATGTGTTGTAATAAGTATTGGTTTTACTTTTAAAATGTAAAATTTTGGTAAAAACTATTCTTTGTTATAAATATTTATCTATTTAAAAATATTTATAATGTATTATGGAGATGAAATGTTGAATCATTATTGTTTTATTGGTATTATATTTTTATTTATATTTATATAAGGTCATATCTATGTTATTTTTGTTTTAGATAAACTCCCACGAGTTGAGTCCACACGCAGACTTCGCACCTTTACATAAACTATTGAGTTTGACAACCATAGAACTCTATTGAGTATTCTCCCTTTATCCTGAACCCTTATGAGTGGAAACAAGAACATGGTAATATTTAAGCAAACAATAGCTCTGTTTGCATCATAGAAACCCACAAGTAACTACAAAAGCAAGTCTGTCTCACTAAAGCTTTTGGATATAGAAACAGAGCTAGAAATTCTGGAATCACTGCTCCAGTTAAGAGAGCACAATACCCGATGTCAAGAGTTATACTATACTCACTCCATCTCACAATAAGTGACTTGTCTGTGTATATTTTGTCACAAAATAAGCAACCCTTTCAATTTTCTATACAAAATTATTGTTTCAATTGCACCCTCTAATTAATATTACTTTCATCACTCCTAAATCAACATCTTCCACTTTACATTGATAGTAATGGTAAATACACCAATATTTCATCAGGATAATTTAGTTTAGGTCCTATTCTCTCTTTTTTCATTTATTTAGTTTTCTTAATCCATGTGAAATGACCTAGTGGGTCACTTATTATGGGAAATGGATTTGCTACCTTTTTATTATGAGACGGAGGTATATGATAAATTACTTGGATTTTAGCCTTAAGTATGGGCTTCGCCCCCTTGTCTTTCTTATATACGTACTCTTAACCTAGTAATATAAATATGACAGCCACTAAACTTTGTATTGTATCACATTACATTATTCTCATGTCTTCTATCTTTCTACATGGTATCTAGAGCCTCATAGAAACAGGCAGTCTCTTGCAGCCGCCGCCTTATTTAAAAAAACTCTTTACACCAGAGAACCTTATTTTCCTTTTACTTCGAAACTATATAATGATATTAAACAGACATTGATGGCCATATGTAAGCAAATTTTCCAAAAATGGTGCAGGATGGTAGGTGAAAAAGTTGAACATTGAATTTATTAGCCAACAACACTGAAGCTTGATGAATATAATTTTGCTATCACCTTGATTTTGATGATTAGTATATATCTTTTCACTGAATTTATTTGAAGTTGTAATTGAATTGCATTGCACAGTTTTTGCAGTTGTTTCAACATGGTATCTCTAAGCTGCAGTTTGTTTCAATTATGCTTTTTTGGGCATCATGGTATACAATAAGCACTCACCGTTAAATGTTTATGTACAAATTATTTCTTTAATCAAAGGTGGAATAAGGGAAAACTTTGCTCAAGTGCTTTGTATATGTTGTTTCTATAAACTACTCTAAAGCACTTATGAAAATGAGCTAAATGCAGTTTATAGTCATGTTATAAGGTATTTTCAATTTTTCATTAGCTCTTGCAAACTTGTATTCAAGTGCTTATCATACAAGATAACTCTGCAAGCTGTTGTGAGTGCTCCCTCTAGTATCGATAAGATATTGTCCTCTTGCAGTAGCCTTATCATATGATAACCACTTAGGAAGTATTGAAAGATTATCAGTTATGGGATTTTGAAAAATGATTAAAATTAGTAAAAAATCTTGGTTCCATACCCTACATTCTGCATATGTGGTGTAGTTGAAATAGGAATATGTATTTCAGTTCTCTATCTAATATCTTATGCAAACTATTTGTCCAGCTACCCTATTGTATGTTTTTAGTTCTGCACTGACTGTGTTATCCTTCTGTAGAGAGCTGCAAATACTGGTTGGGGTGAGAAGGACAATTCAAAATGGGATAATGACAAATATGATGGTCCCACGAAAGAAAGAAGACATGACATCAACCAATCAAATCGTTTTCCAGAAACTAGAGACAGAGACTCACGCCCCAGAGCCCATAGCAATACGATGGAATTAGACAACCAATCCAAGCGAAGTGATAGAAGAGAGGACAAGATGTTGCGGAGGCATGATAATGATGAACTCAATCATCGGTCAAAAGAAGATCAACATAGAAGAGAAGAAAAAAGATCAAGGAATGATTATGACAATAGGGAACCTGAGCCAAGAGATCACAGAAGGGAAAACAGAAGGTCAATAAAGCAAGATGATGTCGAGTTTGAGCCCAGGTCAAGGGATTCTGATGTAAGAGAAAACAAAAGACTGAGTAAGCAGGATGTTGATGATTTTAGAAGCAAGTCAAAAGAAATGCATGGTAACCGGGAAGAGAGGAGATCAAGAAAACACACTGAAGATGAATCTGTACGAAGGTCAAGAGAAGATCATGATAGGAAGCATGGTAGCCGGGAAGAGAGTAGATCTAGAAAGCACACTGAGGATGAATCTGTACCAAGGTCAAGAAGAGATCACGATGAGTATCGATCTGAATCAAAAGGAAGATATGATTCTGACCGAAGAGAAGAAAAGAGGCCAGGAAGGTAATGGCAGTTTTGATGTCTGGGTTTATCATGGACAACAAGAAAGGGTATTGGAGTAAGTTCATTGACATTTGTGAGCCTGAAATGATGCTTACTTCTTATAATATTTCCTTAGTCAGTTTGTCTGTAATACGATTTAATTGTACTTTCATAAGAGCTTTTCCTTTTGGAGTTGTTATTTAAATGTCAAAATATATACATGGTATCTAACATCATATGTTAGATATTTGGTAGCTAATTATCTAACATCATATGTTAGATATTTGGTAGCTAATATTTCTATTAACATTGATATTTTG
Source organism: Lathyrus tuberosus (assembly GCA_022829125.1). Lineage (NCBI taxonomy): Eukaryota > Viridiplantae > Streptophyta > Magnoliopsida > Fabales > Fabaceae > Lathyrus > Lathyrus tuberosus. Next base: position 6,275,408 of record JALAZF010000249.1, on the reverse strand, counting down.
TTGGTTTTGGCCCTCCTAATCTTGGTTCTATCTCCTATTGCTCTTGTTCAGATTTAAGTTCACATTCTGAATACGACTTGAGTTGAACTATACATCACTGAGTTCAATGCACATTTATTTAGAGTTCAGTTTTTAGTCCAAAGACGTGGACATGTTTTTGTTGTGGTGTCAATATAAAAAAAAGGCAGATGACACAAACACGCCTCTTTTGCTTAGCATCACATTTTTGTTTTCAAATCTTTTTATTACAAAAAATGCTTCACTTTTATTTGAAATCAGACTAAGTTACCAAATCATATTTAAAAGGTTTATCATACTATTTTAGAATTAGTCTTTGACAATTAATTTGTCTATTGATTTTGAAATTTCAATTTCAAATGCACTATCCCAAGAAAAGCACATTTGCTTGGGTAAATTTGTCATGCCCAAACTGCAACTATTTCCATATTCAGCTTAAATCCATTCAATATATTTTTTAAAGTAGAATACACAGTCTTACATAAGATATGATTCCAAGAAAGGGAACCTCCAACTATAAAGAACAAAAGTTCATCAGTTGCTTCCTATAACATTATCAATAAATTTTCCAACAGAAATGAAAGAAGATCCACTACTTGCAACAGCGTTCCTAGCCTTCTCTTTAATCTCTTGAACCTTCTTTTGCACAATGTTATCTCTATCCATCAAATCCTTCAACCCTTTCTCAATCTCCTCAGCCACCACATTATCACCACTACCCTTTCTGTAATCCACTCTCAACTCCACAGCTAGACCCCATTCCTTCACCATCCCAAAAGCATTGAGCTGCTGTTCTGCATAAATAGGCCATGTCAATATTGGCACACCAAACCACAAACTTTCCAAAATAGAATTCCATCCACAATGTGAAACAAATCCACCAATAGCCTTATGTGACAATATCTCAACTTGAGGTGCCCATCCACATATCATTCCTTTACCTTCCAACTCCATCCATTCTAAAAACCCTTCTGGTAACCCTTTTTTCTCTGCATTGTTAGCCCACAAAAACCTAACTCCACTATTCTTAAGTCCTAATGCTATTTCCCTAATTTGAGATGGAACAAAGCTAACTCCCATGCTTCCAAAACATAGAAAAACAACAGATTTATTAGGCTGTTCATCTAGCCATTTCAATATAACATCACGTTGAGCCTGATCTAAATTAGGGTTAAAATTACCTTTAAGATCTAACAAAGGGCCAACAGCATAGATAGGAGGAATTTTTTCATCATGACTAGATAATGCATCAATTGAATACTGTTCCAATTCTGAAAAAGTATTAACAATAATTCCTTTGGTGTCTCTAAACCTCTCAGCAAGTTTATAATAAGCAACATATCCACCATCTTTGTTAAAAACAGCATCTGGTAAAACATTAGAAGGGACTAGATTTGAGAAACCATGAATCAAGAATTGACGACGATCCGGGTCGGAATCATCGAAAACATCCTCGATTCGGCGGTTCTGAAGCGAAAGCATGAGACTTAAAAAACCAACATTTGATGTTAGAAACATATAAGAAGGTATCCCAAGTTCATTTCCAACATCAATCATTGAAACACAGAAGAAATCTAGGACTAACCCAACAACTTTGTCTGATAAAATGGTTTGTATAGTTGCTTTGACATGAGGTATGAGACTTTCCATGAAAGTCAAGATGAAGAACTCTGGAGATTTGAGGATCTCTTGTGGTGGCAGTTCAACTTGAGGAAGATCAATGAGTTGGATTTGAGGCTGTGAGGCTAACGCTGATTTGATGTATGAATCTGCGAAGGGAATGCTTGGGAATTTGATGCATAGGACTGTGATGGAAAGGTTGTTATTAGTGTTGATTAAGAGTTTTGCAAATTCAAGTGATGAAGCTAAGTGTCCAATTCCTGGTGAAGGAATGAAAATTAGTTCTGTTTTTTTCTTCATCTCATTCACAGCCATTTTTCTTTGTGCTTTCTGTGTTGTGTAAGACACTGCCTTTGCATGGGAGAGGGATAGGATTGCAAGGAAAAGGAATTATTTCTCATTTTACTACACAATTATTTGAGCACCAAACCTTTTTGCTTTTTGCTGGCACCCAATTATTTGAGCACCACACCTTTTTGCTTTTTGCTGGCACCCAATTATTTGATCAAAAGAATCTTATCACTTTTACCAAATCTTTTTAATTAAAATTTAAATCATTAGAGTTTTCTTCTTTCTCTCAATTCACCTACTCATCTTCCACTACAAATTTCTTTTGCTCAAATACAATTCAATCCGTATTTTTCATTGCAAGTCTATATTGATCAAATTATTGAAAATATTTCGATGTGTTTTATTGTTGATGAACAATTATAATATACAAAAATTACAAAGTGTATAATCGAAAACTAATTATGTCTAATCAATATAAATATTCCCTTTCTAATATATCATTACTGTACAATATACTTTCCAAATATATGTGTGTTGTCATGTTCTGTCATACCCCCACAATTGAAGCGAGAGGTTGACGTACATTTAAACTGTCCTAGAAATCTTGAAAGAGTATTAGAGAAAGATCTTTGATGAAGATATTCGCAATTTGATAGCGTGATGGACCATGCAGGACGCGTATCTGTCCACAAGCTACATTTTCATGTACAAAATGAATGTTCATCTCGATATGTTTTGTATCTTGATGTTAAATAGGATTACCAGAAAGATATATGACACTAACATTATCACAATATACCATAGTAGCTTTGTGTATTGGACAATGTAGTTCAAGGAGTAAGTTACGTAACCAACATGACTCAGAGACGACATTGACAACCTCTCAATATCTTTAGCACTTGATCGAGACAACATGGGTTGGCGTTTAGAAGACCATGAGAGTAAGTTGTCTCCAAGAAAAACACAATAACCAGAAGTAGATCGTCTAGTGCCGGGAATCCACCCCAATCAACATCTATGTAAGAAATCAATGATGTAACAGATGAGAGATAAAGATGTAAACCACATTGACTAGTACCCTGAATGTAACACATTATGCGTCAGAGAGTATGCATGTGATCGTCCATTGGGTCATACATAAAAAGACATATCTTTTGCACTACATATGAGATATAAGGTCTCGTGAAAGTGAGATATTGAAGAGAACCACCAAGGCTATAGTATAACGATGGGTCTTCATAAGGAGTGCTAGATTAGGCGCTAAGCGCCAGCTTAGTGTCAACCGGAGTGAGACATAATTTGCAAGATGACATGCCTACTCGTTCAAGAATTTCATCAGCATACTTTTTTTTGAGACAAGAAGAGACCACCATCATGCCGAGTAACGACAATACCAAACAAATAACTTAGTGGTTCGAAGTCTTTCATAGAAAATTCAGAGATGAGTCGTGATATGATAGGCTTGCGAAAATCATCAGAGGAGGCGGTGAGAATGATGTTGTTCACATAAAGAAGAAGATATGCCATGCGTGTATCTTTCCAGTAGATGAAAAGAGAGTTGCCCGACTTGCTTTGAGAGAATCCGATAGAGTATACATAATCTGCAAATCGTTTGTACCAAGCTCTTGGAGCTTGCTTGAGCCCATACAAATGTTTTCTTAGACGGTAGACATGATGAGGATAACTCAGATCCTTAAAGCCCAAATATTGATGCATATACACTGTTTCTTTGAGTTCATCGCGGAGAAATGAATTCTTGATGTCTAACTGATGAGTTTGCCATGATTTTGATAAGGAGATACTAAGTAACTTCAGATGGTGGCTGGTTTAACAACCAGACTAAAAATGTCTTCACAATCTATACTAACCTGTTAACCTGCACAATTATTTATAAGTCAGACTTTATGCCTCTTAAAAGAACCGTCTGATTTTTCATTATGCCTAAAAATCCACAAAGAACGAATAACATTTGCATCAGGTAGACGAGGCACTAAATCCCATGTCTTATTTTGAATAATAACATTGTATTCATCATCCACAGACATTTTCCAATTTGGGTCTTTTAGTGCTAACACAGGGTTACGAGGGAGAATAAATTTTGTTACATGTGCGTGAAGATTTATATATTTTTGGTTGGTTTTAAAAATGCCATGTTGGCTTCTCGTAACCGGTTTGTTGTTAAAACTAAGGGTAGACTGATAAATGGGAGGAAGTTGGATATTTGGTGTAGTAGATGTGGATGACAATGTGTGGGCCAATTGAGGGGTGGGTTGGACCGAGTTGTGTGTGTTGGGTGGGGTGTCTTAGGTTTGGCTGGTGATGCGGATGAGTAGATGGGGAAAGTTGGGCCGATCTTGATTGATGAGGTGGTGGGGAATTTTGTTGAGTGATATGGGCCAGGTCATTGGATTTGAGCCAAGTTGGGCAAATAAGGTGGTTTATTATGTAAGGTGATAATTTATTGTCAAGAATACTTTTTGGGATTGGGAGTGTACAACTTAGAGAAAGGAAATTTCGATTCATCAAATATGACATGACGACAAATGACAATTTTATTTAGTGATAAATCATTACATTTGTACCCATGATGATTTGAAGGATATCCTAAAAAGACGCGGGGGTGGAACGAGATTGGAGTTTATTTATTGTAGTCACTACTACAAAATACACCTTCGGTAACACTAATTCTACTACGGTCAGGCTTCCACCGTGATGATATGCTTACTTAACGCGCGATAATTTTCTTTGATATGATATAATCACGGATGAAACATACGACCGTGGTTATATAATAACCCTTTCATGGGTTCGAATCTCAGCACCCTCAAATGTTTTATTTCTTTAACATTTAGTCGCGTCTTTGTATTTTTAACATTTCTTTAACTTTTGATACCACCACCGTTGAATAAATCAACCGTTATGACTTGTTTTAAATATTTTAAATTGTAATATACTGACGTGTCAAATGTTTTATTTCTTTAACATTTAGTCGCGCCTTTTTATTTTTATTTAATTTTAATTTTTAAAAAAATGAGATACCATCACGGTTTCTGAGCAAAACCGTTGTGACATATTATTCATTTTGTTTTAAATATTTTAAATTGTAATACACTGGCGCTTCTATATGAAATTTAATTTAGTAAGTAACATATCACCACGTTCTAATTTTTGACTGTGGTGGTATCATTCATTCATTTTTATCAAGCTAATTAGCTTGCCTCTTCAGTAGCCATTCTTTGCTGAGAAACGATACACCATTTCAACCCTAATGTTTAATGTTGAGTAACGAAACACCATATCAACCCTAAAATTCATCGTTCATCATCATCGGTTTATCGTTCATCATCATCGGTTCATCGTTTTTCATTCGTTATTCATTTTCAACCCGTAGTCATCGTCATCGTCATCGGTTCGTTTTCAACCCTAACACACCAACGCCAACACTAACATCACCGTCATCGCCAAGGAGGAGTAAAACAACAACACTATTTATATCAACCCAAATATTCACATTTACTTAGTCATCACGTTTACGGTACGTAAAACTATTTTCCCATGCACTACAGTAAACTTCAGTTTCCATTGTTGTTGATGTTGTTGTTGTTGTTGTTGTTGTTTTTTTGGTTCTTGTTGAACGTGTGTCATAAAACTTGATTAATTTGTTATTGTTGTTGTTGTTGTTGTTGTTGAATGTGTATGTGATAATAAATGAAAAATTTTATTGTTGTTGTTGTTGTTGTAGTTGAATGTGTATGTGATAATCTTTGAAAGAGTTTGTTGTTGTTGTTGTTGAATGTGTATGTGATAATCTTTGAAAGAGTTTGTTGTTGTTGTTGAATGTGTATATGATAATAGTTGAAAGAGTTTGTTGTTGTTGTTGTTGAGGTTATTGTTGTTTTTGAAAATAGACGTCGTCTTCGTCGTGTTCTTCATCAAGTGGCGAGGAAACTATGACATGTGATACTCAAATCAAAAAGAAAATATCACAAAGAGGTGCCACTATGCTTACCAAAGTAACAAAAGTCCACAAATCTGGTATCAAATTGGCTCGCGTTTGATTCGTATAATAGAGTAGTTGATGGTGAATACTCTTCTCTTTTTAAGAGTTATGTTGCGTTCCTTGGACGTAACAAAGTTAGTATATTGGTAGATGATTGAAAACAAGCGCAACTGAGGTCAAGGATAACATATGAACAGACGTTAAGGTATTGGTTTTAATTTTCATCATTTCGATATGACTTTCTATAATTTCTAATAAATTTTTATTGATTTAAATGTAGTTGACCTTTGAGTTTACAGAGGATGATAATCACTTAAAATAAGTGGTTAACTCATGATGGTACGTGTTGGAGGGGCTTTAAGTCACGCTCACGCGTGACTACATTAGGAATCCTAAGATTAGTCTTGAGCGTCCATGGGTGAGGTATAGTTTTCTCTCGAAGAAGGTTTGGAAAAAGTTTGCAAAGGGTCGTCGTTCTGAGAAATTCCTGGTTAGTACTAGTCTTATTTATCTTGATAATTTGATGCTAATGATTTATAGATACTAATCATATTTTCACTATGTTTATAACAGACTAAAAGTCAAGCAAGAATACAAAATAATGCGAAAAACATTTACCCCCATAGATTGTCTCGTGGTGATTACAAAAAACTGGAGAAAAAATGATGGAGGAAAAAAAACAACAAATGGTAGATGAGGTCTCCATTAGTCGTGATTGCAACCCATCTCCACCGTCAAGGCATGCGAAGTGGAAGAGGGCTCGACTAAGACCAAATGGAGAGTATACCTCAGATGCGTCAAGAGCAGTTTCTAAGAAAATTGTAAGTATGATTTGTTGTGCGTATGTTATGTGTTATTTAAATGCTGTGGTAATTACAATATTAATATTATCATGCATGTTGTGTAGGATGTGTTGGTCGAGGAGGCCCGTGGAGGCTCATTTGTTTTAGAACCACGACATGATATACTAGTCGAGGCTATTGGAACAGATGAGCATGGTGGGCACATTTGTGGTGTTGGAGAAGGCGTCGTCCTTAGATTATTCTTTGGTCCAACCAAAAAATGCGCCGACAATGCTGAATTACAAGAGCAAAAAGAAAAGCTTGCTCTTGTTGGGAAGGAGTTGGAAGAGAAGATGAGGATGTTAGAAGTCGAGCGGGAAAATTGGAAGAAAGACATAAAAAGTTAGAAGAGTTATATGCGGTAAGTGTTTTAGCTGAAATGCTAGTGTTTTATATGAAATGTATGATATATTGTGTTTAATCTGAAAAGTTAGAAAAGATAGAAATGTGTTTATTATGTATTGAAATATTGTCGCAGAGAATAAGTGGATCCCTACCACAACGTACGGATGAAAATGATAATAATGCTGATGATCAAGTTCCCCAAACACATGTTGTACGTCCTGCTAGCACCAAAGGAAGCAATTGTTCAGCCGCCCCTGCTAAAGGGTCAATGAGTTATTGGATCCTTCCGCAAATGAAATCGCCACGTTATACATTTTGGTTGCAGAAAGAGATGAATCGTATCCTCTTCCTCTAGAGCATTGTCCATCGGTAGAGATCTTCTATTCTTATCCTAATGACATACGAGATTTTCTCTATGGTGGTAATTGGCTGGACGTAGGGATATTGCAAGTTTGGTGCACGTAAGTATATATTTGAACATGCATGTCATTATAGTACATTATCATTTTTGTATTTTCTTACTTATTTTTTTGAATTTTGTTTAACCATTTTGGTACATTCATCGTGTATGTATAGAGTTAAATAAATCCAATATTTATGGCATCTTGGATCCGTTTAGTATTCGATGGACAAATAATAAGCCAAAAAATATTGAGACCTACATTTCGGAAAAATTAGGTCAAGGGGGAAAATAATGTTACTTCCCACAATTTCTCAACGCGTAAGTAATTTTGAAATTGTGGTTTATCTTTTATAGTTAGTTTTATTTTAGAAAATACTAATTAAATATATGCTTGTGTTTATTCAGTGATCATTGGCAATTAATCATCATATCGCTTAAGACAAATACGATAACGATATTGTGTTCCTTACATAAACCACTCGAACATAAAATGAAGCAAATTATTAATGGGTAAGTTTATGTTTATATGAAACTTTTTTATAATACATATTTTCTTTGACTTTGTACTTGGTTTATTTGGTTTAACCCGTAAAATATTTTTAATGTACAGTGTAACACCCCCAATCTATACCCCCAATTAAATAAAACAGTAAAAGAAAATTCGAAATTTCATCAGAGTATGTTTAAATTATCATGGCATAGACAGGGGGAATCACATTATATTGAAACAAATCATACAACACCTGCTCAAAAAGATATGCAATAGTGGGGTAGCAATCAACAGAGGAACTCAGTTCCTTACACCCACACTTCAGATTTAGAATAAAAGCGGAAAATCTAAAACTGAATATCATATATATATATATATATATATATATATATATATATATATATATATATATCACATGAAAAGTTTGCCATACATTTAGTTATACATGCACAAGCCAAAAGATATATATACATAATACACAATAATCACAAACGGCCTCCCTAACTACCCGGTGTCACATATCAAAGCCGACTGACAAAAAAAATGAAGTCCTAAGCTTCACAAAAAGACCTCCAGCAACTCTAATCTGCAATGCCTCATAGAGCATTATAAAACAGCAGAAGGGTGAAAAAAACAATCATAATATAATTGCGTACAATTATATATAACACCAAAAATACATATATATATATACAGTTCTCACCACAACTCACACCATAATTCAAACACAATACAACACAATGTATAATTCATATTTCCATCACCAAGGTATACCAACCATGCACAATACAAGTATCACCAACACACATCCATACATCAATTTATCAATTTTATCCACCATTCCACACGTAAACAAACCATTAATGATTTATGCAATGCAAGAGACCGACACAACGACTCTATGCATATGCACATGCGGTACCGACTTCCAATGTTTCTCATCACTAGTTCACTCAGGAACTCTGCTGGAATCATCGCTCGTTACATCACTGTAACTCCCCGTCGGGCATACGATGTTCCTCGTCGCTCACACCCCACACGGGCACACGACGTTTATGGATCGCTCACACCCCACACGGACACACGACCCGATCGCTCACACCCCACATGGGCACACGATCGTTTATAACCATCGCTTTCAGCCCTCTTATTTTTAAGGCTATTCATACCTCTTATTTTTAAGGCTCACGATGTTATAGCAGATTCCCTCTGGAATCAAACTGTCACTCAGGACGTCACAACAATGCATATCATGATGCTTGGCATACAAGGACTCATGACATTCAAATACACATATAAATGCATTCCTCTCCATCAACAAAATCACACTTTGCACTTAAGCCTAAAACAATGAATTTAATTGCCATACGACCACAAATCATCACCACACCATCTAAACACATGCATTTACATTATACAACAGCACCTTACATGATACACATCAATTACGCACAATTACAATGACAAAAGTCGGCAAACCGACACTATTCCAAATTTCCGACATAATTAAATCGGCTAAAAATTTCAAAATTATCATAATAAGAAAGTACAGCTCAATAGCTACACAACGATACCAAGAATGTTAAAAACGGATAAACGGAACACAAGTTACGGACTAAACAAGAAAAGACATCGCGAAAAACCCCATTTTTGCAATTTTCCTGACTATACGCGTATTGCCCTGAGCCATACGCGTATTGCCCTGATTCCTCGCCATTCCATACGCGTATTGCCCAAGGTCATACGCGTATGGGCAGAAATCCATTTTCCCCCAAAATTCACGTTTAAAAGTACAATACGCGTAGTGCCAACACCATACGCGTATTGCCCTCAAGTGTTACGCGTACCATACACAAATGGACAGATGGCCGAGCAAAATGAAGCTCCATACGCGTATTACCCAGTTTTCTTCAATGCCATACGCGTATTGCCTTGCCCAATACGCGTATTGCCTTGAGTGATACGCGTACGGGCAGTGGAAATTCCAGAAATTTTTCTGCAGAATTTTTCTGCGTTTTTCCAACCAAAATCCACCCATTTTCACCTATACACCAGAAAAATTACCAATACAATGTCTAACAACAGGTATCTAACATGTATCAACAATAATAGACCTGAAAACATAATTTCCGATACAATTTAATCGATTTCTAATCAATTCTACATAATATGGGTTTTACTATATTTTCATTTCAATCCAATAACAATAAAAAACATACATACATAATCATACACAAGCATATAATAATCGAGTTTCGCACCCTTACCCGATTTAATCGCGTTTAGAAAAGTCGGGAGATCGATTTCTTGATTTCCAAGTTTTTCTCACTTTTTCTTCTCTTCTTCTCTTTTCTCTCCCCTTTCCTTCTTCTCTTTTTCTTTCTCTCCATTTTTCTCTCTTTCTATTTTCTATTCTTTCTAACTTAAGGAAAAATATCATGAAATGACCAAAATACCCCCACACTCAAATGTCTCGCAAACGTTCCCAAAACCCGATGAAATATCACAACATTGAAAAATAACATATTTCCAAATAAAAGTCGTAAATAAAATAATATAATAATAAAATAATCAAAACGACTCGATTAAATAAAAACTGACAAAACTGGGGCGTTACAACTCTCCCCCACTTAGAAATTTTCGTCCTCGAAAATATACCTGAGACGAACAACTCTGGATACGACTCCCGCATCCGACTCTCCAACTCTCAAGTCAAATTGCCCTCAGCAGCGCCTCCCCACGCCACTTTCACAAGTGCAATCTCCTTGCCTCTCAACCGCTTCACCTCGCGATCCAAAATCCTAACCGGTAATGCCTCAACCGTAAGATTCTCCCTTACCTCAACCTCATCCATCGGAATCACATGCGACGGATCCGGAACATACTTCCGAAGCTGTGAAACATGGAACACATCATGCAAATTCGACAAACTCGGCGGCAACGCCACCCTATAAGCCACAGCACCCACTCTCGCGGATATCTGGTAAGGACCAATAAATCGAGAAGTAAGTTTCTTCGATTTCAATGCACGACCCACACCCGCTACCGGTGTAACTCTCAAAAATACATGATCACCCTCTTGGAACTCAAGATCTTTCCGTCTCCGATCATGATAACTCTTTTGCCGACTCTAAGAAGCCTTCATTCTCTCACGAATAAGCTTCACTTTTTCCGTAGTCTGTCGCACCAACTCTGGTCCAACCACCGAACTCTCACCAGATTCGTGCCAACATAACGGTGTTCGACATCTTCGTCTATATAACGCTTCAAATGGTGCCATTCCAATACTTGAATGGAAACTGTTATTATACGTAAATTCAATCAACGCAAGATAACTATCCCACGCACCACCTTGTTCCAAAACACAAGCCCTCAACAAATCTTCCAACGACTGAATCGTTCTCTCCGTCTGACCATCCGTCTGCGGATGATAAGCCGAACTCAATCTCAATTTAGAACCCAACGCCTTCTGTAAACTTTCCCAAAATCTCAAAGTAAACCTCGGATCTCGATCCGAAACAATACTCAATGGAACCCCATGCAATTTCACAATCACACTGATGTAAATCTCAGCTAACCGCTCCAAAAAAAAACTGATGTCAATTAGAATGAAATGAGCCGATTTAGTCAGCCTATCAACAACCACCCAAATAGCATTATGCCCTCACTGAGTATTCGGCAACCCTGTTACAAAATCCATGGAAATGCTATCCCACATCCACTCAGGAATATCCAACGGTTGCAACAAACCACTCGGCCTCAGATGTTCCACCTTCGATTTCTGACAAGTCAAACATGCATAAACAAACTGAGCCACATCTCTTTTCAATCCAGACCACCAGAAAATCTTCTTCAAATCCTGATACATCTTATTCGCTCCCGGATGTATACTCAAATTACTCCGGTGTCCTTCCTCCAAAATCATCTTTTTCAACTCCGCATCACCGGGAATACAAATCCGACCTCGAAATCTCAAAACACCATTAATATCCACTTGAAAATCACTATTCGCATCTTTTTCTCCAACCAACATCAAATCCACAAATTTCACATCCAACTTCTGTTTCTCACTAACAGTCATCAGAAAATCATTAGTAACCGTTAGCATTCCAAGCCTCACGCTATCCGACGTCACTTCACAAACCAAACTCAAGTCTCTAAATGATTCAAAAAGTTCCCACTCCTTAACCATCAAAGCGGACATATGTAAGGATTTTCGACTCAACGCATCAGCTACCACATTAGCTTTACCAGAATGGTAATTCAAGCCAAAGTCGTAGTCCTTCAAAAATTCCAACCATCTACGTTGCCTCATATTTAACTCTTTCTGATCAAACAAATATTTCAAACTTTTATGATCACTAGAGACTTCAAACCTTGCACTGTAGAGATAATGCCTCCAAATCTTCAACACAAAAACCACAGTCGCTAATTCAAGATCATGAGTAGGATAATTTTTCTCATGCACTCTCAATTGCCTTGAAGCATAAGCCACCACCTTACCTTCTTGCATCAGAACACCACCTAGACCAATCAAAGAAGCATCACAATAAACCACAAATGGTTCATTAGGATTCGGCAAAATCAAAATCGGAGCTGTCGTCAATCTTCTCTTCAGCTCATTAAAACTTTCCTCGCACTGAATATCCCAAATGAACGCTTGTCCTTTACAAGTAAACTGGGTCAAAGGAAATGCTAGCTTAGAAAAACCTTCAATAAACCTTCGATAATATCCGGCCAAACCCAAAAAGCTTTGAATTTCAGTAACAGATCTCGGAGCCTCCCATTGTAGAACTGCTTCTACTTTAGATGGATCCACAGATATACCATTACCTGAAATCACGTGCCCAAGAAAACTCACCTCCGACAACCAGAACTCACACTTTGACAACTTGGCAAAAAGCTTCATTTCTTTCAAAACCTGCAAAACAATACGCAAATGCTCCGCGTGCTCTTCCCGAGACTTAGAATAAATCAAAATGTCATCAATAAACACAATAACAAATCGATCCAAATGCTCGTGAAAAATACGATTCATGTACTCCATGAACACACCTGGCGCATTAGAAACCCCGAACGGCATCACAGAATATTCATAATGACCGTAACGTGTCCTAAAATCTGTCTTCTGGATATCTTCCTCTTTCACCCTAATCTGATGATACCCTGACCTCAAGTCAATCTTACTGAACACACACGCACCAACCAACTGATCCATCAGGTCATCAATCCTTGGAAGAGGATACTTATTCTTAATCGCCACCTTATTCAACTGGCGATAATCAATACACAACCGCATACTTCCATCCTTCTTTTTCACCAATAAAACTGGAGCACCCCAAGGAGAAACACTAGGTCTTACAAACCTCTTTTCCAACAACTCATTTAACTGCTTCTTTAACTCAACCAACTCAGATGCCGACATACGATAAGGTGCCATAGAAACAGGTCTAGTACCAGGAACTAGATCTATAGAAAACTCCACCTCTCTCTCTGGCGGCAAGTCTGAAATATCCTCTGGAAACACTTCCGGAAATTCACACACAACAGAAAACACATCAAGTGAAACTTGACTATCCACAGTTAAAGATGCAAATAACCGAAACAATTGAGCTTCATCCGCCAAAAGTCTCTTCAACTCTTTGGTAGATAAGAAACTCGAGTCTTCGTCTTCCTCAAGAGAAGGAAACCTTACCAGCTTATGATAACAATCAATGTGAACTCGATTGAATTGCAACCAATTCATTCCCAGAACCACATCTAAACCTTCCAACGGTAAACACACCAAATCCATCTCAAAGTCTTTACCATAAATGGTCAAAGGACAACTTAGACAAACCAAAGAAGTAGTTACTGACCCCATTGCTGGAGTATCAATAACCATTTCACCATCCATCAAAGACAACACAAGATTCAAACGCTTCGCGCACTCAGACGAAATAAACGAATGAGTCGCTCCAGTATCAATTATAGCAACTAAAGGAGTACTATTAATAAAACAAGTACCTCTGATCAGACGATCTGCACTTGAAGTCTGAGTTCCTGCCAATGCAAACACTTTCCCACCAGATTGAGCCTGCTTCGGTTTCGGACACTTCGTACTAATATGCCCAGGTTCACCACAGTTGAAACATTTCACCACATTTTTCCTGGCACACTCAGCTGCAACATGTCCTACACCTCCACAATTAGTACACTTCCTCATATCTTTCCTGCACTCAAACTGACGATGCCCCAACTCACCACATCTATAACACCTTATAGGACCAGACATTCCTCCTCCACTTGACCTTTTCTCAAAATTTCCCCTTTGTTTACCCTTATCAGCTGGTGTTACATACGGACCACCAAAAAACTGTTGCTTCCCTTTCCTCTCGCTCACACTCTTGTAATGAGTAGAACGAGCCTTACTATCCTCTTCATAAATCCTACAACAATCCACCAAATCAGAAAACCTCCGAATCCTTTGATAACCAATTGCCTGCTTTATCTCAGGACGCAATCCGTTCTCAAACTTAACACACTTAGAAAATTCCGCAGTCCCTTCAACATAATGAGGATAAAACTGCACAAGTTCCACAAACTTAGCAGTATAATCAACAACAGACATATTACCTTATTTTAACTCCAAGAACTCGATTTCCTTCTTTCCTCTTACATCTTCAGGAAAATACCTCCTCAGAAACTCCATACTAAACACAGCCCAAGTGATCTCCTCCTCTACAACTTCCAACACACGACGAGTACAAATCCACCAATCATCAGCTTCTTCCAGTAACATGTGAGTACCCAGTCTCACCTTCTGATCCTCAGCACAATCCATCACTCGGAAAATCCTTTCAATCTCTTTCAGCCAAATCTGTGCACCATCAGGATCATATCTTCCTTTGAAGACAGGCGGTTTGTTCTTCTTGAACTAATCATTACCTGCAGCATTAGGTGCACCCTGCACAACACGAGCCATAACTTGCATAGCAGCAGCCAAAGCAGCGTCATTCCTACCAGCCATATTCTGTTCATTTCCAATAACAGCAACTATGGTTAAACAAACAGCTCATCCAACCACAACGACCAACACAACTGACACGGATTGGCACGGACTGACACGAACTGGCTCTGATACCACTTAATGTAACACCCACAATCTATACCCCCAATTAAATAAAACAGTAAAAGAAAATTCGAAATTTCATCAGAGTATGTTTAAATTATCATGACATAGACAGGGGGAATCACATTATATTGAAACAAATCATACAACATCTGCTCAAAAAGATATGCAACAGTAGGGTAGCAATCAACAGAGGAACTCAGTTCCTTACACCCACACTTCAGATTTAGAATAAAAGCGAAAAATCTAAAACTGAATATCATATATATATATATATATATATATATATATATATATATATATATATATATATATATATATATATATATATATATATATATCACATGAAAAGTTAGCCATACATCTAGTTATACATGCACAAGCCAAAAGATATATATACATAATACACAATAATCACAAACGGCCTCCCTAACTACCCGGTGTCACATATCAGAGCCGACCGACAAAAAAAATGAAGTCCTAAGCTTCACAAAAAGACCTCCAGCAACTCTAATCTGCAATGCCTCATAGAGCATTATAAAACAGCAGAAGGGTGAGAAAAACAATCATAATATAATTGCGTACAATTATATATAACACCAAAAATACACATATATACGGTTCTCACCACAACTCACGCCATAATTCAAACACAATACAACACAATGTATAATTCATATTTCCATCACCAAGGTATACCAACCATGCACAATACAAGTATCACCAACACACATCCATACATCAATTTATCAATTTTATCCACCATTCCACACGTAAACAAACCATTAATGATTTATGCAATGCAAGAGACCGACACAACGACTCTATGCATATGCACATGCGGGTACCGACTTCCAATGTTTCTCATCACTAGTTCACTCAGGAACTCTGCTGGAATCATCGCTCGTTACATCACTGTAACTCCCCGTCGGGCATACGATGTTCCCCATCGCTCACACCCCACACGGGCACACGACGTTTATGGATCGCTCACACCCCACACGGGTACACGACCCGATCGCTCACACCCCACATGGGCACACGATCGTCTATAACCATCGCTTTCGGTCCTCTTATTTTTAAGGCTATTCATACCTCTTATTTTTAAGGCTCACGATGTTATAGCAGATTCCCTCTGGAATCAAACCGTCACTCAGGACGTCACAACAATGCATATCATGATGCTTCGCATACAAGGACTCATGACATTCAAATACACATATAAATGCATTCCTCTCCATCAACAAAATCACACTTTGCACTTAAGCCCAAAACAATGCATTTAATTTCCATACGGCCACAAATCATCACCACACCATCTAAACACATGCATTTACATTATACAACAACACCTTACATAATACACATCAATTACGCACAATTACAACGACAAAAGTCGGCAAACCGACACTATTCCAAATTTCCGACATAATTAAATCGGCTAACAATTTCAAAATTATCATAATAAGAAAGTACAGCTCAATAGCTACACAACGATACCAAGAATGTTAAAAACGGATAAACGGAACATAAGTTACGGACTAAACAAGAAAAGACATCGCGAAAAACCCCATTTTTGCAATTTTCCTGACTATACGCGTATTGCCCTGAGCCATACGCGTATTGCTCTGATTCCTCGCCGTTCCATACGCGTATTGCCCAAGGTCATACACGTATGGGCAGAAATCCATTTTCTCCAAAATTCACGTTTAAAAGTACAATACGCGTAGTGCCAACACCATACGCGTATTGCCCTCAAGTGTTACGAGTACCATACACAAATAGACAGATGGCCGAGCAAAATGAAGCTCCATACGCGTATTACCCAGTTTTCTTCAATGCCATACGCGTATTGCCTTGCCCAATACGCGTATTGCCTTGAGTGATACGCGTACGGGCAGTGGAAATTCTAGAAATTTTTCTGCAGAATTTTTCTGCGTTTTTCCAACCAAAATCCACCCATTTTCACCTATACACCAGAAAAATTACCAATACAATGTCTAACAACAGGTATCTAACATGTATCAACAATAATAGACCTGAAAACATAATTTCCGATACAATTTAATCGATTTCTAATCAATTCTACATAATATGGGTTTTACTATATTTTTTCCATTTCAATCCAATAACAATAAAAAACATACATACATAATCATACACAAGCATATAATAATCGAGTTTCGCACCCTTACCCGATTTAATCGCGTTTAGAAAAGTCGGGAGATCGATTTCTTGATTTCCAAGTTTTTCTCACGTTTTCTTCTCTTCTTCTCTTTTCTTTCCCATTTCCTTCTTCTCTTTTTCTTTCTCTCTATTTTTCTCTCTTTCTATTTTCTATTCTTTCTAACTTAAGGAAAAATATCATGAAATGACCAAAATACCCCCACACTCAAATGTCTCGCAAACGTTCCCAAAACCCGATGAAATATCACAACATTGAAAAATAACATATTTCCAAATAAAAGTCGTAAATAAAATAATATAATAATAAAATAATCAAAACGAATCGATTAAATAAAAACTGACAAAACTGGGGCGTTACATACAGTGTTGTGCAGCGACACAATATGTTGAACAATATTAGAAAAAAACCAACATTTATCTTGCTTAATGTAAGTTGCTATATTACTTGTGACATTCATTTATATATATTATTACATGCATGCATGTTTATAACATTCATGAAATTAATGTTTATTTTTGTAGACGAGGAAACAACCAAAGGGATTTAAGTGTGGTTATTATATATTGAAACACATGTTAAACATTGTCTTCGGCGATATTGTTGATAAATGGGATCAAGTATATATTATATATGTAATGAATTGTTTACAATGCACTTATGGGTCCTCAATAATGAGCTTAATTTGGTATATTTTATGCAGACTTTTAACGACGAAACACCATTCCCATGCGAAGACTTTGTAGAGATTCGTAAACATTGAGTTTTGTAAATAACATTTTTGATTTGATGAAATAAATAAGTATTTGAGTTTGAGTGTTTTAATATACATCTTCAATTGCTGTTTCTGTTCTGTTACAATTTGATGTACATTTGAGTTTGAGTGTTGTAAATAATATTTTTAATTTGATGAAATAAATAAGTATTTGAATTTGAGTGTTTTAATATGAATCTTCAATTCGTGTTTTTGTTCAGTTACAGTTTAAACAATACATGTTATAAAATGAAAAATTTTCAAAATGCAAAAATTTATTTTTTAAAAAAACATATAATTTAACGACGGTTTTTCATTATGACCGTGGTTGTATAGTTATACTATATAATATAACCACAGTTGTTATAGAAGACCGTGGTTATATACTTAAAATGCGCTGAGAATTGAACCTGAGACGTTTTATATATGACAATAATTAGGTTATTAACCGTGATAATATATCGCGCGCTTTCAGGTTTTCTACAATTGTAAATAGCGCATATACAACCACACCATACGTAACAACGGCAGGTTACACGTGATGTTATCCTTTTTCCAACCGTTGTTGTATATGTTTTCCATAGTAGTGAGTTGATGGAAAAAGAGGGTAACATAAACAACCAAAAACTTTAGATGAGAGTAGGATGAGTTCTTTTGAAAAAGAATTTTGAGAGGTGATTGATAATCCAACTTTTTATTTGGTAAAAATTTCAATAGATAAGTTGTCATTTGTAAATCATGGTGCCAAAAACTTTGCGGTAAAGAAGCATGAATTAGTAAAGTCCGAATTATATTATTAATAGAATAGTTTTTCGTTCAACTTTGCCATTTTGAGATGAAGTAAGAGAACACGAGAAACGGAATGAAAATTCATTTGCTTAATAGATGTTTTGAAAATTACTATTGACACATTCTCTACCACTAACACATTGAATATTTTTAACTTCCCTATGAAAGTAAGTTATAACATACGCTCTTAAATTTTCAAAAGTTGCTATTTTTCCCTATTGTTATTGTTACCACGATATCTATTGTTGTTGGTGGCCAGACGAATGTAATTGATTGGAGGAGCTGCTGAAGAATATGAAATATCACCAGAGTTTTGTGATTTCACAAGTAAGGCTGTCGGAGAAGAGGTGTTGTCGGATTCATGTGCAACACGTTGAGTCATGGTTGATTCTTCTAATTCTAACTGTGATTTCGCCGTTTCAAATGTAGGTAAAGGATCGTGCTGCTGAATATATGTGAGACATGCATACGAGTTGGTGAGTCTAGAAATCATGTTTATCACAAGACAAGTGTTGTTGACAGAAGAATAAACAATAGCAAGTTATTTGGTGTGGAGTTTAAGGCGATTGCAATAGGATTTTGTAGAAGGAAAATCCTCCAAATTTGTGTTGGTGAATGGATGTTCGAGATGGACTGGTCTCGAATGTTTGTTATCCTGAAACATAACAGTTATTCATTTCCAACAACTTTCAACAGTATCATTGATCACAAGAATAATGCTGATCCTGTGTGACCATGTCATACATCCACTGCAAAACGACCACGTCGAGACAGTTCCAGAGATCAGGATCAACAGTCTTTGTTTGTCCGGCTGTTTGCTTAGCTTTTGCATCGGTTGGAGAAATAATATGATCAAGTACGTTATGGACACGATCTTGAACTTGAAATAGGGCATACCAAGAGAGGTATAGGCTTGAATCGTTTTTCAGTGATTGCAAAAGCAGAGTGAAAATTGGGTTTTTGTGGTGTTGTTTCGATGTTGTGAGTGGAGCTTTGTGATGAATTTGCAGCAGATGTGTGCGCTTTAAGCATGGTTACAACAACTGATGATGGAGAATAAGGATTAGATGGGTGGAAGAATAAGGATTCAAGTGGTGGCTTGGAGGATGTATGGATCGAAACCCTAGCTGATACCATATAGGAAAATATTTCAATATATAAGAATTACAAATTGCATAATAGGAAACTAATTATGCCTAATCAATACAATAATTCCTTTTCTAATATATCATTAGTGTACAATATATTTTTAAAATATATGTGCGTTTTGTCATGTTCTGTCACAAATAATAATATTTCTTTCATTTTTATTTTTTAAGTTCTTTTCCCTTTTAAATTTTTTCTTCATTTTGTTAGTTTTTTCATTTATTTGGGCAAATACTCAATTCGTCCATATTATATAGAGCGAATCCTAATCTATATTTCGTCATTGCATTTTGGAGATTCTCTTATTTTGAGCATTGAATAAAATTAGTTAACAAAAATGATGACTTGATGTTGTCATGCAGTCTTTTTAATTTTTAATTTTTTTAAATGACACGGTCTTACACGTTGACTTTAAATTTTTAATTTTTTTTATAAATATCAAGTTGTTTTTTCTTCATTTTAATTTATTTTAAAAAATCAAAATTTTTATACAGAAATTACTTGGTCCAAATAACATTCAAACCTTGAGACTTTGAAAATACAGGGAAGTCACTCACCAATTGAGTTATGAAATTGTTTGAAATAGTCTCCCACTTTACATATTAACTTTACAATTTTTAATGTTTTAAAACACAAACAAATAAAAATAGTCCTAAGTGAGATTCAGATAGACATTAAGGTTCGTATATAGAGACAAGATATGATAAATAGCTGTACATGTAGATAGGATAGTGACATGATAGATACTTATCCTCTTATGTGTTTGGTGCAGACATGATAAGAAATCAGAGAACATTATTTTATTCTGTCAAGTGTTTGGATTCACTTGATACCGACAGGATAATATATATCTTTATATAATTATAGGAAAACAAAAATAATACTAAAACTAATATCAAATTCAAATTGTCATACACATAAGTAGCACTATAACAAGTAAACAATTATAAAGAAATATATAGTTAAAATTAAAATTATATCATATTTAAATTGTCATATGCAAAACTAACAACAAAACAATAAGAAAGTAATTATTTTGAGATGACTATATCTCCCTTATCTGACCACCTGAGTCATTTGTATCCAATCCTTATATTAAGGTCTTATTCTTTGAGGATTGGATAGAGATAATTTTACTCCGTACTTCCAAAACCTATGACGTAAGTTTAGGTCCACATGTTCTATTTTATAGGTCGAAAGAAAAACTTTATGATAGGATACTCTCTAGGTACAGTTAAGTTATGTATAGGATAATGTAATTAAGGAATGCATATTTTCCTTGCCTGAAAGATACACCAATACAGTCATTCCCATCGGATGAATCCATTCTTAGGGAGAAGTATACATGTTTCATAATTTATATGTATCTGCTTGTGAAGAACAGGACATAGTCTGTTTTGAGAATAGGGTAGAAATAAGTTAGATTTATTATACATTAATAAGGCCATGTTTACGAAGATTAATTAATATTCATATCCTTTTTAAAATTTGAGTGTGATGTCATGTATCAATATCAATATCTATTGCAAGACAATATTTACAAGTGGGCGCACAAAGTTCTGACATTGAAAAAGGACAAATAGGACTTGCAAGCTCGTTTGGAAGAAGCGATTGATGCCAAGCAGAAAATGAAAGGTCACTTTGATGAGAACCAAAGGCTGAAGTTCGCCTAACTCCGAATATGAGGGGCTAATAAAAGAGATTTAGTTAAATATTGATGCTAAAAGTGAAAGGTTGAAGGCTGATGCAGAAAGATTGAAGAAGAAAATTAAAAATATAGTGATAAAACCAGAGTGTAGATCACAAATCTCCATATGAAGAATGAGGAGTTTGAGGCCTCCGTAGCTGACTTCTAAAGAAAGTGAAAAAGTTGAAGCCTACCTATTAGCTTAAGTGTATTCATGATGTAGTGTATTTTGTATTTCTGTACATAATATGGTGTATTTTTATCTCGTATGTATACTTTAGGTCAGTTAGGTTGTTAGAATCTCCAACCAACTCTAACAAACTATATATATATATATATCTTAATTTCTCATAAAAATCATGCATATTCATCTTAAACCTTTTATACATCTTTTAAAATGATTTTGAAATTAACCATTCTGTTTTTGGTAAATTGTGGCATTTCAAACCGCCGTAGCAAAACCGCCACAACTTGCACCATTTTCTTTAAATGTAAAAATACCTTAATTTTTGAAAATGTGTCAGGTGTAACCAGTTACACCATTTATGGTAACCGGTTACCACTGAACCAGTGGCAGCCTTGAATTGCAAAAGTAAAAGGGAAATATACAAGATAAGGGGAGATTCTAGTTGTTACTCAACATTTCAAAAAGTCACATATTGAAGCAACCCATTGATGAAAAAGTTAACTATACCTTTGACTTTTGACCAAGACATGTTCCCAAACCTTGAGACATGATTCAAGACCCTCTAAAACACCTATGGAGTCCATCCATTGGGTTTGAATTAGATCAAGGACTTGATTTCATAGAGGATCACACAGTTTGAATTTAATCTGACAAAAAGTCAACTATGTCAAAAAGTCAAGTTTGAATTTTTGAATTTCTTGACAAACAAGGCTTCCTTAAGTCAAGAACAATGTTAACTCATGGTTTGGATCATCATTCATCAAGAAAAATAAAGAAAAGTGAGGTAACTTGAAAAAGGGGCAACCATAAGAAACTTAAATTTTTCTAAGTTATAGAACAAAATGGACTTGGTCCCAACTTTGCAAGGTCATAACTCCCAAACCCTAAGGTCTTTCTCTTCCATCCAAAGCTCAAATGAAAGTTCATATGACATACTTCAAAAGTGTCAACTACATCAGATTCTAAATCCTCATGGATTTTGAGTTATGGATTGATCAAAATCACTAAAACATGAAAATAACCCTTTTTTCCAACACTTAGAGAAATTTTGGACATAACCTGTCTAGGTTTTTCACCAACTTTAGGGCTATTTTTCACCTTGATCCAAGCTAAACCAAGACCATTGGTGGAAATCAAAGTTAAAGTATGTCATGAGAGCTTTCCAAAGAGTACCAGAACTCATCCTAATTCAATTTGAGTAGGGAGTTACAACCCTTGGAACATGGCACCAAAAACTGATTTCTTCCCAAGGCAGATTATAGGTCATTTGCTCGAATTGGCTAATTTGTGTAATTACAAGTCTTGTAATCCTTCTAGAAACATTAAGGATCAGATCAAGGAAAAATATCTCTGAGTCACAAGCCTCTCAAGACAAAAGATTATCATGTATACATGTGATACCTAATGGTGCAAAAGCCAAAAACTTCAAAGTTTTCATGGAGCATTCAATGGATGCATCAAGGTGGCATGGACTGAAGCAAATCCAACTGAATGAGTCAAGCCTTATCCCAGCAATAGAAGACCATAGGCCTGCAAAATTGACTCAAGTCAATGACTATAGGAGACTTGAGATTCCTTTTGCAAATCAATGGACAATAGGCTGCACCAGCCACCATTCACTATTGCTTCCAAAACAAACATGACACACTATAAATAGAGCTCATTGTGTTCAGTTTGAGTACACCAAAGCACCACAACAGATGCTTTCCTCAAAATCTCTTTCAAAAAACCAGAATTGCCTTATTTTGCAAATTACCATCGAATTTTAAGTTAGAGATGTAACACCCATATATAAAACTCATACATCAAAACATAAATGTTATATATGAATCTAAGTGTTTGGTACTGAAACACCATAAGCTCCTAATTAACACATTATATATATTACATGCCCCAAAATACAACCACTAAAAGTTCTAAAGGCATAATATACATAAGTTGTTCAAAAGATAAAAACTAAGAACTAGATCAACAATGATCTCAAAAACTCCGCTACGGAAGCTAGCCATCAACAAGCAAGGAAAAGATCACACGACCTTATCCTTACCTTTCTCGGAACCTGAAGCACCTGAAATACATCAACAACGTGGGGTGAGATACATCAAATCTCAGTGAGTTCCCTATCTTATGGATTCTCTCGGATTAACAAGGTTCTAACAATCCTAACTCAAGTCCGGGGAAAAGGGAAAGGACTCTTGAGTTCACACTTTAATTCTCACACTATATGGAAACATGACATGAGTTCATTAACTCACAACATCACTAATCGATAACCATACCAAGACATCTCGTCTTCCCGTCCGCTTCTACGTCTAGAAGGCGACCCGAGTCATAGATCCTTGTAGTTACTTGGCATACGAATTGGATCCAGGATCATCGGCCTGTTAACCGTGAACCGTCACTTCTCATGGAATGTTAACCATCACAAGTCTCTACCCGTAGCATAGGCTCCAATCGTACTACACGTAGGGAATCAAACCTACCAAGTAATTGTGTACCCGTTTCAGAGAAGCTCGAGACCCATGAAACTACACTCAAATATACCGGTTACGATTACATGATCACATACAACAATACGATTGTGTTCAACAATCACAAGACTATAACGCCTAAAGGCATCTCTTGCCTTTTACAACCACAAAGGTTAACCACATGTTCCATACTAGTGTTTCACTCTCAACTAGGCCAATACTCGGCAAGGATGTATCTTTCAACAACACGGGCTTGAGCATCCCCATCTAGAGTTGTCTATAATTTCTAGCTCTTACTAGATTCTCCTATAGTTCAAGTTTGAGGTTTCCTCACTCTTCCTATCTCATTTCATATTAACATGCATATTCACTTACAATCATGTTAAACAATAGTAGGATAGGAAAGACATATCATAATTTCATAATAGAATAACATACAACTATTAAAGCATAATTATATCACTTTTTGAAATTTTCTGATTATTTAATCGGTCGGTAAATTCGACATATTTCATCTCCATTCCATAGAATATTTCCTCGTCTTTACATCGATATAAAGAATGATCGAATCCGATAAACGAGTCGAAAGTTATGAATTTTCTCACTTAAGGAAGAAAACTCCAACTCCCAGACCGCGCTAAGCGCACCCTTGAGCGTGCTAAGCGCGTAACTCTCTGCCATCTGGGGTTGCAGGATTTCAACTGCGCGCTGAGCGGGCTTCTACGCGCTAAGCGCGCTCTGCAAAACTCAGAAAAATTACCTGCGAAGACAGTTCAAATACAACCCTCATAATCCCTCAACATCAGTCTCAAATAACCAAACAGAGGTATATAACATGTTCTACCATGGTTTCATCATCAAACTTTCATAAAACCTCATTCTCATCAAGAACACATATTTTTCATAAACCCTAAGATTTTCAATTTATTCAAAGTACACCAAAACATCAAAACAAACATCAATACATGTTTCTACAAGCATATTGATCATTCCTTTTAATTTATATCGATTTCCAACCGTTAAAACATTGTTTTCAACATTCTAACCTAAAAACTCATATTATCCCAAAACTCTAAAATGAGGTTTCTAACTAGAACCCACCTTGAGATAAGCAAGATGAAGATGATGAGAAGATTGGGTGAAGCTTGAAGAATGGATGATGATTTGCTCTTAGATTCTCTTCAAATTCCTCTTTCTCCTCTTTTCCTCCTTCTTTTCCTTTTCTTTCCTTCTTTCTTCTTTCTCTCTCTTTCTTACTATCTTTTTCTTTTGTGTTTGGAAAGTGGAAGGAAAAGAATAAATAGTAAACTTAGTATTAGAAATAATACTACTAAATGTCCAAAAAGTCTCTTACGTCCAAATTAATAAAATACCTCAGAGTCAGATAATATTAATTGGATTTATTCTAAGTTCCACAGTTACTCTAATTATTTTATCAAATAATTTCTCAGAGTACACCGGACTCAGTTGATCACAATATAATATTATCCGGATTAATAAAATACGGGGTATTACATCCTCCTCCCCTTAAATAGAAATTCGTCCACGAATTTAAAGATTACCTGAACAGATAAGGGTAAGCATCTCGTATTTCCGATTCGAGCTCCCCAGTTGCATCACCCAGATGCGTTACATCCCACTGCACCTTAACAAGAGAGATGTCCTTGTTCCTTAATGCTTTCATTTCTCTTCCCACAATGCGGCTCGGTTGAGGTTTAAACGTTAAGTCTGCTTCCAGTTCAATGGTATCCGGTAGAATCGGATGAAGAGGATCTGGAACAAACCTCCGAAGTTGAGATACATGGAAAACATCGTGCATTTCCGACAGAGAAGGCGGTAAGGCCAATCTGTAAGCTACTTCACCAATCCTTTCTAAGACCTGATACGGTCCTATGTATCTCGGGCTTAACTTGCGTGACTTAATCGGTCCTTTTAATCTCAATCTAGGAGTGACTTTCAAAAACACATGGTCACCTTCTTCAAATTCTAAAGGCCTCCTTCGATTGTCCACATAACTCTTTTGTCGATCTTGTGCTTGCTTAATTTTCTCGCGGATCATTCGAATCTTTTCCGTAGTCTCTTGGATGATTTCGGGTCCTAAGATTCTATCTTCCCCAACTTTCGCCCAACACAAAGGTGTCCTACACTTTCTTCCATACAAAGCTTCATAAGGAGCCATTCCGATGCTCGCATGGTAACTATTGTTATATGAAAACTCAATCAATGGTAGTAGTTCTTTCCAATTACCCTTACTTTCTAGTACACAAGCTCTCAACATATCTTTCATTGTTTGTATTGTTCGTTCAGTTTGACCATCTGTCTGAGGATGATTAGACGTGCTCAACCGCAACTCCGTACCCATAGCTTGTTGAAAAACTTTCCAAAACCTTGAAGTAAACTTCAGATCTCTATCCGACACAATATTAGAGGGAAATACCATGCAATCTTACAATTTCCGCAATAAACAACCCGCAAGATAACTTGCCTTGAAAGTGGTCTTCACGGCTAAGAAATGCACAGATTTCGTTAGTCGATCCACTATCACCCTAATCGAATCATAACCACATTGCGTACGGGTAAACCTACTGCAAAGTCCATAGAAATATTGTCCCACTTCCACACTGGAATGTCTAAAGGTTGCAACAACCCACCCGGTCTTTGATGTTCAATCTTAACTTGTTGGCACACCGCACATTCCGACACAAAGACCGCAATATCTCTTTTCATACCGGACCACCAATAGTCCTTCTTTAAATCTTGATACATCTTTGAAGAACCCAGATGTATAGTAAAAGCACCTTTATGCGCTTCTTCCAAAATCCTTCTTTTCAATGCCGCATCATTCGGAACACAAATTCTTTGGTCGAACATAATGATTCCGTCGGTAGCCTAAACAAAACCCGGTAGAAGTAACACTTCTTACAACTTCTCATCCAATGTTTGACCTCGTTGAATCTCAACTCTTAGAGTAGAATTTACATTCAAATTTCCCATAATTACACCATCTTGAGTCCACACAAATTGAAGATTAAGATCTCTAAAAGTCTCCAACAAAGCATATTCCAATACCATCAATTTCGCACTGTGAACTACTTTCCGACTTAAAGCATCTGCTACCTTATTCGCTTTTCCTGGATGATACTTCAATTCTAAATCATAATCCTTTAAGTACTCCATCCACCTTCGTTGTCGCATGTTTAACTCCTTTTGGTCAAATAAATACTTCAAACTCTTATGGTCACTGAACATTTCGAAACGTACACCATACAAATAATGCCATCACACCTTCAGTGTAAACACAACCGCCGCCAATTCCAAATCATGAGTTGGATAATTTTGTTCATGAATTTTCAATTGTCGGGAGGCATAAGCCACTACCTGACCGCCTTGCATCAGAACGCCTCCCAATCCCATCTTAGAAGCATCACAAAACACTTTGTAAGAGTTATTAGGATCAGGTATGATTAACACAGGAGCCGTTGTCAATCTTTCCTTCAACTTCATGAATCTTTTCTCACAACTCAAATCCCACTCTAAAGCAAAATCTTTACGGGTAAGTTTCATCATTGGTAAAGCCAACTGAGAGAAACTCTCGATGAACCTTCTATAATAACCCGCCAGTCCTAAGAAACTTATGACTTCCGAAGCATTTCTCGGCCTCTCCCAATTTATCACTGCTTCTACCTTCGACGGATCCACTGCTACACCACCTTGTGATATAACGTGACCAAGAAACTTAACTTCAGCCATCCAAAATTCACACTTGCTTAACTTAGCAAAAAGTTGCTTCTCTTGCAACACAGATAAAACAATTCTCAGATGCTCTTCATGCTCTAGTGAAGTACGAGAATAAATAAGAATATCATCAATGAAGATTACAACAAACTGGTCCAAGTAAGCTTGAAATATACGGTTCATGTAGTCCATAAAAACAGCTGGAGCATTAGTCACACCGAAAGGCGTCACTAAGAATTCGTAATGACCATAACGGGTCCTAAATGCAGTCTTAGGTACATCGGAACTCTTCACTCGAATCTGGTGATAACCTGACCTCAAATCAATCTTCGAGAACACACAGGCTCATTTCAATTGATCTAACAGGTCGTCTATCCTGGGTAAGGGATACTTGTTCTTAATGGCGACTTTATTCAGCTGACGATAGTCGATACACAACTGCATCCCACCGTCCTTCTTCTTTACTAACAGTACTGGAGCTCCCCACGGTGAGACACTAGGTCTAACAAAAAGCTTAGCCATTAGCTCTTCCAATTGTTCCTTCAGTTCTCCTAATTCAAGCGGTGCCATCTGATACGGAGAAACGGATATAGGAGCCGTTCCCGACACCAGGTCAATAGAAAATTCCACTTCTCTCACCGAAGGAAGAGAAGTGACATCTTCGGGGAAAACTTCTGAAATCTCACAGGCTACCAGAAATACACAAGACTTGAAGGTCGATACTCCCTTAACTTCGGACAAAACACAATTTCACACATTGCATTGACACAAAGGAGTGTGTTGCTCCATAATCAAATAAAACAAAACAAGGATGCCCGTTTATGAAACACGTACCCGCTATTAAAGAGTTGTGACTCTTCTTCCTCCTTGTATCCAAGGTGTGAACTCTTCCGGTATTCTTCCCTTGTGTCTGATTCCCATCCTGCGGGCAGTTTTTTTGCCAAATGACCCACTTCATCACAATGATAACACCTAGAGGCCCCATCTCTACACTTCCCAAAATGATACTTGTTGCACAACCGACACAAAGAAGGAGTATTAGGTTTACTACTTTGCACTTGTTTCCCTTTGAGGGTTTGGTGCCTTGGCCTAAATTGTTGGCTTGACCTCTCATAATCATTCCGGTTCGACCTACGCGAATTCCCTTCCGTCTGAACACTCCTCAAATCGTTCTCTATCACATAACCTTGCCGTAACTCTTGGAATTCAAATTCTCTTTGGATCCTTAAAGAACTAGGAAGGTACTTCTCCATAAAAGTAGCCTTGAATTGTTCCCACACTTTAGGCACACCTTGAATAGTCATAAAAGCTGAAGCAATATCCCACCACCTCTTAGTAGGACCTCTCAATGAGTGAGAAGCAAACACTACCTTGTCCTCCTCCCTGCAGTGAATTATCATAAAGATTCTCTATATCCCGGCCACCCAATCGTGAGCTTTCACAGGATCTACTCCACCATGAAATTCTGGAGGATTCATGCGGATGAAATCCAGGAAATTCCCACTTACAGTATCTGGAACAACTACCTGAGGATGAAAACCCCCATTCATGTGTCGTATCATCTGTTGCATGAATTGGTTCTGCTGCTGCTGCATCTGTTACAAAAACTGATACAAGGGAGCATTCCCATCGCCGCCCGGCGGATTCACCATGGGATGATTCGCTCCGGATCTACCACGGTTTCTGCGTCTTCCAGCCATGTTCCTAAACGTCATATAGATAAGATTAAGTTGATCAGGCTCAAAACTATACATATAACACTTAAGACCAATGGCGACACAACGCATATGAAACGGAAATAAATACTTATACTATTTCATGGCTAGGTCGAGGATACGACCTGCTCTGATACCAACTGTAACACCCATATATAAAACTCATACATCAAAGCATAAATGTTATATATGAATCCAAGTGTTTAGTACTGAAACACCATAAGCTCCTAGTTAACACATTATATATATTACATGCCCCAAAATACAACCACTAAAAGTTCTAAAGGCATAATATACATAAGATGTTCAAAAGATAAAAACTAAGAACTAGATCAACAATGATCTCAAAAACTCCGCTACGGAAGCTAGCCATCAACAAGCAAGGAAAAGATCACACGACCTTATCCTTACCCTTCTCGGAACCTGGAGCACCTGGAATACATCAACAACGTGGGGTGAGATACATCAAATCTCAGTGAGTTCCCTATCTTATGGATTCTCTTAGACTAACAAGGTTCTAACAATCCTAACTCAAGTCCGGGGAAAAGGGAAAGGACTCTTGAGTTCACACTTTAATTCTCACACTATATGGAAACATGACACGAGTTCATTAACTCACAACATCACTAATCGATAACCATACCAAGACATCTCGTCTTCCCGTCCACTTCTACGTCTAGAAGGCGACCCGAGTCATAGATCCTTGTAGTTGCTTGGCATACGAATTAGATTTAGGATCATCGGCCTGTTAACCGTGAATTGTCACTTCTCATGGACTGTTAACCATCACAAGTCTCTACCCATAGCATAGGCTCCAATCGTACTACACGTAGGGAATCAAACCTACCAAGTAATTGTGTACCCATTTCAGAGGAGCTCGAGACCCATGAAACTACACTCAAATATACTGGTTACGATTACATGATCACATACAACAATACGATTGTGTTCGACAATCACAAGACTATAACGCCTTAAGGCCTCTCTTGCCTTTTACAACCACAAAGGTTAACCACATGTTCCATACTAGTGTTTCACTCTCAACTAGGCCAATACTCGGCAAGGATGTATCTTTCAACAACACGGGCTTGAGCATCGCCATCTAGAGTTGTCTAAAATTTCTAGCTCTTACTAGATTCTCCTATAGTTCAAGTTTGAGGTTTCCCCACTCTTCCTATCTCATTTCATATTAACATGCATATTCACTTACAATCATGTTAAACAATAGTAGGATAGGCAAGACATATCATAATTTCATAATAGAATAACATACAACTATTAAAGCATAATTATATCACTTTTTGAACTTTTCTGTTTATTTAATCGGTCAGTAAATTCGATCATCTCCATTCCATAGAATATTTCCTCGGCTTTACATCGATATAAAGAATGATTGAATCCGATAAACGAGTCGAAAGTTATGAATTTTCTCACTTAAGGAAGAAAGCTCCAACTCCCAGACCGCGCTAAGCGCACCCCTGAGCGCGCTAAGCGCGTAACTCTCTGCCATCTGGGGTTGCAGGATTTCAACTGCGCGCTGAGCGGACTTCTACGCGCTAAGCGCGCTCTGCGAAACTCAGAAAAATTACCTGCGAAGACAGTTCAAATCCAACCCTCCTAATCCCTCAACATCAGTCTCAAACAACCAAACAGAGGTATATAACATGTTCTACCATGGTTTCATCATCAAACTTTCATAAAACCTCATTCTCATCCAGAACACATATTTTTCATAAACCCTAAGATTTTCAATTTATTCAAAGTACACCAAAACATCAAAACAAACATCAATACATGTTTCTACAAGCATATTGATCATTCCTTTCAATTTATATCGATTTCCAACCGTTAAAATATTGTTTTCAACATTTTAACCTAAAAACTCATATTATCCCAAAACTCTAAAATGAGGTTTCTAACTAGAACCCACCTTGAGATAAGCGAGATGAAGATGATGAGAAGATTGGGTGAAGCTTGAAGAATGGATGATGATTTGCTCTTAGATTCTCTTCAAATTCCTCTTTCTCCTCTTTTCCTCCTTCTTTCTTCTTTCTCTCTCTTTCTTACTATCTTTTTCTTTTGTGTTTGGAAAGTGGAAGGAAAAGAATAAATAGTAAACTTAGTATTAGAAATAATACTACTAAATGTCCAAAAAGTCTCTTACGTCCAAATTAATAAAATACCTCAGAGTCAGATAATATTAATTGGATTTATTCTAAGTTCCACAGTTACTCTAATTATTTTATCTAATAATTTCTCAGAGTACACCAGACTCAGTTGATCACAATATAATATTATTCAGATTAATAAAATACGGGGTATTACAAGAGAGCATATCCACCATAACTTATGATCCAAACACATCCAATATATCACATATAAGCTATTCAAACACCCATCCTTCATCTGGAATACCAGAATCATAGACCTCAAATTCCACTTGAGGCCTACTTGTAGTTGAGGTACTACAAGGTGATCCAAGCATCTCCAATCAAGGCCAGGCATCTCAACACACTCCATAGGGTATAATGAAGTTGTTCAAGTCATCACAACACATCTGGAACACCTCAAACTCCAAATTCAAAAGTCTCTTGCACAAGCAAGTTCAAGTAAGCCTGAACCTATCAAATTCTATATTGTACGCATTATAAATTCATTTGCAAGTTACCAACATGTTTCTGGTAGTCTATAGAGTGATAACCCTCAATCAATTACTTCATCTATTACATGTTTAAGATTTCATGAGCTTTATGCAAAATTCTAGGGTTTCAAAGTTCATCACGAATTTCTCCCTCCACACTTAAAATAAATGAAATTAAACACCACCATCATGTTCGTGGGTTTAAATCTAACAAGTTTGGGGCTGGTTTCATCCAATTTCATTGCCTAATCTGTGAGATATCATAGCTTTTACAAATTTGGGAAAAAGAGTGCGCGCGTGTTCTTCCCCTTTGTTCTTGGCGCCTTTTTTGAATTTTTAAATATTTGAATATTGTGATATTTTATTTAATTGATTCAAAAAATAATTTCTCTCTGAATTTTAAATTTTTTGAATTGATTTTTTTTTTCAAAATTCACAAAAATGTTAAAATATTCTATTCTACAAAAATTTCATAAAAATATTATTTATTTTATATATTTAATATTTTTGTAAAGAATTTAATTTTTATTTATTTTTTAAGCATTTAAATATTTATTTCTCTTGATTTTTCAAATTCAAATGATTTTCAAATCATTCTATAGATAAAACATGATTTTTCAAACATTTATCCAAGATCACAACTTGTTTTTCACACATGTTTGATAATTTTGATCATTTTAATTGATTTTTATTCAAATTAAATACATTTTTTAATCAAATTAGGGTTTTAATTATTTTCACCCTCACAAACATTTTTCAAAACACTTTTGGGCCTCTAATAGAGTGTAAGACCCATCCCTTGTCACATAAATAAATTTTGGGCTTCAGTCACTGAATAAGTCCCACCGTGTTTTCTGAAACTGCGACGCGATCGTCGCCTGTTAAGCAAAAATCATTTGGGCCTCCCTTTGGTTGTAAGTCCCATCTTCCTTCTTTTTAAATTATTTTTGGGCCTCTTGATAGAGTGTAAGTCCCATCCATTTGTAATTAAACCGTCTTGGGCCTCAGTCATTGTATAAGTCCCGATACAATTTTCAAAATAAACGGTGCGATCGTTATTTTTTCATCTGGGACTCTCTTTGAGTTATAAGCCCCAACTCTTGTATAAAAAATAAACTTTTGGGCCTCTAATAGAGTGTAAGACCCAATCCTTTTTGTAAATACAATAATTTGGGCCTCAGTCATTGTATAAGTCCCTCTGTGGTTTTCAAAACTACGACGCGATCGTTCCCTTTTCAAAAGGATTCATCTGGGCCTCTCCTTGAGTATAAGCCCCAAAATTCCTTTTAAAACAACTTTCCTTTTTGATTCAAATTCAAATTCAAAGTTTTTATCAAAACTTTCTTCAATTTCTTGAAAACTAACCATACATCTATAATTACTATGCTTGGGTTTGCACAACTGTAAGTTCTACTATTTCTTCTATACATACTGGTTTATATATTTTATCTGTATAAGTATACCTGTATATACTTGCTTAGAGTTTTCCCCAGAAGTTAGGTATAGTCTTTAGATCAAACAAGTGGTTACTCTTTTAACACAGTCAAAACTAGTTCCCCATAGGAAGTTCCAGATACAGTCTTGCCTCCTCTTGGACTTATACAATATAGAACAGAGAAAGACATTATTCTCGGTGAAAATTTTCTCAAGACTGTCACAACTTAGAAATATTTGTACAAGAAATTCACTTCCCTAAAGAGGATTAATTCCCGGTGAAACCTCTTTTGAATTTCTTCAAACCCTAGAACTGTTCACTAAAGAAAGGATTATTCCCGGTGAAACCTTTCTTGAACTTTTCTTAGGTTTGGACCCACAGGCTTCCTAAAAGCATCCCCAGCCTCCTCTTGGGCTTAGTACAAGGATCCTCAGGCTTCTTAGAAGTTCTCAGCCTCCTCTTGGGCTTAGTACAAGGACCTGAATACCTCCTACAGGTATAGGACATAACTTAGACATCTCTACTAGTTCAATCCTCCAAAGAGTCAGAATTCCAAAACATCAGACAGTTTAGGGTCGATTTTCATCCTTTAAAACATTAGCCTCCTCTTGGACATCATACAAAGATCATCCTCTAATTAAGTGTCAACCTCTTCATACCAGTAGACTTGGAAAGTCTAATCTCCTCTTGGATCTCAAAGAAACCCTCAAGTTTCCTAAAAGCACAGGAAAACCCTGATCACTTCATCAATCTCCAGCAGAGTTTTAAACCTCCATAGGTTTTCATACTCAAAGTTTAAACCTTTACCATCAATAAAACCTTAACAGAATCAGAACCTCAGGGCATCTGATATTTCAACTCTTCTTCAATCCTCAGCAAGAGTTGATTGCCTAATTTGGACCTGTCTCTGGATCTCAATAATCCTCAGTAGAAGCCAGCCACCTCTTAGGCTTTATATATTAATTTCCCCAGCCAGCCTCCTCTTAGGCTTTGTATAATGATTTTCCTCAGCAGATTCAGCCTATATCTTGGGCTTTGTACAAGACAGATAAACCCTCTCCCCAGTGGAGTCAATTTATTTTTAGCCTCAATCTTGGGCTTTGTACAAGACAGATCATACTCTCCAGCTGAGTCAATCTCCGTTTAGCCTCAATCTTGGGCATTGTACAAGACAGACAAAACTTTCCCCGGAAGAGTCAATTCTCTTCAGCCTCAATCTTGGGCTTTGTACAAGACAAATATAAAACTCCCTAGTAGAGTCAACCTTTTAGATTCAACCTTGGGCTTTGAGCAAGG
Source organism: Lathyrus tuberosus (assembly GCA_022829125.1). Lineage (NCBI taxonomy): Eukaryota > Viridiplantae > Streptophyta > Magnoliopsida > Fabales > Fabaceae > Lathyrus > Lathyrus tuberosus. Next base: position 6,240,247 of record JALAZF010000249.1, on the reverse strand, counting down.
CACACAAAAATCAACATCCCCTTAGAGGAAATCAAGAGTCCTCTCTATTGGAAGACATTTCACTATATATCACATGTCAAAACAAATAATCAAACAAACCCTAATTCCAGGTAACTGCTGTAAGTGGCATACTTATTGATTCAAAAATCCAAGCTCTGATCCATCTTTTATCCTGGTAAACTTCCTCTTTCATCTAATTGTTGTAAGTGGCAAGCCTCTGGATTATTTACATCTAAGCCAATGTTCCTCTCTTAGAATGGAAGATTCCTAAGGAAAAATGACATTGCTCTACACTGAGTTAAAGTTTCCTCCTTCAGGACATTTCCCCTATAAAGGAAATTATGGCATTGCAGGATTCCATACATTCCAGTTAAAGTAATTCTCCTTTATAATCAGTTACCTAACAACTGTGATAAACAGGTGAGATACCTCCCTTTAGAGATGACAAATTCTCTCTCAAACCCTTTAGCTTCAATCTTGGGCTTTAAACAAGACACCAAACACCTTTTTCCTCCCATAGAATAGGAGGAACTACAATTGCTTTGATTTCCCGAGTACCTTTACGGGAATACATAGGCATAAGATTGCGAAATCTTAGCGAGCACACATATCAAAAAGTTTAGGTCCAGTACCTTACCAAAAACAACAGAAAACCCGAAAACAACAAAAACATTTTCTCAAACGCTCCCAAAGGAGAAACTTTCCCAACCCATAACAGATAAACACCATAAAGTATTTAAACATGCCAAAGAAGATCTATGGATAACCATATATACACTGGGTAATTTACAACTTCCCTTTGTATAACCTAACCCCGACCCCCCAATCTCTTAGCATTTGTTAAAGAAAACATTTGCGTGCAAGGTTAATTTTAGATATCTTCCCTTTCCTTTCCAGCTTCATAGGACAAATAAGAAATACGAAAGTAGCACCCAATTCTAACCATTGCGGTAAGGTGGTCACGTCACCGACAAAAATCGTACGCTACAGAAAAATGGCGACTCTACTGGGGAGTCTTTAGGATTAGAGTTCCTAAGAGGTCTAGATTTTGTTTGGCATTTTCTATACTATATATATATATATATATATATATATATATATATATATATATATCATTTACTGTTATACTACTTGATACCCGTGTTTAATTTTTTGTCAACTGGGAATACGATTAATACGCATGTGGAAAGTTTGAGAGAACATTAAGATAAGCGGTGGCATATCCAGGAAACGCTTATAGGGAGTGAATCCTGACCAAGCTAACTTGGCAGTCCACCGAATCAGTCGAGGTACCCGTGTGGAAATATCGATGTTGAATGACCGATTGTCGTGAAAGCATTGTCTATCCCAGTGCGGTACCCATGACCCTGATGATTTAGTAGACATTAACCATATGGCCATTTGGTAGTGCGATGACTATCGGGAATAGTTGATACACGATACTACCCTCAAATGAGATTCATCCTAAGATATTACAGCTCACTCGAGTGAATCAGCTTGCTGTTGGTATCCCTAGGAGGGGTCAATGACTTTGTGAACCTTTTAGAACCCGTTCTACAGGTACAAAAATTGACCAAAATAGTACAACCTTTGGGGATGGGTAGAGCCATGACTCCATGCTCGTGACGTTGAACCTTTGAACCCATGTTTTTAAATGTTTTTGTGTGCTGCATTCATGCATTCATTTAAAAAACTCTTTTCAAACATAGAAAAAAACTTTTTCAAAAGAACTAAAACAATAATTACAAATATCAGAGGTTGAGTTATGGATTTCGGTAAAAGAAAGACGCACAAGTACACTTTCAAGGCTCCGAACTAGAAGACTTAAGGAAATTGGGAAGGATGATTACCAATCCCGAGGCTTTCAGAGCTAATCACAGAAGACTGTTGTCTCTATTAAGGGTCAACGTGGTTGAAGGAATCCTATCTATGCTAGTACAGTTCTACGATCTGGTTTACCACTGCTTCACTTTCCTGGATTACCAACTTGCACCAACACTAGAAGAGTACTCCCACCTGATTGATTTACCCATCACTGATCAAGCTCCATTTTTTGGACTGGAAGAAATTCCAAAGAATCAGGCCATTGCAAGAGCAATCTCTTTGGATGAGTCAGAAGTTAGGACTCACATAACCAATAAAGGAGGAATCCAGAGTTTACCGGCTAAATTCCTGATGGAGAAAGCTCTATACTTTGCTAGTATAGGAAACATAACTGCCTTTGAAGACGTCTTTATTTTGCTCATATATGGGTTATTCCTCTTTCCCAACATTGACAACTTCATTGATACCAACGCTGTTAAGATATTCTTAATAGGAAACCCCGTACCAACCTTGCTCGCAGATGCTTATCATTCTGTACACTTAAGGAATTTGTACAGCAGAGGAATGATCACATGCTGTGTACCCTTACTCTACAAATGGTTCATTTCTCATTTGCTCAAGTCTGCTGCTTTTCGGGATCACAAGAGTACTCTACATTGGTCACAAAGTATTATGTCTCTTACCAATTTTGACATAGACTAGTACAATCGGATTTACGAAGGGATAGAGATCATTGACAGATGTGGAGATTTCCCTAACGTACCCCTCATTGGAACTAAAGGAGGAGTCAACTATCATCCAATTTTAGCCCGCCGTCAACTCAGACACCCGATGAAGAATATCCCACATAATGTTCATCTGGAAGGTCTTTTCTTCAAGGAAGGGGAAAATGACAGGGCACTAAAGAAAGAAATAATGCATGCCTGACAACATATTCATAGGAAAGAGATAGAGTCTCTGGGAAGACCAAACTGTACCTCCATGGAACCTTATCTCCACAGGGTGCAAACTAGAGCCCCCAAGCTGAGGATGCCTTACCCTCATCAAGAAGTTTTTCCCTTAAAGGAATCTGTCCTTTATTTTATGTCTGATGCGGAAAAACTCCAGGTTGCTCTCAACAAAGTTCAACGTGAAAAGAGCTCTTGGAAGAACAAATACCAAATCCTTAATTTGGAATGCATCAAGATTCAGGATCTGTTAAAGGAGAAGGATACTTTGATTGAGATATTAGAACAACATGCTATAGAAAGTCAGGAAGACCGAAGAAATTTGCTTGCTCCTTTCACTTGGCAAAGGGTCGTCGACCCGACAACGGCTGAAGAGCCCTGGTCAAAGAAAAGGAAAATACAGGAACCAACATCTGAGCTCTCTTCAGAGAGAACTCAGGATCCATGAGCTTAAACATTTTCCTTATAGCACTTTGTAAAATATTGTACTTTTCCTTGTAAAATACTGCAATCTTTCAAATTCAATAAAATGGGTCTTCCCCCACTGTGTGATATTTGCAATATATTTGTTAAAAGTTTCTTTTGAAAACAAAAACTAAAAAAATATGTCTTTGCATATCATTCATCATTCTCACATAACACATTTTTCTTATCTTTGAGTCTCACGTATGTGTCACAATTCTAGAGTCAAACTGTCTCACTCATACAATACTCGGGCCAATCGACAAAAGAAAATGGATGATCTCGAGGAAGAGAACAGAGAGCTGAGAGAAGAAATCGACGCTCTGAAGGAAAGTTTGGAAAAACTTCACAGTGACATGCAATCCCTGGTAGCAGCTCAGGAGCAGCGATATCAAAGGACTATGATCTCAGAGATTACATCTATGCCCATAATGGAGACACATGAGAATCATCCTCGGTACAACATGCCTAAAGGGCGCTCCTGGGGCATGCCTCTCAAATTTATACCTGAAGGATATATCCCATCGGTCACTGAAGACCCAGAAGCCGTAGCAGGAACCGCTGGACCTGAAGGTTACAAACTTCAGGAAAGTGAAGATGCAAGAGTTACGACAGCAACTCCTGAAGGTTACAAACTTCAGGGCACCGAAGCGCCAAGGATCACTGCTATAATGACTATACCACATTCAGTGATACACTCTATCCCAAAATAACAGATTCCGCAAGCAATTTTTGGTGGAAACGAAGACATGTATGTAAGGATGAATGAGTTCCAGGAACAATTCTTGGAAATGCAGAAGGAAATGCATGCCATTTGCGGTCAAGATTTATTCGAAAAGAATGCCGCAGACCTCTGTCTGGTCCCTAATGTAAAGATACCGCACAAATTCAAGGTGCCTGACTTTGAAAAATACAAAGGCAACTCTTGCCCTCAAAGTCATTTGGGGATGTACGCTCGAAAAATGTCTACTCAGACAGACAATCAACAACTACCGATCCTTTATTTCCTAGACAGTTTAACTGGTGCCACACTCAAATGGTACATGGGTTTAAACTGCACCAAGATCAGTACTTTCAGAGATCTCGGGGCAGCCTTCGTTCAGTAGTATAAATATAATTTGGACATGGCACCAAATAGGGATCAACTCAGAGCAATGCCACAAAAGGACAAAGAAACTTTCAAAGAATATGCTCAGAGATGATGTGAAATCGCCGCTCAGATCTGTCCCCCTCTTGAGGAAAAAGAGATGACCAAGATCTTTTTGAAAACCTTAGGCTCGTTCTATTACGACCGAATGGTCGCCAGTGCGTCCAGTGACTTCACTGAAATGGTGAACATGGGAGTACACCTTGAAGAAGCAGTCCGAGAAGGACGATTGGTCAAGGATACATATCCATCCAGCAGTACCAAAGGATACGGTAGTGCTTTCCAAAAGAAGAAAGAGCAGGATATCAGTAATATCTCTCTGGGAAAGCAAAGGCGAAGGTATCAACCGGTAGCAGTAGTAACTCCCGCTATCAACCCAACGCCCGCTTCGACTTATCAACCTCAGGTTGCTCAGAGGCCACCAAATCAACAACAGTATCAGCAAAGGCCGCAACAACCTTTTTAGCATGCTCGTCCACAGTACAACAACAACAATCGTACTACACGACCATCAGGGGTTAACCCTATATCGATGTTGTACGCAGAACTATTTCCACTTCTACTGACCAAGGGGAACATCCAAACCAGGACTCTTCTCGCAGTACCATAAAATCCACCTATTTGGTTTAAAGCAGACCAAACTTGCCCTTACAATCAAGGAGGAACGGGGCACAACATTGAGAACTGTCTCAGCTTCAAGTTTGATGTACAGAAGCTTGTCAGGAACGAGATCTTATCTTTCAAAGATACTAACCCAAATGTTCAGACGAACCCGTTACTGCAACCTGAGAAGAATGCAGTGAATTTAATAGAAGAAGAACCTGTCAACATTTATCAAATTCACAATGTACTCCTATTGGGAACCAATATGGTGAAAAACATTGCAGACAGAGTGGGTACGGTCATGTGCCATCTCACAACTATCATCAGTGTGATATCTTCTCCAAGGACAATCAAGGGTGTATCGTAGTACAAGTGGCTCTGCAAGAATGAATGGATTCAGGATCACAAGATTAGTGAAGTAAACATAGCCCATGCACATCACAATATTGTTCAGAACCACGACATCTGTACAATGAACGTCAACTTAGTGGCGATGCATTTGAGACAAAGTCAGTATTATAATCCGCCACGACACGATTACAACACTTATCCAATATGCTCAATAGACAATCAGGGATGCTCCTTTATACAAGAAGCCCTCCAACGTCATATGGATCTAGGATGTATCCAAGACTACCGTGAAAGAAATGACCATCAAGTCAATATGGTTCAAATCTTTGACATCCGCCTAATGAATACCAGTCTAGTGGAATTACATGCTAAGCAGGTCAGACTCGGCTTTCTGGCTTCACATGATTATCTAGACTGTAAAGAATGTTGCGAAGATGACCAAGGGTGTAGGCTTGTGCAAAGAACACTTAAACATCTATTGGACCACTGGTGGCCTCCCATCTACCTGGATGAAGCGACACAATGGATTAGCATGACTGATGGGAATCCTAATAGACATCAAAGTCATGATATCTGCTCAATGAAAACAAATCTAGTAAAGATGCTCTGCATACAAAGCGGGCGTGGTCAGGTACCACCGTACAATTATGAGCGCTGTAGAGTATTCTCGAAAAATAACTAAGGAAGCTATCTCATACGAGCAGCTCTCCAAAATCAGCTGGACCGGAAAGAGATTCAACCATGTTCAAGTTCTGGGTCAATTAACATGGTACATGATGTCGCTCCCAGGATTTTCATCCAGGTACAAACGCGAGAGTGGCGCGGAAGACAGAGTCGCCAGCCGTGTAAATTTATCCCAAGAGGGGGAAAGGGAACACCGCATAAACTTGAGGAAGAGGGAAAGGAATGGTCATCGCAACCATAGCCTGGGTTCGGGAGTCGGTTACGCGAGGGGAAGGTGCTAGCACCCCACGCGTCCATCGTACTCGATGGGATCCACGCTTGTTGTCTATTCTAAGGGTGAGTTATCCTATCATCTATGGCTGTACTAAGACGGGGGAAGGGAAAAACTAAGACAGACTTGGTAGGACGTCGACGTCCTAGGCCTACGTACCCCCTTTGTACAATGGGGAATTCAGAGTCAACGTAGTTCGGACCAAGTTCTTTTTGTGTTTTTTTATGAGCGACGTTAAGTTCGTGTCCGGCAGTTAGGGTCGATGCCTGTTTGCGACTCAGACGGAAAGTAACATGCCTTTTTTGAAAATAGCCTTTAGTTTGACAATCCCGAAGGACAAAAAGGTTTGAAGTTTGTTTGTATTTTTTAAGACAGAAGTGACTTGAGTTAGTTCATAACTTGCATTGCACCAAAGTCTAGGGCACATGGACGAATACTTAACGAATCGTCCCAAGACAGGACGCTCGCTAAGAACTCTAGAAAGATGAGAGGAAGCCCCTCATTTCTCATTCCCCACGCTTAAGGCTCGTGCGCAATACACTTTATCCTTATTAAGTGTTTTCAAGAAGTTTTGAGATGAGAAGAAAGAAGACACAAAGGAAACTCTAAAGGGAAACTAAGAGTCCTAATGTTATCATGCATGGGTGACCTACGGTTAGTGAGGTTTGACGACAACCTAAGCCTAAAGAAAAGAAAAGATGAGAGACAGAAAGAGTGAGAGTGGACATGGATACTTATCCACACCTTTAAATAACTTACCTCAGCCCCTACATACAAGGTTAGTACAAAACAGACATACGTAAAAGAAATGAGATGAATGAAATCCAGGCAATGACATATAATGGCAATCAAGTGACCTATAACAATCTAAACATGGTTTAAGAACTCAAAGAAGCAATCTCAAGCAATGGCACAAGTGCCTTTTCAAACAGGTAACCAGACATGATCAGAGATATGCATACAAGAAGACCTCAAATAAAAGCAATCAAACAATTAGCAAAACACCTTCTAAAATCACCAAATTAATTATCAACATACCTCAACCAGAAGCAAACAACATGTTCAAAATTCATGCCAAAATTCAAAATAAAAGTCACTCAAACAATCATGCAAATTCAAGAGAGAGTCATGATTCAATATGCAAAAGGAAAGGGCTAAAATGCAATATGAAATGATTTTAAAAATGAGAGAAAAATATTTTAATGCAATTCAAAATGTTGATAAATGAATGCAAAAGGAATGAGTTCAAAATATTTTATGGATGATGAGAAATAAAATCAACAAGTCATAGTATGCATATATGAAATAAATTCAAAAAGAAATTACTAAAATAATTAATTCAGATGATAAAAATAAAATAAAAAATAAAAAATAAAATTTGGAAAATTTTATAAAATTATAATTATGATTCATGAATCTTTTGGGGATTTTTGGATGCAAATATATATTTTTAGAAATTAAAAACGAAATGCAATAATTAAATAAAAATAAAAATAAAGAAATACCATGGGGGGTGTGTTCAGCAGCCCAGATATGTTGAAATGTGGACAGTGGGCTTAAATGGGAGTGTAATTAGAAAGCCCAAACCAACAAAAAAAATCAGCGAAAATAAAAAAGAACAATGTAACCCAGTCAACCAATTGACTCACCAGCGTCCCTCAGATCAATCTAACGCTCCCCATTAAGTCAACGCAATCACAAAATACACAAAACCAACGGTCATGATAAAGAGTGCACCATAATTATTAAACACACGCTCGCATACAGTCGTTCAACTCACCATACAACTCCCACGTGATCAGCACATGATCATTTTAATGTGTTGGCACACATCTGGCCACACGATTCATCAGACGTACGTAAACAAGTCAACGAAAGAAAAAGTAATTAAAATGAGAGAAATTGATTGGGTGCACACGGTAACAACCATGGGGTAATGAACATGCAAACACTAAATAAAAATCAGAAAAAAAAATAAATGTGGCAAGCTTTGGACCGTGAGATCTGGGCAACGGACGACCATGATTATCTCTCCTACCTCCAGCCCCTTCACCGGCCGGAACCCTCACCAGTTGCCGGAGCTAGGGTTCCGGCCACCCTCTCCGGCCACCTGCAATGAAAAACAACCCAGAAAACGCAAACCAATACACTTTCTTGACCAGAATTTCATGAGGATCTCAAATATCCAATCAAAAATCACAAATAATCAATGCATAAGGAGATTCGAATGAAAAAAGGTTAGGGTTCAAAACTTAGAACTCACGTAGTAACCACATTACACGTCCACATTCAAAACAAAACATACCAGAATGATCAGTACACACCACAAATCGCTATGCATATTTAAAAAGAGAGTTTTAAGATCATGAAAAACATCACTAACCTGAGATCAAGCAACTTATTCCCTTGCTCTTAGCCTCCAATGATGGGTGATTTGTATTCTGTAGATGCCAAGGATGAAAGTTGTGAAAGAATTTTTGGAAAAGCTCTTCTTGCTTGAGAGATACGAATGATCCAAGTTTTAGGGTTCAATCTTTTTTCCTCCTCCAAATCACGTGTAATCCTCTCTAACCCTAGCATGAGTTAGCTTAAATAGGCTAGGTTAATCCACTGATCAGCATTTGGGCCTTGGTAATTCCCCACTTAATGAGTTTTGGATGATTTTAGAAAATTGAATTATGTGAGATACACCCTCTTCCATGCATGTACACCCAAATATTTCATGATGGATCAGTTAAGTTTCAATTGCTAATCACACCTGAATTTGATTTGGGCCTTGAGATGTATTGGTTCATGTGTTTTCAATAATTTGGCAATTTTGCACCATGTGAAATAAGTAATGAATAAGTCATGGAATTTCTTGGTCCAAAGGCCAAAAATGATCCTTAAGGAGTGTTCTTTGATGTTAGAATGTGACATGAAGCAAAGGAATCAATTATAGGTCCATATGTCCCAAAATGCAAAAGTTTGTGAAAATGGAACCCTAAAAACCACTTTGCCTTCTTTTGATCATAACTTGAGTTTCACAAATGATATGGAGACCCACTAGTACTTGTTGGAAAGGGGAGAAAAAGATCTTCAACTTTAATGTTTGAGGAAAATTCATTTGAAGCTTCTTTGATGATGAAAAGTCAAGTTGAATGTAGTGTAAGAACTTGCCCAAAAAGGAAACTTTCAAATTATAGGTCATTTCCATATTTAGCAACTTTTGTATCAACCCTTGATTCTTGATAAATGGTATGAAACTTGACTTTTGAAGACCATATGAGGATGTGAGACCTTGAAAACCTTGAAGAGGACCTCAAAATTTCACAGTTGACTTCCCCTCTCACTGTTGACTTTTCCCCAATTCTCGTGATTCCCAATCCATTGGCCAATTGAACTTCTCATGAACCAAACTGATGGACAATCTTTCATTCCTAGATACTTAGGGACCCAAGGAATACCATGTAATCAAGTCTTTCCCAAAAAATAAGAAATAAACTGACTTTATAGCAAACCCTAATCTTGGTACCCTCAGTCTAGGAGGAAATAACACAGTCTCCAAATCCAAATTCCTCTGACTATGATGTGTATCCTCTCCAAAAAAGATAAGATATGCCATTTGGTGATGATAAAAACCCAAGAAGCTTGCCCCCATGCTAAGAACCAATGATATGCACACATGATAATGCAAAATGAGATGAAACACAAGCCAGTTAGTACTAAAGTAAGGAGAGCAAATTTTGGGGTGCTACACATGACTACCTCCCTGGTCAGAACAAAAGCACTGTCATAATCTCTGATCATGGAATAACCAAGGATTTTTGCGCCATAATCCCTCTACTCAATGAATCAAATATCCATCTTGATGGTAGGAAAGTTCCCAACCAGGAACCATCGAGGCTGCATACGATGGTTAGAAAAATTAAAAAGCTATAGTGGTTACCTACCTGCTAGGTCCAATACTGTACAAATCAGATAAGGCTATGCCTTACAAGTATGGTGCAACGACCATCGAGAACGGAAAAGAAACTCTATTACCCTCCGTCGTGAACATTGCCGACATCAGTCGAGTTACCCGGAGCTGTCAGATCTTCAACAGAGGAGTTGGAGAACCTTCTAAAGAAAAGGATCCTCAAACGGAAGTTCCCAACCAACAAGTTAGTCAATCTAGTAATCCAGAACTGGTAAAGAACAACGATGAGATGCTGAAGCTCATCCAGAAAAGCGAGTACAACATTGTGGAACAATTGTTGTAAACTCCGTCTCGAATCTCTGTACTATCTCTCCTGATTAGTTCAGAAGCTCAAAGGGAAGATCTACAAAAATTCTTAGAGCAAGCCTTTGTGGAACAAGACGTGATGGTAGGACAATTTGACAGCATCATCTCCAACATCACTTCCTGCAACAACTTTGGATTCAGTGATGAAGAACTGCTAGAAGAAGGCAAGAATCATAATATGGTGCTTAACATTACAGTCAAATGCCAAGACGATGCTTTAGCCAGCGTACTGGTGGACACAGGATCATCTTTGAATGTTATGCCAAAATCAAATTTGATACGACTATCATTTCAAGGAGCCCCAATGAGAGGCAGTGAGATCATTGTCAAAGCCTTTGAAGGATCTAAAAAAATAGTTATCGGCGAAGTCGATCTTCCCATAACCATTGGTCCTCACACTTTCCAAGTCACTTTCCAGGTCATGGACATCCGAGCAGCATACAACTGTTTATTAGGGAGACCTTGGATACACGAAGCTGGGGCAGTCACTTCGACACTTCACCAGAAACTAAAGTTCGTCAAGAATGACAAATTAGTCACAGTATGCGGAGAGCAGGCCTTAATTATGAGCAACTTATTATCATTCTCCTGTGTAGAGCCAGAGGAGGTTATGGGTGTCACTTCTGTGGAAATCAGCCAGCGGAAAAGACAGAAGAGTTGCCACCGAATGTTATTTATCCCGATGCAGGGAAAGAAAACTATCGAAGAAAAACTCAATAAAGGGAAAGGAATGGCCACCGCAACTATATCCTGGGTTCGGGAGTCGGTTACGCGAGAGGAAGGTATTAGCACCCCCTCGCATCCATCATACTCGATGGGATCCACGCTTGTTGTTATCGATCAAAGGGTGTAGGTTTCTGAAGCTCTAATGCTAACTGGAAATAGAATGGGAGAAAAGGGAAGGTGAAAGCCAAAAGTGGACTCGCGAGGATCGTTACAATCCTATACCTACATATCTTCATGGACGAATGAAGAATCAGAGTCGACGTAGTTCGACGGACTACACACTAATGGGGGGAAGGTTGCTCGCCAAGACATCTTCGTCTCGTGCCTACGCATCCTCAATTTAACGAGAAAGAGGAAGTCAGAGCAGTCGTAGTTTGACCTACGGGTCGACTTTGATTGGTGAAAGAGTCTCGATTGCACTAGGGTAAGAGAAAAGGTTTGATTAACTGGTTGGTCTTGATCACATGGGTGTGAGAGAAAAGGGAAGTTAGTTGTTAGTGTGCTCTCCAAGATATCGCATCTCGTGCCTACGTATCCTCAATCTAACGAGAAAGAGGAAGTCAGAGCATCCATAGTTCACGCTACTACGGGAAAACAGGATCTCGATCGCACAGGTACGAGATAAAAGGTGAGATTCACGAAAGGCTAAAGGGAAAACTTGGTCCTACAAGTCAGCATGCAAAATGGCCCTAAGGTTAGGATCAGGAGGGGAGTCTACCTAATGTTGTCATGCATGGATTGAAAGCCTAATGTCTCTCATACCTCCAACTTAATTAGAAATTAAGTGGAGCTAGGAATCCTAAGGGATCATGTGAACAAACATAAGTAAACACAGGACAAATCAATCACAAAATGAACGATGTCGTGATCTAAGCTAAGAACAAAATTGAGTGACTCCTCGCCCTCAACCAAAAGGAAATGCAACAGAAAATAAACAACAAACGACAATGTCATGATATCAACTATGAGGAAGTTGAGTGACTCTTCGTCAACCATAAGATGAAAATGATGTCGTGATCCCAATTATAAGGAAGTTGAGTGACTCTTCGTCCATCATAAAGAGAAACAGAAAACAAGGCAATAAACCAAAAACAGCTGCAACAACAACGCTCCTGCACCTGTACAGCTATAAAATCCAACCACAAGCTAAAACAGCTTTTAACAACACCTGTTTTCAGAAATGAATAGGTGTAAGAAAATCTGGACAGAATTGCAACATTTAACAGCTCACCTTGTGCACACCAACTATGTATGTAACAACACTTCCTACCTTTAAACAACTTAGTAAATCAAGTGTGAATCACTACAAAGACAACTTAAAAGTTAGTCTATGTAATCCAAAAACATAACCAAGGTTAGCCACCAAAATTCAAATGGAAACTATCAACAAGAATTAAATGAAATTGATACGAAAATGTAAGCAACAATTAATCAAAATCTACGCAACAAATATCAAGGACTCTAGTAAAATTTGCAAACAATTAATGAAAGACTAATCCAATATATCAAATTTCAACTAGGAAAAAAAATACAAAGCTAACATTTAAGAACAATCAACAAAGTTAACAAATGAAACCACTATGAAGATTAATCGATGTTAGCATTAAAATCAAAGTTTAGTCATTGTTAGAACAAAATCAATTCAAACTAAGTCAAGATCAATTAGTTCAAAATTAGTTTCTAATTCTAAAAATCTAGTTCTAATGTTACGAATTAATCCTAAATTCTAATTCTAAACTAATTCTAAAATTAATTAACTAAGATTAATCTAACTAAACACAATTAATCAACCGTTCACTTAGTAAAACAATTATGCCAAAAAAAAATTAGTAAGTGATTAAGCCAAAAATCAATTAAGGAATGATTAAACCAAAAATCAATTAAGGAATGATTAAGCAAAAAATCAATTAAGGAATGATTAAGCTAAAAATGATTAGTGCAATTAAGCAAAAAACAATTAGTGCAATTAAGCTAAAAACGATTATTCAAATCCATTATCAAAATCTAATCTAATTAGTCAAATTAAAACTAATTATCAAAACCTAAAATTTAATGAAAACCTAGTTCTAATCCAAGATGATCTAAATTCAATTAAAATCTAATTACCTAAAACTAATATCAAAAGGCTGATTATTAATTAAAATTGAGATTAAACTCAATTAAAAAAACCTAACCTAGAATTAAGGCCTAATCTAAGATTATCCTAATTATCTACCAGAGGAGGCGCAGTAGAGAACTGTGGGGTGTGGAAAGAAATGGGGATACTAATTTAGGGCTTATGAGCCTAATCCGTGTAATGAGAAACACGGTTAACCTAGAGCACAGAACAAACACACACTCTCCACACTCACTGCGCCGTTCGCTCCCTCATCTACTTCATCACTCTCCATTCACCCAACCACCATCATCATATTCTTCTCCTTGTCTCGCTCTTCCCTTTCCTCCACCTTCTAAATGCTCTATTTCAATAGCCCAACAATAACTGAACAATGAAACTATGACGCCTTGCGGGAGAAATACCGCGCCGGAGATCGCTTCTAGCGGCGGCAGAAGCTCATCCTCGTCATTCCACACCCGCTTATACGCGTATCTATCCAGATTGCATCCTAATTCATTCAAATTTCCATATAAGCACATGATCAAAAGCAAGATTCGGAGTGAAATGGTACCTGTAAGGTGAAGACGAAGACGCACGGTGCCTCAGGTACGACTCTTCAATCGCTCATCTCCTTCTTTGCTCCCTCGACTCCATTACGCTCTCGAGTCCGCGTTTTTCTTCTTCTTCTTTGATTCGGTTGCGTGCTGTGTGTGAGAAGAGAGACTTGAAAGTGGTTGAATGCGGTATTGCTTCTGGTTGCGAATCGCTGTTGATTTGTAAGTTTTGAATCCACGACAAAATTATTGTTGATTTTCTGTAGGTGAAGAGTGGATGATAATGAAGATTTGCGGTTTTTAAGATGAAGAATTAATCTGGAATTTGGTTTTTTTCAGGTTATAAATCGAAGAAATTTTCAAGGAGCATTTTCAGGAATTGATGACAGTGTCAAGGCAAAGATGAAGGTCGAATCAGGAGTGAAGATTGAAGCTAAATAATGAAGAACATGGAGAAGAAGGATTTGAGAGAGAAGAGTCTCTAAAAAAGTTGCGGAAAAATGAATCTCAAGAAAGTGATTGAAGCAAAAAGCTGAAGAATTGGAGATTTAAAGAATTTTGTTAGGTTATTCGTTTTGGTAGTTTTCTGTTGAGAATTTGTTAAAGGAATTGTTAGAAGTGGTTATGAGAATTGGAAATTCTGTTAGAGTTTTATAAGTTTGGAGTTGGTTAGTAGTTTTGTGAAACTGTTAGCTTGTATCAGTTATTTTCTGCTAAAAAACCTGCTATGAATTTATTATTGCTGCTATTTATTTTTCTGTTCTGATTTTTTGTTATGAATCCCTCTCCCATCTACTTGGCAATGCTGCTGTTGTTATGTACCAAGTTCTGTTAAGTTTTTTTCAAAGCTACCATGTACTGTTTGCTTAAAACTCACTACTATGAATACTTTTGATGCAGTGTGTCATACCCCAAATTTTGACCACCAAATTTCCCATCATTGTGAAAACGATCACCACAATATGGATGTACCTTCATGCCTCATCAATCTCCGAGAGATAGTTGAGCATTCACCATAATCAATAATTAGGGTTTTGAGTCCTCCCAAGACATTTAGACAAAAGATCAATCAAGAAATGACATGATCTTTAACTTGTCTAACCTCTTAAAAAATACACAAAGGATCAAGAGGACCCTCACATAAAAAATCAAGCACAAAAGTTGCCACATTCCAAGTGTTTTGAGCCTCGAAACACCCGATGTCGCCAAATTAGGGTTTTGGACGACTAGGACCTCCAGAGTGAGATTTTCACAAGAGGATGAGCCAAGACTTCAACATGTGACTCAACATGCTCAAAATAACCCTAATAATCCATTTGCAAAGCTAAATTACCCTCAGGGGATGCATTCCCCAAAAGTCATGAATTAGGGTTTTTAGCGCCGAACCGCTCCGGAGCCAAAAGTCAAAACATGACTTTTTTTGGCAAAAATGATCCTGTCATAAAAATATGACTTATAATGTCATTTGAACAAGAATTGATCAAGAAACCAAGATAACTTGTAAAAGGGGTAATCTTGAAAAATTGACAATTTTTCTAAGTTACCAAATTTGGATGGTTTGGGTGCCAACTTTCAAGGATCATAACTTTTGATCTAGGTAGCCATTTTGGGTGATCCAAAGCCTGATTTGTTGATCTTCCTACACTCTACAAAAGCCCCAACTACATCAAACTCCAATTCTTCATGGATTTTAAGTTATGGAGTGATCAAAATGATAAAAATGAAGAAATGACACTTTTTCAACACTTAGTGAAAATCTGCCTAAGTTACCAGCCTTGAACATCAAAGTTCATGAGGTTTTTCAATGGGATCCAAATAGTTTCAAGACCAACTATGATCACACATGGATTGTAGCAAATGAGGGCTTTATAAAAAGCACAAGAGCTTTCTATAACTCCATTTGAGCAAGGAGATATGATCCCCTCAAAACCACATTTTCAAACTGTCTTGTACAAGACAGAATTTGGCATTTTTGCTCGAATTGGAAAAATCAAACAAGTTCAAGCATAGTTATCCATCTTCACACCTCAATGGGGAACAACCAAGGAACAAACACTGATTCACAAGCCTCACAAGTCCATGGATCTATGTTTAGGCATGACACCCCTAAAATTCAAGATGCTTCAAATGGTCAATTTTGTTTCAAAGCATTTAACTGATGCATAGAGGTGGAATTCATCAAGACAATGTTATCTAAGTTCAGTCAAGCCTTATCCCTGCCATAGAAGACTCATAGTCTGTGCTCTAACCTCAAGTCAATGGCTAAAGGAGACTTGAGATTCCATTGGATCACCATTTGCCACAGACCTGCTGCAGTTGCCATTCACTATTGCAGCCAAAACAAACTTGCTCTACTATAAATAGAGCTCATTTGTGATCAGTTTGAGTACACCAAAGCACCTTGTAGCGAGCGATTTGGGACGCGGTTCTTAGGTATTGTCGCTCTTTGGGGGTTACTACAGTTCGATTCATTTTTTATCCTATTGAAGCTGATGAAGGAAGGGAAATAGATGTCTCCAATTAACCCTGCTTGCATACTGAGTTTAAACAGCGGTCTGTTAGGTTACGGATGCTATATGGTAATGAGGCCTTTCTTTGTTCTTACTTTTTTTTTAGAGTGAAAACATTGGACGGTTCATGGGTAGGATAATAGGACTGATGCTTTTCGATTGATGTATGCAGGTATAGGATTTTGGGTTTTTGATTAGTGTGCTCGCTAAGATTTTTCTTTCAATCTTATGCCTACGTATTCCCGTTTTCCGAAACAGGCAAATAAGAGCGATCGTAGTTCCTCCTATTCTATGGGAGGAAATGGTGTTTTGGTGTCTTGTTCAAAGCCCAAGACGTGAAGCTAAACAGTGATTTGTATCTTGTTCAAAGCCCAAGATATGAAGCGAAAGGTTGTTTGTATCTTGTTTAAAGCCCAAGATATGAAGCTGAAGTTGGTTGGTATCTTGTTCAAAGCCCAAGATATGAAGCTAAAGTTCTCGACTTTAGAGAGAATTTGTCATCTCTAAAGAGGGGTCTGTCGGTTACAACTGTTGGGTGACTGCTTACAAAGGAGAATTACTTTAACTGGGATATGTGAATCCGGAAATGCCATAATTTCCTTCATAGGGGATTTCCAACCTGAAGGAGAAGACTTTAACTCAGTGTAGAGCAATGCCATCTTTCCTTAGGAATTTCTCATGCTAAAAGAGGGACAGTGGCGTAGATGTAGATGATCCAGAGGCTTGCCGCTTACAACAGTTAGATGAAGGGAAAAGAGTTGTTGATGTTTGTGTACTGTGAACGAGGCACAACTTTGATGCTAAAAGGTTGATTGGCTCAACCGGGATTTTCCTTATACAAAGCCTAAGAGGAGGCTATTGACCTGACAAGAAGGTGTATTTATGTGTCTCGTACGAAGCCCGAGAGAGAGGCTAAAAGGGTTGACTCAACAAGAGAGTGCTTTTTGTATCCCGTATAAAGCCCGAGATGGAGGCAAAAAATGTTTAGCTCAATAAGAACCTTTTTGTACCTCATACAAATCCCGAGATGGAGGCTGAAAGGGGTGACTCAACAAAAGAGTCTTTTATACTCAACAAGAGAGTGTTTTTGTATCTCGTATGAAGCCCGAGATGGAGGCTAAAAGATGTTCGACTCAACAAGAGAGTCTTTTTGTATCTCGTACAAAGCCCGAGATAGAGGCTGTGGTTACTGTTTCAGTTGAGTGACAGGTCCAATAAGTTCTTATATGAGTAATGTTTGCACTCATGGATTTGATCTGAGGATCGGGGTTATTTCCTGTTCTTTAAGGAAATGGGAAATCCAAAGGGGATTAAGACTGTCCGAGTCTATAGGTTTTCTTCCTATTTTTAAAAGGAACTTGAGAATGTCTTTGAGACTCAAGGGAATTATATTGTCCAAGTCTGGAGTTTCATCTTTTGTACCATGCTTTGAGAAACAGTAGTAGGGTCTAGACTCTTTAAAAGACTGTTCTATTAAGATGACTAATTTCTGTTCCTATACCTCTAGGAGGTCGTCGGGACAATTTGTACGAAGCCCAAAAGGAGGCTGGAAACTTTTAAGAAGCCGAGGGATAATTTGTACGAAGCCCAAGAGGAGGCTATCATTCCCGGAGGAAGAAATCATTTATACGAAGCCTAAGAGGAGGCTGTGAATACTTCTAAGAAACCGACGGGTCCTTGTACAACGCCCAAGAGGAGGCGGGGATGCTTTTAGGAAGCCTGTGGGTCCACAAACCCCGAGAAATTCAAGACAGGCTATTCACAGAGAATAGATCAAGCCAGGAAAGTTCGAGAATTTGGAAGAAACTCAAGAGATGCCATTCACGGAGAAAAGATCATCTCTGGGGAGTAGAGTTTCTTAACAATTCCTAAGGAGGACAGCCGGAGAGAAGACTGTATCTGGTGCTCCTATGGGGGATCTAGCTTTGTCTATTTCTAAGAGTGATCGATACGGCTTCACCTAGTGCTAGACGTAGGTGCCGGGGAAACTCTAAATATCTATACTATTATTACACAGTTGATATGAGTTTATGAAAGAAGACTTACAGCGAAACAACCCCCACAATACATTTATATGTATATGAAAGCGGTAAATGAAAGCGTATAAACACTTACTCGGTTGTAGAACTTCCATGCTGTTTGGTTAGTTGTTCAACAAAGAAAACTTTGATAACAATATTATATTCAAAATCAAAGGAGAAAGTGCTTTGAAAAGAAAGATTGAGGCTTACAGCTCAAGGAGACTCCCAAGGTTTTATCAGTGATCGCACTGTCGTTTTTTGGTACAGAGGGACTTATACAAGTGACTGAGGCCCAATAAAGGTTTTCTGTACAAAGGGATGGGTCTTACACTCTCTCAAGAGGCCCAAAGAGTTCTAAAGAAAAGAAATGGGTCTTACTACTTGAGGGTAGGCCAGATTTTTTTGTTTTGAAATGGCGATCGCGCCGAGAGTTTGAAAACGCAGTGGGTCTTATACAATGACTGAGGCCCAAAAATAATTTGGTTTTCAAAGGGGTTGGGTCTTACACTCTAATATAGGCCCAAAAGTTTTGAGTGGGTCTTATAGCACGAGGAGAAGCCCAAATGGTTTATTTTAAACGGGCGACGATCGCGTCGAACTTTTTTGAAATACAACGGGACTTATACAATGAGTGAGGCCCAAGAAAGGTTTGTATTTACAAAGGAATGGGTCTTACACTCTAATAGAGGCCCATGAGTGTTTGAAAATGATTTGTGAGGGTAAAAATCAAAGAAACCCTAATTTTATTCTTTAAAAGTAAATATTTAAAGAAAATCAAACAAAATACCAAATAAATTTGAATAAACCACTTGTGATTTTGTTTAAGGTTTGAAAAAAATGAGGGATAATCACAAGGGATATTTAAACTCATTTGGTTTTGATTTTCAAAGTAAATATTCACTTTTAAAATGTTTAAAAACAATTAAAAATGAATTTATTTACAAAAATACTAATTGTATTAAATAAATAATATAAACTTAATTTTTTTGTGGAATAAAATATTTCAACATTTTTGTGATTTTTTACAAAAAGAACCAATAAAAAATAATTAAAATTGAAAGAGTTATTAATTTTCCAATTAATTAATAAAACATAAAAACATTGGAAAAAATGGCAAAATGTAAAAAAACACAAAATGGCACGGGTGGGGTTTGAACCCACGACCTCAAGGTCACAAGGCGCGCGCCTTACCACTGGGGTGGTGATACATCCATTGTTTGAAACAAAACAACAAATATACAAGGCATGACTTGGTTTTAGGCCTGACCCAAGGCAAGGCAAGGTAAGTTTTGGCTCAGAAACGTGAAGGTCATAACTTTCTCAATTCTTAATGGTTTGAGACAAAATTTATATGCATCTGGACCAGAATTTCACAAGGAATCCAATGGTGGTGGTATTTTTTTCAGATCACACTCCCTCCTCAAAACCCAATAGTGGTTTTGAAAAAGGCCTATAATTGCATTTTCTATGCTACACTTTGATACAGGCATGAATTACATGATCAATTGGTTCAAACACAACATATATAACATGTATGAGGTGTGCATGATCAGTGGACTTCAAAGCAATGCATATTTTGGAAATTTCAAGTCATGAGGCTTACCTCTTTTTGAGCTTTTTGGATTTTTTGTGCAATCTGTCAAGCCTCTTATTCCAGAAATGATTTGATGCTTTAGACACACTCAAATGATCCCTTAGAAGCTTTTAGGATGATTGGAATCAACTGGTACCTGCAAAAACACAAATTGTCCCATTCTTGCAAAAGGGGTTAAAAGTGGCCAAAACATCAACTCTCTCAAATGGTGTTCCAGATGGGGGGAACCATTTGGGACAGTTCAAGGATGATATTTGGAGTGTGTTTGAGGTTTTATCTGGTTTGGAAAGTGACTGAATCAAGTCATGGCTTGAAAAATGCACAAAAAGTCTATTTTGAGGTTTTGAGAGGTGACTTTGTGATTTTGATGTTACAGGTCACTTGTGAGAGTTTGGATCACCTACATATGATGTTTATGAGGTGTGTGTGTGATTGGTTTGATTGAAAATGCTCTCAAACTCAAAAACTCAGAGTTACCTTGCTAAAGAAGGCATTTTGGCCTAAAGAGAGGGATTTTGAGGAAAGCATCTGTTTGATGGCTTTGGTGTACTCAAACTGAGCACAAATGAGCTCTATTTATAGTAGAGCAAGTTTGTTTTAGGATCAATAGTGAATGGCAACTGCAGCAGAGGTTTGGCCAATGTTGGCAAATGAAAATCCAAGTCTCCTCTAGCCATTGACTAGAGGTTAGAGCACAGAGCTTTGGTTCCCTACTTGTTGGAGGAATCTTGACTGAATTCAGTTGCAAATATGTCAGTCCATGCCACCTCTAAGCATCTATTAAATGCTCCAATCCAAAATTGGAGTCTTGTCCCTATTTTAGGCATTTCTAGGTTTGGCATGCCACTTCTTGTTCCAAGGACTTTGGAGGCTTGGCTCAGTGATTGTCCCCTTTAGATTTGATCCTCAGAGGTGTCCAAAGTGATGACAAGGCTTGGAATTATCTGATTTTGGCAATTCGACCAAAAATGCAAAATTCTGCCTTGCCTTGGCAGTTTTCAGCAAGGCATTTTGCCACTACCATAACTCTTAGCTCAAATTGAATTTGGTGATGTTCTTGGTCATTTTGGAAAGCCCTCATATGATACAACAACTGTTTGATCATATTTGGTTTTGATACTTTTTGGATCCAAGTAAAAAATCCCCCTACATTTGGAAAAAAGTGAAGGCAGATTCTGACTTAGTGAAAATTTCACTAAGTGTTGGAAAAAAGTGACATTTTCACTTTTTGTGATTTTGATCATTCCATAACTCAAAATCCCTAATGAATTGGAATGAGGTCTAGTTGAAGTTTTTGTAGAGGGCCATGAGGGCTACAAATCAAGCTTTGGATGGGGAAAAATGGCTTTGTGGTTTAGGAGTTATGATCCTCCAAAGTTGGTTTAGGAAATCATGTCCTTGACCTAAATCAAACTTGATGGACATGTTCCATGGGTGTTATAGGGTGTATTGAATCATGTCCTAGGGTTTGGGAGCATATCCTAGTCAAAAGTCAAAGTTACAGTTGACTTTTCTCGCAAAACCCTAATTGTGGTCCAGATGAAATTGAGACGTGTTACTCAAGCTTCTTGGATCAATCCATTGTTGTAAATGGATCAATGTGGTGTGTTAGAGACCCTCAAATCCTCTCTTGAGGTCTTGGCTCATGATTTATCCCAAAAGTCAACTTAGGGGTGAATTAGGTCAAGAAACTCTAATTCCTGATTTTTGGTATATGCATCCCCTGAGGAAAAATTGAGTTGATGATTGGGCCCATGAGGTTACATGGAGCATATTAGGTTATTTTTTGAAGTATTGGCTCATGCCCAGAGGAAATTTTCCATGTGGAGGCCTTGGTCGACCAAAACCCTAATTTGGTGACACTGGCGATCTTGAGGCTTGATCCACCTAGAAGGGAGTAGCCTTGTGCTTAATCCTTGAAGTGGGAGTCCTTTTGATCCATTGTGGATGTTTGAGAGTGTAGACAAGTTGAAGATCATGTCCATCCTTGATTGACCCTTTGTCTAAGAGCTCTGAGAGGGCTAGAAACCCTAATTTTGATTATAGTGAATGCTCAACAATCCTTGAGGAACTTGATGAGGCATAAAGGCACATCCATATTGTGATGATGATTTGCACAATGATGGGAATCTTGGTGGTCAAAATTTGGGGTATGACACACCCAAACTGATGCTTTACTCAAAATCTCTCTTTCACTCCAAATTTTCCTTCTAACTCAAGTCACCATTGGGTTTTGAAATTAAGAGTGATTCAAACCAAACCAATCATACCAACACCTCAAAAACATCATATGTAGGTGATCTAAACACTAAAACAACATCTGGAACATCAAATTCACAAAATCACCAGCCAATTGCTCAAGTTCTTAAAAGAGTTGCAGTTGAGGTACCACATCAAGTTCTAGCTCATTTCAATCCACTCTAAGCATTCAAACACACTCCTTGGAACCTAAGGAAGTTGTCCAGATCATTGGAACACATCTGTAACACCTCCATCATCAAGCTCGATCACCAGCTGCAAGAGGAAAACCTTAAACTATCAAACTCAATGAATCATGCATCATAAACAAATTTTCAAATTACCATTGTGTTTCTAAATGTTTGTAGATCATTTGCCCTCAATCAATTGCTGTTTATGATTCGTGTATAGGATTTCACATAGTTCTTGAACATTTTAGGGTTCATCTGGTTTTACCATGATATCTTTTGATTCACTTAGTTTAAACAAATTTGAATATTGTCATTGTGTTCCTTGTTTAAAAACGCACAATTTTCATCTTTATATCGTGTGAATTGGTTGAGAAATGAGTGAGATAAGAGGCTTTACGTAGCTTGCCCAAGGAAGAAGATGGCCATGGCGCCATTCTTCAGAATATCAACTAGTCTTGATATATTTTATACACTTGCCATATTATGTTTGAATTGGCATTGTGCCCTAGTGGAAACACTAGTATTTGTGTGTGTGTAGCGAGCGAAAGGTCTGGGGTTCGAATCTCCCTCGCCCCAGACCTTTTGGTTTTTTTAAAACTATTTATAAAAGGATTTATCATATATTATTCATTGTTGCCATACTCTTTCAGCCCACGCACATGGCTCAGATGGTAGAATTTTAAGCTCTCTACCCCAAGGGCGTGAGTTCAAGCCTTGGGGGGACCATTTCTAATTTTTTACCACTAGTTTTCTTTTCACTTTTTCAACATCTTTTTAAATAACTTCAAAATTTGAGTTCTCACTCATTTTTTATCACTTTTGATTGATTATTTTTCTGAAAATTCACAAAAATGATACAATATTTTATTTTATAAAAATCTCACGCAAAAATATTATTTATTTATATATTTAATATTTTCATAAAGAACTTATTTTATTTGTTTTTTTAAAACATTTGAAAATATTTCTTTTCTCTTGATCTTTTCAAAACCAAATGAGTTTTAAATCATCTTGTGATTAAAACATCATTTTTCAAACCTTAACAAAAAATCACAAATGGTTTATTTAAACTTATTTGGTGTTTTTATCATTTTTTAATTAATTTTCTTTGAAAAATTACTCTTAGAAATGAAATTAAGGTTTCTTTGATTTTGATCTTTTTCAAACATTTCAAAACACTTTTGGGCCTCTTGAAAGAGTGTAAGACCCAACCCTTTTTGTAAATAAATACTTTTTTGGGCCTCAGTCGTTGTATAAGTCCCACTGTGTTTCTAAAACTGCGGCACGATCGTCGCCTTTTAAACAAAATCATACCGGGCCTCTCCTTGAGTTATAAGCCCTATCTCTTGTACCAAAAAAAAACTTTGGGCCTCTAATAGAGTGTAAGACCCATCCTTTTGTAAATACAAACCACTTTTGGGCCTCAGACATTGTATAAGTCCTGACACAATTTTCAAAATGACGGTACAATCACTGTCTTTCTATGGGCATCTCTTTGAGTTGTAAGACCCATCCCTTTGTAAATAAACAATTATTTGGGCCTCTCCTTAAGTGTAAGCCCTAATATTTTCAAAACAACTTCCCCTTTTGATTTAGGTTCAAACTCATAGTTGTTATCAAAACTTTCTTTAATTTCTTGAACAACTAACCATACAGCTGTTACAATGGAAGCTTGCTCACCTGTAAGTTTTAAACATTTTTCTTTTACATACTTGCACACACACACACACACACACACACACACACACACACACACACACACATATATATATATATATATATATATATATATATATATTTGTTTGTGCTGGAAGCTTGCTCACCTGTAAGTCTTCCTACCCTCTTTTACATACAGTATATATTTCATCTGTATATATATGCCTGTATATTATATGTTTGGAGTTTTCCTCGACAATTAGGTCTAGGATTAGATAAAGCCAGTGGTCACTCTTTTAACACAGTCAAAATTAGTTCCCCATAGGAATTTCAGATACAGTCTTGCCTCCTCTTGGGCTTATACAATATGGAACAAAAAGAAAGGCATTATTCCCGGTGAAACTTTTCTCAGACTGTCACTATTAGAAAATTGTCAAAGAAATTCACTTCCCCAGAGAGGATTAATTCCTGGTGAAACCTCTCTTGAATTCCTTCAAACCTTAGAACTGTTCACTAAAGAAAAGATTATTCCCGGTGAAACTTTTCTTGAACTCTTCTTAGGTTTGGACCCACAGGCTTCCTAAAAGCATCCCCATCCTTTTCTTGGGCTTTGTACAAGGACCCTCAGGCTTATTAGAAGCTCTCATGCCTCCACTTGGGCTTAGTACAAGGACCCGAGACCTCTTAAAGGTATAGGACAAAACTTAGTCATCCTTTGTTAGAGCAGTCTTTCCAAAGAGTCAAAACCTCAGACCAATTAAGGGTTGATTCTCATCCCTTAAAACACCTGCCTCCTTTTGGGCATCATACAAAGATAAACTCTTTCATACCAGTAGACTTGGACAATTTAATATCCTCTTGGATCTTAAAGAAGCCTTCAAGCTCCCTACAAACACAGGAGAAACCCTGGTCATTTGACCAATCTCCAGTAGAGTTAAAACCCTCATAGGGTCTAAAACTCAATCTTTCATCCTAAACTTCCCCAACTCAGGGTCAACTTATCACCAGTATAACACTATCCTAAATCAGAACCTCAAGGCATCTGATACCCCAACTCTTCTCCACTCCTCAGCAAGAGTTGATTCCCCAATTTGGACCTGTCTCTGGATCTCACTAATCCTCAGCAGAAGTTAGCCTCCTCTTAGGCTTTGTATAAGAAATTCCCTAGTCAGCCTCCTCTTAGGCTTTGTATAATGATTCTTTCTTCTTCCTCATCACCTTTTAGCACTCTCTTGTTAAGTCAATCACCTTTTAGCACTCTCTTGTTGAGTCAATCACCTTTCAACACTCTCTTGTTGAGTCAATCACCTTTCATCACTCTCTTGTTGAGTCAAAACACTCTCTTGTTGAGTCAGTTCTTTTAGCCTCAATCTTGGGCTTTGTACAAGACAAACAAAACAATATCGTGTTGAGCCAATCTTCTTTCTTAAAACATTATCTTGTTGAGACCACCTTTTCAGCCCCCTCTTAGGCTTTGTATAAGGATTTTCCTCAGTAGAGTCAGTTCTTTCAGCCTCAATCTTGGGCTTTGTACAAGACAGATAAAAAAACACTCTCTTATCGAGTCAGTTCTTGCAGCCTCAATCTTGGGCTTTGTATAAGACACCTGAAATATCCTCAGCTGAGTCAATCATCTCCCTTTAGCCTCAATCTTGGGCTTTGTACAAGCCATATATAAACTTTCTCTAGCAAAGTCAAATCCTTCTAACCTTCTCTTAAGCTCTGTATAAATATCTCTCCAACGGAGTCAATTCCTCCCAGCCTTCTTTTAGGCTTTGTGAATTAATTTCCCTAAGCAGAGTCCATGTCCTTTTAGCCTCAATCTTGGGCTTTGTACAAGACACCCCTAATATATCCCCAGTGGAGTCAATAAGTCTTTTTCGCCTCAATCTTGGGCTTTGTACAAGACAGATAAAAACCTTCCCCAAAAGTCAATGTCCAGCCTCCTCTTAGGCTTTATATAATAATATTCCCTAAAAGAGTCAGTCTCTTTCCAGCCTCAACCTTGGGCTTTGTACAAGACAGATAAAATTCCTAAATAGAGTCAACCTTTCAGCTTCAACCTTGGGCTTTAATCAAGGCACATACAAAAACCAACATCCCCTTAGAGGAAATCAAAAACCTCTCTGTAGGAAGATATTTCTCTGTACATCACACAAAAATCAAACAAACCTAAATCCCAGACAGCCGCTGTAAGTGGCACACTTGTTGATTCAAATATCCAAGCTGTAGTCCATCTTTTATCCTGGTAAAAACCCCTCTTTCATCTAAATTGTTGTAAGCGGCAAGCCTCTGAATTAAAAACATCCACGCCACTGTCCCACACTTAGCATGAAAGATTCCTAAGGAAAAATGGCATTGCTCAACACTGAGTTAAAGTTTTCTCCTTCAGGATAAATCCTCATAAAGGAAATTATGGCATTGCTGGATTCACATATCACAGTTAAAGTAATTCTCCTTTATAATCAGTCACCCAACAGTTGTGATAAACAGACGAGATGTCTCCATTTAGAGATGACAAATTCTCTCTCAGTCAAACCTTTAGCTTCAATCTTGGGCTTTGAACAAGACACAAATACTCTTTAGCTTCAATCTTGGGCTTTGAACAAGACACCAAATCTCTTTTCCTCCCATAGAATAGGAGGGAACTACGATTGCGCTGATTTCCCTATTTTCTTTAACGGGAATACGTAGGCATAAGATTGCAAAATCTTCGCGAGCACACCAATCCAAAACTTTAGGTCCAGTACCTTCACACACCAATCCAAAACTTTAGGTCATGTACCTTTACCAAAAACATCGGAACAAGCCCAAAATCAACAAAAACTCTCTCTCAAACCCTCCCAAAGGAGAAACTTTCCCAATCAACAGACAAACACCGGTAAATAGAAAATAATATAATTGCCAACGATATGTGGATAACCACATATAGGATGGGTAATTGACAACTCCCCATTGTATAACCTGACCCCGAACTCCCCAATCTCTCAAGCATTTGTTAAAGAAAACATCTGCGTGCAAGGTTAGTTTGAGATAACTTCCCTTTCCTTTCCAGCTTCATAGGATAAATAAGAAATCAGAAAGTAGCACCCAACTCCTACCATTGCAGTGAGGAGAAACCAAATAGCGATAAGGTGGCCGCGTCACCGACAAAAATCTTACGCTATACAATGGGTTTTTGTTGTACGTTATCTCTTTCAATTCTAACTATTCGTTTATCTCCCTCACGAACTTTTGCACAAACTACCGTTGGAAAATTCTGCAATTGCTTATGAAACCCTCTTCTTTCAGTTTGTCAACTTGATACACACCTTCGTTAATAAAGTTCTCAATATCTTCTCTTTTCTTTCCTCTAGCAGAAGAGACTTTATCCAGCCAATTTGAATAGATATTATCCAGTAATGTGGTCAGCATCTCGTGATTATCTTCAGACATAGTTTTACTGGTTAGTTGATCTCCTGCACTTTTATATTTGCCAATTCTTTCAACTTGCGGTCCAATTCCAAGGTTGTAAAAAAACCTCTGACAAATCCTACTTGAACGGTGGATCCAAACAAAGAAAAATAAGCACTTGGGGGCATATATTTCTTCACACGGACAAGTAATGTAATATTCTTTTTCTCGACATGAAGGGACGTAGGCCACAACAAATTTTCCTAATTTTTCTGAAATTTAAGATCTGCCTTCGAATTTCTTCAACTTTAGCCCAACCATAATTTAAAGTATCAATACGAATATATACGCCATAAATACGAGGATCACAAGTTGCCTTCAACAAATTATTACAAATTTGAGGTAGGTGTAACGGAAACGATGAATTGCGGTGCGGGTGAGTGACATTTCGGTTCCTTTGAAAAATCTGGAATTGGAGTTGGGAGGGAAGAGAAAGAGTGAGAGAGTATGAGCTTGGATTTAAATATGGATATTGACTTAGATTTGAATATGGATATGAAAATGGTTGATTTGGATTGGATTTATTTGGAATTGGATTTGAAAATGAGTAAGAATGGATATTGAAATTAATTGAAAAAAAAGGGTAAAAAATGGACATGAATTGAAGTGGATATGGATGGCTAAGTATCTTGAATTCCAAGTAACTTGAATTCCAAGAAATCTACTTGAATCCTCTTCACACTCTGTATGCTTAAAACTCTAGGCCAATCAAAATTCACATCCAAATCAAAACTCAAATACTTGATGGATTCCCAACTCCAATCAACTTCAATCTCAACCCTCATTAACTTGTATTACCAGCAACGAATAATAAGCAATTAAGAGAATAACAATGCCCTGACCACAATGTGAATCCACAAATGGATCTCATTCCCCATGAATATCAAGATGCTTCTAACATGAAACCCTATCCACCATCTTCAATTGATGAATACCAACCAACTCACGCAAAATATAAGAAACCCTGAACCACTTGCATTGAGTAATTTTGAAGAGCGTGACTATGTAACCTGATAAGCCTTGATAGAGGATAACCTTGTGGCTTGATGATCTTAACGAAGGGACGCCTTGACACCCACTGAACTGTGATAGAGATATACTCATGATGCTGAGAATTCAACCCATTGCTTCACTTGGAGTAAAGTGGCCAGATCAATCACCCCTGAATAGGGAAAACCGAAACCACAAGAAAATACTTTGATCCATGTCTTAGGAGCCCTATGAAAATGAATGAATATGAGTGTTACCTAATGGACATGCAGATGAATGGAAAGTGAAAGCCAGTGAAAGTTAGAAAAAGGTAGGGCAAATTTTAGGGTGCTACAACTGCCCCTATTCAATCGACTTGGACCTAAAAGGGTGATAGTAACGACTTTCATACATTCAAAGTAGAAGGTGATTGAATACAAAAAGAACCTGAAAATTTGCACACTGTGAGGAGAGAAAATGTAAATGGAGCCCAATCACACTTCGTCAAAGGAATTTGACGGAAAGACTACATACCCAAGAAAGAAAGGTGAACCCCAGAACCGCATCAGAAAGAACACCACCCAACGGACCACATCGTCAAAGGGATTTGACAGAAAGACAAAACCTGACCGAAGGAACACATCGTCAAAGGATTGATGGAAAGAACATGGAACCCTAGAAACACCTCGTCAAAGGGATTTGATGGAAAGAAAACATCTAAAAACCTAAACGAAGAGAACACATCGTCAAAGAATTGACGGAAAGAAAGCCTGACCGAAGGAAACACGTCGTTAAAGGGGTTTTACAAAAAGAAAACCCGACCAAAGGAGCACATCGTCAAAGAATTGATGGAAAGAAAACCTGACCGAAGGAAACACGTCGTCAAAGAATTGACGGAAAGAAAGGCTATCCAAAGAAACACATCATCAAAGAATTGACAGAATGAAAATCTAACACAAGAAATCTCATCACTAAAGGGTTGATGGACAAGTACTGATCGAGGGTAAGATCGATGTATGATCTACGACCGTGAAGAAAGGTAAGCAGAGGTTGACTGAAATGTCTGCTGGGGAATGACTCGGCATTGTCTCTGAGGATATGTCACTATTTTGACTGAAGGTTGATTCGGGTTTCCATGCAAGGTACCAAATATGGCTTATGCTCCGCATGCATATGCTTGAATTTTATTTCCATGGCGTAATGCTCCATATGAAATGGAAATGCTACTTGATTTAAGGATGCAATGATTACTACATGCTGAATGCCAATGTATGCTTGGGCTACCGGGGAAAGAGGGATGTGCCAAGTATGATTGGACTTTGCTGGAGAGGATAGGTGAAACCTGATGGTGATTGTTTTTTGAAGTTGAAATCTTTATGGGGTACCAATGGGGATTGGATTTTAGAATGAGGTGCCAATAGGGATTGCACTTTAGTTGAGGTACCAAGCACGATTGGGCTTTGGAAGGATACCAAGCAAAGTTGGGCTCTAGATTTTCTGTTCGGTTTTACAAGGCTTCATGTTGTGATATGCTATGCAAATGATTATACAATGATATACGGTTCATCCAGTGATTTTGAGGTAGGTCAGGTACAACTGGCGTTGGAAAGTGTCTTGTCTGGCTACAAGGTTCCTAGTTGAAAGGTTACGGGAATGGCTATCATGACTTCCTGACATTCTTCTCGAACTCGACGGTTGGCAGAACTTGCTTGAGTAGCTTTGAAAGGATAGAGATATTCCATTGTTACCTGTTTTGCCTTAGCCCGTGGGATCTCTGTAAGAATTTTCCTTGAAAGGAAACTTGGGATCTCTGTATCCTAATGGTTTGAGAGGGACTGTCCCAATATTCTGAACCTCAGAGAGGTGCTTCAGATTAATTACCTTCTGGAAAGTATAACCTCTTGCTCTTGGGGTGACCTGCCCCAGTTTGGTCGAATTTTTCGCTCAACGGAGTCTTGAAATGGTTTTGCCCCTGATTTGCCGATCTGTGAAGGAGTGCTTCCGACTAACTGACCTTCGAGAGATTTGTTGAATCTCGACCTGATTGTCCCAGAATAGCTGAATCTTGGAATGAATTGCCCATTTGATATGACTTGTTCCTGTTCAACGGAGTACTCGGGCACTTTGCATCTTATTTTGATCAATCTTTCTATTGCAGAAACTTTCCTGATGTCAAGTACTTACTCGCAAGTAAAATAATTCATTTTGAAAAGATAATTTTGATGCAATGCATATGACAGTTTTTAAATCCATGTCCGTTCACTAGAAAAATGTCATGACATATAGTGAACGAATCACTTATCACAATGTCACACTGATACTAACATGAATGGTAAGAAAAACCTTTTAAGAGTCAGTTTTGACGCGATCTTTACCAAAGTATGCTTTTGAAACAACCCTGCTTCAATTAAGTCTTTTGAAGGTTGTAATGTGGCTTGGTTCGCGGTTTGAGAAAGAAAGGATATAAGGCTCAAAATTTTGTTTTAACCCACCCATTCTCCTTGATGTTCTCTGGTCCTATATAAGTGCTCACCTTTCAAGAGTTTAATGAATAGTAGGAGGATAGAAGGAACCCACACGGTTTTTGGAGTGACAGTCACCCCTTTTCTCATTGGTGTCTGTGGTCACACAACTTGTTCTTTATCGAGGATTTTTTCATTTTGTAATCCTTTTGCTTTTCGTTCTTTTGTTTCTTTGATTTCCCTGATTTTTCCTGGACTGATTATTTTTGAATTTTTCGATTTCGAAGTCCAGTGGGATGCCCTAACTTTTTCCTAAGTCACTTGTTTTCAAGTTTCATCTTAGCAGGCTTTCTTCCTTTTTCTTTTTTGATTTTTTCTCTTTTTTGGAACAAATCGTGTGGCACTGGTTTATCTGACTTGTTTGAAAGGGTTGTGACTGCCTCACTCTTCAGTTGGTGAGGGATGACCTCAGATGTAATTGATCCTCGAATGGGACACTCCTTTTGAAATTTGAACGCTCGCTCAAATTAACTGACACCTACCCTGCCCCAGGTTAAGATTGAGGGTTTTTCGTTTTCAGAAAGAAACTCCTGCTTCTAGGCTCAACGGGGTTTATCTTCCTTATGTATCCGGTGTTTGGGGAATTGAAATAATGTCTGTACAACATCATTAGGGTTTTTGTTCAAAAGCATATAATCGGAAGTATTGCGTCTTTGAATTTCGTCATCCTCCCTCGGATCCTATTTAAACAAGCATATAATATTGATAAAACGTATGAGTGAACACGAATGGATTTAATCAAAACATGCATATTCATTTCATTATCATTATCAATTAAAAGCAGACAAGTTTTACAAATGAGTTTGCACTTTTACAGAAAAGAAACTACAAATGTAAAGAAACGATATGATCAAAAAGATTGCCAACTCTGGGGAACCGAGCTTTCCAAGCTTGATTTGCTACTGAGCTAGCCATATTCAGAATTTCTCGTCGAAATCAGTCTGATAATCACCTGCACAACTGCTCTCGGTGACTTCTTCCATAACATGGACCGATGAACTCACCTGATTGGATGAAGGAGAATTGTGGATCTGAATACCCTGAGGCGTGAATGAGAACATATCGGAGTCAAGAAGTGTCTGAACCTTTCTCTTGAGCATCTTACAGTCTTCGGTTGAATGCCCCTGTGCCCCAGCATGGTAGTCACAACGGGCGTTGACATCCAAACCTGGTGGGTATGGGAAAGGCGCTGACTTCAACTCCTTCGGCACTATTAATCCACCTTTGATCAAATATGGAAACATCTGACTGTACTACATTGGCAACTGAGTGAAATGCCTCTCCGGCTTCCTTGGCCTCTGTCGGGCGTGCTGATGTGGCTGACGATGATATGACCATTGACTCTGAGGAGGTCTCTGATTTGCAAAAGAATATTGTTCCTGATACGAAGACCCATAAGATTGCTGATTCTGAATAGTTGAAACACCTGAACGCTGAGAATGAGGTATTGTAGATTCCCGAATGGAACTATTTTCTTCCTCACATTCTTCTTGGGAACTGACAACTGATTCATTTCCACTGGTTGGGATGTCCGAGACACCTTGCATCTTTCCACATTTGAGTAGGCTCTCAATGCATTCTCCCACTATTGCCAGGTCATAGAATTTCGATGCCCCATTACCAATCATCTTATCGTAATATGGGCCTTGCAAAGTGTCCATGAACTGGTAAACCAATTCCCTTTCTAGAAGCGGTGGTTAAACACGAGCAGCTAACTCTCTCCATCTCTAAGCATACCCTCTGAATGATTCATTATCCGCTTGAGATAAATCTTGCAACTGCATGCGGTTGGGAGTCATGTCAAGATTATAGCTGTACTGCTTAACAAAGGCATTAGCTAGATCTGACCATGATTGGATGCAACCACTTTCTAACTGCATATACCAATACAATGATGCCTCACTCAAACTGTCCTAGAAACAGTGAATCATAAGCTTGTCGTTGTGGAAATATGAGGTCATTCTTCTGCAATACATCACCAAATGTTGCTTTGGACAACTATCGCCTTTATATTTCTCAAACTTCGGTGTCTTAAACTTTGGAGGCAACACAAGGCCAGGCACCAAACACATGCTCGAAGCATTGAGATCAAGAGTATCACGTTTCTCCAGGGCTTTAAGCTTCTCATCCAACACACAATATCTTTCATCAAACTCAAAAAATCATTGATTCTTAGGCTTCATCTTTGGAACTACCCCTTGGACATCTAGCACGGAGAATGCAAAACTCTGTTAGTATGCAGCATCAAGAGAAGATGAATGTCCATCTCAGACAATGAGACGTTCTTCGTTACCAGGATCCTCAACAGGGATTCGCACAAGCTGAGCTTGAGCGACATTGTTCACCGGAGGTGGAATGAAATTCTCAGTTCTCTGAATATTGGCCTCTCCCTTAGTCATAGCCGCCATAGCCTCCATAAGTTGATCCAACTGATTCTTCATCAATTCAACATCGACCCTAGTCATAAACTGATTCTGCTCTCCTGAGTTCATAATTCTACCAAGATACTGATTCATGTCTAATACAAAAGTCAGGAAACCGACTGCGGTTCAGGCAAAGGATGGACGAGCTCACTGTTCTGGGTTGAAAAAAGACATGCAAAATGATGCAAGATGCAATGCGATGTTATGAATGCAAAAGACATGGGATTAAAGCCTCCATATATTTTGAATAAGTGTTGTCCTGATGACTGAATAAGTTCATAAGGTCTGCTCTGAAGAGAATACTGGAATACCAGAATATCTGAATAATCAGAATACCAGAATACCAGAATAATCAGAATACCGGAATATCAGAATATCTGAATAATCAGAATACAAGATAAATTAGTATGCCGACATAATAGAATACCAGAATAGTCAGAGTGTCGGAATAATCAGAATACCAGAATACCAGGCTGATAAGTCCACATTGATAAGAAAACTAGAATACCGGGTTGGTGGAAAGTCAAGGTTACCTGCAAACCTGTAAACACCCCGCCACTCTCACATGTGGGTTCTAAAACCAAGGATCCTCAGCGTCATAGACTCTCAGGTCAAGAAATGATGATACGTTCACCATTTCTGGTTTGGCATCATCATTAATCGAGGAGGCCTCAACTGATTCCCCTAAAAAAGGTCATCCTATGGCAAGTTCTCAGCTTCGGGTCCTCGGATCAAGAAGCGTAATGGGTTTGCCATTTATGGTCTGGCATTATCGCCCCTTGGGAGGAGTGCCTCAACTGAGTGCTTGGGAATGGTCACTAGAGTCGACAACTCATCAAGGGAATATCCAATTGCCTGCATCAACATGCAGTATCGGATATCTCCTAGAGGAACCTTGTCTGGCTGTGGGTCTCGTGAACACTACACGTGGTCACCACCACGCAAGCGACACGACAATCTACTATAAATCCTGTGTGTATACTCAAGCCTGGGTAGTGGGCTTATCTCTCAGATCACCCATCCCACCAAAGAAAACAACAGTCCTGCACAGTCCTGTATATATGGCAATAATGAATGTAAAGCAAGTAAATGCAGTAAAAGCAACAAACATGCAATAAAAGCCATAAATAAAACATGTAAAGTCTACAGATAACACACCCAATGAAATAAAACAAACAAGCGCTAGGATTGACTCGCTTAGGGAACCAGAGTCCCCAATAGAGTCGCCAGCTATCGTATCTGCGAAAATTAACCGGCGGAAAAGACAGAAGAGTCGCCACCGAATGTTATTTATCCCGACGCAGGGAAAGGAAACGATCGAAGAAAGCCTCAACAAAGGGAAAGGAATGGCCATCACAACCATATCCTGGGTTCGGGAGTCAATTATGCAAGAGGAAGTTATTAACACCCCCTCGCGTCCATCGTACTCGACGAAGAAAGCCTCAACAAAGGGAAAGGAATGGCCATCGCAACCATATCCTGGGTTTGGGAGTCAATTATGCAAGAGGAAGTTATTAACACCCCCTCGCGTCCATCGTACTCGATGGGATCCACACTTGTTGTTATCGATCAAAGGGTGTAGGTTTCTGAAGCTCTAATGCTAACTGGAAATAGAACAAGAAAAAAGGCAAGGTGAAAACCAAAAGCGGACTCGTGAGGATCATCGCAATCCTATGCATGCGTATCTTCATGGACGAATAAAGAATCAGAGTCGACATAGTTTGACGGACTACGTACTAATGAGGGGAAGGTTGCACGCCAATACATCGCCGTCTCATGCCTACGTATCCTTAATCTAACAAGAAAGAGGAAGTCCGAGCAGTTGTAGTTTGACCTACGGGTCGGTTTTGATTGGTGAAAGAGTCTCATTTGGAATGTGATTTGAAAATGACTAAGAATGGATATTGAAATTAATTGAAAAAAAAGGGTAAAATGGACATGAATTGAAAGTGGATATGGATGGCTAAGTATCTTGAATTCCAAGTAACTTGCATTCCAAGAAATCAACAAGAATCCTCTTCACACTCCGTATGCTTAAAACTCTTGACCAATCAAAATTCACATCCAAAACAAAACTCAAATACTTGATGGATTCCCAACTCCAATCAACTTCAATCTCAACCCTCATTAACTTATATTACCAACAACGAATAATAAACAACTGAGAGAATAACAATGCCCTGACCATAATGTGAATCCACAACTGGATCTCATGCCCCATGAATATCAAGATGCCTCTAACATGAAACCCTATCCAGCATCTTTAATTGATGAATACCAACTAACTCACACAAAATATAAGAAACCCTGAACCACTTGCATTGAGTAATTTTGAAGAGCATGACTATGAAACCTGATAAGCCTTGACAGAGGATAACCTTGTGGCTTGATGATCTTAACAAAGGGACGCCTTGACATCCACTGAACTGCGATAGAGATATACTCATGATGCTGAGAATTCAACCCATTGCTTCACTTGGAGTAAAGTGGCCAGATCAATCACCCCTGAATAGGGAAAACCGAAACCACAAGAAAATACTTTGATCCATGTCTTAGAAGCCCCATAAAAATGAATGAATATGAGTGTGACCTAATGGACATGCAGATGAATGCGAAGCAAAATCTAGTGAAAGTTAGAAAAAGGTAAGGCAAATTTTGGGGTGCTACAGCGGGAACCCAGTTCCAAGCACTCTCGGTGAGCAATGAGAATCGACCAGAAAGAAGGACATCGATTTCCTGATACAAGGATGCTCTCGAAGTAATCAAGAGTAATGACACAAAAGGATGAGGACAAATTATAATTCCTACTGATAACAAGACAAAGAAAGGTCTTGGTTTCTCTTCAACCTATACCTAGACTACTAAGAAAGACGAAAGTTTTCGTTCCATTTAGGATTTCTTCCACAACGTAGGTTTCCTCCACCCAGTGTCTCATGAAGTACACACCATCAATGAGAGTGACTCATCCGATACGAATGAGGAGTGGAAGTCTTATCTCAACTATGACAGTTATATGTCTCAGGGAGAGGCGCTCACACCATTTTGTTTTCCCAAGCAGAACCCAAGATATATACCGAGGTCAGAGGTCAGGATGATCTATGGAGATTGTGATCTTGAAGGATGTCGTGCTTCACCCAATTCATTAGAGAAAGAAAATCTAGTGAAGGATAACTTCGACTACGACTATTATGATCCCCTATATGACTTGCCTATCTTGAAGCTGCACACAGAAGACTTGGGGCAGAAGAGTCAGCCGGACGATGCCTGTCAGCTGAGCAATATTGAAAAGAATACCCATGTCCCCACTGAATCATGGAATCACTACTCAGGACATTCTGAAAATGTCCGGCACCACGGTGATGAATTTGCAAGTTTGCAGGACAAGAATTCATTAACTACGCATTTCCTGAGATCAACGTCATTGAGGAAGATGACTCATCCATTCCCGTAGAAACATGGGAGACCTTAGGACAGCCGAGCGACAAATATGATTTCCTAGTTAAATACACTGCTCCTGAAAGCTCTCGTATCAGATACGAGGACATCTAGTCAACTGGTTGGGGAGATCCTCTTGAAAGTGAAAACTCTATAGAAGATACGATAGAAAAATTCTCCTATGACAACTCTGCATGGGAGGAAGACTCCAATGATCCTACTCCGCCAGAAATCAGCGTTGTTTCTGAAGACAAACCAGGAAGGATGATACTAGACTTTGTGATTCACAGAGGAGTTCATTGCCACTGGGTTGTTGTCGATGTCCCGAAAGTCGTCCATAAGTCTAAGTAATTACCATCTTTGTTTTAAACCTTTCACCTTGCCCAGGTGAAACAGATGTTTTTATAGGGCTCACCTTTATGTAAATATCCCTCTTCGCTTCGCCCAAAGCGACAAAGTTTTGTTTTATAGGGCTGTATTTCAAGAATTCGACAAATCATGCATAAATAATGTCATTCTGAATTCCCACATTTATTGTTGTTTTCACTTTTCGTTTTTTCTCCAGAAAATGGTAATCCTAAAAACAACCCAAAATAAAAACAAGCATTTTCAAAAAATACACTGCACACACTCTTGCATTCTTTCTGTCTTTGCTAAAAAATGAATCATCACGTCATGGTGATTGCTTGTTTTAAACCCCATTGAAACATACGATCCAATGCCTTCTCCCAACTTTGAATTCCCGGTATTTGAAGCTGAAGAAGAAGAGAACGGAGAAATTCCAGAAGCGATCTCCCGACTACTCAGACAAGAGGAAAGGTCTATTGAGCCTCACAAAGAGCCGTTAGAAACGTTCAATTTAGGATCGGAGGAAGAAAAGAAAGAAGTTAAGATTGGGGCACTACCCAGTCCAACTGTCAGAAAAGAATTGATAAACCTTCTCAAAGAGTTTCCAGATTTGTTTGCTTGGTCCTATTAGGACATGCCAGGGTTGGATAACAGCATCGTGGAACATCACTTACCACTGAAAACGGAATGTCCGCCAGTTAAAAAAAGTCTGAGAAGGACTCATCCAGATATGGCCATCAAGATTTAGGAGGAAGTGCAGAAGCAGATCGACGCAGGTTTCCTCGCCACCTTAGAATATCCTCAATGGTTAGCCAACATAGTGCCAGTTCCGAAAAAGAACGAAAAAGTCAGAATGTGTGTGGACTACAGGGATCTGAATAGAGCAAGTCCAAAGGATGACTTCCCCTACCACACATTGACATGCTGGTAGACAGTACAATAAAGTTCAAAGTCTTCTCCTTCATGGATAGATTCTCGGGCAATAATCAAATCAAAATGGCACCGAGAGATATGGAGAAAACTGTTAGATGATGGCTATGGATCTAGAGGGGGGGGGGGGTTGAATAGATCCCTAGAGTTTTACACGCAAATGGTTACCAAAAATTTAGTTTTAAAATGTTTAACGGAAGCAACCACTGGATTGTACGTCTACCACGAACCTTCTACTAAAAGGATCGGATATGCACTAATATATTGAGAATGAGTACGGAAGAGAAAAAGTTCAGTTCGATTACTACACTTATAACACAATCAACAAAATATAGCTTGCTTGATGTTTAATCCAAACCAATGAGGTAAAACGATAAACAATTAAAAGCAATGCGTTCGATTTTTGCTTTGAAACAAATTATCAAACACCTGGTGTGCGCAAACACACTAAGTACAAAATTTCTATGGAACGTAATGTAAAGCTGCTCTAAGATACAATTCAAGGAATTGTATCAATTTAACAAAACAGTTTCTCAGCTTACAATTACACTACGACAGAAATTTCGATAACTTGCGACTTCACATATTCGAATATACTGAAATGTAAAAGAGTTAAAGGAAAGAGAGAACAAACAAGATTTGATTAGGCAGTTCCCCAATCGTCCTCGCTTTGGGTACGTCTGCCCCCAATTCCACAATTAAAATTGAGATATATATATATATATATATATATATATATATATATATATAGCTGTTGCAAATTGTTTATTACAAGAGAAGAACAATGAACATCCAAAACCTCAAACGTCTTCGATCGTTGATGCAGAGTCTTTTCTCCCCTTGATTCAAGATGAATCAAGTGCTTCGAATATGGTTGATCCAATTACCGTACCACGTTACTTAACCGAAAGAAACCACTGTTCTTCGGTTACCTTCACTCGATCAATTGCGATCTACCAAAAATTCGAACCCAAACCTCTCTTCTACGATCCTCTGATTACAGCTACTAAACAAACAATTGCTCCAATCTTCGGTTACCTTCGCTCGGCTGAATCCTTGTAGAACGAAACGGTTTGTGCAAAAACCCCCAAAATCTACTCGATTCTTGGAGGACAAAACCAACTGGTTTTATTCAAGAAACACCTACCAAGCTCTCAACCTAGAAAATGAAGATCATACACTTCCTAACTTCTGAACGTTATCACTTCGATTAATGGGCGACACAAACAAAGATGATTATGTGTGATTGTTTATTTACTCAATAAAGAAGATGAAGATGAAGAGAAAATGGTATCTATTTTCACGTTTCTTGTTATTTTAGGATAACGAGATGACCAAACTATTTATAGAGAATGAATTGACCCACTAAAAGTTATAACAGAAATTTTGGTAAAACAAAGGTTATTCAATGTTGATGTCAAGGTGCTGATGTTGTAACATTGAAGTCTTAACACTGGGCTGTGTTAAGTTGTTAGATGCTGAAGATGGATGTCTGATGTCACACAGGTGATGTTGTAACATCAGACCTGCAGAATTAATAACAGCAGGATATGTTATTAGGGCACGCGTATTAGCTGGAATTGTGGAGAGTGGTTGACTCATTGGATGAGAATATCTTGGGATAGATATTTTCTATTACATGGGAGATTTGATTGCAGATCTGTTGGAGAATTAAAAGGTTGAAGATTTAAAAAGATTTTGGGGATAAAATCTGTTTTGAAGATTTAGTTTTAATTAACAAATCTGATCAAATATTGTGACAAGTCCAAGCCCAATTCAGGAGCTATATAAAGCGCACAAGACCAAAGGAAAAAGTACAGAAAACATTCAGAAGATCAAGAGCAGAAGGCTTAGTGTCTAGAGTTTGTTTAAAGTGCTTGTATTTACACTATTCTAGGGTTTGAATAGGTGTTAAGTTTCTGTCCTCTCTAAAGCTGTGAAGCAAAGAGAGTTGTGTGAATTGATCGAAAATGTGAAGTAAGATCAAGGGTACTCAAAGTGGGTTCTTTGAGTGTTTGTAAGGGATTGAGTGGTGTTCTCATACCTA
This sequence comes from Lathyrus tuberosus, assembly GCA_022829125.1. Lineage (NCBI taxonomy): Eukaryota > Viridiplantae > Streptophyta > Magnoliopsida > Fabales > Fabaceae > Lathyrus > Lathyrus tuberosus. Next base: position 6,199,979 of record JALAZF010000249.1, on the reverse strand, counting down.
AGTGGTTTCTTAGGTAGGAAGTCATTAGTAGAGTATAAGTTTAGGAGATTGTTAACGGGTCGTTGAGTCTGTAAATTATATCTACAAGTAGTGAATTCCATCCCTGGCTTGGTAGCCCCCAGAGTAGGTTGGTTGTAACCGAACTGGGTCAACAATTCTTGGTGTTATTTTACTGTTATTGCTGTCCATAGTGCAGAGTGTGTTGTTGTGACATCACACCTTAACATCACACGTCTGATACCAGAATTTCAATTGGTATCAGAGCAGGCATCCTGTCTGTCTCTGGGTGAGATCTAGGTAAGTTACTTTCTGGTGTAAAGATGGACAAAGAAGTTGGAGGATTCGTCAACAGACCCCCTATTTTGGATGGATCCAATTATGACTATTGGAAGCCAAGGATGACCACCTTCTTAAAATCCTTGGACAGTAGGGCTTGGAAGGCTGTTATTAAAGAGTGGAAAGCACCTGTCATGTGTGAGAAGGATGATGCTGGCAAAGATAAAGAAGGCACCTCTAAGCCAAAGCCTGAAGAAGAGTGGACCAAGGAGGAAGATGAGCTTGCCCTTGGAAATTCCAAAGCTCTGAATGCTATCTTCAATGGAGTGGATAAGAACATCTTCAGGTTAATCAATACCTGTGAAGTTGCTAAAGAAGCATGGGATATCTTGCAGGCTACTCATGAAGGAACATCTAGAGTCAAGATGTCAAGATGTCAAGACTTCAGATTTTAACATCAAAATTTGAAAGCCTGAAGATGAAGGAAGATGATACTTTTCATGATTTCCACATGAGTGTTCTTGAGCTGGCCAATGCATCTAGTGCTCTTGGAGAGAAGATGTCAGATGAAAAGCTTGTGAGGAAGATCCTTAGGTCCCTACCTAAGAAGTACAAGATGAAAGTGACTGCTATTGAAGAAGCTCAAGACATCAGCAAGATGAGAGTAGATGAGCTCATTGGATCTCTTCAGACTTTTGAACTTGGTTTAAATGAAGAAGAACCAGAAAAGAAGCCCAAAGGTATTGCTTTGGTCTCCACTCCTGCAGAAGATAAGGTTGTCAAAAATTCTCAGGAAGATTTGTCACAAGCCATTGCAATGTTGGGAAGGCAGTTCAACAAAGTGTTAAAAAGATGGAACAATAACTACAAGCCTAGTGTCAAGAACAGTTCCTCTGACATCACCAATTCAAAAGAGAAAGATGAAGAGAAGACTGCTCAGGATAAAGGTGTTCAGTGCTTTGAATGTGAAGGGTATGGACATGTCAAGAAAGAATGTCCCACATTCTTGAAGAAGCAGAAGAAGGGCATGTCAGTTTCCTGGTCTGAATCTGATAGTGAAAGTGATGGTGAGTCAGCAAAGCATGCTAGAGCCTTAACAGGAACTGTTGTGTCTGATGATGATAGTGATGAAGAAATAACTTATGAAGAGCTAGCTTCTACTTATCGAGAGCTGTGTTTGAAAAGTGCTGAGATTTGTCAAGAAAACAAGTATCATAAGCAACAGATTGCTCAGCTTGAAAATGAAAAAGCTGATCGGGAAAACGAAGTTGTGCTAGTTAAGTCCCAACTGGATCAGGTGACTAAATTCATTAGGATGATGAACAGTGGTACTGCTGATCTTGATAAAATTCTTCAGTTAGAGAAATCTGCTGGAGATAAATCAGGCATAGGATATGTGGCTAGCACTTCAGGAACAAAAAGGGAGATGTCTCAACCGTTGTCTCAACATCAACCTACGAAACAGGGCCCTTCCCCAAAGAAGATTGTTCAGCCCCAAAATGCTGAGAAGAAGAATGGCCCTCATCAGAGGAAGATACAGCCCCAAGGAGCTAGTCAGTATATGCCTCCCCAATTTCACCAGAATATGCAAGCTGTCAAGTTCAAGCAGAACATGTCTCAGCAGAGACATCAACATCAGGAAAAATGGTATGGTTATACGTACAACAATGCTGTGACTTATGGAAGAAGGAAACCTCATCACCATAGAAGGCAGCCTAAGAGACAGCATCATCAATACAGCAGAAGACAATTCAACTATGGAATAAGGAGACAACAGTATGGGTGGCAGCCACTGAATTATCAAAGTGGGAGAAGATTTAACCACTTTAGAAACGACAGAGTCAGATGCTTCTACTGTGGCAGGATGGGTCATATGCAGTCCTCGTGCTTCAAGCTTCACGGATATCCCAAACAGCAAGAGGTTAGGCCTAAGGTGATGAAGAAATGGATACCTAAAGTTACCAGCTTGATAGCTCACACGTCCTTGAGGGTTTCTACCAAAGATGACTGGTATTTTGACAGTGGGTGTTCAAGACACATGACTGGAGTAAAGAATCTGCTTGTTGATGTGAAACCTCAGTCTTCTGGCTATGTTACATTTGGTGATGGGATCAAAGGAGAGATAAAGGGAATTGGAAGACTAAACTGTGACAGTACTCCCAAGCTGGAGAATGTTCTTCTTGTTAAAGGACTAGCAGCTAATTTGATTAGTATTAGTCAACTTTGTGATCAAGGATTCAAAGTAGACTTCACAAAGTCCGAATGTAATGTGAAAGATGAAAAAGGAGAAGTCATTATGAAGGGAGCCAGATCTAAGGACAACTGTTATCTTTGGGTGCTGCAAAATTCAAATTCCTCCACGTGTATGCTTGCTAAAGAAGATGATGTCAAAATATGGCATCAGAAGCTGGGACATCTCCACCTTAAGGGAATGAAGAGAATTATCTCCTCAGAAGCAGTCAGAGGGATTCCCAAGCTTAGTATTGAGGAAGGAAAGGTGTGTGGAGACTGTCAAAAAGGAAAGCAGACAAAGATGTCTCATCCGAAGCTTCAACATGACACCACCTCCAAAGTATTGGAACTCTTTCATATAGATTTGATGGGACCTATGCAGGTTGAAAGTCTGGGTGGAAAGAAATATGCTTATGTAGTTGTGGATGACTACTCAAGATACACCTGGGTGAATTTCATCAAAGACAAATCTGAGGTGTTTGATATCTTTAAAGAGCTCTGTCTTAAACTCCAAAGAGAAAAGGAGAGTAAGGTCATCAGAATTAGAAGTGATCATGGAAGAGAGTTTGAAAATAGTAAGTTTGAAGAATTTTGCTCGTCTGAAGGTATAAGTCATGAGTTTTCATCTCCTATCACCCCTCAGCAAAATGGAGTTGTTGAGAGGAAGAACAGAACTATACAAGAGTCGGCTAGAGCAATGATTCATGCCAAGAAACTACCTTATCACTTCTGGGCTGAAGCCATGAACACTGCCTGCTACATTCACAACAGAGTCACCCTAAGAAGAGGCACTTCATCCACTCTATATGAACTATGGAAGGGGAGAAAACCTAATGTTAAGTACTTCCATGTGTTTGGTAGTAAATGTTACATTCTGACAGATAGAGAGCAGAGAAGGAAATTAGATTCCAAAAGTGATGAAGGGATATTTTTGGGGTACTCCATCAACAGCAGAGCTTATCGGGTCTTCAACTCCAGGACCAAAGTGATGATGGAGTCAATCAATGTTGTGATTGATGATGAAGAAAAGCATGAAGTTGAGGATGTCATAGAAGATGTTGGAACATTAACTGATGAGGTAGCTGTTGAAGTTGAAGAAAGAAATCCATCCCCAAGTACTGCTGACACTGAGCCTGAGCAACCTCAGAAGGATCCTTCTATCAGGATTCAGAAGGATCATCCTAAGGAGCTGATCATAGGTGATCCAAATTCTGGAGTAAGAACTAGGTCCAGAGAAATCATAGCCAGCTCGTGCTTCGTATCCAAAATTGAGCCAAAAAATGTCAAGGAAGCTCTGACAGATGAATTTTGGATAAATGCTATGCAAGAGGAACTGGAGCAGTTCAAGAGAAATGAAGTCTGGGAGCTTGTGCCAAGACCAGAAGGGGTGAATGTTATTGGAACAAAGTGGATCTACAAGAACAAGTCAGACGAGCTTGGAGTGGTTACAAGAAACAAAGCGAGACTTGTTGCACAAGGTTATACTCAAGTGGAGGGAATCGACTTTGATGAGACGTTTGCTCCAGTGGCGAGACTAGAATCCATCAGACTACTTTTGGGTATGGCTTGTAACCTAAGATTCAAGCTGTTCCAAATGGATGTGAAGAGTGCCTTTCTAAATGGCTATCTGAATGAAGAAGTATATGTGGATCAACCTAAAGGATTCACTGATCCAAACTTCCCCAATCATGTGTTCAAACTGAGGAAGGCACTGTATGGCTTAAAACAATCTCCAAGGGCCTGGTATGAGCGGTTGACAGAATTCTTAGTAGCAAATGGGTATAGAAAAGGAGGCATTGACAAAACCTTGTTTGTCAAGGAAGAAGGAGGAAAATTAATGGTAGCCCAAATTTATGTGGATGACATTGTATTTGGGGGGATGTCAGATGCTATGGTAAAACAGTTTGTCCAACAAATGCAATCAGAATTTGAAATGAGTTTGGTTGGAGAACTTAGCTACTTCCTTGGGTTGCAAGTCAGACAAATGGAGGATTCTATCTTTATTTCTCAAAGCAAATATGCCAAGAGCATAGTGAAGAAGTTTGGCCTAGATAAAGCCAATCACAAAAGGACACCTGCTCCCACCCATTTGAAGCTATCCAAGGATGAGAATGGAGTGGGTGTGGATCACAGCTTGTACAGAAGTATGATTAGGAGTTTACTATATCTCACAGCAAGCAGACCTGATATTTCCTTTGCTGTTGGAGTGTGTGCTAGATATCAGTCTGATCCTAAGGTAAGTCACTTGAATCAGGTGAAGAGGATTCTGAAATATGTAAATGGCACAAGTGACTATGGAATGTTATATAGCCGTGATTCTGGGACAGTCTTAAAAGGATACTGTGATGCTGATTGGGCTGGAAGTGCAGATGATAGAAAAAGCACTTCAGGAGGATGTTTCTTTCTAGGGAACAATCTGATTTCTTGGTTCAGCAAGAAGCAGAATTGTGTATCTCTCTCAACTGCTGAAGCGGAGTATATAGCAGCAGGAAGTAGTTGCTCTCAGCTGGTATGGATGAAGCAGATGTTGAGTGAATACAATGTTAAACAAGATGTTATGACTTTGTACTGCGATAATCTGAGTGCAATTAATATATCTAAAAATCCTATACAGCACAGTAGGACAAAACACATAGACATAAGGCATCATTTCATAAGGGATCTGGTAGAAGAAAAAGTTGTTACCTTGGAACATGTAGCCACAGAGAACCAGCTGGCTGACATATTTACTAAAGCATTGGATGCAAACCAATTTGAAACGTTAAGAAGCAAATTGGGAATCTGCATTTATGAAGACTGAATATGCTAGAGGGGTTGTGGGCAGTTGGGGTGATTCTAAAAATGTGTAGTCAACTGCCAGGAGAAGTTTGCCTAATTATGGCTAAAAAGGGGGAGAAGATAGCCAAGATAGTCAAGAGGATTATTGCCATATGCTGCTGATGTGATGCAGAGATTAAGGGGGAGATAGATGCTGCTAAAAGGTGTTTAGTTGAAAAGTGGTGATGCAGTGATTGAGGGGGAGTTGTGTAGATATCATGACATGAGAAGAGTGCAGCCAAGCAGACATCTAGGGGGAGTAAAATGCTGCACATTGTGAGCTACTGAACAGCTGTGATGCTGGTTCATGTTTTCAAGGAGGAGCACCAATTGGCTGCTGTCAATAATGAAGATGGTTCTGCAGCAGATCTAGTGATGAAGACTATGCAAAGTGTCAGACTACTGCTAATGAGGTTCAAATTAATTGAAGATTATTCCGCTGCTGAAATCTCTGAAGGTACAGAGTGCAGAAGTTGTTTGCAGAGTGCAGAGATTGTTTTAGCCAAAATAAGCCAAAGGGGGAGATTGATAGTTCCTGGATTGGCTGAAATTTTGGTAAAACAAAGGTTATTCAATGTTGATGTCAAGGTGCTGATGTTGTAACATTGAAGTCTTAACACTGGGCTGTGTTAAGTTGTTAGATGCTGAAGATGGATGTCTGATGTCACACAGGTGATGTTGTAACATCAGACCTGCAGAATTAATAACAGCAGGATATGTTATTAGGGCACGCGTATTAGCTGGAATTGTGGAGAGTGGTTGACTCATTGGATGAGAATATCTTGGGATAGATATTTTCTGTTACATGGGAGATTTGATTGCAGATCTGTTGGAGAATTAAAAGGTTGAAGATTTAAAAAGATTTTGGGGATAAAATCTGTTTTGAAGATTTAGTTTTAATTAACAAATCTGATCAAATATTGTGACAAGTCCAAGCCCAATTCAGGAGCTATATAAAGCGCACAAGACCAAAGGAAAAAGTACAGAAAACATTCAGAAGATCAAGAGCAGAAGGCTTAGTGTCTAGAGTTTGTTTAAAGTGCTTGTATTTACACTATTCTAGGGTTTGAATAGGTGTTAAGTTTATGTCCTCTCTAAAGCTGTGAAGCAAAGAGAGTTGTGTGAATTGATCGAAACTGTGAAGTAAGATCAAGGGTACTCAAAGTGGGTTCTTTGAGTGTTTGTAAGGGATTGAGTGGTGTTCTCATACCTAAGTGGTTTCTTAGGTAGGAAGTCATTAGTAGAGTATAAGTTTAGGAGATTGTCAACGGGTCGTTGAGTCTGTAAATTATATCTACAAGTAGTGAATTCCATCCCTGGCTTGGTAGCCCCCAGAGTAGGTTGGTTGTAACCGAACTGGGTCAACAATTCTTGGTGTTATTTTACTGTTATTGCTGTCCATAGTGCAGAGTGTGTTGTTGTGACATCACACCTTAACATCACACGTCTGATACCAAAATTTCACAAAATTTAAGTGAAAAATGCAGCTCAAGTGTGCGTGGGTCGACTCATGTTTTAATGAGGGTCGGCGTGCGCCGACCCGTGGAAGACACTAAAAAAATTTGAACTGTATGTGTCGACCCAAACTCATCATGCGTCGACGCATGAATGCAATTTTTGCATTCCCAGAGTCATGCGCTTTCCCGTGCATCCACAAGTTTTGTACTAGTAGACATGAGTCGACGCATGCATATGGTAGGTCAGCGCATAACCTGTATTTTTACAGAAATTGCATTTTTTTTGCACATCTTAACTGAACGAAACCCAGGCAAACATACTAGACACCAGTATAATGGTCATGCATATGTATTTATGGATAAGACAAAGTCCTATATGTCTAGACACATGAACAACAATGACTCGATGCGATTTTCTCGACAAGAGAAGTGATACCGCTCAAATTACAATCTACTACTTAGCTTATTTGTTGACATCGTCAAAACAAAACGGATGAGAGACCTTAGCCCTCACATACTCCCCCTTTTTGATGATGGCAACACTGTTTTAGCTTTCATGTGATTTGTAATTTGTGAACGAACAAGCTTCCTCTGTCTTTAACACTTGATTAATTTCCTGCTAATTTTCTGTTTGCTATCCTTCTCCCCCTTTGTCAACATCAAAAAGAAGAGAAGAAGGCGGTCAAAATAAAACTATAACACGTAAGGATCCATCACATATTTGCAACACATCAACATTAACAGGCATCCACATATGATACAGTTAATGTAAAATTGAAAATGGATAAATACAAAACATAAATCGCAAAGACAATTCATTCCATACGTAAGAATTTCAAAACAACTGAAGCAAATGTCAAAGTTTAAACAATAGGATAAAATATGAAAAACCAAATAATAAAACAGAAATGCAAAACAAAAGTAATATGATGCCCTAATCTCTATGGCTTCCTCCCCCTAAATGGATGACCTCTTCCCCCATAATACTGGGTTGGTGGTTGCAAATCTTCTAGGTGCAGGTTGAGTTCGATCAGGGTGCGATTTAGAGTACCAAGACTGTTGGCAAGATTCAGATTCTGTTGAGTCAAATTCTCGTCCATTTGGTTGAAGCGAGTCATAGACGCGTCAACAAACTTGTTGAAGTTAGTGATGTGAGCCGAGACTTGATCGGATAAGTTTGTGAACCGTTCTTCTTGAGCATTGTAGCGGCTCTCTTGCAATGCTTGGAATTCTTGCTGTTGAATATTCATCTCATATAACCTTGCCAGAATCTCTTCACACTACAAAAAATTAGGTGAATTGTGGCGGCTAAAATACGAAAAATATGGCGGTTTCAACTGCCATAATTTACAAAAATGACGTTTTCTTAAACGCCAGCATTTTTGCTGCCGCAAGGAAAAAAATGGCGGTTTGCTGTCAACCGCCATACAAAACATCGTAATATACCTAGAAGTAATGTCGGTTATGTTTAGTAATTTATGGCAGTTCAAACCGCCGTAATTTACTACTTTTTCCAAAAAAAAAAACTAGAAAATCTTGGCAGTTCTTACTACCAGGTTTTTCATACTTTTCTAAACAAAATAACATATGTACAAGTATATATTATGTTCCATGTCAAGATATATATATTCTGCTCCATGTCAACCATAATATATTGGAATCAATTTTCAAAATAATAGCAAATATATTTCAATATATATTTTTCTTCCTATAACGAGTCAACCACTATATATTTGTCAATGTTAGACAAAGCAAAAATGTAAGGGTCAAGTAATTTGATGCCACAAATTTTTAAAATACATAAGCCATTACACACCTAGTAAGATAAAAACTTTAAATTATTTCAATAGTGCTTGATCTAATCTAAAGTAGATGTGAAGAGTTGGTATGGTGGAAGATCTATCCACTCAATTTCTTTATATGAAGCACATGTAGGTGCATCTTTTTGAGAGTCATTTGTTTCGGCATGTGCAAGACTGCTCCGTTATTTTTTGGAAGATTTAGTATAATTTGTAGAAGCAAATTTGGAATTTGTACCCTGCTTACCTTGGCTGGATAAATAGAAAAAGGACAATCAGCATAAAGGCAGAGACAAAAAATATTAGGATTTAACTTCTTATTCTTAACTAAATACAAATACTTATATATAGTGAAGGCAATCTTACTCGGAACATTGCAACAATGGTGTTACAGGTGAGAGATGAATTACTGGTCCTAAAAAGATTTTCTTGATTGTCACCATTTTCGGTCTATTGTGCATGTTGTCATCGAACTCTTCTTCAACAATGTTGCTTTCCCTTTATTTGCTTGAAGCATCTTCCTTTTCCACAAAATCTAAATTGAAAAAATTGTGTAATAGATTAATTGAAAAATTTATGATATATACCTTCTATTGTTACATGTATCATTAGATTAAAATTTCAACTAAACTTTAAAAGCTAAAGTCACTTTGGACTATATTTATTATTTCAACATAGACAAATTACAATAACTAAAACCAAAAGGTACCAAAAATTATTTAAAAATATTTCAGGCACCAACTACAAAATGTATAAAAAAATTACACATTAGTAGCTTCATTATTTGCACTAGTTTATTAGTAGTATCAACATTGATTTAAACAAATATTGCCAAGAAAATCCAGTTCTTCAACTCAGTACATAGAGATAAAATAGAAAATAATCTCATCAAAATTTTACCAAAGGCATCCCTTTGATTTTGATTAAAACCAAGTACTATGAATGCTTTTCCTTTACCTTTCATCAGAGGAAGTGGCTCTGTGTTATCAGCAACTAATTAATTTGAAGGAATGTTTACATTATAGTCATGGCCATATAATATAGTCTAGATCCATCATGTCACCCACAAAATTAAAATTATTAAATAACTATACATATTAGGTGTTTTTTACTTTTACGGGCATCTACTAGAAGTAGTTCCAATGGAATTTGAATCACCTTCAGTAAGCTCTGCTTCATAATTGTCCTATTCGTCGGAGCTTACATCATCCAGGCCAACGAGGTCATCCTCCTCAACAGATACAATCTATGAAATTATAACATAATAGATAGTTCCTTAATAAAAACACATTGAAAAGTTAAAGCAAAGCGGCCTTAAAAGGAAAAAAAAACTCTCAAATTGTATAAACACCCCACCCCTAAAGTGCAAAAAAAAGGACTTACTGCCAATATGCCCCCACAAACATACAAATACTATTTCAATTATAAAAAAAAACAAAAGTTCTTCTTGAACCATATTCACCTTGCTTTGGTTGATTCCCTTCATTAGTGGCTTCATTCTCATTCACATCTAAATTCAGAATAATGTCATCACCTATTACTGTAACCTCTGTTGTACCAGCTATAGTAGACTCTGTAGCAACTTCCATGTGATCTATTTGTACAACATCATATTTAATAAACGCTTCTACAAAACTGGAGGCAGCATCAACAACAGTATTTGACCCTTTTTCACTCCTTCCCATGTTTGATTTTCCAGTCATTTCCTCCCTCTGTATAATCCATGAATGGACTAGTAATAATAACTAAATCAGGAAAGGTTACTAGCAATTTAATATCAAAAAATTCAAGAGAGGGAAGGGAAGCTATAACATACCTCCTGAATTTGTAGCTTTATTTTGTCATGTCTCATTCTGTAGGCCAAGTGGGGTTGATAGTGAAGCACTGAAGTATAGATCTGTTATCATAAATGGATACAAATACAATTTACAATATATTATGACATCATAATATAATAGCATCTAACATCATATTTGTGTAAGAGAAAAGTTTCATACTAGAAACCATTTCCACGGAGCTACCGCCGGTAATAATATCAGCTACCTCAAAAATTTAATTATACTCTTCTATATGGTTTGAGAAGGAATTTTCTTATATCCATCACATAGTCTCTTGGATTTAACTATAATACAAATAAAGAACCTAGAAAATGATTTCCATGATATACCATCGGAATATGACACATATGAAAATTTGATATGATTAATAGTTCAAAAGATCAAAATGCAGAAATCAAACAAATTGTAATATATAGATCCCTGACAAAATAATTTATGGATCTCTTGACTCTCAGTTTCTTAGTGTGAAACTATCAAGCTTTATGATGAAATCAACTCTCACCTAAAGCTCAAGTTTATCCAGAGTTTGTGTTTTGACAAAAACATGGTATAATTGAAGATCCCCTGTACCATTAAGATGGGAAAAGTATTAGCTATTTATTAAAATAAATTTTCATCATATCCATTATTAGCAAATGTGCTCAACAAGTCGGGTCCAATCTAACGAAATCAAATAAGAAATAAAAATTACATGGGAAACACAAAGTCGGGCAGGGAAAAAATTTACTTACCACGTTCTTAAGCACTTCTATTGATGTGAATGAAGCAAAACTGTCCTATAAATATGGCTCATCTTTGAACCTTAACAATGCTTCCTCCGCCCAAAAAGAATTTGGATAAACCTAAGATGATGAGATTCACTGATGATATTCAGGGAAATCGACGGATGGTGGTTTGGAAATGTGCGGAAGCGGCGGCCACTAGTTTCAATTTGTTAAGAAGATAGGGTTTTGGCGTGAAAGAAAGTGAGAGAGGATAGATTAAAAGTCTTCTTCTGCTTATGTAAAATATATTTATATAATTATGTTAATAAAAAATATATTTCTTTACACGTGTGTAAAAAATCTTTTTAAACGAAAAAAGCAATGATACAATTTAATATCCTAAAAAAATGTTCACACAAAAAATAGAAAATTTTAATTGAATAAAAAAAAAAAAAAAACAATAGAGAAAAAATAGGTGAAAAAAAAAATAAAAAGTGAGCGCTGTTATGAAATTGACTAGTTTACATAAATAATGGCGGTTAAATATAATCCTATTACGTCACTCTTAAAAACCGACGTAACTAATGGTAAATTGCTGCGGTTTAATTAAACGACCTAATAAAACTGCCACATTTCACCCGAATTTTTGTAGTGTCATATGTCTGGAAATCATACTGAGGCTGTGGAGTTGGAGGTGCCGAATAATTAGGTTGCTGCCAACCATACTCCTCGTCATAGGTGGGAGGAACATATGCGTCACCAAGAGTAGTCCAACAGTTGTTTTGCCAATCTCCCCAGCCCTGATTCTCAGAATTGTCCTCATGTTGATCGCCCATCCATGCTTCATTGTCTTCCTCTTGCATAACTACATCAACATCATTAACATCTTGATGATCACCATCATGTACGCCCTCATCATCATTTCCTTCATAATAGACAGGTTCTTCAGGTTCAGGTTGAAAAGGATGAGTCGATCTGTGTCGGTAATTGAATTTATTATTAACCGAATCCCAATTATAGCCCATCATGGTGAGGGTTTTTGGTTGAAATTGTTGTTCAGATGAAATCTCAATGTAAGGAATATTTGGAACTGAAATCCCAGCCTTGTTCAAGATGTTCTGAATATAGGATATATAACCTAGAGCCTGATATTTGTTGGAGCTGCGGGTAACGAACATCCAATATGCAAAATAGTATGGCCAGTTGATTTTGATCCGATTTTTTAGAATATACATGAGATGAACTTCAGCCTTCTTAACCCGTGAGTATCCACCTTTCTTAGGTCTCAAAATACGAGCAACAATCCATTGGAAAATGCGGTCTTCAAATTTCAAATGACTGGTAGTGACATTTTTAGGAAAGACGTCACTTGCCACAACATCGTCAGGATATGGTTCCCATAACATAGAGTTTAGAGCAGTGTTAAACTCAAAGTTTTGAACAAACGTTTTATCAGTTACTCTGGGTAGATTTTCATTTGTGTCCAAGCTAAACAAAGTAGCCCATAAATAATTGTTCACATCATGAAGTGCATTATTCATAGAAAACTTAAACTCAGCCCCTTTAAATTTACCCTTGATTCCACAGTAGAACACTCGAATCAGATCACTATTGTACTAATCATCACATTCCAGGAACTCACCAAGATTCAGAACATTGAGTATTTCAGCTATCTCAGGAATGTGATAATCTTCACCCATCAATACATAGAAACCATGTTGTGGTATTACATCATGATTACTAAACAATGCCTCATAAGGACTAGATAGTGCATCAGAAACTAAAGAGTTAACAGTTACCGGTTGTGAAGAGGTTCCGGAAGATGAAGCTCTGGTTATTCTTTTACCGGTTGTTCGTCTGGAAGCCATTTTTGATGAAGGTTTGAAGAAGATGAACAGTGCACACAGTGGTAGAGAGGATGATGAACAATGCGCGAAAGTAGAGGGGATGATGATCAGCCATTAGAAACCCTTGTTCTTATACCCTTGAGGATTCACTTTTTGTGGGTTTTTATTTTTAGGGATTTTGATGGAGATTAATGGGTATTGATGAGGTTTAATGGAAGAAATAGAGAGAGGGAGACCATAAAATCTGATATGATTACATGCAATGAACAAGAAATTAAGAGAGTGAAAATATGTAGTGGGAATAGGTAGCAATAGGTCGGCGCACGCATTCCAATTAATGCAGGAATTCTGAATGTGACAGTTATGCGTCGACGTATGTAGAGGGTGCATTGACGCATGCAAGTGCTGCGCTAACTCATTTGTTTTCCTTAACAAATGCATCAATTTATGAGTCGACCCATGATATGGTCCGGTCGACGCATGCAATGCAAAAATGAAAAAAATTGAATTTTTGCAAACATAAGTTCCAAAAGGATAAATAAGCATGCACATACACATAGAACAAACATCCACATGAACAATATGTCCTCAAAACACAATAAACATCAAGTTTAAGGTACTTAATATGGCACAAAATATGTTAAACATCTATAAATCAGAACGATATTACCTTGATCACCATGACGATAAGAGCCCTCACATATAGATAAATATCTCTTTGCATTGTTTGTTAAAAGAATAAACAAGCATGTATATATGTGAAGATCACTATCTTAAACGATTATCAAACACGATCTGAGATATCGGGAATGCCAAGTTCCCTACGGATGTGAAAGAAAGGCTCTGTAGCTAATGGTTTTGTAAAAATATCAGCAAGTTGATTTTTAGTGTCAACGTGCTCAAAAATCACATCAGCTTTCTCTACATGATCCCTAAGAAAATGATGGCGTATTTCAATATGCTTGGTGCGTGAATGTAATACGGGGTTCTTAGTTAGGTTTATTGCACTAGTGTTATCGCACAAAATGGGAATACGCTCAAGTTTTAAATTGAAATCAAGCAATTGTTGTTTAAGCCATAATACTTGAGCACAACAACTGCCTGCGGCAACATATTCCGCCTCGGCTGTTAACAAAGCAACTGAAACCTGTTTCTTTCTATGCCAACTCACCAAGGAATTTGCAAAAAGGTGACATGTGCCACTAGTACTTTTCCTATCCAACTTGCACCCGGCAAAGTCAGAATCGGAATAACCAACTAAGGGACAAACACTACCTTTGGAATACCACAACCCATACTTTAGAGTACCGGAGAGGTATCGAAGTATGCGCTTAACTGCTTTTAAGTGGGATTCCTTGGGATGTGCTTGATACCTCGCACACATGCATACACTGAACATAATGTCGGGTCGTGATGCGGTAAGATAAAGAAGAGATCCAATTATACCTCGATACTTCTTTACCTCTACATCCTTACCATTTTCGTCACGATCAAGATTGGCACAAGTAGGCATTGGAGTATCTATTGCTTTGCAGTTTAGCATATCAAAACGTTTAAGTAGCTCAAGACAATATTTTGTTTGACTCATGAATGTGCCTTCTTCAAGTTGTTTGATTTGCAATCCGAGGAAATAATTGAGCTCCCCCATCATGCTCATTTCAAACTCCCCCTGCATCAAACTAGAAAACTCCTTGACCAAGGTCATGTTAGTAGACCTAAAGATAATTTCATCAACATAAATTTGTACCAAGATTAAATGTTTTTCTTGACGTTTAATAAAGAGGGTTGTGTTAACCTTCCCTTTTGAATACCCTTGATCAATTAAAAATTTTCTTAGACGTTCATACTGTAATACCCCAAAATTTGCTCTCCCTCTTTGTCATCATAGCATGGCATTATCATTTATCATATCATATCCACCTCATTAACATTACATTGCATTTAACATAGAAAAATGAAGCATAGCATCCTTCTTACCATCAGGGCATGTGATCAGGTGGAAGGTAGACAATCAATGGATCCTTCAGAGCACAAAAGGTCAATCAAGTTGGCTCTAGGCAAGCCAAGAGGTCTCTCATGTCTTATACCATCTCAATTGATCATCCACAACCTCAAGGATAAGAGATACAATGGGAGATTGAAGCATTACATCTTTCACTATGCAAGAGGTTCAAAAACTGAAGGAAAACCCTCAAAAGAGATAGCTCATTGATCCAAAATCATCCTCAAAAGGCATATATCATCATCCTTTAAGAAGGTACACAACATACTCTGAGGAATTTGAAATTGAAGACTGCACATTTTTCTCCTAGGAGGTGGGCACCAAAACTAGGGTTTCCCATTAAATCAGGGAATCTTTGATTTTTTGAACAAAACTTGATGTCATGGTATTCCATATGTCCTTAAGTGTATGTATGTGGAAAATTGCATCTCAATTGGTTTTAGAAGTGGTTTAATTGGAAGAAAGATCAAGAATCAGAGAAATTGGGGCAAAGTCAAATAATCAGAGGAAAAAGTCAACTCTTGACTTTTTGAGCCCAAAATCATGAAATTCATGTTACATATGTCCAATGTACAAAATTTGGTCAAGAAATTCCAAAGGAATCATGAAAAATTCAAGATGTAGAAAGTTGCCATTTTTGGATGAAGTAGGGTTACTAAAAATAGCAAGTTTTGGCCATTTTGGATCAGAATTTGAGCCAAGGCCATTTAAAATTGGGGCATCAAATGAAAATTCCACTCGGCCACAACAAAAGATCTTGTTTTAAGCTTCAAATCCATGTGTGGAACATCTCCATTGGATAAAAATTGAGTGAGATATGATTGATCAAAGTTTGAGCAAAGTAGGTTCAAAACTAGGTCATGACCAAGATTTTCAGGGCACGCGCGCAGTCATTTTAACAAACATGTGGTGGGCCAAATTTCCACTCATTTTTCTCATGGTTAAAGGCCTCAAATGAAAAACTTTTCAACATCAAAGATGTTCCTTGTAATGTCTTCTTCAAGTTTCATGTTGGACAAATTTCCATTTGATCAAGTTATGAAGGAGAAATATTGGTCTCAAGTTAGGGTGGTTATGTTGAAATTTCGTGCCATGCCAGCCTTGCCAATCGACCACCTGGTGCGCCCATCAGCCAATCTTGTGTGCTTAAGTTTATAGTCATTTTGGAGCATGTTTGAGGCGTCATTTCAATTCCTTTTTCACACCAAACTTGTAGCACTATGTGCCCTCTTTCCAATGACTCCAAAAACACACCAAATCACCCACAATGCCAAGAGAAAATCACCATTAAACATCCATGTTTGCATTATTTCCAAACTGTCTTAAAAAACCAGAAAAAATGAATGTTGTTGTTGTTGTCTCAGCTTGCTCGTGCATTGCTCACCCTCCAACTCTTTCTTCATTTAACCAAACACTCATCACATGTCCATGCACATGAGCACGCGCCATGCACGAAAATAGAAAAAAAGCAACTGGCTGAGCAAGTTTGGTGAGACAGCCGTGCAATGTCAGTTCATTTTCACTTCCACCATAACACCATGGACCTCCACTACCATAGCACACCCACAGCTGACTCGCCCTAACTAACTTGGCTCAGTTAGTTAGAGGCAGCTCAGTTAACTCAACTTGGACTCAGTTGACTCACTCACTTAACCACCTCTGGTTCATTTCTAACTCACACTATAAAACCAAATTTCACTCACATTTCTCAGAGGACACTCATTTCTCACATTCACTTCAGAATTCTTCTCTCACTCTCTCTGATTTTGCTCATCTTCTTCTCCACGATTTCAACTCCATTGTGCTTCCATTGATCATTGCTTGGTGTGGTTGAATCAAGAGCAACAAGAACAACTCCATTTCTGCAAGTTCAGCATCATTGCAAGCTTCAATATCCTTCATCTATTTACGAATCCATAGCATTTATTTTGCTAAGTTTGAAGATCTAGAAGCTCAGCATATCAAGCTTTTCTCTGGTTTTTCTCAACATCTCCAATTGCTCCACATTTTCAGGTTTCATCATTCAACTTTGCTTCAGTTGATTTTCGTTAATTTTAGCTTGTTTTTGTTAATTTAAGCTTGATAGAAGCTCTGCTTACTCCGGCTAGTTAATAGGCCTTGTAGAGGTTTAGATCCAAAAGTTAGGGCTTGGTTTGATCCTCTCTGTTCTTTGTGTGCATGCTTGTTGTGTGAAAAATAATTGCGTATCATTGATCTCCATCATCTCAGCTTCATTTTGGTATGCGTATTGTGTGTTTCTGGGACATGTGAGAGTTGCAGACGGTGGTGCGTGGCCGGAGAAGGTGACCGGAGGTCCCTCTCCGGCCGGGGATCATGTGTTAGGGTTTGGTTTGCAGTTTTAATCATGACCGTGGATTTACTTGCATCGTGTGGTGTAGGATTGGCCAACACATTAAAAAAGGTGTGCACCTCACGTGCTCCATTTCTGATTTCACTTAAACAAAATGTGGCGCAGTGCATGTTAGTAAATGTGTTCCCTCACGTGTGTGCATTGATCATGTTTGCTTTAACTTGTGTGTTGACTTGACTGGATCCAATGGTGATCATTGTTTGACTTTATTTGACTGAAAGTGCATGTTTGTTATTGTGTTCCACGCGCAAATGGACCCTGAAACCTTTGCTATTCACACCTAACATTTAAAGGCCCAGACCAATTTGAACATGGAATCTGCTATGCATGCACCCCCTACTTGTTTCTATTTCTTTTTATTTTCTTCATTTTATGCACGTTTCAATTTTAATTTTTTAAAAAAATACAAAACAACATTATAAAATTCTATAAAAATTCATTAGTGTTACTCAGACATTTAGGAAATTTTTGATATTTTAATTTCATGATTTTATGACATTTTTGCCTTTGGTTCATATTTTTCTTTGAATTTCCATTTAGATGCATTCTAAGCATGATACATGAATTTGTTTAATTTGGTTCTTGCTCATTACCAACTGTTTTGACATGATTCTTTTTGCATTGATTCACTAATACATTGAAGCATGTTAGATGATTTTTGTTTGATTTTTTAGATCACTTTATTACATGTTTTGATGCCTATATTTGCACCACTTTGCATGATGTTTCAATTTGACCTAATTGCTTTGTTTGAAGTCATTTTGCTCTGAATTTTTACATGCTATCTTGATGTATGATGCATTTCTGACCTAGGCATTCCAATAATATGCTGGCATAATTTTCATGAATCCATTTGGTCTTTGTTTGATGCATTACATTGGAAGTATAATCCATGGCATGTCATTACAACTTTAGTGCATGTTTACATGAATTCTTTTGTGCACATTTGTATGAGCATTTGCATATGTTATGAGCCATTCATATGATATTATAGGTCTTTGATACACATTATAGGTCATCTTTACATGTTCATTTCAATTTGAACTTTGTGCATCATTAACATGTATTGTTTGCACTTTCTTTTTGAACTTTCATTTCAATTCTTCTTATATTACTTCTTGAATGTCTTGAAGTTGATTCATAAATACGTTTGAGATGTTTATAAACCATTTTCCATTTAGTTTCAATTCTGGTTGTTGATTTACATGTTCCATTTATGCATGTCCTCTTCATTTCTTTCCATCTTTCATCTACCCCTTCTTCTTGTAACATGTTTAAATGCTAATGGGTGATGATTATTGCTTATTCACTTGCACTTGTATGATGATATTCACTTGTTGTCCATATGATGCCCATTCTGGTTGTGGTTCTAGGATTTGTTTTCTCATTTAATTCTTTTGAGTTTTATGATGCATTACATGTTCTTTTACTTCTTATACTTCTTATACATGTTTACTAACCATGTAGGGGCTTTGGTAAGTTTCAATTGAGTGTGGATAAGGAATCCACATTCAACTTCTATCCTTTCTCTTTTACAATTCCATTTTATGTTTTGTTAAGCACTTATGTGCTTTCTTTTAATAACTCATTGTTTTCCCCTTGTGAATTACAATTCATCTTCTACTTTAGAAGTGAATTGTTTAATTCATTCTTTCTTTAGACTTTAGGTTGAAACCTCACAAACCTTTAGGATCACTCCCTTTAATCTTCAATTAGGATTGAGTCTTAGTCCACATAGGTTTTACCTTTTCTCCTCCCTTGAGTCTTCTATCTTCTCATCTCAAAGAAAATTCAAAACATATAATAAAGGTAGGCACTTATTGCATTTAGGCCTTTCATATAAAGAAAGGATTATAAGGGGTCTTCTCTTGTAATCTTAAAATGTATAGCATATAGCCCATCTTGGGTCAATGTGTTAGACATTTGATCTTGTATGAGGGACTTAAATGCAATACTTGTTGAAGGTACAAATAAAAAACACTTCTTCATTTCTTAATTAACAAAAACACTTAATAAACACAAGTATGCTAGTGTGTTTGAACCTTGACAATTGGAACTAAGGGTGGGGGTCTTCTTCACTCTTAGTGTGCTTTCTTACCCATTCCATCTTGGAATGTGAGAATGTACACATTCCAATGACTAAGATTTAGATACACTGTCATATGCAAATAAATGGAAAAAACTTCTAAAAGACAAAAACAAACAATAACGTCTTTCCTTCGGGAATTCTTTTCTCATCTCATTCATTCTCAACGCACGAACGCGCTTCTACTCGTTCTCTTGCAAGATGGTAACGCACTCGGACCAGCGAGCCTGCAACACCTGAGCTAGAACGTAAGCCGTTCTCTAAAAAACACAATCCATCCCTAGTGAGGGGAACTACGTCGCTCTGATTCTCATGTTCCCGACGAGATACGTAGGCAGTGGGGTAGGGCCCATGCGAGCACTTCTTTTATTTTCCCTACATTTGTTTCCCGTTCCTTTTCTTTTCTTTCTCCTTTCTTTCTTTCAGTTCCTTTTCCAGTATCCTTTCTTTACACCCTTTGATCGAGACAAGCAAGCGTGGATCCCATCGGGTACGATGGACGCGTGGGGGTGCTAATACCTTCCCCGCGCGTAACCGACTCCCGAACCCAGTTCTCTTGGTCGTAAGACCATGCTTTTCCTTTCTCTCAGGTTTACGCGGTGTTTCCTTTCCCTCTATTGGGATAAATACACATTGCTGGAGACTCTGTTTCGGTGCCACTTTCGCGTTTGTACTTGGATGAAAATCCCGGGAGCGACAGCTGGCGACTCTGCTGGGGACAGAACCCAGAATCTCTGGTTTCCTTAGCGAGTCAATCCTAGCGCTTGTTTGCTTTTCTTTCATTGGGTGTTTACTGTTGTGCTTTATGTTGCTGTTTATTTATTTTACTGTATTTACCGCATTTTAGCATTACATATCATATATTATATTGTGTTGCACTGTTTTGTCTGTTTGGCGGGATGGGTGTTCTGAGAGATAAGCTCACTACCAAAGCTTGAGTACATACATAGGTATTAGAGTGGATATTCATGACGCTTGCGTGGTGGTGACCACGTATTGTTGTTCATGAGACCCACAACCAGACGAGGTTCTATCAGGAGCTTTCTGCTACTGCATGTTATGCAGGCCAGTGGTTATTCTCTTGAGGGACTGTCGACTCTGGTGACCATTCCCGAGGACTCAGTTGCGGCACTCCTCCCGAGATGTGACAGTGGCATACCACATTCCGTGGCAAACCCATTGCACATCCTCGATCCGAGGACCCAATGCTGGGAACTTGCTATAGGACATCCCTTTTTGAAAGAGAATCAGCGGAGGCACTCCTCGATTGGCGATAGTACTGTACCCTGAGGGATGAATGTACTATTGCTTCTCGACCTCAGTGCCAGAAGCTGAGGATCTTTCGTTTTGGAGAATCAGTTGAGGCCTCCTCGATTGATGATGATGCCAAACCAGAAATGGTGAACGTATCATCATTTCTCGACCTGAGAGCCCGGGATACTGAACATCCTAGTACCCACATGTGAGAAGGGCGGGTTGTTTACAGGTTTGCAGGTAACCATGACCTCCTACATACCCGGTTTTCTATCATCATTGCACAAAAAGGAAGTTTCATCCTATTGTATTCAGATGGTTCTTATCTATGGTTCTATATTAGTCTCAGAGCTACACTGACACCGTTCACAGTTCAGCACAGACACCTGATTACCTGATCACATTGCCCTTTGCATTGCATTATCATATTTTAACATACATGTTTATTCATTTCCAGGTGCATATATTACCCTTGATTCCAGTCATCAGGTCCCTGCAAAGATGAACACTAAAGAGAGGAAGAATATCATCAGCTATAAGTTCCTTACGCCTACTTTGGGCCCTATTGTTGTGCTGAAGGGAATGGCGAGCCCTGCAGCACGAGAAGCTTTTGAAGAGAAATATGGGTGGATTTTATCTATGGTCCGTAATGTCAGTGATTATGAAGCCAGAGGTCTCCATACGTTGATGCAGTTCTATGATCCGCCTCTGAGGTGTTTTGTATTTCCAGACTATGTGTTGGTTCCTACCCTGGAGGAGTATTCCAACATGTTGGGGATTGCTATCAAGGAGGAGCCCCCTTTCTTTGGATCGGTGGGGGATCTTGACTTTGGAAAGGTGGCTGGTGCTCTTTATTTGAGCAAATCAGAGTTAGGCGACAATGTCTCCAACAAAGGAAAGATTCGTGGTTACAAGTTGGAATATCTGATTAAGAAGGCCCAGGAAGCAGCTAAAGGCGAGAATTGGCTTGTTTTTAATGCTTTGCTAGCCCTTTGTATATACGGCATAGTGTTGTTTCCCAACGAGCCGGATTTCATTGATACGGACGCTATACGAATATTCATGATGAAGAACCCGGTGCCAACGCTACTGGGAGATCTTCACTACTCGTTGTACAACCGAAACGAAAAGAAAAGAGGAAGGATAATTCGTTGTTGTGCACCTTTGTTCTATAAGTGGTTTGCAGGCCGTTTACCACAATCAGGGGCTTTTGTGGATTCCAAAGATTCTCTAGAGTGGAAACAGCGTTTAATGGGATTGGTGGCCAAGGACATCGTATGGGTAGATCATGGGCTGATTGGCAAGAATATTATCCACAGCTGTGGTAAGTTCCCTAACGTTCCACTGATAGGAAGAATGGGTGGGATTAACTACAATCCTTCTTTGGCCATTCGACAATTTGGGTATGCCCTGACAGGTCCGCCTATTAAGAGAGATGTGGAGGAGTCCCTCTATTTTTATACATCAGATGGTTGGGAACCAGCACAGAAAGCTTCTGAAAGCTGGGGTAGCGTACTGAAAAAGGGGAAAGTTACTCTAGGCAAGCCTAACAACTGGGTTTATCCAGCATATGAAGAGTGGGTGAAGAAAAGAGTTGAAGATTTTCTCTTGCCTTTTGGTAAGGCGCCCCTTTTGTATCCGGAGAATGAGAAAGCAAGAAGCACTGCTACTGTGGAAGAAGTTGACAAGTTGCAAGCCTTGGTGAAAAAACTTCAAGGAGAGAATTCCGAGTTGAGTAGCCGTCTTCAGAATGCTCTACATGTCAACAAAGAGCTGGAGCGGAAAGCCCAAGATGCTGAACAAATCCTAACTGCAAAAGAGAAAGACTTTGCTGGAAGAGCCCAACATTTCCGGAAGATTAGTAAAGGTGCTGATGATGCTACTCAAGCCCACAAGCAAACCAAACAGGCGTTAGCACAGACCAAAGAAAAGCTAACAAAGTTTCAGCACGCTTGGGACGAAGTTAGGATAGAGAATGCTGAATTACAGGAACAGTTGCAGATTAAGGACGAAGAGCTTGAAAAGGCGCATGAGCAGAGGAGAAAGTATCGGGAAAGCCTCGGTAAGAGTCAAGAATAGCTAGAAGAAGCTAGAGGTGAGCTGAGGAATACCAAGAAAGAGCTTGAAGAAGTCATGATAGAAAGGGAGATACTCAAGACGCAAGCTGGCATAAAGAGACACAAAGGAACGTGTGATGACGAGGCTCTGATGCTGCATATGGGTTCTTTAACTGAAGCTCTTGAGAAAAGGGATGTCTTGATCAAAGAAATGATTGAAAAGCCGAATCACCAGCGTACCCGTATACTTTTTGAGGAGATCAAATACTCAAGTGATAAGCTGAAGGATGTGGAATTGTCAGACTGATGTTCTTTTCCTTATATTTTGTTGTTAATGGTTACCATCAGGCTTGTTGATGGATCCATTTTTCCTTGTATTGCATTTGCGGATGAGCCTTTCTTAAATGTACTTGAATACTTTGTTGAATGAGTATGAGCAGTTTTATTCAGAATTATTCCTTATCAGATAGCTGCACACAAGCACATGACCACGATACGTCTCTTTATATCACGATTTCTGGTCTTCAGATTTCTGTGGTTTGGATTGGAATCAGGGTGTAAAGCACCTTGGAAATGATAAACATAACATTGCATGGCATTGCATATCATTCTGCATTTCTGTTACTTGCTTTTCAGGTATTCGTTGCAGGGTCTCTAACCTTTGTTTGACTTCAGGCATTATAGCGGAGAATCATATTCACCGATATTCAACGCGAGGAAATCAAGTAAGAATCATATTATGGATCAAATGCAGAAGGATTTGGCTGGGGTGAGGGCCCAATTGGGGCATTTTATGGGGGACATTCAGGCGCTGTCCCGAGGTCAGGAACTACTGAGGGAGGAAGTCAACCAGATGAAGATTCAAATGGGCCTGGTCATGGAAATCTTGAATAAGGTGTTAAAAAAGGAAAATGATCATGTGCCTGCTTCCACAACAGAAGTCTCTACTCCTCCCATCTCTTTGGGATATGCTCTAGATCATGGATTGCTTCGTGAATCTCCTCTGAAAGCTAAAGGTTCAGAGCTCTCTCATCAGCAGTCACTTCCTGATTTTCAAGAGGATCCTAAGTCAGAGGGGCCTAAGAGGAAGTTCGATCCCATTCCGATTTCGTACGCGCAATTGCTTTCTTACTTGCTCGAGCTCAAGCTGGTTGAGTGTGTTAGTTTGGGACCATTGCCCACGAAGATTCCTCTGGGACCTAATGCTAAGGCTAGATGTGAGTTCCATTCTGGGGCACCTGGTCACAATGTTGAGAATTGTACCAGGTTCAAGCATAAAGTCCAGGAGCTAATTGATTCAGGGGCAATCAAGTTTGCATCAGTTGGTGCTGGTAAACCAAGTGATGTCACTCCCATTGTTGCAAGGGAACTGAGGACTCTCTCCTTTTCCAAAGGGTCTACCTCGCGTCAGGGATCTCTTCCACAACCCTGTGTTGCAGAAGACCTATGTCAGCAACCTTTATTTGTGCCTCAGCCGAATGCAGAAAGGAAAGTGCAGGGCCAGGTTGGGCGCCCGAACCAGCAGCAGCAAGATTATCAGCAGCGGAGGCTACTCAGACCAAGGAAGCCCAAGAGGGCATTTGATCCTATTCCTATTCTGTACAGTCAGTTGTTGGCTCGTTTGCTCAAAAGTTCGCAAATCCAGCTGAGAAGGGCCATGCCCGTGCCATACCCCATTCCTCCAGACTATGACATGAGTGTTAGCTGTGAGTTCCATTCAGGAACATTTGGGCACACACTTGATAACTGTAATGTGTTCCAGCACAAGGTGCAGGATTTGATTGACTCAAAGGTTATCACCCCAGACGGTACCCCACAAGGTGAAGCTTCTGTACCATGGTGAGTGCTCAAAGTTACAAGAACATCACCAGAAGTGGTCAGTCTAGACGGAGCCAAGCCTCCTCAACAACGACAATCTTTATTTTCCTTGCTGCATTTTCATATGTAGTCTTTATTTGTTCGTTCAGACATTGTTCGCATGTTAAAATTTGTTTGTATTTGGTATGAGGATTTTAATGCAATGAATATGTTTTCTTGAAGAATTTCATTTGTGTTTACTCATTTAATGCTAATGTGTACTGCAATACCATTTTTCTTGCTCAAACTCTATGAGGGAGAATGATGATCTGAAAACGCAAAAATCTCTAACGGTGTGCTTTGGAATAAGAACCCTGTTGAGGATGTACAGGCATTGTTTCAACTCCTCAAACACTGGAGATATAAGGGAGATAGACCCTCGTTAACCCCTTTGAGCCTTGAAGTAGGATTTTCTTTTCGTACGAAAAAACCCTCACATTTAACCCAGGGGCAGGGTAGGCGTCAGTTAATTTGACCAAGCATTCAAATTTCAAAAGGAGTGTGCATCTGAGGATCCATTACCTTCTATTCCACCGTCAAGAGGGCAAGAGATGTGAAACCACAATGGTTATCCATCAACAATCAAAGAGTGAGGCAGTCACGACCTTTCCAATCAAGTCAAGACAAGCCAGTGTCACACGATTTGTTCAAGAAAAAAGGAAAAAGAATAAAAAAAATGAAAAAATGAAAAAAGCCCGCTAAGTTGAAACTTGAAAACAAGCAACTTAGGCAAAAGTTAGGGCATCCCGCTGGACTCTGAAATTAAAGATTCAAAAGAATCAGTCCAGGCAAAAATTAGGGATCAAAAAGCAAAAGAATGTGAAAGCGAAAAACAAAAGGATTACAAAAGAAAATCCTCGAGCAAGAACAAAGTCGTGTGACTATGGACAAAAGACAAAGGGGTGACTGTCAATCCAAAGCCTCATTAGGTGTCAAACCATCAGTATCATGGTTTCCTTAAAGATCACAAAATCTTTTTGAGAGGCGAACGCTTGGGCAAATTAACTGAACGTAGGACTGGAGAACATCACGAAGAGTGGGTGGGCACCAATAAACTTTGAGCCATAAATCCTTTTTTCTCAAAACCGTGAACCAGGCCCCGTTACAACCCTCAAAAGTCCTAATTGAAACAGGGTTATTTCAAAGGCATACTACCAAGAGATAGCGTTCCTGACTCCTATCAGTTGTGCTAAAAGATCTTTGTTGGTGTTGCATGTGCATTGCATTATTTCTTTCAAAAATTAATGTCGTATCCTAACCCGTGATTCGCTCACAAAAGGGTTTGCTACATCTTTTTAGTAAAACTTCGAGATTAACATGTTGTGTTGCATTAGAATTTTCATTTTCAGAATAAAACATTTTCTGCTTGCATACATTTGTTTGACATCAAAAGAAGTTTACATATGGAAATTCAGTCCAGAAGCTTAATCTTGCCGAGTTGAGGATCCTGAAACTCCCGAAGGGCAGCCATATCCAATGGTACTTCCTCAGGAAACTTTGTTGGGCAGGGGCTTTCCCAACAAGTTGTGTTAAGACGTAGTCGATCCGGGGCAGTCACGTCGAATCATCTCTTTAAGGTGTAGCCGGTCTGAGCCAATTACGTCGAGAAATCTTTTCAGAGTTCAGCCAAACTGGGGCAAAACCACTTCAAGGGTCATACTGAGGCAGGCCATACCAAAAGCACGAGAAGTTAGTCCATCCAGACAACTAATCAGCCCATCCAGGTTTCAGAATACCGAGGCAGAATATCCCACGGTGGTATGAGATTCTTCATGGATCTTTTCAAGGTGAATTCCTCTGTAGTCCATACGGTCTAGGGAAGTTACGTCGAGATCCAACGAATCTCTACAAGAGTTTGAAGACACTGAAGCATTGAGCTTGCCAAGTCTTCTGTAAAATCCTCATGCGATGACTTCTTCTAAGTAATCCATGCGGTCTGGGGCAGTTACGGCGAGATCCAACGAATCTCTACGAGAGTTTGAAGACATTGAAGCGTTTTGGATGTCAAGTCTTCTGTAAAATCCTCTTGGGACAATTTCTTCCGGTGGACCATGTTGGTTTGGGACAAGTGAAGAAAAACAGTTGGTCAAGCATATGCAGTCAATCAGCCAAAAGGAGTGAAACTAAGGGGCATTCCAACCCAAGGCATTTTTGGTCCCCGTCTTCAGCAGGCTTCATTAATAATGTTCTCCAGCAAGAGATTGCATGCAAACCTTTCTCCTCAACAAGTGGTGGTTCAGAGTTAGATTTTCTCAGTTGCAGAAGTCATATCTCGCACGGGGTATACGTGCATATCCTTTGCTTGCAGGTAGCAGCCTCATACTAGGCTCAAAGGCAAAATTGAAGCCTTTGCGAGATCACGGGATCATGTCTTCTAGACGAGTAATCACTTACTTCCATGCAGAAGACTGGGGCAATCATGTTCGAGAAAGGTGGTCACCCTTTTGTCACAATGTTCACTGATTAAGTCCATCATTCGGTCGACGGTCGGTCACGACGATTCGATATCAACGAATTGAGCTCAACTGGGTATCGTGGTATCTTATTAAGTCGATTCTCTTATTCAGTCCTTCCAACAGCTGCAAGCTTTTCTGTGTCGATAACGGTCACAGGTTCCCCAAAAGAGTGGTCTCGTCGACACCGAAACTGATGGTCATTATCCCCAGCGAAGTCGCAGGAGTTTGAAGAGGCTAAATCTTCTGTAAAATCCTCTTATGACATCTTCTTCGGGGACAAATTGTTGGTTTGTCCAAGCATGGGGCATGTTTGTTTCCCCATCATGAAGTGTTGATCATCCCCAGTAGAGTTCGAGGACAGTTGGTCTTCTGTAAAATCCTCTCAAAAGGCATTCCCCAGCACGAGACGTTTTAAAGCAGTTTCCTCCAGCAGAGTTTGTTATAAACTCGTCATCCCTAACGGAATTGTCTAAAGGGAAGCTCGCCTAACATGGGGCATTGTGGTACTTATCCTAAGCTTGACAGTCATATTCTTCAGCAGACTACTGTGGATTTGCTTTGGGTTTCCCCAACAGATCTCTAAGGACTCTTTCCTAGCAAGTTGCAGGGGAATTTTCTAACCAGGATTCGCATATCCCTGGCAAAGTAGCCCTGGTCCCCAGCAAGTTTGTGTCTCTGGTAATGATCCCCCACAGAGGTCAGCATCGAATCTTGTCAGCAATACTCCCCAGTTGAGTTGTTGTTCTCCCCGCAGAGGTTTATAAGATCGGCAGAATCTATTCCTCAACAAGGATGGCACAGTCTTTCCCCAGCCGGGTCAAAAGGTGGATAACCCCTACAAAGGGTCTTGGATTGGATAGATCCCCAAGCAGAGTTTTTTTTATGACTTTTCTTCCTTAGCAAGACGCCATGCAAAGAAATTCTCATCCCCAACGGAGTCGCTGTGACCAGAATTCATTCCCCCAGCAGATGAAGTGATTACTGGCAGATCTATTATTCTTCAAGTCCAATTTATTTTTGGCAAACTTGACAATTCGGAGCAGACGGATTGTTCATTCATTATCCAGCAGAGATGCTATCCTCTCAGGAACCTCTAAAGTCAAGTCATTGATCATTGTTCCTCAGCAAAGTCGGCAGAGATGTCTGACACGGATGCAGAGTGTAATCCAGTATTGGAATTTTGTGAAAGTCCACCCGTAGTGTGGCAAGCCAGTAGTCGTCTGACATTGTTAAAAGACGTTAGCAAAGTCCAACAGTGGATTGGCAAAAGTCCGTCTTCGGGTGGCAAAAGTCCAACAGTGGATTGGCGAAAGGTCCATCTAAGGGTGGCATATTCTAAAAGTCCAACAGTGGATTGGCAAAAGTCCATCTTCGGGTGGCAAAGCAGCTAAAAGTCCAACAGTGGATTGGCAAAAGTCCATCTTCGGGTGGCAAAGCAGCTAAAAGTCCAACAGTGGATTGGCAAAAGTCCGTCTTCGGGTGGCAAAAGTCCAACAGTGGATTGGCGAAAGGTCCATCTAAGGGTGGCAAATTCTTAAAGTCCAACAGTGGATTGGCAAAAGTCCGTCTTCGGGTGGCAAAAGTCCAACAGTGGATTGGCAAAAGTCCGTCTTCGGGTGGCACGAAGCTGCAAAGTCCACCAGTAGCGTGGCAGGCCAGTAGTCGTCTGGAGTTGCATAAAAGACATTATTAAAGTCCACCAGTAGTGTGGCAAGCCAGTAGTCGTCTGGCGTCGTTCAAAAAAACATTTTTAAAGTCCACCAGTAGTGTGGCAGGCCAGTAGTCGTCTGGAGTTGCATAAAAGACATTATTAAAGTCCACCAGTAGTGTGGCAAGCCAGTAGTCGTCTGGCGTCGTTCAAAAAGACATTTCTAAAGTCCACCAGCAGTGTGGCAGGCCAGTAGTCGTCTGGAATTGCATAAAAGACATTGTTAAAGTTTACCAGTAATGCGGCGAGCCAGTAGACGTCTGGTGTCATTCAAAAGGCAGATTTCTCCGACAATGTTTCATTGAAGATTCAATCCAGCAATTTCGGGGGGTTTCTTTCTCACCATCCAGAGCAAATTTTTGGTTATATTTGGTATTCAATCACTATATACCTTGAAAGTCCGAAAGCAATTGCTTTCAGGCATTCAGGTCTACAGCGCTTGAATAGGGGCAGCTGTAATACCCCAAAATTTGCTCTCCCTCTTTGTCATCATAGCATGGCATTATCATTTATCATATCATATCCACCTCATTAACATTACATTGCATTTAACATAGAAAAATGAAGCATAGCATCCTTCTTACCATCAGGGCATGTGATCAGGTGGAAGGTAGACAATCAATGGATCCTTCAGAGCACAAAAGGTCAATCAAGTTGGCTCTAGGCAAGCCAAGAGGTCTCTCATGTCTTATACCATCTCAATTGATCATCCACAACCTCAAGGATAAGAGATACAATGGGAGATTGAAGCATTACATCTTTCACTATGCAAGAGGTTCAAAAACTGAAGGAAAACCCTCAAAAAGAGATAGCTCATTGATCCAAAATCATCCTCAAAAGGCATATATCATCATCCTTTAAGAAGGTACACAACATACTCTGAGGAATTTGAAATTGAAGACTGCACATTTTTCTCCTAGGAGGTGGGCACCAAAACTAGGGTTTCCCATTAAATCAGGGAATCTTTGATTTTTTGAACAAAACTTGATGTCATGGTATTCCATATGTCCTTAAGTGTATGTATGTGGAAAATTGCATCTCAATTGGTTTTAGAAGTGGTTCAATTGGAAGAAAGATCAAGAATCAGAGAAATTGGGGCAAAGTCAAATAATCAGAGGAAAAAGTCAACTCTTGACTTTTTGAGCCCAAAATCATGAAATTCATGTTACATATGTCCAATGTACAAAATTTGGTCAAGAAATTCCAAAGGAATCATGAAAAATTCAAGATGTAGAAAGTTGCCATTTTTGGATGAAGTAGGGTTACTAAAAATAGCAAGTTTTGGCCATTTTGCATCAGAATTTGAGCCAAGGCCATTTAAAATTGGGGCATCAAATGAAAATTCCACTCGGCCACAACAAAAGATCTTGTTTTAAGCTTCAAATCCATGTGTGGAACATCTCCATTGGATAAAAATTGAGTGAGATATGATTGATCAAAGTTTGAGCAAAGTAGGTTCAAAACTAGGTCATGACCAAGATTTTCAGGGCACGCGCGCAGTCATTTTAACAAACATGTGGTGGGCCAAATGTCCACTCATTTTTCTCATGGTTAAAGGCCTCAAATGAAAAACTTTTCAACATCAAAGATGTTCCTTGTAATGTCTTCTTCAAGTTTCATGTTGGACAAATTTCCATTTGATCAAGTTATGAAGGAGAAATATTGGTCTCAAGTTAGGGTGGTTATGTTGAAATTTCGTGCCATGCCAGCCTTGCCAATCGACCACCTGGTGCGCCCATCAGCCAATCTTGTGTGCTTAAGTTTATAGTCATTTTGGAGCATGTTTGAGGCGTCATTTCAATTCCTTTTTCACACCAAACTTGTAGCACTATGTGCCCTCTTTCCAATGACTCCAAAAACACACCAAATCACCCACAATGCCAAGAGAAAATCACCATTAAACATCCATGTTTGCATTATTTCCAAACTGTCTTAAAAAACCAGAAAAAATGAATGTTGTTGTTGTTGTCTCAGCTTGCTCGTGCATTGCTCACCCTCCAACTCTTTCTTCATTTAACCAAACACTCATCACATGTCCATGCACATGAGCACGCGCCATGCACGAAAATAGAAAAAAAGCAACTGGCTGAGCAAGTTTGGTGAGACAGCCGTGCAATGTCAGTTCATTTTCACTTCCACCATAACACCATGGACCTCCACTACCATAGCACACCCACAGCTGACTCGCCCTAACTAACTTGGCTCAGTTAGTTAGAGGCAGCTCAGTTAACTCAACTTGGACTCAGTTGACTCACTCACTTAACCACCTCTGGTTCATTTCTAACTCACACTATAAAACCAAATTTCACTCACATTTCTCAGAGGACACTCATTTCTCACATTCACTTCAGAATTCTTCTCTCACTCTCTCTGATTTTGCTCATCTTCTTCTCCACGATTTCAACTCCATTGTGCTTCCATTGATCATTGCTTGGTGTGGTTGAATCAAGAGCAACAAGAACAACTCCATTTCTGCAAGTTCAGCATCATTGCAAGCTTCAATATCCTTCATCTATTTACGAATCCATAGCATTTATTTTGCTAAGTTTGAAGATCTAGAAGCTCAGCATATCAAGCTTTTCTCTGGTTTTTCTCAACATCTCCAATTGCTCTACATTTTCAGGTTTCATCATTCAACTTTGCTTCAGTTGATTTTCGTTAATTTTAGCTTGTTTTTGTTAATTTAAGCTTGATAGAAGCTCTGCTTACTCCGGCTAGTTAATAGGCCTTGTAGAGGTTTAGATCCAAAAGTTAGGGCTTGGTTTGATCCTCTCTGTTCTTTGTGTGCATGCTTGTTGTGTGAAAAATAATTGCGTATCATTGATCTCCATCATCTCAGCTTCATTTTGGTATGCGTATTGTGTGTTTCTGGGACATGTGAGAGTTGCAGACGGTGGTGCGTGGCCGGAGAAGGTGACCGGAGGTCCCTCTCCGGCCGGGGATCATGTGTTAGGGTTTGGTTTGCAGTTTTAATCATGACCGTGGATTTACTTGCATCGTGTGGTGTAGGATTGGCCAACACATTAAAAAAGGTGTGCACCTCACGTGCTCCATTTCTGATTTCACTTAAACAAAATGTGGCGCAGTGCATGTTAGTAAATGTGTTCCCTCACGTGTGTGCATTGATCATGTTTGCTTTAACTTGTGTGTTGACTTGACTGGATCCAATGGTGATCATTGTTTGACTTTATTTGACTGAAAGTGCATGTTTGTTATTGTGTTCCACGCGCAAATGGACCCTGAAACCTTTGCTATTCACACCTAACATTTAAAGGCCCAGACCAATTTGAACATGGAATCTGCTATGCATGCACCCCCTACTTGTTTCTATTTCTTTTTATTTTCTTCATTTTATGCACGTTTCAATTTTAATTTTTTTAAAAAATACAAAACAACATTATAAAATTCTATAAAAATTCATTAGTGTTACTCAGACATTTAGGAAATTTTTGATATTTTAATTTCATGATTTTATGACATTTTTGCCTTTGGTTCATATTTTTCTTTGAATTTCCATTTAGATGCATTCTAAGCATGATACATGAATTTGTTTAATTTGGTTCTTGCTCATTACCAACTGTTTTGACATGATTCTTTTTGCATTGATTCACTAATACATTGAAGCATGTTAGATGATTTTTGTTTGATTTTTTAGGTCACTTTATTACATGTTTTGATGCCTATATTTGCACCACTTTGTATGATGTTTCAATTTGACCTAATTGCTTTGTTTGAAGTCATTTTGCTCTGAATTTTTACATGCTATCTTGATGTATGATGCATTTCTGACCTAGGCATTCCAATAATATGCTGGCATAATTTTCATGAATCCATTTGGTCTTTGTTTGATGCATTACATTGGAAGTATAATCCATGGCATGTCATTACAACTTTAGTGCATGTTTACATGAATTCTTTTGTGCACATTTGTATGAGCATTTGCATATGTTATGAGCCATTCATATGATATTATAGGTCTTTGATACACATTATAGGTCATCTTTACATGTTCATTTCAATTTGAACTTTGTGCATCATTAACATGTATTGTTTGCACTTTCTTTTTGAACTTTCATTTCAATTCTTCTTATATTACTTCTTGAATGTCTTGAAGTTGATTCATAAATACGTTTGAGATGTTTATAAACCATTTTCCATTTAGTTTCAATTCTGGTTGTTGATTTACATGTTCCATTTATGCATGTCCTCTTCATTTCTTTCCATCTTTCATCTACCCCTTCTTCTTGTAACATGTTTAAATGCTAATGGGTGATGATTATTGCTTATTCACTTGCACTTGTATGATGATATTCACTTGTTGTCCATATGATGCCCATTCTGGTTGTGGTTCTAGGATTTGTTTTCTCATTTAATTCTTTTGAGTTTTATGATGCATTACATGTTCTTTTACTTCTTATACTTCTTATACATGTTTACTAACCATGTAGGGGCTTTGGTAAGTTTCAATTGAGTGTGGATAAGGAATCCACATTCAACTTCTATCCTTTCTCTTTTACAATTCCATTTTATGTTTTGTTAAGCACTTATGTGCTTTCTTTTAATAACTCATTGTTTTCCCCTTGTGAATTACAATTCATCTTCTACTTTAGAAGTGAATTGTTTAATTCATTCTTTCTTTAGACTTTAGGTTGAAACCTCACAAACCTTTAGGATCACTCCCTTTAATCTTCAATTAGGATTGAGTCTTAGTCCACATAGGTTTTACCTTTTCTCCTCCCTTGAGTCTTCTATCTTCTCATCTCAAAGAAAATTCAAAACATATAATAAAGGTAGGCACTTATTGCATTTAGGCCTTTCATATAAAGAAAGGATTATAAGGGGTCTTCTCTTGTAATCTTAAAATGTATAGCATATAGCCCATCTTGGGTCAATGTGTTAGACATTTGATCTTGTATGAGGGACTTAAATGCAATACTTGTTGAAGGTACAAATAAAAAACACTTCTTCATTTCTTAATTAACAAAAACACTTAATAAACACAAGTATGCTAGTGTGTTTGAACCTTGACAATTGGAACTAAGGGTGGGGGTCTTCTTCACTCTTAGTGTGCTTTCTTACCCATTCCATCTTGGAATGTGAGAATGTACACATTCCAATGACTAAGATTTAGATACACTGTCATATGCAAATAAATGGAAAAAACTTCTAAAAGACAAAAACAAACAATAACGTCTTTCCTTCGGGAATTCTTTTCTCATCTCATTCATTCTCAACGCACGAACGCGCTTCTACTCGTTCTCTTGCAAGATGGTAACGCACTCGGACCAGCAAGCCTGCAACACCTGAGCTAGAACGTAAGCCGTTCTCTAAAAAACACAATCCATCCCTAGTGAGGGGAACTACGTCGCTCTGATTCTCATGTTCCCGACGAGATACGTAGGCAGTGGGGTAGGGCCCATGCGAGCACTTCTTTTATTTTCCCTACATTTGTTTCCCGTTCCTTTTCTTTTCTTTCTCCTTTCTTTCTTTCAGTTCCTTTTCCAGTATCCTTTCTTTACACCCTTTGATCGAGACAAGCAAGCGTGGATCCCATCGGGTACGATGGACGCGTGGGGGTGCTAATACCTTCCCCGCGCGTAACCGACTCCCGAACCCAGTTCTCTTGGTCGTAAGACCATGCTTTTCCTTTCTCTCAGGTTTACGCGGTGTTTCCTTTCCCTCTATTGGGATAAATACACATTGCTGGCGACTCTGTTTCGGTGCCACTTTCGCGTTTGTACTTGGATGAAAATCCCGGGAGCGACACATACCAAGCCCTAGGGGCTTGTTTAAGTCCGTACAAAGCACGTTTAAGTTTGTAGACATGATCAGGATATTCATGGGATTCAAAACCTGGAGGTTGGGCAACATAAACCTCTTCATTTATATATCCATTAAGGAAAGCACTTTTAACGTCCATTTGGAATAATTTGAAGTTCTTAGTGCAAGAATAAGCAAGTAAAAGACGTATAGCCTCGAGTCGGGCAACCAGCACAAAAGTTTCCTCATAGTCGATTCCTTCCTCTTGGTTATAGCCTTGCGCTACAAGCCGCACTTTGTTAAGTGTTATTACTCCATTTTCATCAAGTTTATTCCTAAACACCCATCGGGTGCCGATTACTCGATGATCTTATAGAGGGGGGACAAGGTCCCAAACCTCATTTCTCCTGAATTGGTTTAATTCATCTTGCATTGAAAAAAACCAATGCTCATCGAGTAACGCCTCCTTTGCGTTTTTAGGTTCAACTTGGGAGACAAAAGCAGAGTAATATAAAAAATTACTAAGTTTAGACCGAGTGGTAACTCCCTTAGAGATATCACCGAGAATGTTGTCAATTGGATGGTGTTTTGAAGACTTCCAAGCTGGAGGAAGTTCATCTTTATCAGAATGATGATCATCCTCACTTTTCAACGGTTGGTGATCCTTTTCCTCCTCAATACGCACTGATTCAGGCTGATCAGTTCCCTTATCAGTGTCCTTGAGTATGTCTTCAGTAGGTACACCTGCACCATGAAAAGAACTACCTTCTCCGACATTTCTCGGATAAGACTCATCAAAGGTAATATGAATTGACTCTCCAACTACATGTAACCTCTTATTATAAATTCTATATGCTTTTCTTGACTGAGAGTATCAAAGAAAAATACCCTCGTCGGCATTGGCATCAAACTTACCAAGAGTCTATTTCCCATTGTTTAACACAAAGCATTTGCAACAAAATACATGAAGGTGAGTGATATTTGGCTTACGCCCTTTTAAAAGCTCATACGGTATCTTGTTTAGAATAGGCCGGATGAGCACCCTATTCAAAACATAACAAGCCGTACTTATGGCGTCGGCCCAAAAGTATTTTGGTAGTCCACTATCATTGATCATAGTCCTTCCAAGTTCCTCCAAAACTCTATTTTTACGTTCCACTACCCCATTTTGTTGAGGGGTACGTGGTGCGAAAAAATTATGATCAATTTCGTTGGAATCACAAAATGCTTCAAACAAATGATTTCAAACTCACCCCCATGGTCACTTCTAATTGACCCAATGTTTGTGTTTAACTTGTTCTGAGATAACTTAGCAAATCGTTCAAAGGCCGAAAAGGTATCACTCTTATTTACTAAGAAAATAGTCCAACAAAACCTAGAAAAGTCATAGACTATTACAAACCCATAATAGTTACCACCTAGGCTTTTAACCCTAGATGGTCCAAAGAGGTCCATATGGAGGAGCTCAAAGGGTCTCATAGTTGAAACAATGTTTTTAGATTTGAATGAGATCCTTGTTTGCTTCCCCATTTGAGACACATCACAAAGGTGATCCTTAGTGAATTTAATTTTGGGCAAACCGATGACTAGGTCTTTAGAGACTATTTTGTTAAGCAAATCAAAGTTGATGTGAGCCAACCGTCTATGCCACAACCATGAATCTTCATTCATAGCGACTAGACATTTGTCTCCATTCAACGATACCTAATTTAAGTCTAGCATATAGACATTGTTCACCTTCAAGCCCTTAAACACATTCTTTTTGTCACCATCTTCAACTATGCAAAAATCCTTTGAAAAAGATACTTTATAATTCTTGTCACATAGTTGACTAGTGCTTAAAAGGTTGTGTCTAAGGCCTTCCACAAGCAGCACATCAGAGATAGTAGTAGATGAGGGGTTACCTACACTACCTTTGCCAAGAATCTGTCCCTTATTGTTATCTCCATAGGTGACAAACCCCTTTTTCTTCGCCACAAAGTCAATGAAAAGAGATATGTCGCCGGTCATATGTCTTGAGCAACCACTATCCAGAACCCATCTTCTTTCGATGGTCTCAAGACTTTGTACCTACAAAAACAATCAAGGGAGAGTAGGTTACCAATTCTCATTGGGTCCTCCATTTTCTTGCTTCGTTGAGCCATAAGACATAGATTTACAGACTTGCTTTCGTCACTTGAGCTGTCCCCTTTTTCGGACTCACTATCGCTTTCCCAAGCGATGTAAGCTCGTCTTGACTTATTTAACTTCTTATGTTGACGACCATTGTCCTTGTCTTTGTCCTTCTTAAGCAATGGGCAATCCGGCTTGTAGTGCCCGGATTTCCCACAATTGAAATAAGATCCTTTGGCTTTGCTACTATTGTTTCCTTTGTTTCTAGATTGCTTCCTAAACTTGACTAGATTTTTATCCGAGTGTTGGATCTCATTTTTCCGAATATACCTATTGTATCTCTTCACAAATAGGCCCATGTCTTCACCGGATTCATCATCTTCTTAGTTGTTGGTTTCACTATCACTATGCTCTTGGTGTGTGGACTTAGAACAAGAAGTCTTAAGAGCAATCAACTTCTTCTCCGCATCTTTTGCCTTCTCTTTCTTTATGCTCTTTTCATGTTTTTCCAATCCAATAAGCACCTGCTCATGCTCATCGAGTTTACCAAAAAGTGTTGTGAGGTCAAGTGTAGCATGATCGTTGGCCTCCTTGATAGCGGTGACCTTCGGTTGCCATTCCCTATTTAAACACCTCAAAATCTTGTTAGTAGCAACCTCATTTGGAATTGGTTTACCAAGAACATGCAATTTGTTGATAATGTGAGTAAATCGTTTTTGCATATCCGCAATGGTTTCCCCTTGCTTCATGTAAAACAAATCAAACTCTTGCGTTAGTGTATTAATACGAGCCAACTTAACATCATTAGTGCCTTCGTGGGCTACTTGTAAAGCATCCCACATGGCTTTGGCCGTTTCACAATGGGAGACTCGATAATACTCGTCAACTCTCAAGGAGGAGATGATCATATTACGAGCCTTCTAATCATAGCTGTACTTTTTCTCGTCCTCCTCATTCCATTGAGCTTCGGGTTTATGAACGACAATGCCTTTCGTATTTGTCATAGTAATTTCCATGGGACCGTTTAAAATAACGTTCCAAACCTTCCGATCTATGGAATTGATATGGACGCGTATACAATCCTTCCAGTAGCTGTAATTCTCGCCTGTAAAAACTGGAGCTCTATTATAAGCCCCTTTAGGTTCGTTCGCCATGATCCAAGAAGTTTTACCGAATCACCAGAATTAACTGGAGCTCGTGATACCACTTGTTAGACGATGGCTATGGATCTAGAAGGGGGTTAATAGATCCCTAGAGTTTTACACGCAAATGGTTACCAAAAATTTAGTTTTAAAATGTTTAACAGAAGTAACCACTGGATTGTACGTCTACCACGAACCTTCTACTAAAAGGATCAGATATGCACGAATATATTAAGAATGAGTACGGAAGAGAAAAAATTCAGTTCGATTACTTAACTTATAACGCAATCAACAAAATATCGCTTGCTTGATGTTTAATCCAAACCAATGAGGTAAAACGATAAACAATTAAAAGCAATGTGTTTGATTTTTGCTTTGAAACAAATTATCAAACACCTGGTGTGCGCAAACACACTAAGTGCAGAATTTCTATGAAAGGTAATGTAAAGCTGCTCCAAGATACAATTCAAGGAATTGTATCAATTTAACAAAACAGTTTCTCAGCTTACGATTACACTACGACAGAAATTTTGATAACTAGCGACTTCACAAATTCGAATAAACTGAAATGTAAAAGTGTTAAAAGAAAGAGAGAACAAATGAGATTTGATTAGGCAGTTCCCCAATCGTCCTCGCTTTGGGTACGTCTGCCCCCAATTCCACAATTGGAATTGATATATATATATATATATATATATATATATATATATATGTAGCTGTTGCAAATTGTTTATTACAAGAGAAGAACAATGAACATCCAAACCCTCGAACGTCTTCGATCGTTGATGCAGAGTCTTCTCTCCCCTTGATTCAAGATGAATCAAGTGCTTCGAATATGGTTGATCCAATTACCGTCCCACGCTACTAAACCGAAAGAAACCACCGTTCTTCGGTTACCTTCACTCGATCAATTGCGATCTACCAAAAATTCAAACCCAAACCTCTCTTCTACGATCCTCTGATTACAGCTACTAAACGAATAATTGCTCCAATCTTCGGTTACCTTCGCCCGACTGAATCCCTGTAGAACGAAACGGTTTGTGCAAAAACCCCCAAAATCTACTCGATTCTTGGAGGACAAAACCAACTGGTTTTATTCAAGAAACACCTACCAAGCTCTCAACCCAGAAAATGAAGATCATACACTTCCTAAATTCTGAACGTTATCACTTCGATCAATGGGCGACACAAACAAAGATGATTATGTGTGATTGTTTATTTACTCAATGAAGAAGATGAAGATGAAGAGAATCATGATATATATTTTCATATTTCTTGTTATTTATAGAGAATGAATTGACCCACTAAAAGTTATAACAGAAATAACAGACAAAATTTAAGTGAAAAATGTAGCTCAAGTGCGTGTGGGTCGTCTCATGCTTTAATGAGGGTCGGCGTGCGCTGACCCGTGGAAGATACTAAAAAAATTTGAACTGTATGCGTCGACCCAAACTCATCATGCGTCAACGCATGAATGCAATTTTTGCATTCCCAGAGTCATGCGCTTTCCCGTGCATCCACAAGTTTTGTACCTGTAGACATGAGTCGACGCATGCATATGGTAGGTCAGCGCATAACCTGTATTTTTATAGAAATTGCATTTTTTTTTGCACATCTTAACTGACCGAAACCCAGGCAAACATACTAGACACCAGTATAATGGTAATGCACATGTATTTATGGATAAGACAAAGTCCTATATGTCTAGACACATGAACAACAATGACTCGATGCGATTTGCTCGACAAGAGAAATGATACCGCTCAAATTACAATCTACTACTTAGCATATTTGTTGACATCATTAAAACGAAACGGATGAGAGACCTTAGCCCTCACAAAAACTTCATTCATCACCCTATGGGGCACCTTTTGTTCCAAGGTAATGTCGTTCGGTCTGAAGAACGCGGGGGCAACCTGTTAAAGGGCCATGATAACTCTGTTTCATGACATGATGCACAAAGTGATTGAAGTGTACGTCGATGATATGATTGCCAAATCTAAAACAGAAGAAGAGCATGTGACACACCTGTTAAAGTTATTCGAGCGTCTGAGAAAATACATACTCTGCTTGAATCCTAATAAGTGCACGTTCGGTGTTCGCTCAGGAAAACTCTTAGGATTCATCGTCAGCCAAAAAGGAATTGAGGTTGATCCTGACAAGGTTAAGGCCATTCAAGAAATGCCTTCACCAGAGACTGAAAAACAGGTCAGAGTATTTTTGGGACGTCTTAATTACATCTCAAGATTCATATCCCTCATGACCGTGACATGCGCGCCAATATTTAAACTACTCAGAAAGAATCAAATCTGTGTATGGACAAAAGATTGTCAAAAAGCTTTCGACAATATCAAAGAATATCTGTTGAATCCACCAATTCTGTCTCCTCCAGTGGAGGGAAGACCACTGATCATTTACCTAACAATCTTGGAAGACTCCATGGGTTGTGTGCTTGGCCAAAAAGACAAGAAAAAAAGAAAAGAGTCTGCCATTTACTACTTAAGCAAGAAGTTCACGGATTGTGAAAGCCGGTACACTATGCTCGAGAAAACTTATTGCGCTCTGGCTTGGGTAGCCAAACGTCTTCGCCAGTACATGATTTGTCATGCTACTTGGTTAATCTCCGAAATGGATCCGATCAAGTACGTCTTTGAAAAGCCTGCTCTCATGGGAAGGATTTCCCGGTGGCAGATGTTGTTATCAGAATACAACTGTTAGTTCTTGTATTGGCTGGAATTTTGGTAAAACAATGGTGTTGTTAATGATGTCATATGTCTGATGTCTTAACATAAGTTCTTAACATTGAGTTGATGTTAAGTTCAGAAGGGTTGCAGTTTTGTATGCTGATGTTAAACCTGATGTCTTGACATCAGTTGACAGAACATCAGTCTGATGTGTTTTGTTAGGGCGACAGTTGTTTAAGTGTGTTTTGAGAAGATCTGGTGGAGAGATTGCAGGCGAATATCATGGGACAAATATATTCTGTTGCAATCTTATATTGAGCAGATATTGTTACTATTTTCATGCAAAAAGATATGGAGAATAATTAGATTTAATTGAAGATTTAATTGAAGATTTGATTGAAGATCTATTTAGTAGCAGAATCTTTTACAGATTTGTAGCAGCTGATTTGTTATGATTTGAAGGCCCAAATCCAATTGGGAAATAGGTTATAAATAGAAGCATTGTAACATAGTTTAAGAAGCCAGCCATCATGTAAATTATAAGGGATGTGTTGGTTGATGAACCACCCGGTTTGTGGGATGGTCATTGTGTTTATCTCGAAGCCTGTAGGTAAGAGATGTATTGTTCTTAGAGGAAGCTGTTAAGCAACTCTAAGCATTGTTCTTGGTCATGTCTAGGTATTGTTATAGGAGTGTGTTTGGAGAGTTGTTGGAAATCAAGCTGTTGATGCAGTGACTGAGATGTTGACTGCTAGACATCATTGCGATGATTAGAAGTGAGATGGAGAGTCTTACCTAGGGAGAACTTAGGAAGAAGGGTCATTGGGTAGGGATTAAGTGAGTAGATTGTCAACTGGTATTGTTGAGTCTGTTATTTAATACTACTAATGGTGGACTTCCTTCCTGGCTTGGTATGCCCCCAAATGTAGGTTGTTAGACCGAACTGGGTGAACAAATTCTGTGTACACTTTTCTTTTCAGCAACTTATTTAATTGTCTATAATTGCCTTGCTGTTTATGTCAGACCAGATGTCTCGACATCATGTAGGACATCTGGGATCTGTTATACCAGAATTTCAATTGGTATCAGAGCAGGCATCCTGTCTGTTTCTGGATGAGATCTAGGGAAGATACTTTCTGGTTCATGAGCAAGGAAGATAGTTTTGCTGAGTTATGGACTTGGTCAGTTTATATAGTTGTTTGTTTGATCCCTTAAAGTGAAGGATGGACTATTCATGACAGGGTATGTATTGGACCTGTCTGTTGTTATCAGGTGTGTAGCTTTGGTGGAGAACTGCTGTTGTGAGTTTGATTTATTTTCAAATTTTTGTTTGGCACTTGGATTATGGTGATGGTGTGCAAGGACTATTGAGTAGTGCCAGAAGAGTGTTGCGGAGTTGTTGTGTG
Organism: Lathyrus tuberosus; assembly: GCA_022829125.1. Taxonomy (NCBI): domain Eukaryota; kingdom Viridiplantae; phylum Streptophyta; class Magnoliopsida; order Fabales; family Fabaceae; genus Lathyrus; species Lathyrus tuberosus. The sequence goes on along the minus strand of JALAZF010000249.1, from coordinate 6,158,114 downwards.
TTCCGCTACATGGTATCTGATGTAACCCTGGTTGTTTCTTATGTCTCTAGTGGTGAGACTTTAGGAAGGTATTTTCTTGAAAAGACTTTAGAGTTTGGTCTCCTCAGCAGAAGAAGAATATATTTCAAATCAAGTATTGTCCAGAACACTGATTCATTCCTTCTCAATTTTCTTGATGATGAAAGAAGAGGGTGGAGCCAAAGCAAAAGAGTATCACTGTCAAATCTTTCATGCGGGAGTGAAGATCTTGATAAGTTATCTCTTAAGCGTATTTATGGTGTCCAATGTAGTAAAGGTAGTAATCTTGATAGCAGAAGAGAAGGAGATGATCCCTGTTTAAGCTAAAATGTCTGAGGACAATTTTATAGGGAAAATGCATCCAAGAGTTTGTGTGCTGTAGCAGTGTAAATCAACCAGTGGTCAATTGGTGTATGCGTGAGCTCTTTCAATTTTGTGGATTGAAGGATTGGAAGTAGCAGATTTTCTATGGTATATTATCACTCTTAAGTTAGACAAGAGGTCTGAACCTTGTGCTTATAAGAAGAAGCTTATGGAAGAGTGTGTTATGCAAGTTACTGCAGTTTTGTTGGTCTGATCTTGGAAGTTGATCAGATGTTGATATGTTCTCGTGTGTTCGCTGCAAGAGATATTTGTGGATTACTATGGTTGTAGTCTCTAAATCCTAGTAGATGTTTAATGTGATTTAGACTGATGTCGGAACTGATGTTGAAACATCACTTCAGTTCTTTGCTCAGGGTGGAGTGAAAGATCAAGACACTGACCTAGCCAGGAAGGCTTTTGTGGTATGAATGGTTGTCATAATGGTTGTCATGAAGAAGATTCAGAAGATGCTAGAATCTGAAGAAGGGTTAAAACACAGGGATTTAAGATCAATTGCTATTTGTGATATTAACAAGTATTTAATTGATTATCCTTGAAAGACAAGATTAAGGATGTTCTGTCAATTGTTTTAACATCTTTTCATCAGAGGTTTGGAGAATCATGGGTGGGGTTCTACATTCGCTCACAATTCGCCTAGGTGTTGACCTGAGATTATTGCTTAGCATCTGTTCCTAGAAAGTATTGTGAATGACTTGTCCAGATGGTGGTGCTGTTAAAGATGAAGACGGAAGACTATGTAGACATCATAATCGTGTTGGTTACAGCTTGGATAAGTTTATTTCTGATCTAAGTGGTTTGGAGCATGGTGTTTGCTCTGGTTGTGAAGGTCGAGGATAAGTGGCAGTTATCTCTGGCTTTCTAATGACGGCTCTACTAAGGGAAGTGACTTTCTTTAGTATTGCTATGGGGTAGTCTTGGACTACTTATTTTCTAAAGATTCAAATGTGGTAGGTTTGAAGTCTTTGGAGGTTCTAAGCAGCATGGAGGTTGTCTACTCAAACTTGATTGTTGAATCAAGTCTATGAGAGCATGGAAATCTGTTTCTGCAAAGGGAGGAGGTTCTTCTGAGTGGCAGAAGATAGAGCTGATTTTGGACGCGGTTCTTAAGCGCTGGTCGCTCTATGCGGTTTGAGCTTAAACTACAGGTCGATTCATTTTTTATCCTATTGTGAGCTGAATAAGGAAGGGAAATAGATGTCTCCAATTAACCCTGCTTGCATACTGAGTTTAAACAGCGGTCTGTTACGTTACGAATGCTATCAATGTGGGGGGCCTTTGTACTGGTTATTTGTATTTTCGCCAATACTGGTTTGTTATCTCGGCAGAAGTTTTTGGGCGGGGAACAAGGATTAGGATGTTAGGACTGATGTTTATGGGATTTGGTTTTTTTGTTGATTGTGCTCGCTAAGATTTTTCTTTCAATCTTATGCCTACGTATTCCCGTTTACCGAAACAGGGAAATCAGAGCGTCCGTAGTTCCTCCTATTCTATGGGAGGAAATTGGTTTTTGGTGTCTTGTTCAAAGCCCAAGACGTGAAGCGAAAGGTGATTTGTATCTTGTTCAAAGCCCAAGATGTGAAGCTGAAGGTAGTTTGTATCTTGTTCAAAGCCCAAGATGTGAAGCTGAAAAGTCTGCCTTTAGAGAGAATTTGTCATCTCTAAAGAGGTCTGTTTGTCACAACTGTTGGGTGACTGGTTTATAAAGGGAGATTACTTTAACCGGGATACGCGGATCCTAGCAATGCCATAATTTCCTTTATAGGGGATTTTAACCTGAAGGAGAAGACTTTAACTCAGTGTAGAGCAATGCTATCTTTCCTTAGGAATTTCTCATGCTAAACGAGGGACAGTGGCGTGGATATAGATGATCCAGAGGCTTTCCGCTTACAGTAATTAGATGAAGGGAAAGGAGTTGTTGATGTTTGTGTACTGTGAACGAGGCACATCTTTGATGCTAAAAGGTTGATTGGATCAACCAGTGGTTTTCTTATACAAAGCCTAAGATGAGGCTAATATGTGTCTCGTACAAAGCCCGAGAGAGAGGCGAAAAGGGTTTTGACTCGACGAGGGAATCTTTTGGTATCTCGTATAAAGCCCGAGATGGAGGCTAAAAGGTTTTTGTTTGGCTCAATAAGAACCCTTTTTGTATCTCGTATAAAGCTCAAGATGGAGGCGAAAGGGTGATTGACTCAACGAGGGAGTCTCTTATGTGTCTCGTACAAAGCCCGAGAGAGAGGCTAAACGTTGTTTGACTCCCCTGGGGAGAATCATTGTACAAAGCCCAAGAGAGACGCTAGGGTTACTATTTCAGTTAAGTGACAGGTCCAGTATGCTGATTTTGAAAGAGAAAATCAGTTCTTATAGGAGCAACACTGTACTCAGGGATTTGATTCAAGGATCCGGGTTATTCCTGTTTTTTAAGGAAGCGGGAAATCCAAAGGGTATTGAGACTGTCCGAGTCTGCGGGTTTCCTTCCTATTTAACGAAGGGGTCACTTGAGAATGCCTTTGAGACTCAAGGAAATTAGACTGTCCAAGTCTAGAGTTTTGTCTTTTGTACTATGCTTTGAGAAACATTAGTAGACTCTATGAAAGGATTGCTCTACGCATATGACTAAGTTCTGTTCCTATACCTCTAGGAGGTCGTCGGGACAATTTGTACGAAGCCCAAGAGGAGGCTAGAAACTTTTAAGAAGCCGATCGGTCCTTGTACTAAGCCCAAGAGGAGGCTATCATTCCCGGAGGAAGAGATCATTATACGAAGCCTAAGAGGAGGCTGTGAATACTTCTAAGAAGCCGTAGGGTCCTTGTACTAAGCCCAAGAGGAGGCTGGGTTGCTTTTAGGAAGCCTGTGGGTCCTTGTACGATGCCAAAGAGGAGGCCGATGCTTTTAAGAAGCCCGCGGGTCCCCAAACCCCGAGAATTTCAAGGCAATGCTATTCACCGAGAATAGATCAAAGTCAGGAAAGTTCGAGAATTTGGAAGAAACTCAAAGATGCCATTTCACGGAGAATACATTCATCTTGGGGAGTAGAGTTTCTTGACGATTCCTAATGAGGACAGTCGAAGAGAAGACTGTATCTGGTGATCCTATTGGGGATCTAGCTGTCTATTTCTACGAATAAATGAAACGGCGTCACCTAGTTCTAGACGTAGTTGCCGGGGAAACTCTAAATATCTATACTATTATTACACAGTTGATATGAGTTTATGAAAGAAAACTTACAGTGAAACAGCCCACAATACAGTTATATGTATATGAAAGCGGTAAATGAAAGCAATAACCACTTACTCGGTTGTAGAGCTTCCATGCTGTTTGGTTAGTTGTTCAATAAAGAAAGATTGAAAACAACAGTATATTCAAAATCAAAGGAGAAAGTACTTTTGAAAAAGAAAGATTTGGGGCTTACAGCTCAAGGAGAGGCCCAGGGTTTTATCAGTGAGCGCACTGTTGTTTTGTACAGAGGGACTTATACAAGTGACTGAGGCCCAAAAAGGTTTTCTGTACAAAGGGATGGGTCTTACACTCTTTCAAGAGGCCCAAAAAGTTTTAAAGAAAAAGAGTGGGGTTTATAACACGAGGGTAGGCCCAGATGATTTTTCCGTTTAAAATGGCGATCGCGCCGAGGTTTCCTTTTAACGCGAAGGGACTTATACAATAAGTGAGGCCCAAAAATGTTTTGGTTAAAAGGGGGTTGGGTCTTACACTCTATTAGAGGCCCAAGTGTATTTTAAGAAAATAAATGGGTCTTACTACTCGAGGGTAGGCCCAAAAGGTTATTTTTCAAAAGGCGACGATCGCGCCGTTTGTTTTTGATGGTATCGGGACTTATACAATACAATGAGGCCCAAAAATGATTTGGTCAAAAAAAGGATTGGGTCTTACACTCTATTAGAGGCCCAAAAAGTTTTGAAAATGATTTATGAGGGTTGAATTAATCCAAAAACCCTAATTTGTTTTCAAAAATGTATTTAATTGAATAAAAATTCAATTAAAATGATCAAACATGTTTAACTTATGAAAAACAAATTGTGATCTTGGATTAAGGCTTCAAAAATTAAGTATTGACCTACAAAATAATTAGAAAGCATTAAAAGTTGCAAAATCAATGTAGAAAAAATATTTCAAATGTTAAAAACAATTAAAATATTAATTCTTTGCAAAAATATCAATTATATGAAATAAATAATATTTTTGGGGTTTTTTGGGAAAATAAAATATTTTAACATTTTTGTGAATTATTAAAAAAAGAATCAATTCAAAATCATTAAAACTCAGAGAGAAATTAATTTTTGAATCAATTAAACAAAATCACAAAATTCAAATATTCAAATTATTCAAAAATGGCGCCAAGAACACACCAAGAACACGCGCGTGTTCTGGGTTTGGCTGATTTGCATTTTCTCCTCAATCTCACTAAATACTTGATTGTAACATGCAATCCACATATCATTATGCTCGTCTCAACCTCACGATCATGTCTATGTCCATTAATTTCATTTAAATTAAACATACAACAAGAAATCACGAAAAATCCTCAAGAACCCTAATTTTTGCATGAAGGCTAGGATTTTTTATACACGATTCAAACAATGCAATTAATTGAGGGAAAATATTCCATGCATGATTATGAACATATGGCCAAATTATTGTGTGAGGAAATATGCATAGATTGAGAGATGACCAAGTATGTGCTTACCTCTAGGTCGTGACAGCAAGTGCAATGTGATTTTTGATCTGGAGGTGTCACAGATGAGTGGTGATGATCTGAACAGCTTCCCTACACCCTATGGAGTGTGTTTGAATGGTTGGACTTGACTGAAATTGGCTGGATCACTTTGTGGTACCTCAGCTGCAACTTGTTTGAAAATTTGAGCAACCAGCTGGTGATTTTGTGAAATTGGTGTTTCAGAAGTGATCTAAGTGTTTGATCAGCTCATATGTGATGTATGTGAGGTGTGTGAGTGATTGGTTTGATTGGAAAAGCTCTCAAACTCAAAACCCGATAGCTACCTTGCTAAGAAAGGCATTTTTGACAAGAGAAAGAGATTTTGAGGAAAGCATCTGTTAGATGGCTTTGGTGTACTCAAACTGATCACAATTGAGCTCTATTTATAGTAGAGCAAGTTTGTTTTGCAAGGAATAGTGAATGGCAGCTGCTAAGTAGGTTTGGCCAATGTTGTCCAATGGAATTTCAAGTCTCCTCTAGCCATTGACTAGAGGTTAGGGCACAGAGCTTTGGTTCCCTTGGTCTTGGATAAGTCTTGACTGATTTCAGATGAGAATGGCTCAGTCCATGCCACCTTGCTGCTTCCATTGAATGCTCCAATCCAAATTTGAAGTCTTGTCCCTATTTTGGCCATTCTAGGTTCAACATGCTATTTCTTGTTCCATGGACTTTGGAGACTTGGCTCAATGATTGTCCCCTTTAGATTCAATCCTCTGAGGTGTCCAAGTGGATAGAAGCAATTGAATTTGGATGATTTTGGAAAATCGAGCAAAGTTGCAAATTCTGCCTTGCCTTGACAGATTTCAGCAAGGCAACTTGACAATGTCATATCTCATGGTGTAAGTTGAATTTGGCAATGCTCTTGGCCATTTTGGAAAGCCCTTACATGATACAACAACTGTTTGAACAAGTTTGGTTTTGATCTTTTTTGAATCCAAGTGAAAAATCCCCCTACATTTGGCAAAAAGTGAGGCAAAATCTGACTTAGTGAAATTTTCACTAAGTGTTGGAACAAAGTGTGATTTCTTGATTTTGATCACTCCATAACTCAAAATCCTTAATGAATTGGCCTTAGGTCTAGTTGAAGTTTTTGTAGATGGTAATGAGAGCTACAAATCCATCTTTGGATGAGAAAAAATGGCCTTGTGGTTTAGGAGTTATGGTCCTCCAAAGTTGGTACATTTGTCACTTTATTTTTTTAACTTAGAAAATTTTCTAAGTTTTTATGGTTACCCCTTTTACAAGTTATCCAACTTTTCTTGATTTTTCTTGATGAATGATGATTCAAATCCTACATTGACATCATTTTAGGGTTAAAAATCCATTTTGGTGAAAAATCTCAAAAAGTCAAAGTTGACTTTTGTGCACAGTTGACTTTTTATCAGATGAATTCCAAATTGTGCAATTCTTCAGGAAATCATGTCCTTGACCTAAATCAAACTTGATGGACATGTTCCAAGGGTGTCATAGGGTATATTGGGGCATGTCCTAGGGTTTGGGAGCATGTCCTGGTCAAAAGTCAAAGTTACAATTGACTTTTCTCTTAAAACCCTAATTGTGGTGCAGATGAAATTGAGACCTGTTGTTCAAGCTTCTTGGATTAATCCATTGTTCCAAATGGATCAATATAGTTCATTAGAGACCCTCAAACTCTCTCTTGAGGTCTTCGCTCTTGATTTGCCCTAAAAGTCAACTTAGGGGTGAATATGGTCAAGAAACCCTAATTCCTGATTTTTGATGAATGCATCCCCTGAGGCCAAATTGACTTGATGATTGGGTCCATGAGGTTCCATGGAGTATATTAGGTTATGTTTTGGATCCTTGCCTTGTGCTCAGATGAAAATTTCCATCTGGATGCCCTGGTCGACCAAAACCCTAATTTGGTGACACTGTCGATCTTGAGACTTAATCCACCTGAAAGGGAGCATCCTTGTGCTTAATCCTTAAAGTGGGAGTCCTTTTTGATCCTTTGTGTATGTTTGAGAGGTTAGACAAGTTGAAGATCATGTCACTTCTTGATTGATCCTTTGCCTAAGCACTCAGAGAGGGCTTGAAACCCTAATTTTGATTGTAGTGGAAGCTCACCCATCTTTGGGGAGACTGACAAGGTATGATGGTTCATCCATATTGTGATGATGATTTGCACAATGATGGGAAATCTTAGTGGTCAAAATTTGGGGTATGACAGATGCCCCTATTTAATCTTCTTGGACACGAAGGTGTGAATGACGAAGGTATTCGGGCATTCGGGGTGCAAGAGGATTAAATATCAGAATACCCGAAATTTTGATGGCTATGAATGGCAGCTTACGCATTCATCTTCTTTAGCTAAGCAATGATGCTTAGAAAAGGTAAACTTCCCCTCGATTTTGGTCTTCAGCCAAGGAACTGGTCTCAGTTTTCTTTTGAGATGAACTTCCCCTCGATCCTGGTTTCCTACCAAGGAACTGGTCTTAGTCTCTGAAATGAACTTCCCCTCGTTCTTGGTTTCCTACCAAGGAACTGGTCTCAGTTTCTTTTGTCAATAAGCTTTATTGACAAGGGACGCTATGCGTAGCGGTTTTCCTCAAACTTCTCGCCGAATTTTCCTGGGGAGATGCCATTTGATGGGAAAAATTTTGATGTCAGACTCGTTGGGGGAACCCAGTCGTCTGAGTTGTAGAGTTGCACAAACTTCTCTGTTGGAGACGCCATTTGTCGATTCTACTAGGGAAAGCGAGTCTCTTGAGAGACTGTTTTCGTTTGGGAGCTTACATCATACTTTTCTCGGGATCTTTCCGGAGAAATGCCATATGATGGGGTCCAATTTTGAGGTGCCAATGACCTTTTCATCAGTGGTCTTTTCGGAGCAAAACTGGCATGCTGCCGAATTTCTGATTATGAGGCTTCCCTTTTGGGATTTTCTTTAATCCAGGAAAGCAAGGATGTCATCCTCAATAGCGAAGAGTGACATTTGTTGAACGTTCCTCTGGCTTTTCAGAGGTTCAAATTATCAAAGTGGTCAAGGACCAACTTTTTTCCAGAAATAAACTGGAAGCGAGGTTGTCCAAACGCAACGCTTCCTAACGAGGCAAGAACTGACAACTCGATTGAGAGGACTTCTACCACTAAGGGACAAGACCGACTAGAGTGATGGTGATGCAATATGAAATGTGAATGCAAATCAATAATGCATGATGTATGTATGTATATGCTGATAAAACTGACACGACATACAAACTAACGGGTGAACTCGACTGGATATTCGGCCATCGCGGGGCGTACAAAAATATCGTTGGTTCAAAATAGCAATTCCACCTTGCTTAGGGGAGATAGTCCCTGCGGGGAATATCGTTGATCGGGCTTAGGAGATAAGAACTCGGCCGAGGCGGGTCAGATGAAACAAGGTCTCTGACACAGTTGATCCCTTCATTCAGGCGTACTGGGTTAGAAGGAGTACTTTGATTCTGCACTTTGAGGTTCGATTACTTCTGGAGAAGCGATCGATGTTCTTTCGATGTTCAACAGTCAAAAGAAATTGCCATCTTTATTTAAAAAAAAAGCAGAATTTTTTTTACAAGTAAGTTCATTTTTGTTTTATTTCAAGAATCGCTAATCATGTTAACAACGTCGTTCTGTAAAGCTAAAATAAATAAGAAGTACAAACAAAAGCACAAGGGGTTAAATTTTATTGATAAGATGGAGATCAGCCAAACGCGTGATTCCAAAGAGTATATACAAAGTTTGAAAATGGTAATTTACAGGGAAAAGGGCTACGTTGAAACATAACGACCACTATCCTTCTACCAACTTTGAATTCGGGACATCCTGAGCTTCTGTCGAAGATGACCTTGACTGGAGTTTTCCTCTGATGGATGGCGTAACTGCTGCTGAGGGATTTGCCTCTGTTGAACATAGTTACTTGCCATTATCCCTAATTTTTGCCTGGATTGTACTTTGAGATTTCCAATCCACCGGGATGATTTTTTTTCACGTCTCTAATTTTTTCCTGGACCGCCCTTTCGGGTTGTCAATCCACCGAGACGTTTTTTTTTTTTTTTTTTTAGTTTAGGCGAAGTATTTCTTGACTACATCAATATTCGTGGGGTAGGCAAATTCCTCTCCGTCCATGGTTGCAAGTCTCAAGGCACCGCCTGAGAAAGCTTTCGTGACCACATAGGGGCCATCATAATTTGGGGTCCATTTGCCCTGAGAGTCAGTGAGAAATGATTGTATCTTCTTGGGCATGAGGTCTCCTTTTCTGAAGACACGAGGTTGAACCTTTTTGTCGAACGCCCTCTTCATCCTCTGTTGATACAATTGACCGTGGCACAGTGCCGTGATTCGCTTCTCTTCGATCAGATTCAGTTCGTCGTGTCGACTTTGACACCATTCGGCTTCTGTAAGCTTAGCTTCCATCAACACTCGTATTGACGGGATCTCTACTTCTATGGGGAGCACTGCCTCCATGCCATACACTAGAGAGAAAGGGGTTTCCCCTGTTGAAGTGCGGACAGATGTGCGATAAATGTGAAGAGCAAAGGGTAGTATCTCGTGCCAATCTTTGTAGGTTACAACCATCTTTTGAACGATCTTCTTGATGTTCTTGTTAGCCGCTTCTACCGCTCCGTTCATCTTGGGTCGGTAGGGAGATGAGTTATGGTGTTTAATCTTAAATTCAGCGCATAACTCTTTCATCATCTTATTGTTCAAGTTAGATCCATTATCAGTAATGATCTGGCTCGAAACACCATAACGGCAGATGATATTGTTTTTGATAAATCGGACCACCACTTGTCGGGTTACATTAGCGAATGACGCTGCTTCGACCCACTTGGTGAAATAGTCAATGGCTACAAGGATGAATCGATGTCCGTTTGAAGCCTTAGGCTCAATCAAGCCAATCATGTCGATTCCCCATATGGAAAAAGGCCATGGGGAAGAAAGAACTTTGAGATGTGATGGCGGTACATGAATTTTGTCGGAGTATATCTGACACTTGTGACACCTCCTCATGTACTTGTAGCAGTCGAACTCCATTGTCAACCAATAGTACCCTGCTCTGAGAATTTTTCTCGCCATTGCGTGTCTATTGGCATGAGTGCCGAAGGATCCTTCATGAATTTCTTTCATAAGTGTGTCTGCTTCTGGTCTGTCGACGCATCGGAGCAAAACCATGTCAAAATTTCTCTTATAGAGAGTGTCACCGCTCAGGAAGAAGTTTCCAGCCAATCTTCTGAGGGTTTTTCTGTCTTTTCTGAGGGCCCCAGATGGGTACTCTTGTTTCTGAAGGAAGCATTTGATATTGTGATACCAAGGTCTGTCATCTATGACTGCTTCGATCGTGAAGACGTAAGCGGGCCGTTCAAGGTGTATTATGTTGATCTTAGGTAAGTCGTTCCATTGACCTACACTAATCATGGAAGAGAGAGTGGCTAATGCATCAGCCATGTGATTCTCATCACGAGGGATGTGATGAAACTCGATTATGTTGAAGAAGGGTAACAACCTTCTTGCATAGTCTTTGTAAGAAATCAATCCTGATTGGTATGTTTTCCAATCTCCTTTTATCTGATTGATGACCAAGGCTGAGTCGCCATATACGTCTAAGTTTTTTATCCTTAAATCAATCGCTTCCTCGAGACCCATAATACAAGCTTCGTATTTGGCCTCGTTATTTGTACACTTGAACGTAAGTCGAGCGGTGAAAGGAATGTGGGTACCCTGAGGGGTAACAATGATTGCCCCAATTCTGTTTCCATAATGATTAACTGCTCAGTTAAAGATCAGTCCCCATTGGGAACCTGGTTCTGGCCCTTCACTAGGTAGCGGTTCATCGCAATCTTTCATTTTTAGATACATGACATCTTCGTCTGGGAAGTCAAACCCGACTGATTCCTGATCGTCAATCGGTTGATGAGCCAAATGATCGGCTAAAATACTTCCCTTAACGGCTTTCTGAGCGTGGTACTCCATGTCATATTCTGATAACAACATCTGCCAACGGGCAATCCTTCCCGTGAGAGCAGGTTTTTCGAAGACATACTTGATTGGATCCATTTCGGAGATTAACCAAGTAGTATGACGAATCATGTATTGGCGAAGACGTCTGGCTGCCCAAGCCAAAACACAGCAAGTTTTCTCGAGCATCGTGTACCGAGTTTCACAGTCGGTGAATTTCTTGCTTAGATAGTAAATGGCACACTCTTTCCGTTTGGTTTCGTCTTGTTGGCCAAGTACACATCCCATTGAGTCCTCTAGGACTGTGAGGTAAATGATCAGTGGTCTTCCTTCCACTAGAGGTGATAGAATCAGAGGATTCAACAGATATTCCTTAATACTGTCGAAGGCGGTTTGGCAATCTTCTGACCAAACGCAATCCGGGTTCTTTTTCAGTAATTTGAAAATCGGCGCACATGTGGCGGTCATGAGGAATATGAATCTGGAGATGTAGTTCAAACGTCCCAGGAATCCTCTGACTTATTTTTCGGTTTTCGGAGAAGGCATTTCTTGAATGGCCTTGACCTTGTCAGGATCAACTTCAATTCCTTTTTGGCTGACGATGAACCCTAGTAGTTTCCCTGAATGGACACCGAAGGTGCACTTGTTGGGATTCAAGCGGAGCTTGAATTTTCTTAGACGTTCGAACAATTTTGACAGATGTTCAACGTGCTCACTCTCTGTTTTTTATTTTGCAATCATATCATCGACATATACCTCGATTTCTTTGTGTATCATGTCATGAAACAGAGTAGTCATGGCCCTTTGATAGGTTGCCCCGACGTTCTTCAAACCGAACGGCATTACCTTGTAACAAAAAGTACCCCATGGGGTAATGGATGAAGTTTTCTCCATGTCTTTCGACGCCATTTTAATTTGGTTATAGCCCGAGAATCCATCCATGAAGGAGAAAACTTTGAACTTTGCTGTACTGTCTACCAGCATGTCAATGTGTGGTAAAGGAAAGTCGTCCTTTGGACTTGCCTTGTTCAATTCTCTGTAATTAACACACATTCTGACCTTTTCGTCCTTTTTGGGAACGGGTACGATGTTGGCTAACCATTGAGGATATACTGATGTGGCGAGGAAACCTGCGTCAATCTGTTTCTGTACTTCCTCTTTGATTTTGATGGCGATGTCCGGGTGAGTGCGTCTCAACCTTTGTTTTACTGGCGGACATTCCGATCTTAACGGTAAGTGATGTTCCACGATGCTGGTATCCAACCCTGGCATATCCTGATAGGACCAAGCAAACACATCGGGGAATTCTTTGAGAAGCTTTATCAAACCCTCTCTGGCAGTTGGACTGAGCAGTACCCCAATCCTGATTTCTTTTCTCTCTTTTTCTGAACCCAAGTTTACCGTTTCCAACGGCTCTTTGTGAGGTTCAATGGACCTTTCCTCTTGTCTGAGTAGTCGGGAGATCTCTTTTGGAATTTTGTCGTCATTTTCTTCTTCAGCCTCGAATACCTGGAACTCAAAGTTGGGAGAAGGCAACGGATCGTATGTTTCAACGGGGTTTAAAATAAGCAATCTGCATGACGTGATGATTCGTGTTTAGAAGAGATAGAGAAAAATACAAGTGTGTGCAGTGTTTTTATTTTAGTGCTTGTTTTTATTTTTGAATTGTTTTCTTTAGGATTACCATTTTCTAAAAAAGCAAAAAGAGAAAATAGCAATTAATGCGGAAATTACAAAACGACGTTATTTTATTAATGAACAAGTTGATCCTTGAAACTACAGCCCTATAAAACAAAACTCTGTCGCTTTGGGCAAAGCGAAGAGGAAAATTTACAGAAAGCGAGCCCTATCAAAACACCCGTTTCACCTGGGCAGGGTGAAAGGTTAAAAGATGGCAATTACTTTGACTGATGAACGACCTTCGGAACCTCGACAGCAACCCATTGGCGACGAACTCCTCGGTGAGTCACAAAGTCTGGCACCTTCCTTGATTTATCTTCAGAAATAACGCTGATTTTTGGGGGAGCAGGATCGTTGGAATCTGTTTCCCAGGCAGAATTGTCGTAGGAGAATTCCTCTGTTGTATTTTGCATAACATTGGTGCTCTCAGCTGTATCTCCCCATCCAGTTGGCTGGATGTCTTCGAACCTAATACGAGAGCTTTCGGGCGCAGTGTACTTGACCATAAAGTCGTACTTTCCACTTGGTTGTCCCAGGGTGTCCCACACTTCTTTGGAACTGGAGGAGTCATCCCTCTCGATGACGTTGACCTCGGGAAAAGCGTAGTTGATGAACTCAAGTCCCGTAAACGTTGCGAATTCATCTTCATGTTGAGTAGCTTCTGAATGACCTGAGTGTTGATCCCATGACATGGTGGGGACACAGGTATTCTGTTCAATGAGACTCAGCTGATTTTCATTGTTCGACTGACTTTCTTGCCCCAAGTTTCCTGGGTAAGGTTGCCACATTGGCAGACCATCCATTGGGCCATAGTAGGTGTAGTCAAAATTATCTTTCATTGGAGTGTCTTCCTCTAATGAATTTGGCGGAGCGCGGCATCCTTCCGGATCACAATCCCCGTAGATCATTTCGACATCTGATCTTGGTATAAATCTCGGACTTTCTGTAGGAAAGCAAAAAGGCATAGGCACCTCTTCCTAAGACATATAACCGTCCTCATTAAGATAGGACTTCCACTCTTCATCTGTGTCAGAGGGATCTTCCTCATTGATAGCATGAACTGTCTGAGACACTGGGTGAAGGAAACCTCCACTGTGGAAGAAGTTTTGAAGGGGATGAAGACTTTCATCGTTGGCAGCTGTCTGGGTACAGGTCGCAGAAAAACCAAGACCCTTATTTGTTTTATTGTCAATAGGGATGACAAGCTGTCCCCTTCCTATCGTATCGGTGTTCTTGACCGCTCTGATAGCATCGTTGTATGAGGAAATCAAGGTTCCTCTTTCAAATTGATTGTCCTTGCTTATCGACAGTGCTTGGAACTGTGTTCCAATAACCTCCTCGGGTTCTATACCAGTAGATGATGACAAGTTGCTCACAAGCAAGGCTTGTTCCCCACAAACCATGACAAGTTGATCGTTCTTGACGAACTTTAGCTTTTGGTGGAGGGTTGACGTAACCGCTCCAGCCTGATGTATCCAAGGTCTTCCTAATAAACAACTGTATGTTGCCCGGATGTCCATGACCTGGAAAGTGACCTGGAAAGTGTGAGGACCAATAGTTATGGGAAGATTGACTTCGCCGATAACTGTTTTTCTGGATCCGTCGAATGCTTTGACGACGACCTCGCTGACTCTCATCGGAGGGCCTTTGAATGATAACTGCATCAAAGTAGACTTCGGCATAACATTCAGGGCTGACCCTGTGTCTACCAGTACGCTGGCTAAAGCATCGTCTTGGCAGTTGACTGTGATATTGAGTGCCATGTTATGACAGCGACCCTCTTCGGGTAATTCCTCATCACTAAATCCCAAATTATTGCAGGAAGTGATGTTAGAGACAATACTATCGAACTGTCTGATTGTTACATCCTGTTCCACAAAGGCTTGTTCGAAGACTTTCTGTAGAGCCTCCCTGTGGGCTTCTGAGCTGAGTAACAGTGATAATACCGAGATCTTTGAAGGAGTCTGTAACAGTTGATCAACAATGTTGTATTCACTCCTTTGGATGAGCTTCAGCATCTCATCATTATTTTTCGAAAGGTCGGGATTACTGGATTGACTGACTGGTGGATCGAGAGCTTCTGTCTGAAGTTCCTTTTCTTTGTTAAGTTCCCCAACCCCTCGGTTGAAGATTCTACCACTCCGTGTTACTCGACTGATGTCTGCAATATTCACGACGGAGGGTAATGGAATTTCTTTTCCATTCTCGACTATTGTTGCACCGTATTTGTAAGGGATAGCCTTAGTTGATTCATACGGTAATGGTCCCGGCAGATAGATGACTATGGGAACCTTCTGATTTTTCTGACCATCATAAGTAATCTCGATCTGTTCCTGGTTGGGAACTTTAGGTTCGTCAAGTAGAGGGATGATGGCAAAAACATCCCTGGTCCTGTGATGACCAGAGATGGTGACAACATCCTCGACTTGATTGGCAAGGTAGTTCGGCGTCCAGTCGATAGGTCCAGAACCCGGATATGGACGAATCTCTCCACGATCCATCTGACCCTGAAGAGCCGCTCGCACAAGGTAACACCCTTGATTACTTTCCGAACAGACGCTACAACGGTCGTAATTGTGTGGTGGCACCTGGCCACGCCCACTTTGAATACAATGTAACCTCACTAGGTTACCTTCCATTGCTCGGACATCCTGACTTTGATGTCGAGTAGGATTCCTGTTATTGATACTAATTTGCTGAGTATCCTCATCCATGTAGATTGGCATCCACCAGTGATTTAACAAGTGCTGAAGTGCCTCCTGGACAAGGGTACAACCTCGATCGTTTTCGCAACCTGCCTTACAGCTTTGATAGTAGTGTGATATTAAGAATCCGAGTCGGACTTGTTCAGCATGTAATTCTACCAGGTTGGTATTCATCACGCGAATATCAAAGATCTGAACCATGTTGATCTGATAAGGGTTCCTATCATGGTAGTCTTGGATCCATCCAAGATCCATCTGACGCTGGAGGGCCTCTTGTATGAAAGAGCATCCCTATTTATTTACCGAGCAAGTCAGACATGAATTGTAATCGTGCCGTGGAAGATTATGATACTGGCTTTGCCTTGAGTGCATTACCACCAAGTTGACATTCATTGCACAAATATCGTGGTTCTGAATGACATTGGAATTCGTGTAAACCATGTTAACCCCACGAACTCGGTGTTCTTGGATCCCTCTGAGATCCATCTGTTCCTGTAGAGCTGCTTGCACCACAGAACATCCTTGATTGTTTTTAGAGCAAATATCACACTGATGATAGTTATGAGGTGGCACATGGCCATATCCACTCTGTCTACAATGCATCTTGACCAGATTGGTCTTTAACAAGAGTACATCGTGAATTTGATAGACATTGTTAATCTCTTCCTCTATCAAATTGACTGCAGCTTTCTCATGTTGAGGCAGCGGGTTCGTAAGAACATTAGGATTCGTATCTTTGAAAGATAAGAGCCCGCTCCTAACAAGCTTTTGCACGTCGGACTTGAAATTAAGACAAGTTTCAATGTTATGCCCTGAACCTCCTTGATTATAAGGGCAAGTTTGATCCACCTTAAACCAAAAAGGCGGATTTTCCGGAACTATAAGAGGGGACTTAGTCTGAATGTGCCCCTTGGCTAGCAGTAAGGGAAACAGCTCTGCGTACGTTACGGGTATAGGATCAAATCCTGGTGGCCGTGTTGTGCGATTGTTGTTGTATTGAGGACGAGTCTGCTGAAGAGGCTGTTGTGTCCTTTGCTGATCAGGTTGGCTCTGCGCAACCTAAGGTTGATACGTAGGAATAGGCGCAGGGCAAATAGCAGGAGTCATAGCTGCTACTGGTTGATATCGTCGCCTTTGCTTTCCAAGAGAGATATTTCCAATATCTTGCTCTTTTTTCTTAGGGAGAGCACTACCATATTTTTTAGTACCGCTCGATGATCCAGTGTCTTTTACCAAACGTCCTTCTCGGACGGCTTCCTCAAGACGTATACCCATGCATACCATTTCGGTGAAATCACTGGGCGCACTGGCAACCATTCGGTCATAGTAAAACGAGCTTAAGGTCTTTAAGAAGATCTTTGTCATCTCTTTTTCTTCAAGAGGTGGACAAATTTGAGCGGAAATTTCACGCCACCTTTGAGCATACTCCTTAAAGGTTTCCTTGTCCTTTTGCGACATCGATCTAAGTTGATCTCTGTCGGGTGCCATGTCCAAATTATATTTGTATTGTCGGAAGAAGGCAGTACCAAGATCTCTGAAAGTGCTGATCGTAGCACGGTTTAAACCCATGTACCATTTGAGTGCGGCACCGGTTAAACTATCCTAAAAGTAGTGAATCAGCAGGTCCTGATTCTCCGTCTGAGCTGACATCCGCCGAGCGTACATCACCAGATGGCTTTGAGGGCAAGAGTTACCCTTGTACTTTTCAAAGTCGGGCACTTGGAACTTGTGCGGGACTTTCACATTGGGGACCAAGCAGAGATCCGCGGCGTCCTTTCCAAATAGATCCTGACCGCGAATGGCTTGCAGTTCCTTCTGCATCTCCAGGAACTGTTCCTGGAATTCATCCATTCTATCAAACATAGTTTCCTTCTTACCAGAAGGTGTTGGCGGAATCTGTCCTTTCGGGACAGTGTGCACCACAGGGGGTGGTACCGTGACTACGACAGCAAATCTTGGCGTTTCCCGAAGTTTGTAACCTTCAGGAGTCTTCAGTATGCCCCGGGCATCTTCGCTTTCCCGAAGTTTGTAACCTTCAGGCCCAGCGGCTTCTGTTATGATTCCCTGATCTTCAGTGATCGGCGGAACATATCCTTCCGGGATATAGTTAATAGGCATGCCCCAAGGACGATCTTTCGGCATTTGATACCTAGGATCATACTTCTCCAAGATGGGCGTTGAGGTGATCTCTGAGATCACAGTCCTTTGTAGCTGAGCTTCTGCCATGGCTTGCATGTCGTTACGAAGCTTTCTCATATCCTCTCTCAGAGCGTCGATCTCTTTTTTCAACTCTCTGTTTTCTTCCTCAAGATCATCCATCCTTTTCTGACGATTGGCCCGAGTATTGTACGAATGAGACAGTTTGACTCTAGAATCGAGACACAAACGTGAGATTCGTAAGGAAGAAGAATACGTGATGTGAGAATGATGAATGCAATGATTATATTAATTGTTTTTCTTGGTTTAATCAAAATAAACTTCGACAATTAAATTGCAAATATCAAACAGTGGGGAAACCCCTTTTTATTGAAATTCCAAAGATTACAGAAATGGAAATACAGTAGATTACAAAATGCAGAAACAGAAACCTAAGCTAATGGGTCTCGAGTCCTCTCTGAAGAGAAATCGGGTGCTAATTCTGGGACTTTCCATTTCTCTGACCGGGGCTCTTGGGCCGTTGTCGGGTTGTCATTCCTTTGCTAGGTGAAAGGAGTGAGCAAATTCCTTTGGTCATCTTGATTTTCTACAGCATGTTGCTCTAAAATCTCAATCAAAGCATCTTTCTCTTTCAGTAATTACTGTATTTTGATGCACTCTATGTCGAGGGTGCGGTACTTGTTCTTCCAAGATCTTCTCTCCCGTTGAACTTTGTTGAGAGTAACCTGAAGCTTTTCAGTTTCCGTCATGAAGTACATAACAGATTCCCTTGGTGGAAGAATTCCGTAACGAGGATAAGGCATCTTTAGCTTGAGAGCTCTAGTTTGTACCCAATGGAGATAAGGCTCCACCGAGACACAATTTTGTTTTCCCAGAGACTCTCGTCCTTTCTTATGAACATGTTTCCAAGCTTGCACTATTTCCATCTTTAGTGCTCTGTCGTTTTCTCCTTCTTTGAAGAAAAGACCTTCCAGATGAACACCCAGTGGGATGTGTCTCATCGGGTATCCAAATTGACGGCGAACCAATACCAGATGGTAGTTGATTCCTCCTTTAGTTCCTATGAAGGGTAAGTTGGGGAAGTTTCCACAATGATCAATGATCCTGATTCCCTCATAAATCCTATTACACCAATCTATATCAGAGTTGCTAAGAGACATAATCTTCTGTGACCAACGTAAGGCACTCTTACACTCCCAAAAAGCAGCAGACTTGGGCATGTGAGAGATGAACCATTTATAAAGCAGAGGTACACAGCATGTGATCTCCCCTCCGCTGTACAAATTTCCCAAGTGTACAGAATGATACGCATCTGCGAGCAAAGTCGGCACAGGGTTTCCAATGAGAAAAACCTTAATGGAGTTAACATCGACGAAATTATTAATGTTGGGAAACAAAAATAACCCGTAGGTGAGCAAGACAAAGATGCTTTCAAAAGCAGTCACGTTTCCTATACTGGCAAAATACAGGGCCTTCTTCGCCAAGAACTGAGCCGGCAAACCTTGGATGCCATCTTTAGTAGTCATGTGAGTCCTGACCTCAGACTCGTCCAAATGAATTGCCCTTGCAATGGTCTGATTCTTTGGAATTTCGTCCAGTCCAGAAAATGAAGCTCGATCAGTGATATGTAGATCAGTCAGATGAGAATACTCCTCCAGCGTTGGTGCTAACTCGTAATCTGGGAATGTGAAACAGTGATAAACCGGATCGTAAAACTGAATGAGCGCGTCCATGATTCCCTCAATCACATGGACTCTTAACAGAGGCAGCAGACCTCCATGTTTGGCTCTGAAAGCCTCAGGGTTAGTGATCATCCTTGCTAACCTTCTCAAATCCTCTAGTTTTGGAACCTTGAAGGTGTACTTATGAGTTCTACTTCTACCGAAATCCATTAGTGCAATCCTTTTCTCTGATATTTGCAAAAACAGTCTTAGTTTAATTTGAAAAACAGCAGAGAGACTAGAAGAGAAGTTTTTTGAATGTTTTAATGTTTTTTAGATGAATGCATGAATGCAGCACACAAAAACATAGAAAAAACATGGGGTCAAAGCGTCGTTGTCATGAAGTTAAGGCTCTACCCATCCCAAAGGTTTATACTAGGGTGATTTTTGTACCTGTACTCATTATCATCAGCTCCTCCCAGGAAAGCAAAACAACAAGCGGATCGCCAGCGAGTTGTAGAGCAATCTTAGAGTAAGTGCCATTCACCGAGAATAGATCACCAGCCTCAAATGAGGGTAGTATCGCGTAACAACTATTTCCGATAGCTTCCGCACTACGAAAGGGTTTGGCTCCTCAGCTTCTCAGACTTAACAACCGGCCCATTGGCTAAGAGAGTGAATGGGTTGCGTTGGTCAGCCTCCACTGAGGTTGATGGTCGACCCTGTCGCCATCACTTATCTTAAGTGTATACTCAGTCTTTCCACATACGACATCACCCGCATTCCCATTAGCAGAAAAATAAACACGTATAGCAATTAGGAAAAGCAGTATATATATTTGTCTTAAACATCCTAGACCTTTGAAGCTAAGGATCCTAAGTTCTTAATAGAAATGGGTTCCCCGGCGGAAGCCCCAATCTATGGTATTCACATAAGTGAAGAAAAGGAAGACCGTGCCAAGATCTAACTTTGAAGAGCCCCACGGTGGGCACCATTTTTTCTGTTGGCGGCCACCGCCATGAAAATGACTTACCCAAGGTTTAAATTGTAAGAAGGAAAGAAGAGAGCCCCACGGTGGGCGCCATTTTTTCTATAGCGAGCGATTTTGGACGCGGTTCTTAAGCGCTGGTCGCTCTCTGCGGTTTGTGCTTAAACTACAGGTCGATTCATTTTTTATCCTATTGTGAGCTGAATAAGGAAGGGAAATAGATGTCTCCAATTAACCCTGCTTGCATACTGAGTTTAAACAACGGTCTGTTACGTTATGAATGCTATCAATGTGGGGGGGCCTTTGTATTGGTTATTTGTATTTTTGCCAATACTGGTTTGTTATCTAGGCAGAAGTTTTCGGGCGGGGAACAAGGATTAGGATGTTAGGACTGATGTTTATGGGATTTGGTTTTTTTGTTGATTGTGCTCGCTAAGATTTTTCTTTCAATCTTATGCCTACGTATTCCCGTTTACCGAAACAGGGAAATCAGAGCGTCCGTAGTTCCTCCTATTCTATGGGAGGAAATTGGTTTTTGGTGTCTTGTTCAAAGCCCAAGACGTGAAGCGAAAGGTGATTTGTATCTTGTTCAAAGCCCAAGATCTGAAGCTGAAGGTAGTTTGTATCTTGTTCAAAGCCCAAGATGTGAAGCTGAAAAGTCTGACTTTAGAGAGAATTTGTCATCTCAAAAGAGGTCTGTTTGTCACAACTGTTGGGTGACTGGTTTATAAAGGGAGATTACTTTAACCGGGATACGCGGATCCTAGCAATGCCATAATTTCCTTTATAGGGGATTTTAACCTGAAGGAGAAGACTTTAACTCAGTGTAGAGCAATGCTATCTTTCCTTAGGAATTTCTCATGCTAAACGAGGGATAGTGGCGTGGATATAGATGATCCCGAGGCTTGCCGCTTACAGCGATTAGATGAAGGGAAAGGAGTTGTTGATGTTTGTGTACTGTGAACGAGGCACAACTTTGATGCTAAAAGGTTGATTGGATCAACCAGTGGTTTTCTTATACAAAGCCTAAGAGGAGGCTAATATGTGTCTCGTACAAAGCCCGAGAGAGAGGCGAAAAGGGTTTTGACTCGACGAGGGAATCTTTTGGTATCTCGTATAAAGCCCGAGATGGAGGCTAAAAGGTTTTTGTTTGGCTCAATAAGAACCCTTTTTGTATCTCGTATAAAGCCCGAGATGGAGGCGAAAGGGTGATTGACTCAACGAGGGAGTCTCTTATGTGTCTCGTACAAAGCCAGAGAGAGAGGCTAAACGTTGTTTGACTCCCCTGGGGAGAATCATTGTACAAAGCCCAAGAGAGAGGCTAGGGTTACTATTTTAGTTAAGTGACAGGTCCAGTATACTGATTTTGAAAGAGAAAATCAGTTCTTATAGGAGCAACACTGTACTCAGGGATTTGATTCAAGGATCCGTGTTATTCCTGTTTTTTAAGGAAGCGGGAAATCCAAAGGGTATTGAGACTGTCCGAGTCTGTGGGTTTCCTTCCTATTTAACGAAGGGGTCACTTGAGAATGTCTTTGAGACTCAAGGAAATTAGACTGTCCAAGTCTAGAGTTTTGTCTTTTGTACTATGCTTTGAGAAACAGTAGTAGACTCTATGAAAGGACTGCTCTACGCATATGACTAAGTTCTGTTCCTATACCTCTAGGAGGTCGCCGGGATAATTTGTACGAAGCCCAAGAGGAGGCTAGAAACTTTTAAGAAGCAGACCGGTCCTTGTACTAAGCCCAAGAGGAGGCTATCATTCCCGGAGGAAGAGATTATTATACGAAGCCTAAGAGGAGGCTGTGAATACTTCTAAGAAGCCGTAGGGTCCTTGTACTAAGCCCAAGAGGAGGCTGAGTTGCTTTTAGGAAGCCTGTGGGTCCTTGTACGATGTCCAAGAGGAGGCCGATGCTTTTAAGAAGCCCGCGGGTCCCCAAACCCCGAGAATTTCAAGGCAATGCTATTCACCGAGAATAGATCAAAGTCAGGAAAGTTCGAGAATTTGGAAGAAACTC
The DNA here is from genome assembly GCA_022829125.1 of Lathyrus tuberosus. Taxonomy (NCBI): domain Eukaryota; kingdom Viridiplantae; phylum Streptophyta; class Magnoliopsida; order Fabales; family Fabaceae; genus Lathyrus; species Lathyrus tuberosus. Next base: position 6,135,834 of record JALAZF010000249.1, on the reverse strand, counting down.
AAAGATGCCATTTCACGGAGAATACATTCATCTTGGGGAGTAGAGTTTCTTGACGATTCCTAATGAGGACAGTCGAAGAGAAGACTGTATCTGGTGATCCTATTGGGGATCTAGCTGTCTATTTCTACGAATAAATGAAACGGCGTCACCTAGTTCTAGACGTAGTTGCCGGGGAAACTCTAAATATCTATACTATTATTACACAGTTGATATGAGTTTATGAAAGAAGACTTACAGTGAAACAGCCCCACAATACAGTTATATGTATATGAAAGCGGTAAATGAAAGCAATAACCACTTACTCGGTTGTAGAGCTTCCATGCTGTTTGGTTAGTTGTTCAACAAAGAAAGATTGAAAACAACAGTATATTCAAAATCAAAGGAGAAAGTGCTTTTGAAAAAGAAAGATTTGGGGCTTACAGCTCAAGGAGAGGCCCAGGGTTTTATCAGTGAGCGCATTGTTGTTTTGTACAGAGGGACTTATACAAGTGACTGAGGCCCAAAAAGGTTTTCTGTACAAAGGGATGGGTCTTACACTCTTTCAAGAGGCCCAAAAAGTTTTAAATAAAAAGAGTGGGGTTTATAACACGAGGGTAGGCCCAGATGATTTTTCCGTTTAAAATGGCGATCGCGCCGAGGTTTCCTTTTAACGCGAAGGGACTTATACAATAAGTGAGGCCCAAAAATGTTTTGGTTAAAAGGGGGTTGGGTCTTACACTCTATTAGAGGCCCAAGTGTATTTTAAGAAAAGAAATGGGTCTTACTACTCGAGGGTAGGCCCAAAAGGTTATTTTTCAAAAGGCGACGATCGCGCTGTTTGTTTTTTACGGTATCGGGACTTATAAAATACAATGAGGCCCAAAAATGATTTGGTCAAAAAAAGGATTGGTATTAGAGGCCCAAAAAGTTTTGAAAATGATTTATGAGGGTTGAATTAATCCAAAAATCCTAATTTGTTTTCAAAAATGTATTTAATTGAATAAAAATTCAATTAAAATGATCAAAATTGTTTAACTTATGAAAAACAAATTGTGATCTTGGATTAAGGCTTCAAAAATTAAGTATTGACCTACAAAATAATTAGAAAGCATTAAAAGTTGCAAAATCAATGTAGAAAAAATATTTCAAATGTTAAAAACAATTAAAATATTAATTCTTTGCAAAAATATCAATTATATGAAATAAATAATATTTTTGGGATTTTTTGGGAAAATAAAATATTTTAACATTTTTGTGAATTATTAAAAAAAGAATCAATTCAAAATCATTAAAACTCAGAGAGAAATTAATTTTTGAATCAATTAAACAAAATCACAAAATTCAAATATTCAAATTATTCAAAAATGGCGCCAAGAACACACCAAGAACACGCACGTGTTCTGGGTTTGCCTGATTTGTATTTTCTCCTCAATCTCACTGAATACTTGATTGTAACATGCAATCCACATATCATTATGCTCGTCTCAACCTCACGGTCATGTCTATGTCCATTAATTTCATTTAAATTAAACATACAACAAGAAATCACGAAAAATCCTCAAGAACCCTAATTTTTGCATGAAGGCTAGGATATTTGATACACGATTCAAACAATGCAATTAATTGAGGGAAAACATTCCATGCATGATTATGAACATATGGCCAAATTATTGTGCGAGGAAATATGCATAGATTGAGAGATGACCAAGTATGTGCTTACCTCTAGGCCGTGACAGCAAGTGCAATGTGATTTTTGATCTGGAGGTGTTACAGATGAGTGGTGATGATCTGAACAGCTTCCCTACACCCTATGGAGTGTGTTTGAATGGTTGGACTTGACTGAAATTGGCTGGATCACTTTGTGGTACCTCAGCTGCAACTTGTTTGAAAATTTGAGCAACCAGCTGGTGATTTTGTGAAATTGGTGTTTCAGAAGTGATCTAAGTGTTTGATCAGCTCATATGTGATGTATGTGAGGTGTGTGAGTGATTGGTTTGATTGGAAAAGCTCTCAAACTCAAAACCCGATAGCTACCTTGCTAAGAAAGGCATTTTTGCCAAGAGAAAGAGATTTTGAGGAAAGCATCTGTTAGATGGCTTTTGTGTACTCAAACTGATCACAATTGAGCTCTATTTATAGTAGAGCAAGTTTGTTTTGCAAGGAATAGTGAATGGCAGCTGCTAAGTAGGTTTGGCCAATGTTGTCCAATGGAATTTCAAGTCTCCTCTAGTCATTGACTAGAGGTTAGGGCACAGAGCTTTGGTTCCCTTGGTCTTGGATAAGTCTTGACTAATTTCAGATGAGAATGGCTCAGTCCATGCCACCTTGCTGCTTCCATTGAATGCTCCAATCCAAATTTGATGTCTTGTCCCTATTTTGGCCATTCTAGGTTCAACATGCTATTTCTTGTTCCATGGACTTTGGAGACTTGGCTCAGTGATTGTCCCCTTTAGATTCAATCCTCTGAGGTGTCCAAGTGGATAGGAGCAATTGGATTTGGCTGATTTTGGCAAATCAAGCAAAGTTGCAAATTCTGCCTTGCCTTGACATATTTCAGCAAGGCAACTTGACAATGTCATATCTCATGGTGTAAGTTGAATTTGGCAATGCTCTTGGCCATTTTAGAAAGCCCTTACATGATACAACAACTGTTTGAACAAGTTTGGTTTTGATCTCTTTTGAATCCAAGTGAAAAATCCCCCTACATTTGGAAAAAAGTGAGGCAAAATCTGACTTAATGAAATTTTCACTAAGTGTTGGAACAAAATGTGATTTCTTGATTTTGATCACTCCATAACTCAAAATCTTTAATGAATTGGCCTTAGGTCTAGTTGAAGTTTTTGTATATGGTAATGAGAGCTACAAATCCATCTTTGGATGAGAAAAAATGGCCTTGTGGTTTAGGAGTTATGGTCCTCCAAAGTTGGTACATTTGTCACTTTATTTTTTTAACTTAGAAAATTTTCTAAGTTTTTATGGTTACCCCTTTTACAAGTTATCCAACTTTTCTTGATTTTTCTTGATGAATGATGATTCAAATCATACATTAACATCATTTTAGGGTTAAAAATCCATTTTGGTGAAAAATCTCAAAAAGTCAAAGTTGACTTTTGTGCACAGTTGACTTTTTATCAGATGAATTCCAAATTGTGCAATTCTTCAGGAAATCATGTCCTTGACCTAAATCAAACTTGATGGACATGTTCCAAGGCTGTCATAGGGTATATTGGGGCATGTCCTAGGGTTTGGGAGCATGTCCTGGTCAAAAGTCAAAGTTACAGTTGACTTTTCTCTTAAAACCCTAATTGTGGTGCAGATGAAATTGAGACTTGTTGCTCAAGCTTCTTGGATTAATCCATTGTTCCAAATGGATCAATATAGTTAATTAGAGACCCTCAAACTCTCTCTTGAGGTCTTCGCTCTTGATTTGCCCTAAAAGTCAACTTAGGGGTGAATTAGGTCAAGAAACCCTAATTCCTGATTTTTGATGAATGCATCCCCTGAGGCCAAATTGACTTGATGATTGGGTCCATGAGGTTCCATGGAGTATATTAGGTTATGTTTTGGATCCTTGCCTTGTGCCCAGATGAAAATTTCCATCTGGAGGCCCTGGTCGACCAAAACCCTAATTTGGTGACACTGTCGATCTTGAGACTTAATCCACCTGAAAGGGAGCATCCTTGTGCTTAATCCTTAAAGTGGGAGTCCTTTTTGATCCTTTGTGTATGTTTGAGAGGTTAGAAAAGTTGAAGATCATGTCACTTCTTGATTGATCCTTTGCCTAAGCACTCAGAGAGGGCTTGAAACCCTAATTTTGATTGTAGTCGAAGCTCACCCATCTTTGGAGAGACTGACAAGGTATGATGGTTCATCCATATTGTGATGATGATTTGCACAATGATGGGAAATCTTAGTGGTCAAAATTTGGGGTATGACAGTGGCACATCAGCTTTTGATAGGGTGATCTACAGGAATCAACAATAGGATGCTTCAAAAAGATAGTTCTCATGGCAGTTTGCGGGAGCTGCAGGAAGGAGAAGATGTTACATGACCATGGCTTAGGGAGTCTAAGTGTGTTTCCTTTGAGAAATTGGAACATGTGACTTGAAGATCTGGTTTCCTTGGTGGATCAGGATATCTTTGTGAGAGTTCTGACAAACATGAAAAAGGTCAAACTGTGGCATTTGGTTGATCTCAAAAGTGAATTCGAAGAATCAAGATAATCAGAGTGTGGCAGCTGGTTATTATTGAGGATTATCTTGGAACAAGTTACTCTTGGGAAGAAGGGTGATGAGTTGAAGACTCAAGGAGATTATTTTTCTTGAAGGTGGATGAGAGTTTATTCCTCTGGTTCTTTGGATTACTATGCTAGGGTAAGTCCAGTTGGTGGAGCATATCAAGAATTATGGTGTGTGGAAGATGTTCTAACTTGTGATAGGACATTATCTGGGATGATTTCCTACATTGTATCTAAAGAGAATCTACCTAATCATACGGGAGAATGATGAAGTAGAAGGTCTGCTTTGGAAGGAGAATATAAAGAAGACTGAAGTAGATCAGGTATTGATTGCTTGAAAGTCTGAATGTGGATATTCATCAATTGATCCAAATGTCAAAGATAGATGATTGGATGTGTATCGCTAAAGGCAGAAGAAAAGCATGTGAAGGGGACATATCCCTATTGTCAAGTCATGCTAGAGAGTAGTTGATCAGCCTGGCAAGATGTGGAGTTTTGGAGCATGTGAAGATAACAAACCAAGAGGGAATCATGTGAGTATAATAATTTGCAGTTTGAGCTCTTTGCTTCAGAGAGAGAGAGTGTGTGAGCTCATGGTATTCAGGCGTGTATGTTAACCTGAATAAGCTGCTCTGACTGTGTTTCATTGGGAGCTTCTTGAAGGACTTCTATACGAAATAAGTCCTCTGAATGGTAATGAGAAGCTGATGTCCCCAAAAGATGTTGTTGAATGGTGATGTTGTAACATCATGATTGTTGATGGTTATATTTGGAAGATGATTGAGAGTGTGCGTGTGGAGTTGGATGCTCAAGCATTTGTGTCAGAAGAGATGTTTCTGACTATGTGAATTAGAATGTGGAGATTCTGGTCTTGTTTTTAGTAGTTTGTTCTGGCAAAGCATGACTACTAATTTTGAAGACTTCACTAGTATCAACAACTACTGGTGGATGTAATGGTAGAGGGATTGTGATGTGATCTGATCAGAACATTTTTTTAGAGAGTTGTTCCTTCTTCTGCTACAAGTATCTCTTGAAGAGATTGGATCTCAGTAAAGCAGAGAATTTGTGGAGTCTGTGAGCAGTGTCAAACAAGTCAGGATACTTAGTTGTGTTCTCCAAAAGTGAAAGTACAGTATGTGAATGTGCTCAGCAAGTGTGCTCAAATGTTCATCTCCATCTGGAGCATTAGTTAACCATGACAGGGGGAGTACTTGTCTATGGATTCTGCAGCAAAGGTGCATATATTGTGAAGCTTGCATGCTGATCAAGCTTGTGGAGATTAGTTGCCTCTTTTGAGGAGATAATGTCAGATAACATGTTATGACATTAGGCTGTTGGATGGCATGTTGGCGTGGACATGAATGGTTCTAGCCATGTGAAGCTAATTGTTTGTATCATGTGCGCACATGCTTCTGAGGAGAAGTCTGAAGACAATTTTATGCAGTTTTGGAAAAACTTTGTGAGGGTCTTTGTTGATGGGAGATGTCACACTTGTCTTGATGAGAGGAGTTTACTTAGAGTTCAGTGGAAGGCATTGTGAGTGTGCTTCAGAACTTGTGGATGATTGTGAGTGAAGCATTCCTGACTGGATGGATGAAGATTGTGTCTGGATTTTCCAAATGCTATGATGTACTGGTCAAGGAGCATCAGTTGTGAAATATAAGGGGAGAACTTCTGTCGTACTAGTGTGGTACTTGTATTGTTTGAGGATTAAGCATTTTGTGAATGCGTTCATCAGGTGTGTTGAACAGAGGGTGCGCTCTTGAAGACATGAAAATGAGTCTTATGTTTTCCATTCATTTAAGGTGTTCTTCTTGCAAAGGAGCACTGGTTATCTTAGATAGGGAGAGTTGATCTTTTGTGGAAAAAGTGGTTTATCCAGATTGTAATGTCAGACAAGATGTCGTGACATTGTGTTACTGGTGAAGTTCATGGTGTACTTAACAGTTTAGACCTGGTTCTATAGATTTGTGTGTCAATGGATTGAATCAGAAGTATACATTTACACCAATGTTGTCAATTTTTGGCCAAAAACGGGGAGAGAATGTACAGTAGTAACTGCTGAGTCTGGATTTTGTTCTGAGTATGTTGGTTGGCAGATTTAGAGTTTGTTCAATTGTGGCTAAAAAGGGGGAGAGTTAGCCTAGCTATTGCCTAGTTGTCTATTGTGGTTCTAGGCTTGAGGGGGAGTGTGTAGTTTGTGCAGCTGTTTTGCTGGTTGCAGTTTTGAGGAGGAGTTGCTGCTGGTAGTTGTGTGCTGATGTTAGTTTGTATGGTGTTTTTCCGCTGGTATCTCTGGTGTAGGCTGAGATTCTTTTAGCCAAAATTAGCCAAAGGGGGAGATTATTAGTTCTTGTATTGGCTGGAATTTTGGTAAAACAATGGCGTTGTTAATGATGTCATATGTCTGATGTCTTAACATGAGTTCTTAACATTGAGTTGATGTTAAGTTCAGAAGGGTTGCAGTTTTGTATGCTGATGTTAAACCGGATGTCTTGACATCAGTTGACAGAACATCAGTCTGATGTGTTTTGTTAGGGCTGCAGTTGTTTAAGTGTGTTTTGAGAAGATCTGGTGGAGAGATTGCAGGCGAATATCATGGGACAAATATATTCTGTTGCAATCTTATATTGAGCAGATATTGTTACTATTTTCATGCAAAAAGATATGGAGAATAATTAGATTTAATTGAAGATTTAATTGAAGATCTATTTAGTAGCAGAATCTTTTGCAGATTTGTAGCAGCTGATTTGTTATGATTTGAAGGCCCAAATCCAGTTGGGAAATAGGTTATAAATAGAAGCATTGTAACCTAGTTTAAGAAGCCAACCATCATGTAAATTATAAGGGCTGTGTTGGTTGATGAACCACCCGGTTTGTGGGATGGTCATCGTGTTTATCTCGAAGCCTGTAGGTAAGAGATGTATTGTTCTTAGAGGAAGCTGTTAAGCAACTCTAAGCATTGTTCTTGGTCATGTCTAGGTATTGTTATAGGAGTGTGTTTAGAGAGTTGTTGGAAATCAAGCTGTTGATGCAGTGACTGAGATGTTGACTGCTAGACATCATTGCGATGATTGGAAGTGAGATGGAGTCTCTTACCTAGGGAGAACTTAGGTAGAAGGGTCATTGGGTAGGAATTAAGTGAGTAGATTGTCAATTGGTATTGTTGAGTCTGTTATTTAATACTGCTAATAGTGGACTTCCTTCTTGGCTTGGTATGCCCCCAGATATAGGTTGTTAGACCGAACTAGGTGAACAAATTCTGTGTGCACTTTTCTTTTCAGTAACTTATTTAATTGTCTATAATTTCCTTGCTGTTTATGTCAGACCAGATGTCTCGACATCATGTAGGACATCTGGGATCTGTTATACCAGAATTTCAACAACATTGAATACCATGCTCAGAAAGCCGTCAAAGGAAATATTTTATTCGATCATTTGGCTCATCAACCGATTGACGATAAGGAATCAGTCAAGTTTGACTTCCCTGATGAAGATGTCATGTACTTGAAAATGAAAGATTTCGATGAACCGCTACCAAGCGAAGGGCCAGAACCAGGTTCCTAATGGGGACTAATATTCGACGAAACTGTCAAAACTTATGGAAACGGAATTAGGGAAATCATCGTAACACCTCAAGGTACCCATATTCCTTTCACCGCCCGACTGAAATTCAAATGCACAAACAACGAGGCCGAATACGAAGCTTGTATCATGGGTCTCGAAGAAGATATTGACTTAAGGATTCAGATTTTGGATGTGTATGGAGACTCAACCCTGGTTATAAATCAGATCAAAGGAGAGTGGAACACATACCAATCATGATTGATTCCTTACAAAGATTACGCGAGAAGGTTGTTACCATTCTTCAACAGAATCGAGTTTCATCTTATCCCTCGTGAAGAAAATCACATGGCTGGTGCACTAGCCACTCTCTCTTCCATGATTGCTGTAAATCATTGGAATGACGTACCTTGAATTGACATAATGAACCTTGAAAGACCCGCTTACATCTTCACGATTGAAGAAGTCATCGATGACAAACAAGCTATCACGATATTAAGTGCTTCCTTAAAAAACAAGAGTACCCACCTGGGGCATCAAGAAAAAATAGGAAGACTCTTAGAAGACTAGGTGGCAACTTCTTCCTAAACGGTGATACACTCTATAAGAGAAACGTTGACATGGTTTTGCTCAGATGTATAGACAGACAAGAAGTAAACATGTTGATGAAAGAGATTCACGAAGGATCCTTTGGCACTCATGCCAATGGACATACAATGGCAAGGAAAATTCTGAGAGCAGGATATTATTGGGTGACAATGGAATCTGATTGCTACAAGTACATAAGAAGGTGTCACAAGTGTCATATATACACTAACAAAATCTATGTACCGCCAACGCATCTCAAATTTCTCTCTTCTCCATGGCCTTTTTCCATATGAGGAATCGACATGATTAGCATGATTGAACCCAAGGCTTCAAACGAACATCAGTTCATTCTGGTAGCCATTGACTACTTCACCAAGTGGGTCAAAGCAATGTCATATACCAATGTAACCCAACAAGTGGTTGTCCGATTTATTAAGAACAACCTCATCTGCCGTTACGGTGTTCCAAGCCAGATCATTACGGATAATGGATCTAACTTAAACAATAAGATGATGAAAGAATTGTGTGATGAGTTCAAAATTGAACACCATAACTCATCTCTCTACTGACCTAAGATGAATGGAGCGGTAGAAGCGGCTAATAAAAATATCAAGAAGATCATTCAGAAGATGGTTGTAACCTAAAAAGATTGGCACGAGATGCTGCCCTATGCTCTTCAAGGTTATTGCACATATGTCCGCACTTCAACAGGGGCAACCCCTTTTTCTCTAGTATATGGAATGGAAGCAGTTCTCCCTATAGAAGTAGAGATCCCATCAATCTGAGTATTGATGGAAGCTAAGCTAACAGAAGCTGAATGGTGTCAAAGTCGACACGATGAATTGAACCTAATCGAAAAAATCGAATAACAGCTCTATGCCATGGTCAATTGTATCAGCAAAGAATGAAGAAAACGTTCGACAAAAAAGTCCGACCCCGTGTCTTCAGAAAAGGAGACCTCGTGCTCAAGAAGATACAATCATTCCTCACTGATTCCAGGGGCAAATAGACTCCGAATTATGATGGCCCTATGTTGTTAAGAAAGCATTTTCAGGCAGTGCCTTGAGACTCACAACCATGGATAGAGAGGAGTTTACCTACCCCACAAATGTTGATGTAGTCAAGAAATACTTCGCCTAAATAAAAAAAACGTCACGGTGGATTGAAAACCCGAAAGGGTGGTCCAGGCAAAAATTAGAGACATAAGCAAAAATCATCCCGATGGATTGAAAACCTCGAAGGCAATCCAGGCAAAAGTTAGGGATTCAAGGCAAGTAACTATGTCTGACAAGATTAGATCCCCAGCGGTAATGTCATCTATCAGGAAAACTTCAGTCAAGGTCACCTTCGACCGAAGCTCAAAATGTCCAGAATTTAAAGTTGGTGGAATGATATTGGTCGTTATGTTTCAATGTAGCCCCTTTCCCCTTAAATTACCATTTTCTAAACTTTTTAATGCTCTATAAGATCACACGCTCGGCTGATTACCATTCTATCAATAAAATTTGAACCCTAGTGCTTTTGTTTGCAACTCTCATTTATTTTGCTTTACAGAATGACATTTTTATATGATCAACGATTCTTGAAACAAAACAAAAATGAATTTACTTGTCAATTTTCTTCTGCTTTTAAAATAAAGATGACAATTCCTTCTGATTACTGAATGCAAGAAGTAACATCGACGACTTCTCCGAAAGTGATTAAACCTCAAAATGCAGAATCAAAGTACTCATTTTAACTAGACACCTAAATGAAGGATCAACTGTTTCAGATGTAATGTCCCATCCGATATCCCCGACATAGTTCTTACCTCTGAAGACCAATTGATAACTTTCTCTTTCCAGTAGGGTTTACCCCTCCTAAAGCAAGAAAGGATTGTTCTCTTGAACCGACAATACTTTTTATCCCCCCGCAGTGGTCGAGTATCCAATTGTGCTCATTCACTAGTCTGTATGTCGCGTCTGTTTTGTTAGCATAAACATACATACATCATGTATAATTGATTCATATTCATATTCATGTTGCATTAATATCACTTTGGTCATACTCATCCCCAAGTGATAAACGTCTTCCTACCGGTAGAGTTGTCAGTTCTTTCCTCATCCGAAAATGTATCGTCTGAGCAATTTCTCCCCAGTTATTTCTGGATTGGAGCCTATCCTCGACCACTTTGATAACTTGAACCTCTACAAGGCAAGAAGACATTCGACAAACATCACTCTTCACCATTGAAGATGATATTTTTACTTTCCCTGATTAAGGAAAATCCCCAGAGAAAGCCTCTTAACCGATGACTCTCGACAATACATTGGTTTTTCTCCCAAGAAATTCGATGTTAATGAAGTCATCAGTGTAACACCCTTTTCTACCCCACGAATATACAAGGCAAAATACACAAATTATCAGAGTAAAAATCACCTCAGAAGGGTGCACATTTCTCAATAAACTCAAAATAAAACATTTGCTCCGTAAACAACGGGTTTTCCTCAAAATAATTAAAAAGCCATCAAATAGCAGCGGAACCACCATAACCACAATAATCCAAAATCAAAAGGTTTTCAATTAAAACCATAACAATCAAATAACATAAAAAATAACAACTCAACATGGTTCGACTCAACGACCCAACCCGATGTTACAATATCAGAGCAAGACCCTCTACATTGATCAAAAGCAAATAAACTCCAAAATTCCTCAAAGGCATCCATAGTTAAGTCTGATAACCTGTATGTTACCCACGTGGAGGCAACATTCAAATAGGCAGAGTGAGTAATCACAATTCATTATAATCAATATAAAAACAGGATATGCATAAAATTGACGTCATCGTCATATACAACATCATCAGGGTCATCACAAGGCAAACATCAAAGATCACGACATCATAATTTACATCAATGCCAAATAAATGCAATGCACAACAAGACTCATGCATGTGGTACCAATCTTCACAGTCGATGGACACTAGGCCATCACCCTCTAAAGATCCCCGTCATTAGGATCGATTCCACACAAGAACCAGAGCACATCAAAATTACCTCATATCGCACAATGGGAATGAAGTCTAACATCATCACTGAAATGCTATGAATGCATGATACACAATGTCAATAATCATCATCATCAATAAAACCATCATGTGCATCATCATTCATCAATATCTCATGTTAAATCATATCCTCATATATTCGTCACGCATCACAAAACATCATCTCATATTCATCAGTATACACAAGGTAAATCATCAGAAAAATCCTAGCATCAAAACATCAAGACAGCACAGAATCATAGCAAAATTTCGCGAACAACAGGTGTTCACTACTTAGTTCGCTGTGCGAACCTGTTTGCTGGGACATTCAATTTGCGAAGCTGGCAGTGAATCCCCATCTACATACAAAAACCAGAGAGGCTTCCCCTCTCTCCCTCCTCGCTACCTCTATTCGCTTTGTGAAGCAACTCGCTTGGACATTCACTCTGCGAGATGAAAATCACTCTTCAGAATCTATCCCAATATCATCACACAAATTATCGCGCATTTGCTACGCTGCTCGCTTTGCGAGTCTGGGGCGAGTGTTCGCCTTGCGAAGGAAACGTTCGCTTTGCGAACCTGCGGTTTGAGGAAATCGCTGCTACGCATCAGTAGCATATTAGACCCAAAACCTCTTACGATTTAAACCTAATTACCCCAAAAACATCCCTACAATATTCCTAAGGCATTATGGCAATCAATTGCATAAAACCTACGACTATTAGGTCGATTCGTTACACTATTCGAAACCTCAAATCACCTAAACCTTCACAAAAATCTAAAGATTTTAATAAACCCCATAAATCCCTTTCACCACAAGGTCGAAACAACATCGACAGGGAAGATCACCCCCAAGGTCTATTTTACCCGATTCAATTCAACCCTTAATAATCGATTCACAAAATACCCTCAAATCATCAGTTTACTCATAAATCCCATAAACCCACATAAACCTCAAAATCAACTTTAAACACATCGAATTCCTATATTGAAAACAATGAAAGGCAATACTCCCCATACCTTAGATTGTCGATTCGAAGCTTTCTCTACCGAGTATTTGGAAACCTTCTCGAATCCTCGCCTTTTCCTTTTTCCTCAGAGCTCTCACTTCTTTCCTTCTTTTCAAGGTCTAACAGAATGAAACCTATTCCTCTCAAATTCTTCTTTTTGTTAAACCCTTGGGCTTCTAAAATGGGCTTTCCCAATAATACCCTCACTAATCCTCCTCAAAAGTCCATCTTACCCTTAATTCCTCTAATATTATTTAAATTAATAATAATACTAATATATACTATATTATATACTATTATTCAATTAAATAACCAAAACTTCACAAAAATGCCAACGACAACACAAACCACCAAAATTCACCGAAAATTCACGAATATTATAATTAAATAAATTAAATAAATATTCTAACAAAATTTGGGGTGTTACAATCAACACCTCAAAATTGGATCACATCACATGGAATTTCTTCGAAAAGGTCTCGAAGAAACGTATGATGTAATATCCCCAAGCAAAAAGCAGTCTCTCAAGAGACTCGTTTTCCCCCAGTAGGTCGACATATGGCATCTCCCATAGAAAAGTTTGCACACCTCTGCAGTTCAGACAAATGGGTTTCCCCAGCAAGTCTGACATCAATTCATTTTTCCATCAAATGGCGTCTCTCCAGTAAAACTCGGCGAGAAGTTTGATGAAGTCCGCTACAAATGACGTTCCTTGTCGAGGAAGAAACCGAAACCAGTTTCGTGGCTGAAGACCAGGATCGAGGGAAAGTTTATTTCAAAAGAAACTAAGACCAGTTCCATGGCTGAAGACCAGGATCGAGGGGAAGTTTATTTCAAGAGAAACCGAGACCAGTTCCGTGGCTGAAGGCCAGGATCGAGGGGAAGTTTCAACCTTTTCTAAGTAACAATGCTTAGCAAAATAAGATGGACGAGCAAACTTCTATTCATAACCATGGTCAAAATTTTGGGTATTCTGATATTTAATCCTCTTGTACCCTAAATGTCCGAACATCTTCGCCATTCACACCTTCGGGTCCAAGAAGATTAAATAGGGACATCTGTCATACCAAAAATTTTGACCACAAGATTTCCCATCATTGTGAGGATCATTGCCACAATATAGATGTACCATTATGCCTCATCAATCTCCTAAAGAATTGTTGAGCATTCACTATAATCAAGAATTAGGGTTTTGAGCCCTCCCAGAGCACTTAGACAAAGGATCAATCAAGAAATGACATGATCTTCAACTTGTCTAACTTCTAAACATCCATGAAGGATCAAGAGGTCTCCCATATCAAGAATTAAGCACAAGGTTGCAACATTCCCAGTGGATCAAGCCTCAAGATCGCCAGTGTCACCAAATTAGGGTTTTGGTCGACCAAGGCCTCCAGATGAAAATTTTCATCTGGGCATAAGCCAATACTTCAAAACATGACCTAAAATTCTCAAAGGGACCTCATGGACCCAATCATCAAGTCAAAATAGCTTCAGGGGAAGCATTCATCAAAATTCAGGAATTAGGGTTTCTTGACCTAATTTACCCCTAAGTTGACTTTTGGAGCAAGAAATGAGCCAAGACCTCAAGAAGTGTTTTGAAGACCTCCAAAATATCATATTGATCCATTTATAAGATTGGATTGATTCAAAGAACTTGGTTCATAAGCCATACAAAGATTCAAATTCATCTGGGCCAATTAGGGTTTCCTGATGAAAAAGTCAACTGTACCTTTGACTTTTGACCAAGACATGTTCCCAAACCTTGGGACATGATTCAAGACCCTTTAAAACACCTATGGAGTCCATCCATTAGGTTTGAATTAGGCCAAGGACTTGATTTCATAGAGGATCACACGGTTTGAATTTCATTTGACAAAAAGTCAACTATGTCAAAAAGTCAAGTTTGACTTTTTGAATTTCTTGACAAACAAGGCTTCCTTAAGTCAAGAAAAATGTTAAATCACGGTTTGAATCATCATCCACCAAGAAAAATCAAGAAAAGTGAGGTAACTTGAAAAAGGGGCAACCATAAGAAACTTAAATTTTTCTAAGTTATGGAACAAAATGGATTTGGTACCAACTTTGCAAGGCCATAACTCCCAAACCCTAAGGCCTTTTTCTTCCATCCAATGCTCAAATGAAAGTTCACATGACATACTTCAAAAGTATCAACTACATTAGATTTCAAATCCTCATGGATTTTGAGTTATGGATTGATCAAAATCACTAAAACATGAAAATGACCTTTTTTTCCAACACTTAGAGAAATTTTGGACAGAATCTGTCTAGGTTTTTCACCAACTTTAGGGCTATTTTTCACCTTGATCCAAGCTAAAACAAGACCATTGGTGGACATCAAAGTTATATTATGTCATGAGAGCTTTCCAAAGAGTACCAGAACTCATCCTAATTCAATTTGAGTAGGGAGTTACAACCCTTGGAACATGGCACCAAAAACTGATTTCTTCCCAAGGCAGATTATAGGTCATTTGCTCGAATTGGCTAATTTGTGCAATTACAAGTCTTGTAATCCTTCTAGAAACATTAAGGATCAGATCAAGGCAAAAGATCTCTGAGTCACAAGCCTCTCAAGACAAAATATCATCATGCATGTATACATGTGATACCTAATGATGCGAAAGCCAAAAACTTCAAAGTTGTCATGGAGCATTCAATGGATACATCAAGTTGGCATGGACTGAAGCAAATCCAACTGAATGAGTCAAGCCTTATCCCTGCAACAGAAGACCATAGGCCTGCAAAATTGACTCAAGTCAATGGCTATAGGAGACTTGAGATTCCTTTTGCAAACCAATGGACAATGGGCTGTACCAGCCACCATTCACTATTGCTGCCAAAAAAATTTGACACACTATAAATAGAGCTCATTTGTGGTCAGTTTGAGTACACCAAAGCACTACAACAGATGCTTTCCTGAAAATCTCTTTCAAGAAACCAGAATTGCCTTATTTTGCAAGTCACCATCGAATTTTGAGTTAGAGAGCAAATCCACCACAGCTTATGATCCAAACACATCCAATATATCATATATATGCTATTCAAACACTCATCCTTCATCTGGAACACCAGAATCATAGACCTCAAATTCCAGTTGAGGCCTGCTTACAGTTGAGGTACTACAAGGTGATCCAAGCATCTCCAATTAAGGCCAGGCATCTCAACACACTCCAAGGGTATAGTGAAGCTGTTCAAGTCATCAAAACACATAGGGAACACCTCCAACTCCAAATTCGAAAGTCTTACACAAGCAAGTTCAAGTAAGCCTGAACCTATCAAATTCTATATTGCATGCATTATAAATTCATTTGCAAGTTACCAACATCTTTCTGGTAGTCTATAGAGTGATAACCCTTAATCAATTGCTTCATCTATTACATGTTTAAGATTTCATGAGCTTTATGCAAAATTCTAGGGTTTCAGTGTTCATCAGGAATTTCTCCCTCCACACTTAAAATAAATGAAATTAAACACCACCATTATGTTCGTGGGTTAAAATCTAACAAGTTTGGGGCTGGTTTCATCCAATTTCATTGCCTAATCCGTGAGATATCATAGCTTTTGCAAATATGGGGAACAGAGTGCGCACATGTTCTTCCCCTTTGTTCTTGGCGCCTTTTTTGAATTTTTAAATATTCGAATATTTGATATTTTATTTAATTGATTCAAAAGTTAATTTCTCTCTGAATTTTAATGTTTTTGAATTGATTTTTTTTTTCAAAATTCACAAAAATGTTAAAATATTTTATTCTAATAAAATTTCACAAAAATATTATTTATTTTATATATTTAATATTTTTGTAAAGAATTTATTTTTTATTTGTTTTTTAAGCATTTAAAAATATTTCTTTCTCTTGATTTTTCAAATTCAAATGATTTTCAAATCATTCTATGGATAAAACATGATTTTTCAAACATTTATCCAAGATCACAACTTGTTTTTCACACATGTTTGATCATTTTGATCATTTTAATTGATTTTTATTCAAATTAAATACATTTTTTAATCAAATTAGGGTTTTAATTATTTTCACCCTCACAAACATTTTTCAAAACACTTTTGGACCTCTAATAGAGTGTAAGACTCGTCCCTTGTCACATAAATAAATTTTGGACTTCAGTCACTGAATAAGTCCCACCGTGTTTTTTGAAACCGCGGCGCGATCGTCCCTGTTAAGCAAAAATCATTTGGGCCTCCCTTTGGTTGTAAGTCCCATCTTCCTTCTTTTCAAAACATTTTTGTGCCTTTTGATAGAGTGTAAGTCCCATCCCTTTGAAATTAAACCATCTCGGGCCTCAGTCATTGTATAAGTCCCGATACAATTTTCAAAATTAACGGTACGATCGTTGTTTTTCTATCTGGGCCTCTCCTTGAGTTATAAGCCCCAACTCTTGTATAAAAAACAAACTTTTGGGCCTCTAGTAGAGTGTAAGACCCAATCCTTTTTGTAAATACAATAATTTGGGCCTCAGTCATTGGATAAGTCACTCTGTAGTTTTCAAAACTACGACCCGATCGTTCCCATTTCAAAAGAATTTATCTAGGCCTCTCCTTGAGTATAAGCCCTAAACTTCCTTTTAAATCAACTTTCCTTTTTTATTCAAATTCAAATTCAAAGTTTTTATCAAAACTTTCTTGAATTTCTTGAAAACTAACCATACATCTATAGTTACTATGCTTGGGCTTGCACAACTGTAAGTTCTATTATTTCTTCTATACATACTGGTTTATATATTTCATCTGTATATGTATACCTGCATATACTTGCTTAGAGTTTTCCCCAGCAGTTAGGTATAGTCTTTAGATCAAACTAATGGTTACTCTTTTAACACAGTCAAAACTAGTTCCCCATAGGAAATTCCAGATACAGTCTTGCCTCCTCTTGGGCTTATACAATATGGAACAGAGAAAGACATTATTCCCAGTGAAAATTTTCTCAAGACTGTCACAACTTAGAAATATTTGTACAAGAAATTCACTTCCCCAAAGAGTATTAATTCCCGGTGAAACCTCTTTTGAATTTCTTCAAACCCTAGAGCTGTTCACTAAAGAAAGGATTATTCTCGGTGAAACCTTTCTTGAACTTTTCTTAGGTTTGGACCCACAGGCTTCCTAAAAGCATCCCCAGCCTCCTCTTGGGCTTAGTACAAGGAACCTAACGCTTCTTAGAAGTTCTCAACCTCCTCTTGGACTTAGAACAAGGACCTAAAGACCCCCTACAGGTGTAGGACAGAACTTAGTCATCTCTACTAGTTTAATCCTCCAAAGAGTTAGAATTCCAAAACATCATACTAGTTTAGGGTTGATTCTCATCCCTTAAAACATCAACCTCCTCTTGGGCATCATACAAAGATCATCCTCCAATTAAGTGTCAACTTCTTCATATCAGTAGACTTGGAAAGTATCATCTCCTCTTGGATCTCAAAGAAACCCTCAAGTTTCCTAAAAGCACAGGAAAAACCCTGATCACTTCATCAATCTCCAGCAGAGTTTTAAACCTCCATAGGTTTTCATACTCAAAGTTTAAACCTTTACCATCAATAAAACCTTAACAGAATCAGAACCTCAGGGCATCTGATATTTCAACTCTTCTTCAATCCTTAGCAAGAGTTGATTCCCGAATTTGGACCTGTCTTTGGATCTCAATAATCCTCAGCAGAAGCCAGCCTCCTCTTAGGATTTACATAAGAATTTCCCCAGCCAGCCTCCTCTTAGGCTTTGTATAATGATTTTTCCTCAGCAGATTCAACCTCAATCTTGGGCTATGTACAAGACAGATAAAACCTCTCCCTAGTGGAGTCAATTTCTTTTTAGCCTCAATCTTGGGCTTTGTACAAGACAAATCATACTCTCCAGTTGAATCAATCTCTGTTTAGCTTCAATCTTGGGGTTTGTACAAGACATACAAAACTTTCCCCGGAAGAGTCAATTCTCTTCAGCCTCAATCTTGGGCTTTGTACAAGACAGATATAAAACTCCCTAGTAGAGTCAACCTTTTAGCTTCAACCTTGGGCTTTGATCAAGGCACACAAAAATCAACATCCCCTCAGAGGAAATCAAGAGTCCTTTCTGTAGGAAGACATTTCACTGTATATCACATGTCAAAACAAATAATCAAACAAACCCTAATTCCAGGTAACTGCTGTAAGTGGCACACTTATTGTTTAAAAAATCCAAGCTGTGATCACTCTTTTTTTCTGGTAAACTTCCTCTTTGATCTAATTGTTGTAAGTGGAAAGCCTCTGGATTATTTACATCGAAGTTAATGTCCCTCTCTTAGCATGGAAGATTCCTAAGGAAAAATGGCATTGCTCTACACTGAGTTAAAGTTTCCTCCTTCAGGACATTTCCCCTATAAAGGAAATTATGGCATTGCTGGATTCCAGACATTCCAGTTAAAGTAATTCTCCTTTATAATCAGTTACCCACACAAATGTGATAACAAGTGAGATACCTCCCTTTAGAGATGACAAATTCTCTCTCAAACCCATTAGCTTCAATCTTGGGGTTTAAACAAGACACCAAACATCTTTTTCCTCCCATAGAATATAAGGAACTACGATTGCTCTGATTTCACGAGTACTTTTACGAGAATACGTGGCATAAGATTGTGAAATCTTAGCGAGCACACATATAAAAAACTTTAGGTCCAGTACCTTACCAAAAACAACAGAAAACCCGAAAACAACAAAAACATTCTCTCAAACGCTCCCAAAAGAGAAACTTTCCCAACCCATAACAGATAAACACCAGAAAGTATTTAAACATAACAAAGAAGATCTATGGATAACCATATATACATTGGGTAATTGTAAACTTCCCTTTGTATAACCTGACCCCGACCCCCCAATCTCTTAGCATTTGTTAAAGAAAACATTTGCGTGCAAGGTTAGTTTTAGATATCTTCCCTTTCCTTTCCAGCTTCATAGGATAAATAAGAAATCAGAAAGTAGCACCCAATTCCAACCATTGCGGTAAGGTGGTCGCGTCACCGACAAAAATCGCATGCTACAACTGGTAATCAATTACCAGAAACTGGTAATATGTTACTGGTAATCTGTTAGTGAAAACTGGTAATCTGTTACTGACAGAATTGAGTAATAATGCATTTTCAAATGAGAAAGTTTGTTTTTCGATTATTTTCAATGTGAATGTATGCAATAACAATTATATGCTATAAGAATTATGTTTTCTGAGCATATTAAGAATATCACACATTGAATTTAAAACTTTATACCTTTAACAATCTTGAGAGATTTTATAACTTTGTAAAATCAATTTTCTTCTTCTTTGATACACAATGTCATCATCAAAACTCAAATACATGGAGAAGCATTTCTTCACAAACTCCCCCTTTTTGATGATGTCAAAAATATTGATATTGACTTTTTGTTGAAACTTAGAAACTGCCCCCCGAAAGACATATACCCCCCCCCCCTCTTTGGGAGACTATGGTGAAATCCTGCAATCTTTTAAAATGATGTATACAAAAATGCAATACTACCATTCTCCCCATTTGGGAATTATCGAAAAGAAGAAAAAACAAGATTCATGCTCATACTAATCATAATAACCAACAAAGTTCATAATCATAGCCATAAAACATAGAAAAACACAAGAAAGTTATAGCATATATAACAATTTATAGCATAGTCATACCATAATCACAGCTTGATATAACATAGACAAAATAACCTTACTAGTCCTAGCCAACTAAAAATATAAAGTTACCTAATAGCTATCTAAACATATTAGAACATGACAAACTAACTAGGAATAGAAAGGACAAGACATAGTACTAAAGTTCAAACATAAACAAAGGTAACATGACTTGGTTTCAATCCTCGTCACTATGTAAATTTAGATGTTCAAGCTGGTAGTAAAGACCATCAATTTTGTTGCACATTGAGTTGTGGTTGGAAGACACTAAGTTTTCAAGGTTGTCAACTCTTGTTCCAATTTGCCCAATAGATGCTTTAGTTGAATCAAATCTTGTTGCAATGGAGTCAGCTTTGTCGGTTAAGGAACATAGCTTTTCCATCAACATCGCATTAGAAAAAAGGTTAGAAGTTCCTGCAGAAGATGATCATTGCTGATTTTCATAGTTGTACACATACTTGTTACCATCCCAAATAATTCTTGCTTTTTTGATAACTTCGTCATCAATCAAGTTATCGAACTTGTTCATTGAAACCACTCTTTCTCCAGTTAGAACTACCAGACTTTGTTCAAGTATCCCACTATTCTCTCGAGCATATGGAAGACCTCCTGTCTTAACTCTTGAGTCAAACATGTAATTTTTGATGATATAAGCCCAGTTTACTGCTACTTTTTCTTTGAGTGCAAGAGTTAATTTCACTTCATTTTCAGTTATTTGTGTGTAATTTCCAGCTTTAGGAGTAATGACATAAGCAATAAAATGTGCAACATTCTCTCGTTTAGATGAAGATTACTAGAATAGAGAATGAGTTTACCTCTTGAGTTCCGTTCATCTGTCCTTAGCCTTTTGTTGAGAGCTTCTTTGGGTGGTACACGACACATTGAAAGGTAGGTCTCAATTTTGTTGAAGTCCTTATTGTCACCAAAATTCACTAGAACTCCCTCACATGGAATCCCTAAAATAGAGCCAAGGCTAGCATTTTTGATAGTAATTTCAAATCCATTGACCCATGATATCAACGAGTATTCAGACTTAGACAAATTTGAGTAAAACAGTTTCATAACCTCAGGATAAATATTTCCATAATATTCAACAAAAATTTTCAATTTACATGCTTCAAGATTATTAGGGAAGGATATACGTTTAAAGTTGGAAAGAATACCATATTTTGCCGTGATAATAGGTCGCTCTTGAAACTTCTCCCGGTACCGTTTCTTTTGTTCTTCGTTATTGAAAATCGCGACAAATCTAGCATATCCGTATCTTCCACTTCTCTTGCAACAATTCCTATTGATGGATTCTTTTTTCTTGGTTCCTGTAGCTAGCTATGGAAGAGTTTGGAGAAAAAGAGGGTTTTTGAGTTTTTTGGGATTTTGGGGTTGTTGGAAGAAAATGAGGATTTGAGATGAAATGATGATGGATTTTAGGTTATATATTGATTATAGATGGTACAAGATGAAGATTTTGGGGAGTTTTGATGATTTGAGAAAGAGTTTCGGAGAGGGGAAATGTTAGGGTTCAGATACACAAGAGGAGGAAAGAATACAAATGACCATAAAAAGCTGAAAAAACAAATATATACTGCTGGAACTGGTACGATAACCGATTACTAGATAGTGGTAATCTATTACCACAGAATGGATGCCAAAATTGCTCAGTTTGGTAATCGATTACTAAAAATGGTAACCGATTACCATTTTAAAAAGTTTTGAAAAAATGTTGCTTTGGTATGATTCTTGGTTCCATAGACTTAAAAAAAAACTTCCTAAAAATTATTACAAGTACACACATAATAATATAAATTCACTAAATATTCATAAAACATAAAAATAATTTCACAAATAAAATTGTGAAATTCAATAAAAAATTAATGATGATAAAATATCATGTACCTTTGATAAATTTTTGAAGGAATATTATTGAAGCCAACCAATGAATTTTGAGATTCTTTACACATTGCTTTCATCCAAGATGTCTAATTCCCTTCGTATTTTGTAAAAAGATTCTTTTGCAAGTGCTTTGGTGAATATATCTACGAGTTGATTTTGAGTATCTATGAATGAAACTTCAACATCGCCTTTAAGTACATGATCCCGGAGAAAATGATGTCGAATGTCGATATGTTTTGTCCTTGAGTGCATGACTGGATTTTTAGTGATGTTTATGGAACTTGTGTTATCTCACTTTAACGAAATTCATCCAAGGTGAAATTCTGGTTAAGCAGATCACTAAGATGTCAGACACGATATCGTGACACTTGATCTCTGCTTCTCACAAGGATTAAGGAAGAACAGAAACAAACAGCAGAAAGAAAACAACACATGAAAATTGTTAACCCATTTCGGTGATCAACAACACCTACGTCTGGGGGCTACCAAGCTAGGAATGAAATCAACTAAGTAGAATTGGTTCTAAGCTAAACTCCAACGTTTACAACTTAGCACCTAGAAACTACCCTTTCTAGATTTCTACCTAAGACACTCCTAGGTATGAGACTCTTCTTAATTCCCTTCCAATCACAACAGTGACTGAAAATATTACAACTAAATAAAATGTCCTCCTTTGGTATTCACGCAATACAAGAGAGGCTCACACAAGTACAAACCCTAGTTCTCTATAATAGATGCAATATCTAATATGTTTCTAGGTCAAATCCATCCTATTTATATAGCAAAACAGAACTGGATCTGGGCTTCAAAAACTCAACAATTCTGCTCCACAGAATCTGCGACCTATTCTTTTCATCAATCCCAAGTTTCTAAAAATGTCTCCTTACATGGAAACCACATTGAAATTCCGGCACAGATATCAGATGTCCTATACAGATGTTGAGACACTGATATCCAACACAATGAACAAGATAACAAATAAAAATAACAGTGCAGAAAGTAAAAAACACAGTGATATGTTTACCCAGTTCGGTCTAACACACCTACTCTGGGGGCTACCAAGCTAGGGACGAAACCAATATACGATAGTATAAATTCACAGATCATATAATAACCGAATAATCTGCTCACTTAATCACTACCCTTCCTATGACTTCTACCTAAGACTCACCTAGGTATGAGGCCCTCCTCAAATCCCTCTACAACCACAACCCGTGATTGGTATCTTTCCGCACAAGTAACAAACTGAAAGTCACACTTTCAAAACACATAATTCTTAATACTTCAAAGCTTATGAGAATTGACACAAGAAACTCAATGCTTAAAAGCTTATGAGTAACTGACAGAACTTACAACATAAAGAAACCAGTCCTTATACTGTTATCAGAATGATACCAGTTAGGCTCACAAAATACACTCGAAAACCCTAACAAAACACAAGTAAGTTCCACACCTAAAAATAGGTTTACATCAGTCAATATATAGCATTTAATCTGGACTGAATTGGGCTTCAAAAACGCAGCAAATAGACTGCTCACAAATCTGCAAAATTAACTCCAACAAAATAGGTCTTCAATCCAAAGTTTCCTATTATGTCTCCATAATTAGAAACATTAGCAAATCCGAAAAACCAACATAAAATCACAATCCAAAAGTGCTTTGGAAGCCACATAGGATAAGTAAATATTCACAGAATATTTAGTAACAATTCACAGCAACAGAATCTGCATTAAAAACTGAATCCAAACGCGATGTCCTATGAGCAGGTATGGGACATCTTCATTCGACATGTTGAATGCAGCAACTTAGAACTTCATGTTTCATCTTCTTGCTGCTAGAATAGTTTTAGCAAAATAAATGCCAACCTCAAAAGCACAGAAATAACAATCTCCCCCATTGGCTTATTTTGGCTAAAACTACATACACAAAAAAACTTGTAAAGAAGCACAAAAAAAATCCATATCAGACGGCAGCGAAAAAAAAAACAGCAGCACACAGCAAAAAAAACATCCAGCATAGCAGCACTCCCCTTCAACTAAACTCCCCCTCAACTGCAGCAACATTTCACATTCTCCCCCTCAACTACTGCAGCAGCACAACCACACAAGCACTCCCCACACAAACATACTACTCCCCCTTTTTAGCCATAAATATGACAAAGGCAAGTAGAACAAGTCAAAGTAAAAATAAACCAGAGTAAACTGCATCAGAGAGTAGATGCACACCACATCACATGCCCAAATGTCATGCACAAACTTCAGCATTTTCCCTTCATTCACGCACTGCACTACCAGAACCTCCTTTACTCTTTCCAATCTGGTAGCCAGAAGGAACATTAATTGCTATAGTTCTTCATGAATGCAAAACCCAAGTCTGCTCCTCAGGTTTTCAAACTGAACTGCATCTAGAGCCTTGGGAAATATGTCAGCAAGCTGATTTTCTGTGCTCACATGCTCAAGAGTTATGACTTTGTCCTCCACAAGTTCTCTGATGAAGTGATGCCTGATATCAATGTGCTTAGTCCTACTATGTTGAATGGGATTTTTGGAAATATTAATGGCGCTCAGGTTGTCACAAAATAGTGTCATGACATCTTGTGTGACATTATACTCAGATAACATCTGCTTCATCCATACCAGTTGAGCACAACTACTACCAGCTGCTATGTACTCAGCTTCAGCAGTAGAAAGGGATACAGAATTTTGCTTCTTGCTAAACCATGAAATAAGATTATTTCCCAAAAAGAAACATCCTCTAGAGGTACTCTTCCTATCGTCAGCACTTCTAGCCCAATCAGCATCACAGTAACCTAATAAAATAGGACTTGAATCATGGGAGTACAACAACCCATAATCACATGTACCACTCACATACTTAAGAATTCTCTTTACTTGATTGATGTGACTGACCTTGGGTTCTGCTTGATATCTTGCACACACACCAACAACAAATGTTATGTCTGGCCTACTTGCTGTAAGATACAACAGACTACCAATCATACTTCTATACAAACTTTGTTCAACATTCACTCCCTTTTCATCTTTGGATAACTTCAAGTTAGTAGGAGCAGGAGTCCTCTTATGCTTGGCATTATCCAGTCTAAACTTCTTCACAATGTTCCTCGCATATTTACTCTGACAAATAAAAATGGAATCTTCCATCTGCTTGACTTGTAATCCAAGGAAGTAGGTCAATTCACCTACCAAGCTCATCTCAAATTCAGACTGCATTTGGTTGACAAAATGTTGGACCATTTCATCCGACATCCCACCAAACACAATATCATCTACATAAATCTGAGCAATCATTAGTTTCCCATCCTTCTCCTTGACAAAAAGTGTTTTATCAATACCACCCTTCCTGTACCCATGGTTGACTAAGAACTCAGTCAGTCTTTCATACCAAGCTCGTGGAGCTTGTTTCAGCCCATACAACGCCTTCTTCAGCTTGTAAACATGATCAGGAAAATTTGGATCCACAAACCCTTTAGGCTGCTCAACATAGACTTCCTCATTAAGATAGCCATTCATAAAGGCACTCTTGACATCCATTTGAAACAATCTAAATTTTAACAAACATGCCACTCCTAGCAGCAATCTGATAGATTCCAAGTGAGCCACAGGAGCAAATGTTTCATCGAAGTCTACTCCTTTAATCTGTGTGTATCCTTGAGCAACTAATCTGGCTTTGTTCCTGGTAACAACTCCTTGTTCATCAAACTTATTCTTATAAACCCATTTTGTTCCAATCACATTTGTTTTTGCTGGTCATGGTACCAGTTCCCAGACTTCATTCCTCTTGAATTGACAAAGTTCATCTTGCATAGCACTTATCCAGAACCCATCTGTCAATGCTTCTTTGACATTCTTTGGTTCAATCTTTGAAACAAAGCATGCATTTGACACAATCTCCCTTGTTCTGGTTCTTACACCTTCATTCAAATCTCCAATAATCAATTCCTTAGGGTGATCTTTCTGAATCCTTATCGAGGGTCTCCTGTTAGCATCCTCTACCTCTTCATTCTCAGGTCTAGTGTTGGCTTCTTGAGCACTATCTTCTACAAACTCAATGTCTTGGGAGGTTTCATTGTTCATGGGCAGACATGCTCCAACATCAACTGGGACATCTTCATCTTTTCCAGAGTCATCAACCACGACATTTATGGATTCCATCATCACCTTAGTTCTGGAATTAAATACCCTATATGCTTTACTGTTCGTAGAGTATCCTAAAAATATTCCTTCCTCACTCTTAGGATCCATCTTTCGCCTCTGCTCACGATCCGCCAAGATATAGCACTTACTCCCAAACACATGGAAATACTTCACATTTGGCTTTCTACCTTTCCATAGCTCATAGAGAGTGACAGAAGTACCTGATCTAATAGTCACCCTATTGTGTATATAGCAAGCAGTATTCATGGCTTCAGCCCAAAAATGATATGGGAGTTTTTTGGCATGAATCATGACTCTTGCACATTCTTGTATAGTTCTGTTCCTTCGTTCCACCACACCATTCTGCTGAGGAGTGATCGGTGATGAGAATTCATGAGTGATTCCCTCAGATAAGTAGAACTCTTCAAACCTGCTATTTTCGAACTCTTTCCCATGATCACTTCTGATTCGAATAACACCACAATCCTTTTCCCGTTGAATCCTTTGGCACAACTCTTTAAAGACTGCAAATACTTCAGACTTTTCTTTGATAAAACTTATCCAAGTGAATCTGGAGTAGTCATCTACGACAACATAGGCATACTTCTTCCCACCAAGACTTTCAACCTGCATAGGTCCCATTAAGTCCATGTGAAGAAGTTCCAGAACTCTAGAAGTTGTGGTAAGATGTTGAAGCCTCTTGTGTGACACCCTTGTTTGCTTCCCAACTTGACATTCACCACATATTTTATCCTCATCAATCTTCAGCTTGGGATACCTCTAACAGCTTCACTTGACCTAACTTTCTTCATCCCTTTCAGGTGTAAGTGACCCAATTTCTGATGCCACAGTTTGGTTTCATCTTCCTTTGACATCAAACAAGTAGACAGACTTTCAGGTTCTTAAGGATTCCACAGATAGCAGTTATCCTTAGACCTGGTTCCCTTCATAACAACTTCATCTTTCTCATTGGTTA
This sequence comes from Lathyrus tuberosus, assembly GCA_022829125.1. Classification (NCBI taxonomy): domain Eukaryota; kingdom Viridiplantae; phylum Streptophyta; class Magnoliopsida; order Fabales; family Fabaceae; genus Lathyrus; species Lathyrus tuberosus. The sequence goes on along the minus strand of JALAZF010000249.1, from coordinate 6,108,730 downwards.
CTAGACATTCAGATTTGGTGCAATTTACTTTGAGACCCACATCACACAGTTGGCTTATACTGATTAAATTTGCGGTCAGCCCTTTGACAAATAGAACACAATCCAGATTTGGTTGTCCTGTGTAGTCCAGCTTTCCAACACCTTTTATTTCACCCTTTGATCCATCCCCAAAGGTGACATAATTGGTGGAGTGAGGCTTGATATCTGACAAGAATTTCTTCACACCAGTCATGTGTCTTGAGCAACCACTGTCAAAGTACCAATCTTCTCTTGCAGATGGTCTAAGAGAGCTATGTGCTATGAGACCAGCCATCATTTGTCTAGGAATCCATCTTCTCTTCACTTTACCCCAACTCTGTCCTTTACTTTGTTGCTGAGCAGTTTTGGGATAGCCGTGCAACTTGTAGCAAAAGGACTTTAAGTGACCAATCTTTCCACAGTAATGGCATCTCCATGGTTTATACTTTGATCTACAAACTCTTTTCTGATGCTTCATCTGATGTTGAAACATGTGATTTAACATCCCCTCTTCTTGCTTTATTTTTTGAGGAACAAACTTCAATACAGGATTCTTGTAAGTCTCTGCTTGATTGTTAAAACTAAGGCCTTGCACATTTCCAGCTTCTTTTCCAGTCTGAAGAATCTCATCCAGCTGCGTGGTACCATTGTTCAACATTCTTATATATTTGGTCATATTGTCAAGTTTTGACTTTTGCCATTCAACCTCCTCTTTCAGATCAACAATGGTTGATAGATGTTCTTCCTTCTCAGCTTCTAGTTGAGCTATCAGAATCTTCTGTTCCAATATTATCTGACACCTTTCTTCATTCTTGATACACAACTCTGAAAACCCTGTGAAGACTTCTTCCTTAGTGAGTTCTCCAACATAGGATTCTTTGTCAGAGTCAGACTCACAAGTAGTTTCTCCATCAGCCTTACAGATCCTAGTCAAAGCTATCACTAATTTTGCTGATTCTTCTTCAAGATCACTCTCAGACTCTCCTTCTGGCCAAGACACTGATAAGCCCTTCTTCTGCCTTTTGAGATACGTGGGACACTCAGTCTTTATGTGTCCATATCCCTCACATTCAAAACACTGAACTCTTTTCCCTTGATTGGAGTCTTCTTCAGTTCTGGATCTTCTGCCTCCATCCTGATTCTTACTGATGTCGAGTGACTTGTTCTGAACATTTGCTCTCGACTTCCAGTCAATCCTTTTCAACACTTTCTTAAATTGTTTTCCAAGTAATACCAGATCTTTAGACACCCTTTCATCTCTGACCAGGTCACCTTCATCTTCTGAGTCACCAGCATTTGACATAAAAGCTATGCTCTTATTCTTCTCAGACTTTTCACTGATCCCTAATTCAAATGTTTGAAGAGATCCCACCAGTTCATCCACCTTTATCTTGTCTATATCCTGAGCTTCCTCTATAGCAGTGACTTTCATGTCAAATCTCATAGGTAGAGATCTGAGGATTTTTCTAACCAGTTTGCTGTCAGACATCTTTTCGCCTAGGGCACTAGAGGCATTAGCTATCTCATTAATGTTCATGTGAAAATCATGAATGCTCTCATCCTCATTTATCTTCAAACTCTCAAAATTGCTAGTGAGAAGCTGAAGTTTTGACATCTTCACCTTTGAAGTCCCTTCATGAGCCACCTTCAAGACCTCCCACGCCTCTTTTGCAATGGTGCAATGTTCAATCAATATGAAGATATTCTTGTTTACTCCATTGAACAATGCATTCATGGCTTTGGAATTTCCCACAGACCCTTTGTAATCTGCATCATCCCAGTCTTCATCTTCCTTCACCACATCAGTAGGGGTACCTTTTTCATCTTTAACTTTTGGGGGTTCCCATCCTTTTATAACGGCTTTCCATGCTTGATCATCCATGGATTTGATGAATGCTATCATCCTTGGTTTCCAATAGTCATAGTTGGAACCATCAAGCAGAGGTGGTTTGTTCAGAAATCCTCCATCCTTGTCCATTGTACCAGAAAGTACCTTCCCTGAATCTCACCCAGAACCAGTTAAGGGTGCAAGCTCTTGATGCTAATTGAAATTCTGGCACAGATATCAGATGTCTTATACAGATGTTGAGACACTGATATCCAACACAATGAACAAGATAACAAATAAAAATAACAGTGCAGAAAGTAAATAACACAATGATATGTTTACCCAGTTCGGTCTAACACACCTACTCTGGGGGCTACCAAGCCAGGGACGAAACCAATATACGATAGTATCAATTCACAGATCATACAATAACCGAATAATCTGCTCACTTAATCACTACCCTTCCTATGACTTCTACCTAAGACTCACCTAGGTATGAGGCCCTCCTCAAATCCCTCTACAACCTCAACCCGTGATTGGTATCTTTCCACACAAGTAACAAACCGAAAGTCACACTTTCAAAACACATAATTCTCAATACCTCAAAGCTTATGAGAATTGACACAAGAAACTCAATGCTTAAAAGCTTATGAGTAACTGACAGAACTTACAACACAAAGAAACCAGTCCTTATACTGTTATTAGAATGATACCAGTTAGGCTCACAAAATACACTCGAAAACCCTAACAAAACACAAGTAAGTTCCACACCTAAAACTAGGTTTACATCAGTCAATATATAGCATTTAATCTGGACTGAATTGGGCTTCAAAAATGCAGCAAATAGACTGCTCACAAATCTGCAAAATTAACTCCAACAAAATAGATCTTCAATCCAAAGTTTCCTATTATGACTCCATAATTAGAAACAGCAGCAAATCCGAAAAACCAACATAAAATCACAATCCAAAAGTACTTTGGATGTCACATAGGATAACTAAATATTCACAGAATATTTAGTAACAATTCACAGCAACAGAATCTGCATTAAAAACTGAATCCAAACGCGATGTCCTATGAGCAGGTATGTGACATCTTCATTCGACATGTTGAATGCAGCAACTTAGAACTTCATGTTTCAACTTCTTGCTGCTAGAATAGTTTTAGCAAAATAAATGCCAACCTCAAAAGCACAGAGATAACAATCTCCCCCTTTGGCTTATTTTGGCTAAAACTACATACACAAAAAAACTTGTAAAGAAGCACAAAAAAAATCCATATCAGACGGCAGCGAAAAAAAACAGCAGCACACAGCAAAAAAAAAACATCTAGCATAGCAGCATAGCAGCACTCCCCTTCAACTAAACTCCCCCTCAACTGCAGCAACATTTCACATTCTCCCCCTCAACTACTGCAGCAGCACAACCATACAAGCACTCCCCACACAAACATACTACTCCCCCTTTTTAGCCATAAATATGACAAAGGCAAGTAGAACAAGTCAAAGTAAAAATAAACCAGAGTAAACTGCATCAGAGAGTAGATGCACACCACATCACATGCCCAAATGTCATGCACAAACTTCAGCATTTTCCCTTCATTCACGCACTGCACTACCAGAACCTCCTTTACTCTTTCCAATCTGGTAGCCAGAAGGAACATTAATTGCTATAGTTCTTCATGAATGCAAACCCCAAGTTTGCTCCTCAGGTTTTCAAACTGAACTGCATCCAGAGCCTTGGTAAATATGTCAGCAAGCTGATTTTCTATGCTCACATGCTCAAGAGTTATGACTTTGTCCTCCACAAGTTCTCTGATGAAGTGATGCCTGATATCAATGTGCTTAGTCCTACTATGTTGAATGGGATTTTTGGAAATATTAATGGCGCTCAGGTTGTCACAAAATAGTGTCATGACATCTTGTGTGACATTATACTCAGATAACATCTGCTTCATCCATTCCAGTTGAGCACAACTACTACCAGCTGCTATGTACTCAGCTTCAGCAGTAGAAAGGGATACAAAATTTTACTTCTTGCTAAACCATGAAATAAGATTATTTCCCAAAAAGAAACATCCTCTAGAGGTACTCTTCCTATCGTCAGCACTTCTAGCCCAATTAGCATCACAGTAACCTAATAAAATAGGACTTGAATCATGGGAGTACAACAACCCATAATCACATGTACCACTCACATACTTAAGAATTCTCTTTACTTGATAGATGTGACTAACCTTGGATTCTGCTTGATATCTTGCACACACACCAACAACAAATGTTATGTCTGGCCTACTTGCTGTAAGATACAGCAGACTACCAATCATACTTCTATACAAACTTTGCTCAACATTCACTCCCTTTTCATCTTTGGATAACTTCAAGTGAGTAGGAGCAGGAGTCCTCTTATGCTTGGCATTATCCAGTCCAAACTTCTTCACAATGTTCCTCGCATATTTACTCTGACAAATAAAAATGGAATCTTCCATCTGCTTGACTTGTAATCCAAGGAAGTAGGTCAATTCACCTACCAAGCTCATCTCAAATTCAGACTGCATTTGGTTGACAAAATGTTGGACCATTTCATCCGACATCCCACCAAACACAATATCATCTACATAAATCTGAGCAATCATTAGTTTCCCATCCTTCTCCTTGACAAAAAGTGTTTTATCAATACCACCCTTCCTGTACCCATGGTTGACTAAGAACTCAGTCAGTCTTTCATACCAAGCTCGTGGAGCTTGTTTCAGCCCATACAACGCCTTCTTCAACTTGTAAACATGATCAGGAAAATTTGGATCCACAAACCCTTTAGGCTGCTCAACATAGACTTCCTCATTAAGATAGCCATTCAGAAAGGCACTCTTGACATCCATTTGAAACAATCTAAATTTTAACAAACATGCCACTCCTAGCAGCAATCTGATAGATTCCAAGTGAGCCACATGAGCAAATGTTTCATCGAAGTCTACTCCTTTAATCTGTGTGTATCCTTGAGCAACTAATCTGGCTTTGTTCCTGGTAACAACTCCTTGTTCATCAGACTTATTCTTATAAACCCATTTTGTTCCAATCACATTTGTTTCTGCTGGTCGTGGTACCAGTTCCCAGACTTCATTCCTCTTGAATTGACAAAGTTCATCTTGCATAGCACTTATCCAGAACCCATCTGTCAATGCTTCTTTGACATTCTTTGGTTCAATCTTTGAAACAAAGCATGCATTTGACACAATCTCCCTCGTTCTGGTTCTTACACCTTCATTCAGATCTCCAATAATCAATTCCTTAGGGTGATCCTTCTGAATCCTTATCGAGGGTCCCCTGTTAGCATCCTCTACCTGTTCATTCTCAGGTCTAGTGCTGGCTTCTTGAGCACTATCTTCTACAGACTCAATGTCTTGGGAGGTTTCATTGTTCATGGGCAGACATGCTCCAACATCATCTGGGATATCTTCATCTTTGCCAGAGTCATCAACCACGACATTTATGGATTCCATCATCACCTTAGTTCTGGAATTAAATACCCTATATGCTTTACTGTTCGTAGAGTATCCTAAAAATATTCCTTCCTCACTCTTAGGATCCATCTTTCGCCTCTACTCTTGATCCGCCAAGATATAGCACTTACTCCCAAACACATGGAAATACTTCACATTTGGCTTTCTACCTTTCCATAGACCATAGAGAGTGACAGAAGTACCTGATCTAATAGTCACCCTATTGTGTATATAGCAAGCAGTATTCATGGCTTTAGCCCAAAAATGATATGGAAGCTTTTTGGCATGAATCATGACTCTTGCACATTCTTGTATAATCCTGTTCTTTCGTTCCACCACACCATTCTGCTGAGGAGTGATCGGTGATGAGAATTCATGAGTGATTCCCTCAGATAAGCAGAACTCTTCAAACCTGCTATTTTCGAACTCTTTCCCATGATCACTTCTGATTCGAATAACACCACAATCCTTTTCCCGTTGAATCCTTTGGCACAACTCTTTAAAAACTGCAAATACTTCAGACTTTTCTTTGATAAAACTTATCCAAGTGAATCTGGAGTAGTCATCTACGACAACATAGGCATACTTCTTCCCACCAAGACTTTCAACCTGCATAGGTCCCATTAAGTCCATGTGAAGAAGTTCCAGAACTCTAGAAGTTGTGGTAAGATGTTGAAGCCTCTTGTGTGACACCCTTGTTTGCTTCCCAACTTGACATTCACCACATATTTTATCCTCATCAATCTTCAGCTTGGGAATACCTCTAACAGCTTCACTTGACATAACTTTCTTCATCCCTTTCAGGTGTAAGTGACCCAATTTCTGATGCCACAGTTTGGTTTCATCTTCCTTTGACATCAAACAAGTAGACAGACTTTCAGGTTCTTAAGGATTCCACAGATAGCAGTTATCCTTAGACCTGGTTCCCTTCATAACAACTTCATCTTTCTCATTGGTTACTAGACATTCAGATTTGGTGCAATTTACTTTGAGACCCACATCACACAGTTGGCTTATACTGATTAAATTTGCGGTCAGCCCTTTGACAAATAGAACACGATCCAGATTTGGTTGTCCTGTGTAGTCCAGCTTTCCAACACCTTTTATTTCACCCTTTGATCCATCCCCAAAGGTGACATAATTGGTGGAGTGAGGCTTGATATCTGACAAGAATTTCTTCACACCAGTCATGTGTCTTGAGCAACCACTGTCAAAGTACCAATCTTCTCTTGCAGATGGTCTAAGAGAGGTATGTGCTATGAGACCAGCCATCATTTGTCTAGGAATCCATCTTTTCTTCACTTTACCCCAACTCTGTCCTTTACTTTGTTGCTGAGCAGTTTTGGGATAGCCGTGCAACTTGTAGCAAAAGGACTTTAAGTGACCAATCTTTCCACAGTAATGGCATCTCCATGGTTTATACTTTGATCTACAAACTCTTTTCTGATGCTTCATCTGATGTTGAAACATGTGATTTAACATCCCCTCTTCTTGCTTTATTTTCTGAGGAACAAACTTCAATACAGGCTTCTTGTAAGTCTCTGCTTGATTGTTAAAACCAAGGCCTTGCACATTTCCAGCTTCTTTTCCAGTCTGAAGAATCTCATCCAGCTGCGTGGTACCATTGTTCAGCATTCTTATATATTTGGTCATATTGTCAAGTTTTGACTTTTGCCATTCAACCTCCTCTTTCAGATCAACAATGGTTGATAGATGTTCTTCCTTCTCAGCTTCTAGTTGAGCTATCAGAATCTTCTGTTCCAATATTATCTGACACCTTTCTTCATTCTTGGTACACAACTCTGAAAACCCTGTGAAGACTTCTTCCTTAGTGAGTTCTCCAACATAGGATTCTTTGTCAGAGTCAGACTCACAAGTAGTTTCTCCATCAGCCTTACAGATCCTAGTCAAAGCTGTCACCAATTTTGCTGATTCTTCTTCAAGATCACTCTCAGACTCTCCTTCTGACCAAGACACTGATAAGCCCTTCTTCTGCCTTTTGAGATACGTGGGACACTCAGTCTTTATGTGTCTATATCCCTCACATTCAAAACACTGAACTCTCTTCCCTTGATTGGAGTCTTCTTCAGTTCTGGATCTTCTGCCTCCATCCTGATTCTTACTGATGTCGAGTGACTTGTTCTGAACATTTGCTCTCGACTTCCAGTCAATCCTTTTCAACACTTTCTTAAATTGTTTTCCAAGTAATACCAGATCTTTAGACACCCCTTCATCTTTGACCAGGTCACCTTCATCTTCTGAGTCACTAGCATTTGACATAAAAGCTATGCTCTTCTTCTTCTCAGACTTTTCACTGATCCCTAATTCAAATGTTTGAAGAGATCCCACCAGTTCATCCACCTTCATCTTGTCTATATCCTGAGCTTCCTCTATAGCAGTCACTTTCATGTCAAATCTCATAGGTAGAGATCTGAGGATTTTTCTAACCAGTTTGCTGTCAGACATCTTTTCGCCTAGGGCACTAGAGGCATTAGCTATCTCATTAATGTTCATGTGAAAATCATGAATGCTCTCATCCTCTTTTATCTTCAAACTCTCAAACTTGCTAGTGAGAAGCTGAAGTTTTGACATCTTCACCTTTGAAGTCCCTTCATGAGCCACCTTCAAGACCTCCCACGCCTCTTTTGCAATGGTGCAATGTTCAATCAATCTGAAGATATTCTTGTTTACTCCATTGAACAATGCATTCATGGCTTTGGAATTTCCCACAGACCCTTTGTAATCTGCATCATCCCAGTCTTCCTCTTCCTTCACCACATCAGTAGGGGTACCTTTTTCATCTTTAACTTTTGGGGGCTCCCATCCTTTTATAACGGCTTTCCATGCTTGATCATCCATGGATTTGATGAATGCTATCATCCTTGGTTTCCAATAGTCATAGTTGGAACCATCAAGCAGAGGTGGTTTGTTCAGAAATCCTCCATCCTTGTCCATTGTACCAGAAAGTACCTTCCCTGAATCTCACCCAGAACCAGTTAAGGGTGCAAGCTCTTGATGCTAATTGAAATTCTGGCACAGATATCAGATGTCTTATACATATGTTGAGACACTGATATCCAACACAATGAACAAGATAACAAATAAAAATAACAGTGCAGAAAGTAAATAACACAATGATATGTTTACCCAATTCGGTCTAACACACCTACTCTGGGGGCTACCAAGCCAGGGACGAAACCAATATACGATAGTATCAATTCACAGATCATACAATAACTGAATAATCTGCTCACTTAATCACTACCCTTCCTATGACTTCTACCTAAGACTCACCTAGGTATGAGGCCCTCCTCAAATCCCTCTACAACCACAACCCGTGATTGGTATCTTTCCACACAAGTAACAAACCGAAAGTCACACTTTCAAAACACATAATTCTCAATACCTCAAAGCTTATGAGAATTGACACAAGAAACTCAATGCTTAAAAGCTTATGAGTAACTGACAGAACTTACAACACAAAGAAACCAGTCCTTATACTGTTATTAGAATGATACCAGTTAGGCTCACAAAATACACTCGAAAACCCTAACAAAACACAAGTAAGTTCCACACCTAAAACTAGGTTTACATCAGTCAATATATAGCATTTAATCTGGACTGAATTGGGCTTCAAAAATGCAGCAAATAGACTGCTCACAAATCTGCAAAATTAACTCCAACAAAATAGATCTTCAATCCAAAGTTTCCTATTATGTCTCCATAATTAGAAACAGCAGCAAATCCGAAAAACCAACATAAAATCACAATCCAAAAGTACTTTGGATGCCACATAGGATAACTAAATATTCACAGAATATTTAGTAACAATTCACAGCAACAGAATCTGCATTAAAAACTGAATCCAAACGCGATGTCCTATGAGCAGGTATGTGACATCTTCATTCGACATGTTGAATGCAACAACTTAGAACTTCATATTTCAACTTCTTGCTGCTAGAATAGTTTTAGCAAAATAAATGCCAACCTCAAAAGCACAGAGATAACAATCTCCCCCTTTGGCTTATTTTGGCTAAAACTACATACACAAAAAAACTTGTAAAGAAGCACAAAAAAAATCCATATCAGACGGCAGCGAAAAAAAAATAGCAGCACACAGCAAAAAAAAACATCTAGCATAGCAGCACTCCCCTTTAACTAAACTCCCCCTCAACTGCAGCAACATTTCACATTCTCCCCCTCAACTACTGCAGCAGCACAACCATACAAGCACTCCCCACACAAACATACTACTCCCCCTTTTTAGCCATAAATATGACAAAGGCAAGTAGAACAAGTCAAAGTAAAAATAAACCAGAGTAAACTGCATCAGAGAGTAGATGTACACCACATCACATGCCCAAATGTCATGCACAAACTTCAGCATTTTCCCTTCATTCACGCACTACACTACCAGAACCTCCTTTACTCTTTCCAATCTGGTAGCCAGAAGGAACATTAATTGCTATAGTTCTTCATGAATGCAAACCCCAAGTTTGCTCCTCAGGTTTTCAAGCTGAACTGCATCCAGAGCCTTGGTAAATATGTCAGCAAGCTGATTTTCTATGCTCACATGCTCAAGAGTTATGACTTTGTCCTCCACAAGTTCTCTGATGAAGTGATGCCTGATATCAATGTGCTTAGTCCTACTATGTTGAATGGGATTTTTGGAAATATTAATGGCGCTCAGGTTGTCACAAAATAGTGTCATGACATCTTGTGTGACATTATACTCAGATAACATCTGCTTCATCCATTCCAGTTGAGCACAACTACTACCAGCTGCTATGTACTCAGCTTCAGCAGTAGAAAGGGATACAAAATTTTGCTTCTTGCTAAACCATGAAATAAGATTATTTCCCAAAAAGAAACATCCTCTAGAGGTACTCTTCCTATCGTCAGCACTTCTAGCCCAATTAGCATCACAGTAACCTAATAAAATAGGACTTGAATCATGGGAGTACAACAACCCATAATCACATGTACCACTCACATACTTAAGAATTCTCTTTACTTGATTGATGTGACTGACCTTGGATTCTGCTTGATATCTTGCACACACACCAACAGCAAATGTTATGTCTGGCCTACTTGCTGTAAGATACAGCAGACTACCAATCGTACTTCTATACAAACTTTGCTCAACATTCACTCCCTTTTCATCTTTGGATAACTTCAAGTGAGTAGGAGCAGGAGTCCTCTTATGCTTGGCATTATCCAGTCCAAACTTCTTCACAATGTTCCTCGCATATTTACTCTGACAAATAAAAATGGAATCTTCCATCTGCTTGACTTGTAATCCAAGGAAGTAGGTCAATTCACCTACCAAGCTCTTCTCAAATTCAGACTGCATTTGGTTGACAAAATGTTGGACCATTTCATCCGACATCCCACCAAACACAATATCATCTACATAAATCTGAGCAATCATTAGTTTCCCATCCTTCTCCTTGACAAAAAGTGTTTTATCAATACCACCCTTCCTGTACCCATGGTTGACTAAGAACTCAGTCAGTCTTTCATACCAAGCTCGTGGAGCTTGTTTCAGCCCATACAACGCCTTCTTCAGCTTGTAAACATGATCAGGAAAATTTGAATCCACAAACCCTTTAGGCTGCTCAACATAGACTTCCTCATTAAGATAGCCATTCATAAAGGCACTCTTGACATCCATTTGAAACAATCTAAATTTTAACAAACATGCCACTCCTAGCAGCAATTTGATAGATTCCAAGCGAGCCACATGAGCAAATGTTTCATCGAAGTCTACTCCTTTAATCTGTGTGTATCCTTGAGCAACTAATCTGGCTTTGTTCCTGGTAACAACTCCTTGTTCATCAGACTTATTCTTATAAACCCATTTTGTTCTAATCACATTTGTTTCTGCTGGTCGTGGTACCAGTTCCCAGACTTCATTCCTCTTGAATTGACAAAGTTCATCTTGCATAGAACTTATCCAGAACCCATCTGTCAATGCTTCTTTGACATTCTTTGGTTCAATCTTTGAAACAAAGCATGCATTTGACACAATCTCCCTCGTTCTGGTTCTTACACCTTCATTCAGATCTCCAATAATCAATTCCTTAGGGTGATCCTTCTGAATCCTTATCGAGGGTCCCCTGTTAGCATCCTCTACCTCTTCATTCTCAGGTCTAGTGTTGGCTTCTTAGAACTTCATGTTTCAACTTCTTGCTGCTAGAATAGTTTTAGCAAAATAAATGCCAACCTCAAAAGCACAGAAATAACACGCATATTCCTTTTAGAATCAAAATCTCTGATTCCTCAATCTCAGATGCCACCTGGGATTAATTCATATTCCAATCACACCTGGAACATAAATACAATTATTCCAAAATAGTAATAGACAAAGATGTCGAATCCACCTGATAGGACATCTTGTCTAAGATCTTAACCTGCAGTTAGTTTATCATGTCAGGACATCTTGTCCAACATCTTTTTGCTAAGTTAGTTTTACCAAAATTGATGCCAACCTCAAGGGCTTGGACTCATTACAAGGTTTACACCGTAGTCACTAAGTTGTTGTTTTAACTAAATAATTTGAGCGCAACAACTTCCTGCAACAATGTATTCTGCTTCAGCCGTACTGAGAGCCACACATGCTTGCTTTTTGCAGGACCACGATACCAGAGTGCTTCCAAGAATATGACATGTTCCGCTTGTGCTTTTTCTATCTGTTTTACACCCTGCATAATCTGAGTCAGAAAATCCAATCAAGTTACATACACTACCTTTAGGATACCATAAGCCGACATTCGTTGTTCCCTTAAGATACTTCATGATTTTTTTCATCGAGGCAAGATGTGATTCCTTTGGATTGACTTGATAACGAGAACATAGACACACACTAAACATAATGTCAGGACGACTTGCCGTCAAATATAGTAATGATCCTATCATACCTCGATATTTTGTAACATCAATAGAAACACTTGCTTCATCTTGATCAATGTAAGTTCCGGATCCCATAGGAGTAGCCATAGCCTTGCAATTGTCCATGTCTAATCTTTTGATAAACTCTTTGCGATATTTAGATTGATTGATGAATATCCCATTCTTTGTTTGTTTGATTTGCAACCCAAGGAAGTAGTTCAACTTAACCATCATGGACATCGCAAATTCTCTTTGCATGATTGATGATAATTCTTCACATAGGGATTCATTTGTAGATCCAAATATAATATCATCTACATAGACTTGCACTAAGATAGTATTATGGGTAATTCTTTTAATAAAAATAGTAGTATCAACTTTACCTTTTTCGAAACCATTTTCACATAGAAAATTACTTAACCTATCACACCACGCCCTTGGTGCTTGCTTCAATCCGTACAAGGCCTTCTTGAGTTTGTACATATGATTAGGATGTTTGAAATCTTCAAATCTGGAGGTTGACTTACATAAACTTCTTCAAGTATGTAACCGTTTAGGAATGCGCTTTTAACGTCCATTTGGTACAACTGAAAATTCAAAGTGCAAGCATATGCTAACAATAATTTAATTACTTCTAGTCTAGCAACAAAGGTAAATGTTTTCTCAAAATCTATACCTTCCTCTTGATTATAACCTTGGGCTACTAATCTTGACTTATTCCTAATAATAATACCATTTTCATCTAGCTTGTTTTTAAAGATCCATTTAGTTCCTATAATATGTTTATCTTTTGGTCTAGGAACTAAATCCCAAACCTGATTTCTTTCAAATTGATTAAGCTCTTCTTGCATGGCTAGAATCCATTGATAATCATCTAAGGAATCTTTGACTTTATAAGGTTCAATTTGTGAGACAAACTCCATGTTAAGACATGCATCTTTAAGATTCAACCTTGTTGTAATGCCTTGACTTATATTACCAATGACTGTATTAATTGGATGATCTATATGAGTTCTCCATTCCTTAGGTAGATTATCATTTGACTCTTATTGAAAATGGTTTTTATTGATGTTTTGTTTGATCATCATTGTTGACTTTGGAAGAATCTTCTTTAGGAACTTCTATAATATCATCATCATCGTCACACAAAATAGTATCCTCCTTGGAGGGGTTAGATTCATCAAATGAAACATGCATAGATTCTTCAATTGTTAAAGTTCTTTTGTTATATATTCTATATGCTTTACTAGAAAGAGAATATCCAAGAAAAATACCTTCACCGGATTTTTCGTCAAACTTACCGAGATTGTTTTTGTCATTGTTTAAGACAAAACACTTGGATCCAAATATGTGAAAGTAGGCAATGTTTGGTTTTCTTCCTTGAAGAGTTCATAGGGGGTCTTTTCAAAAACAGTTCTAATAATAACTCTATTACTTACATAGCATGCCGTTGTAGCGAGTGATTTTGGAAGTGGTTGCGAAGCACGATCGCTCTGGTACTACAGTTCGATTCATTTTTTATCCTATTGAAGCTGATGAAGGAAGGGAAATAGATGTCTCCAATTAACCCTGCTTGCATACTGAGGTTAAACAGTCAAAATTGTTGGTTTACAGATGCTATATCCAGAGGGGGGGTTTCTCTTAGGTTATTTTTTTAGAGTGGTACCTGGGTATGATGTTAGGAATGATGCTTTATGAAATTATGGAATTTTGGGTTTTTGTTTAGTGTGCTCGCTAAGATTTTTCTTGCAATCTTATGCCTACGTATTCCCGTTTTCCGAAACAGGGAAATCAGAGCGATCGTATTTCCTCCTATTCTATGGGAGGAAATGGTTTTTTGGTGTCTTGTTCAAAGCTCAAGACGTGAAGCTAAAGGTAGTTTGTATCTTGTTCAAAGCCCAAGATATGAAGCTGAAGGTCTCGACTTTAGAGAGAATTTTTCGTCTCTAAAGAGGGGTTTGTATGTCACAACAGTTAGGTGACTGATTATAAAGGAGGATTACTTTAACCGGGATATGTGAATCCGGTAATGCCATAATTTCCTTTATAGGGGCTTTCCAACCTAGAGGAGAAGACTTTAACTCAGTGTAGAGCAATGACATCTTTCCTTAGGAATTTCTCATGCTAAAAGAGGGACAGTGGCATGGATGTAGATGATCCAGAGGCTTGCCGCTTACAGCAATTAGATGAAGGGAAAGGAGTTGTTGATGTTTGTATACTGTGAATGAGGCTCATCTTTTGATGCTAAAAGGTTGAGTGGATCAACCGGGGTTTTCTTATACCAAGCCTAAGAGGAGGCTATGGGTCTACTCAACAAGAGAGTGCTTTGGTATCTCGTACAAAGCCCGAGATGGAGGCTAAAAGGGGTGACTCAACAAGAGAGTCTTTTTGTATCTCGTATAAAGCCCGAGATGGAGGCTAAATATGTTTGACTCAATAAGAGAGTCTTTTGTCTCTCGCACGAAGCCCGAGATGGAGGCTAAAATTTGTTTGGCTCAATAGGAACCTTTTTGTATCTCGTACAATGCCCGAGATGGAGACTAAAATTGTTAGCTCCGCTGGGGATAATCATTGTACAAAGCCCGAGAGGAGGCTATCGTCACGGTTTTAGTTGAGTGACAGGTCCAATATGCTAATTTAAAGAGAAAATCAGTTCTTATATGAGTAATGTTGCACTCAGGGATTTTGATTCGAGGATCAGGGATATATCCTTTTCTTTGAGGAAATGGGAAATCCAAAGGGTATTGAGACTGTCCAAGTCCTACGGGTTTTATCTTCCCATTTTTTTGAAAGGCGCTTGAGAATGCCTTTGAGGCTCATGGAAGTTAGACTGTCCAGGTCTAGATTTTCATCTTTTGTACTATGTTTTGAGAAACAGTAGTAGGGTCTAGACTCTTTGGAAGACTATTCTATTAAGATGACTAATTTCTGTTCCTATACCTCTAGGAGGTCATCGGGACAATTTGTACGAAGCCCAAGAGAAGGCTGGAAACTTTTAAGAAGCCGAGGGACAATTTGTACGAAGCCCAAGAGGAGGCTATGAATACTTCTAAGAAGCCGACGGGTCCTTGTACAACGCCCAAGAGGAGGCGGGGATGCTTTTAAGAAGCCAGTGGGTCCTTGTACAATGCCCAAGATGAGGCCGATGCTTTTAAGAAGCTTGTGGGTCCCCAAACCCCGAGAAATTCAAGACATGCTATTCACAAAGAATAGATCGAGCCAGGAAAGTTCGAGAATTTGGAAGAAACTCAAGAGATGCTATTAACGGAGAATAGATCAACTCTGGGGAGTAGAGTCTCTTGACAATTCCTAAGGAGGACAGCCGAAGAGAAGACTGTATCTGGTGCTCCTATTAGGGATCTAGATTGTCTATTTCTAAGAGCGATCGATACGGCTTTACTTAGTTCTAGACATAGTTTTTGGGGAAACTCTATATATCTATACTATTATTACATAGTCGATATGAGTTTACGAAAGAAGACTTTCAGCGAAACATCCCCACAATACAGTTATATGTATATGAAAGTGGTAAATGAAAGCGGGTAAACACTTACTCGGTTGTAGAGCTTCCATGCTGTTTGGTTAGTTGTTCAACAAAGAAAAGTTGAAAACAACAGTATATTCAAAATCAAAGGAGAAAGTGCTTTGAAAAAGAAAGGTTGGGGCTTACAGCTCAAGGAGAGGCCCAAGTTTTACCAGTGGTCGCACTGTTGAATTTGTACCGGGGGACTTATACAAGTGCCTGAGGCCCAAGAAAGGTTTTCTGTACAAAGGGATGGGTCTTACACTCTCTCAAGAGGCCCAAAGAGTTTAAAGAAAAGAAATGGGTCTTACTACTCGAGGGTAGGCCCAGATGATTTATTTTAAACGGACGACAATCGCGCCAAACTTTTGAAATACAACGGGGCTTATACAATAAGTGAGGCCCAAAAAAATAGGTTGTACTTACAAAGGATTATGTCTTATACCTCGAGGAGAGGCCCACGGGTTTGATTTTTAAACTGGCGATCGTGCCGAGGTTTCCTTTTAACGCAGAGGGACTTATACAACATCTGAGGCCCACAAAGGTTTTGGTTAAAAGGGGATTCGGTCTTACACTCTATTAGAGGCCCAAAGAGTTTTTAAAATGTTTGATGAGGGTTGAATTAATAAAAAACCCTAGCTTGTTTCCAAAATGCATTTTAATTGAATAAAAATTCAATTAAAATGATCAAAAATTGTTTAACATGTGGAAAACAAATTGTGATCTTGGATTAATGTTTCAAAAATCAAGTTTTGACCTACAAAATAATTAGAAGCCATTAATCTTTGCCAAATCAAGAAGGAAAAAATATTTTAAATGTCAAAAACAATTAAAATATTAATTCTTTGTAAAAATATCAATTATATGAAATAAATAATATTTTTGGGATTTTTTCGTAAAATAAAATATTTTAACATTTTTGTGAATTATTAAAAAAAGAATCAACTCAAAATCATTAAAACTCAGAGAGAAATTAATTTTTGAATCAATTAAATAAAAATCACAAAATTCAAATGTTTGAAAATGGCGCCAAGAACAAGGGCAAGAACACGCACCACCCTCTGTTTCTACAGATTTGCGTTTTCTTTCCAATCTCACTGAATACTTGATTATATCATGCAATCTACATATCAATCTACTCGTTGTAAATGGATCAATGTAGTGTATTAGAGACCCTCAAATCATGCCTTGAGGTCTTGGCTCATGTTTTGTCCCAAAAGTCAACTTAGGGGTGAATTAGGTCAAGAAACCCTAATTCCTGATATTTGATGAGTGCATCCCCTGAGGTCAAATTGACTTGATGATTGGGTCCATGAGGTTCCATGGAGCATATTAGGTTATGCTTTGAAGCATTGGCTCTTGCCCAAAGGAAATTTTCCAACTGGAGGCCCTGGTCGACCAAAACCCTAATTTGGTGACACTGGCGATCTTAAGGCTTGATCCACCTAGAAGGGAGCATCCTTGTGCTTAATCCTTGAAGTGGGAGTCCTCTTGATCCATTGTGGATGTTTGAGAGGTTAGACAAGTTGAAAATCGTGTCATTCCTTGATTGATCCTTTGTCTAAGAGCTCTGAGAGGGTCTGAAACCCTAATTTTGATTGTAGTGAATGCTCACCCATCTTTTGGGGAGACTGATGATTCACCCATATTGTGATGCTGATTTGCACAAATGATGTGAATCTAGGTGGTCAAAATTTGGGGTATGACATATGCCCCTATTTAATCTTTTTGGACCTGAAGGTGTGAATGGCGAAGGTATTCGGACATTCGGGGTGCAAGAGGATTAAATATCGGAATATCCAAAATTTTGATGGTTTATGAATGGCAGCTTAGGCATTCATCTTCTTTTGCTAAGCAATGGTGCTTAGAAAAGGTAAACTTTCCCTCGATCCTGGTTTCCTACCAAGGAACTGGTCTTAGTTTCTGAAATAAACCTCCCCTCGATCCTGGTTTCCTACCAAGGAACTGGTCTTAGTTTCTGATATAAACTTCCCCTCGATCCTGGTTTCCTACCAAGGAACTGGTCTCAGTTTCTGATATAAACTTCCCCTCGATCCTGGTTTCCTACCAAGGAAATGGTCTTAGTTTCTGATATAAACTTCCCCTCGATCCAGGATTTATACCAAGGAACTGGTCTCGGTTTCTTTTGTATAATTCCCCTCGATCCTGGTTTCCTACCAAGGAACTGGTCTCAGTTTCTTTTGTCAATAAACTTCTTGACAAGGGACGCTATTCGTAGCGGTTTTCCTCAAACTTCTCACCGAATTTTCCTGGGGAGATGCCATTTGACGGAAAAAGTTTTGATGTCAGACTCGCTGGGGATCCCAATCGTCTGAGTTGTAGAGGTGGACAAACTTCTCTTTTGGAGACGCCATTTGTTTCTACTAGGGACAACGAGTTTCTTGAGAGACTGCTTCCGCTTGGGGTCTTACATCATACTTTTCTCGGGATCTTTTCGGAGAAATGCTATATGATGTGATCCAATTTTGAGGTGCCGATGACCTTTTCATCAGTGGTTTTTCGGAGAAAAACGACCGTACTGCCGAATCTCTGCCTAAGAGGCTTCCTCTGGGGATTTTCCTTAATCCGGGAAAGCAAAGACATCATCTTCAATGGCGAAGAGTGACGTTCGTCGAAAGTTCTCTGGTCTTTCAGAGGTTCAAGTTATCAAAGTGGTCAAGGGCCCAACTTCAATCCAGAAATAAACTGGAGGAGAGAGATTGTTCAGACGTAACACTTCCTGACGAGGAAAGGGCTGACAACTCGATTGAGAGGACTGTTATCACTAGGGGATAAGACCGACTAGAGTGACAGTGATGCAATATGAATGTAAATCAATAATGCATGATGTATGTATGTTTATGCTGAAAAAACTGACACGACATACAAACTAATGGGTGAACATGACTGGAAACTCGGCCATCGCGGGGCGAAGAAGTACCACTGGGTTCAAAAGTAGCAATTCTACATTGCTTAGGAGAAATAGTCCCCGTGGGGAGCTATGTTGGTCGGACTTAGGAGATGAGAACTCGGCCGAGGGTATCAGATGGGAAAGCCGCATCTGATACAGCTGATCCTTCATTCAGGCGCACTGGCTTAGAAGGAGTACTTTGATTCTGCACTTTGAAGTTCGCTTACTTTTGGAGAAGCGATCGATGTTCTTTTCGATGTTCAACAATCGAAAGAATTGCCATCTTTATTAAAAGCAGAAAATTTTTACAAGTAAATTCATTTTTGTTTTATTTCAAGAATCATTGATCATGTTAAAATGTCGTTCTGTAAAGCTAAAACAAATGAGAATTACAAACAAAAACACAAGGGCTCAAATTTTTATTGATAGGATGGAGATCAGCCAAACGCGTGATTCCAAAGAGTATTTACAAAATTAGAAAATGGTAATTTACAGGGAAAAGGGCTACGTTGAAACATAACGACTGCTATCCTTCTACCAACTTTGAATTCGGGACATCCTGAGCTTCTGTCGAAGATGACCTTGACTGGAGTTTTCCTCCGATGGATGGTGTAACTGCTGCTGAGAGATTTGCCCCTGTTGAACATAGTTACTTGCCATTATCCCTAATTTTTTCCTGGATTGTACTTTGAGATTTCCAATCCACCGGGATGATTTTTTTTTATTTTGTCTCTAATTTTTTCCTGGATCGCCCTTTCGGGTTTTCAATCCACCGAGACGTTTTTTTTTTCAGTTTAGGCGAAGTATTTCTTAACTACATCAACATTTGTGGGGTAGGCAAATTCTTCTCCATCCATGGTAGCGAGTCTCAAGGCGCCGCCTGAGAAAGCTTTCCTGACCACATAAGGGCCATCGTAATTCGGAGCCCTTTTTCCCCGAGAATCAGTGAGAAATGATTGTATCGTCTTGAGCACGAGGTCTCCTTTCCGGAAGACGCGAGGTCGGAAATTTTTGTCAAACGCCCTCTTCATTCTTTGTTGATACAACTGACTGTGGCATAGCGCCGTGATTCGCTTTTCTTCGATCAGGTTCAGTTCGTCGTGTCGACTTTGACACCATTCAGCTTCTGTAAGCTTAGCTTCCATCAATACCCGGATCGATGGGATATCTAGTTCTATGGGGAGCACTGCTTCCATGCCATATACTAGAGAGAAAGGGGTTGCCCCTGTTGAAGTGCGGACAGATGTACGATAACCGTGAAGAGAAAAGGGTAGCATCTCGTTCCAGTCTTTGTAAGTTACAACCATCTTCTGAACAATCCTCTTGATGTTCTTGTTAGCCGCTTCTACCGCTCCGTTCATCTTGGGTCGATAGGGAGATGAGTTATGGTGTTCAATCTTGAACTCTGCGCACAACTCCTTCATTATCTTATTGTTCAAGTTAGATCCATTATCTGTAATGATCTGGCTCGGAACACCATAACGACATATGATATTGTTTTTGATAAATCGGACCACCACTTGTCGGGTTACATTGGTGAATGACGCTGCTTCGACCCACTTGGTGAAGTAATCAATGGCTACCAGGATGAACTGATGTCCGTTTAAAGCCTTAGGTTCAATCACGCCAATCATGTCGATTCCCCATATGGAAAAAGGCCATGGGGGAAGAAAGAAATTTGAGATGTGATGGCGGTACATGGATTTTGTCAGAGTATATCTGACACTTGTGACACTTCCTCATGTACTTGTAGCAGTCGGCTTCCATGGTCAACCAGTAGTACCCTGCTCTGAGAATTTTTCTTGCCATTGCGTGTCCATTGGCATGAGTGCCAAAGGGCCCTTCATGAATTTCTTTCAAAAGCATGTCTGCTTCTGGTCTGTCTACACATCGAAGCAAGACCATGTCGAAGTTTCTCTTATAGAGGGTATCACCGCTCAAGAAGAAGCTGCCTGCTAGCCTTCTGAGGGTTTTTCTGTCCTTCCTTAGTGCCCCAGGTGGGTACTCTTGTTTCTGAAGGAAGCATTTGATATCATGATACCAGGGCTTGTCATCTATGACTGCTTCGATCGTGAAGATGTAGGCGGGCCGTTTAAGGCGCATTATGTCGATCTTAGGTAGGTCATTCCATTGACCTACGCTAATCATGGAAGAGAGAGTGGCTAATGCATCAGCCATGTGATTCTCCTCACGAGGGATGTGATGAAACTCAATTCTGTTTAAGAAGAGTAGCAACCTTCTTGCATAATCTTTGTAAGAAATCAATCCCGATTAGTATGTGTTCCAATCTCCTTTTATCTGATTGATAACCAGGGCTGAATCGCCATATACGTCCAAGTTTTTAATCCTCAAATCAATAGCTTCATCGAGACCCATGATACAAGCTTCGTATTCGGCCTCGTTGTTCGTACACTTGAATGTAAGTCGGGCAGTGAAAGGAATGTGGGTACCCTGAGGGGTAACAATGATTGCCCAAATTCCATTTCCATAATGATTAACTGCTCCATCGAAGATAAGTCCCCATTGGGAACCTGGTTCTGGCCCTTCACTGGGTTGCGGTTCATCGCAGTCTTTCATTTTTAGATACATGACATCTTCGTCTGGGAATTCAAACCCGATTGATTCCTGATCTTCAATCGGTTGATAAGCCAAATGATTGGCTAAAATACTCCCCTTAACGGCTTTTTGAGCGTGGTACTCTATGTCATATTCTGATAACAACATCTGCCAACGAGCAATCCTTCTTGTGAGAGCAGGATTTTCAAAGACATACTTGATTGGATCCATCTCGGAGACCAACCAAGTAGTGTGACGAATCATGTACTGGCGAAGACATTTTGCTGCCCAAGCCAAAGCGCAACAAGTTTTCTCGAGTGTAGTGTACTGAGTTTCGCAGTCGGTAAACTTCTTGCTCAGATAGTAGATGGCAGACTCTTTCCTTTTGGTTTCATCTTGTTGGCCAAGTACACATCCCAGTGACTCCTCTAGGACCGTGAGGTAAATGATTAGTGGTCTTCCTTCCACTGGAGGTGATAGAATCGACGGATTCAACAGGTATTCCTTAATACTGTCGAAAGCGGTTTGGCAGTCTTCTGTCCAAATGTAGTTCTGGTTCTTTTTGAGTAATTTGAAGATCGGCGCACATGTCGCGGTCATAAGGAATATGAATCTGGAGATGTAGTTCAAACGTCCCAGGAATCCTCTGACTTGTTTTTCAGTTTTCGGTGAAGGCATTTCTTGAATGGCCTTGACCTTGTCAGGATCAACCTCAATCCCTTTCTGGATGACGATGAACCCTAAGAGTTTCCCTGAACGGACACCGAAGGTGCATTTGTTGGGATTCAAGCGGAGTTTATATTTTCTCAAACGCTCGAATAGTTTTGACAGATAGGTCACATGCTTCTCCTCTGTCCTAGATTTTGCAATCATGTCATCAACATATACCTCGATTTCTTTGTGTATCATGTCATGAAAAAGAGTAGTCATGGCCCTTTGATAGGTTGCCCCGGCGTTCTTCAAACCGAATGGCATTACCTTTTAACAAAAGGTACCCCATGGGGTAATGAATGAAGTTTTCTCCATATCTTTCGGCGCTATTTTGATCTGGTTATAGCCCGAGAATCCATCCATGAAGGAGAAAACTTTGAACTTTGCTGTACTGTCAACCAGCATGTCAATTTGTGGTAAAGGTAAGTCGACCTTTGGACTAGCCTTGTTTAGATCCCTGTAGTCGACACACATTCTGACCTTTCCATCCTTTTTGGGAACATGTACGATATTGGCTAACCATTGAGGATATTCAGACGTAGTGAGGAAACCCGCGTCAATCTGTTTCTGTACCTCCTCTTTGATTTTGATGGCCATGTCCGGGTGAGTTCGTCTCAACCTTTGCTTTATTGGCAGACATTCCGATCTTAACGGTAGATGATGTTCCACGATGCTGGTATCCAACCCTGGCATATCCTGATAGAACCAAGCAAACACATCGGGGAATTCTTTGAGAAGCTTTGTTAAACTCTCTTTAGCAGTTGGACTGAGCAGTGCCCCAATCCTGTTTTCTTTTCTTTCTTTTTCTGAACCCACGTTGATCGTTTCCAACAGCTCTTTGTGAGGTTCAATGGACCTTTCCTCTTGTCTGAGTAGTCAGGAGATCTCCTCTGGAATTTTGTCGTCAACTTCTTCTTCAGCCCCAAATATCGGGAATTCAAAGTCGGGAGAAGGTATCGGATTGTATGTTTCAACGGGGTTTAAAATAAGCAATCTTCATGACATGATGATTTGTGTTTAGAAGAGATAGAGAGAATGCAAGTGTGTGCAGTGTATTTTATTACTGCTTGTTATTATTTGAATTGTTTTTTAGGATTACCATTTTCTGAAAAAGCGAAAAGAGAAAATAGCAATTAATGCGGAAGTTACAGAACGACGTTATTTTATTTATGAACAAGTCGATTCTTGAAACTACATCCCTATAAAACAAAACTCTGTCGCTTTGGGCAAAGCGAAGAGGGAAAATTTACAGAAAGCGAGCCCTATCAAAACATCTGTTTCACCTGGGCAGGGTGAAAGGTTAAAGACGACAATTACTTTGACTTATGAACGATCTTTGAAACATCGATAGCAACCCATTGGCGGCGAACTCCTTGGTGAATCACAAAGTATGGCACCTTCCTTGATTTATTTTCAGAAATAATGCTGATTTCTGGTAGAGCAGGATCATTGGAATCTGTCTCCCAGGCAGAGTTGTCGTAGGAGGATTCCTCTATTGCATTTTGCATAGTATTTGTGCTCTCAGGTATATCTCCCCATCCAGTTGGCTGGATATCTTCGAGCCTGATATGAGAGCTTTCGGGAGCGGTGTACTTGACCAAATAGTCGTATTTCCCACTTGGTTATCCCAAGGTGTCCCACACTTCTTTGGAACTAGAGGAGTCATCTCTATCGATGACGTTGACCTCAGGAAAAGCGTAATTGATGAATCCTAGTCCTGCAAACGTTACAAATTCATCGTCATGTTGAGTAGTTTCTGAATGACCTGAGCGTTGATCCCATGACATGTTGTGGACGCAGGTATTCTTCTCAATGATGCTCAGCTGATTTTCATTGTTCAGCTGACTTTCTTGCCCCAAATCTCCTGGGTAAGGTTGCCACATTGACAGACCATCCATCGGGCCATAGTAGGTGTAGTCCAAATTATCCTTCATCGGAGTGTCTTCCTCTAATGAATTTTGTGGAGCACGACATCCTTCCGGATCACAATCTCCATATATCATTTCGACATCCGACCGGGGTATAAATCTTGAATTCTGCGCGGGAAAGCAAAAAGGAGTCTGTGTTTTGTCCTGAGACATATAACCGTCCTTGTTGAGATAGGACTTCCATTCTTCCTCAGTGTCGGAGGAATCATCTTTATCGATGGTATGCACTTCAGAAGTCACTGGTTGAAGGAACCCCACACTGTGGAAGAAGTTCTGAATGGTATGAAGACTTTCATCATTGGCAGCTGTCTGGGTACAGGTTGCAGAAAAACTAAGACCCTTCTTTGTTTTATTGTCAGTAGGAATGACAAGCTGTCCCCATCCTGTAGTATTGGCACCTTCAACCGCTTTAATAGTGTCTTTGTATGAGGAAATGGAAGTTCCCTCATTGGATTGATCGCCACTGTGTAGCGAAAGCGTTTGGAACTGGGTTCCGATTGTCCCTTTCGGTTCCACATAAGTGGATGACGATAAATTGCTTACAAGAAAAGCCTGTTCCCCACAGACTGTGACGAGTTGACCGTTCTGGACAAACTTTAGCTTTTGGTGGAGGGTCGAAGTGACCGCTCCAGCCTGATGTATCCAAGGTCTTCCTAATAAACAACTGTACGTTGCCCGGATGTCCATGACCTGGAAATTGACCTGGAAAGTGTGAGGACCAATAGTTATGGGAAGGTCAACTTCGCCGATAACCGTTTTCCTGGATCCATCGAAAGCTTTGACGATGACCTCGCTGATTCTCATTGGAGGACCTTTGAACGATAATTGCATCAAAGTGGACTTTGGCATAACATTCAGGGCTGACCCTGTGTCTACCAGTACGCTGGCTAAAGCATCGTCCTGGCAATTAATTGTAATATTGAGCGCCATGTTATGACGGCAACCCTCTTCAGGTAATTCCTCATCACTAAATCCCAAATTATTGCAGGAAGTGATGTTAGGGACGATACTATCGAACTGTCTGATTGTTACATCCTGTTCCACAAAGGCTTGCTCCAAGACTTTCTGCAGAGCCTCCCTGTGCGCTTCTGAACTAAGTAACAGGGATAATACCGAGATCTTTGAAGGAGTCTGTAACATCTGATCAATAATGTTGTATTCACTCCTTTGGATGAGCTTCAGCATCTCATCATCATTTTTTGAAAGGTCGGGATTACTGGATTGACCGACTGGTGGATCGAGAACTTCCGTCTGAAATTCCTTTCCTTTGTTGGATTCTCCAACTCCTCTGTTGAAGATTCGACCGCTCCGTGTTACACGACTGATGTCTGCAATATTTACAACGGAGGGTAATGGAATTTCCTTTCCATTTTCAATTATCGTTGCACCGTATTTGTAAGGGATAACCTTAGTTGATTCATACGGTAAGGGTCCCGGTAGATAGATGACTATGGGAACCTTCTGATTTTTCTGACCATCGTAAGTAATTTCGATCCGTTCTTGGTTAGGAACTCTTGATTCGTTAAGTAGAGGGATGACGGTAAAAACATCCCTGGTCCTCTGATGACCAGAGATTAAGACAACGTCTTCGATTTGATCGGCAAGGTAGTTCGGCGACCAGTTGATTGGTCCGGAACCTGGATATGGGTGAATCTCTCCACGATCCACCTGACCCTGGAGAGCTGCTCGCACAAGGTAGCACCCTTGGCTACTTTCCGAATAGACTCTGCAACGTTCATAATTATGTGGTGGCACCTGGCCCCGCCCACTTTGAATACAATGTAACCTCACTAGGTTAGCTTCCACAGATCGGACATCCTGACTTTGACGCCGAGCAGGGTTTATGTTATTGATACTAATTTGCTGAGTATCTTCATCCATATAGATTGGCATCCATCAGTGATTTAACAAGTGCTGAAGTGCTTCCTGGACAAGGGCACAACCTTGATCGTTTTCGCAACCCGCTTTATAGCTTTGACAGTCATGTGAAATCAGGAACCCGAGTCGGACCTGCTCAGCATGTAACTCTACCAGAATGGTATTCATTAAGCGAATATCGAAGATCTGAATGATGTTGATCTGATAGGGATTCCTATCATGGTAGTCTTGGATCCATCCAAGATCCATCTGACGCTGGAGGGCCTCTTGTACAAAAGAGCATCCCTGTTTATTTACCGAGCAAGTCAGACAGGAACTATAATCGTGCCGTGGCAAAGTATGATACTGGCTTTTCCTTGAGTGCATCGCCACCAAGTTGACATTCATCGCATGGATATCGTGGTTTTGAACGACGTTGGAATTCGTATAGACCATGTTAACTCCACAAAATTGGTGCTCTTGGATCCATCCGAGATCCATCTGTTCCTGTAGAGCTAATTGCACCACAGGACATCCTTGATTATTTTTAGAGCAAATATCACATCGATGATAATTATGAGGTGGCACATGGCCGTATCCACTCTGTCTACAATGCATCTTGACCAGATTGGTCCTTAACAAGAGTACATCATGAATTTGATAGACGTTGTTTGTCTCTCCCTCTATCAGGTTGACTGCAACTTTCTCGTGTTGAGGCAGCGGGTTTGTGAGAACATTGGGATTCGTATCTTTGAAAGATAAGAGCCGGCTCCTAACAAGCTTTTGCACGTCAGATTTGAAATTAAGGCAATTCTCTATGTTATGCCCTGGACCTCCTTGATGATAAGGGCATGTCTGATCCACCTTAAACCAAAAAGGCGGATTTTCCGGTACTGTAAGAGGGGACTTAGTCTGGATGTGCCCCTTGGCTAGTAGTAACGGAAATAGTTCTGCGTACGATACGGGTATAGGATCAAATCCTTGTGGTCGCGTTGTACGGTTGTTTTTGTATTGAGGACGAGCCTGCTGAAGAGGCTATTGTGTCCTTTGCTGCTGATTAGGTTGGCTCTGCGCAACCTGAGGTTGATACGTAGGAATATGTGCGGGGTTAATAGCAGGAGTCATAGCTGCTATTGGTTGATAACATCGCCTTTGCTTTCCGAGAGAGATATTCCCAATATCTTGCTCTTTTTTCTTAGGGAGAGCACTACCGTATCATTTCGTACTACTTGATGATCCAGCGTCTTTTACTAAACGTCCTTCTCGGACGGCTTCCTCAAGACGAACTCCCATACCGACCATTTCGGTGAAATCACTGGGCGCACTGGCAACCATTCTGTCGTAGTAAAATGAGCTCAAGGTCTTTAAGAAGATTTTTGTCATCTCTTTTTCCTCAAGAGGTGGACAAATTTGAGCGGCGACCTCACGCCATCTCTGAGCGTACTCCTTAAAGGTTTCCTTATCCTTTTGTGACATTGATCTGAGTTGATCTCTGTCTGGTGCCATGTCCAGATTGTATTTGTATTGTTGGACGAAGGCAGTGCCAAGATCTCTGAATGTGCTGATCGTAGCACGGTTTAAACCCATGTACCGTTTTAAGGCGCCACCGGTTAAACTATCCTGAAAGTAGTGAATCAGTAAGTCCTGATTCTCTGTCTGAGCCAACATTCGCCGAGCGTACATCACCAAGTGACTCTGAGGGCAAGAATTACCCTTGTATTTTTCAAAGTCGGGCACTTGGAACTTGTGCGAAACTTTCACATTGGGGACCAGACAAAGGTCTGTGGCGTCCTTTCCAAATAAATCCTGACCGCGAATGGCTTGCAGTTCCTTTTGCATTTCCAAGAGCTGTTCCTGGAATTCATCCATTCTGTAAAACATAGTTTCCTTTCTACCAGAAGGTATCTGTGGAATCTGTCCTTCCGGGATAGTGTGCACCACAGGGGGTGGTACCGTGACTACGACAGTGAATCTCGGCGTTTCCCAAAGTTTGTAACCTTCAGGAGTCCTCAGTATGCCCCTGGCATCCTCGCGTTCCTGAAGTTTGTAACCTTCAGGCCCAGCGGCTTCTGCTATGATTCCCTGATCCTCAGCGATCGGTGAAACATATCCTTCCGAGATATAGTTAATAGGCATGCCCCATGGACGATCTTTCGGCATTTGATACCTAGGATCAAACTTCTCCACTATGGGCGCTGAGGTGATCTCGGAGATCACAGTTCTTTGTTGTTGAGCTTCTTCCATGGCTTACATGTCGTTACGAAGCTTTCTCATATCCTCTCTCAGAGCATCGATCTCTTCTTTCAACTCTCTATTCTCTTCCTCAAGATCATCCATCCTTTACTGACGATTGGCCCGAGTATTGTACGAACGAGACATTTTGACTCTAGAACCGAGACACAAACGTGAATTCATAGTTAAGAGGAATACGTTACGCAGGAATGATGAATGCAATGATTATATTAATTGTTTTTTTGGTTTAATCAAAATAAACTTCGACAATTAGATTGCAAATATCAAACAGTGGGGAAACCCCGTTTTATTGAATTCAAAAGATTGCGGAAACGGAAATACAGTAGATTACAAGGTGCGGAAATAGAAACCTAAGCTAATGGGTCCCGAGTCCTCTCTGAGGAGAAATCGGGTGCTGACTCTGGTACTTTCCTCTTCTTTGACCGGGGCTCTTGAGCCGTTGTCGGGTTGTCATTCCTTTGCCAGGTGAAAGGAGTGAGCAAATTCCTTTGGTCGTCCTGATTCTCTACAGCGTGCTACTTGTCATACCCCAAATTTTGGCCACTAATATTTCCCATCATTGTGCAAATCATCATCACAATATGGATGAACCATTAGTCTCCCCAAAGATGGGTGAGCATCCACTACAATCAGACTTAGGGTTTCAAGCCCTCTCAGAGCTCTTAGACAAAGGATCAATCAAGAAATGATATGATCTTCAACTTGTCTAGCCTCTCAAACATCCACAAAGGATCAAGAGGACTCCCACTTCAAGGATTAAGCGCAAGGTTGCTCCCTTCTAGGTGGATCAAGCTTCAAGATCGCCAGTGTCACCAAATTAGGGTTTTGGTCGACCAGGGCCTCTAGATGAAAATTTTCATCTGGGCATGAGCCAATGAATCAAAACATATCCTAATATACTCCATGGAACCTCATGGACCCAATCATCAAGGCAATTTGACCTCAAGGGATGCATACATAAAAAATCAGGAATTAGGGTTTCTTGACCTAATTCACCCCTAAGTTGACTTTTGGGACAAATCATGAGCCAAGACCTCAAGACATGATTTGAGGGTCTCTAATATACCATATTGATCCATTTGGAACAATGGATTGATCCAAGAAGCTTGAGGAAAAAGTTTCAATTTCATCTGAACCACAGTTAGGGTTTTACGAGAAAAGTCAACTATAACTTTGACTTTTGACCAGGACATGCTCCCAAACCCTAGGACATGATTCAATACACCCTATAACACCCATGGAATATGTCCATCAAGTTTGATTTAGGTCAAGGACATGATTTTCTAAAGGATTGCACAGTTTGGAATTCATCTGATAAAAAGTCAACTGTGCACAAAAGTCAACTTTGACTTTTTGAGATTTTTCACAAAAATGGATTTTTAACCCTAAAATGATGTTAAT
Organism: Lathyrus tuberosus; assembly: GCA_022829125.1. Lineage (NCBI taxonomy): Eukaryota > Viridiplantae > Streptophyta > Magnoliopsida > Fabales > Fabaceae > Lathyrus > Lathyrus tuberosus. The sequence goes on along the minus strand of JALAZF010000249.1, from coordinate 6,079,355 downwards.
GTATGATTTGAATCATCATTCATCAAGAAAAATCAAAGAAAGTGGGATAACTTGTAAAAGGGGTAACCATAAAAACTTAGAAAATTTTCTAAGTTATGAAATAAAGTGACAAAGGTACCAACTTTGGAGGATCATAACTCCTAAACCACAAACCCATTTTTCCCCATCCAAAGCTTGATTTGTAGATCTCATTGCCCTCTACAAAAGCTTCATACTGACCTATGTCCAAATTCCTCATGGATTTTGAGTTATGGAGTGATCAAAATCAAGAAAAGTCACTTTGTTCCAACACTAAGTGAAAATTTCACTAAGTCAGAATCTGCCTTATTTTTTTCCAAATGTAGGGGGATTTTTCACTTGGATCCAAAAGGTATCAAAACCAAATATGATCAAACAGTTGTTGTATCATATAAGGGCTTTCCAAAATGGCCAAGAACATCACCAAATTCAATTTGAGCTTTGAGATATGGTAGTGGCAAGATGCCTTGCTGAAATCTGCCAAGGCAAGGCATAATTTTGCACTTTTGCTCGATTTGCCAAAATCAGCCAATTCCAAGCCTTGTCATCACTTTGGACACATCTGAGAATTGAATCTAAAGGGGACAATCACTGAGCCAAGCCTCCAAAGTCCTTGGAACAAGAAATAGCATGCTAAACCTAGAATTGCCCAAAATAGGGACAAGACTCCAATTTTGGATTGGAGCATTCAATGGAAGCACCAAGGTGGCATGGACTGAGCTATTAGCAACTGAATTCAGTCAAGACTTATCCAAGACCAAGGGGACCAGCAGCCTGTGCCCTAACCTCTAGTCAATGGCTAGAGGAGACTTGGATTTTCATTTGCCAACATTGGCCAACCCTACTCAGCAGTTGCCATTCACTATTCCTTGCAAAACAAACTTGCTCTACTATAAATAGAGCTCAAATCTGATCAGTTTAAGTACACCAAAGGCCTACAACACTTGCCTTTCTCAAAATCCACTTCTCACTCTAAAAAATGCCTTTCTTAGCAAGTCACTATCAGGTTTTTCATTAGAGAGCAATTCCACTAAAACCAATCACACACACACCTCATATACATCATATGTGAGCTGATCAAACACTTAAATAGCATCTGGAACACTGATTTCTCAAAATCACCAGTCAATTGCTCAAGGTTTTAACCAAGTTGCAGTTGAGATGCCATGAAGTGATCCAGCCAATTTCCATCAAGTCCAAGCATTCAAACACACTCCATAGGGTGTAGGGAAGCTGTTCAGATCATCACAATTCATCTGTAACACCTCCAACTCAGAAATCACTTTGAACTTGCTGTCACGACCTAGAGGTAAGCCTAAACTTGGCCATCTCTCAATCTATGCATATTTCCTCGCACAATACTTTTGCCAAATGTTCATAATCATGCATGGAATGTTTCCCCTCAAGTAATTGCTTTGTTTGAGTCGTGTATCAAAAATCCCAGCCTTCATACAGAAATTTAGGGTTCTTGAGGATTTATCGTGATTTCTTATTTTATGCTTAATTTAAATGAAATTAATTGTCATAAACATGATCGTGAGGTTGAGACGAGCATATTGATATGTGGATTGCATGATATAATCAAGTATTCAGTGAGATTGGATAGAAAACGCAAATCTGTGCAAGGCAGAAAACGCGCGTGTTCTTGGCCCATGTTCTTGGCGCCATTTTCACAAATTTAAATATTTGAATTTTGTGATTTTTATTTAATTGATTCAAAAATTAATATCTCTCTGAGTTTTAATGATTTTGAGTTGATTCTTTTTTTAATAATTCACAAAAATGTTAAAATATTTTATTTTCCCAAAAAATCCCAAAAATATTATTTATTTCATATAATTGATATTTTTACAAAGAATTAATGTTTTAATTGTTTTTGACATTTAAAATATTTTTTCCTTATTGATTTTGCAAATTTTAATGATTTCTAATCATTTTGTAGGGCAAAACTTGATTTATGAAGCATTAATTCAAGATCACAATTTGTTTTCCACATGTTAAACAATTTTGATCATTTTAATTGAATATTTTATTCAATTAAAACACATTTTGAAAACAAATTAGTGTTTTTGATTAATTCAACCCTCATAAATCATCTTCAAAACACTTTGGGCCTCTAATAGAGTGTAAGACCCAATCATTTTTGTAAAATAACCTTTCATGGGCCTCACTTATTGTATAAGTCCCTCCGGGTATTTTCGAAAACCTCGGCGTAATCGTCGTTTTGTACGCAAATAACCTTGGGCCTATCCTCGAGTAGTAAGACCCATTCCCTTTTTTAAAACCCTTTAGGCCTCTTGAGAGAGTGTAAGACCCAAACCTCCTTGTACAAACCATTTTGGGCCTCACTTATTGTATAAGTCCCCCTGTACAAGTAAACGGCACGATCGTCGCCTTTTAAAAATCAACTAGGCCTCTCCTCGAGCTATAAGACCCATTCAAAACACTTTGGGCCTCTATTAGAGTGTAAGACCCAATCCCCTTTTAACCAAAACAACTTTGGGCCTCAGATATTGTATAAGCCCCTTTGCGTTAAAAGAAAATCTCGGCGCGATCGCCATTTTAAACGAAAAATCATCTGGGCATACCCTCGTGTTATAAGCCCCACTCTTTTTCTTTAAACCTTTTGGGCCTCTTGAGAGAATGTAAGACCCAAACCCCTTTATACAGAAAACAAATTTGGGCCCCAGTCACTCGTATAAGTCCCTCTGTACAAATTCAACAGTGCAATCACTGATAAATAATTTGGGCCTCTCCTTGAGCTGTAAGCCCCGAATCTTTCTTTTTCAAAGCCCTTTCTCCTTTGATTTTGAAATATACTGTTATTTTTAATATTTCTTTGTTGAACAACTAACCAAATAGCATGGAAGCTCTACAACCGGGTAAGTGTTTATCCGCTTTCATTTACCGCTTTCATATACATATAACTGTATTGTGGGGCTATTTCACTGTAAGTCTTCTTTCATAAACGCATATCAACTGTGTAATAATAGTATAGATATTTAGAGTTTCCCGGCAACTACGTCTAGCATTAAGCCCGTTGATCACTCTTAAATAGTCAAAACTAGATCCCCCATAGGATTACCAGACACAGTCTTCCCACCTCTCGGGGTTAAATAATATGGAGATGTGAAAGGCATATTCTTTGAACCCTTTCTCAGACTGTCACTCGTAGAAGTTGTCAAAGAAACTCTACTCCCCAGAGATGATCTTTTCTCCGTGAATGGCATCTTTTGAGTTTCTTCCAAATTCTTGAACTTTCCTGGCTTGATCTATTCTTTGTGAATAGCATGTCTTGAACTTCTCGGGGTTTGGGGACCCACAGACATCTTAAAAGCACTTGTCAAGAAACTCTATTCCCCAAGATGATCTTTTCTCCGTGAATGGCATCTCTTGAGTTTCTTCCAAATTCTCGAACTTTCCTGGCTTGATCTATTCTTTGTGAATAGCCTGTCTTGAACTTCTCGGGGTTTGGGGACCCACAGGCTTCCTAAAAGCATCCCCGCCTCCTCTTGGGCGTTGTACAAGGACCCTTCGGTTTCTTAGAAGTATTCACAGCCTCCTCTTAGGCTTCGTATAAATGATTTCATCCTCCGGGAATGATAGTCTCCTCTTGGGCTTAGTACAAATTTTCCCTCAGCTTCTTAAAAGTTTCCAGCCTCCTCTTGGGCTTCGTACAAATTATCTCGACGACCTCCTAAAGGTATAGGAACAGAAATCAGTCATCTTAATCCAACAGTCTTTCCAAAAGTCTACTACTATTTCTCAAAGCATAGTACAAAAGATGAAACTCAAGACTTGGACAGTCTAATTTCCTTGAGTCTCAAAGACATTGTTAAGCACCCTTCAAGAATAGGAAGGAACCCCGTAGACTCGGACAGTCTCAATATCCTTTGGATTTCCCATTTCCTTAAAAGAACAGGAAATAACCCCGATCCTTAGAACAAATCCATGAGTACAAAATTACTCATATAAGAACTGATTTTCTCTTTGAACCAATATACTGGACCTGTCACTCAACTGGAATAGCACCATAGCCTCTCTCTTGGGCTTTATATAATAATTCTCCCCAGCGGAGTCAAACACCTTTTAGCCTCCGTCTTGGGCTTTGTACAAGACACAAATCACTCCCTTGTTGAGTATAAAACAACATTTTAGCCTCTCTCTCGGGCTTCGTACGAGACACATAAAAAACACCCTCTTGTTGGGCCACTAGCCTCCTCTTAGGCTTTGTATAAGAAAACCACTGGTTGATCCAATCAACCTTTTAGCATCAAAGCTGTGCCTCGTTCACAGTACACAAACATTAACAACTCCTTCCCCTTCACCTAATCGCTATAAGCGGCAAGCCTCTGGATCATCTACATCCATGCCACTGTCCCTCTTTTAGCATGAGAAATTCCTAAGGAAAGATATCATTGCTCTACACTGAGTTAAAGTCTTCTCCTTCAGGTTGGAAATCCCCTATAAAGGAAATTATGGCATTACTGGATTCACACATCCCAGTTAAAGTAATTATCCTTTATAAACAGTTAGGACAGACAAACCCCTCTTTAGAGATGACAAATTCTCTCTAAAGACAAACCCTTTTAGGTTCACATCTTGGGCTTTGAACAAGATATAAACCACCTTTTCAGCTTCACGTCTTGGGCTTTGAACAAGACACCAAAACACCATTTCCTCCCGTAGAATAGGAGGAACTACGATCGCTCTGATTTGCCTGTTTCAGAAAAACGGGAATACGTAGGCATAAGATTGAAAGAAAAATCTTAGCGAGCACACTAATCCAAAACCCAAAATCCCATACCTTCACATCTCAATCGAAAAGCATCAGTCTTAACCTCCCACCAATCGACCGGACACTATTTTAACAAAATAACCTAAGAGAGACACACAATCTTTGTAGCATCTGTAAACCAACAGTCATATGTTCAAACTCAGTTTGCAAGCAGGGTTAATCGGAGACATCTATTTCCCTTCCTTCATCAGCTTTAATAGGATAAAAAATGAATCGACCTGTAGTAAACCCCAAAGAGTGGTAGTGCTTCGCAACCACGTCCAAAATCGCTCGCTATAGAAAAATGGCGACTTCACTGGGGACTTTGAGATCTTGTTCTCTTCCCATCTCTTAGGTAGAAACCTTAAAAAAGGTGGCGCCCATCGTGGGGCCGGTCTTTCTTTCTTTCTTTTCTGGAATATGACTTTTTGTTGACTTCACTAGGATCTCAGGTCAAAAACCCTTTAAGTGGGGAAGGAACCACAGAATGGCGACTCCGCCGGGGAGCCATTTTCTGTCAGGAACATAAGATTCATAGCTTTTAAAAGATTCTAGGACAGTAGGACAAATATATATACTGCTTTTCCTAATTGATATCTGTGTTTATTTTTCTGCTAATGGGAATGCGTGTGATGCCGCATGTGGAAATATTGAGTATACACTTAAGATAAGTGATGGCGACGAGGTCGACCATCAACCTCAGTGGAGGCTTTCCAATGCAACCCATTCCCTCTCATAGGAAATGGGTCGATTGTGACGTCTGAGAAGATGAGGAGCCAACCATTTTGTAGTGCGGAAACTATCGGAAATAGTTGTCACGCGATACTACCCTCATTTGAGGCTGATGATCTATTTTCGGTGAATATAATTTACTCTAAGAATTCATACAGCTCGTTGGCGATCCGCTTGCTGTTTGTTATCCTGGGAGGAGCTGATGATTTTGAGTACAGGTACAAAAATCACCCTAGTATAAACCTTTGGGGATGGGTAGAGCCTTGACTCTATGACAACGACCCTTTGACCGCATGTTTTTTCTATGTTTTTGTGTGCTACATTCATGCATTCATTTAAAAAACATTAAAACATTCAAAAAATTTCTCTTCTAGTCTCTCTGTCTTTTCAAAATAAACTAAGACTGTGATTGCAAATATCAGAGAAAAGGATTGCGCTAATGGATTTCGGTAGAAGGAGAACTCATAAGTACGCCTTCAGGATTCCAAAACTAGAGGATTTAAGAGGTTTGGCGAGGATGGTCACAAACCAAGAGGCTTTTAGAGCCAGGTACAGAGGTTTACTATCTCTGCTAAGAGTCCATGTGATTGAGGGAATCATGGATGTGCTCGTTCAGTTCTACGATCCGGTCTATCATTGTTTCACATTCCCGGATTACCAGCTAGCACCAACGCTGGAGGAATATTCTCATCTGATTGATTTACACATTACAGATCAAGCTCCATTTTCTGAACTGGAAGAAATTCCAAAGAATCAGACCATTGCAAGAGCAATTCATTTGGACGAGTCTGAGGTCAGGACTCACATAACCACTAAGGGTGGCATCCAAGGTTTGCTAGCCCATTTATTGATAAAGAAGGCCTTGTACTTTTCCAGTATAGGGAATGTGACTGCTTTTGAAAGCATCTTTGTTTTACTCACCTACGGGTTATTTTTGTTGCCCAACATTAATAACTTCGTCGATATCAACTCCATTAAGGTTTTTCTCATTGGAAACCCTGTGCCAACTTTGCTCGCAGATACGTATCATTTTGTACACTTAGGGAATTTGTATAGTGGAGGGGAGATCACATGCTGTGTACCTCTGCTTTATAAATGGTTTATCTCCCATTTGCCTAAGTCTGCTGCTTTTTGGGATCACAAGAGTGCCTTACGTTGGTCGCAGAAAATCATGTCCCTCACCAACTCTGACATAGATTGGTGTAATAGGATTTATGAAGGAATCAGGATCATTGACCATTGTGGAAACTTCCCCAACGTACCCCTTATAGGAACTAAGGGAGGAATCAATTACCATCCAGTTCTTGTTTATCGTCAATTTGGATACCCGATGAGGCACGTCCCACAGAGTGTTCATCTGGAAGGTCTTTTCTTCAAGGAAGGAGAAAATGACAGAGCACTAAAGACAGAAATAGTGCATGCTTTGAAACATGTTCATAAGAAAGGACGGGAGTCTCTAGGAAAACCCGACTGTGTCTCGGTGGAGCCTTATCTCCACTAGGTACAAACTAGAGCTCTCAAGCTAAAGATGCCTTATCCTCGTCATGAAGTTCTTCCACCGAGGGAGTTTGTCATGTACTTCATGACTGAGACTGAAAAGCTTCAGGTTACTCTCAACAAAGTTCAACGGGAGAGGAGGTCTTGGAAGAACAAGTACCGCACCCTCAACGTGGAGTGCATCAAAATACAGCAACTACTGAAAGATAAGGATGCTCTGATTGAAATTTTGGAGCAACATGCTGTAGAGAATCAAGATGACCAAAGGAATTTGCTCACTCCTTTCACCTGAAAAAGGAATGACAACCCGACAACGGCCCAAGAGCCCCGGTCAAAGAAAAGGAAAATACCAGAGTCAGCACCCGATTTCTCTTCAGAGAGGACTCGAGACCCATTAGCTTAGGTTTCTGTTTCTGCACCTTGTAATCTACTGTATTTCCATTTCTGTAATCCTTTGAATTCAATAAAAAGGGGTTTCCCCACTGTTTGATATTTGCAATCTAATTGTCGAAGTTTATTTTGATTAACCTAAAAAACAATTAATATAATCATTGCATTCATCATTCTCACATCGTGTATTCTTCTTACCTACGAAACTCACGTTTGTGTCTCGGTTCTAGAGTCAAACTGTCTCATTCATACAATACTCGGGCCAATCGTCAGAAAAAGATGGATGATCTTGAGGAAGAGAACAGAGAGTTGAAAGAAGAGATCGACACTCTGAGAGAGGATATGAGAAAGCTTCGTAACGACATGCAAGCCATGGCAGAAGCTTAGCTACAAAGGAATGCGATCTCAGAGATCACCTCAACGCCCATAGTGGAGAAGTATGATCATAGGTATCAAATGCCGAAAGATCGTCCTTGGGGCATGCCTGTTAACTATATCCCGGAAGGATATGTTCCGCCGATCACTGAAGATCAGAGAATCATAACAGAAGCCGTTGGGCCTGAAGGTTACAAACTTCGGGAAAGCGAAGATGCCAGAGGCATATTGAAGACTCCTGAAGGTTACAAACTTCGGGAAACGCCAAGATTCACTGCCATAGTCACGGTACCACCCCCTGTGGTGCATACTGTCCCGAAAGGAAAGATTCCGCCGATACCTTCTGGTAAGAAGGAAACTATGTTCGATAGAATGGATGAGTTCCAGGAGCAGTTCCTGGAAATGCAAAGGGAACTGCAAACCATCCGCGGTCAGGATTTATTTGGAAAGGATGCCGCAGACCTTTGCTTGGTCCCCAATGTGAAAGTTCCGCACAAATTTCAAGTGCCCGACTTTGAAAAATACAAAGGTAATTCTTGCCCTCAGAGCCATCTGGTGATATACGCTCAGTGAATGTCAGCTCAGATGGAGAATCAGGACCTACTGATTCACTATTTTCAGGATAGTTTAACTGGTGCCGCACTCAAATGGTACATGGGTTTAAACCGTACTACGATTAGTACATTCAGAGATCTTGGTACTGCCTTCGTCCAACAATACAAATACAATTTGGACATGGCACCGGACAGAGATCAACTCAGATCAATGTCACAAAAGGACAAGGAAACCTTTAAGGAGTACGCTCAGAGATGGCGTGAAATTGCCGCTCAGATTTGTCCACCTCTTGAGGAAAAAGAGATGACAAAGATCTTCTTAAAGACCTTAAGCGCATTTTACTATGACAGAATGGTTGCCAGTGCGCCCAGTGACTTCACCGAGATGGTCGGTATGGGAGATCGTCTTGAGGAAGCCGTCCGAGAAGGACGTCTAATAAAAGACGTTGGATCATCAAGTAGTACCAAGCGGTGCGGTAGTGCTCTCCCTAAGAAAAAAGAGCAAGATATTGGGAATATCTCTCTCAGAAGGCAAAGGCGACGGTACCAACCGGTAGCAGCTGTAACTCCTGCTATTATCCCTGCGCCTATTCCTACGTATTAACCTTAGGTTGCACAGAGCCAACCTAATCAGCAAAGGACACAATAGCCTCTTCAGCAGGCTCGTCCTCCATACAATAACAACCGTACAACGCGGCCACCAGGGTTTGATCCTATACCCATGTTGTACGCAGAACTATTTCCATTACTACTGGCCAAGGGGCACATCCAGACTAAGTCTCCCCTTATAGTACCAGAAAATCCGCCTTTTTGGTTTAAGGTGGATCAGACATGCCTTTATCATCAAGGAGGTCCAGGGCATAACATAGAGAACTATCTCAATTTCAAATCTGACGTGCAAAAGCTTGTTAGGAGCGGGCTCTTATCTTTCAAAGATACGAATCCCAATGTTCTCACAAACCCGCTGCCTCAACATGAGAAAGCTGCAGTCAACCTGATTGAGAAAGAATTTAATAATGTCTATCAAATTCATGATGTACTTTTGTTAAGGACCAATCTGGTCAAGATGCATTGTAGACAGAGTGGATATGGCCATGTGCCACCTCATAATTATCATCAGTGTGATGTCTGCTCTAAAAACAATCAAGGATGTTCTGTGGTGCAAGCAGCTCTACAGAAACAGATGGATCTCGGATGGATCCAAGAGCACTGAGTTCGTGGAGTTAACATGGTCTATACGAATTCCAACGTCATTCAAAACCACGACATTTGTGCGATGAATGTCAACCTGGTGGCAATGCATTTAAGGCAAAGCCAGTATCATAATCTTCCGCGGCACGATTACAGTTCTTATCTGACTTGCTCGGTAAACAAACAGGGATGCTCTTTCATACAGGAGGCCCTCCAGCGTCAAATGGATCTGGGATGGATCTAAGACTACCATGATAGGAATCCCTATCAGATCAATATGGTTCAGATCTTCGACATTCGCTTGATGAATACCAACTTGGTAGAGTTGCATGCTAAGCAGGTCCGACTCGGATTCCTGATATCACATAATTATCACAGCTGTAAAGCGGGTTGTGAAAATGATCAGGGATGTGCCCTTGTCCAGGAGGCACTTCAGCACTTGTTAAATCATTGGTGGATGCCAATCTACATGGATGAAGATACTCAGCAAATTAGTATCAATAACAGAAACCCCACTCGGCGTCAAAGTCAGGATGTACGACTTGTGGAAACTAACCTAGTGAGGTTACATTGTATTCAAAGTGGACGTGGCCAGGTGCCACCACACAATTATGAATGTTGTGGAGTCTGTTTGGAAAGTAACCAAGACCAAGAGTGCTACCTTGTGTGAGCAGCTCTTCAGGGGCAGGTGGATCGTGGAGAGATTTGCCTATATCCAAGTTCCGGACCCATCAATTGGTTGCCGAATTACCTTGCCAATCAAATTGAGGACGTTGTCATCATCTCTGATCATCAGAGGACCAATAATGGTTTTTCCATTACCCCTTTTCTTGACGAATCAAGAATTCCCAACCGGGAACGGATCGAGATTATGTACGATGGTTAGAAAAACCAGAAGGTTCCCATAGTTATCTATCTGCCGGGACCACTACCGTATGAATCAGCTAAGGCAATCCCTTACAAATACGGTGCAACAATAATTGAAAATGGAAAGGAAATTCCATTACCCTCCATCGTGAATATTGCAGACATCAGTCGAGTAACACGGAGTGGTAGAATCTTCAACAGAGGAGTTGGAGAGTCTAACAAAGAAAAGGAACTTCAGACAGAAGCTCCCGATCCACCAGTCGGTCAATCCAGTAATCCAAACCTTTCAAAAAACAATGATGAGATGCTAAAGCTCATCCAAAAGAGTGAATACAACATTGTCGATCAACTGTTACAAACTCCTTCAAAAATCTCAGTGTTATCTCTGTTACTCAGTTCAGAAGCGCACATGGAGGCTCTACAGAAAGTCTTGGAGCAAGCCTTTGTCGAACAGGGTGTAACAATCAGACAATTCGATAGTATTGTCTCTAACATCACTTCTTGCAATAATTTGGGATTTAGTGATGAGGAATTACTGGAAGAGGGTCGCCGTCATAACATGGCACTCAATATCACAGTCAACTGCCAGGACGATGCTTTAGCCAGCGTACTGGTAGACACAGGGTCTGCCCTGAATGTTATGCCGAAGTCCACTTTGATGCAATTATCATTCAAAGGCCCTTCGATGAGGACCAGCGAGGTCGTATAGTTATCGGTGAAGTTGACCTTCCCATAACTATTGGTCCTCACACTTTCCAAGTTACCTTCCAGGTCATGGACATCCGGGCAACATACAGTTGTTTATTAGGAAGACCTTGGATACATCAGGCTGGAACGGTCACCTCGACCCTCCACCAAAAGCTAAAGTTCCTCCAGAACGGCCAACTCATCATAGTCTGTGGGGAGCAGGCCTTGCTCGTGAGTAGCTTATCATCATCTACTTATGTAGAACCAGAGGAGGTTATTGAAACGTAGTTCCAAGCACTGTCGGTGAGCAAGGACAATCAATCAAGAGGAGGAACTTCAATTTCCTCATACAAAGATGCTATTAAAGCGGTCAAGAGTACCGATACCACAGGATGGGACAGCTTGTCATTCCTACTGAAAACAAAATAAAGAAGGGTCTTGGTTTTTCTGCGACCTGTACCCAGACAGCTGCTAACGATGAAAGTCTTCATCCCATTTGGAATTTCTTCCACAATGGAGGTTTCCTTCACCCGGTGACTCAAAAAGTACATACCATCAATAAAGATGATTCATCCGATACGGAAGAAGAATGGAAATGCTATCTTAACGATGACTGTTATATGTCCCAGGAAGAGGTGCCTACGCCATTTTGCTATCCCGCACAGAGTTCGAGATTTATACCATGGTCAGATGTCAAAATGATATATGGATGTTATGATCCGGAAGGAAGTCGCGCTCCGCCAAATTCATTAGAGGAGGACACTCTGATGAAAGACAATTTTGACCATAATTACTATGGCCCGATGGATGGCCTGCCAATGTGGTAGCCTTACCCAGGAGAATTGGGGCTAGAAATTCAGCCGAGTAAGGAAACTTAGTTGAGCATTATTGAACAGAATACCTGTGTCCCCACCATGTCATGGGATCAACGCTCAGGTCATTCAGAAACTACTCAACATGACGATGAATTTGCAACGTTTGCAGGACTAGAATTCATCAACTGTGCTTTTCCCGAGGTCAACGTCATCGAGAGGGATGACTCCTCCAGTTCCAAAGAAGTGTGGGACACCTTGGGACAACCGAGTGGAAAATACGACTATATGGTCAAGTACACCGCTCCCGAAAGCTCTCGTATCAGGCTCGAAGATATCCAGCCAACTGAATGGGGAGATACAGCTGAGAGCACAAATGCTATGCAAAATACAACTGAGGAATTCTCCTACGACAATTCTGCCTGGGAGACAGATTCCAATGATCCTGCTCCACCAGAAATCAGCGTTATTTATGAAGACAAATCAAGGAAGGTGCCAGACTTTGTGGTTCACCAAGGAGTTTGCCGCCAATGGGTTGCTGTCGATGTTCCAAAGATTGTTCATAAGTCAAAGTAATTGCCATCTTTAACCTTTCACCCTGCCCAGGTGAAATGGATGTTTTGATAGGGCTCGCTTTTTGTAAATTTTCCCTCTTCGCTTCGACCAAAGCGATAGAGTTTTGTTTTATAGGGTTGTAGTTTCAAGAATCAACTTGTTCATTAATAAAATAATGTCGTTCTGTAACTTCCGCATTAATTGTTGTTTTCTCTTTTTGCTTTTTCTCAGAAAATGGTAATCCTAAAAAACAAACTCAAATAATAAAAATAAGCAGTAATAAAAAAATACACTGCACACACTTTTGCATTCTCTCTATCTCTTCTAAACAAGAATCATCACGTCATGCAGATTGCTTGTTTAAAACCCCGTTGAAACATACGATCCGATGCCTTCTCCCAACTTTGAGTTCCCGGTATTTGGGGCTGAAAAAGAAGTTGACAACGAAATTCCAGAAGAGATCTCCCGACTACTCAGACAAGAGGAAAGGTCTATTGAACCTCACAAAGAACCGTTGGAAACGGTAAACATGGGTTCAGAAAAAGAGAGAAAAGAAATCAGGATTGGGGCGCTGCTCAGTCCAACTGCCAAAGAGAGTTTGATAAAGCTTCTCAAAGAATTCCCCGATGTATTCGCTTGGTCCTATCAGGATATGCCAGGGTTGGATACCAGCATCGTGGAACACCATTTACCATTGAGATCGGAATGTCCACCTGCAAAACAGAGATTGAGACGGACTAACCCAGAGATGGCCATCAAAATCAAAGAGGAGGTACAGAAACAGATTGACGCGGGTTTCCTCGCCACATCAGAATATCCTCAATGGTTAGCCAACATCGTACCCGTTCCAAAAATGGACGGAAAAGTCAGAATGTGTGTTGATTACAGAGATTTAAACAAGGCTAGTCCAAAGGACGACTTTCCCTTTCCCCACATTGACATGCTGGTTGACAGTACAACAAAGTTCAAAGTTTTCTCCTTCACGGATGGATTCTCGGGCTATAACCAGATTAAAATGGCGCCGAAAGACATGGAGAAAATTTCGTTCATTACCCCATGGGGTACCTTTTGTTACAAGGTAATGCCGTTCGGTTTGAAAAATGCCAGGGCAACCTATCAAAGGGCCATGACTACTCTGTTTCATGACATGATACACAAGGAAATCGAGGTATATGTCGATGATATGATTGCAAAATCTAAGACAGAGGAGGAGCATGTGACCCACCTGTCAAAATTATTCGAACGGCAGAGAAAATACAAACTCTGCTTGAATCCCAACAAGTGTACCTTCGGCGTCCGTTCAGGGAAACTCTTAGGGTTCATCGTCATCCAGAAAGGAATTGAGGTTGATCCTGACAAGGTCAAGGCCATTCAAGAAATGCCTTCTCCGAAAACTGAAAAACAAGTCAGAGGATTCCTGGGACGTTTGAACTACATCTCCAGATTCATATTCCTCATGACTGCCACATGTGCGCCGATTTTCAAGTTACTAAAAAAGAACCAGGACTGCGTTTGGACAGAAGATTGCCAAACCACCTTCGACAGTATTAAGGAATATCTGTTGAATCCTCCGATTCTATCACCTCCAGTGGAAGGAAGGCCACTGATCATCTACCTAACAGTCTTGGAAGACTCTATGGGATGTGTGCTTGGCCAACAGGACAAAACCAAAAGGAAAGAGTCTGCCATCTACTATTTGAGCAAGAAGTTCACCGACTGTGAAACTCGGTACACGATGCTCGAGAAAACTTACTGTGCTTTGGCTTGGGCAGCCAAACGTCTGCGCCAGTACATGATTCGTCACACTACTTGGTTGGTCTCCGAGATGGACCCAATCAAGTATGTATTTGAAAAGCCTGCTCTCACGAGAAGAATCGTCCGTTGGCAGATGTTGTTATCAGAATATTACATAGAGTACCATGCTCAAAAAGCCGTTAAAGGAAGTGTTTTAACCGATCATTTGGCTCATCAACCGATTGACGATCAAGAATCAATCGGGTTCGACTTTCCAGACGAAGATGTCATGTATTTGAAAATGAAAGATTGTGATGAACCGCTACCCAGTGAAGGGCCAGAACCAGGTTCCCAGTGGGGACTAATCTTTGACGGAGCAGTTAATCATTACGGAAACGGAATTGGGGCAATAATTGTTACCCCTGAGGATACCCACATTCCTTTCGCGGCTCGACTTACTTTCAAATGTACAAATAACGAGGCCGAATACGAAGCTTGTATTGTGGGTCTCGAAGAAGCGATTGATTTAAGGATAAAAAACTTGGACGTATACGGCGACTCATCCCTGGTTATCAATCAGATAAAAGGAGATTGGAACACGTACCAATCAGGACTGATTCCTTACAAAGACTATGCAAGAAGGTTGTTACCCTTCTTCAACAGAATCGGGTTTCATCACATCCCTCGTGATGAGAATCACATGGCTGACGCCTTAGCCACTCTTTCATCCCTGATTAGTGTAGGTCAATGGAATGGCATACCTAAGATCGACATAATGCGCCTTGAGCGGCCCGCTTGCATCTTCGCGGTTGAAGCAGTCATAGACGAAAAACCTTGGTATCACGATATCAAATGCTTCCTTCAGAAACGGGAGTACCCACATGGGGCGTCTAGAAAAGACAGGAAAACCCTCAGAAGACTGGCAGGCAGTTTCTTTCTGAGCGGTGATACACTTTATAAGCGGAATTTTGACATGGTCATGCTCCGATGCATCGACAGACCAGAAGAAGACATGTTAATGAAAGAAATTCATGAAGGATCCTTTGGCACTCATGCCAACGGACACACAATGGCGAGAAAAATTCTAAGAGCAGGATACTATTGGTTGACCATGGAATTTGACTGCTACAAGTACATGAGGAAGTGTCATAAGTGTCAGATATACTCCGAAAAAATTCATGTACTGCCAACGTATCTCAAAGTTATTTCTTCCCCATGGCCTTTTTCCATATGGGGAATCGACATGATTGGCTTGATTAAGCCCAAAGCTTTAAACGAACATCGGTTCATCCTGGTAGCGTCATACGCTAATGTAACCCGACAGGGGGTGGTCCGATTTATCAAAAACAATATCATCTGTCATTATGGTGTTCCGAGCCAGATCATTACTGATAATGGATCTAACTTGAACAATAAGATGATGAAAGAGTTGTGCACAGAGTTCAAGATTGAACACCATAACTCATCTCCCTACCGACCCAAGATGAACGGAGCGGTAGAAGTGACTAACAAGAACGTTAAGAACATTGTTCAGAAGATGGTTGTAACCTACAAAGACTGGCACGAGATGCTACCCTTTGCTCTTCACGGTTATCGCACATCTGTCTGCACTTCAACATGGGCAACCCCTTTCTCTCTAGTATATGACATGGAAGCAGTGCTCCCCATAGAAGTAGAGATCCCATAAATCATGGTATTGATGGAAGCTAAGCTCACCGAAGCCGAGTGGTGTCAAAGTCGACACGACGAACTGAATCTGATCGAAGAGAAATGGATGACGGCACTATGCCACGATCAGTTGTATCAACAGAGAATGAAGAGGGCATTTGACAAAAAGGTACGACCTCGGGTCTTCAGGAAAGGAGACCTTGTGCTCAAGAAGATACAATCATTTCTCACTGACTTTCGGGGCAAGTGGACTCCGAATTATGACGGCCCCTATGTGGTCACGAAAGCTTTCTCAGGCGGCGCCTTGAGACTTGCAACCATGGACGGAGAGGAATTTTCCTACCCCACAAACGTTGATGTAGTCAAGAAATACTTCGCCTAAACTTAAAAAAAAAACGTCTCGGTGGATTGAAAACCCGAAAGGGAGGTCCAGGCAAAAGTTAGAGACAAAATAAAAAAAAAATCATCCCGGTGGATTGGAAAAATCACAGTACAATCCAGGCAAAAGTTAGGGATAATGGCAAGTAACTATGTTCAACAGAGGCAAATCCCTCAACAGCAGTTACACCATCCATCGGAGGAAAACTCCAGTAAAGGTCATCTTCGACAGAAGCTCAGGATGTCTCGAATTCAAAGTTGGTAGAAGGATAGTGGTCGTTATGTTTCAACGTAGCCCTTTTCCCTGTAAATTACCATTTTCTAACTTTGTAAATACTCTTTGGAATCACGCGTTTGGCTGATCTCCATCTTATCAATAAAATTTGAGCCCTTGTGCTTTTGTTTGTAATTCTCATTTGTTTTAGCTTTACAGAACGACATTTTAATATGATCAACGATTCTTGAAATAAAACAAAAATGAATTTACTTGTAAAACTTTTTCTGCTTTTAAAATAAAGATGGCAATTTCTTTTGACTGTTAAACATCAAAAGAACATCAACCGCTTCTCCAGAAGTAAGCGAACTTCAAAGTGCAGAATCAAAGTACTCCTTCTAACCCAGTACGCCTGAATGAAGGGATCAACTGTGTCAGAGGCCTTGTTTCGTCAGACACACCTCGACCGAGTTCTTATCTCCTAAGCCCGACTAACATAGTTCCCCGCGAGGACTACTTCTCCTAAGCAAGGTAGAATTGCTACTTTTGGACCAACGGTACTTCTTCGCCCCGCGATGGCTGAGTATCCAATCATGCATTATTGATTTGTCAGCATATACATACGTACATCATGCATTATTGATTTGCATTCGCATTCATATTGCATCACAATCACTCTAGTCGGTCTTGTCCCCTGGTGATAAAAAGTCCTCTCAATCGAGTTGTCAAGTTTTTTCCTCGTCAGGAAGTGCTGCGTCTAAATAATCTCTCTCCTCCAGTTTATTTCTGGAATGAAGTTGGCTCCTCGACCACTTTGATAACTTGAACCTCTGAAAAACCGGAGAACCTTCAACCGATGTCACTCTTCGCCATTGAAGATGATATTTTCGCTTTCCCGGATTAAGGAAACTCCCGAGAGAAAGCCTCCTAATCAAAGATTCGGTGGTACAACAGTTTTTCTCCGGAAGAACCACTGATGAAAAGGTCATCGGCACCTCAAATTGGATCCCATCATATGGCATTTCTCCGGGAAGATCCCGAGAAAAGTATGATGTAAGACCCCAAACGAAGGCAGTCTTTCAGGAGACTCGTCTGCCCCAGTAAAAACAAATGGCGTCTCCAACAGAGAAGTTTGTGCACCTCTACAACTCAGACGACTAGATTCCCCAGCAAGTCTGACGTCAATTTTTTCCGTCAAATGGCATCTCCCCAGGAAGATTCAGCGAGAAGTTTGAGGAAAACCGCTACGAGTAGCGTCCCTTGTCAAGAAAGTTTATTGGCAAAAGAAACTTAGACCAGTTCCTTGGTAGGAAACCAGGCGAGGGGAAGTTTACATCAGAAACTAAGACCAGTTCCTTGGTAAAAAACCAGGATCGATGGGAAGTTTATTTCAGAAACTAAGACCAGTTCCTTGGTAGGAAACCAGGATCGAGGGGAAGTTTACATCAGAAACTTAGACCAGTTCCTTGGTAGGAAGCCAGGATCGAGGGAAATTTACCTTTTCTAAGCATCATTGCTTAGCAAAAGAAGAAGGATGCGTGAGTTGCCATTCTTAACCACCATCAAAATTTCAGGTATTCCGATATTTAATCCTCTTGCACCCCAAATGCCTGAATACCTTCGCCATTCACACCTTCGGGTCCAAGAAGATTAAATAGGGGCACCTGTCATACCCCAAATTTTGACCACTAAGATTTCCCATCATTGTGCAAATCATCATCACAATATGGATGAACCATTAGTCTCCCCAAAGATGGGTGAGCATCCACTACAATTAGACTTAGGGTTTCAAGCCCTCTCAGAGCTCATAGACAAAGGATCAATCAAGCAATGACATGATCTTCAACTTTTCTAGCCTCTCAAACATCCACAAAGGATTAAGAGGACTCCCACTTCAAGGATTAAGCACAAGGTTACTCCCTTCCAGGTGGATCAAGCATCACGATCGCCAGTGTCACCAAATTAGGGTTTTGGTCGACCAGGGCCTCCAGATGAATAATTTCATCTGGGCATGAGCGAATGATTCAAAACATATCCTAATATACTCCATGGAACCTCATGGACCCAATCATCAAGTCAATTTGACCTCAAGGGATGCATACATAAAAAATTAGGAATTAGGGTTTCTTGACCTAATTCACCCCTAAGTTGACTTTTGGGACAAATCATGAGCCAAGACCTCAAGACATGATTTGAGGGTCTCTAATATACCATATTGATCCATTTGGAACAATGGATTGATCCAAGAAGCTTGAGCAACAAGTTTCAATTTCATCTGAACCACAGTTAGGGTTTTGCGAGAAAAGTCAACTGTAACTTTGACTTTTGACCAGGACATGCTCCCAAACCCTAGGACATGATTCAATACACCCTATAACACCCATGGAACATGTCCATCAAGTTTGATTTAGGTCAAGGACATGATTTCCTAAAGAATTGCACAGTTTGGAATTCATCTGATAAAAAGTCAACTGTGCACAAAAGTCATCTTTGACTTTTTGAGATTTTTCACAAAAATGGATTTTTAACCCTAAAATGATGTTAATGTATGATTTGAATCATCATTCATCAAGAAAAATCAAAGAAAGTGGGATAACTTGTAAAAGGGGTAACCATAAAAACTTAGAAAATTTTCTAAGTTATGAAATAATGTGACAAAGGTACCAACTTTGGAGGATCATAACTCCTAAACCACAAAGCCATTTTTCCCCATCCAAAGCTTGATTTGTAGATCTCATTGCCCTCTACAAAAGCTTCATACTGACCTATGTCCAAATTCCTCATGGATTTTGAGTTATGGAGTGATCAATATCAAGAAAAGTCACTTTGTTCCAACACTTGGTGAAAATTTCACTAAGTCAGAATCTGCCTTATTTTTTTCCAAATGTAGGGGGATTTTTCACTTGGATCCAAAAGGTATCAAAACCAAATATGATCAAACAGTTGTTGTATCATATAAGGGCTTTCCAAAATGGCCAAGAACATCACCAAATTCAATTTGAGCTTTGAGATATGGTAGTGGCAAGATGCCTTGCTGAAATCTGCCAAGGCACGACATAATTTTGCACTTTTGCTCGATTTGCCAAAATCAGCCAATTCCAAGCCTTGTCATCACTTTGGACACATCTGAGGATTAAATCTAAATGGGACAATCACTGAGCCAAGCCTCCAAAGTCCTTGGAACAAGAAATAGCATGCTAAACCTAGAATTGCCCAAAATAGGGACAAGACTCCAATTTTGGATTGGAGCATTCAATGGAAGCACCAAGGTGGCATGGACTGAGCTATTAGCAACTGAATTTAGTCAAGACTTATCCAAGACCAAGGGGACCAGTAGCTTGTGCCCTAACCTCTAGTCAATGGCCAGAGGAGACTTGGATTTTCATTTGCCAACATTGGCCAACCCTACTCAGCAGTTGCCATTCACTATTCCTTACAAAACAAACTTTCTCTACTATAAATAGAGCTCAATTGTGATCAGTTTAAGCACACCAAAGGCCTACAACACTTGCCTTTCTCAAAATCCACTTCTCACTCTAAAAAATGCCTTTCTTAGCAAGTCACTATCGGGTTTTTCATTAGAGAGCAATTCCACTCAAACCAATCACACACACACTCACACCTCATATACATCTTATGTGAGCTGATCAAACACTTAAACAACATCTGGAACACTGATTTCTCAAAATCACCAGTCAATTGCTCAAGGTTTTAACCAAGTTGCAGTTGAGATGCCATGAAGTGATCCAGCCAATTTCCATTAAGTCCAAGCATTCAAACACACTCCATAGGGTGTAAGGAAGCTGTTCAGATCATCACAATTCATCTGTAACACCTCCAACTCAGAAATCACTTTGAACTTGCTGTCACGACCTAGAGGTAAGCCTAAACTTGGTCATCTCTCAATCTATGCATATTTCCTCGCACAATACTTTTTCCAAATATTCATAATCATGCATGGAATGTTTCCCCTCAAGTAATTGCTTTGTTTGAGTCGTGTATCAAAAATCCCAGCCTTCATGCAGAATTTAGGGTTCTTGAGGATTTATCGTGATTTCTTCTTTTATGCTTAATTTAAATGAAATTAATTGTCATAAACATGATCGTGAGGTTGAGACGAGCATATTGATATGTGGATTGCATGATATAATCAAGTATTCAGTGAGATTGGATAGAAAACGCAAATCTGGGTAAGGCAGAAAACGCGTGCGTTCTTGGCCCATGTTCTTGGCGCCATTTTCACAAATTCAAATATTTGAATTTTGTGATTTTTATTTAATTGATTCAAAAATTAATTTCTCTCTGAGTTTTAATGATTTTGAGTTGATTCTTTTTTTAATAATTCACAAAAATGTTAAAATATTTTATTTTCCCAAAAAATCCCAAAAATATTATTTATTTCATATAATTGATATTTTTGCAAAGAATTAATGTTTTAATTATTTTTGACATTTAAAATATTTTTTCCTTATTGATTTTGCAAATTTTAATGATTTCTAATCATTTTGTAGGGCAAAACTTGATTTATGAAGCATTAATTCAAGATCACAATTTGTTTTCCAAATGTTAAACAATTTTGATCATTTTAATTGAATATTTTATTCAATTAAAACACATTTTGAAAACAAATTAGTGTTTTTGATTAATTCAACCCTCATAAATCATCTTCAAAACACTTTGGGCCTCTAATAGAGTGTAAGACCCAATCCTTTTTGTAAAATACCCTTTCATGGGCCTCACTTATTGTATAAGTCCCTCCGGGTATTTTCGAAAACCTCGGCGTAATCGTCGTTTTGTACGCAAATAACCTTGGGCCTACCCTCGAGTAGTAAGACCCATTCCCTTTTTTAAAACCCTTTGGGCCTCTTGAGAGAGTGTAAGACCCAAACCTCCTTGTACAAACCATTTTGGGCCTCACTTATTGTATAAGTCCCCCTGTACAAGTAAACGGCGCGATCGTCGCCTTTTAAAAATCAACTGGGCCTCTCCTCGAGCTATAAGACCCGTTAAAAACACTTTGGGCCTCTATTAGAGTGTAAGACCCAATCCCCTTTTAACCAAAACAACTTTGGGCCTCAGATATTGTATAAGCCCCTTTGCGTTAAAAGAAAATCTCGGCGCGATCGCCATTTCAAACGAAAAATCATCTGGGCCTACCCTCGTGTTATAAGCCCCACTCTTTTTCTTTAAACCTTTTGGGCCTCTTGAGAGAGTGTAAGACCCAAATCCCTTTGTATAGAAAACAAATTTGGGCCTCAGTCACTCGTATAAGTCCCTCTGTATAAATTCAACAGTGCGATCACTGATAAATCATTTGGGCCTCTCCTTGAGCTGCAAGCCCCGAATCTTTCTTTTTCAAAGCACTTTCTCCTTTGATTTTGAAATATACTATTGTTTTCAATCTTTCTTTGTCGAACAACTAACCAAACAGCATGGAAGCTCTACAACCGAGTAAGTGTTTATCCGCTTTCATTTACCGCTTTCATATACATATAACTGTATTGTGGGGTTGTTTCACTGTAAGTCTTCTTTCATAAACTCATATCAACTATGTAATAATAATATAGATATTTAGAGTTTCCCGGCAACTACGTCTAGCATTAAGCCCGTTGATCACTCTTAAATAGTCAAAACTAGATCCCCCATAGGATTACCAGACACAGTCTTCCCTCCTCTTGGGGTTAAACAATATGGAGATGTGAAAGGCAGATTCTTTTGAACCCTTTCTCAGACTGTCACTCGTAGAAGTTGTCAAAGAAACTCTACTCCGCAGATATGATCTTTTCTCCGTGAATGGCATCTCTTGAGTTTCTTCCAAATTCTCGAACTTTCCTGGCTTGATCTATTCTTTGTGAATAACCTGTCTTGAACGTCTCGGGGTTTAGGGACCCACAGGCTTCTTAAAAGCACTTGTCAAGAAACTCTATTCCCCAGAGATGATCTTTTCTCTGTGAATGGCATCTCTTGAGTTTCTTCCAAATTCTCGAACTTTCCTGGCTTGATCTATTCTTTGTGAATAGTCTGTCTTGAACTTCTCGGGGTTTGGGGACCCACAGGCTTCCTAAAAGTATCCCCGCCCCCTCTTGGGCGTTGTACAAGGACCCTTCGGCTTCTTAGAAGTATTCACAGCCTCCTCTTAGGCTTCGTATAAATGATTTCTTCCTCCGGGAATGATAGCCTCCTCTTGGGCTTAGTACAAATTGTCCCTCGGCTTCTTAAAAGTTTCCAGCCTCCTCTTGGGCTTCGTACAAATTGTCCCGACGACCTCCTAAAGGTATAGGAATAGAAATCAGTCATCTTAATATAACAGTCTTTCCAAAAGTCTACTACTGTTTCTCAAAGCATAGTACAAAAGATGAAACTCTAGACTTGGACAGTCTAATTTCCTTGAGTCTCAAAGACATTCTCAAGCACCCTTCAAGAATAGGAAGGAACCCCATAAACTCGGACAGTCTCAATATCGTTTGGATTTCCCATTTCCTTAAAAGAACAGGAAATAACCCCGATCCTTAGAACAAATCCATAAGTACAACATTACTCATATAAGAATTGATTTCCTCTTTGAACAAATATACTGGACCTGTCACTCAACTGGAACAGCACCATAGCCTCTCTCTTGGGCTTTATATAATAATTCTCCCTAGCGGAGTCAAACACCTTTTAGCCTCCGTCTTGGGCTTTGTACAAGACATAAATCACTCCCTTGTTGAGTATAAAACAACATTTTTGCCTCTCTCTCGGGCTTCGTACGAGACACATAAAAAACACCCTCTTGTTGGGCCACTAGCCTCCTCTTAGGCCTTGTATAAGAAAACCACTGGTTGATCCAATCAACCTTTTAGCATCAAAGTTGTGCCTCGTTCACAGTACACAAACATCAACAACTCCTTCCCCTTCATCAAATCGCTGTAAGAGGCAAGCCTCTGGATCATCTACACCTATGCCACTGTCCCTCTTTTAGCATGAGAAATTCCTAAGGAAAGATAACATTGCTCTACATTGAGTTAAAGTCTTCTCCTTCAGGTTGGAAATCCCCTCTAAAGGAAATTATGGCATTACCGGATTCACACATCCCGGTTAAAGTAATTCTCCTTTATAAACAGTTGTGACAGACAAACCCCTCTTTAGAGATGACAAATTCTCTCTAAAGACAAATTCTCTCTAAAGACAAATTCTCTTTAGAGACGACAAATTCTCTCTAAAGACAAACCCCTTTTAGCTTCACATCTTGGGCTTTGAACAAGATATAAACCACCTTTTCAGCTTCACGTCTTGGGCTTTGAACAAGACACCAAAACACCATTTCCTCCTGTAGAATAGGAGGAACTACGATCGCTCTGATTTCCCTGTTTCGGAAAAACGGGAATACGTAGGCATAAGATTGAAAGAAAAATCTTAGCGAGCACACTAATCCAAAACCCAAAATCCCATACCTTCACATCTCAATCGAAAAGCATCAGTCTTAACCTCCCACAAATCGACCAGACACTATTTTAACAAAATAACCTAAGAGAGACCCACAATCTTTGTAGCATTTGTAAACCAATAGTCATCTGTTCAAACTCAGTTTGCAAGCAGGGTTAATTGGAGACATCTATTTCCCTTCCTTCATCAGCTTTAATAGGATAAAAAATGAATTGACCTGTAGTAAACCCCAAAGAGCGGTAGTGCTTCGCAACCACGTCCAAAATCGCTCGCTACACTGCTCCAAAATTTCAATCAGAGCATCCTTATCTTTCAGTAGTTGATGTATTTTGATACATTCCACATTGAGGATGCGGTATTTGTTCTTTCAAGACCTCCTCTCCCGCTGAACTTTGTTGAGAGTAACCTGAAGATTTTCTGTCTCAGTCATGAAGTACATGACAGATTCCCTTGGCGGAAGAACTCTGTGACGAGGATAAGGCATCTTTAGCTTGAGAGCTCTAGTTTGTACCCAGTGGAGATAAGGTTCCACCGAGACACAGTCCGGTTTTCCCAGAGACTCCCGTCCTTTCTTATGAACATGTTTCCAAGCATGCACTATTTTTGTCTTTAGTGCTCTATCATTTTCTCCTTCCTTGAAGAAAAGACCTTCCAGATGAGCGTTGCGCGGAACATGTCTCATCGGGTATCCAAATTGACGATGAACGAGAACTAGATGGTAATTGATTCCTCCCTTAGTTCCTATAAGGGGTACGTTGGGGAAGTTTCCATAACGGTCAATGATCCTGATTCCCTCATAAATCCTATTACACCAATCTATGTCAGAGTTGGTAAGAGACATGATTTTCTACGACCAACGTAAGGCACTCTTGTGATCCCAAAAAGTAGTAGACTTAGGCAAATGGGAGATAAACCATTTGTATAGCAAGGGTACACAACACGCGATCTCCCCTCCATTGTACAGATTCCCTAAGTGTACAGAATGATACGCGTCGGCGAGCAAGGTCGACACAGGGTTTCCAATGAGAAAAACCTTAATGGCGTTGATATCGACGAAGGTATTAATGTTGGGCAACAGAAATAACCCGTAGGTGAGTAAAACAAATATGCTTGCAAAGGCAGTCCCGTTCCCTATACTAGCAAAGTACAGAGCCTTCTTTGTCAGAAACTGGGCTGGAAAACCTTGGATGCCACCCTTAGTGGTCATGTGAGCCCTGACCTTTGACTCATCCAAATAAATTGCTCTTGCAATGGTCTGATCCTTTGGAATTTCTTCCAGTTCAGAAAATGGATCTCGATCAGTGATGTGTAAATCGATCAGATGAGAATACTCCTCCAGCGTTGGTGCTAGCTGATAATCCGGGAATGTAAAGCAATGATAAACCAGATCATAAAATTGAATGAGTGCTTCTAGGATTCCCTCAATCACCTGGACTCTTAACAGAGGTAGCAGACCTCCGTACTTGGCTCTGAAAGCCTCTTGGTTTGTGATCATTCTCGCCAAACCTCTCAAATCTTCTAGTTTTGGAATCCTGAAGGTATACTTATGAGTTCTCCTTCTATCGAAATCCATGAGCGCAATCTTTTTCTCTGACAGTTACAATCATTGTCTTAGTTTAGTTTGAAAAAGAGAGACTAGAAGAGAAAATTTTCTTTATTTTAATGTTTTTTAAATGAATGCATGAATGCAGCACACAAAAACATAGAAAAAACATGGGGTTAAAGGGTTGTTGTCATGGAGTCAAGGCTCTACCCATCCCAAAGGTTTACTAGTGATTTTTGTACCTGTCTCTCATCATCATCAACTCTTGTCAAGAAAACACCAGCGGGCCAGGAACCGTGCTAGGTGGTGTTTTTTGAAGAGTCCTCAGAAGAGGGTGGCATCGCATGACAACTATTTCCGATAGCCTCTGCGCCACTAAAGGGGTTTTCCTAGGTGTATACTCAATCTTTCCACATGCGGCATCACACGCATTCCCATTAGCAGAAAAATAAACACATATATCAATTAGGAAAAGCAGTATATATATTTATCCCAATATCCTAGACTTTTAAGAGCTATGGATCTTATGTTCTTGACAGAAAATGGCTCCCCGGCGGAATCGCCATTCTGCGGTTTCTTCCCAATTTAAGGGTTTTGGACCTAAGATCCTAATGAAGTCAACAAAAGTCCTATTTTAGTGAAAACACTACCAAGAAAAGGATTTGTCCTAGATTATAAGAACGAGAAGAATTCGGCCCACGGTGGGCGCCACCTTTCTATGGTGGTACCACCTTAAAGTTTCTACCTAAGAGGTGGGAAGAGAACGAAAGATTCGTCTGGTTTATCCCCAGCAGAGTCACCATTCTTCTGTAGCGAGTGATTTTGGATGTGGTTGCGAAGCACGATCACTCTGGTACTACAGTTCGATTCATTTTTTATCCTATTGAAGCTGATGAAGGAAGGGAAATAGATGTCTCCAATTAACCCTGCTTACATACTGATGTTAAATAGTCAAAACTGTTGGTTTACAGATGCTATATCCAGAGGGGGGGGGGGGGGGGTTACTCTTAGGTTATTTTTTTAGAGTGGTACCTGGGTATGATGTTAGGACTGATGCCTTATGAAATTATGGGATTTTGAGTTTTTGTTTAGTGTGCTCGCTAAGATTTTTCTTGCAATCTTATGCCAACATATTCCCGTTTTCCGAAATAGGGAAATTAGAACGATCGTAGTTCCTCCTATTCCATGGGAGGAAATGGTTTTTTGGTGTCTTGTTCAAAGCTCAAGACGTGAAGCTAAAGGTAGTTTGTATCTTGTTCAAAGCCTAAGATATGAAGCTGAAGGTCTCGACTTTAGAGAGAATTTGTCGTCTCTAAAGAGGGGTTTGTATGTCTCAACAGTTGGGTGACTGATTATAAATGAGGATTACTTTAACCGGGATATGTGAATCCGACAATGCCATAAGTTCCTTTATAGGGGCTTTCCAACCTAGAGGAGAAGACTTTAACTCAGTTTAGAGCAATGCCATATTTCCTTAGGAATTTCTCATGCTAAAAGAGGGACAGTGGCATGGATGTAGATGATCCAGAGGCTTACCGCTTACAGCAATTAGATGAAGGGAAATGAGTTGTTGATGTTTGTATACTGTGAATGAGGCACAGCTTTTGATGCTAAAAGATTGAGTGGATCAAGCGGGGTTTTCTTATACCAAGCCTAAGAGGAGGCTATGTGTATATTCAACAAGAGAGTGCTTTGGTATCTCGTACGAAGCCCGAGATGGAGGCTAAAAGGGGTGACTTAACAAGAGAGTCTTTTTGTATCTCGTATAAAGCCCGAGATGGAGGCTAAAGATGTTTGACTCAATAAGAGAGTCTTTTGAATCTCGTACGAAGCCCGAGATGGAGGCTAAAATTTGTTTGGCTCAATAGGAACCTTTTTGTATCTCGTACAAAGCCCGAGATGGAGGCTAAAATTGTTAGCTCCGCTAGGGAGAATCATTGTACAAAGCCCAAGAAGAGGCTATTGTCACAGTTTCAGTTGAGTGACAGGTCCAATATGTTGATTTAAAGAGAAAATCAGTTCTTATATGAGTAATGTTGCACTCAGGGATTTTGATTCGAGGATCAGGGATATTTCATTTTCTTTGAGGAAATGGGAAATCCAAAGGGTATTGAGACTGTCCAAGTCCTACGGGTTTTATCTTCCCATTTTTTTGAAAGGCGCTTGATAATGTCTTTAAGACTCAAGGAGGTTAGACTGTCAAGGTATAGAGTTTCATCTTTTGTACTATGTTTTGAGAAACAGTAGTAGGGTCTAGACTCTTTGAAAGACTGTTCTATTAAGATGACTAATTTATGTTCCTATACCTCTAGGAGGTCGT
This sequence comes from Lathyrus tuberosus, assembly GCA_022829125.1. NCBI lineage: Eukaryota > Viridiplantae > Streptophyta > Magnoliopsida > Fabales > Fabaceae > Lathyrus > Lathyrus tuberosus. The sequence continues at coordinate 6,051,618 of JALAZF010000249.1, read as the reverse complement.
CGGGACAATTTGTACGAAGCCCAAGAGAAGGCTGGAAACTTTTAAGAAGCCGAGGGACAATTTGTACGAAGCCCAAGAGGAGGCTATGAATACTTCTAAGAAGCCGACGGGTCCTTGTACAACGCCCAACAGGAGGTAGGGATGCTTTTAAGAAGCCTGTGGGTCCTTGTACAACGCCCAAGAGGAGACCGATGCTTTTAAGAAGCCTGTGGATCCCCAAACCCCGAGAAATTCAAGACAGACTATTCACAAAGAATAGATCAAGCTAGGAAAGTTCGAGAATTTGGAAGAAACTCAAGAGATGCTATTCACGGAGAATAGATCAACTCTGGGGAGTAGAGTCTCTTGACAATTCCTAAGGAGGACAGCCGAAGAGAAGACTGTATCTGGTGCTCCTATTGGGGATCTAGCTTGTCTATTTCTAAGAGCGATCGATACGGCTTTACTTAGTTCTAGACGTAGTTACCGGGGAAACTCTAAATATCTATACTATTATTACACAGTCGATATGAGTTTACGAAAGAATACTTTCAGCGAAACAGCCCCACAATACAGTTATATGTATATGAAAGTGGTAAATGAAAGCGGGTAAACACTTACTCGGTTGTAGAGCTTCCATGCTATTTGGTTAGTTGTTCAACAAAGAAAAGTTGAAAACAACAGTATATTCAAAATCAAAGGAGAAAGTGCTTTGAAAAAGAAAGGTTGGGGCTTGCAGCTTAAGGAGATGCCCAAGTTTTACCAGTGGTCGCACTGTTGAATTTGTACTGAGGGACTTATACAAGTGACTGAGACCCAAGAAAGGTTTTCTGTACAAAGGGATAGGTCTTACACTCTCTCAAGAGGCCCAAAGAGTTTAAAGAAAAGAAATGGGTCTTACTACTCGAGGGTAGGCCCGGATGATTTATTTTAAACGGGCGACGATCGCGCCGAACTTTTGAAATACAACGGGGCTTATACAATAAGTGAGGCCCAAAAAAATAGGTTGTACTTACAAAGGATTGGGTCTTATACCTCGAGGAGAGGCCCACGAATTTGATTTTTAAACTGGCGATCGTGCCGAGGTTTCCTTTTAACGCAGAGGGACTTATACAACATCTGAGGCCCACAAAGGTTTTGGTTAAAAGGGGATTGGGTCTTACACTCTATTAGAGGCCCAAAGAGTTTTTAAAATGTTTGATGAGGGTTGAATTAATAAAAAACCCTAACTTGTTTCCAAAATGCATTTTAATTGAATAAAAATTCAATTAAAATGCTAAAAAATTGTTTAACATGTGGAAAACAAATTGTGATCTTGGATTAATGTTTCAAAAATCAAGTTTTGACCTACAAAATAATTAGAAGCCATTAATCTTTGCCAAATCAAGAAGGAAAAAATATTTTAAATGTCAAAAACAATTAAAATATTAATTCTTTGTAAAAATATCAATTATATGAAATAAATAATATTTTTGGGATTTTTTGGTAAAATAAAATATTTTAACATTTTTGTGAATTATTAAAAAAAGAATCAACTCAAAATCATTAAAACTCAGAGAGAAATTAATTTTTGAATCAATTAAATAAAAATCACAAAATTCAAATATTCAAATGTTTGAAAATGGCGCCAAGAACAAGGGCAAGAACACACGCCACCCTCTGTTTCTGTAGATTTGCGTTTTTTATCCAATCTCACTGAATACTTGATTATATCATGCAATCTACATATCAATCTACTCGTTTCAACCTCACGATCATGTACATGGTCTTTAATTTCATTTATTTTAAACATGGAATAAGAAATCAAAGAGAAACCTCAAGAACCCTAAATTCTGCATGAAGGTCCATAAATTTCATACACGATTCAAACAATGCAATTGATTGAGGGAAAACACTCTATGCATGATTATGAACATATGGCAAAATTATTGTGCAGCAAAAATTGCATGGATCATAGAGTTAGAAGAGCTCATGCTTACCACTTGCAGCTGGTGATCGTGTTTTATGTTGGAGGTGTTACAGCTAGGTTCTAATGATGTGGATAACTTCCCTAGGTGCCATGGAGTGTGTCTGGGTGCTTGGAGTGGATTGAAACGATTTAGAACTTGAGATGGTACCCCAACTGCAAATCTGTCAAGAACTAGAGCAATTGGCTAGTGATTTTGAGAAATCTGTGTTCCAGATGTTATGTGAGTGTTTGGATCACTTCTATATGATGTATGTGAGGTGTGTGTGTGTGATTGGCTTGGTTGGAATAACTCTCAAACTCAAAACCCGATAGTGACTTGCTTTGGAAGGCAAATTTGGTGTGAAAGAAGAGATTTTGAGGAAAGCATCTGTTTGATGGATTTGGTGTACTCAAACTGATGATAATTGTGCTCTATTTATAGTGGAGTAAGTTTGTTTTGTAAGGAATAGTGAATGACAACTGCTGAGTAGGGTTGGCCAATGTTGACCAATGAGAATCCAAGTCTCCTCTAGCCATTGACTAGAGGTTAGGGCACAGGCTGCTGGTTCCCTTGGTCTTGGATAAGTCTTGACTGAATTCAGTTGGGAAGGGCTCAGTCCATGCCACCTTGGTGTATGCATTGAATGCTCCAATCCAAAATTGGAGTCTTGTCCCTATTTTAGGCAATTCTAGGTTTGGCATGCTACTTCTTGTTCCAAGGACTTTGGAGGCTTGGCTCAGTGATTGTCCCCTTTAGATTTGATCCTAAGATGTGTCCAAGACGATGACAAGGCTTAAAATTGGCTAATTTTGGCAAATCGACCAAAAATGCAAAATTCTGCCTTGCCTTGGCAGTTTTCAGCAAGGCATTTTGCTACTACTATACTCTTAGCTCAAATTGAATTTGGTGATGTTCTTGGCCATTTTGGAAAGCCCTTATATGATACAACAACTGTTTGATCATATTTGGTTTTGATACTTTTTGGATCCAAGTGAAAAATGTCCCTACATTTGGAAAAAAGTAAGGCAGATTCTGACTTAGTGAAAATTTCACTAAGTGTTGGAAAAAGTGACATTTTCACTTTTTGTCATTTTGATCACTCCATAACTCAAAATCCTTAATGAATTGGAATGAGGTCTAGTTGAAGTTTTTGTAGAGGGCCATGAGGGCTAAAAATCAAGCTTTGGATGGGGAAAAATGGTTTTGTGGTGTAGGAGTTATGATCCTCCAAAGTTGGTACCCTTGCCACTTTGTTCCATAACTTAGAAAATTTTCTAAGTTTTTATGGTTACCCCTTTTACAAGTTATCCCACTTTCTTTGATTTTTTTTTATGAATGATGATTCAAATCATACATTAACATCATTTTAGGGTTAAAAATCCATTTTTGTGAAAAATCTCAAAAAGTCAAAGTTGACTTTTGTGCACAGTTGACTTTTTAGCAGATGAATTCCAAACTATGCAATTCTTTAGGAAATCATGTCCTTGACCTAAATCAAACTTGATGGACATGTTCCATGGGTGTTATAGGGTGTATTGAATCATGTCCTAGGGTTAGGGATGTCCTAGGGTTAGGGAGCATTTCCTGGTCAAAAGTCAAAGTTACAGTTGACTTTTCTCGCGAAACCCTAACTGTGGTTCAGATGAAATTGAGACTTGTTGCTCAAGCTTATTGGATTAATCCATTGTTGCAAATGGATAAATGTAGTGTATTAGAGACCCTCAAATCATGCTTTGAGGTCTTGGCTCATGTTTTGTCCCAAAAGTCAACTTAGGGGTGAATTAGGTCAAGAAACTCTAATTCCTGATTTTTGATGAGTGCATCCCCTGAGGTCAAATTGACTTGATGATTGGGTCCATGAGGTTCCGTGGAGAATATTAGGTTATGCTTTGAAGCATTGGTTCATGCCCAGAGGAAATTTTCCAACTAGAGGCCCTGGTCAACCAAAACCTTAATTTGGTGACACTAGCGATCTTAAGGCTTGATCCACCTAGAAGGGAGCATCCTTGTGCTTAATCCTTGAAGTGGGAGTCCTCTTGATCCATTTTCGATGTTTGAGAGGTTAGACAAGTTGAAGATTATGTCATCTCTTGATCCATTTTTTGATTGTAGTGAATGCTCACCCATCTTTTGGGGAGACTGATGATTCACCCATATTGTGATGCTGATTTACAAAAATGATGTGAATCTAGGTGGTCAAAATTTGGGGTATGACAGCTGTGCTCACCGCATCCCCCCAAAAATACTTTGGAAGATTTGAGTCACTTAGCATTATTCTTGCAAGTTCCACAAGTGTCCTATTCTTTCTTTCCACCACTCCATTTTGTTGAGGAGTTATTGGTGCTGAAAAATTATGATAGCTTCCATGTTCTTCGCAAAATTCTTCAAAGGAAGCATTTTGGAATTCTCCACCATGGTCGCTTCTTATGGAGGAAATTTTTAGTAATTTCTCATTTTGAATTTGCTTTGCATACTTCTTGAATACTTTGAAAGCGTCAATTTTCTGCACTAAAAAGAATGTCCAACAAAATCTAGAAAAGTCATCAATAATAACTAATACATATACATTACCTCCGAAGCTTCTTGTTCTTGATGGACCAAATAAGTTCATATGCAACAATTGTAGTGGCCTTGAAGTGGACACCGCATTCTTAAATTTGAAAGTTGATTTGGTTTATTTTCCCTTTTGACAAACATCACATAATTTACCTTTGACAAACTTTATCTTAGGCAATCCAATGACGAGATCATGCTTGACTAATTTATTTAAATGTTCCATATGAATATGAGCAAATCTTTTATGCCATAGCCATGAGTCATTATTGTTCGCCATGAGACATTTTACCTTCAAAGACAAATGATCAAGGGAAATTATAAAGATATTATTAATTCTTTTACCTTTAAGTTTTACCTCATGTATGACTTCATCTTTAATCAAGTATTCATCCTTGGTGAACTTGATCTTGAAGCCTTTGTCACAAAGTTGACTAATGCTTAGAAGATTGTGATTTAGTCCTTCAACATAAGGAACACCTTCAATGGATGTGAAAGGCGATGCTCCAACTTTTCCTATTCCAAGAATCTTTCCATTGTTGTTATCTCCATAAGTAAGATAACCCTTGGCCTTAAGCACTAGATTTGAAAATTTGTCAATGCCTCTAGTCATATGCTTCGAACAACCATTATCAAGATACCATAAATTAGAAGTGGTCTTTAAGCACACCTACAAAACAAATTAAGTTTTGTTAGGTACCTAAATTGCCTAGGGTAATTCATAATTAGCACATTTCTTTACCCACACATAATGCCCACTTGCAACACTAAAGTTTCTAACATAGCAAGCATTAGGTGTATGGCCAACAACACCACAATAAAAACATGTAGGAACAAAATTACTTTTATGCCTAGGAACATAGGATTTAGTTTTAACAAATCTTTTTCTTTTAGGATAAGTATGAACAATTTTCGCTTTGTTAACTTTCTCTTTTGGAGTTTGATCACTGGCTTTAACAAATATAGTTTTACTTGAACTTGGTTTGCTAAATTTTGAATAACCAAGACCGATTTTATCATTAACATATCTTTGTTGACTAAGAACACCCTATCATACCCTAAATTTTGACCCCCAAGATTCCACATCATTTGCATATCATATAAATATACTTTCATGAATCACTAACCCATCACAAGTACAAGATATGTGTGTTTTCTTGATTCACAGGTTAGGTGATCCCCCTAAAGTTCAAGCAGATGAATTATCAGAGGATAAGCATAATCTTCAAAACCACAAGTCTCTATATCATCCATTAAGATCAAGAACCTCTTTCATCAAGGATCAAGCGCAATTCTACATCACTTCAAGTGGATCAAACCCTAAGATCATCTGAGACACCAAATTAGGGTTTTGGTTAATCAAGGCCTCCAGAGAGAAATTTTCATTTGAGCATGAGCCAATACCTCAATATGTTTTTCAAATACCTCAAATACATCATATTAGTCAATTCTTATGATTGGATTGATCCAAAGAACTTGATTCATAAGCAGTGTAAAGATTCAAATTCATATGGACCACAAACTAGGGTTTCTGACAAAAAGTCAAGCATGCCTTTGACTTTTGATCAAGGCATGATCTCAAACCTTGGGACATGATTCAAGACATTCAAAAACACCTTTGGAATCCATCCATGATGTTTAATTTAGCCCACGGATTTGATTTCATAAAGGATCACAAAGTTCAAGATTCATCTGATACAAAAAGTCAAATGTGTTCAAAATCAAGTTTGACTTTTTAAGTTTTTGGTCAACCATGCCTTTTTCAAGTCAAGAATTATGTTAATATGTATTTTGGATCATGATTGATCATGAAAAATCAAGAAAAGTGAGATAACTTGTAAAGAGGGCAACATTAGAAAACTTAGAAATTTCACTAAGTTATGGAAAAACATGATTTTCACCTAACTTTGCAAGGTCATAACTTCCGAACCAAGCAACCATTTTCTTGGATCCAAAGCTCAAATGATAGATCTTCTTCCATACAACAAGATTGCTAGGTTGGATCATCCCCAAAAAATGCATAGATTTTGAGATATAAAGCCATGAATTTGGAAGAGCTTATGTTTTGAACTTTGACACTTAGAAATTTTTAGGCAGAATCTGTTTTGTGTTTTGACCAACTTTGGGGACATTTTTCACCATGATCCAAGAAGATTCAAGACCAAAGGCAAACATCAAATTTAAAGTAGGACATCTCAGCTTTCCAAAATGTCCAAGAATTCCATCCAATTCCACTTGAACAAAGAATTATGGAGGGTGCAATACACTTTGTTACAACTGTTTTACAAAATCAGTTTTGGGCATTTCTTGCACTACACGATTTTGAAGTCAAGTGCAATGATCATGATCATACCAATTCAACAAAGATTAGAATGAATCACCACAAACCTGCAAAATCATGTATTGAGTCAAGAAGAATTGTAACACCCCAAATCTGTGAGAATATTTATTTAATTTATTTAAGTATAATATTCGTGAATTTTTGTGAATTTTGGTGGTTTGTGTCGATGTTGGTATTTTGTGGAGCTTTGGTTATTTATTTAAATAATAGTATATAATAGGGAATATATTGTATTATTATTTATTTAAATAATATTAGAAGGGTAAATTGGACTTTTAAGGAGGAGTTAGTGAGGGTAACATTGGGAAAGTCCACTTTAGATGCCCAAGGGTTAGGTTTAACAAAAAGAAGAATTTGAGAGGAATAGGATTCATTTCGTTAGACCGTGAAAAGAAGGGAAAAGGCCAGAGCTCCGAGGAAAGAGGGAAAAGCCTAGGATTCGAGAAGGTTTCCAAGAACTAAAGAAAGAAAGCTTGGAATCGATAATCTAAGGTATGGGAAGTATTTCCTTTCATTGTTTTCAATATAGGAATTCGATGTGTTTAAAGCTGATTTTTGAGGTTTATGTGGGTTTGTGGGTTTATGAGTAAATTGATGATTTAGGGCATTTTTTTGGATCGATTATTATGGGCTGAATTGAATCAGATAAAAGTAAGCCTTCGAGGTTAATTTTTCTATTGATGATGTTTTGACCTTGTAAGGAAAGGGATTTATGGGAGTTGTGAGGGTATTCGAATTTGTGAAGGTTTATGTGATTTTGAGGTTAGGATAGTATAATTAATCAACCTAATAGTCGTAGGTTTTGTGCCTTTGATTGTCATAATGCCTTAGGAATGTTTTGGGGATGTATTTGGGGAAATTGAGGCTGAACCCGTAAGATTTTGGAAGTCTGTTGTGCTACTGATGCGTAGCAGTGATTGCAGGAAATCGCAAGTTCGAAAAGCGAATGAATCGTTCGCACAGCGAACATTCACCCCAGATTCGCTGGGCGAATAACGCAACGAATACGCGATAATGTTGTTTGAGATTCTGGGATGAAATGTGAAGGGGGATCTTTAGTTCACACATCGAACTTTCCAGCGAATAACTCGCTAGGAGAATAAGGGTGACGAGGAGAGACAAAATGGGGTTCCTCTGGTTTTTGTATGGGATTTTGGGGTTCGCTGGCAGCTCGCTAAGTGAACACCCCAGTGAACAAGTTCGAAAAGCAAACTATCTAGCGAACGCCTGCTGTTCACGAATTTTGTTTTGTGATTGTTGTGTTGTCTTGATGTTTTGAGCTATGATTATTTTGATGAATTACCATGAGTATATTGATGTTTATGAGATGATGATTCATGATGTTTTGATGAATAAATGATGATATTATTAACATGGGGTTTTGATGAATGATGATGCACGTAATGACTTTTATTGTTGATGATGATAATGATGTTGTGTATCATGCATTCATAGCATTTCAGACTTTGGTCTATGGTGGCTTCAATCCCATTGTGTGGATGTGAGGTAATTTTGATGTGCTCTGGTTCTTGTGTGGAATCGATCCTATTGACGGGGATCTTTAGAGGGTGATGGCCTAGTGTCCATCGATTTTGACGAATTGGCACCACATGTATGAGTCTTGTTGTGCATTGCATTAAATGGGATTGATGTGATTATGATATAGTGATTTTTGATGTTTTCCCTTTGATATGACCCTGATGATGTTGTATATGATGATGATGCCATTTTATGCATATCCTGTTTTTATATTGATTATAATGAATTGTGATTACTCACCCTGCCTGTTTGAATGTTGCCTCCATGTGGGTAACGTACAGGTGATCAGGCTTAGCTATGGATGCCTTCGAGGACTTTTGGAGTTTATTTGCTTTTGGTCGATGTAGAGGGTCTTGCTCTGATATTGTAACATCGGGTTAGGGTCGTTGAGTCGAACCATGTTGAGTTATTATTTTGTTGTTATTTGATTATTATGGTTTTAATTTAAAACCTTTGATTTTTGGATTATTGTGGTTATGGTGGTTCCGCTGCTAATTTTTCATGGCTTTTGAATATTTTGAGGAAAACCCGTGTTTACTGAGCAAATGTTTTATTGAGTTTATAGAGAAAATGTGCACCCTTCTGAGGTGATTTTTACTCTGATAATTTGTGTACTTTGCCATGTATATTGGCGGGGTAGAAAAGGGTGTTACATTAGTGGTGTCAGAGCAGGTCAGTCCGTTCGGCCAGGTTTTTACTTGATGTCAATCCCTTGTCAGTCGACGAGTGTGTGTACACTGTCGATGTTTTGTTTCTTCTAACTCTGTTTGTGGTGTGCAAGATGGCTGGAAGAAATGATCGTGCTATTGCTGATGCGTTGAAATCGGTTGCTCAAGTAGTGGCTCAGCTCAATCCGAATGGTGGAGCTCTAGATGAGTTTTGTGCTTTGGGGAAGTTTCAGAGGAACAATCCACCGACTTTTGTGGGTACTCATGAACCAGCAAGTGCACGCAAGTGGTTGAAGGCAATCGAGAAGAACTTTCGGGTGATGGGGGTGTACTGATGAGCAATAAGTTCAGTTTGGAATGCTTATGCTGGAAGAAGAGGCCGAGGATTGGAGGGATAACACCTGTCAGAGACTCGTAAATATTAGCATTGTGATAACATGGGCTGTGTTTAAGCAGGAGTTTCTGGGAAAGTATTTTCCAGAGGATGCTCGTGGAAAAAGAGAGGTGGAATTCCTTGAGCTAAAATAAGGAGACATGACTGTGGCGGAGTATGCCGCGAAGTTTAAGGCATTAGTGAAGTTCTATCCGTACTACAACCATGCTGATGCTGAGATGTCCAAGTGTCTCAAGTTAGAGAATGGGCTGAGACCAGAAATTAAGCAGGGTATTGGGTATCAACAGATCCATAGGTATGCTGAGTTGGTGGACAAGAGCAGAATCTACGACGAGGATAGCCGAGCTCGATCTACTCACTACAAGCAGTTAAGTGAGAAGAAGGGGCAGTATAGGGGGAAGCCTTATACAACTTCAGCTGACAAAGGGAGGCAGAAGGCTTCAGGGGGGAAAAGATAATTGGGGGAGCAACTCCCGCTTCTAGGAAGTTTTATAAGTGTGGCGAGCAAGGCCACCGGGCTGATATGTGCACCAATAGTGTGTTGAGGTGCTACAGATGTGGTAAGAAGGGTCATAAAGCTACTGATTGCAAAGATGATGGTCCAATCTATTTCAATTATGGGGAGAAAGGTCATATCAGTACCTAATGTCAAAAGCCAAAGAAGACCGCCGCTGCCGCTCAGATCAGTGGCCGGGTGTTTGCTTTGAGTGGTGCAGAAGTGCCAGAGAAGGACAATCTGATCCGAGGTACATGTTTTATTAATAATATCAAGTTGGTTGCTATCATTGATACTGGTGCAATTCATTCTTTTATCTCACTTGAATGTGCTAATAGATTGGGTTTGAAGATGTCTGATATGAATGGGAATATGGTAATAGAAACTCCAGCTAATGGTTCTGTTACTACTACCCTTGTATGTTTGAGATGTTCTTTGACGATTTTTGGGAAGAGTTTTGTGATGGATTTAGTGTGCTTACCCTTGCACCAAATTGATGTAATCTTTGGAATGAACTGGTTGGAGTTTAACCATGTTCACATCAACTGTTATAATAAGACTGTGGAGTTTCCTGAGTTTGGTGATAGTGGAGAGTTGATGTTCTTGTCTGCTAAGCAAGTGGATGAACTGGTGGGAGATGAAGCTTTGGTGTTTGCAATGTTTGGATTGTTACAGGTTGATCGTGAAGCTGCGGGTGTCTAATTACCTGTTGTTCGTGAATTTCTAGATGTATTTCCAGATGACATAAGTGATTTGCCTCCAGAACGTGAAGTGGAGTTTGCGGTGGACTTAATACCAGGTACGAGTCCAGTGTCAATGGCTCCTTACCGGATGTCCGCTTCTGAGTTAAGTGAACTGAAGAAATAGTTTGAAGAGGTTCTTGAGAAGAGGTTTGTTCAACCAAGTGTTTCTCCATGGGGTGCTCATGTGCTGTTAGTGAAGAAGAAGGACGGAAGTATGAGGTTGTGTGTTGATTATCGGCAGTTGAATAAAGTGACTATAAAAAATAAGTATCCACTTCCGAGAATCAAAGATTTGATGTATCAGTTAGTAGGTGCCTGTGTGTTTAGAAAGATTAATTTGAGGTCGAGTTATCATCATATTTCTGTTAAGCCTGATGATATTCCGAAGATGGCTTTCAGGACGAGGTATGGTCACTATGAATACACTGTGATGCCATTTGGTGTATCCAATGCACCTGGTGTGTTCATGGAGTACATGAATCGAATTTTTCATGAGTATTTAGATAAGTTTGTGGTTGTGTTTATCGATGATATCATGATATATTCTAGATCTGAAGAAGAACATGCTGAGCATTTGAGAACTGTGTTGCAAGTATTGAAGGAGAAGAAGTTGTATGCAAAGTTGTCCAAGTGTGAGTTCTGGTTGAAGGAAGTGAGTTTTCTTGGCCATGTGATTTCAATTAGCGGGATTGCTGTTGATCCCTCTAAAATTGATGTTGTGTTACAGTGGGAGGCTCTGAAGTCTGCTACCGAGATACGAAGTTTTCTGGGATTGGCGGGTTATTATCGCAAGTTTATCAAAGGATTTTCTAGGTTGGCATTACCTTTGAATCAGTTGGCTCAAAAGGGTCTAGCTTTTGTGTGGGATGTAGATTGCGAAGAGAGTTTTTTGGGATTGAAGAAGAGGTTGACGACCGCTCCAGTGTTGATTTTCCCTAATCCGAGCGAATCTTTTGTGGTGTATTTGATGCATCAAAGATCGGTCTTGGTGGAGTATTGATGCAGAATGGACAAGTTGTTGCGTATACTTCGAGACAATTGCGAGTTCATGAGAGGAAGTATCCTACGCATGACTTAGAATTGGCCGTTGTGGTGTTTGTGTTGAAGATTTGGAGACATTATCAGTTTGGCTCTAAGTTTGAAGTGTTCAGTGATCATAAAAGTCTAAAGTACTTATTTGATCAGAAAGAATTGAATATGAGGTAGAGGATGTGGTTAGAGCTGTTGAAGGATTTCGATTTTGACTTGAGTTATCATCCGGGCATGGCAAATGTAGTGGCTAATGCATTGAGCAGGATGTCATTGCATATGCCGATGCTTATGGTGAAAGAATTGGAATTAATTGAGCAATTCTGAGATTTGAGTTTGGTATGTGAAGAGACCTCTGATAGTGTGAAGTTGGGAATGTTGAAGTTGACTAGTGGTATTCTGGAAGAAATCAGAGTGGGACAACAATCTGATTTAAAATTGGTTAACCGGTTGACTTTGATTAACAAAGATAATGAATGAGAATTATGGATTGATGAGAATGGTGTGATGAGGTTTCGGGATAGGGTATGTGTTCCAGATGTTCCAGAAATCAAGAAGAGTATTCTAGAAGAAGGACACCGAAGTAGGTTGAGTATTTATCCCGGTGCTACGAAGATGTACCAGGATTTGAAAAAGTTATTTTGGTGGCCGGGTATGAAGAAGGATATCACAGGGTTCATTTATGCGTGTTTGACTTGCCAGAAGTCAAAGATTGAGCATCAGAAGCCTTTGGGTATGATGCAACCGTTGAATATTCCAGAGTGGAAATGGGATAGCATTTCCATGGATTTTGTGTCGGGATTACCGAGAACTGCTAAGGGAAATGATTCAATTTGGGTGATCAAGGATAGATTAACTAAATCGGCTCATTTCTTGCCGATGAAGATTAATCATTTTATGTAGAAGTTAGTCGAGATGTACATCGAAGAGATTGTGAAGTTGCATGGGATACCTTCGAGTATTGTGTTGGATAGAGATCCAAGATTTACATATAGGTTCTGGAAGAGTTTGCAAGATGCTTTGGGTACTAAGTTGAGAATGAGTTCTACCTATCATCTGCAGACGGACGGTCAGACAGAAAGGACTATCTAATCCTTAGAGGATTTACTGAGAGCTTGTGTGTTGGATCATGGAGGATCTTGGGATAACCATTTATGGTTGATTGAGTTCACGTACAATAATAATTTTCATGCTGGTATTGGAATGATGCCCTATGAAGCTTTGTATGGGAGAAGATGTAGGACTTCTTTGTGTTGGTATGAGTCAGGCGAGAATGCTTTACTCAGACCGGAGATTGTAAAAGAGATGATCAAGAAGATTAAGATGATCCAAGAAAGGATGAGAGCATCACAGAGTCGCCAGAAGAGCTACCATGAGAAGAGAAGCAAGACACTTGAATTCCAAGAGGGAGATCACGTGTTTTTGAGGGTGATGCCAGTGACTGGTGTGGGTCAAGCTTTGAAGTCTAGGAAGCTCACTTCATAATTTGTTGGTCCATATCAAATCTTGCAGAGGATAGGAGAGGTAGCATATCGAATTTCTTTACCGCCGTCACTTACGAATTTGCATGATGTGTTCCATGTGTCTCAGATGAGGAAGTACATTTCGAATCCGTCGCTTGTGATTAAGATGGATGATGTACAAGTGAAGGATAATCTGACAGTGGAAGCATTACCTGTGCGGATTGATGGTCGAGAGATGAAGCAACTACGAGGTAAAGACATAGCTTTGGTGAAGGTGTTGTGGGGTGGACCAGCTGACGAAAGTTGGACTTGGGAACATGAAGATCAGATGAGGGAGTCGTATCCGACTCTATTTCCTTGAGGTAATTTTCGAGGGTAAAAATTCTTTAAGTAGGGGAGAGTTGTAACACCCCAAATCTGTAAGAATATTTATTTAATTTATTTAAGTATAATATTCGTGAATTTTTGTGAATTTTGGTGGTTTGTGTCGATGTTGGTATTTTGTGGAGCTTTGGTTATTTATTTAAATAAAAGTATATAATAGGGAATATATTGTATTATTATTTATTTAAATAATATTAGAAGGGTAAATTGGACTTTTAAGGAGGAGTTAGTGAGGGTAATATTGGGAAAGTCCATTTTAGAAGCCCAAGGGCTAGGTTTAACAAAAAGGAGAATTTGAGAGGAATATGATTCATTTTGTTAGACCATGAAAAGAAGGGAAAAGGCCAGAGCTCTGAGGAAAGAGGGAAAAGCCTAGGATTCGAGAAGGTTTCCAAGAACTAAAGAAAGAATGCTTGGAATCGACAATCTAAGGTATGGAGAGTATTGCCTTTCATTGTTTTCAATGTAGGAATTCGATGTGTTTAAAGCTGATTTTTGAGGTTTATGTGGGTTTGTGGGTTTATGAGTAAATTGATGATTTAGGGAATTTTTGTGGATCGATTATTAAGGGTTGAATTGAATCGGATAAAAGTAGGCCGTCGAGGCTAATTTCTCTGTTGATGTTGTTTTGACCTTGCAAGGAAAGGGATTTATGGGAGTTGTGAAGGTAATCGAATTTGTGAAGGTTTATGTGATTTTGAGATTAGGATAGTATAATTAATCCACCTAATAGTCATAGGTTTTGTGCCTTTGATTGGCATAATGCCTCAGGAATGTTTTGGGGATGTTTTTGGGGCAATTGAGGCTGAACCCGTAAGATTTTGGAGGTCTGTTGTGCTACTGATGCGTAGCAGCGATTGCAGGAAATCGCAAGTTCGCAAAGCGAATGAATTGTTTGCACAACGAACATTCACCCCAGATTCGCTGGGCGAATAGCGCAGCGAATGCACAATAATATTGTTTGAGATTCTGGGATGAAATGTGAAGGGGGGTTTTTAGTTCGCACAGCGAACTTTCTAGCAAATAACTCGCTAGGCGAATGAGGGTGGTGAGGAGAGACATAATCAGATTCCTCTAGTTTTTGTATAGGATTTTGGGGTTCACTAGCAGCTCGCTAGGCGAACACCCCAGCGAACAAGTTCACAAAGCGAACTATCTAGCGAACGCTTGCTGTTCGCGAATTTTGTTTTGTGATTCTTGTGTTGTCTTGATGTTTTGAGCTATGACTATTTTGATGAATTACCATGAGTATATTGATGTTTATGAGATGATGATTCATGATGTTTTGATGAATAAATGATGATATGATTAACATGAGGTTTTGATGAATGATGATGCACGTAATGACTTTTATTGATGATGACGATAATGATGTTGTGTATCATGCATTCATAGCATTTCAGACTTTGGTCTATGGTGGCTTTAATCCCATTGTGTGGATGTTTGGTAATTTTTATGTACTCCGATTCTTGTGTGGAATCGATCCTATTGACGGGGATCTTTGGAGGGTGATAGCCTAGTGTCCATCGATTTTGACGAATTGGTACCACATGCATGAGTGTTGTTGTGCATTGCATTAAATGGGCATTGATGTGGTTACGATATCGTGATTTTTGATGTTTTCCCTTTGTGATGACCCTGATAATGTTGTATATGATGATGATGCCATTTTATGCATATCCTGTTTTTATATTAATTATAATGAATTGTAATTACTCACCATGCCTGTTTGAATGTTGCCTCCACGCGGGTAACGTGCAGGTGATCAGGCTTAGCTCTGGATGCCTTTGAGGACTTTTGGAGTTTATTTGCTTTTGGTCGATGTAGAGGGTCTTGCTCTGATATTGTAACATTGGGTTGGGTCATTGAGTCGAACCATGTTGAGTTGTTATTTTGTTGTTATTTGATTATTATGATTTTAATTTAAAAACTTTGATTTTTGGATTATTGTGGTTATGGTGGTTCCACTGCTAACTTTTGATGGCTTTTGAATATTTTGAGGAAAACCCATGTTTACGGAGCAAATGTTTTATTTTGAGTTTATTGAGAAAATGTGCACCCTTCTGAGATGATTTTTACTCTGATAATTTGTGTACTTTGCCATGTATATTTGCGGGGTAGAAAAGGGTGTTACAAGAATCACATTTGGAATGATGAAGTTTTGTCACATATGCCTTGAATTCAAAGTGCATTTATGTGCAATAGTGCACATTCAACAAAGACACTCTCCTCAGTCAAGATTCATGCATAAACAACAATAAAAACATCTGAGGAATGTGGAATTGGTCAAAAGGTAGCTATGCTACTTAGAAGTGATAATGTACCTTGGCATGGAAGTAATGATATCTTGCCAAAAACATTGATTTCGTTCTTATCCTCTAAGCTATCACTATTCAGCCAAGACAACTTATTCACCTATAAATATAACTCATTTCTGATCAATTCAATTACACCAAAACAATTTCAATACTTGTTTTCTCCAAATTCATCTTTGTTCAAAATTTCAAAACACCAAGAAAGTGAGTGTTGCGAGTGATTTTGGATGTGGTTGCGAAGCACGATCGCTCTGGTACTACAGTTTGATTGATTTTTTATCCTATTGAAGTTGAGGAAGGAAAGGAAATAGATGTCTCCAATTAACCCTGCTTGCATACTGAGGTTAAACAGTCAAAACTGTTGGTTTACAGATGCTATATCCAGAGGGTGGGTTTCTCTTAGGTTATTTTTTTAGAGTGATACCTGGGTATGATGTTAGGACTGATGCTTTATGAAATTATGGGATTTTGGGTTTTTGTTTAGTGTGTTCGCTAAGATTTTTCTTGCAGTCTTATGCCTACGTATTCCCGTTTTCCGAAACAGGGAAATCAGAGTGATCGTAGTTCCTCCTATTCTATGGGAGGAAATGGTGTTTTGGTGTCTTGTTCAAAGCCCAAGACATGAAGCGAAAGGTGGTTTGTATCTTGTTCAAAGCCCAAGATGTGAAGCTGAAGGGTCTATTTGTATCTTGTTTAAAGCCCAAGATGTGAAGCTAAAAGGTCTCAACTTTAGAGAGAATTTTTCATCTCTAAAGAGGGGTCAGTCTGTCACAACTGTTGGGTGACTGATTACAAAGGAGAATTACTTTAACCGGGATATGTGAATCCGACAATGCCATAATTTCCTTTATAGGGGCTTTCTAACCTGAAGGAGAAGACTTTAACTCAGTGTAGAGCAATGCTATCTTTCCTTAGGAATTTCTCATGCTAAAAGAGGGACAGTGGCATGGATGTAGATGATCCAGAGGCTTGCCGCTTATAGCAATTAGATGAAGGGAAAGGAGTTGTTGATGTTTGTATAATGTGAACGAGGCACATCTTTGATGCTAAAAGCTTGATTGGATCAACCGGGGTTTTCTTATACAAAGCCTAAGAGGAGGCTATTGGCCCAACAAAGGGGGTGTTTTTATGTGTCTCGTACAAAGCCCGAGAGAGAGGCTAAAAAGGCTTGACTTAACGAGGGAGTCTTTTGTATCTCGTACGAAGCCCGAGATGGAGGCTAAAGAGGCTTGACTCAACAAGAGAGTCTTTTGTATCCCGTACAAATCCTGAGAGAGAGGCTAAAATTGTTTGACTCAATAAGAGAGTCTTTTGTATCTCGTACGAATCCCGAGATAGAGGCTGAAGATGTTTGACTCAACAAGAGGGCCTTTTGTATCTCGTACGAAGCCCGAGATAGAGGCTGAAGATGTTTGCTGGGCTGGGGAGAATCATTGTACAAAGCCCAAGAGGAGGCTATCATTCCTGGAGGAAGAGATCATTATATGAAGCCTAAGAGGAGGCTGTGAATACTTCTAAGAAGCCGACGGGTCCTTGTACTAAGCCCAAGAGGAGGCAGGGATGCTTTTAAGAAGCCGGTGGGTCCTTGTACAACGCCCAAGAGGAGGCTGGTGCTTTTTAAGAAGCCTGTGGGTCCCCAAACCCCGAGAAATTCAAGACAGGCTATTCACAAAGAATATATCAAGCCAGGAAAGTTCGAGAATTTGGAAGAAACTTAAGAGATGCAATTCACGGAGAAGAGATCATCTCTGGGGAGTAGAGTTTCTTGACAATTCCTAAGGAGGACAACCGAAGAGAAGACTGTATCTGGTGCTCCTATTGGGGATCTAGCTTTGTCTATTTCTAAGAGCGATCGACACGACTTTAATTAGTTCTAAATGTAGTTGCCGGGGAAACTCTAAATATCTATACTATTATTACACAGTCGATATGAGTTTACGAAGGAAGACTTACAGTGAAACAGCCCCACAATACAGTTATATGTATATGAAAGCGGTAAATGAAAGCATATAAACACTTACTCGGTTGTAGAGCTTCCATGTTGTTTGGTTAGTTTTTCAACAAAGAAAGATTGAAAACAACAGTATATTCAAAATCAAAGGAGAAAGTGCTTTGAAAAGAAAGAGTGGGGCTTACAGCTCAAGGAGAGGCCCAGTGTTTTATTAGTGATCGCACTGTTGAATTTGTACAGAGGGACTTATACAAGTGATTGAGGCCTAAGAAAGGTTTTCTGTACAAAGGGATGGGTCTTACACTCCCTCAAGAGGCCCAAAGGTTTAAAGAAAAAGAAATAGGGCTTATAACACGAGGGTAGGCCCAGATGATCTTTGTTTTGAAATGGCGATCGCGCCGAGGTTTTGAAAACACAGTGGGACTTATACAATAAGTGAGGCCCAAATTATTTGGTTTTCAGAGGGGGTTGGGTCTTACACTCTATTAGAGGCCCAAAAGTTTTGAATAGGTCTTATAGCTCGAGGAGAGGCCCAGATGATTTGTTTTTGAATCGGGCGATCATTGCGCCGAACTCTTTGAAATACAACGGGACTTATACAATAAGTGAGGCCCAAAAAGGTTGTATTTACAAAGGATTGGGTCTTACACTCTAATAGAGGCCCAAAAGTTTTGAATGAGTCTTATAGCTCGAGGAGAGGCCCAAAGTTTGATATTTGAACCGGCGATCGCGCCGAGGTTTACTTTTAACGCAGAGGGACTTATACAACATCTGAGGCCCAAAAATGTTTTGGTTAAAAGGGGATTAGGTCTTACACTCTATTAGAGGCCCAAAGAGTTTTTGAAAATGATTTGTGAGGGTTGAATTAATCAAAAACCCTAATTTGTTTTCAAAATGTATTTTAATTGAATAAAAATTCAATTAAAATGACCAAAATTGTTTAACATGTGGAAAACAAATTGTGATCTTGGATTAATGTTTCATAAATCAAGTTTTGACCTACAAAATGATTAGAAATCATTAAACTTTGCAAAATCAAGAAAGAAAAAATATGTTAAATGTAAAATACAATTAAAATATTAATTCTTTACAAAAATATCAATTATATGAAATAAATAATATTTTTGGGATTTTTTGGGAAAATAAAATATTTTAACATTTTTGTGAATTATTAAAAAAAGAATCAACTCAAAATCATTAAAACTCAGAGAGAAATTAATTTTTGAATCAATTAAATAAAATCACAAAATTCAAATATTTGAATTTTCAAAAAAGGGCGCCAAGAACACCCAAGAACACGCGCGTGTTCTGGGTTTTACCCAGATTTGCATTTTCTCTCCAATCTCACTGAATACTTGATGGAATCATGCAAACCACATATCAATCTGCTCGTCTCAACCTCACGATCATGTCTATGGTCTTTAATTTCATTTATTTTTACCATGGAATAAGAAATCAAGACAAAACCTCAAGAACCCTAAAATTTGCATTAAGGCTGAGAATTTTGATACACGATTCAAACAAAACAATTAATTGAGGGGAAACATTCCATGTATGATTATGAACATTTGGCAAAAGTATTGTGCGAGGAAATATGCATAGATTAAGAGATGACCAAGTTTAGGCTTACCTCTAGGTCGTGGCAGCAAGAGCAATTTGATTTTTGAGTTAGAGGTGTTATAAATGAGTTGTGATGATCTAAACAGCTTCCCTACACCCTATGGAGTGTGTTTGAATGCTTGGACTTGATTGGAAATGGCTGGATCACTTCATGGCATCTCAGCTGCAACTTGGTTAAAACCTTGAGCAACTGGCTGGTGATTATGAGAAATCAGTGTTCCAGATGTTGTTTAAGTGTTTGGATCACTTCTATATGATGTTTATGAGGTGTGTGTGTGATTGGTTTCGTTGGAAAAGCTCTCAAACTCAAAACCCGATAGTGACTTGCCTTAGAAGGTAAAAGTGGAGTGAAAGAAAAGATTTTGAGGAAAGCATCTGTTTGATGGCTTTGGTGTACTCAAACTGATCACAATTGAGCTCTATTTATAGTAGAGCAAGTTTGTTTTGCAAGGAATAGTGAATGGCAACTGCTGAGTAGGGTTGGCCAATGTTGAGCAATGAGAATCCAAGTCTCCTCTAGCCATTGACTAGAGGTTAGGGCACAGGCTGGTGGTTCCCTTGGTCTTGGATAAGTCTTGACTAAATTCAGTTGGGAAGGGCTCAGTCCATGCCACCTTGGTGTATGCATTGAATGCTCCAATCCAAAATTGGAGTCTTGTCCCTCTTTTAGGGATTTCTAGGTTTGGCATGCTACTTCTTGTTCCAAGGACTTTGGAGGCTTTGCTCAGTAATTGTCCCCTTTAGATTTGATCATCAGAGGTGTCCAAAGTGATGAAAAGGCTTGGAATTATCTTATTTTTCCAAATTGAGCAAAAATGCAAAATTCTGCCTTGCCTTGGCAGTTTTCAGCAAGGCATTTTGCCACTACCATATCTCTTAGCTCAAATTGAATTTGGTGATGTTCTTGGCCATTTTGGAAAGCCCTCATATGATACAACAACTGTTTGATCATATTTGGTTTTGATACCTTTTGGATCCAAGTGAAAAATGCCCCTACATTTGGAAAAAAGTGAAGGCAGATTCTGACTTAGTGAAAATTTCACTAAGTGTAGGAAAAAAGTGACATTTTCACTTTTTGTGATTTTGATCTTTCCATAACTCAAAATCCCTAATGAATTGTGTTAGTTCTTGTATTGGCTGGAATTTTGGTAAAACAAAGTTGAACAATGTTGATGTCGTATGTCTGATGTCATAACATTGGTTCCTAACATTAGTTGTTGCAGGGTTGAAGTTTTATATGTTGATGTTATACTTGATGTCTTAACATCAGTTATCAAAACATCAGAACATCAGGTTGTGATGTTTTAGGACTGCGCGTGTTAGTGGTTTTGAGGAGATCTGTTAGAGAGATTGGATGCAAATATCTTGGAGAAGATATTTTCAATCAGATAATTTGCAGATCATGGAGCAGATCATGTAACTAACATTAGGGCTGATTTGAAAAGATTTAAAAAGATTTGAAGATCAAATCTGTTTTAAATTCTGGTTTTAAAACAAATCAAATCAGATATTTTTTGGAAGTGGTCCAAGCCCAAGACAGAACTCTATAAAAGTAGCCTCAACTCTTGTTGGAGAAGAAAGAAGAAAGAGAGCCAAAGACTGAGTGTCATTTGTGTCTTCATGTGTGTTTTGTAAACCATTCATGTTTGAATTGGTGTTACTATTTTTGAGTTGTTAATTGTTCTTGATCAAAGCTGTTAAGCAGAATCAAGTTGTGTGATTAGTGTGTAATCATTGGATTGTATCACTGAGGTGATTTAGGGAGTGAGTGGTTTCTCATACCTAAGTGGTTTCTTAGGTAGAAGTGTCATTGGGTAGTGATTAAGTTAGGTAGATGTCAACTGGGATTGTTGAGTATGTAATTTAATACTACTAATAGTGAATTTCCTCCCTGGCTTGGTAGCCCCCAGACGTAGGTAGTTAGACCGAACTGGGTGAACAATTCATTGTGTTATTTACTGTTGTTATTGCCTTGTTCATATAGCAGATTCTGTTGTTGTGACATCACACTTAACATCACACATCTGATACCAGAATTTCAATTGGTATCAGAGCAGGCATCCTGCTCTGCATCTGGGTGAGATCTAGGGCTGATACTTTCTGGTACAATGGACAAGGAGAGTGGTGGATTTGTGAATAGACCCCCTATTCTAGATGGCTCTAATTATGACTATTGGAAACCACGAATGGTTACCTTCTTGAAGTCATTAGACAGTAGGGCTTGGAAGGCTGTCTTAAAAGAATGGAAAGCACCTATTATTGTTGAAAAGGATGGTACAACTAAGCTAAAACCCGAGGAAGCTTGCACTTGGAAATTCAAAAGCCTTGAATGCCATCTTTAATGGTATTGACAAGAACATCTTTAGACTGGTAAACACTTGTGAAGTAGCTAAGGAAGCTTAGGATGTCTTGAAAACTACTCATGAAGGAACCTCCAAGGTCAAGATGTCAAGACTTCAACTATTGACTACAAAGTTTGAAAATCTGAAGATGAAGGGGGATGAAACCATTCATGATTTTCACATGAATATTCTTGAGCTGTCCAATGCTTCTAGTGCTTTAGGAGAAAGAATGACTGAAGAGAAGCTGGTAAGGAAGATTCTCAGATCCCTTCCCAAGAGATATAAAATGAAGGTGACTGCTATTGAAGAAGCTCAATACATCAGCAAGATGAGGGTTGATGAGTTAATTGGTTCTCTTCAAACCTTTGAGTTAGAATTGAATGAGGAGCCTAAAAAGAAGACCAAAAGCATAGCTTTGGTGTCCAATACTGAAGATGGTAAGAAGGAGTGTAATTTTGAAACTCAGGAGGAACTGTCAAATGTTGTTGTGATGCTTGGGAGATAGTTTAATAAGGTGTTAAAGAGAATGGATAGAAACTATAGACCTAATGTTAAGAACATCACATCTGACAACAACAGGTCTAGTGATCAAGTGAAGAAAACAAGAGATAAAGAAAAGTCCAATCATGACAAAGGAGTTCAATGCTATGAGTGTGAAGGTTATGGTCATGTCAAGAAAGAATGGCCTACATACCTCAAAAACCAGAAAAAGGGGTTATCTGTTTCCTGGTCTGATACAGATAGTGAAAGTGAAGAAGAGAATGCCAAGCATGTTAAGGCATTGACTGTACTATATGCCTCTGATGGAGAGTCTAGTGATGGTGAATTAACCTTTGAAGAGCTGGCATCCTCTTATCAAGAGCTGTGTCTGAAAAGTGAAGAGGTCCTTCAAGAAGGGGAGAAGCAGAAGAAGATTATTGTATAGGTTGAGACTGAGAAAGCTGAACTTAAGAATGAAATTTTGTTGTTAAAATCCCAGCTTGATCAAATGACAAAATCCATCAGAATGTTAAATAGTGGAACTGACACCCTGGATAAAATACTTGAACCTGGACAAGGTGCAAGTGATAAGACTGGTCTAGGATATGAGGGTGAGAAGAAGATATCGGCAGAGGCTAGTTCTTCTGGGGTTAAACAAAACATTCCTCATCAGCATGAAAAAGGACATGGTTCTGGAATTAAGAAGGTTGTCCCTCACCTTGGGCCACAAAATAATGGAAAGGGCTATGGTCCTGTTCCTAAGAAGTTTTTGTCTCAACCTCAAGGAAAGCCTTAGTTTTCTGGAGCTAGACAGTATATGCCTCCCCAATACCATAGGAGTATGCAGGCTTATAATCTCAAACATAACATGTTCCATCCGATGTCTCAACATCAAGGGGAAATGTATGGATTTGGACCTAATAATGTTGTGCCTCATGATTATGGCAGAAGAAGGCCACATCATCATGGTAAAAGATAACCTAAGCACTACAGAAGACAGCCTAATTATGGGAGAAGACAGTATCAATATTTTGATAGATGTCAGCCTCAGCATTATGACAGAAATCATCATCAAGGTGGGAGACATTTCAATCACTTCAGAAAAGAGATTCAAAGAGTAAGATGTTACTATTGTGGAAGATTTGGCCATATACAATCTTCTTGCTTTAAACTGCATGGTTATCCCAAGCCTGTTCCTCAACCTAGACAGAAGCAGGACAGGCCTCAGACTGTTAAACAATGGGTTCCTAAAGCTACTGTCACATGTCTATTAGCTCACTCATCTGTTAGAACCCCAACTATGGATGGTTGGTATTTTGACAGTGGTCGCTCAATGCATATGACTGGTTTCAAGAATCAGTTGGTGGATATCAGGACTTACTCCACAAACGATGTAACTTTTGGTAATGGAGAAAAAGGGGAAGTTGAAGGAATTGGAAAATTGAATTGTGAGGCTGGACCTAATCTTGAAAGTGTACTTCTGGTCAAAGGATTGACTGCTAATTTGATTAGCATCAGTCAGTTATGTGATGAATGATTCAAGGTTAGCTACACTAAAGATGAATGTTTAGTGACTAATGAGAAGAGTGAAGTCGTTATGAGGGGAGTTAGATCCTTAGTTAACTGTTATTTATGGGTTCCTCTAGAGTCCAGCTTATCATGTAATGTCAAGGATGATGTTATGACATCTGAGTGTGACATTAGAAGGATCACCAAACAACCTAGTGTTATGCAACTATTCAGAGGAAATATTGAAGAAACCAAGGTAGTAGAGGTTGATCATTCAGGTATGAAGGGTAATGACGATGTCCCTAAAGATATGTGTGCTAAAATTTGTGAAGTGTTAAGTAGAAATTTGGGCATGTGGAAAAGGATTCAAAGGTTAGTGAATTATGGTGTACATTTATTAAATTTCAAAAATTTAAAAGGAAATTTGTTTTGGTGGGGAAAATACATTTATTGGCCTTTAAGTGACCAACAAAAGCAGTCCCCTTACCTTAGGCTATCATTCCCTATTATCACTCTCACACGCTACTTCAATCTCCACACTCCAAGTCCATTCATCTTCCCCCCTAAGAACAAAAATTACAAAACACCTTTGGTCATCAGTTGTTACACAGGAACGATGTCTAAACAAGTGTCATCTCCATCCAAGAAGACTGCGTCCAAAAGTTCCACTCATGCAAATTCTAGGGTTTCGACAGAAGAGGTATCTGTGGATGAAGCTATGGACATTGCTCCTATCTCTATGATTCCAGCCTCAGAAAAGACAAGACATGAGAAGTATCAACCTAAGAGGCCTTCAAAAGGTAAGACTTCTAATCAATCTACGGGTAAGAAATTTGATGATAGCAAGAGTAGAGCGTTTGTCACTAGTGTTTTGTTTGGAGACAAACCTACCCCTAAGACTACCACTCCTCTTCCTCAAGCTGTTGAAGAAAGGGTAAATGTGGACAAAAGCATTGATCAGATTGTCACAAAAATATTTGAGAAATGGATTTCTGTGAAGGGAATATCTAGACCTCTGAGTCAACTGTCTGCTGATCAATCAGTTAGAGAAAAGGGTGACATTGAAACTTTTGAAACAAATCTTCACAGATTAGCTGTTTCAGTCATTGAAGATGCTGAGATTGAAGATGAAGTTGAAGCTGAAGCTGAAAGAGAAAGGGATACTCATGTTGAGGATGAGGTTGATGTTGAACATGATGTTGGAACATCACCTGCTAGGGATGTTACTCCTAGTCCCAGAGGGAAGAAGAATGCTGATGTGGTGGATGTTGTTGACTTATCTGATAATGAAGTAATTGGTAATGTTGTTCCTGGTATTGCCAATAGATTAAAGACTAGAAAAGGAAAGACTGTGGAATCTTCTCCTAAGATGACAGCTGAAGGCAAGAAGAAAAAGACATCTATAGTTGGTCCAACTAAATCTTGGAGCAAGGTTGTTGTGACTTCCAAAAAGAGAAAGATTAGAGAAGAATCTGAATCTGAGTATGATGTTGAGGAAGATGTTCAAGACATCACCCCTGTCAGAAAGTCCATTTTGAAGAGAATTTCTGATAAGGTTCTTGAAGTGCCAGTGGACAACATATCCTTTCATTATGCTAGCAGTGCTCCAATGTGGAAATTTGTGTGCCAAAGGAGATTAGCTCTGGAAAGAGAGCTTGGAAAAATGAATTGGAGATGAAAGAAATTATGGAGCTCATTCATGTTGCTGGACTGTTGAAGACTGTGACTAAATTCTCTAAGTGCTATGGTGGACTTGTTAAGGAATTTGTTGTCAACATTCCTATAGACATTTCTGATAAAAGAAGTGTGGACTTCATGAAGGTGTTTGTTAGGGGTAAGTGTATTAATTTCTCTCCTAGTACCATCAATAAGTATCTTGGAAGACATGATCAAGAGGTTTGTGAACTGGAAGTGACTGATAATGATGTATGTAAAGAGATCACAGCCACTCAAGGGAAGGTCTGGCCACTGAAGGGTAAATTGGCAGCTAGCAAACTCAGTATCAAGTATGCTATTTTGCATAGAATTGGAGCTGCTAACTGGGTACCTACTAATCACAAAACCACCATAGTTGTGGGATTAGGAAGGTTTATTTATGCTGTTGGGAAAAAGGTCAAGTTCAACTATGGAAATTACATATTTGATCAAGTTGTGAAGCATGGTGCCACTAATGCTATCAAGATGCTTATAGCATTCCCTTCCCTGGTCTGTGGAATGATCTTAAATCAACATCCTGCAATTTTAACTAGTTCAGATATAACATGTAAGAGGGAGTCAGCTTTATCCTTGCATCCCAAGCTGTTTGTTGGGAATCATGTTCTAGACATTATTGTAACATCAAGTTCTGGTGTTAAGAAGGCCAGTACTAAAACTAAGTTGATTGAAGAATTAAAGGCGGCCTGCAAGGATCTTGATATGGTTATCAGTACTAGCACTGCTAGGAAGATGAAGATTGAGCAGATGATCAAATCCTTGGAACAGGGTGAAGATGATGTAAGTGTCAATAATGAAGATTTAGGTTCAGAGGAAGGTGATGAGGATGCTGCAGATGGTTCTGATGCTAATGAAGATTGAAGTGTTGTTTTTGCTGTTTATTGCTTTTGTAGTTTGTAGTTTTTTTGTTTCTGCACATTGTGTGCATGGTGTGTAACTTGGATAAAAGTACTTTTTTGCTTATCTTGGTTTTGTTCTATGATTTGTCTTGTGGTGCTGACTGTTGACTGACAAGGAGAGCTAGTAGGACTAACTATAGTAAAGTGGTAGGGTATAACTTGTTGGTAGTTGGCCAATTGTGGCTAAAAAGGGGGAGAGTTAGCCTTTGTGCCTCTAGGCTTGAGGGGGAGTGTGTATGATTGAACAGCTGGTATGCTGGTTATTGTTTTGAGGGGGAGTTTAGCTTTATGAAGTTTGATTGTGATTGCTGCTGGTATGAAGTTTTTCCGCTGCAGGTACCTCTGATGTTGGCAGAGATTGTTTTAGCCAAAATTAGCCAAAAGGGGAGATTGTTAGTTCTTGTATTGACTGGAATTTTGGTAAACAAAGTTGAACAATGTTGATGTCGTATGTCTGATGTCATAACATTGGTTCCTAACATTAGTTGTTGCAGGGTTGAAGTTTTATATGCTGATGTTATACTTGATGTCTTGACATCAGTTATCAAAACATCAGAACATCAGGTTGTGATGTTTTAGGGTTGCGCGTGTTAGTGGGTTTTGAGGAGATCTGTTAGAGAGATTGGATGCGAATATCTTGGAGAAGATATTTTCAATCAGATAATTTGCAGATCATGGAGCAGATCATGTAACTAACATTAGGGCTGATTTGAAAAGATTTATAAAGATTTGAAGATCAAATCTGTTTTAAATTCTGGTTTTAAAACAAATCAAATCAGATATTTTTTGGAAGTGGTCCAAGCCCAAGACAGAACTCTATAAAAGCAGCCTCAACTCTTGTTGGAGAAGAACGAAGAAAGACAGCCAAAGACTGAGTGTCATTTGTGTCTTCGTGTGTGTTTTGTAAACCATTCGTGTTTGAATTGGTGTTACTATTTTTGAGTTGTTAATTGTTCTTGATCAAAGCTGCTAAGCAGAATCAAGTTGTGTGATTAGTGTGTAATCATTGGATTGTATCATTGAGGTGATTTAGGGAGTGAGTGGTTTCTCATACCTAAGTGGTTTCGTAGGTAGAAGTGTCATTGGGTAGTGATTAAGTTAGGTAGATGTTAACTGGGATTGTTGAGTCTGTAATTTAATACTACTAATAGTGAATTTCCTCCCTGGCTTGGTAGCCCCCAGACGTAGGTAGTTAGACCAAACTGGGTGAACAATTCATTGTGTTATTTACTGTTGTTATTGCCTTGTTCATATAGCAGATTGTGTTGTTGTGACATCACACTTAACATCACACATCTGATACCAGAATTTCAAATTGGAATGAGGTCTAGTTAAAGTTTTTGTAGAGGGCCATGAGGGCTACAAATCAAGCTTTGGATGGGGAAAAATGGCTTTGTGGTTTAGGAGTTATGATCCTCCAAAGTTGGTACCCTTGCCACTTTGTTCATAACTTAGAAAATTTTCTAAGTTATTATGGTTACCACTTTTACAAGTTATCCCACTTTCTTTGATTTTCTTGATGAATGATGATTCAAATCATACAAATACATCATTTTAGGGTTAAAAATCCATTTTTGTGAAAAATCTCAAAAAGTCAAAGTTGACTTTTGTGCACAGTTGACTTTTTATCAGATGAATTCCAAACTGTGCAATCCTTTAGGAAATCATGTCCTTGACCTAAATAAAACTTGATGGACCTGTTCCATGGGTGTTATAGGGTGTATTGAATCATGTCCTAGGGTTTGGGAGCATGTCCTGGTCAAAAGTCAAAGTTACAGTTGACTTTTCTCGCAAAACCCTAACTGTGGTTCAGATGAAATTGAGACTTGTTGCTCAAACTTCTTGGATCAATCCATTATTGGAAATAGATCAATGTGGTATATTAGAGACCCTCAAATCCTCTCTTGAGGTCTTGGCTCATGTTTTGTCCCAAAAGTCAACTTAGGGGTGAATTAGGTCAAGAAACCCTAATTCCTGATTTTTAATGAATGCATCCCCTGAGGTTAAATTGACTTGATGATTGGGTCCATGAGGTTTCATGGAGTATATTAGGTTATGCTTTGAAGCATTGGCTCATGCCCAGAGGAAAATTCCCATCTGGAGGCCCTGGTCAACCAAAACCCTAATTTGGTGACACTGGCGATCTTGAGGCTTGATCCACCTAGAAGGGAGCATCCTTGTGCTTAATCCTTGAAGTGGGAGTCCTTTTGACCCTTTGTGGATGTTTGAGAGTGTAGACAAGTTGAAGATCATGTCATTCCTTGATAGATCCTTTGTCTAAGAGCTCTGAGAGGGTTTGAAACCCTAATTCTGATTGTAGTGAATGCTCAATAATCCTTGAGGAAATTGATGAGGCATGATGATACATCCATATTGTGATGATTATTAGCACAATGATGGGAAATCTTAGTGGTCAAAATTTGGGGTATGACAGATGCCCCTATTTAATCTTCTTGGACCTGAAGGTGTGAATGTCGAAGGTATTCGGACATTCGGGGTGCAAGAGGATTAAATATCGGAATATCCAAAATTTTGATGGTGGTTATGAATGGCAGCTTACACATTCATCTTCTTTTGCTAAGCAATGATGCTTAGAAAATGTAAAAACTTCCCCTTGATCCTGGTCTTCAGCCAAGGAACTGGTCTCAGTTTTTGATATAAACTTCCCCTCGATCCTGGTTTCCTTCCAAGGAACTGGTCTTAGTTTCTGATATAAACTTCCCCTCGATCCTGGTTTCCTACCAAGGAACTGGTCTTAGTTTCTGAAATAAACTCCCCCTCGATCCTGGTTTCCTACCAAGGAACTGGTCTTAGTTTCTGATTTAAACTTCCCCTCGATCATGGTTTCCTACCAAGGAACTGGTCTTAGTTTTTGAAATAAACTTCCCCTCGATCCTGGTTTCCTACCAAGGAACTGGTCTTAGTTTCTTTTGTCAATAAACTTTCTTGACAAGGGACGCTATGCGTAGCAGTTTCCTCAAACTTCTCACCGAATTTTCCTGGGGAGATGCCATTTGATGGGAAAAGTTCTGATGTCAGACTTGCTGGGGAACCCATTCGTCTGAGTTGTAGAGGTATACAAACTTCTCTGTTTGAGATGCCATTTGTTTCCACTGGGGAAAGTGAATTCCTTGAGACTACTTCCGCTTGAGGTCTTACATCATACTTTTCTCAGGATCTTCCCGGAGAAATACTATATGATGGGATCCAATTTTGAGGTGTCGATGACCTTTTCATATGTGTTTTTTCGGAGAAAAACTGCTGTATTGTCGAATCTCTGATTAAGAGGCTTTCTCTGGGGATTTTCCTTAATCCGGGAAAGCGAGGATATCATCTTCAATGGCGAAGAGTGACATTTGTTGAAGGTTCTATGGTCTTTCAGAGGTTCAAGTTATCAAAGTGGTCAAGGGAGCCAACTTCAGTCCAGAAATAAACCGGAGGAGAGGTTGCTCAGACGCAACACTTCCTGACGAGGAAAGAATCGACGACTCGATTGAGAGGACTGTTATCACTAGGGATTAAGACCGGCTAAAGTGAAAGTGATGCAATATGAATGTAAATCAATAATGCATGATGTATGTATGTATATGCTGACAAAACTAACGCGACATATAGACTGATGGGTGAACATGACGGGATACTTGGCCATCGCGGGGCGAAGAGGTACCACTGGTCCAAAAGTAGCAATTCTACCTTGCTTAGGAGAGATAGTCCCTGCGGGGAATATCGTTGATCGGGCTTAGGAGAATAAACTCGGCTGAGGGTATCAGATGGGAAAGTCGTATCTGATACAACTGATCCATTGTTCAGGCGTACTGTTTTAGAAGGAATACTTTGATTCTGCACTTTGAGGCTCGAACACCTTTGGAGACGCAACCGATGTTCTTTCGATGTTCAACAGTCAAAAGAATTGCCATCTTTATTTTAAAAGCAGAAAAAGTTTAACAATCCACCGAGACGTTTTTTTTTTAGTTTAGGCTAAGTATTTCTTGACTACATCAACATTTGTGGGGTAGGAAAATTCCTCTCTGTCCATGGTTGCAAGTCTCAAGGAGCCGCCTGAGAAAGCTTTCTTGACCACATAGGGGCCATCGTAATTCAGAGTCCATTTGCCTCGCGAATCAGTGAGAAATGATTGTATCTTTTTGAGCACAAGGTCTCCTTTTCTGAAGACGCGAGGTCGGACCTTTTTGTCAAACGCCCTCTTCATTCTTTGCTGATACAACTGACCATGGCATAGAGCCGTGATTCGCTTTTCTTCAATCAGATTCAGTTCGTTGTGTCGGCTTTGACACCATTCAGCTTCGGAAAGCTTAGCTTCCATCAATACCCTGATTGATGGGATCTCTACTTAGATGGGGAGTACTGCCTCCATGCCATATACTAGAGAGAAAGGGGTTGCCCCTGTTGAAGTGCGGATAGATGAGCGATAACTGTGAAGAGCAAAGGGTAGCATCTCGTGCCAATCTTTGTAGGTTACAACCATCTTTTGAACGATCTTTTTGATGTTCTTATTAGCCGCTTCTACCGCTCCATTCATCTTGGGTCGGTAGGGAGAGGAGTTATGGTGTTCGATCTTGAACTCAGCGTACAACTCTTTCATCATCTTATTGTTTAAGTTAGATCCATTATCTGTAATGATCTGGCTAGGAACACCATAACGGCGGATGATATTGTTTTTGATAAAGCAGACCACGACCTGTCAGGTTACATTAGCGTACGAAGCTGCTTCGACCCACTTGGTGAAGTAGTCAATGGCGACCAGAATGAACCGATGTCCATTTAAAGCCTTGGGCTCAATCACGCCAATCATGTCGATTCCCCATATGGAAAAAGGCCACGGGGAAGAGAGAACTTTGAGATGTGTTGGCGGTACATGAATTTTGTCGGAGTATATCTGACACTTGTGACACCTCCTCATGTACTTGTAGCAATTGGATTCCATTGTCAACCAATAGTACCCTGCTCTTAGAATTCTTTTTGCCATTGTGTGTCCGTTGGCATGAGTGCCAAAGGACCTTTCATGAATTTCTTTTAGCAGCATGTCTGCTTCTGGTCTGTCGACGCATCGGAGCAAGACCATGTCAAAATTCCGCTTATACAGCGTATCACCGCTCAGGAAGAAGCTGCCTGCTAGCCTTCTGAGGGTTTTCTGTCTTTCCTTAGTGCCCCAGGTGGGTACTCTTATTTCTGAAGGAAGCATTTGATATCTTGATACCAAGGTTTGTCATCTATGACTGCTTCGATCATGAAGACGTAAGCGGGCCGTTCAAGGCGCATGATGTCGATCTTAGGTATGTCATTCCATTGACCTACACTAATCATGGAAGAGAGAGTGTATAATGCATCAGCCATGTGATTCTCTTCACAAGGGATATGATGAAACTCGATTCTGTTGAAGAAAGGCAACAACCTTCTTGCATAATCTTTGTAAGGAATCAATCCCGATTGGTATGTGTTCCAATCTCCTTTTATCTGATTGATAACCAGGGTTGAATTGCCATATACGTCCAAGTTCTTGACCCATAAATCAATCGCTTCTTCGAGACACATGATACAAGCTTCGTATTCGGCCTCATTATTTGTACATTTGAACATAAGTCTGGCAGTGAAAGGAATGTGGGTACCCTGAAGGGTAACAATGATTGCCCCAATTCTGTTTCTGTAATGATTGACTGCTCCGTCAAAGATAAGTCCCCATTAGGAACCTAGTTCTGGCCCTTCACTGGGTAGTGGTTCATCGCAGTCTTTCATTTTTAGATACATGACATCTTCATTTGGGAAGTCAAACCCGATTGATTCTTGATCGTCAATCGGTTGGTGAGCCAAATGATCGGCTAAAATACTTCCTTTAATGGCTTTTGGAACTTGGTACTCTATGTCATATTCTGATAACAACATCTGCCAACGGGAAATCCTTCCCGTGAGAGCAGGCTTTTCAAAGACGTACTTGATTGGATCCATCTCGGAGACCAACCAAGTAGTATGACGAATCATGTACTGGCGAAGACGCTTGGCTGCCCAAGCCAAAGCACAACAAGTTATCTCAAGCATCGTGTACCGAGTCTCGCAGACGGTGAATTTCTTGCTCAGATAGTAAATGGCAGACTCTTTCCTTTTGGTTTCGTCTTGTTGGCCAAGTACACATCCCATTGAGTCCTCTAGGACTGTGAGGTAAATGATCAGTGGTCTTCCTTCCACTAGAGGTGATAGAATCGGTGGATTCAATAGGTATTCCTTAATACTGTCGAAGGCGGTTTGGCAATCTTTTGACCAAACGCAGTCCTGGTTCTTTTTGAGTAATTTGAAGATCAGCACACACGTCGCAGTCATAAGGAATATGAATATGAAGATGTAGTTCAAACGTCCCAAGAATCCTCTGAATTGTTTTTCAGTTTTCGGAGAAGGCATTTTTCGAATGGCCTTGACCTTGTTAGGATCAACCTCAATTCCTTTCTAGATGACAATGAACCCTAAGAGTTTCCCT
Source organism: Lathyrus tuberosus (assembly GCA_022829125.1). Lineage (NCBI taxonomy): Eukaryota > Viridiplantae > Streptophyta > Magnoliopsida > Fabales > Fabaceae > Lathyrus > Lathyrus tuberosus. Next base: position 6,018,764 of record JALAZF010000249.1, on the reverse strand, counting down.
GAACGGACACCGAAGGTGCATTTGTTGGGATTCAAGCAGAGTTTGTACTTTCTCAAACGCTCGAATAGTTTTGACAGATGGGTCACATGCTCCTCCTCTATTCTAGATTTTGCAATCATGTCATCAACACATATCTCGATTTCTTTGTGTATCATGTCATGAAAGAGAGTAGTCATGGGCATTTGATAGGTTGCCCCGACGTTCTTTAAACCGAATGGCATTACCTTGTAACAAAAGGTACCGCATGGGGTAATGAACGAAGTTTTCTCCATGTCTTTCGGCGCCATTTTGATCTGGTTATAGCCCGAGAATCCATCCATGAAGGAGAAAACTTTGAACTTTACTGTACTTTCCACCAGCATGTCAATGTGTGGTAAAGGAAAGTCATCCTTTGGACTAGCCTTGTTTAGATCTCTGTAGTCGACACACATTCTGACTTTTCCGTCCTTTTTGGGAACGGGTACGATGTTGGCTAACCATTGAGGATATTCTGACGTGGCGAGGAAACCCGCGTCAATCTGTTTTTGTACCTCCTCTTTGATTTTGATGGCCATGTCCGGGTGAGTCCGTCTCAACCTTTGTTTTACTGGCGGACATTCCGATCTTAACAGTAAATGATGTTCCACGATGCTGGTATCCAACCCTGGCATGTCCTGATAGGAACAAGCAAACACATCGGGAAACTCTCTGAGAAGCTTTGTTAAACTCTCTTTGGCAGTTGGACCGAGCAGTGCCCCAACCCTGATTTCTTTTCTCTCTTTTTCCGAACCCAAGTTTATCGTTTCCAACGGCTCTTTGTGAGGTTCAATGGACCTTTCCTCTTGTCTGAGTAGTCGGGAGATCTCTTCTGGAATTTCGCTGTTAACTTCTTCTTCAGCCCCAAATAACGGGAACTCAAAGTCGGGAGAAGGCATCCGATTGTATGTTTCAACGGGGTTTAAAACAAGCAATCTGCATGACGGTATGATTCGTGTTTAGAAGAGATAGAGAAAATGCAAGTGTGTGCAGTGTATTTTTTTACTGCTTGTTTTTATTAGTTGAATTGTTTTTTAGGATTACCATTTTCTGAAAAATGAAAAGAGAAAACAACAATTAATGCAGAAATTATAGAACGACGTTATTTTATTAATGAACAAGTCGATTCTTGAAACTACAGCCTTATAAAACAAAACTCTGTCGCTTTGGGGGAAGCGAAGAGGGAAATTTATAGAAAGTGAGCCCTATCAAAACATTCGTTTCACCTGAGCAGGGTGAAAGGTTAAAGACGACAATTACTTTGACTTATGGACGATCTTCGAAACATCGACAACAACCCATTGGCGGCGAACTCCTCGGTGAATCACAAAGTCTGGCACCTTCCTTGATTTGTCTTCAGAAATAACGCTAATTTCTGGTGGAGCCGGATCATTGGAATCTGTCTCCCAGGTAGAGTTATCGTAGGAGGATTCCTCTGACGCATTTTGCAGAGTATTGGTGCCCTCAGGTAAATCTCCCCATCCAGTTGGCTGGATGTCTTCGAGCTTGATACGAGAGCTTTCGGGAGCGGTGTACTTGACCATATAGTCAAATTTTCCACTCGGTTGTCCCAAGGTGTCCCACACTTCTTTGGAACTGGATGAGTCATCCCTCTCGATGACGTTGACCTCGGGAAAAGCATAGTTAATGAATTATAGTCCTGCAAATGTTGCGAATTCATCGTCGTGCTGAGTAGTTTCTAAATGACCTGAGTGTTGATCCCATGACATGGTGGGGACACAGGTATTCTGTTCAATGAGGCTCAGCTGATTTTCATTGTTCGGCTGACTTTCTTGCCCCAAGTCTCCTGGGTAAGGTTGCCACATTGGCAGACCATCCATCGGGCCATAGTAGGTGTAGTCCAAATGTCCTTCATTGGAGTGTCTTCCTCTAAGGAATTTGGTGGAGCACGACATCCTTCCGGATCACAATCTCCATAGATCATTTCGACATCTGACCTGGGTATAAATCTCGGACTCTGTGCGGGATAGCAAAATGGTGTAGGCACCTCTTCCTGAGACATATAACCGTCCTCGTTAAGGTAGGACTTCCATTCCTCATCTGCATCAGAGGGATATTCCTCGTTGATAGTGTGTACTTCTTGAGTCACCGGCTGAAGGAAACCTCCAATGTGAAAGAAGTTCCGAATGGGATGAAGACTTTCATCGCTGGCAGCTGTTTGGGTACAGGTTGCAGAAAAATCAAGACCCTTCTTTGTTTTATTGTCAGTAGGAATGACAAGCTGTCCCCATCCTGTTGTATTGGCACCTTCGACCGCTTTGATAGCATCTTTGTATGAGGAAATGGAAGTTCCCTCTTTGAATTGATCGCTACTATGTAGCGAAAGCATTTGGAACTGGGTTCCAATTAACCCTTCTGGTTCCACATAAGTGGATGACGATAAATTGCTTACGAGCAAAGCCTGTTCCCTACAGACTGTAACGAGTTGACCGTTCTGGACGAACTTTAGCTTTTGGTGGAGGGTCGAGGTTACCGCTCCAGCCTGATGTATCCAAGGTCTTCCTAATAAACAACTGTACGTTGCCCGGATGTCCATGACCTAGCAAGTGACTTGGAAAGTGTGAGGACCAATAGTTATGGGAAGGTCGACTTCGCCGATAACCGTTTTTCTGGATCCATCAAATGCTTTGATGACAACCTCGCTGATTCTCATCGGAGGGCCTTTGAATGATAATTGCGTCAAAGTGGACTTCGACATAACATTCAGGGCTGACCCTGTGTCTACCAGTACGCTGGCTAAAGCATCGTCCTGACAGTTAACTGTAATATTGAGCGCCATGTTATGACGGCGACCTTCTTCAGGTAATTCTTCATCACTAAATCCCAAATTATTTTAGAAAGTGATGTTAGAGACGATACTATCGAACTGTCTGATTGTTACATCCTGTTCCACAAAGGCTTGCTCCAAGACTTTCTGTAGAGCCTCCCTGTGCGCTTCTGAACTAAGTAACATGGATAATACTGAGATCTTTGAAGAAGTCTATAACAGCTGATCAATAATGTTGTATTCACTCCTCTGGATGAGCTTCAGCATCTCATCATTATTTTTCCAAAGGTCGGGAATATTGGATTGACCGACTGGTGGATCGGGAACTTCCGCCTGAAATTCCTTTTCTTTGTTGGACTCTCCAACTCCTCTGTTGAAGATTCTACCACTCCGCGTTACACAACTGATGTTTGCAATATTTACGACGGAGGGTAATGGAATTTCCATTCCATTTTCAATTATCGTTGCACCGTATTTGTAAGGGATTGCCTTAGTTGATTCATACCGTAGTGGTCCCGGTAGATAGATGACTATGAGAACCTTCTTATTTTTCTGACCATCGTAAGTAATCTCGATCCGTTCCTGATTAGGAACTTTCGATTATTCAAGTAGAGGAATGATGGTGAAATCATCCCTGGTTCTCTGATGATCAGAGATTACGACAACGTCTTCGATTTGATCGGCAAGGTAATTCGGCGTCCAGTTGATGGGTCCGGAACCCAGATATGGGCGAATCTCTCTACGATCTACCTGACCCTGAAGAGCTGCTCGCATAAGGTAGCACCCTTGGTTATTTTCTGAACAGACTCTACAACGTTCATAGTTGTGTGGCGGCACCTGGCCACGCCCGCTTTGAATGCAATGTAACCTCACTAGGTCAGTTTCCATGGATCGGAAATCCAGACTTTGACATCGAACAGGGTTCTTGTTATTGATACTAATCTACTGAGTATCTTCATCCATATAGATTGGCATCCACCAGTGATTTAACAATTGCTGAAGTGCTTCCTGGACAAGGGCACAACCTTGATCGTTTTCGCAACCAGCTTTATAGCTTTGGTAATCATGTGATATCAGGAACCCGAGTCGGACCTGCTCAGCATGTAATTCTACCAAGTTGGTATTCATTAAGCGAATATCGAAGATTTGAACCATGTTGATCTGATAGGGATTCCTATCATGGTAGTCCTGGATCCATCCAAGATCCATCTGACGCTGGAGGGCCTCTTGTATGAAAGAGCATCCCTGTTTGTTTACCAAGCAAGTCAGACAAGAACTGTAATCGTGCCGCGGCAGATTATGATACTGGCCTTGCCTTGAGTGCATTGCCACCAAGTTGACATTCATCGCACGGATGTCGTGGTTTTGAACGATGTTGGAATTCTTATAGACCATGTTAACTCCACGAACTCGGTGCTCTTGGATCCATTCGAGATCCATCTGTTCCTGTAGAGTTGATTGCACCACGGAACATCCTCGATTGCTTTTAGAGCAAATATCACATTGATGATAATTATGAGGTGGAACATGGCCATATCTACTCTGCCTACAATGCATCTTGACCAGATTGGTCCTCAACAAGAGTACATTGTGAATTTGATAGACATTATTAGACTCGCCCTCTATCAGGTTGACTGCACCTTTCTCGTGTTGAGGCAGCGGGTTCGTGAGAACATTGGGATTCATATCTTTGAAAGATAAGAGCCCGCTCCTAACAAGCTTTTGCACGTCGGATTTGAAATTAAGATAATTCTCTATGTTATGCCCTGATCCTCCTTGATGGTAAGGGCAAGTCTGATCTGCCTTAAACCAAAAAGGCAGATTTTCCGGTACTGTAAGAGGGGACTTCGTCTGGATGTGCCCCTTGGCTAGTAGTAACGAAAATAGTTCTATGTACGATACGGGTATAGGATCAAATCCTTGTGGCCGCATTGTACGGTTGTTGTTATATTGAGGACGAGCCTGCTGAAGAGGCTGTTGTGTCCTTTACTGATTAGGATGGCTCTGTGCAACCTGAGGTTGATACGTAGGAATAGGCGCGGGGTTAATAGCAGGAGTCACAGCTATTACTGGTTAATAATGTCGCCTTTGCTTTCTGAGAGAGATATTCCCAATATCTTGCTCTTTTTTCTTAGGGAGAGCGCTATCATATCGTTTTGTACTACTTGATGATCCAGCGTCTTTTACTAAACGTCCTTCTCAGACGGCTTCCTCAAGACGAACTCCCATACCGACCATTTCGGTGAAATCACTGGGCGCACTGGCAACCATTCTATCGTAGTAAAATGAGCTCAAGGTCTTTAAGAAGATCTTTGTCATCTCTTTTTCCTCAAGAGGTGGACAAATTTGGGCGGCGATCTCACGCCATCTCTGAGCGTACTCCTTAAAGGTTTCCTTGTCTTTTTGTGACATTGATCTGAGTTGATCTCTGTTTGGGGCCGTGTCCAAATTGTATTTGTATTGCTGGACGAAGGCAGTACCAAGATCTCTGAAGGTGCTAATCGTAGCACGGTTTAAACCAATGTACCATTTTAATGCGGCACCGGTTAAACTATCCTGAAAGTAGTGAATCATTAGGTCCTGATTCTTTATCTGAGCTGACATTCGCCGAGCGTACATTACCAAGTGACTCTGAGGGCAAGAGTTACCCTTGTATTTTTCAAAGTCCGGCACTTGGAACTTGTGCAAAACTTTCACATTAGGGACCAGATAAAGGTCTGCGGCGTCTTTTCCAAATAAATCCTGATCGCGAATGGCTTGCAGTTCCTTCTGCATTTCCAGGAACTATTCCTGAAATTCATCCATTCTGTCAAACATGGTTTCCTTTCTACCTGAAGGTATTTGTGGAATCTGTCCTTCCGGGACAGTGTGCACCACAGGGGGTGGTACCGTGACTACGGCAGTGAATCTTGGCGTTTCCTGAAGTTTGTAACCTTCAGGAGTCCTCAGTATGCTCCTGGCATTTTCGCTTTCCCGAAGTTTGTAACCTTCAGGAGTCCTCAGTATGCCCCTGGCATTTTCGCTTTCCCGAAGTTTGTAACCTTCAGGCCCAGCGGCTTCTGCTATGATTCCCTGATTCTCAGTGATCGGCAGAACATATCCTTCCGGGATATAGTTAACAGGCATGCCCCAGGGACGATATTTCGGCATTTGATACCTAGGATCAAACTTCTCCACTATGGGTGCTGAGGTGATCTCTGAGATCACAGTTCTTTGTAGCTGAGCTTCTGCCATAGCTTGCATGTCTTTACAAAGTTTTCTCATATCCTCTCTCAGAGTGTCGATCTCTTCTTTCAACTCTCTGTTCTCTTCCTCAAGATCATCCATCTTTTTCTGACGATTGGCCCGAGTATTGTACGAACGAGACAGTTTGACTCTAGAACCGAGACACAAACGTGAGATTTGTAGGTAAGAAGAATACGTTACGGGAGAATGATGAATGCAATGATTATACTAATTGTTTTTTGGTTTAATCAAAATAAACTTCGACAATTAGATTGCAAATATCAAACAGTGGGGAAACCCCATTTTATTGAATTCAAAAGATTACGGAAACGGAAATACAGTAAATTACAAGGTGCGGAAACAGAAACCTAAGCTAATGGGTCCCGAGTCCTCTCAGAGGAGAACCCAGGTGCTGATTCTGGTACTTTCCTCTTCTTTGACTGGGGCTCTTAGGCCGTTGTCGGGTTGTCATTCCTTTGCCAGGTGAAAGGAGTGAGCAAATTCCTTTGGTCATCTTGGTTTTCTACAGCATGCGGCTCCAAAATCTCAATCAGAGCATCCTTATCTTTCAATAATTGTTGTATTTTGACACACTCCACATTGAGAATGTGGTATTTGTTCTTCCAAGACCTCCTCTCCCGTTGAACTTTGTTGAGAGTAACCTGGAGTTTTTCCGTCTCAGTCATGAAGTACATGACATATTCCCTTGGCGGAAGAACTCCGTGACGAGGATAAGGTATCTTTAGCTTGAGAGCTCTAATTTGTACCTAGTGGAGATAAGGCTCCACCGAGACACAGTCCGGTTTTCCCAGAGACTCCCATCCTTTCTTATGAACATGTTTCCAAGCATGCACTATTTCTATCTTTAGTGCTCTGTCATTTTCTCCTTCTTTGAAGAAAAGACCTTCCAGATGAGCGTTGCGCAGAACATGCCTCATCGGGTATCCAAATTGACGACGAATGAGAACTGGATGGTAATTGATTCCTCCCTTAGTTCCTATAAGGGGTACGTTGGGGAAGTTTCCACAATGGTCAATAATCCTGATTCCATCATAAATCCGATTACACTAATCTATGTCAGAGTTGGTAAGAGACATGATTTTCTGCAACCAACGTAAGGCACTCTTGTGATCCCAAAAAGCAGCAGACTTAGGCAAATGGGAGATAAACCATTTGTATAGCAGGGGCACACATCACGTGATCTCCCCTCCACTTCACAAATTTCCTAAGTGTATAGAATGATACGCATTGGCGAGCAAGGTCGGCACAGGGTTTCCAATGAGAAAAACCTTAATGGCGTTGATATCAACGAAGTTATTAATGTTGGGCAACAAAAATAACCCGTAGGGGAGTAAGACAAAGATGATTTCAAAAGCAGTCCCGTTCCCTATACTAGCAAAGTACAGAGCCTTTTTTGTCAGAACTGGGCTAGTAAACCCGGGATTCCACCCTTAATGGTCATGTGAGTCTTGACTTCTGACTCATCCAAATGAATTGCTCTTGCAATGGCCTGATCCTTTGGAATTTCTTCCAGTCCAGAAAATGGAGCTCGATCAGTGATGTGTAAATCGATCAGATGAGAATACTCCTCCAGCGTTGGTGCTAGCTGATAATCCGGGAATGTGAAACAGTGATAAACCGGATCGTAAAACTGAATGAGTGCATCCAGGATTCCTTCAATCACCTGGACTCTTAATAGAGGTAGCAGACCTCCGTACTTGGCTCTGAAAGCCTCTTGGTTTGTGATCATTCTCGCCAAACCTCTCAAATCTTCTAGTTTTCGAATCCTGAAGGTATACTTATGAGTTCTCCTTCTACCGAAATCCATGAGCGCAATCTTTTTCTCTGACATTTGCAATCGTTGTCTTAGTTTAGTTTGAAAAAGAGAGACTAGAAGAGAAAATTTTCTTTATTTTAATGCTTTTTAAATGAATGCATGAATGCAGCACACAAAAACATAGAAAAAACATGGGGTTAAAGGGTCGTTGTCATGAAGTCAAGGCTCTACCCATCCCAAAGGTTTACTAGTGATTTTGTACTTGTCTCTCATCATCATCAACTCTTTTCAAGAAAACACCAGCGAGTCGGGAACCGTGCTAGGTGGTGTTTTTTGAAGAGTCCTCAGAAGAGGGTGGCATCGCATGACAACTATTTCCGATAGCCTCTGTGCCGCTAAAGGGGTTTTCCTAGGTGTATACTCAATCTTTCCACAAGCGGCATCACACGCATTCCCATTAGCAGAAAAATAAACACATATATCAATTGGGAAAAGCAGTATATATATTTATCCTAATATCCTAGACTTTTAAGAGCTAAGGATCTTATGTTCCTGATAGAAAATGGCTCCCCGGCGGAATCTCCATTCTGCGGTTTCTTCCCAATTTAACAGTTTTTTTGACCTAAGATCCTAGTGAAGTCAACGAAAGTCCTATTCCAGTGAAAACACTGCCAAGAAAAGGATTTGTCCTATATTATAAGAACGAGAAGAATTCGGCCCCACGGTGGGCGCCACCTTTCTGTGGTGGTATTGCCTTAAAGTTTCTACCTAAGAGGTGGGAAGAGAACAAAAGATTCGCCTGCGTCCCCAGTGGAGTCGCCATTCTTCTGTAGAGAGTGATTTTGGATGTGGTTGCGAAGCACGATCGCTCTGGTACTACAGTTCGATTCATTTTTTATCCTATTGAAGCTGAGGAAGGAAGGGAAATAGATGTCTCCAATTAACCCTGCTTGCATACTGAGGTTAAACAGTCAAAACTGTTGGTTTACAGATGCTATATCCAGAGGGTGGGTTTCTCTTAGGTTATTTTTTTAGAGTGGTACCTGGGTATGATGTTAGGATTGATTCTTTATGAAATTATGGGATTTTGGGTTTTTGTTTAGTGTGCTCGCTAAGATTTTTCTTGTAATCTTATGCCTACGTATTCCCATTTTCCGAAATAGGGAAATCAGAGCGGTCGTAGTTCCTCCTATTCTATGGGAGGAAATGGTGTTTTGGTGTCTTGTTCAAAGCCCAAAACGTGAAGCGAAAGGTGGTTTGTATCTTGTTCAAAGCCCAAGATGTGAAGCTGAAAGGTCTATTTGTATATTGTTTAAAGCCCAAGATGTAAAGCTAAAAGGTCTCGACTTTAGAGAGAATTTGTCATCTCTAAAGAGGGGTCGGTCTGTCACAACTGTTGGGTGACTGATTACAAAGGAGAATTACTTTAACCAGGATATGTGAATCCGAAAATGCCATAATTCCCTTTATAGGGGCTTTGTAGCGAGCGATTTTGGATGCGGTTCTTAAGCGCTGGTCGCTCTCTACGGTTTGAGCTTTAAACTACAGGTCGATTCATTTTTTATCCTATTGTGAGCTGAATAAGGAAGGGAAATAGATGTCTCCAATTAACCCTGCTTTGCATACTGAGTTTAAACAACGGTCTGTTAGGTTACGAATGTTATCAATGTGGGTGGCCCTTGTACTGGTTATTTTTATTTTCGCCAATACGGTTCTTCTTTCTTTCTAGGATCTTATGGCGGGGAACAAGTGTTATGATGTTAGGACTGATGCTTTTGAATGTGAGAGTATGGGATTTGGGTTTTTTACTGATTGTGCTCGCTAAGATTTTTCTTTCAATCTTATGCCTACGTATTCCCGTTTACCGAAACAGGGTAATCAGAGCGTTCGTAGTTCCTCCTATTCTATGGGAGAGAATAGGAGGAAATGGGTGTTTTTGGTGTCTTGTTTAAAGCCCAAGACGTGAAGCGAAAGGTGATTTGTATCTTGTTCAAAGCCCAAGATGTGAAGCTGAAGGTAGTTTGTATCTTGTTCAAAGCCCAAGATATGAAGCTGAAAAGTCTGACTTTAGAGAGGATTTGTCATCTCTAAAGAGGTTTGTTTGTCACAACTGTTGGGTGACTGGTTTATAAAGGGAGATTACTTTAACCGGGATACGCGGATCCTAGCAATGCCATAATTTCCTTTATAGGGGATTTTAACCTGAAGGAGAAGACTTTAACTCAGTGTAGAGCAATGCTATCTTTCCTTAGGAATTTCTCATGCTAAACGAGGGATAGTGGCATGGATATAGATGATCCAGAGGCTTGCCGCTTACAGCGATTAGATGAAGGGGAAGGAGTTGTTGATGTTTGTGTACTGTGAACGAGGCACAACTTTGATGCTAAAAGGTTGATTGGATCAACCAGTGGTTTTCTTATATAAAGCCTAAGAGGAGGCTAATATGTGTCTCGTACAAAGCCCGAGAGAGAGGCGAAAAGGTTTTTGACCCGACGATGGAGTCTTTTGGTATCTCGTACGAAGCCCGAGATGGAGGCTAAAAGTTTGACTCAACAAGAGAGTGTTTTTGTATCTCGTATAAAGCCTGAGATGGAGGCTATAAGGGGTGATTGACTCAACGAGGGAGTCTCTTTATGTGTCTCGTACAAAGCCCGAGAGAGAGGCTAAACGTTGGTTGACTCCGCTGGGGAGAATCATTGTACAAAGCCCAAGAGAGAGGCTAGGGTTACTGTTTCAGTTAAGTGACAGGTCCAGTATGCTGATTTTGAAAGAGAAAATCAGTTCTTATAGGAGCAACACTGTACTCAGGGATTTGATTCAAGGATCAGGGATATTTCCTTCTCTTTGAGGAAACGGGAAATCCAAAGGGTATTGAGACTGTTCGAGTCTGCGGGTTTCCTTCCTATTCTTGAAGGGTGCTTGAGAATGTCTTTGAGACTCAAGGAAATTAGACTGTCCAAGTCTAGAGTTTTGTCTTTTGTACTATGCTTTGAGAAACAGTAGTAGACTCTATGAAAGGACTGCTCTACGCATATGACTAAGTTCTGTTCATATACCTCTAGGAGGTCGTCGGGACAATTTGTACGAAGCCCAAGAGGAGGCTAGAAACTTTTAAGAAGCCGATCGGTCCTTGCACTAAGCCCAAGAGGAGGCTATCATTCCCGAAGGAAGAGATCATTATACGAAGCCTAAGAGGAGGCTGTGAATACTTCTAAGAAGCCGTAGGGTCCTTGTACTAAGCCCAAGAGGAGGCTGGGTTGCTTTTAGGAAGCCTGTGGGTCCTTGTACGATGCCCAAGAGGAGGCCGATGCTTTTAAGAAGCCCGCGGGTCCCCAAACCCCGAGAATTTCAAGGCAATGCTATTCACCGAGAATAGATCAAAGTCAGGAAAGTTCGAGAATTTGGAAGAAACTCAAAGATGCCATTTCACAGAGAATACATTCATCTTGGGGAGTAGAGTTTCTTGACGATTCCTAATGAGGACAGTCGAAGAGAAGACTGTATCTGGTGATCCTATTGGGGGATCTAGTTGTTTATTTCTACGAAACGGCGTCACCTAGTTCTAGACGTAGTTGCCGGGGAAACTCTAAATATCTATACTATTATTACACAGTTGATATGAGTTTATGAAAGAAGACTTACAGTGAAACAGCCCCACAATACAGTTATATGTATATGAAAGCGGTAAATGAAAGCAATAACCACTTACTCGGTTGTAGAGCTTCCATGCTGTTTGGTTAGTTGTTCAACAAAGAAAGATTGATAACAATATTATATTCAAAATCAAAGGAGAAAGTACTTTGAAAAAGAAAGATTTGGGGCTTACAGCTCAAGGAGAGGCCCAGGATTTTATCAGTGAGCGCACTGTTGTTTTTGTACAGAGGGACTTATACAAGTGACTAAGGCCCAAAAAGTTTTCTGTACAACGGGATGGGTCTTACACTCTCTCAAGAGGCCCAAAAATTTTTTAAAGAAAAAAAAGATTGGGGCTTATAACACGAGGGTAGGCCCAGATGATTTTTCCGTTTAAAATGGCGTTCGCGCCGAGGTTTCCTTTTAACGCGAAGGACTTATACAATAAGTGAGGCCCAAATGGTCTTGGTTAAAAGGGGATTGGGTCTTACACTCTATTATAGGCCCAAGTGTATTTTAAGAAAAGAAATGGGTCTTACTACTCGAGGGTAGGCCCAAAAGGTTATTTTTCAAAAGGCGACGATCGCGCCGTTTGTTTTTGACGGTATCAGGACTTATACAATACAATGAGGCCCAAAAATGATTTGGTCAAAAAAAGGATTGGGTCTTACACTCTATTAGAGGCCCAAGTGTTTTGAAAATCAATTTTGAAAGTTGAATTAATAAAAAAAAAACCCTAATTTTAATCTTTAAAAGTAAATATTTAAAGAAAATAAAAAAAAAATTCAAAATAAATTTGAATAATCCACTTATGATTTTGCTTAAGGTTTGAAAAAATGAGGGATAATCACAAGGAATATTTAAATTCATTAGGTTTTGATTTTCAAAGTAAATATTCATTTTTAGAATGTTTAAAAACAATTAAAAATGAATTTATTCACAAAATACTAATTATATTAAATAAATAATATAAATTTAATTTTTTGGTGGAATAAAATATTTCAACATTTTTGTGAATTGTTGCAAAAAGAACCAATCAAAAATGATAAAAATTGAAGGAGTTATTAATTTTTCAAACCATTAAAAATAATAATATGAAAAATAACAAAATAAAAAAGGGATAAAAAGAAGTCAGGGGCGAGGGGGATTCGAACCCCAGACCTCTCGCTTGCCAATACTCACAAAACCAGCTGATGAACCGCTGGGGCGCAATGCCAATTCATTAATAACATGGCAAGTGAAAAATATATATCAAACTTAGTTGGAAAACCTGAAGAATGGCGCCATGGCCATCTTCTTCCTCGAGCTCGGGCGTGAAGTACCATATCTCAACCATTGGACATGATTCAAACACCAAACCCGTGCGTTTTTTCACAAGGAATAAGATGGCAATACCCAATTTTATTCATTTTCAGTGTGGAGTAAAATAATCATGATGAACACAGATGAACCCTAATTTGCAAAAGCAATCGTGCAGGCATGGTTATAAGGTCTATGATCCAATTTCTTGAGGGAAAACAATCAACACATGATGGCAATCAAATGGCAAAAATATCATGCGAGGAAATATGCATGGATCATGGAGTTTGAGTTTGAAGCTCACCTTGATGCAAGCTGAAATGGAACTTTGCCCAGATGGTGTTCCAGTCGTGAATTGATGATCCCTACAGCTTCAATGGATGTTATGGAGTGTGTTGCAAGCTTTGGAACACTTTAAAATTCTTTGGATCAAGCTGGAGACCTCCACCTGTAAAATTGAAGCATAATGGCTTGGTTGAAGAGTGATTTTGAGCCTGGGGTGTTACAGTTGGTGTTTAAGTGTTTGGACACCTCAAATACATCATATGTGATGTGTTTGACCAATTGGAATGGATTGATTGTGGCTGCAACTCAAAACCCGATAGTGGTTACTCAAAAACAAGAAAACTTGAGGTTTAAGAAAGAATGAGAGAAAGCAGTGCTGTAACTGGCTTTGGTGTGAGTTGAATGATCCATTGGGACCTCTATTTATAGGTGATCAACTTTTGTTTTGGAGGAATAGTGAATGGCTGCTGGATCAGATCACATTTGCATGGATTGTCTTGGAGGATTTCTTCTCAAGCAAGGCAAGCAAGCCATTCCCAAGAGCAGGGCTATGCCTTGACCAAAACCACATTCCTCAGATGTTTTTAATGTTGTTTAATCAAAGAAATTGATTGAGTAGGGTAGCTATCGTGACAATGCACTATTCCACATTAATGCACTTTGAATTCAAGGCAAAATATGCCAAAGTGGATGAACTTCAAGTTGGAAGATTCCTTGGCCTTTTGACTCAGACTTATCAGTTGGATCAGTTGCATTGTGATTGGTTTGAACATAGGTGGCATAGTGATCCTTAGTCTTTGGCTCAAAATCGTGTGTGGCAAGCAAACATGGAAACTGATTTTTCCAAAACAGCTTGCAACAGCATGACTTTGGGCATGGATTTCTCATGGCTTAAGTTGAATCAATTCATGCTGTTGAGCTCTTTGAATTCTTAGTAACATATGCAACAACATTGATGTTTAACTTTGGACTTGATTCAGCTTGCATCTATGTGAAAATATCTCACAAGTTTTGGTGTTTCAACAAAATCTGTCTTGGACAGAATTTTTGGAAAATGGTATATTTTCATGTTTTCAGCCACTTTGGCTCACTCATAGCTCAAAATCCATAATGAATTGGAGTAAGGCCTAGTTGAAGTTTTTGTAGAGGGTAATGAGACCTACAAATCAAGCTTTGGATGGAAAAAAATGGCCCTGTGGTTTAGGAGTTATGGTCCTTCAAAGTTGGTGCATTAGTGGTACTTTTCCATAACTTAGAAAAATTTCTAAGTTTTATAGTTACCCCTTTTACAAGTTATTCCACTTTTCTTGATTTTTCTTGATGAATGATGATTAAAATCATACATTAACATCATTTTAGGGTTAAAAATCCATTTTAGTGAAAAATCTCAAAAAGTCAAAGTTGACTTTTGTGCACAGTTGACTTTTTATCAGATGAATTCCAAATTGTGCAATTCTTCAGGAAATCATGTCCTTGACCTACATCAAACTTGATGGACATGTTCCATGGGTGTCATGGGGTATATTGAGGTATGTCCTAGGGCTTGGGAGCTTGTCCTGGTCAAAAGTCAAAGTTACAGTTGACTTTTCTCTTAAAACCCTAATTGTGGTGCAGATGAAACTGAGACTTGTTGCTCAAGCTTCTTGGATTAATCCATTGTTCCAAATGGATCAATATAGTTCATTAGAGACCCTTAAACCCTCTCTTGAGGTCTTGGCTCTTGATTTTCCCTAAAAGTCAACTTAGGGGTGAATTAGGTCAAGAAACCCTAATTCCTGATTTTTGATGAATGCATCCCCTGAGGCCAAATTGACTTGATGATTGGGTCCATGAGGTTCCATGGATCATATTAGGTTATGTTTTGGATCATTTCCTTGTGCCCAGATGAAAATTTCCATCTGGAGGCCCTGGTCGACCAAAACCCTAATTTGGTGACACTGTCGATCTTGAGACTTAATCCACCTGAAAGGGAGCATCCTTATGCTTAATCCTTAAAGTGGGAGTCCTTTTGATCCATTGTGGATGTTTGAGAGGTTAGACAAGTTGAAGATCATGTCATTTCTTGATTGATCCTTTGTCTAAGCACTCAGAGAGGGCTTGAAACCCTAATTTTGATTGTAGTGGATGCTCACCCATCTTTGGGGAGACTGACAAGGTAGGATGGTTTCCCCATATTGTGATGATGATTTGCACAATGATGGGAAATCTTAGTGGTCAAAATTTGGGGTATGACAGATGCCCCTATTTAATCTTCTTGGACCCGAAGGTGTGAATGACGAAGGTGTTCGGGCATTCGGGGTGCAAGAGGATTAAATATCAGAATACCCGGAATTTTGATGGTGGTTATGAATGGTAGCTTACGCAATCATCTTCTTTAGCTAAGCAATGATGCTTAGAAAAGGTAAACTTCCCCTCGATCCTGGTCTTCAGCCAAGGAATTGGTCTCAGTTTTCTTTTGAGATGAATTTCCCCTCGTTCTTGGTTTCCTACCAAGGAACTGGTCTTAGTCTCTGAAATGAACTTTCCCTCGTTCTTGGTTTCCTACCAAGGAACTGGTCTTAGTTTCTTTTGTCAATAAGCTTTATTGACAAGGGACGCTATGCGTAGCGGTTTTCCTCAAACTTCTCGCCGAATTTTCCTGGGGAGATGCCATTTGATGGGAAAAATTTTGATGCCAGACTCGCTGGGGGAACCCAGTCGTCTGAGTTGTAGAGTTGCACAAACTTCTCTGTTGGAGACACCATTTGTCGATTTTACTGGGGAAAGCGAGTCTCTTGAGAGACTATTTTCGTTTGGGAGCTTACATCATACTTTTCTCGGGATTTTTCCGGAGAAATGCCATATGATGGGGTCCAATTTTGAGCTGTCGATGACCTTTTCATCAGTGGTCTTTTCGGAGTGAAACTGGCATGCTGCCGAATTTCTGATTATGAGGCTTCCCTTTTGGGATTTTCTTTAATCCAGGAAAGCAAGGATGTCATCCTCAATAGCGAAGAGTGACATTTGTTGAACGTTCCTCTAGCTTTTCAGAGGTTCAAATTATCAAAGTGGTCAAGGACCAACTTCTTTCCAGAAATAAACTGGAAGCGAGGTTGTCCAAACGCAGCGTTTTCTGACGAGGCAAGAACTGACAACTTGATTGAGAGGACTTCTACCACTAGGGGACAAGACCGACTAGAGTGATGGTGATGCAATATGAAATGTGAATGCAAATCAATAATGCATGATGTATGTATGTATATGCTGACAAAACTGACGCGACATACAAACTAAAAGATGAACATGACTGGATATTCGGCCATCGCGGGGCGTATAGAAATATCGTTGGTTCAAAATAGCAATTCCACCTTGCTTAGGGGAGATAGTCCCTGCGGGGAATATCGTTGATCGGGCTTAGGAGATAAGAACTCGGCCGAGTCGGGTCAGATGAAACAAGGTCTCTAACACAGTTGATCCCTTCATTCAGGCGTACTGGGTTAGAAGGAGTACTTGGATTCTGCACTTTGAGGTTCGATTACTTCTGAAGAAGCGATCGATGTTCTTTCGATGTTCAACAGTCAAAAGAAATTACCATCTTTATTTAAAAAAAAAAGGCAGAAAAATTTTTATCAAGTAAATTCATTTTTGTTTTATTTCAAGAATCGCTAATCATGTTAACAACGTCGTTCTGTAAAGCTAAAACAAATAAGAAGTACAAACAAAAGAACAAAGGCTCAAATTTTATTGATAAGATGGAGATCAGCCAAAAACGTGATTCCATTGAGTATTTACAAAGTTAGAAAATGGTAATTTACAGGGAAAAGGGCTACGTTGAAACATAACGACCACTATCCTTCTACCAACTTTGAATTCGGGACATCCTGAGCTTCTGTTGAAGATGACCTTGACTGGAGTTTTCCTCCGATGGATGGTGTAACTGCTGCTGAGGGATTTTCCTCTGTTGAACACAGTTACTTGCCATTATCCCTAATTTTTGCCTGGATTGTACTTTGAGATTTCCAATCCACCGGGATGATTTTTTTTCATGTCTCTAATTTTTGCCTGGACCGCCCTTTCGGGTTTTCAATCCACCGAGACGTTTTTTTTTAGTTTAGGCGAAGTATTTCTTGACTACATCAACATTAGTGGGGTAGGCAAATTCCTCTCCATCCATGGTTGCAAGTCTCAAGGCACCGCCTGAGAAAGCTTTTGTGACCACATAGGGGCCATCATAATTCGGGGTCCACTTACCCCGAGAATCAGTGAGAAATGATTGTATCTTCTTGAGCACGAGGTCTCCTTTTCTGAAGACACGAGGTCGAACCTTTTTGTCGAACGCCTTCTTCATTCTCTGTTGATACAACTGACCATGGCATAGTGCCGTGATTCACTTCTCTTCGATCAGATTCAGTTCGTCGTGTCGACTTTGACACCATTCGGCTTCTGTAAGCTTAGCTTCCATCAATACTCGGATTGATGGGATCTCTACTTCTATGGGGAGCACTGCCTCCATGCCATACACTAGAGAGAAAGGGGTTGCCCCTGTTGAAGTACGGACAGATGTGCAATAACCGTGAAGAGCAAAGGGTAGCATCTCGTGCCAATCTTTGTAGGTTACAACCATCTTTTGAACGATCTTCTTGATGTTCTTGTTAGCCGCCTCTACCGCTCTGTTCATCTTGGGTCGGTAGGGAGATGAGTTATGGTGTTCGATCTTGAACTCTGCGCACAACTCTTTCATCATCTTATTGTTCAAGTTAGATCCATTATCAGTAATGATCTCGCTTGGAACACCATAACGGCAGATGATATTGTTTTTGATAAATCGGACCACCACTTGTCGGGTTACATTAGCGAATGACACTGCTTCGACCCACTTAGTGAAGTAGTCAATGGCCACAAGGATGAACCGATGTCCGTTTGAAGCCTTAGGCTCAATCAAGCCAATCATGTCGATTCCCCATATGGAAAAAGGCCATCGGGAAGAAAGAACTTTGAGATGTGATGGCGGTACATGAATTTTGTCGGAGTATATCTGACACTTGTGACACCTCCTCATGTACTTGTAGCAGTCGGACTCCATTGTCAACCAATAGTACCCTGCTATGAGAATTTTTCTCGCCATTGTGTGTCCATTGGCATGAGTGCCAAAGGATCCTTCATGAATTTCTTTCATAAGTGTGTCTGCTTCTGGTCTGTCGACGCATCGGAGCAAAACCATGTCAAAATTTCTCTTATAGAGGGTGTCACCGCTCAGGAAGAAGTTTCCAACCAATCTTCTGAGGGTTTTTCTATCCTTCCTTAATGCCCCAGGTGGGTACTCTTGTTTCTGAAGGAAGCATTTGATATCGTGATACCAAGGTTTGTCGTCTATGACTGCTTCAATCGTAAAGATGTAAGCGGGCCGTTCAAGGCGCATTATGTCAATATTAGGTAGGTTGTTCCATTGACCTACACTAATCATGGAAGAGAGAGTGGCTAATGCATCAGCCATGTGATTCTCCTCACGAGGGATGTGATGAAACTCAACTCTGTTGAAAAAAGGGAGCAACCTTCTTGCATAATCCTTTTAAGGAATCAATCCTGATTGGTATGTGTTCCAATCTCCTTTTATCTGATTGATAACCAAGGCTGAGTCACCGTATACATCCAAGTTCTTGATCCTTAAATCAATCGCTTCTTCGAGACCCATAATACAAGCTTCGTATTCGGCCTCGTTATTTGTACACTTGAACGTAAGTCGAGCGGTGAAAGGAATGTGGGTACCCGGAGGGGTAACAATGATTGCCCCAATTCCATTTCCATAATGATTAACTGCTCCGTCAAAGATCAGTCCCCATTGGGAACCTGGTTCTGGCCCTTCACTGGGTAGCGGTTCATCGCAATCTTTCATTTTTAGATACATGACATCTTCGTCTGGGAAGTCAAGCCCGATTGATTCTTGATTGTCGATCAGTTGATGAGCCAAATGATCGGCTAAAATACTTCCTTTAACGGCTTTCTGAGCGTGGTACTCTATGTCATATTCTGATAACAACATCTGCCAACGGGCAATCCTTCCCGTGAGAGCAGATTTTTCGAAGACATATTTGATTGGATCCATTTCGGAGACCAACCAAGTAGTATGACGAATCATATACTGGCGAAGACGTTTGGCTGCCCAAGCCAAAGCACAGCAAGTTTTCTCGAGCATCGTGTACCGAGTTTCACAGTCGGTGAATTTCTTGCTTAGATAGTAAATGGCATACTCTTTCCTTTTGGTTTCGTCTTGTTGGCCAAGTACACATCCCATTGAGTCCTCTAGATCTGTGAGGTAAATGATCAGTGGTCTTCCTTCCACTGGAGGTGATAGAATTGGAGGATTCAACAGATATTCCTTAATACTGTCGAAGGCGGTTTGGCAATCTTCTGACCAAACGCAATCCTGGTTCTTTTTCAGTAATTTGAAAATCGGCGCATATGTGGCGGTCATGAGGAATATGAATCTGGAGATGTAGTTCAAACGTCCCTGGAATCCTCTGACTTGTTTTTCAGTTTTCGGAGAAGGCATTTCTTGAATGGCCTTGACCTTGTCAGGATCAACTTCAATTCCTTTCTGGCTGACGATGAACCCTAGTAGTTTCCCTGAACGGACACCGAAGGTGCACTTGTTGGGATTCAAGCAGAGCTTGAACTTTCTTAGACGTTCGAACAATTTTGACAGATGTTCAACGTGCTCACTCTCTATTTTTGATTTTGCAATCATATCATCGACATATACCTCGATTTCTTTGTGTATCATGTCATGAAACAGAGTAGTCATAGCCCTTTGATAGGTTACCCCGGCGTTCTTCAAACCGAACGACATTACCTTGTAACAAAAAGTACCTCATGGGGTAATGAATGAAGCTTTCTCCATGTCTTTCGGCGCCATTTTAATTTGGTTATAGCCCGAGAATCCATCCATGAAGGAGAAAACTTTGAACTTTGCTGTACTGTCTACCAGCATGTCAATGTGTGGTAAAGGAAAGTCGTCCTTTGGACTTGCCTTGTTCAAATCTCTGTAATCAACACACATTCTGACCTTTCTGTCCTTTTTGGGAACGGGTACGATGTTGGCTAACCATTGAGGATATTCTGATGTGGCGAGGAAACCTGCGTCAATCTGTTTCTGTACTTCCTCTTTGATTTTGATGGCCATGTCCGGGTGAGTGCGTCTCAACCTTTGTTTTACTGGCGGACATTCCGATCTTAACGGTAAGTGATGTTCCACGATGTTGGTATCCAACCCTGGCATATCCTGATAGGACCAAGCGAACACATTGGGGAATTATTTGAGAAGCTTTATCAAACCCTCTCTGGCAGTTGGACTGAGCAGCACCCCAATCCTGATTTCTTTTCTCTCTTTTTCTGAACCCAAGTTTACCGTTTCCAACGGCTCTTTGTAAGGTTCAATGGACCTTTCCTCTTGTCTGAGTAGTCGGGAGATCTCTTCTGGAATTTTGTCGTCATTTTCTTCTTCAGCCTCGAATACCGGGAACTCAAAGTTGGGAGAAGGCAACGGATCGTATGTTTCAACGGGGTTTAAAACAAGCAATCTGCATGACGTGATGATTCGTGTTTAGAAGAGATAGAGAAAAATGCAAGTGTGTGCAGTGTTTTTATTTTACTGCTTGTTTTTATTTTTGAATTGTTTTCTTTAGGATTACCATTTTCTGAAAAAGCAAAAAGAGAAAATAGCAATTAATGCGGAAATTACAGAACGACGTTATTTTATTAATGAACAAGTCGATCCTTGAAACTACAGCCCTATAAAACAAAACTCTGTCGCTTTGGGCAAAGCGAAGAGGAAAATTTACAGAAAGCGAGCCCTATCAAAACACCCGTTTCACCTGGGCAGGGTGAAAGGTTAAAAGATGGCAATTACTTTGACTGATGAACGACCTTCGGAACCTCAACAGCAACCCATTGGCGACGAACTCCTTGGTGAATCACAAAGTCTGGCACCTTCCTTGATTTGTCTTCAGAAATAACGTTGATTTCTGGGGGAGCAGGATCGTTGGAATATGTTTCCCAGGCAGAATTGTCGTAGGAGAATTCCTCTGTTGTATTTTGCATAGCATTGGTGCTCTCAGCTGTATCTCCCCATCCAGTTAGCTGGATATCTTTGAACCTGATACGAGAGCTTTCGGGTGCAGTGTACTTGACCATAAAGTCGTACTTTCCACTTGGTTGTCCCAGGGTGTCCCACACTTCTTTGGAACTGGAGGAGTCATCCCTCTCGATGACGTTGACCTCGGGAAAAGCATAGTTGACGAACTCAAGTCCCGCAAACGTTGCGAATTCATCTTCATGTTGAGTAGCTTCTGAATGACCTGAGTGTTGATCCCATGACATGGTGGGGACACAGGTATTCTGTTCAATGAGACTCAGCTAATTTTCATTGTTCGGCTGACTTTCTTGCCCCAAGTTTCCCGGGTAAGGTTGCCACATTGGCAGACCATCCATTGGGCCATAGTAGTTGTGGTCAAAGATGTCTCTCATCAGAGTGTCCTCCTCCAATAAATTTGGCGGAGCACGGCATCCTTCCGGATCACAATCTCCATATATCATTTCGACATCTGACCTTGGTATAAATCTCGAACTTTCTGTAGGAAAGCAAAAAGGCATAGGCACCTCTTCCTGAGACATATAACCGTCCTCATTAAGATAGGACTTCCACTCTTCATCTGTGTCAGAGGGATCTTCCTCATTGATAGCATGAACTGTCTAAGACACTGGGTGAAGGAAACCTCCACTGTGGAAGAAGTTTTGAAGGGGATGAAGACTTTCATCGTTGGCAGCTGTCTGGGTACAGGTCGCAGAAAAACTAAGACCCTTCTTTGTTTTATTGTCAATAGGGATGACAAGCTGTCCCCATCCTATCGTATTGGTGTTCTTGACCACTTTGATAGCATCGTTGTATGAGGAAATCGAGGTTCCTCTTTCGAATTGATTATCCTTGCTTACCGACAGTGCTTGGAACTGTGTTCCAATAACCTCCTCGGGTTCTATACCAGTAGATGATGACAAGTTGCTCACAAGCAAGGCTTGTTCCCCACAAACCGTGACAAGTTGATCGTTCTTGACGAACTTTAGCTTTTGGTGGAGGGTTGACGTAACCGCTCCATCCTGATGTATCCAAGGTCTTCCTAATAAACAACTGTATGTTGCCCGGATGTCCATGAACTGGAAAGTGACCTGGAAAGTGTGAGGACCAATAGTTATGGGAAGATCGACTTCGCCGATAACTGTTTTTCTGGATCCGTCGAATGCTTTGACGACGACCTCGCTGACTCTCATCGGAGGGCCTTTGAATGATAACTGCATCAAAGTATACTTCGGCATAACATTCAGGGCTGACCCTGCATCTACCAGTACGCTGGCTAAAGCATCGTCCTGGCAATTGACTGTGATATTAAGTACCATGTTATGACGGCGACCCTCTTTGGGTAATTCCTCATCACTAAATCCCAAATTATTGCAGGAAGTGATGTTAGAGACAATACTATCGAACTGTCTGATTGTTACATCCTGTTCCACAAAGGCTTGTTCCAAGACTTTCTGTAGAGCCTCCCTGTGGGCTTCTGAGCTGAGTACCAGTGATAATACCGAGATCTTTGAAGGAGTCTGTAACAGTTGATCAACAATGTTGTATTCACTCCTTTGGATGAGCTTCAGTATCTCATCATTGTTTCTTGAAAGGTCGGGATTACTGGATTGACCGACTAGTGGATCGGTAGCTTCTGTCTGAAGTTCCTTTTCTTTGTTAACTTCCCCAACCCCTCGGTTGAAAATTCTACCACTCCGTGTTACACGACTGATGTCTGCAATATTCACAACGGAGGGTAATGGAATTTCCTTTCCATTCTCAACTATTGTTGCACCGTATTTGTAAGGGATAGCCTTAGTTGATTCATACGGTAATGGTCCCGGTAGATAGATGACTATGGGAACCTTCTGATTTTTCTGACCATCATAAGTAATCTTGATCCGTTCCTGGTTGGGAACTTTAGATTCGTCAAGTAGAGGAATAATGGCAAAAACATCCCTGGTCCTGTGATGACCAGAGATGGTGACAACATCCTCGACTTGATTGGCAAGGTAGTTCGGCGTCCAGTCGATAGGTCCAGAACCCGGATATGGACGAATCTCTCCACGATCCATCTGACCTTGAAGAGCCGCTCGCACAAGGTAACACCCTTGATTACTTTCCGAACAGACGCTACAATGGTCGTAATTGTACAGTGGCACCTGGCCATGCCCACTTTGAATACAATGTAACCTCACTAGGTTACCTTCCATTGCTCGGACATCCTGACTTTGACGTCGAGTAGGATTCCTGTTATTGATACTAATTTGCTGAGTATCCTCATCCATGTAGATTGGCATCTACCAGTGATTTAACAAGTGCTGAAGTGCCTCTTGGACAACGGTATAACCCTGATCATTTTCGCAACCTGCTTTACAGCTTTGATAGTCATGTGATATTAAGAATCCAAGTTGGACTTGCTCAGCATGTAACTTTGCCAGGTTGGTATTCAACATGCAAATGTCAAAGATCTGAACCATATTGATCTGATAGGAGTTCCTATCATGGTAGTCTTGGATCCATCCAAGATCCATCTGACGCTGGAAGGCCTCTTGTATGAAAGAGCATCCCTGTTTGTTTACCGAGCAAGTCAGACAGGAATTGTAATCGTGCCATGGCAGATTATGATACTGGCTTTGCCTTGAGTGCATTGCCACCAAGTTGACATTCATTGCACGGATATCGTGGTTCTGAATGACATTGGAATTCGTGTAAACCATGTTAACCCCACGAACTCGGTGTTCTTGGATCCATCCGAGATCCATCTGTTCCTGTAGAGCTGCTTCCACCACAGAACATCCTTGATTATTTTTAGAGCAAATATCACACTGATGATAGTTATGAGGTGGCACATGGCCATATCCACTCTGTCTACAATGCATCTTAACCAGATTGGTTTTTAACAAGAGTACATCATGAATTTGATAGACATTGTTAATCTCTTCCTCTATCAAATTGACTGCAGCTTTCTCATGTTGAGGCAGCGGGTTCGTAAGAACATTAGGATTCATATCTTTGAAAGATAAGAGCCCGCTCCTAACAAGCTTTTGCACGTCGGACTTGAAATTAAGACAAGTTTCAATGTTATGCCCTGAACCTCCTTGATGATAAGGGCACGTCTGATCCACCTTAAACCAAAAAGGTGGATTTTCTGGTACTGTAAGAGGGGACTTAGTCTGAATGTGCCCCTTGGCTAGTAGTAATGGAAACAGCTCTGCGTACGTTACGGGTATAGGATCAAATCCTGGTGGCCGTGTTGTACGGTTGTTGTTGTATTAGGGACGAGCCTGCTGAAGAGGCTGTTGCGTCCTTTGCTGATCAGGTTGGCTCTGCGCAACCTGAGGTTGATAAGTAGGAATAGGCGCAAGGCTAATAGCAGGAGTCACAGCTGCTACCGGTTGATAACGTCGCCTTTGCTTTCCAAGTGAGATATTCCCAATATCTCGCTCTTTTTTCTTAGGGAGAGCACTACCGTATTTTTTAGTACCGCTCGTCGATCCAGTGTCTTTTACCAAACGTCCTTCTCGGACGGCTTCCTTAAGACGTACACCCATGCCCTCCATTTCGGTGAAATCACTGGGCGCACTGGCAACCATTCGGTCATAGTAAAATGAGCTTAAGGTCTTTAAGAAGATCTTTGTCATCTCTTTTTCCTCAAGAGGTGGACAAATTTGAGCGGTAATTTCACGCCACCTTTGAGCATACTCCTTAAAGGTTTCCTTGTCCTTTTGCGACATCGATCTGAGTTGATCTCTGTCGGGTGCCATGTCCAAATTGTATTTGTATTGTTGGACAAAGGCAGTACCAAGATCTCTGAAAGTGCTGATCGTAGTACGATTTAAACCCATGTACCATTTGAGTGCGGCACCGGTTAAACTATCCTGAAAGTAGTGAATCAGCAGGTCCTGATTCTCCGTCTGAGCTGACATCCGCCGAGCGTACATCACCAGATGGCTTTGAGGGCAAGAGTTACCCTTGTACTTTTCAAATTCGGGCACTTGGAACTTGTGCGGGACTTTCACATTGGGGACCAAGCAGAGATCCGCGGCATCCTTTCCAAATAGATCCTGACTGCGAATGGCTTGCAGTTCCTTCTGCATCTCCAGGAATTGTTCCTGGAATTCATCCATTCTATCGAACATAGTTTCCTTCTTACCAGAAGGTGTTGGAGGAATCTGTCCTTCTGGGATAGTGTGCACCACAGGGGGTGGTACCGTGACTACGGCAGCAAATCTTGGCGTTTCCCGAAGTTTGTAACCTTCAGGAGTCTTCACTATGCCCCGGGCATCTTCGTTTTCCGGAAGTTTGTAACCTTCAGGCCCAGCAGCTTCTGTTGTGATTCCCTGATCTTCAGTGATCGGCGAAACATATCCTTCCGGGATATAGTTAACAGGCATGCCCCAAGGACGATCTTTCAGAATTTGATACCTAGGATCATACTTCTCCACGATGGGCGTTGAGGTGATCTCTGAGATCACAGTCCTTTGTAGCTGAGCTTCTTCCATGGCTTGCATGTCGTTACGAAGCTTTCTCATATCCTCTCTCAGAGCGTCGATCTCTTCTTTCAACTCTCTATTTTCTTCCTCAAGATCATCCATCCTTTTCTGACGATTGGCCCGAGTATTGTACGAATGAGACAGTTTGACTCTAGAATCGAGACACAAACGTGAGAGTCGTAAGGAAGAAGAATACGTGATGTGAGAATGATGAATGCAATGATTATATTAATTATTTTTCTTGGTTTAATCAAAATAAACTTCGACAATTAAATTGCAAATATCAAACACTGGGGAAACCCCTTTTTATTGAAATTCCAAGGATTACAGAAATGGAAATACGGTAGATTACAAAATGCAGAAACAGAAACCTAAGCTAATGGGTCTCGAGTCCTCTCTGAAGAGAAATCGGGTGCTGATTCTGGGACTTTCCTTTTCTTTGACCGGGGCTCTTGGGTCGTTGTCGGGTTGTCATTCCTTTGCCAGTGAAATGAGTGAGCAAATTCCTTTGGTCATCTTGGTTCTCTACAGCATGTTGCTCCAAAATTTCAATCAGAGCATCTTTCTCTTTCAGTAATTGCTGTATTTTGATGCACTCTATGTCGAGAGTGCGGTACTTGTTCTTCCAAGACCTTCTCTGCCGTTGAATTTTGTTGAGAGTAACCTGAAGCTTTTCAGTTTCTGTCATGAAGTACATGACAGATTCCCTCGGCGGAAGAATTCTGTAACGAGGATAAGGTATTTTTAGCTTGAGAGCTCTAGTTTGTACCCAATGGAGATAAGGCTCCATCGAGACGCAGTTTGGTTTTCCCAGAGACTCTCGTCCTTTCTTATGAACATGTTTCCAAGCTTGCACTATTTCCATCTTTAGTGCTCTGTCGTTTTCTCCTTCTTTGAAGAAAAGACCTTCCAGATGAACACCCAGTGGGATGTGTCTCATCGGGTATCCAAATTGACGGCGAACCAATACCGGATGGTAGTTGATTCCTCCTTTAGTTCCTATGAGGGGTACATTGGGGAAGTTTTCACAACGGTCAATGATCCTGATTCCCTCATAAATCCTATTACACCAGTCTATATCAGAGTTGGTAAGAGACATGATCTTCTGTGACCAACGTAAGGCACTCTTACAATCCCAAAAAGCAGCAGACTTGGGCAAGTGAGAGATGAACCATTTATAAAGCAGAGGTACACAGCATGTGATCTCCCCTCCGCGATACAAATTTCCCAAGTGTACAGAATGATATGCATCTGCGAGCAAAGTCGGCACAGGGTTTCCAATGAGAAAAACCTTAATGGAGTTAACATCGACGAAATTATTAATGTTGGGAAACAAAAATAACCCGTAGGTGAGCAAGACAAAGATGCTTTCAAAAGCAGTCACGTTTCCTATACTGGCAAAATACAGGGCCTTCTTCGCCCAGAACTGGGCCGGCAAACCTTGGATGCCACCCTTAGTAGTCATGTGAGTCCTGACCTCAGACTCGTCCAAATGAATTGCCCTTGCAATGGTCTGATTCTTTGGAATTTCTTCCAGTCCAGAAAATGGAGCTCGATCAGTGATATGTAGAACAGTCAGATGAGAATACTCCTTCAGCGTTGGTGCTAACTGGTAATCTGGGAATGTGAAACAGTGATAAACCGGATCGTAGAACTGAACGAGCGCGTTCATGATTCCCTCAATCACATGGACTCTTAACAGAGGCAGCAGACCTCCGTGTTTGGCTCTGAAAGCCTCAGGGTTAGTGATCATCCTTGCTAACCTTCTCAAATCCTCTAGTTTTGGAACCTTGAAGGTGTACTTATGAGTTCTCCTTCTACCGAAATCCATTAGTGTAATACTTTTCTCTGATATTTGCAAAAACAGTCTTAGTTTAATTTGAAAAATAGCAGAGAGACTAGAAGAGAAGTTTTTTGAATGTTTTAATGTTTTTTAGATGAATGCATGAATGCAGCACACAAAAACATAGAAAAAACATAGGGTCAAAGGGTTGTTGTCATGAAGTCAAGGCTCTACCCATCCCAAAGGTTTATACTAGGGTGATTTTTGTACCTGTACTCATTATCATCAGCTCCTCCCAGGAAAGCAAAACAACAAGCGGATCGCCAGTGAGTTGTAGAGCAATCTTAGAGTAAGTGCCATTCACCGAGAATAGATCACCAGCCTCAAATGAGGGTAGTATCGCGTAACAACTATTTCCGATAGTTTCCGCACTACGAAAGGGTTTGGCTCCTCAGCTTCTCAGACTTAACAACCGGCCCATTGGCTAAGAGAGTGAATGGGTTGCGTTGGTCAGCCTCCACTGAGGTTGATAGTCGACCCTGTCGCCATCACTTATCTTAAGTGTATACTCAGTCTTTCCACATACGGCATCACCCGCATTCCCATTAGCAGAAAAATAAACATGTATAGCAATTAGGAAAAGCAATATATATTTGTCTTAAACATCCTAGACCTTTGAAACTAAGGATCCTAAGTTCTTAACAGAAATGGGTTCCCCGGCGGAAGCCCCAATCTGTGGTATTCACAAGAGGTGAAAAAGAAGACCGTGCCTAGATCTACCTTTGATAGGCCCCACGGTGGGCGCCATTTTTCTGTTGGCGGCCACCGCCATGAAAATGACTTACCCAAGGTTTAAATTGTAATAAGGAAAGAAGAGAGCCCCACAGTGGGTGCCATTTTTCCTGTAGCGAACGATTTTGGACGCGGTTCTTAAGCGCTAGTCGCTCTCTGCGGTTTGAGCTTTAAACTACAGGCCGATTCATTTTTTATCCTATTGTGAACTGAATAAGGAAGGGAAATAGATGTCTCCAATTAACCCTGCTTTGCATACTGAGTTTAAACAGCGGTCTGTTAGGTTACGAATGCTATCAATTGGGGGGCCCTTGTACTGGTTATTTGTATTTTCGCCAATACGGTTCTTCTTTCTTTCTAGGATCTTCTGGCGGGGAACAAGTGTTAGGATGTTAGGACTGATGCTTTTGAATGTAAGAGTATGGGATTTGGGTTTTTTGCTGATTGTGCTCGCTAAGATTTTTCTTTCAATCTTATGCCTATGTATTCCCGTTTACCGAAACAGGGAAATCAGAGCGTTCGTAGTTCCTCCTATTCTATGGGAGGAAATGGGTGTTTTTGGTGTCTTGTTTAAAGCCCAAGACGTGAAGCGAAAGGTGATTTGTATCTTGTTCAAAGCCCAAGATGTGAAGCTGAAGGTAGTTTGTATCTTGTTCAAAGCCCAAGATATGAAGCTGAAAAGTCAGACTTTAGAGAGGATTTGTCATCTCTAAAGAGGTCTGTTTATCACAACTGTTGGGTGACTGGTTTATAAAGGGAGATTACTTTAACCGGGATACGCGGATCCTAGCAATTCCACAATTTCCTTTATAGGGGATTTTAACTTGAAGGAGAAGACTTTAACTCAGTGTAGAGCAATGCTATCTTTCCTTAGGAATTTCTCATGCTAAACGAGGGACAGTGGCGTGGATATAGATGATCCAGAGGCTTGCCGCTTACAGCGATTAGATGAAGGGGAAGGAGTTGTTGATGTTTGTGTACTGTGAACGAGGCACAGCTTTGATGCTAAAAGGTTGATTGGATCAACAGTGGTTTTCTTATACAAAGCCTAAGAGG
The DNA here is from genome assembly GCA_022829125.1 of Lathyrus tuberosus. Classification (NCBI taxonomy): domain Eukaryota; kingdom Viridiplantae; phylum Streptophyta; class Magnoliopsida; order Fabales; family Fabaceae; genus Lathyrus; species Lathyrus tuberosus. Next base: position 5,989,526 of record JALAZF010000249.1, on the reverse strand, counting down.
AGGCTAATATGTGTCTCGTACAAAGCCCGAGAGAGAGGCGAAAAGGTTTTTGACCCGACGATGAAGTCTTTTGGTATCTCGTACGAAGCCCGAGATGGAGGCTAAAAGTTTGACTCAACAAGAGAGTGTTTTTGTATCTCGTATAAAGCCTGAGATTGAGGCTATAAGGGGTGATTGACTCAACGAGGAAGTCTCTTTATGTGTCTCGTACAAAGCCTGAGAGAGAGGCTAAACGTTGGTTGACTCCGCTGGGGAGAATCATTGTACAAAGCCGAAGAGAGAGGCTAGGGTTACTGTTTGAGTTAAGTGACAGGTCCAGTATGCTGATTTTGAAAGAGAAAATCAGTTCTTATAGGAGCAACACTGTACTCAGGGATTTGATTCAAGGATCAGGGATATTTCCTTCTCTTTGAGGAAACGGGAAATCCAAAGGGTATTGAGACTGTCCGAGTCTGCGGGTTTCCTTCCTATTCTTGAAGGGTGCTTGAGAATGTCTTTGAGACTCAAGGAAATTAGACTGTCCAAGTCTAGAGTTTTGTCTTTTGTACTATGCTTTGAGAAACAGTAGTAGACTCTATGAAAGGACTGCTCTACGCATATGACTAAGTTCTGTTCCTATACCTCTAGGAGGTCGTCGGGACAATTTGTACGAAGTCCAAGAGGAGGCTAGAAACTTTTAAGAATCCGATCGGTCCTTGTACTAAGCCCAAGAGGAGGCTATCATTCCCGGAGGAAGAGATCATTATACGAGCCTAAGAGGAGGCTGTGAATACTTCTAAGAAGCCGTAGGGTCCTTGTACTAAGCCCAAGAGGAGGTTGGGTTGCTTTTAGGAAGCCTGTTGGTCCTTGTATGATGCCCAAGAGGAGGCCGATGCTTTTAAGAAGCCCGCGGGTCCCCAAACCCCGAGAATTTCAAGGCAATGCTATTCACCGAGAATAGATCAAAGTCAGGAAAGTTTGAGAATTTGGAAGAAACTCAAAGATGCCATTTCACAGAGAATAAATTCATCTTGGGGAGTAGAGTTTCTTGACGATTCCTAATGAGGACAGTCGAAGAGAAGACTGCATCTGGTGATCCTATTGGGGGATCTAGTTGTCTATTTCTACAAAACGGCGTCACCTAGTTCTAGACGTAGTTGCCGGGGAAACTCTAAATATCTATACTATTATTACACAGTTGATATGAGTTTATGAAAGAAGACTTACAGTGAAACAGCCCCACAATACAGTTATATGTATATGAAAGCGGTAAATGAAAGCAATAACCACTTACTCGGTTGTAGAGCTTCCATGCTGTTTGGTTAGTTGTTCAACAAAGAAAGATTGATAACAATATTATATTCAAAATCAAAGGAGAAAGTGCTTTGAAAAAGAAAGATTTGGGGCTTACAGCTCAAGGAGAGGCCCAGGGTTTTATCAGTGAGCGCACTGTTGTTTTTGTACAGAGGGACTTATACAAGTGACTGAGGCCCAAAAAGTTTTCTGTACAACGGGATGGGTCTTACACTCTCTCAAGAGGCCCAAAACGTTTTTAAAGAAAAAAAAGAGTGGGGCTTATAACACGAGGGTGGGCCCAGATGATTTTTCCGTTTAAATTGGCGATCGCGCCGAGGTTTCCTTTTAACACGAAGGGACTTATACAATAAGTGAGGCCCGAATGGTCTTGGTTAAAAGGGGATTGGGTCTTACACTCTATTAGAGGCCCAAGTGTATTTTAAGAAAAGAAATGGGTCTTACTACTCGAGGGTAGGCCCAAAAGGTTATTTTTCAAAAGGCGACGATCGCGCCATTTGTTTTTGACGGTATCGGGACTTATATAATACAATGAGGCCTAAAAATGATTTGGTCAAAAAAAGGATTGGGTCTTACACTCTATTAAAGGCCCAAGTGTTTTGAAAATCAATTTTGAAAGTTGAATTAATAAAAAAAACCCTAATTTTAATCTTTAAAAGTAAATATTTAAAGAAAATAAAAAAAAATTCAAAATAAATTTGAATAATCCACTTATGATTTTGCTTAAGGTTTGAAAAAATGAGGGATAATCACAAGGAATATTTAAATTCATTAGGTTTTGATTTTCAAAGTAAATATTCATTTTTAGAATGTTTAAAAACAATTAAAAATGAATTTATTCACAAAATACTAATTATATTAAATAAATAATATAAATTTAATTTTTTGGTGGAATAAAATATTTCAACATTTTTGTGAATTGTTGCAAAAAGAACCAATCAAAAATGATAAAAATTGAAGGAGTTATTAATTTTTCAAACCATTAAAAATAATAATATGAAAAATAAAAAAATAAAAAAGGGATAAAAAGAAGTCTGGGGCGAGGGGGATTCGAACCCCATACCTCTCGCTTGCCAATATTCACAAAACCAGCTGATGAACCGCTGGGGCGCAATGCCAATTCATTAATAACATGGCAAGTGAAAAATATATATCAAACTTAGTTGGAAAACCTGAAGAATGGCGCCATGGCCATCTTCTTCCTCGAGCTCGTGCGTGAAGCACCATATCTCACTCATCTCTCAACCATTGGACATGATTCAAACACCAAACCCGTGCGTTTTTTCACAAGGAATAAGATGGCAATACCCAATTTTATTCATTTTCAATGTGGAGTAAAATAATCATGATGAACACAGATGAACCCTAATTTGCAAAAGCAATCGCGCAGGCATGGTTATAAGGTCTATGATCCAATTTCTTGAGGCAAAATAATCAACACATGATGGCAATCAAATGGCAAAAATATCATGCGAGGAAATATGCATGGATCATGGAGTTTGAGTTTGAAGCTCACCTTGATGCAAGCTGAAATGGAACTTTTCCCAGATGGTGTTCCAGTCGTGAATTGATGATCCCTACAGCTTCAATGGATGTTATGGAGTGTGTTGCAAGCTTTGGAACACTTTAAAATTCTTTGGATCAAGCTGGAGACCTCCACCTGCAAAATTGAAGCATAATGGCTTGGTTGAAGAGTGATTTTGAGCCTGGAGTGTTACAGTTGGTGTTTAAGTGTTTGGACACCTCAAATACATCATATGTGATGTGTTTGAGCAATTAGAATGGATTGATTGTGGCTGCAACTCAAAACCCGATAGTGGTTACTCAAAAACAAGAAAACTTGAGGTTTAAGAAATAATGAGAGAAAGCAGTGCTGTAACTGGCTTTGGTGTGAGTTGAATGATCCATTGGGACCTCTATTTATAGGTGATCAACTTTTGTTTTGGAGGAATAGTGAATGGCTGCTGGATCAGATCACATTTGCATGGATTGGCTTGGAGGATTTCTTCTCAAGCAAGGCAAGCTTGCCATTCCCAAGAGCAGGGCTATGCCTTGACTAGAACCACGTTCCTCAGATGTTTTTAATTTTGTTTAATCAGAGAAATTGACTGAGTAGGGTAGCTACCTTGACAGTGCACTATTCCACATTAATGCACTTTGAATTCAAGGCAAAATGTGCCAAAGTGGATGAACTTCAAGTTGGAAGATTCCTTGGCCTTTTGACTCAGACTTATCAGTTGGATCAGTTGCATTGTGATTGGTTTGAACACAGGTGGCATAGTGATCCTTAGTCTTTGGCTCAAAATCGTGTGTGGCAAGCAAACATGCAAACTAATTTTTCCAAAACAGCTTGCAGCAGCATGACTTTGGGCATGGATTTCTCATGGCTTAAGTTGAATCAATTCATGCTGTTGAGCTCTTTGAATTCTTAGTAACATATGCAACAACATTGATGTTTAACTTTGGACTTGATTCAGCTTGCATCTATGTGAAAAGATCTCACAAGTTTTGGTGTTTCAACAAAATCTGTCTTGGACATAATTTTTGGAAAATGGTATATTTTCATGTTTTCAGCCACTTTGGCTCACTCATAGGGTAAAATCCATAATGAATTGGAGTTAGGCCTAGTTGAAGTTTTTGTTGAGAGTAATGAGACCTACAAATCAAGCTTTGGATGGAAAAAAATGGCCTTGTGGTTTAGGAGTTATGGTCCTTCAAAGTTGGTGCATTAGTGGTACTTTTCCATAACTTAGAAAAATTTCTAAGTTTTATGGTTACCCCTTTTACAAGTTATCCCACTTTTCTTGATTTTTCTTGATGAATGATGATTCAAATCATACATTAACATCATTTTAGGGTTAAAAATCCATTTTAGTGAAAAATCTCAAAAAGTCAAAGTTGACTTTTGTGCACAGTTGACTTTTTATCAGATGAATTCCAAATTGTGCAATTCTTCAGGAAATCATGTCCTTGACCTACATCAAACTTGATGGACATGTTCCATGGGTGTCATGGGGTATATTGAGGTATGTCCTAGGGCTTGGGAGCTTGTCCTGGTCAAAAGTCAAAGTTACAGTTGACTTTTCTCTTAAAACCCTAATTGTGGTGCAGATGAAACTGAGACTTGTTGCTCAAGCTTCTTGGATTAATCCATTATTCCAAATGGATCAATATAGTTCATTAGAGACCCTTAAACCCTTTCTTGAGGTCTTGGCTCTTGATTTGCCCTAAAAGTCAACTTAGGGGTGAATTAGGTCAAGAAACCCTAATTCCTGATTTTTGATGAATGCATCCCCTGAGGCCAAATTGACTTGATGATTGGGTCCATGAGGTTCCATGGAGCATATTAGGTTATGTTTTGGATCATTGCCTTGTGCCCAGATGAAAATTTCCATCTGGAGGCCCTGGTCGACCAAAACCCTAATTTGGTGACACTGTCGATCTTGAGACTTAATCCACCTGAAAGGGAGCATCCTTGTGCTTAATCCTTAAAGTGGGAGTCCTTTTGATCCATTGTGGATGTTTGAGAGGTTAGACAAGTTGAAGATCATGTCATTTCTTGATTGATCCTATGTCTAAGCACTCAGAGAGGGCTTGAAACCCTAATTTTGATTGTAGTGGATGCTCACCCATCTTTGGGGAGACTGACAAGGTAGGATGGTTTCCCCATATTGTGATGATGATTTGTACAATGATGGGAAATCTTAGTGGTCAAAATTTGGGGTATGACAGGCTTTCCAACCTGAAGGAGAAGACTTTAACTCAGTGTAGAGCAATGCTATCTTTTCTTAGGAATTTCTCATGCTAAAAGAGGGACAGTGGCATGGATGTAGATGATCCAGAGGCTTGCCGCTTACAGCAATTAGATGAAGGGAAAGGAGTTGTTGATGTTTGTATACTGTGAACGAGGCACAGCTTTGATACTAAAAGGTTGATTGGATCAACCGGGGTTTTCTTATACAAAGCCTAAGAGGAGGCTATTGGCTCAATAAAGGGGGTGTTTTTATGTGTCTCGTACAAAGCCCGAGAGAGAGGCTAAAAAGGCTTGACTCAATGAGGGAGTCTTTTGTATCTCGTACGAAGCCTGAGATGGAGGCTAAAGACGCTTGACTCAACAAGAGAGTCTTTTGTATCCCGTACGAAGCCCGAGATAGAGGCTAAAGATGTTTGACTCAACAAGAGAGTCTTTTGTATCTCGTACGAAGCCCGAGATAGAGGCTGGAGATGTTTGACTCAACAAGAGAGTCTTTTGTATCTCGTACGAAGCCCGAGATAGAGGCTGAAGAAGTTTTCTCCGTTGGGGAGAATCATTGTACAAATCCCAAGAGGAGGCTATCATTCCCGGAGAAAGAGATCATTATATGAATCCTAAGAGGAGGCTGTGAATACTTCTATGAACCCGACGTGTCCTTGTACTAAGCCTAAGAGGAGGCGGGGATGCTTTTAAGAAGTCGGTGGGTCCTTGTACAACGCCTAAGAGGATGCTGATGCTTTTTAAGAAGCCTGTGGGTCCCCAAACCCCGAGAAATTCAAGACAGGCTATTCACAAAGAATAGATCAAGCCAGGAAAGTTCGAGAATTTGGAAGAAACTCAAGAGATGCAATTCACGAAGAAGAGATCATCTCTGGGGAGTAGAGTTTCTTGACAATTCCTAAGGAGGACAACCGAAGAGAAGACTGTATCTGGTGCTCCTATTAGGGATCTAGCGTTTTCTATTTCAAAGAGCGATCGATACGGCTTTACTTAGTTCTAGACGTAGTTGCCGGGGAAACTCTAAATATCTACACTATTATTACACAGTCGATATGTGTTTACGAAGGAAGACTTACAGTGAAACAGCCCCACAGTACAGTTATATGTATATGAAAGCGGTAAATGAAAGCATATAAACACTTACTTGGTTGTAGAGCTTCCATGCTGTTTGGTTAGTTGTTCAACAAAGAAAGATTGAAAATAATAGTATATTCAAAATCAAAGGAGAAAGTGCTTTGAAAAGAAAGAGTGGGGCTTACAGCTCAAGGAGAGGCCTAGTGTTTTATTAGTGATCGCACCGTTGAATTTGTACAGAGGGACTTATACAAGTGACTAAGGCCCAAGAAAGGTTTTCTGTACAAAGGGATGGGTCTTACACTCTCTCAAGAGGCCCAAAGGTTTAAAGAAAAAGAAATGGGGCTTATAACACGAGGGTAGGCCCAGATGATTTTTATTTTGAAATGGCGATCGCGCCGAGGTTTTGAAAACACAGTGGGACTTATACAATAAGTGAGGCCCAAATTATTTGGTTTTCAAAGGGGGTTGGGTCTTACACTCTATTAGAGGCCAAAAGTTTTGAATGGGTCTTATAGCTCGAGGAGAGGCCCAGATGATTTGTTTTTGAATCGGGTGATCATCGCGCCAAACTCTTTGAAATACAACGGGACTTATACAATAAGTGAGGCCCAAAAAGGTTGTATTTACAAAGGATTAGGTCTTACACTCTAATAGAGGCCCAAAAGTTTTGAATGGGTCTTATAGTTCGAGGAGATGCCCAAAGTTTGATTTTTGAACCGGCGATCGCGCCGAGGTTTTCTTTTAACGCGGAGGGACTTATACAACATCTGAGGCCCAAAAATGTTTTGGTTAAAAGGGGATTGGGTCTTACACTCTATTAGAGGCCCAAAGAGTTTTTAAAAATGATTTGTGAGGGTTGAATTAATCAAAAACCCTAATTTGTTTTAAAAATGTATTTTAATTGAATAAAAACTCAATTAAAATGACCAAAATTGCTTAACATGTGGAAAACAAATTGTGATATTGGATTAATGTTTCATAAATCAAGTTTTGACCTACAAAATGATTAGAAATCATTAAACTTTGCAAAATCAAGAAGGAAAAAATATGTTAAATGTCAAAAACAATTAAAATATTAATTCTTTGTAAAAATATCAATTATATGAAATAAATAATATTTTTGGGATTTTCTGGGAAAATAAAATATTTTAACATTTTTGTGAATTATTAAAAAAAGAATCAACTCAAAATCATTAAAACTCAGAGAGAAATTAATTTTTGAATCAATTAAATAAAATCACAAAATTCAAATATTTGAATTTTCAAAAAAAGGGCGCCAAGAACACCCAAGAACACGCGCGTGTTCTGGGTTTTGCCCAGATTTGCATTTTCTTTCCAATCTCACTGAATACTTGATGGAATCATGCAAACCACATATCAATCTGCTCGTCTCAACCTCCCGATCATGTCTATGGTCTTTAATTTCATTTATTTTTACCATGGAATAAGAAATCAAGACAAAACCTCAAGAACCCTAAAATTTGCATGAAGGCTGAGAATTTTGATACACGATTTAAACAAAGCAATTAATTAAGGGGAAACATTCCATGCATGATTATGAACATTTGGCAAAAGTATTGTGCGAGGAAATATGCATAGATTAAGAGATGGCCAAGTTTAGGCTTACCTCTAGGTCATGGCTGCAAGAGCAATTTGATTTTTGAGTTGGAGGTGTTACAGATGAGTTGTGATGATCTGAACGGCTTCCCTACACCCTATGGAGTGTTTTTGAATGTTTGGACTTGATTGGAAATGGCTAGATCACTTCATGGCATCTCAGCTGCAACTTGGTTAAAACCTTGAGCAACTGGCTGGTGATTCTGAGAAATCAGTGTTCACTACAACAAAAGTAAGTTATAACATCGCACCTTAGACAGTGCTTTAATACAAAAGCGCTGCTATAAGTTAAAAACAAGGAAACTAGCCATTTATAAAAGTAAAAGCGCAAAAAAATATAAGACCTTAGACAGCGCTTTGGTCAAAAGCGCTTTATAAGGTCTTATAAATTTTAAAAAAAAAATTAATGGAAAATATTAGACAGCACTTTAGTTAAAAGCGCTTTCTAAGGTCTTAAAAATTAAAAAAAATAAAATCAAAAGCGCTGTCTAAGGCCAACCTTTGAAAGCGCTTTTAAAAGCCCTGTCTAAGGTCCAGCTTAGAAAGCGCTTTTATTAAAAGCGCTGTCTAAGGTCTAATAAAATTAAAATATATGAATAGTCAGTATTCATTTTCATATTTCCGCTCTTTCTTCTCCCCTGCATGCGAACCGAGCTCAAAACCCTTCACCGAAAAACCTTCACCGTCAACCGTAAACCTTCACCGAAAAACCTTGCCGTCCGTCCGTTTCTGCTCATTTCCGTCGTCGTTCGTTTCTGCTCATTGCCGTCGTCCGTCCGTTTCTGCTCTTTGATACATTTCGTTCTTGCATTGCCATTGTTACCGTCGTTAAAGGTACGTCATTGTTGTGTTTTGTTAAGTTTTGTTAATGAAGTTAATGAAAATGAGTTTTGTTAATGAAGTTAATGAAAATGAGTTTTCGTTCTTTATGCTCTTTGATGAGTTTTGTTAATGAAGTTATGTTGGACTGTTTTATTAATGAAGTTTTGTAGTGAATGAGTATGTTTGAAGTTTTGTTAATGAAGTTTTGTAGTGAATGAGTATATTTGATGAGTTTGTTAATGAGTTTTGTTAATGAAGATTTGTTAATGAAGTTTTGTAGTGAATGTGTATGTTTGATGAGTATGTTTGATGAGTTTTGTTAATGAAGTTATTGTTTAGGTCGAAATTAGTTGGACTGTTGTTGGAATCTGAATTGTTAACATGCTAGTTTAGGTTAGTTTTAGTGAGCTAACTCCAAGTATTTTTGTTTAAAACATATTTTATTATATTTGTTAAATCGTTTAGTTTAGTTTAGTTTAGTTTAGTTTAGTTTAATGAAGTTTTGTTTAAAACATCTTCTAAATAGTTTAGTTTAATGAAGTTTAGTTTAATGAAGTTTTGTTTAATGAAGTTTTGTTTAAAACATCTTCTAAATAGTTTAGTTTAGTTTTATTAAATCTTCTAAAAAACTTTTATTTTAAAACATATCCAACTCTTTAGCCATTATAGCTAAAGAGGTAAAATTTGTTATATACTTGATTTCTTTCTTATATTTGTTATATATTATGTCATATTTGTTATATTTGATATCCTTGATTTCTTTATTATATTTGTTATATATTATATTTGATATCCTTGATTTATTTATTACAGGTTAGATGGCTACTAACAATGATCACCCACATGATGATGATCACCCACATGATGATGATCACCTACATGATGATGATCCCGATATTCAGGTTGGAAGTAACAGATCTATGGAAACAGAGATTAGAAGAGGAATAACCATTATGAAGAGAGTGATCCGTGCTAGAGATCAAGGCATCACTTATAATGTGCATTGGAGCACCCAGAATACACTTATTGAGCCTAACGGTCATACTTTGACAAGTTTCATTGGTGCACTTGTAAGGAATGCGGTTCCTATTACTTATGATGATTGGAGATCCAAACAGTTGAAGGAAACCAAAGAAAAAATTTGGAATGAGATAAAGGTACCATAATTATGTCTTTAATTATGCCAACTAATTATGTCCTTCAAATTATTTGTACTAACCAATGTGTATGGTTTTTTTAGAGGTGCTTCAACGTCGAGGAAGAAAGAAAAGCTTTTTTGATGAGATTGGCAGGGAAGCTCCTAAGAGGGTTTAGGACATATTTAAACCGCACCTATCTTAGGGATGCTGACGATAACTTTGTTGATGGAGAGTATCCATCTAAATATGCAAGTTTGATTTCACCACAAGAATGGGTAACGTTTAAATCCAAACGACAAACCCCAGAATTTACGCGATTAAGTGCAATTAATCGGGAAAGAGCATCAGCTCCCAAGTATAAATACAGGAAAGGACGTGTTGGATATGGACGTTTGGAGCAATCTTTGGTAAGTATCAATATATTGCAATGCTATAATAATTGTTCATCATGAGTTATAGTTGATCATATTATTTGGCTTTATATGTAGTTACAACAGGCGAATAGCTCTGAAACATCTCTTCCTGCACATGTCTTGTGGAAGGAAGCCCGTGTGGGCAAGTCTGGAGTTGTTGCAGTAGAGGTTCTACAAGTATTTGAGAAATGTGTAAGTATAACAATATTTCTTTAATTAAATCAAAACTTTATTAACAAATATTTGACAAATATTCGATATTCATCTGATTTTCAAGAGGCGTTATCTCAGTCTGTATCTCCAGACGATACCAGGAGCATACTTAGTCGGGCATTAGATATCCCTGATAAAACTTAGGATTTATCCATATTTTCTTTTCATTTGTAGTGTCCTCGGCAACGCAATCAAATAGATTGCGGCTATTTCATGTTGAGGTTTATGAGAGACACTCTTTTGTTGGATCGAATAGAGATTCCATCCGATGTATGTATTTCTAACTTATGAGTTATTTTAATATTAACACATATCTCTCATGTCTAATGAAATAGTTAAAACTAAATCAAACTATGTTATATTATTATGTAGTACTTTGAAGAATGCAAGTGTGCTCATTACTCAATTTCTCAATTGGATGAAATTAAAGAGGATTGGTGTCAATTCATTATGGAGCTCAGAATTTTACAAGGTATAATATTGTACTCTTACTTTAATTGATGAGAATTTAAATATGTGTAACTTTGTTTATGTATTCTTTTAATTGAATTACAATCTTTGTGTTTTCAGGACCTATAATGTAGATTTGAAGCATACCTTTGGTTGGATGCAAAAGTACTAGTATAAGTGATATGTGCATTTGTACTAGTATATAATTTTGGTTTGTAATTTTAAATATATATATATTGGTTTGAATTGCCAATTGTTTTGGATATATAATTTGGGTGTAAATTGGTACATTTAAATAGGATAAATTGGATTGATTTGAATCTCCAAATTCTGGCATTTTTCTGAACAGGTCAAAAACAGGTTGAAAAAACAGGTCAAATTCTGGTTGAAAAAACCTGGTAAAAATTGAGGTTTTAAAAAATTTATATAAAATTTTTCGAATACCTTAGACAGCGCTTTTACCAAAAGTGCTGTCTAATGTATACCTTAGACAGCGCTTTAGGTGAAAGCGCTGTCTAAGGTATACCAAAAAAAGTCAAACAAGGTAGGGCTTAGACAGCGCTTTCACCAAAAGCGATGTCTAAGGTATACGAAAAATTTTATATAAAGGTACCATAGACAGCGCTTTTCATTAAATATACCCACCTTTAGACAGCGCTTTTGGTATTAACCAAAGCGCTGTCTAAACCTATAGCAACGCAGGTTTATATAGCGCTTAAAAGCGCTGTCTAAGGGCAAAAAAAGCGTTGTCTAAGGTCTTATCTGTTGTAGTGGTTCCAGATGTTGTTTAAGTGTTTGGATCACTTCTATATGATGTTTATGAGGTGTGTGTGTGATTGGTTTGGTTGGAAAAGCTCTCAAACTCAAAACTCGATAGTGACTTGCCTTAGAAGGCAAAAGTGGAGTGAAAGAAGAGATTTTGAGGAAAGCATCCATTTGATGGCTTTGGTGTACTCAAACTGATCACAATTGAGCTCTATTTATAGTAGAGCAAGTTTGTTTTGCAAGGAATAGTGAATGGCAACTGCTGAGTAGGGTTGGCCAATGTTGAGCAATGAGAATCCAAGTCTCCTCTAGCCATTGACTAGAGGTTAGGGCACAGGCTGCTGGTTCCCTTGGTCTTGGATAAGTCTTGACTGAATTCAGTTGGGAAGGGCTCAGTCCATGCCACCTTGGTGTATGCATTGAATTCTCCAATCCAAAATTGGAGTCTTATCCCTCTTTTAGGGATTTCTAGGTTTGGCATGCTACTTCTTATTCCAAGGACTTTGGAGGCTTGGCTCAGTGATTGTCCCCTTTAGATTTGATCCTCAGAGGTGTCCAAAGTGATGACAAGGCTTGGAATTATCTGATTTTTCCAAATCGAGGAAAAATGCAAAATTCTGCCTTGCCTTGGCAGTTTTTAGCAAGGCATTTTGCCACTACCATATCTCTTAGCTCAAATTGAATTTGGTGATGTTCTTGGCCATTTTGGAAAGCCCTCATATGATACAACAACTGTTTGATCATATTTGGTTTTGATACCTTTTGGATCCAAGTGAAAAATGCCCCTACATTTGGAAAAAAGTGAAGGCAGATTCTGACTTAGTGAAAATTTCACTAAGTGTTGGAAAAAAGTGACATTTTCACTTTTTGTGATTTTGATCATTCCATAACTCAAAATCCCTAATGAATTGGAATGAGGTCTAGTTGATGTTTTTGTAGAGGGCCATGAGGGCTACAAATCAAGCTTTGGATGCGGAAAAATGGCTTTGTGGTTTAGGAGTTATGATCCTCCAAAGTTGGTACCCTTGCCACTTTGTTCATAACTTAGAAAATTTTCTAAGTTATTATGGTTACCCCTTTTACAAGTTATCCCACTTTCTTTGATTTTTCTTGATGAATGATGAATCAAATCATACATTAACATCATTTTAGGGTTAAAAATCCATTTTTGTGAAAAATCTCAAAAATTCAAAGTTGACTTTTGTGCACAGTTGACTTTTTATCAGATGAATTCCAACTGTGCAATCCTTTAGGAAATCATGTCCTTGACCTAAATCAAACTTGATGGACATGTTCCATGGGTGTTATAGGGTGTATTGAATCATGTCCTAGGGTTTGGGAGCATGTCCTGGTCAAAATTCAAAGTTACAGTTGACTTTTCTCACGAAACCCTAACTGTGGTTCAGATGAAATTGAGACTTGTTGCTCAAACTTCTTGGATCAATCCATTGTTGTAAATGGATCAAGGTGGTATATTAGAGACCCTCAAATCATCTCTTGAGGTCTTGGCTCATGTTTTGTCCCAAAAGTCAACTTAGGGGTGAATTAGGTCAAGAAACCCTAATTCTTGATTTTTGATGAATGCATCCCCTGAGGTTAAATTGACTTGATGATTGGGTCCATAAGGTTTCATGGAGTATATTAGGTTATGATTTGAAGCATTGGCTCATGCCCAGAGGAAAATTCCCATCTGGAGGCCCTGGTCAACCAAAACCCTAATTTGGTGACACTGGCGATCTTGAGGCTTGATCCACCTAGAAGGGAGGATCCTTGTGCTTAATCCTTGAAGTGGGAGTCCTTTTGATCCTTTGTAGATTTTTTAGAGTGTAGACAAGTTAAAGATCATGTCATTCCTTGATAGATCCTTTGTCTAAGAGCTCTGAGAGGGTTTGAAACCCTAATTCTGATTGTAGTGAATGCTCAACAATCCTTGAGGAAATTGACGAGGCATGATGATACATCCATATTGTGATGATGATTAGCACAATGATGGGAAATCTTAGTGGTCAAAATTTGGGGTATGACAGTGAGAAATAAAATTTCTCATTTCAGAGCAATTCTACTCAAACTAATCATCCATACACCTCATAAACATCATATAGCAGTGGTTTAAGTCATTCAAACACATATGTAACACCAGGATCAACATCCTCCATCCTCACTTGATCCAACTGCAGTCTGATTCGAGCTAGTTGATCCAAGGAGTTTCAAATCATTCCAAAGGTTGCAACACGATCCTTGAGACTCAAGGAAGTTGTAAGGAACATTGTTTCACTTCTGGAACACCCCTACCATAGAATTCGATTCCTTCTTGCAGGGGTAAGCCTCAACCTCTCAAACTCAATGACAGATGCATCATACTTGTTATTTTAAGTTACCATTATGTTTCTGCACCTATATATGTTGTTTCTCCTCAATCAATTGCATACTATCTATTGTATATAGGATTTCATCTAATTTTTACATTTTTTAGGTTTCATCTGATTATAACATGATATCTTGTGATACACTTAAAATAAATGAAATTAAAAAGAACCATTCAATTCCTTGTTGAAAAATGCACAATATTCATGTTTACACTTTGCAAAACGATTACAAGTTGAGTGAGATAGGTTTGGTTTTTCAAAATAAAAATAAGCTTTAATATATATTATTTGGATTCCAACTTAAAGCCTGAATTGTCATTGTGCCCTAGTGGAAACACTAGTATTTGTGTGTGAGCGAGTCCAAGGTCTGGGGTTCGAATCCCCCTCACCCAGACCTTTTGATTTCATTTTTTTAAAACTATTTTCAAAAGGGTTTTAAATATATTATCTTCTCCTTCCATCATGCTATCACCACACGCACATAGCTTTATTGGTAAATTTTGAACCCTCCACCCCAAGGGTGTGGGTTCAGTCCTTGGGAGGACCCTTCCATATTTTTTTATCACTATTTTCTTCACTTTCCTTCACAATTTCATCAATTTATTTCACCTATCTAAAATTATTATTTTGAGCCAAATTTTTTTGCACAATTCTCATTTATCTTGTATATTTTATGAATTCACAAAAAATTCCAAAAAGAGATTTTATTTAATCACTTTTTAATAAGTTGAAAATAATTGATTTTTTAGGTTTAAAACCTTGAAAAATTGGTTTTCTTTCTAATTTTTCAAACCTAATTCATTTTTTATTCTCATGTGGATAAATAAACTTTGTTTAAAACATTGATACAAGATCACAGCATGTTTATCTTGGTTTACACATCATTTATACCATGTTTAAATCATTTCCTTTTAACAATACCTTTGATTATAACTTTCATAAGAGTTTCATCTTGATTAAAACTTTTTTTCAAACTTCATGGGCCTCTGCTAGAGTGTAAGTCCCAACCCCTTTCAATTTTCAAATCATAAAAATCTTTGGGCCTCTATTAGAGTGTAAGACCCATCACTTTTCACATTTTCAAAATCAATTGTTTAAATCTTGGGCCTCTATCCAGAGTGTAAGTCTCATCCCTCTCTTTCAAAATCATCTTCTATTTCCAAACAAGAATAAATCTTGGGCCTTTGTTAGAGTGTAAGACCCATCACATTTTTAATTACATTTTTACAAACTCTTTGGGCCTCTATTAGAGTGTAAGTCCCTCCCCTCCTCCTCAAAACTTTCTTCAATTTCTCAAAGCTTTCAATCTTTTAAATCTCAATCTTCAACTCTCATTAAAAACAACCTTAGTGGCATCACAACTTCAATAAATCTTGGGCCTTTGCTTAGAGTATAAGACCCAACACCTTTGTACATAGAATAACTCATGGGCCTCTGTCAAGAGTGTAAAATCCACCACCTTTTCTTTTCTTTTCAATAAATCTTGGGCCTCTGCTTAGAGCGTAAGACCCAACACCTTTGTGAATAGAATAAAACACACAAATAAACATTCAAAAAACCTAAAGATGCAAAATCTTCCATGAATTCAAGCATGTCATATCAATGTCTATGCTTGTTAAATCTTCAATTATGTTTGTTCATATTCTGTTAAGTTTCTCTTGACATTTACATCATCCTTAGTCTAGACATAAGTCAAACATTAGGATCCCTTCAATCACAACTTATTTCAAACAACTAGTTCACTGGCCTCCTCTTAGGATTTATACAAGCACCATCGCCTCCTCTTGGGCATCATACAAAGAATCTCCCCAGCAAGTTAGCTTCCTTTTGGGCTTCATACAAGGAGACTTGGGAAGTCTCATTCAATCCGCCACAGCCTTCTCTTTCGCTTTGTCCAAGCATCGTAGCTTTGTCTTGGGCTTCATACAAGGACCCTCGGGCTTCTTAAAAGCATCAATAAAATTTTTTAGCCTCACCATCCTGGGCTTTGTACAAAATGTAATAAAATCTTTTAGCCTCATTTATCCTGGGCTTTGTACATGATACAAATAAAAATAACCAAAAAGAGTCAGTCAAATCCTCAGTATTGAGTCAGCCTCTTCAAACTCCCTCAACAGTCATTAGCCTTCTCTCAGGATTTTATACCAATAATTTCTCCAATTAGTCAGCCTCAATCTTGGGCTTTGTACAAGACAGATAAAACTCCCCAGTTGAGTCAATCTTTTTCAGCTTCATATCTTGGGCTTCAATCAAGACACCCAAATTCATATTCTCACAGATGAGACCTCGAGCCATCTCTGTTGAAAGATATATCCTCTAATCACTGCAATTCAAGTCAAACAATCAAAAACTGTTTTCTAGATAATTGTTGTAAGTGGCACACTTGTTGATTCAAGATCCAAGCTAGAGTCCTTCCTTTATCATGGTTCAAAACTTTTCTTTCATCTAAATTGTTGTAAGTGCATACTTGTCGATTCTATATCCAAGTTAAGGTCCCTCTTTTAGTTTGTAAAGAATTCATAAAGGAAAAACCTACTTTGCTTAACACGGTAAGTTTAAAGCTCTTTCCCTTATGACATCACTCTCAAATGATTGTAGTGAATATGTGAGATATCTCCCTTTAAGATGACAATTTGTCAAAATCTTTCAAACACTCTTTTAGCTTCATCATCTCGGGCTTTGAACAAGATACAAAACAACATTTTCCTCCCATAGATTAGGAGGAACTATGAACACTCTGATTTCCCCGAGTTTCTTTATGGGGAATACATAGGCATAAGATTGTGAAATCTTAGCGAGCGCACTAATAAAAAACCTTAGGTCAAGTACCTTCCAAAAACAATAGAAAACCCTAAAACAACAAAAACATTTCCTCAGCTTTCACAAAGGAGAAACTTTCCCAATTTAGAAGCAAATAAACTTAAGCAACCAAAGTGATTCAATAGTAGAAATGTATACAATAAAGGTTCCCATAGATTATTATAGATACTCAGGGTGTTAGTAGCTTCCCTCAGTATAACCAGAACCCATTTCCAGATCTCTTAGCATTTGTAAGAAAACATTTACGCGCATGGTTAGTTTAAGTTATCTTCCCCTTCCTTTTAAGCATCATAGGATAAATATTAGAAATCAGAAAGTAGCACTAAATGCGGTAGTGGTCGCGTCACAAAACCAGAGCTACACACCCTCCAAACCAATTTTTTCCTTTTTCATATCTTTTTAAAACTCTTTTTAGTTGGACAATTTAAAAAGAAAGAGATTCACATTCTTTACATACAAAATTCTGTTTTTGTTCACTAATTATCTTTTGTTTTTCATCTTTGTAATCTTTTTCCATTGTCTCAATTTTATTTTCTAGAGACGTAATTTCTTTCTATTGAGATGATATTGTTTTGTACAAAATTTTGCACTCGTTAAGAAGTTCATAAATAGCCCCTTGAGCATCGTTATAATAAATGGAAAATTCAGTACTAACCTCTTCTTCATCATCGAAATGATGTGAAGCCATCAATGCTAGATTTTCATATTCGTAGCTATCCAAATCTGATGAAGAACTTATCTCATTATCATCTCATGTTATGTAGGCTTTCTTGTTCTTATTTTCCTTTTTATTCTTGAAGCCACCTTTCTTGATAAATTTTGGACAATCTGTCTTAATATGGCCTTGTTTACCACACTCAAATGAGATCTGTCTTAGGGATATTACAGCTCTCATGAGTCAGTCTGTTTGCTGGTAATATTCTTAAAAGGGGTCAGTGATTTTGAGAACCTTGTTAGAACCCGTTCTACAGGTACAAAAAGAACCCCTAGTACATACCCTTGGGATGGGTAGATCCATGACTCCATGCTCGTGACCATAAACCCTTAAACCTTTGTTTATATTTGTGTTCATACATTCATTAAAATTAAAAAAAAAAGAACTGAAAAAAACAGGGTGTTGCAAATATCAGAAATTTGTGCTATGGACTTTGGTAGAAGAAAAACTCAGAAATACACCTTCAGAAAGACTTGAAGACCTGAGAAGATTGGGAAGGTTGATTACTAATCTTGAAGCTTTCAGAGCTAAGTATGGAGGACTTTTATCCCTTTTAAAAGTCAACATTGTGAAGGGAATCCTATCTACATTGGTTCACTTTTATGATTCGGTGTACCATTGCTTCACATTTCCAGATTATCATCTCACACCAACATTGGAAGAATACTCTCAGCTGATTGATTTACCTATTTCTGATCAAGACCCATTCTCAGGGCTGGAAGAGATTCCCAAAGATCAAACCATTGCGAGGGCTACCTCTTTGGAAATTTCAGATATCAAAACTCAAATGACCACCAAATGAGGAATTCAAGGTCTACCAGCTAGGTTTCTATTGGAAAAAGCCATGTACTTTTCCAGCATAGGAAACATAGTTGCTTTCGAGGATATCTTTGTTCTACTCATCTATGGGTTATTCCTCGTTCCCAACATTGACAACTTCGTTGACATCAACGCTATCAAGATATTCTTAATTGGGAATTCGGTCCCAACCTTACTTGCAGATGCTTACCACTCACTGCATCTAAGGAATTTGTACAACAGAGGGATGATTACATGATGCGTACCATTACTCTACAAATGGTTCATTTCCCACTTACCCTAATCTGCTGCTTTTTGGGATCTCAAAAGTGGTATGCGATGGTCGCAGAAGATTATGTCTCTCACGTACTCTGACATAGATTTGTACAATCGGGTCTATGACGGAATAAAGATCATTGAGAGATGTGGAAGCTTTCCCAATGTACCCCTCATTGGTACTAAATGAGGGATCAACTACCATCCAGTTTTAGCTCGTCGTCGGCTCGAATACTTGATGAGGGATATACCATACAACATTCATCTGGAAGGTCTTTTCTTCAAGGAAGGAGAAAATGACAGAGCACTTTGTAGCAAGCGATTTTTGTCAGTGATGCAACCACCTTATCGCTGGGTTTTTCTCACCGCAATGAGGAGGAGGGGGTGCTACTTTCTGATTTCTTATTTATCCCATGAAGCTGGAAGGGAAAGGGAAGCTATCTAAAACTAACCTTGCACGCGAATGTTTAACTGAACAGACGCTTTAAAGAGATTAGGGGGTCCGAGGTCAGGTTATACAATGGGCAGTTGTCAATTACCCATCCTATATGTGGTTATCCATAGGATTTAGCTTTAGGTTTCGCTTTGTAATTGATAGTGTTTATCTGTTAATGGGTAGGGAAAGTTTCTTGGGAAGTTTGAGTGAGTGAATGAGTTGATGTTGAAGTTCGGGTGTCCCTGATGTTTTTGGTAAGGCGCAGGACCTAAGTTCTGGTGCAAAGGTACTGGACCTAGAGTTTTTTGAGTGGTATGCTCGCTAAGATTTTGCAATCTTATGCCTACGTATTCGCGTTTAAAAGAAACAGGGAAATCAGAGCAATCGTAGTTCCTCATATTCTAAGGGAGGAAAAAAAAGATGTTTTAGGTGTCTTGTTCGAAGCCCAAGAGTGAAGCTAAAAGGTTTTGTTTGAGAGAGAATTTGTCATCTCTAAAGAGGGATTGGACTTCCTTTGAGGGAATTGTTGATTTTGTGTGCCTTAATCAAAGCCCAAGGTTGAAGCTAAACGGTTAATTGACTTGGTTAGGGATTTCCTTATATAAAGCCTAAGAGGAGGCTAAATAGGATCGACTCAACAAGAGAGTGTATATATTGGTGTCTTGTACAAAGCCCAAGATTGAGGCAAAAAAGAGACTGAATATTTGGGGTATATCTTTATACGAAGCCTAAGAGGAGGCTAAAAGCTTGACTTTTCTGGGGAAAATGTTCTTTCTGTCTTGTACGAAGCCCAAGATTGAGGCTAAAAGGGATTTTTGACTCCACCAAGGAGGCTTGTATGTGTCTTGTAGAAAGCCCAAGATAGAGGCTAAAGGATTTAACTCTACTGGAGAGTGTTATCTATCTTGTACAAAGCCCAAGATAGAGGCGGGAAAAGGTTGACTCTGCTTAGGAATTATTTCTCGAAGTCTAAAGGAAGGCTCGGAGGAAATAAATCCGTTGGGAAAGACGTTTATCCTCAAGCTTAAGAGAAGGTTATGAAATTTTATATCTTGTACAAAGCCCAAGATAGAGGCTAAAAAGGGTTTGACTCAACAAGAGAGTGCTTTTTATCTGTCTCTTACAAAGCCCGAGATTGAGGCTGAACAAGCTGGAGAAATTATGCACATCTTGATAGAAGGCTAACTCCTGCTAGGGGAAATCAATATACAAAGCCTAAGAGGAGGCTATTGAGAGATTGACTCGACGAGGGAGTATTTTTATCTATCTTGTACAAAGCCCGAGATTTGAGGCTAAAAGGATCAACTCAACAAGAGAGTATTTTTATCTGTCTCGTACAAAGCCCGAGATTGAGGCTAAAGGGTTGACTCAATAAGAGAGTACTGAAAGGTGATTGACTCAACAAGAGAGTCTGACACGGTGATTGACTCAACAAGAGAGTCTGAAAATATGATTGACTTAACAAGAGAGTCTGAAAAGGTTAGCTCCGCTGGGGAGAATCATTGTACGAAGCCCAAGAGGAGGCTGACTTCGCTGAGGAAAGATCATTATACAAAGCCTAAGAGGAGGCTAACTTCTGCTGGGATTTATTAAGATCCCGAGGTAGGTTCAAGTAGGGAATCAACTCCTGCTGAGGATTACAGAAGAGTTGATAGATCAGAAACCTTGAGGTTCTGATTTGAGATAGTGTTATACTGATGATAACTAACCCTGGCTAGAGAATTATAGGAAAGAGACTGAGTTTTAGAACCCAGAGGTTTTAACTCTGCTGGAGGTTAATCCAGAATCCGGGGTTTCTCCTATATTTGTAGGGTACTTGAGAATGTCTTTGAGACTCAAGGGGATTAGACTGTCCAAGTCTACTAGTGTGGAAGAGTTTTATCTTTTGTATGATGCCTCTAGGAGGAGGCGGGTGTTTTAAGGGATGAGAATCAACCCTAAAATTGGTCTGAGATTTGACACTGGAAATACTGCACTAGCAAAGGATGACTAAGTTTTGTCTCATACCTTTAAGAGGTCTTCAGGGTCCCTGTATGAAGCCTAAGAGAAGACATGAGAACTTCTAAGAAGCCGGAGGGTCCTTGTACAAAGCCCAAGGGGAGGCGGGGATGCTTTTAGGAAGCCCGTGGGTCCCAAACCAAGAAAAGTTCAAGAAATGTTATTCACCGAGAATAGATCATTTAATGAAAGCTCTGAAGTTTGAAGAAACTCAAGAGATGCTATTCACCTAGAATAGATCAACTCCGGGGAGTAGAATTTCTTTGACATTTTCTAGGGTGACAGTCTGAGAGAAGGTTCACGAGGAATACTGCCTTTCTCTTTGTTCCGTATTGTTTAAGCCTAAGAGAAGGCAAGGCTGTATCTGGAAATCCTATGGGGATCTAGTTTTGACCATATTTAAAGAGTGACCAAACTGGCTTTACTTAGTTCTAGACCTAGTTGCCGGGAAAAACTCTAAATAATTATACTAGTATATATATACAGTTGATATATGACAAGTATTTAAAAGGATATGAAAGAAGACTAACCGTGCGCAGCTTCCCACAATACAATTATATATATATATATATATATATATATATATATATATATATATATATATATATATATATATATATATATATGACATGTATTTAAAAGAATGAAAGAAGAGTTATAGTGCGCAGCTTCCCACAATACAGTTATATACAATAAAGCAGGTAAATGAAAGAGGATAAAACTTACAAGTGAGCAAGTTTCCATGTTGTATTGTTAATTGTTCAGAGAAATTAAAGAAAGTTTTTATAACAACTGTACATTTGAAACTAAATCAAAAAGGAAGTTGTTTTGAAAAGATTGTTGGGGCTTATACTGAAGGAGAGGCCCAAAAAGGTTTTCTGTACAAAGGGGTTGGGTCTTACACTCTATTTAGAGGCCCAAAGATTATTTAAAAAGAAGTGGGACTTATAGCTCAAGGAGAAGCCCAGGTTATTTGATTTTTGAACTGGTGATCGCGCCGAGAATTTTGAAAATGCAGTGGGACTTATACAATGTCTGAGGCCCAAAACTGTTTTGGTTGAAAAGGGGTTGGGTCTTACACTCTATTAGAGGCCCAAAGAGTTTGAAAATGAATAAAGATGGGTCTTATAGCTCAAGGAGAAGCCTAGTTGATTTTGTTACAAAGGCGACAACCGCGCCTAACTTTTGAAAATATACAGAGGGACTTATACAATGTGTGAGGCCCAAAAAATTTTTATTTACAAAGGGGTGGGACTTACACTCTATCAAGAGGCCCATGAGTGTTTGAAAAAGATTGATGAGGGTGAAATCAATCAAAACCCTAATTTTGTTAAAAATGGAATTAATTTTGATTAAAAATTAATAAAATCATTGAAAACATGTGAGAAATGAGTTGTGATTTTGGGTCAATGTTTCAAAAATCATGTTTGTATCCACAAAATGATTGAAAACCATTCAAGTATGGAAAATCAAGAGAAAGAAAATTTTTAAAATGTTAGAAAACAAATAAAAATTAATTCTTTGCAAAAATATCAAATATATGAAATAAATAATATTTTTGGGAAATTTTTTTAAAATAAAATATTTTAACATTTTTGTGAATTATTAAAAAAAGAATCAACTTAAAATCATTAAAATTCAGAGAGAAATTAATTTTTGAATTAATTAAATAAAATCACAAAAATTCAAAAATTCAAATATTTGAAAAAGGGCGCCAAGAACATCTTGTTCTTGCCTGCGTGCCCTATTTTGCCCTGATTTGCATTTTCTCATCAATCTCACTTAATACTTGATGGAATCATACAATCCACATATCAATCTGCTCGTTTTCAACTCACGATAATGTATATCGTCTTTAATTTCATTTCATTTGAGCATGGAATGAGAAATCAAAACAAAACCTCAAGAACCCTAATTTGTGCATGAAGGCTGAGAAATTTGACACATGATTCATACAAAGTAATTAATAGAGGGGAAACATTCTATGCATGATTATGAACATTTGGCGAAAGTTTTGTGCGAGGAAATATGCATGAATCATGAGATGACCAAGTTTAGGCTTACTTGAAGGTCGTGGCAGCAAGAGCAATTTGATTTTTGAGTTGGAGGTGTTACATATGAGTTGTGATGATCTGAACAACTTCCCTACACCATATGAAGTGTGTCTGAATGCTTGAATTGATTTGAAATGAACTGGAACAAATTATGGCACCTCAACTGCAACTTTGTTGAAACCTTGAGCAAATGGACGATGATTTCATGAATTTGGTGTTCCAGTTGTTGGTTTAGGGTTTGATCATCTCACATATAATGTTTATGAGGTGTGTGGGTGATTGGTTTGGTTGGAAACATATTCTAATTCAAAACCCGATAATAGCTTGCATTAGAAGGAATTTTTGGAGTGAGAGTGTGATTTTGAGAAAGGAAAGTGTTATAGGTCTTTGGTGTACTCAAAATGATCAGAAATGAGGTCTATTTATAGTGTGTCAAGTTTGTTTTAGCATCAATAGTGAATGGCAACTGCAGCAGGCTTTTGGCCAATTGTGATCAAATGGAATCTCAAGTCTCCTCTAGCCATTGACTTGAGATTAGAGCACAAGCCAATGGTTCTTTGATTCAAGGATAAGGCTTGACTGAAGTTTTCATATTTTCTCTGATACATGCCACCTCTAAGATATCATTAAATGTTCCAAAACAAAATTGGAGTCTTGAGGAATCTTTAGCTTTTTAGGGGTGGCATACCTACTTGTAGTTCCAAAGACTTGGGAGGCTTATGTATCAGTGTTTGTTCCTCCTTGGTCTCCCCCTGAGGTGTGCAGATGGATAAACTTGTTTGTCATTTGCACAAATTTATCAAATCGAGCCCTTATGCACAAATCTGCCTTGCCAAGACAGTTTGCAGCAAGGCATGTTGCAGCTGTCATAACTTCTAGCTCAAGTGGAGTTTGATGGAGTTATTGAGCATTTTGGAAAGCTGACATATCCTATTTCAACTTGATGTACAACTTTGGTTTTGATCCAACTTGAATTATAATGAAAAATTCCTCTACATTTGGGAAAAAATAAGGCAAATTCTGACTTAGTGAAAATTTCACTAAGTGTTGGAAAAATGTCACTTTTGTGTTTTCAGCCATTTTGATCACTCCATAACTAAAAATCCATGAAAAATTGGAATGAGATGTAGTTGACACTTTTAAAGTATGCCATGAGAGCTACAAATCCAGCTTTGGACCATCCAAAATGGTTGCTTAGATCTCAAGTTATGGTCCGTGGAAGTTGGTACCCTAGCCACTTGGTTCCATAACTTAGAAAAATTCTAAGTTTTTTATGGTTACCCCTTTTACAGGTTAACTAAATTTCTTTGATTTTTCTTGATGAATGATGATTCCAACCACATATTAACATTATTTTAGGGTCAAGGAACCATAATTGTGAAAAATATCAAAAAGTCAAACTTTACTTTTGTGCACAGTTGACTTTTTATCGGATGAATTCCAAACTATGCGATCCTTGGTGAAATCAAGTCCTTGACCTAAATCAAACCTAATGGATGGATTCCATAGGTGTTATAGGATGTATTGACTCATGTCCCAAAGTTTGGGAGCATGTCCTAGTCAAAAGTCAAAGGTACAGTTGACTTTTTCCTCGAAACCCTAATTGTGGTCCAGATGAAATTGAAACTTGTGGATCAAGCTTCTTGGATCAATCCATTGTTGAAAGTGGATAAATGTAGTGTATTGAGACCCTCAAATCATGTCTTGAGGTCTTGGCTCATGTTTTGTCCCAAAAGTCAACTTAGGGGTGAATTAGGTCAAGAAACCCTAATTCCTTATTCTTGGTGAATGCATCCCCTGAGGCTAGAGTGACTTGATGATTGGGTCCATGAGGTCCCTTGGAGTATCTTGGGTTGTTCCTTGAAGCATTGGCTCATGCCCAGAGGAATATTTCCACCTGGAGGCCTTGGTCAACCAAAACCCTAATTTGGTGACACTGGCGATCTTGAGGCTTAATCCACTTGGTGAATATATGTATGTTTATGCTGACAAAACTGACGCGACATACATACTAATAGATGAACACGAATGGATACTTGGCCATTAAAAGGGACGAAGAAATACCATTTGTTCAAGATAGCAATTCTGCCTTGCTTATGAGAGATAGTCCCTGTGGGGAACAACGTTGGTCGGGCTTAAGAGATAAGGACTCGGCCGCGGGTGTCAGACGAAATATTTGCATCTGACACAACTGCTCCTTCATTCAAGTGTACTGGCTTAGAAGGAGTACTTTGATTCTGCACTTTGAAACTTGACCGCCTTTGGAGAAGTGATCGATGTTCTTTCGATGTTCAACAGCCAAAAGAAATTGCCATCTTTATTTTAAAAGAAGAAAAATTTGACAAGTAAATTCATTTTTGTTTTATTTCAAGAATCATTAATCATGTTAAAATGTCGTTTTGTAAAGCTAAAACAAATAATAATTGCAAATAAAAGCACTAGGGCTCAAATTTTATTGATAGGGTGGAAATCAGCCAAGCACGTGATTCCATAGAGTATTTACAAAGTTAGAAAATGGTAATTTACGGGAAAATGGCTACATTGAAACATAACGACCACTATCCTTCTACCAACTTTGAATTCAGGACATCCTGAGCTTCCGTCGAAGATGACCTTGACTGGAGTTTTCCTGATGGATGGCATGACTGCTGCTGAGGGATTTAACCTGGTCAGAGGTAGTTACTTGCCATTAATCCCTAACTTTTTATTGGATTGTACTTTAAGATTTCCAATCCATCGGGATGATTTTTGATTATGTCTCTAATTTTTTCCTGGACCGCCCTTTCGGGTTTTCAATCCACCGAGACGCGTTTCTTTTTTTTCTTTTTTTATTTAGGCGAAGCATTTCTTGACTACGTCAACATTTGTGAGGTAGGCAAATTCTTCTCCATCCATAGTTGCAAGTCTCAGGGCACCGCTTGAGAAGGCTTTCTTGACCACATAGGGGATGTCATAATTCAGAGTCCACTTGCCCCGGGAATCAGTGAGGAATGATTGTATCTTCTTGAGTAGTTTGAAGATCGGTGCATATGTTGCGGTCATGAGGAATATAAATCTGGAAATCTAATTCAAATGTCCTAGGAATCCCCTGGCTTGTTTTTCAGTCTTTGGAGAAGGCATTTCTTGAATGGCCTTGACCTTGTCAGGATCAACCTCAATTCCTTTATGGCTGACGATGAACCCTAAAAGTTTTCCTGAGCGAACACCGAACGTGCATTTGTTGGGATTCAAGCAAAGTTTGTACTTTCTTAGAAGCTCAAATAACTTTGACAGGTGGGTCACATGCTCCTCTTCTGTTTTAGATTTGGAAATCATATCATCGACATACACTTCTATCTCTTTGTGTATCATGTCATGAAACAGAGTAGTCATGGCCCTTTGATAGGTCGCCCTAGCGTTCTTCAAACCGAAAGGCATTACCTTGTACCAAAAAGTGCCCCATGGGGTGATGAATGAAGTTTTCTCCATATCTTCCGGCGCCATTTTGATTTGGTTATAGCCCGAGAATCCATCCATGAAGGAGAAGACTTTGAACTTTGTGGTACTGTCTACCAGCATGTCTATGTGCGGTAAGGGAAAGTCATCCTTTGGACTGGCTTTGTTCAGATCCCTGTAGTCTACACACATTCTGACCTTTCTGTCCTTTTTCAGAACTGGTACTATGTTTGCTAGCCATTGAGGATATTCTGATGTGGCGAGGAAACCCGCGTCAATCTGCTTTTGTACTTCCTCTTTGATTTTGATGGCCATATCGGGATGAGTCCGTCTCAACCTTTGTTTTACCGGTGGACGCTCTGATCTTAATGGTAGATGATGTTCCACGATGCTGGTATCCAACCCTGGCATATCCTAATAGGACCAAGCAAATAAATCAGGAAACTCTTTGAGAAGCTTTATCAAACATTCCTTGACAGTTGGACTGAGCAGTGCCCCAACCTTGACTTCTTTTCTCTCTTCTTCTGAACCCAAGTTAACCATTTCCAACGGCTCTTTGTGAGGCTCAATGGACCTTTCCTCTTGTCTGAGTAATCGGGAGATCTCTTCTGGAATTTCTACGTCATTTTCTTCTTCAGCCTCAAATACCGGGAATTCAAAGTTGGGAAAAGGCATTGGATCAGATGTTTCAATGGGGTTTAAAATAAGCAATCTGCATGACGTGATGATTTATTTTTAGAAGAGATAGAGAGAATGCAAAAGTGTGTGCAGTGTATTTTTCTGAAAACTGCTCGTTTTTATTATTTGAGTTGTTTTTTAGGATTACCATTTTCTGAAAAAGTGAAAAGAGAGAACAACAATAAAATGCGGAAATTACAGAACGACATTATTTTATTTATGATTTTACCGATTCTTGAAACTACAGCCCTATAAAACAAAACTCTGTCGCTTTGGGAAAAGCGAAGAGGAACATTTACCGAAAGTGAGCCCTATCAAAACATCTGTTTCACCTAGGTAGGGTGAAAGGTTAAAACAAAGATGGAAATTACTTAGACTTATGAACGACTTTCGGGACATCGACAGCAACCCATTGGCGGCGAACTCCTCGGTGAATCACAAAGTCTGATACCTTCTTTCTTGGCTTGTCTTCATAAATGACGCTGATTTCTGGTGGAGCAGGATCATTGTAATCTGTCTCCCAGGTAGAGTTGTCATAGGAGGATTCTTCAACTGTATCTTGCACAATGTTTTTACTCTCATGTAAATCTCCCCATCCAGTTGGCTGGATGTCTTCGAGCCTGATACGAGAGCTTTTCGGAGCGGTGTACTTGACCCATAAGTCGTACTTGCCACTCGGTTGTCCTATTTGGAACTGGAGGAGTCATCCCTTTCGATGATGTTGACCTCGGGAAAAGCGTAGTTGATGAACTGATGTCCTGCAATCTTTGCAAATTCATCATCGTGGTGGATATTTTCTGAATGCCCTGAGTGTTGATCCAATAACATGGTGGGTGTAACACCCCAAAATTATCCCTCTTGTTATTGCCAAGCTTATGTTTCATTACATTGCATTTATATCTCATTTCATCTCATATCTCATACAAGTTGCAAAGGGCATGTGATCAGTTGATTTCAGAGCATTGACTATTCAAAGCAAGAGAGCAAGAGCCAAAGGTCTTCAAGCAAGCCTCAAGAGTCTCTTATGTCTTATATCACCTCATTTGATCACACAAGTCATTGGAAGACGAGAATTCACTAAGAAGTTGGACAGTTCATCATCTCCTAGCAAAAACAGTCCAAATTAGGGTTTGTGATTCAAGAAGTCTCCTGATGAAATTTTGGTTCAAACTTGATCTCAATGTTTTCTACATGATGTCAAGTATCTAAGGATGTAAGATTGCCCATTGGGTCATTTCAGAAGAGGTTCCATTGGTCAGTTGCTTGAGAATCAAGAAATTTAGGGAAAAGTCAATTGTGCAGTGAAAAAAGTCAACTCCTGACTTTTTAGGTCAAATTCATGAAATTCAAGTCACATATGTTTATTGGACAAGATTTGATCAAGAAATGATGGAGGAATCATCAAAAATCAAGAATTGTACAAAGTTTCCATTTTTAGAAACTTAGGGTTTCTAAAAATGGAAAGTTTAGGCCATTTTGCACTCTACTTCAAGGCATTATTTCTTCAAGATAAAAGCTTCAAACTTCAGGTCTAAGTTGAGCCAATTAAAGATCACATTCCAAGCTTCAAATCCATATAAAGAACTCTTCCATTGGATCAAAATTGAGGGAGTTATGATCAATCAAAGTAGAGCAAAATCAAGGCAAAAACTAGGTCATGACCAAGCAAAACTGGGCTGGCACGCATGCATTTCATCAAACATGTGGTGTGCCAAATGTCAAGCTATTTTTCTCCTTCAAGAAGGCTTCAAATGGAAAATTGTTGAACACCAATCTTGTTCATCTCCATGCCCTCTACAACTTTCATGTTTATCAATTTTTCATATGATCAACCATTTGGGAGATATGGTGAGTCAAAGTAGGGGCCTCAACTTGAGTCGTTCACGTGCATTTGGGCTGGGCACGAGCAAGTCAAGGTGGCATGCCAAGTTGCAATGAAGCAATTTTCACCATTTTTGCCTTGGTGCAATCGATTTGCATAAGTGTGCAATCGATTGCACCCCTTCAGTTTTCAATTTTTTAGCCTTGCAGGAGTGTCCAATCGATTTGTACTGCTATGCAATCAATTGCACTGTGACAGATTTGCCTAAAACCTTCATTTTTTAGCACTATGTCAATTTCCAATACACCATATTCCTTGTTTCCAAGCATATCAACCTTTGGATGATGAAGTCCACCTTAGGATTGTTACCGAGTTGATCCTAACTAACCGAGTTAACTACCTTGACTTGGTGAGTTGAGTGTAACTAACTCCGACCCTAGCTCCAAACCCAAAGCTAAGTCCAAAGCTAATCCCAAACTTCCCACACTCCAAACCAAAAGTCTATATAAGAAACCCTTCACTCATTTTTCAAGGGATCCACCATTTTTCACCAAATTTCTCACGTTTCACTCTCAACTCTCTCATTTTCTCTCAGAACTTTCTGCTACTTCTACACCTTCATCTCATTTCTCTCTTCCAAAACCTCACAAAAAGCTTTTATTTCTTGAAGGATAATCACTTTTCACATTGAAAAGATATTAATTCTTGAGCTTAAACTCCATCATTTAGCTTTCTTTGGTTGGATTTCTGGAATTTCAGATTATTATACTTCAATCCAAGAGTTTCACACCATTTATTTTGGTGCAAGTTTGATCTCGGTGATTTTTTTTGCGATTTTGCTCGGTTTCGACGCGTTTCGGATACTAATCGAGGAATATCTAGTTTTCTTTAATCTTCTGTACCAAGATCACTTTGCAACCCTCACCAAAGCAAATCTCCGCTTTGTAGGTTGGTTTTCCTTAGATCTATACCTAATTTAGCTTATTTGTAACTTATTCGATGTAGATCCATAGTTTTCAATGTGATTTGAGCTATTTGCTTGATTGGATTCATGATCTTGTTGTTTGATTGTTGAAATATGTGCTTGATTGCTGATATTTGATGTGGATTCTCGTGTATGTTTGATTACATGATCATTTGGATGTTTGGATAAGTGATTGGTGCTTGAAAAGTGATTATGAGAAGTGATTTTTGCAGGTCTGGTACTGTGCAGTTGATTTGCACCCTAGTGCAATCGATTGCACCTTTGTTTTTCACTAGAAAGTGCATTCTGTAGCTGTGCAATCGATTTGCACCCTGCTGCAATCGATTTGCACCTGTAACTTTTGTGTTTTTGGCTTGTTTGGAAGCATATATTGATACCTATTCCACCCCTAACCTTCATGGCTTTGTGTGATGCATATTTGTTGAATTTTCTAGGGTTATTTAACCTCTAGTTGCTAGATGTGTGTGAATGTTTGATGCATGATTATCCAATTGTTGATTTGCTTGCATTCTTGAAGCATGTTCTTGAGGCATATTGGTTCATGTGTGAATAGTGACTTGTTGAATTTGTGTAATCTCTTGAAGATGAGTGTGAGGTGATACATGTGAGTGTGATGCTGTAGTGCGCATAAGTTGGATCATGTATGCTTTTGCCTTGCTTGAACATTTGTCTTCCTTTGAAAATGATCATGGTGTATGTTCAATTAGTCTCGATGCATGTTAATGAGAAATTGTCTTGCATGTTTAAATTGAATGATCATGAAATGTTTTAAGTTCTGACTTTGCTCCATCCTCACTTCATTTTGTTCACATCACCTTTGTATGCACACAATTTTTCGACACGCGACTCTTGGATTTTCACCGTTTATGGTCATGCTTGCGTAGTTGCGTTCTTGATGCGATAAACACATAGCATACACCCCTTGAACATGCTAATTGTGAATTAATGATTGTGTTGCTGGAATTTTGTTATGCATGTTTGTTTGCTTTCTATTCCTTGAGGTGCATACTTGCTTCAATTTGTTCACATGCTCAATGATATGCATCCTTTCATGATGTACATTTTTCCATGATGTTTTCAAGGTTATTCCACATGATATATGATGTGTTTGTGATCATGATTAGTTGAGGAATGCATGATGTTGGATACACGTTTGCTATGCCATGATTGAATTGCATTCAAATGCATTGCATGCTGTCCAGTTTCTACTGCTGACCTTGTGCATAGGTGCTGTTGTATGTGCTGCTGTTTAGCCTTTTACACCTATTTTATGGTGAATATGAGCTGTTAATTGTTGTTTGGTGTGTTGGCTGGAATTTACTGCTGTCTTGGTACAGATGCACTTTTGTAGCTGTTGTTTTTATTCATTTGTACCTATCTTTCTTCTTCATCTCTTTCACTCTTTCTCTTCCCACAGATCTCAAGACTTGTTTAAGTCTTGGATTCACTCCCTTAGAGCTACCTAGTCCAACTTAATTTTTGATTAAGCTTGGAGTAGGATTAGCATTAGGCTTCCTTTTGCATGCTAAATTAGGTTTCTAAACCACACTTAACCATTAGGAACATCCAAGCATGATAACTCTTAGGATTATTAGTTTCCCTTTAGACTTTTACCTTTCTCAACCTTTGAGTCTATCTTCTTCTCATCTCAAAACAAAAGCAAAAAACACTTAATAAAGGCATAACACATATTGCATGTGAGCCTAGAACATGGGAAATGGAAGGAGGGGAGTTTCTCTCCGCCTTTCTAGAATGTTTAGCATACGTCCTGTTAGGACGACCATGCGATGCATTCGATCTTATGCAATAGACTTGAATGCAATACACGTTACTAACACAAAAAATAATCAAAACACTTCTTCTTAAAGTACACAAACAAATAATTCTCTTCTCATCTCCTTCATTCTATTTCTTAAGGACTCGTCATGTCCGTTCTACCGCAAACAAGTAACGCCTAAGTCTCCATACAGCAAGCTGCAACACCTAACTGCTGGAATGCGCACTCTGACGTTTCCATTAAAAAATAAAAACAAAGCAACCCTTGTTGAGCCGAACTATGTTTGCTTTGATTCTTCTTTCTCATCTGATTGAAGATACGTAGGCACGATATGCGATATCTCGACGAGCAACCTTTCCCCGTAGTCCGTCGAACTACGTTGACTCTGACTTTCCCAATGCACTGAGGGAATACGTAGGCCTAAGAAAACGATAGTGTCCTATCGAGTCACTTCTTTCCTTTTTCCCCTTCTCCTTTCTACCTTTCATTTTCGGTTCTCTAGTTAGCAGTGGAACTCCATACGACGATACCCTTTGATCGAGACAACAAGCGTGGATCCCGTCGAGTACGACGGACGTGAAGGGGTGCGATAACCTTCCCTTCACGTAACTGACTCCCTTACCCTTTCTCTTTAGTTTGCGAGACCTTGTTCTTTCCTTTCTCCCGGGTTTGTGCAGCATTACCTTTCCCTTTCTTTGGGATAAAAATGCCTGGCTGGCGACTCCCTTTCTTTCTTTCGCACCACTTTCGCGTTTGTACCTGGATGAAAATCCTGGGAGCGACAGCTGGCGACTTTGCTGGGGACTCTGGTTCCCTAAGTGGGTCAATCCTAGCACTTGTCTGTTTTTCTTTCATTGGGTGTTTATGGTGGTGCTGTGTTTTGCTATTTTATTATACTACTATTTTACTATATATTACTATATTACTGTTTATACTGCATTTACAGCATTACATATCATTATTATACTGTGCTGTGCTGGATTTTTATATTTGGTGGGCAGGGTGTTCTGAGAGATAAGCCCACTACCCAGGCTTAAGCATACACATAGGTGTTAGAGTGGATAGTCATGACGCTTGTGTGGTGGTGACCACGTATTGTTGTTCATGAGACCCACAACCAGACGAGGTTCTATCAGGAGCTATCTACTACTGTATGTTTATACAGACCAATAGATATTCTCTTGAGGAACTGTCGACTCTGGAGACCATTCTCGAGGACTCAGTTGCGGCACTCCTCCCGAGATGTGATAATGGCAGACCAAAAATGGAAAACCCATTACACATTCTTGATTCGAGGACCCAATGCTGGGAACTTGCTATAGGATATCCTTTTTGAAAGAAAATCAGTGGAGGCACTCCTCGATTGGCGATAGTACTGTACCCCGAGAGATGAATGTACTATTGCTTCTCGACCTCAGTGCCAGAAGCTGAGGACCTTTCGTTTTGGAGAATCAGTTGAGGCCTCCTCGATTGATGATGATGGCAAACCAGAAATGGTGAACGTATCATCATTTCTCGACCTGAGAGCCCGGGATATTGAGGATTCTAGTTCCCGCACGTGAGAAGGGCGGGTTGTTTACAGGTTTGCAGGTAACCATAACCTCCTACATACCCGGTTTTCGGATGTCATTACACAAAAGGAGAATTCATCCTATTGTACTCAGATGGTTCCTATCTATGGTTCTATATTGTTCTCAGAGCTACACTGACACCGTTCACAATCCAGCACAGGCACTTGGCAGCTTGATACCATGCCCTTTGCATTGCATTTACATATCCTAACATACATGTTTACTCATTTCCAGGTGCATATTTTACCCTCGATTCCAGTCATCAGGTTCTCACAAGGATGAATACTAAAGAGAAGAAGAATATCATCAGTTACAAATTCCTCACGCCTACTCTAGGCCCTATTATTGTCCTGAAAGGAATGGCGAGCCCTGAGGTGTTGGAAGCTTTCAAAGAAAAGTATGGGTGGATTTTATCTTTTGTTTGCAATGTCAGTGATTACGAATACAGGGGTCTCCATACTTTGATGCAGTTCTACGATCCTCCTCTGAGGTGTTTTGTATTTCCAGATTATTTGTTGGTACCTACTTTAGAGGAGTATTCCAACATGCTAGGGATTGCTATCAAGGAGGAGCCTCCTTTCTTTGGGCTAGGGGTGATCTGGACTTTGGGAAAGTGGCTAGTTCTCTTTATTTGAGCAAGTCAGAGTTAGAAGTCAATATCTCTAACAAAGGAAAGCTTCGTGGTTATAAGCAGGGGTATCTGATAAAGAAGGCTCAGGAGGCAGCGAAAGGAGAGAAATGGGTTATTTTTAATGCATTGCTAGCCCTTTGTGTATATGGTATTGTATTGTTCCCCAACAAGCCTGACTTTGTTGATGTGGATGCCATTAGGATATTCATGATGAAAAATCTTGTACCAACACTGTTGGGAGATCTTCATTATGCCTTGTACAATAGAAAAGAAAAGAAAAGAGGAGGGGTAGTTTATTGTTGTGCACCTTTGTTCTATAAGTGGTTCGCAAGTCGCTTACCGCAATCAGGGGCTTTCGTGGATTCTAAAGGTTCTCTAGAATGGAGTCAGCGCTTAATGGGATTAGTTGCCAAAGACATCATATGGATAGATCATGGGCTAATCTGCAAGAACATTATCCATAGCTGTGGTGAGTTCCCTAATGTTCCACTAATAGGAAGAAATGGGGGAATCAACTACAATCCTTCTTTGGCTATCAGGCAATTCGGGTACGCTCTGATGGGTCCGCCCATTAAGAGAGATGTAGAGGAGTCTCTGTATTTCCACGCATCAAATGGTTTGGAAACAGCACAAAAAGCCTCTGAGAGTTGGGCCAGTGTGCTAAAGAAAGGAAAAGTCGCTCTAGGCAAACCCAACAATCGGGCTTATCCAGCATATGAAGAGTGGGTGAAGAAGAGAGTTGAAGATTTTCACTTGCCTTTTGATAGGGCACCCCTGTTGTATCCTGAGAGTGAGAAAGAAAGAAATACTGCCACTATGGAAGAATTCGAAAAATTGCAAGCTTCGGTGAAAAAGCTTCGAGAAGAGAATTCTGAACTAAGCAGCCGTCTTCAAGAAGTGCTACATACCAACAAAAGATTGGAACAGAAAGCCTAAGACGCCGAAAAAATCTTAGCAGCAAGAGAAAGGGATTTTGCCGAAAGAGCTCAACATTTCCAGAAAATTAGTAAGGGTGTCGATGCTTCAACTCAAGCTCATAAGAAGACCAAACAGGCCTTAGCTCAGACTAAAGACACGCTAGCCAAGTTTCAGCAAGCCTGGGATGAGGTTAGAATAAAAAATGCAGAGTTACAGGAACAGCTAAAGATCAAGGATGACGAGCTTAAAAAGGCACACGAACAATGGAAGAAGTATCGGGAGAACCTTGGCAAAAGTCAAGAGCAATTGGAAAGTGCCAGAGAGGAGCTAAAGACTTCCAAGAAGGAGCTTGAAGAGGCTATGGTAGATATAGGGAAACTCAAAATGCAAGCCGGTGTGAAAAGGCATAAAGGGGTCTGTGATGATGAAGCTCTCCTGATGCATATGGGTTCGCTGACTGAAGCTCTCACGAAATGAGATGTTCTAATTAAGGAGTTAATTGAAAGACAAAATCACCAGCGCACTCGCATACTCTTCGAGGAAGTCAAGTACTCAAGTGAAAAGTTGAAGGATTTGGAGTTGTCAGATTGACAGTTTTTCTCTCATTCGCTTAATGTAGTTTTTGTTTATGGATATCATCAGGCTTGTTGATGAATCCACTATTTTGATGTATGATGTTTGAACTCATTGTTGAACGTTGTGCGTATGTCTGGTTTATTTTTAATTGAAACGAGCAGTTTATTCAGAAATGTCCCTTTGGCAGTTATCTGTACACAAACACATAATCACGGCACGTATCTTCATATCGCGATTTCTGATCTTCAGCTTTCTGTGGTTAGGATTAGAATCAGGGTATAAGGCACCTCGGGGATGATAAACATGGCATTTGTATTGCATTGCATTGCATATCATTTGTGCATGACAGGTACTCGTTGCAGGTCTTCTAACCTTTATTTGGTTTCAGGCACTATAGCTGATAACCACGTCCACCGGTACGCAACTCGCAGAAACCAAGCTAAGACCATGGATCAGATGCAAACTGAATTGGCTGAGCTGAAGAACATGATGGACCAGTTCATGACATTAATGACTGGTATGGCCCAAAATCAGGAAAGACTCAGGGCAATGGTCGAGCGGCCAGAAGTAGAGGTGCAGAATGGCAACGACAATAATAGAGATACTGGTAATCAAACTGGCGTTAATGTAGGTGGTGACCCTCCTAGAAATAATGGGGTTCATCAGGTTGTGGAAGATAACCAAGATGAGCAGTTCACTCTGTTAGATGCTGAAGATGAGAACAGTCGCAGATTCGACGAGCTCGCTGAAAAAATCAGGTCCATTGAATCCCAAAACACTCTTGGTTTTGATGTTTTCGACTTGGGATTGGTACCTGGAGTAAGAATCCCACATAAGTTCAAGCCACCAACATTTGACAAGTACAATGGCACTACTTGTCCTAAAACTCATCTTCAATCCTATGTGGGGAGGATAGCCGCTTATACTGATGATGAGAAATTGTGGATGTACTATTTTCAAGACAGCCTTACTAGGGCATCTCAGGAATGGTATATGAAGTTGAGCAGGACTTCTGTAAGGAACTGGAAGGAGTTAGCTCATGCTTTCGTCAAGCAGTATCAATACAACATGGATATGGCTCCAAACCGTACTCAGCTGCAGAGTATGGCTCAGAATGCGGAGGAGAGTTTTAAGTAATATGCTCAAAGATGGCGCCGGTTGGCTGCCATGGTTCAACCTCCACTGCAGGACCGAGAGATGGCCGGCATGTTTATGGGCACTCTTCAGGGAGCTTATCTTGATAGGTTGGCTTCCTGTCCTTCAACTGGGTTTGCGGACATTGTAATCGCTGGGGAAAGGATTGAAAGCTTGTTGAAGCTCGAAAAAATACAAGATGTCAGTGGTGCTAGTTCTTCAGGAGTGAGGAAGCCATTTGCTGGAGCTACCAGAAAGAGAGATGGGGAGGCCAGTGCTATTTATATGAATAGAGGAAGAGGTAGAGGTTATCAAGATTCCTATAATCAGGTTACTGCTGTTACCATTCCTAGTCCACAAGTTCAATCACATCCACAACAACAGAATGTTCATCCACAGAATAATCAACAGCCACGGAGATCATATCAACAAAGACAAACTGACAGGCGTATGGACCCTCTACCTTTGACTTACGCAGCTTTGTTACCTCAATTGTTGAAACTTAATCTGGTGGAGCTTTGTATGATGGGCCCAGCTCCTGCTGTATTACCAAAGGGTTATGATGCTAATGCCCGCTGTGAGTTTCATTCTGGGGCTCCAGGTCATAGTATTGAAAAGTGTCAGACATTTCAGCATAAGGTACAAGATTTGATTAATGCCAAGGCAATTAATTTCTCAACTCCACCGAATGTGCTTCAGAATCCCATGCCAAATCATAATGTGCCAAAGGTCAATGCCATTGAAGATGGGAAAGTTTTGAATTTGGTAACTGATGTGAACAGGGTAAGGACTCCTTTGAGTTTTGTGAAGGCTCGGTTGTTGAAGGGGCAAGTGTTCCCTGGCTGTGAAGAAGGTTGTGTTGATTGCGAGAATCAGAGTAATGGTTGTGATAAACTGAAGGCCGACATTCAAAATTTGATTGATGAGGGTTGTCTACAGTTTGATCAGGAGGACAAAAAGGATGATGATGTGTCAACTGTTACCATTTATTTTACCCCAGCTGAAATCCAAGTGCCAGTGCCTACTGCTATCAGTGTGCCTGACGTAGTGAATCCTGTTACTATTACGGTACCAGGACCAGTTCCTTATATTAGTGAGCGGGCTATCCCATGGCACTATGGTGCAGATGTTTACTACCAAGGAGAAAAGCAAGAGGTAGAAACTCCAGCTGGGGGTAGTTCCAGTATTGATAATGTTGGAGGTCTTGGTGACTTCACCAGAAGTGGATGCTTGTTTGCTCCACAGACTTTGAGAACTAACACTAAAGCTGAGGTAGCAGCCAAAGCCAAGGGTAAACAGGTGGATACAGAGGATGTTGTTGTTCCTGAATCTGTGCAGAAAGGTACTTTTGAGAAAGAGGTCGAGGAGTTCATGAGATTTATCAAAAAGAGTGATTATAAAGTGGTTGATCAGTTGAACCAAACACCATCAAAGATTTCTATCCTGTCATTGCTTATGTGTTCTGCAGCTCATCGAGAGGCACTTTTGAAGGTCTTGAATAGGGCCTATGTACCTCAAGAGATTACAGTGAATCAATTGGAGTCTGTTGTTTCGGATGTCAATGCTAGCTATGGGCTAGGTTTTACAGATTATGCTTTGACTACTGAGGGTCGCAATCACAACAAGGCATTACACATCACCCTGGAGTGTAAAGGTGCAGTATTATCTCATGTGTTGGTAGACACGGGGTCTTCCCTGAACGTGTTACCAAAGAAGGCCTTAATGATGTTAGACGCTAACGGAATTATTCTAAGACCAAGTGATTTGGTAGTGATGGCTTTTGATGGTTCAAAACATTCTGTATTCAGAGAGGTAGAGCTCCCAGTAAAGATTGGCCCTCAAGTGTTTAAGTGCGTGTTCTACGTGATGGACATTCAATCCACATATAATTGCTTGTTAGGAAGACCGTGGATTCATGCCGCTGGGGAAGTAACATCTACGTTGCACCAAAAGTTAAAATATATGGTTGATGGTCAAGTGGTGACTGTATGTGGAGAGGAAGACATCTTCGTCAGTCAGATGTCTACCTTTAAGTACGTGGAAATGGATAGAGAGATCCATGAGATGCTGTGTCAAGCGTTTGAGGCAGTCAATATTGGTGATTCGTCTTCAAAGGCAGTATCTTCTCAGAGCGAAGAACAGGTGGGTACTTCTATTGCTTCTTACAAACAGGCAGTGGAAGTAGTCAAATCAGGTAATACCCAAGGCTGGGGCAAATTGATTGAAGTCTCTGCAAAGGAAGATAAGTTCGGCATAGGCTATAATCCGTATCAAGCTGCAGCAACAGAGCGCAAGGGGCCGATTACTTTCTATAGCGGGGGAATCATTAATCCTAATCAGATGTGTGCTGCAAGTGAAGATGGCGTCGATAGTGATTGTGATCTCGACAATTGGGTGTGCCCGTGTGTACCGGGTCAAGAGCTTTGCAATTGGTCTGTTGAAGAAATTGTTCAAGTTACTCTTCAGGCAGAGTAATTTTCTTTGTTTTTCCCTGTTGCATGTTAAAATCTCGCGCTCTGCCCAAGGCGCGTAGATCCATTTGTAGGGCCTCATAATTGAATTTTCAAGGTTTTTTTATCATTAATAAAGGATATTTTACATGCAAATTTTGTGTTCCTTGTCTTTCATTTTTATTTTTGCAGAAAAAACAATAAAATGGCAATGTTTTATTTTTGTTTCCTTTTCAAAAAGTCTCATTCTAAAATAAAGCATGACCCCCAATCATGCAGACTTAATCACCCGGATTTCATTGATAACGATTCTGCTATGGCCAAGTATGACTTTGATAATCCAATCTATCAGGCCGAAGAGGGGGATGAAGAATTGGCTTGATTGTTGAAACAGGAGGAGAGGGTCATTCAACCTCACCAAGAGACAATTGAGGTTATCTACATTGGTTCTGAGGACGCAAGGAAAGAAATTAAGATTGGAGCCAGTCTGCAGGCTGAGGTAAAGAAATAGTTGATCAGTATGCTGCGGGAATATGTCGACATCTTTGCTTGGTTATATCAAGATATGCCCGGGTTAGATACAGACATTTTTGTTCACAGGTTGTCGTTGAAAGAGGGTTGTCCTCCTGTCAAACAGAAGCTTCGGAGAACTAAACCAGAAATGGCTCTCAAAATCAAAGAGGAGGTACAAAAACAGTTAGATGCGGGATTTCTGGTTGTCACCAATTACCCACCATGGGTTGCGAATATTGTTCCTGTGCCGAAGAAAGATGGTAAGGTCAGAATGTGCGTTGATTACCGGGATCTAAACAGAGCAAGTCCGAAAGATGACTTTCCTTTACCTCGTATTGATGTACTGGTTGACAACACCGCTCAGTTCTCGGTATTCTCCTTCATGGATGGCTTTTCCGGGTATAATCAAATCAATATGGCGCCGAAAGACATGGAGAAGACAACGTTCATTACCCCGTGGGGTACCTTCTGTTACAAGGTGATGCCTTTTGGGTTGAAGAACGCTGGGGCAACGTATCAGCGAGCTATGGTAACACTATTCCATGACATGATTCATAAAGAGATCGAGTGTTATGTAGATGATATGATTACCAAGTCTCGAACAGAAGAAGAGCATCAGGTCAATCTGCAGAAACTGTTTGAAAGGTTGAGGAAGTTTTGACTAAGGCTGAATCCGAACAAGTGCACTTTCGGAGTGCGATCCAGTAAATTGCTGGGTTTCATTGTAAGTGAAAAAGGAATTGAGGTTGATCCTGCCAAAATAAAAGCGATACAAGAAATGCCTATACCCAGAACAGAAAAAGAAGTACGTGGTTTCATGGGTAGATTGAACTACATTGCAGGGTTCTTATCTCACCTCACAGCCACTTGTGAACCAATATTTAAGTTGTTAAGAAAAGAACAAGCGGTCAGGTGGAATGACGATTGCCAAAGGACTTTCAAGAAAATAAAAGAATGTTTGCGGGAACCTCTAATTCTCATGCCTCCAGTTCCAAGGAGACCATTGATCATGTATTTGACTGTGCTTGAAGGATCCATGGGTTGTGTTCTAGGTTAACATGACGAGACAGGTAAGAAAGAATACGCCATCTACTACTTGAGGAAAAAATTCAATGATTGCGAATCACGATACTCAATGCTTGAGAGAACATGTCGTGCACTTGCATGGGCTGCTAAGTGATTGAGGCAATATATGCTCACTCATACAACCTCGTTAATTTCAAAGATGGATCCTGTCAAGTACATATTTGAGAAACCAGCATTGACCGGACGGGTTGCACGTTGGCAGATGGTGCTGACTGAATATGATATCCAATATACTTCTCAGAAAGCCATCAAGGGAAGTATTCTATTAGATTATCTTGTGCAGCAACCAATTGATGACTATCAACCCATGAAATTTGATTTCCCTGATGAGGACATCATCTTTCTCAAAGCTAAAGATTGCGAGGAACCACTCCCGGAGGAGGGGCCAGACCCTGAATCCAAATAGAGTTTGATGTTTGATGGGCCCGTCAACATGAATGGATGCAAAGTTGGGGCAGTTCTTATCACTCCGAAAGGGTCTCATATACCTTTCACTGCCAGATTAACTTTTGATGTCACCAACAATGAAGCTTGCATTATGGGCATTAAAGAAGCCATTGACTTAAGGATCAAGACTCTTGAAATATTTGGGGACTCTGCTCTAGTGATCAATCAGATCAATGGAGATTGGCACACCCATCAACCAAACTTGATTCCTTACAGAGACTATGAGAGGAGGTTGTTGACTTTCTTCACAATAGTGAAATTGTACCATATACCTCGAGAGGGAAATCAAATGGAAGACACTTTGGCAACGTTATCTTCCATGATTCAAGTAAATTGGTGGAACCATGTGCCCAAAATTGAGGTGTCTCGTCTTGACAGGCCTGCACATGTGTTTGTTGTTGACGCAGTGTCTGATGACAAGCCGTGGTTTCATGATATCAAGTGCTTCTTGAAGAGTCAAAAGGATCCGGCTGGAGCATCCAACA
Source organism: Lathyrus tuberosus (assembly GCA_022829125.1). Lineage (NCBI taxonomy): Eukaryota > Viridiplantae > Streptophyta > Magnoliopsida > Fabales > Fabaceae > Lathyrus > Lathyrus tuberosus. The sequence continues at coordinate 5,948,012 of JALAZF010000249.1, read as the reverse complement.
ACAATAAAAAGACTCTGAGGAGGTTAGCCGGTAGTTTCTTCTTGAATGAGGATGTGTTGTACAAATGAAACTTTCACATGGTTTTGCTCAGATGCGTGGATAGACACGAAGCAAACATGTTGATGCAAGAAGTACACGAAGGCTCTTTCGGTACCCATGCTGGAGGACATGCAATGGCAAAAAAATTATTGAGATCGGGGTATTACTGGATGACTATGGATGCAGACTATTGTTCATACGCCCGCAAATGCCACAAATGTCAGATTTATGCGAATAAAATGCATGTACCTCCGAGTCCGTTGAATGTCATGTCTTCTCCTTGGCCCTTTGTGTTAGGTTCTTGGATTGGCTGGAATTTTGGTAAAACAAAGAATGTTCAATGTTTGATGTCAAGGTGGTGATGTCATAACATTGAGTCTTAACACTGGGCTGTGTTAAGGGTTTAAGTTACTGAAGGTTGGATGTCTGATGTCACAAGCGATGTTGTGACATTAGATCTGCAGAATTAATAATATCAGGTTGTGATGTTGTTAGGGTTTGCGTGTTAGCTGGAATTGTGGAGAGCAAGCTGTCTCATTGGATGCAAATATCTTGGGATAGATATTTTCTGCTGCATAGGAGATCTGGTGCAGATTTGTAGGAGATTTAAAAGGTTGAAGATTTGAAAAGATTTTAGGAGAAAATCTGTTTTGAATATTCAGTTTTAAATAAAAAAATCAGGTCAGATATTGTAGCTGGTCCAAGTCCAATTCAAGGAGCTATATAAAGCGCACCAGTACTGAAGAAAAGTAACGAAGAAAAAGAGCTATAGACTGAGTGTCGATTGTGTCTTCGTGTATGTTTTGTAAACCATTCGAGTGTGAATTGGTATTGATGTATTGAATTGTTCTTGATCAAAGCTGTGAAGCAGAATCAAGTGGTGCTGTTCAAAGTGTGTGATCTTTGAATTATGTCACTAAAGTGTTTTAGGGATTGAGTAGTGTTCTCATATCTAAGTGGTTTCTTAGGTAGAAAGTCACTAGTAGGAATTAAGATTAGGAGATAGTCAACTGGGTTGTTGAGTCTGTAATTTAATTCTACAAGTAGTGAATTTCATCCCTGGCTTGGTTGCCCCCAGACGTAGGTAGTTAGACCGAACTGGGTGAACAATTTGGTGTGTTATTCTGCTGTTTAATTTGTCCATTGTGCAGAGTGTGTTGTTGTGTCATCGCACTTAACATCACACGTCTGATACCAGAATTTCAATTGGTATTAAAGCAGGCATCCTGTTTGTCAATAGACCCCCTATTTTGGATGGATCTAATTATGACTATTGGAATCCAAGGATGACTACCTTCTTAAAATCCTTGGACAGCAGGGCATGGAAGGCCATTATTAAAGAGTGGAAAGCACCTGTTGTGTATGAGAAAGATGATGCTGGCAAAGATAAAGAAGGCACCTCAAAGCCAAAGCCTGAAGAAGAATGGACCAAGGAAGAAGATGAGCTTGCCCTTGGTAATTCCAAAGCTCTAAATGCAATTTTCAATGGATTGGATAAGAATATTTTCAAGTTAATCAATACCTGTGAAGTTGCTAAGGAAGCGTGGGATATTTTGAAGGCCACTCATGAAGGTACATCTAGAGTTAAAATGTCAAGACTTCAGATTCTAACATCAAAATTTGAAAGCCTGAAGATGAAGGAAGATGAGATTATTCATGACTTCCACATGAATGTTCTTGAGTTGGCTAATGCGTCCAGTGCTCTTGGTGAAAAAATGTCAGATGAAAAGCTTGTAAGGAAGATCCTTAGGTCCCTTTCTAAGAAGTATAAGATGAAGAACTGCCATTGAAGAATCACAAGACATCAGCAAGATGAGAGTTGATGAGCTCATTGGATCTCTTCAAACTTTTGAGCTTGGGTTGAATGAGGAAGAACCAGAAAAGAAGCCAAAGAGTATAGCCTTGGTGTCAAATGATCAAGAAGAGAAAGGGAATAGCTATGAATCCCATGAGGATCTATCCTAGGCCAGTGTTATGTTGGGAAGGCAGTTCAACAAAGTGTTCAAAAGGTGGAACAATAACTACAAGCCTAATGTCAAGAACATCTCTTCTGACATCAGCAAGTCAAAAGAGAAAGATGAAGAGAAGATTGCCCAGGATAAAGGTGTTCAGTGCTTTGAATGTGAAGGGTATAGACATGTCAAGAAAGAATGTCCCACATTCTTGAAAAAATAGAAGAAGGGCATGTCAGTTTCCTGGTCTAAATCTGATAGTGAAAGTGAAGGTGAGTCAGCAAGGCATGTTAGAGCCTTAACAGGAACTGTTGTGTCTGATGATGATAGTGATGGAGAAATAACTTATGAGGAGTTAGCATCTACTTATCAAGAGCTGTGTTTAAAAAGTGCTGAGATTTCTCAAGAAAACAAGTGTCACAAGCAACAGATTGCTCAGCTTGAAAATGAAAAAGCTGGTCTGGAAAATGAAGTTGTACTAGTTAAATCTCAACTGGATCAGATGACAAAATCTGTTAGGATGATGAACAGTGGTACAGCTACTCTTGATAAGATTCTTCAGTTAGAGAAAGCAGCTGGAGATAAATCAGGTATAGGATATGTGGTAAGTACTTCAGGAACAAAGAATGAGGTGTCTCAACCATTGTCTCAACATCAAACTAAGAGACAGGATCCTACACCCAAGAAGGTTGTTCAGCCTCATAATGTTGAGAAGAAGAATGGTCTTCATCAGAGGAAGATACAGCCCCAAGGAGCTAGTCAGTATATGCCTCCTCAATATCACAAGAGCATGCAAGCTGCCAAGTTCAAACAGAATATGTCTCATCAGATGTCTCAACATCAGGGTAACTGGTATGGATATGAAGACAACAATACTGTGCCTCATTACTATGGAAGAAGGAAGCCTCATCACCATAGGAGACAGCCTAGGAGACAGCATCCTCAGTACAAAAGAGGACAATCCAACTATGGAAGAAGGAGACAACATTATGGGTGGCAACCACAGCATTATCATCAAAGTGGAAGAAGATTTAACCACTTTAGAGATAACAGAGTCAGATGCTTCTATTGTGGCAGGTTTGGACATATGCAGTCCTCGTGCTTCAAGCTTCATGGTTATCCAAATTCTGCTCCTCAACCCAGACAGAAAGAGGTCAAGCCCAAGGTGGTGAAGCAATGGGTCCCTAAAGTTAAGGTTACCAACTTGATAGCTCACACTTTCTTAAGGGTTTCTACCAAAGAAGACTGGTATTTTGACAGTGGATGTTCAAGGCACATGACTGGAGTAAAGAATCTGTTGGTAGATGTGAAACTTCAGTCTTCTGGCTATGTTACATTTGGTGATGGGGTCAAAGGAGAGATCAAGGGGATTGGTAAACTAAACTGTGCTAGTGCTCCCAAACTGGAGGATGTTCTTCTTGTTAAAGGACTAACAACAAATTTGATTAGTATTAGTCAACTTTGTGATCAAGGATTCAAAGTAGACTTTACAAAGTCTGAATGTATTGTCAAAGATGATAAAGGAGAAGTCATTATGAAGGGAGCCAGGTCTAAGGACAATTGTTATCTTTGGGTGCCTCAAAACTCAAATTCTTCCACGTGTGTGCTTGCTAAAGAAGATGATGTCAAAATCTGGCATCAGAAGTTGGGACATCTTCACCTAAAGGGAATGAAGAGAATCATCTCCTCAGAAGCAGTCAGAGGGATTCCCAAACTTAGTATTGAGGAAGGAAAGGTGTGTGGAGACTGTCAAAAAGGGAAGTAGACAAAGATGTCTCATCCGAAGCTTCAACATGACACCACCTCCAAGGTATTGGAACTACTTCATATGGACTTGATGGGACCTATGCAGGTGGAAAGTCTGGGTGGAAAGAAATATGATTATGTAGTTGTGGATGACTATTCAAGATACACCTGGGTGAACTTCATCAAAGACAAATCAGAGGTGTTTGATGTCTTTAAAGAGCTCTGTCAAAGACTCCAAAGAGAAAAGGAGAGTAAGGTTATCAGAATAAGAAGTGATCATGGAAGAGAGTATGAGAATAGCAAGTTTGAAGAATTTTGCTCTGCTGAAGGTATAAGTCATGAGTTTTCATCGACTATTACTCCTCAACAAAATGGAGTTGTTGAGAGGAAGAACAGAACTATTCAAGAGTCTGCTAGAGCAATGATTCATGCCAAGAAACTTCCTTATCATTTCTGGGTTGAAGCCATGAACACTGCCTGCTACATTCACAACAGGGTTACCCTGAGAAGAGGCACTTCATCCACTTTGTATGAACTATGGAAGGGAAGAAAACCTAATGTTAAGTACTTCCATGTTTTTGGAAGTAGATGTTATATTCTAGCTGATAGAGATCAGAGAAGAAAATTGGATTCCAAAAGTGATGAAGGAATATTTTTGGGATACTCTACTAACAGCAGAGCATATAGGGTGTTCAACTCTAGAACCAAGGTGATGATGGAGTCAATCAATGTGGTGATTGATGACAGTGACAAGCAGGAAGATGATGATGTCCCAGATGTTGTTGAGACATTAGCTGGTGAAGTTGAACCAGAAGCTAAAGACAGAAGCCTAACTCCTAGTGTTGCTGCTGCTGAGCCTGAAGCTGAGCAACCTCATAAGGATCCCTCCATCAGAGTGCAGAAGGATCACCCAAAGGAACTCATTATAGGTGATCCAAACTCTGGAGTAAGGACTAGGTCAAGAGATGTTATAGCAAGTTAATGTTTTGTCTCCAAAATTGAGCCAAAGAATGTCAAGGAAGCATTGACTGATGAGTTTTGGATAAATGCAATGCATGAAGAGCTTGAGCAGTTCAAGAGAAATGAAGTATGTGAGCTTGTTCCTAGGCCTGATGGAGTAAATGTGATTGGCACCAAGTGGGTCTACAAGAATAAATCTGATGAACAAGGAGTGGTCACCAGAAACAAGGCCAGACTAGTTGCTCAGGGATACGCTCAGGTTGAAGGAATAGATTATGATGATACCTTTGCTCCTGTGGCAAGACTGGAGTCTATCAGATTGCTCTTAGGTGTGGCTTGTAATTTCAAATTCAAGCTCTTTCAGATGGATGTTAAAAGTGCCTTCTTGAACGGCTACTTGAATGAAGAAGTGTATGTTGGTCAACCAAAAGGATTTATTGATCCAACATTCCCTGACCATGTGTACAAACTAAGGAAAGCTCTATATGGTTTGAAGCAAGCACCAAGAGCTTGGTATGAAAGACTTACTGAGTTCCTGGTTGTGAATGGCTACAGAAAAGGAGGGATTGACAAGATCTTGTTTGTTAAAGAGGAAGAAGGGAAACTGATAGTAGCTCAAATCTATGTTGATGACATAGTATTTGGTGGGATGTCGGATACGATGGTTAAACAGTTTGTGGAACAGATGCAGACTGAATTTGAAATGAGTCTTGTTGGTGAGCTAAACTATTTTCTTGGCCTACAAGTTAGACAAATGGAGGACTCCATATTTATTTCACAGAGCAAGTATGCAAAGAACATAGTGAAGAAGTTTGGTTTGGAGAATGCTAATCACAAGAGGACTCTTACTCCTACTCATCTAAAATTATCCAAGGATGAACATGGTGTCAGTGTGGATCAAAGTTTATATAGAAGCATGATTGGGAGTTTATTGTATCTCACAGCTAGCAGACCTAACATTGCTTTTGCTGTTGGAGTTTGTGCCAGATATCAATCTGAACCTAAGGCCAGTCACTTGAATCAAGTGAAAAGGATCTTGAAATATGTTAATGGCACCAGTGAATATGGGATGCTATATAGTCATGGATCTGGGACTGAGTTAAGGGGATATTGTGATGCTGACTGGGCTGGAAGTGCAGATGATAGGAAAAGCACGTCAGGAGGGTGTTTCTTCTTGGGGAATAATCTGATATCATGGTTTAGCAAGAAGTAGAATTGTGTGTCGCTCTCTACTGCTGAGGCTGAATACATAGCAGCAGGAAGTAGTTGTTCTCAACTCGTTTGGATGAAGCAAATACTGACTGAATACAATGTCAAGCAAGATGTCATGACATTGTACTGTGATAATTTGAGTGCAATCAATATTTCCAAGAAACCTATTCAGCATAGCAGGACTAAACACATTGATATAAGGCATCATTTTATAAGAGAGTTGGTTGAAGACAAAGTTGTTGTCTTAGAACATGTAGCTACAGATAAGCAGTTAGCAGATATTTTCACTAAAGCCTTAGATGCAAACCAATTTGAAAATTTAAAAAGTAAATTGGGAATTTGCATTTATGAAGATTAACGGTAATGGAGAGTGTATTGTGCAGTTGTGTACTTTATTGAAAATTGATTCAACTGCTGAAGGTATACAGATTGGAGTCCATAAAAAAAATTACATACAAAGAGTCTACAGGTTGTCAAATTGTGGCTAAAAAGGGGGAGAAGTAGCCAAGAAAGCCAAGAGTATATGTTGTCAAAGGAGGTGTTGCCTAAGTCGAATTTTACAAGCTGATTGCTGTTGTTATAGTGCAGAAATTAAGGGGGAGTAATGAGTAATTACTGAACAGCTGGTTATGCTGGTTTTTATGTATTGAAGATGCTGCTGCTGATGTTTGAAGTTTCAAAAATTATTGAAGTTTTTATTCCACTGCTGTAGTCTCTGAAGGTGCAGAGATTGTTTTAGCCAAAATTAGCCAGAGGGGGAGATTGTTAGGTTCTTGGATTGACTGGAATTTTGGTAAAACAAAGAATGCTCAATGTTTGATGTCAAGGTGGTGATGTCACAACATTGAGTCTTAACACTGGGCTGTGTTAAGGGTTTAAGTTACTGAAGGTTGGATGTCTGATGTCACAAGCGATGTTGTGACATTAGATCTGCAGAATTAATAACATCAGGTTGTGATGTTGTTAGGGTTTGCGTGTTAGCTGGAATTGTGGAGAGCAAGCTATCTCATTGGATGCGAATATCTTGGGATAGATATTTTCTGCTGCATAGGAGATCTGGTGCAGATTTGTAGGAGATTTAAAAGGTTGAAGATTTGAAAAGATTTTAGGATAAAATCTGTTTTGAATATTCAGTTTTAAATAACAAATCAGGTCAGATATTGTAGCCGGTCCAAGTCCAATTCAAGGAGCTATATAAAGCGCACCAGTACTGAAGAAAAGTAACGAAGAAAGAGAGCTATAGACTGAGTGTCGATTGTGTCTTTGTGTATGTTTTGTAAACCATTCGAGTGTGAATTGGTATTGATGTATTGAATTATTCTTGATCAAAGCTGTGAAGCAGAATCAAGTAGTGTTGTTCAAAGTGTGTGATCTTTGAATTGTGTCACTAAAGTGTTTTAGGGATTGAGTAGTGTTCTCATATCTAAGTGGTTTCTTAGGTAGAAAGTCACTAGTAAGAATTAAGATTAGGAGATTGTCAACTGGGTTGTTGAGTCTGTAATTTAATTCTACAAGTAGTGAATTTCATCCCTGGCTTGGTAGCCCCCAGACGTAGGTAGTTAGACCGAACTGGGTGAACAATTTGGTGTGTTATTCTGCTGTTTAATTTGTCCATTGTGCATAGTGTGTTGTTGTGACATCGCACTTAACATCACACGTCTGATACCAGAATTTCACTTTGCAATGTGGGGCATTGATATGATTGGAAAGATTGAGCCAACTGCTTCCAACGACCATCGCTTCATCTTGGTCGCTATTGATTACTTTACCAAATGGGTGGAAGCAGCGTCTTATGCTAATGTCACCAAGCAGGTGGTAGCCATATTTCTGAAAAGAGATATCATCTGTCACTATGGAGTGCCCGAAAGAATCATTACTGATAATGGTTCTAATCTCAACAACAAAATGATGACAGAATTATGTCGGGACTTCAAAATTGAGCATCATAATTCTTCGTCGTACCGTCCAAAGATGAACGACGTTGTTGAAGCGGCCAATAAGAACATCAAGAAGATTGTGCAAAAGATGGTGGTAACCTACAAAGATTGGCATGAGATGTTACCGTTTGCCTTACATGGGTACAAAACATCAGTAAGGACATCTACTGGGGCAACAACGTTCTCACTTGTGTATGGTATGGAGGAAGTCCTACCAGTTGAAGTTGAGATTCCCTCGCTGAGGGTTATGATGGATGTCAAACTAGATGAGGTAGAATGGGTTCACACCCAATTCAATGAGCTGAACTTAGTTGAGGAAAAGAGATTAGCAGCTATTTGCCATGGTCAATTATATCAGAGAAGGATGAAGCGAGCATTTGATCAGAAAGTGCGACCTCGGGAGTATCAAGTTGGTGAATTAGTACTTAAAAATATCCATCCTCCAAACACAGATCACAGGGGAAAATGGACACCAAACTATGAAGGTCCATATGTGGTTAAAAAGGTTTTCTCTGGCGAAGCCTTAATGCTTACAACCATGGATGGTGAAGATTTTCCATCCCCTGTCAACTCAGACGCAGTCAAAAAAAACTTCGCATAAATAGACCCGCTGGACGAAAAAAAGAAAAGTCCAGGAAAAAAAGGGCATCCCGGTGAACCATAAAAACAGAATAAATAGGTTCGGGCAAAAATTAGGGATAAAAATAATAAAAAAAAAATTTACACCCGGTGAGTTGAAAATCCGCAAGGACAACTCAGGCAAGAAAGGGTATCTCGGTGGATTGAAAACCCGAAAAGGGCGGTCCACGCAAAAGAGGGATTAAGCGAAGACTGTGCTCTGAGTCATCTGTACTGCCTCATCGTTTCACTCAAACTGGCAATCTCCAAAGGATAGGAATCAGTCCAATCATCCTCTTCAGAAAGTGAAGATAATCGGAAAGTCTTGAAGACATACTGGTCATAGCAGAATTGAAACTCAGTGAAATTCCATTTTCACGTTGCCATTAGGATAGTTTCTTTTCTCAATTTTCAGCGATCACCTCTTTCCAGGGATTGCTTCCTGATGTACTTGCCTATTCTGGGCATTGCAATCAATAAAGTTGGTTATTCATTCAAAAAGCTTCTTATCTGTTTTCATTTTACTGTTTTGTTTGCAAAAAACGTCTGAATTTTTGATAAAGAACATTGCATTGTTGAAAACATTGAGGCTTTATAATAACATGCACAGGGAAAACATTTAAAATTGCTTTGAATGTTGATTAACCCCTGACGGTGGATTCAAACCATGCAGTCTCCGGGACATACGTGTCCATTTCTTTTGTTGCATGTTTACATTCAGAAGCCTAACATGAAGTCATCTTCAGCACAAAGCATTGTCGGGTGCTCTCCCCAACAAGTGATGGTTAAAAATTGTATTTTCTCAGTTGCAGAAGTCATATCCAGCACGGGGCATCTGTGCATATCTTTTGCTTGCAGGTAGCAGCCTCGTATTAGGCTCAAAAGCAAGATTGAAGCCTTTTCCAGAGCATGGGCCATTTCTTCCAAACGAGTAGTCACTTATCCCTATGCAGAATACTGGGGCAATCATGTTCAGAAAAGGGTTTACATGTCACCCTTTTGTCACAACTTTTATTGATTGAGTCCATCATTCGGCCAACGGTCGCTCATGATGATTCGATATCGACAAGTTAATTTCCACTGGGTATCATTGTGTCTTATTAAGTCGATTCTCCTATTCAGCACTTCCAACAGCTACAAGCTTTTCTGTGTCGATAACAGTTGCTAATTGCCCAGTAGTGTCAGAATCAGAGTATTTCCCAGCTGAGTCTGAAGGCTGATTATCCCCAGCAAAGGATCTTGGGTTTGATAGATCCCCAAACAGAGTTATAATGACTCTTTTTCCTCAGCAGAACGTCATTCAGAAAGTTCTCATCCCCAGCGAAGTTCCATGAGCAGAATACTCCCTCTCCAGGGCAGAGTCATTCTAGTGGAAACTTCTTCAACAGGATCATCACACCTCAGCGCATCTAATAGCCAATTTATTTTTTGGCAATTTATGGAAAGCGCTATCCCCGGAAGAAGGGTTAATCCCCACAGAGCAATTGAATGATCGAACAATGATTTTTTCCCCGTAGAGTTGGATTCTTCGTTCGGAGTCTCTTTTGCATTTGCATATAGTTTGCATAGCATTTTCTAAAGCGTAGCATTCCATTGATATGGAGCATTACGGCAAAACTCAAACATACGCATACGAAACATAAGCCAGGTTCAACCATTTACCTGCAAGCCAGAGCAATTCACAGACAAAACATTGTCGTGCAACTCCAGCAAAGCTTACTACAACACTTGATCATGCAATGTTAATTAAATACCCATCCGTATTGACCTTTGACACTCGTCCGTGTCCTTTCAGCACTCGTCCATGTTTGAACCTTATTTCAATACTCGTCCGTATTGACCTTTGACACTCGTCCGTGTCCTTTCAGCACTCATCCGTGTTTGAACTTTTTTACCAATACCCGTCCGTATTGACTTTGGACACTCGTCCATGTCCTTTTAGCACTCGTTCGTGTTTGAACCTTTTAGCCAATACACGTCTGTATTGACTTTTGACACCCGTCCGTGTCCTTTCAGCACTCGTCTGTGTTTGAACCTTTTAGCCAATACTCGTCCATATCTTATTAATCATCGTCTGATACTCGTCCGTATCGTCGACTTGGTCACTCGTCATGTTCCTTTGATGATTGTCCGATGCTCGTCCGTATCGTTGACCCGAAAACTTGTGTCTGTTCCCTTATTAATCATCGTCCGATACTCATCTGTATCGTCGACTTGGTCACTCATCGTGTTCCTTTGATGATTGTCTGATGCTCGTCCGTACCGTTGACCCGAACACTGGTGTGTTCCTTTCCTTGATCATCGTCCGATACTCGTCCGTATCGTCGACTTAGTCACTCGTAGTGTACCTTTGATGATTGTCCGATGCTCGTCCGTATCGTTGACCTAAACACCCGTCCGTGTTTTCTTTCCATACTCGTCTGTATGGTCATTGATAATCGTCTGTATTCCTATTTCGATACACGTCGTATCAATCTATGCAGTTATTTGCTGATACTTCTAGAAGGGTTTATATCCCTTTTCCTCTTTATTCAGCGTGCAAATTTTCTGGTTGTTTTGGTATTCAATCACAATTTACCTTGATTGTCTGAATAGTCGTTGCTTTCATCCTTCTCAGGTTAACAGATGATTGAATAGGGGCAGCTGTAACACCCCAAAATTTGCCCTCTTGTTATTGCCTAGCTTATGTTTCATTACATTGTATTTATATCTCATTTCATCTCATATCTCATACAAGTTGCAAAGGGCATGTGATCAGTTGATTTCAGAGCATTGACTATTCAAAGCAAGAGAGCAAGAGCCAAAGGTCTTCAAGCAAGCCTCAAGAGTCTCTTATGTCTTATATCACCTCATTTGATCACACAAGTCAATGGAAGAAGAGAATTCACTAAGAAGTTGGACAGTTCATCATCTTCTAGCAAAAATAGTCCAAATTAGGGTTTGTGATTCAAGCAGTCTCCTGATGAAATTTTGGTTCAAACTTGATCTCAATGTTTTCTACATGATGTCAAGTATCTAAGGATGGAAGATTGCCCATTGGATCATTTCAGAAGAGGTTCAATTGGTCAGTTGCTTGAGAATCAAGAAATTTGGGGAAAAGTCAATTGTGCAGTGAAAAAAGTCAACTCCTGACTTTTTAGGTCAAATTCATGAAATTCAAGTCACATAAGTTTATTGGACAAGATTTGATCAAGAAATGATGGAGGAATCATCAAAAATAAGAATTGTACAAAGTTTCCATTTTTAGAAACTTAGGGTTTCTAAAAATGGAAAGTTTAGCCCATTTTGCACTCTACTTCAAGGCATTCTTTCTTCAATATAAAAGCTTCAAACTTCAGGCCTAAGTTGAGCTAATTAAAGATCATATTCCAAGCTTCAAATCCATATAAATAACTCTTCCATTGGATCAAAATTGAGGGAGTTATGATCAATCAAAGTAGAGCAAAATCAAGGCAAAAACCAGGTCATGACCAAGCAAAACTGGGCTGGCACGCATGTATTTCATCAAACATGTGGTGTTCCAAATGTCAAGCTATTTTTCTCCCTCAAGAAGGCTTCAAATGGAAAATTTTTGAACACCAATCTTGTTCATCTCCATGCCCTCTACAACTTTCATGTTTATCAATTTTTCATATGATCAACCAATTGGGAGATATGGTGAGTCAAAGTAGGGGCCTCAACCTGAGCAGTTCACGTGCATTTGGGCTGGGCACGAGCAAGTCAAGGTGGCATGCCAAGTTGCAATGAAGCATTTTTCACCATTTTTGCCTTGGTGCAATCGATTTGCATAAGTGTGCAATCGATTGCACCCCTTCAATTTTCAATTTTTTAGCCTTGCAGGAGTGTCCAATCGATTTACACTGCTGTGCAATCGATTGCACTGTGACATATTTTCCTAAAACTTTCATTTTTCAGCACTATGTCAATTTCCAATACACCATATTCCTTGTTTCCAAGCGTATCAACCTTTGGATGATGAAGTCCACCTTGGGATTGTTACCGAGTTGATCCTAACTAACCAAGTTAACTACCTTGACTTGGTGAGTTGAGTGTAACTAACTCCGACCTTAGCTCCAAACCCAAAGCTAAGTCCAAAGCTAATCCCAAACCTCCCACACTCCAAACCTAAAGTCTATATAAGAAACCCTTCACTCATTTTTCAAGGGATCTACCATTTTTCACCAAATTTCTCACATTTCACTCTCAACTCTCTCATTTTCTCTCAGAACTTTCTGCTACTTCTACACCTTCATCTCATTTCTCTCTTCCAAAACCTCACAAAAAGCTCTTATTTCTTGAAGGATAATCACTTTTCACATTGAAAAGTGATTAATTCTTGAGCTTAAACTCCATCATTTAGCTTTCTTTGGTTGGATTTCTGGAATTTCAGATTATTATACTTCGATTCAAGGGTTTCACACCATTTATTTTGGTGCAAGTTCGATCTCGGTGATTTTTTTGCGATTTTGCTCGGTTTCGACGCGTTTCGGATAGTAATCGAGGAATCTCTGGTTTTCTTTAATCTTCTGTACCAAGATCACTTTGCAACCCTCACCAAAGCAAATCTCCGTTTTGTAGGTTGGTTTTCCTTAGATCTATACCTAATTTAGCTTATTTGCAACTTATTCGATGTAGATCCATAGTTTTCAATGTGATTTGAGCTATTTGCTTGATTGGATTCATGATCTTGTTGTTTGATTATTGAAATATGTGCTTGATTGCTGATATTTGATGTGGATTCTCGTGTATGTTTGATTACATGATCATTTGGATGTTTGGATAAGTGATTGGTGCTTGAAAAGTGATTATGAGAAGTGATTTTTGCAGGTCTGGTACTGTGCAGTCGATTTGCACCCTAGTGCAATCGATTGCACCTTTGTTTTTCACTAGAAAGTGCATTCTGTAGCTGTGCAATCGATTTTCACCCTGCTGCAATCGATTTGCACCTGTAACTTTTGTGTTTTTGGCTTGTTTGGAAGCATATATTGATACCTATTCCACCCCTAACCTTCATGGCTTTGTGTGATGCATATTTGTGGAATTTTCTAGGGTTGTTTAACCTCTAGTTGCTGGATGTATGTGAATCTTTGATGCATGATTATCTAATTGTTGATTTGCTTTCATTCTTGAAGCATGTTCTTGAGGCATATTGGTTCATGTGTGAATAGTGACTTGTTGAATTTGTGTAATCTCTTGAAGATGAGTGTGAGGTGATACATGTGAGTGTGATGCTGTAGTGCGCATAAGTTGGATCATGTATGCTTTTGCCTTGCTTGAAAATTTGTCTTCCTTTGAAAATGATCATGGTGTATGTTCAATTAGTCTTTATGCATGTTAATGTGAAATTGTCTTGCATGTTTGAATTGAACGATCATGATATGTTTTAAGTTCTGACTTTGCTCCATCCTCACTTCATTTTGTTCACATCACCTTTGTATGCACACAATTTTCCGACACGCGACTCTTGGATTTTCACTGTTTATGGTCATGCTTGCGTAGTTGCGTTCTTGATGCGATAAACACATAGCATACACCCCTTGAACATGCTAATTGTGAATTAATGATTGTGTTGCTGGAATTGTGTTATGCATGTTTGTTTGCTTTCTATTCCTTGAGGTGCATACTTGCTTCAATTTGTTCACATGCTCAATGTTATGCATCGTTTCATGATGTACATTTTTCCATGATGTTTTCAAGGTTATTCCACATGATATATGATGTGTTTGTGATCATGATTAGTTGAGGAATGCATGATGTTGGATACACGTTTGCTATGCCATGATTGAATTGCATTCAAATGCATTGCATGCTGTCCAGTTTCTACTGCTGACCGTGTGCATAGGTGTTGTTGTATGTGCTGCTGTTTAGCCTTTTACACCTATTTTATGTTGAATATGAGCTGTTAAATGTTGTTTGGTGTGTTGGCTGGAATTTACTGCTGTCTTGGTACAGATGCGCTGTTGTAGCTGCTGTTTTTATTCATTTGTGCCTATCTTTCTTCTTCATCTCTTTCACTCTTTCTCTTCCCACGGATCTCAAGACTTGTTTAAGTGTTGGATTCACCCCCTTAGAGCTACCTAGTCCAACTTAATTTTTGATTAAGCTTGGAGTAGGATTAGCATTAGGCTTCCCTTTGCATGCTAACTTAGGTTTCTAAACCACACTTAACCATTAGGAACATCCAAGCATGATAACTCTTAGGATTATTAGTTTCCCTTTAGACTTTTACCTTTCTCAACCTTTGAGTCTTTCTTCTTCTCATCTCAAAACAAAAGCAAAAAACACTTAATAAAGGCATAACGCATATTGCATGTGAGCCTAGAACATGGGAAATGGAAGGAGGAGAGTTTCTCTCCGCCTTTCTAGAATGTTTAGCATACGTCCTGTTAGGACGACCATGCGATGCATTCGATCTTATGCAATAGACTTGAATGCAATACACGTTACTAACACAAAAAATAATCAAAACTCTTCTTCTTAAAATACACAAACAAACAATTCTCTTCTCATCTCCTTCATTCTATTTCTTAAGGACTCATCATGTCCGTTCTACCGCAAACAGGTAACGCCTAAGTCTCCATACAGCGAGCTGCAACACCTAACTGCTGGAATGAGCACTCTGACTTCCATTAAAAAACACAAACAAAGCAACCCTTGTTGAGTCGAACTACGTTTGCTATGATTCTTCTTTCTCGTCTGATTGAAGATACGTAGGCACGAAATGCGATATCTCGACGAGCAACCTTTCCCCGTAGTCCGTCGAATTACGTTGACTCTGACTTTCCCATTGCATTGAGGGAATACATAGGCCTAGGACAACGATAGTGTCCTATCGAGTCACTTCTTTCCTTTTTCCCATTCTCCTTTCTACCTTTCATTTTCGGTTCTCTAGTTAGCAGTGGAGCTCCAGACGACGAAACCCTTTGATCGTGACAACAAGCGTGGATCCCTCCGAGTACGACGGACGTGAAGAGGTGAGATAACCTTCCTTTCACGTAACCGACTCCCTTACCCTTTCTCTTTGGTTCGCGAGACCTTGTTCTTTCCTTTCTCCCGGGTTTGTGCAGTATTAACTTTCCCTTTCTTTGGGATAAAAATGCCTGGCTGGCGACTCTCTTTCTTCCACGCCACTTTCGCATTTGTACCTGGATGAAAATCCCGGGAGCGACAGTGGGGACGCAGGTATTCTTTTTGATGATGCTCAACTGATATGCATCGTTGGGCTGACTCTCTTGTCCCGAGTATCCTGGGTACAACTGCCACATAAGCAAGCCATGCATTGGGCCATAATAGTCATGGTCAAAGTTGTCTTTCATCAGAGTGTCTTCCTCTAATGAGTTTGGTGGAGCACGACATCCTTCTGGATCACAATCTCCGTATATCATTTTAACATCTGACCTTGGTATATATCTCAGACTCTGTGCGGGATAACAGAATGCCATATGCACCTCCCCCTGAGACATATAACCGTCCTCGTTAAGATAGGACTTCCATTCTTCATCTGTATCGGAGGAATCACCCTCATTTATGGTATGTACTCCTTGAGACACTGGATGAAGGAAGCCTCCACTGTGGAAGAAGTCCTAAATGGGATGAAAACTTTCAACGTTAGTAGCAGTCTGGGTACAGGTTGAGGAAAAACCAAGACCTTTCTTTGTCTTGTTATCAGTAGGAATGACAAGTTGCCCCCATCCTTTTGCATTGTTATTTTTTATCACTTTGAGAGCATCTTTCTACGAGGAAATTGACGTTCCTTTTTCTGATTGATTCTCATTGCTCACCGATAGTGCTTGGAACTGGGTTCCAACAACCTCCTCGGGTTCTACACAAATGGACGATGATAAGTTACTCACGATCAAGGTTTGCTCTCCAAAGACTGTGACTAGTTGGTCGTTCTTGACAAACTTCACCTTTTGGTGAAGTGTTTAAGTGACTGCCCCAGCCTCGTGTATCCAAGGTCTTCCTAACAAATAGCTGTCTGCTGCCCGGATGTCCATGGCCTGGAAAGTGACTTGGAAACTATGAGGACCGATAGTTATGGGAAGGTCGACTTCACCGATAACCTTTTTCCGGGACCTGTCAAATGCTTTGACGATGACCTCACTGCCTCTCATCAGAGATCCTTTAAATGATAGTCGCATTAATGTGGACTTTGGCATGACATTTAAAGTTGATCCGGTATCCACCAGTACGCTGGCTAAAGCATCGTCCTGGCAGTTAACTATAATATTGAGCGCCATGCTGTGACTTTTGCCTTCTTCTGGCAATTCCTCATCACTAAATCGCAAGTTGTTGCAGGAAGTGATGTTTGAGATGATGTTATCGAATTGTCTTATTGTTACATCTTGTTCCATAAAGGCTTGCTCTAAGACTTTTTGTAGAGCTTCTCTGTGAGCTTCGGAATTGAGTATAAGAGACAGCATATAGATTTTTGAAGGAGTTTGCAATAGTTGATCAACAATGTTGTATTCACTCTTGTGGATGAGCTTCAGCATCTCATCGTTGTTTTTTGAAAGGTCGGGATTACTGAACTGACCGACTGGCAGATTAGGAACTTCTGTTGGAGGTTCCTTTTCTCTGGTAGGTTCGCTAACTCCTCGGTTAAAGATTCAACTGCTCTATGTTACTGGATTGATGTCTGCAATATTCACGACGGAGGGTAATGGAGTTTCCTTTCCATTCTCAAGTGTTGTTGCACCGTATTTGTAAGGGATCGCCTTATTTAATTTGTACGGTACTGGTCCCGGCATATAGATAACTACAGGAGCCTTCTAATTTTTCTGACCATCATAGCCTGCCTCAATTGGTTCGAGGTTGAGAATCTTTCCACCCTCAAGAGGAGCTCTTGATTCATGGAGTAAAAGGGATTATGGCACAAACTTCTTTGGCAATTTCTCGTTTAGGGATTAAGACAACATATGTGCCTCGATCAGGAAGATAGTTTGACATTATCTTAATCGGACCAGAGCCTGAACATGGTTGAATCTCTTTGTGGTCCAACTGACTTTGAAGGACTGCTCGCACAAGGTAGCATCCTTGGTTATTTTCCGAGCAAATTCTATAGCGCTCATAGTTGTGTGGTGGCACCCGACCACGTTCGCTCTGTATGCACTGTAACCTTACTAGATCTATTTCCATTGATCGAACATCCTGACTTGGATGCCTAGTAGGGTTCCTATTAATCATGCTGACTTGCTCTGTGTCTTCGTCTAGATAGATCGAAATCCACCAGTGGTTTAACAAATGTTGCAGTGTTCTTTAGACGAGAACACATCCCTGGTCACTCTCTCGACACACCTTACAGTTCTGATATTCATGCGAGGTCAGAAAACCGAGTTGGACTTGTGTAGCGTGTAACTTCACCAAGCTGGTATTCATCAAGCGATTATCAAAGATTTAAATCATGTTAACTTGATAATGACTTCTATCGCGGTAATCCTGAATCCATCCAAGATCCATCTGACGCTGGAGGGCCTCTTGTACAAAAGAGCATCCCTGATTGTTTACTGAGCAGACCAGACAAGAATCATAATCATGTCGTGGCAGGTCATGATGTTGGCTTTGCCTTGAGTGCATTGCCACCAAGTTGACATTCATTGCCAGGAAGTTGTGGTTTTGAATGATGTTGGAATTTGTATAAGTCATGTTGACTTCACGAATTCGGTGATCTTGGATCCATCCGAGATCCATTTATTCCTGTAGACGGTACGTGACTGTATCCACTTTGTCTGCAATGCATCTTGACCAGGTTGGTTTCCAATAAGAGTACATCGTGAATTTGATAGCTGTGTTTAAACTCCTAGTCTATCAAATTGACTGTAACTTTCTTGTGTTGAGGCAACAGGGTCGTCTGAACATTAGGATTCGTATCCTTGAAGGATAGGACCCCGCTCCTAACAAGCTTCTGTACATCGGATTTGAAGCTGAGATAGTTTTCTATGTTATGCCCTGGTCCTCCTTGATGGTAAGGGCAAGTCTGATCTGCTTAGAAACAAAAAGGCAGATTTTCTGGTACTGTAAGAGGAGACCTGGTTTGGACGTGCCCCTTAATCAGTAGTAATGGAAACAGTTCTGTGTACAACATTGGTATAGGATCGAACCCTGGTGGTCGTGTTGTACGATTATTGTTGTACTGAGGATGAGCTTGCTGAAGAGACTGTTGTGTCCTTTGCTGATATTGTTGTTGATTCGGTTGGCTCTGAGTAACCTGAGGTTGATACGTAGGAACATGCGCAGGGTTGATAGCAGGAGTTACAACTGCTACTGGTTGGTACCGTCGCCTTTTCTTTCCGATAGAGATATTGCCAATATCTTGCTCTTTTTTCTTAGGGAGAGCACTACCGTATCTTTTGGTACTACTTGATGGTCATGCATCTTTAATTAAACATCCTTCTTGAAATGCTTCTTCAAGACGAACTCCCATATGCACCATTTCAGTAAAGTCGCTGGGCGCACTGGCGACCATTCGGTCATAGTAAAATGAGCTCAAGGTTTTCAAGAAGATTTTTGTCATCTCTTTTTCCTCAAGAGGTGGACAAATTTGAGCGGTAATTTCACGCCATCTCAGAGCATATTCCTTGAAGGTTTCCTTATCCTTCTGTGACATGGCTCTTAGTTAATCTCGGTCCGGTGGTATGTCCAGGTTATACTTATATTGTTGAACAAAGGCAGCGCCAAGATCTCTGAAAGTGATGATCTTGGTGCGGTTTAAACCCATGTACCATTTGAGCGTGACACCGGTTAAACTATCTTGAAAATAGTGGATCAGTAGCTGTTGGTTCTCTGTCTGAGTTGAAATTCTCCGAGCGTACATCACCAAGTGACTTTGAGGGCAAGAGTTACCCTTGTACTTTTCAAATCCAGGCACTTTGAATTTGTGCAGAATTTTGACATTGGGGACCAAACAAAGGTTTACGGCGTCCTTTCCGAATAGATCCTGACCGCGAATGGCTTTCAGTTCCTTCTGCATCTCCAGGAACTGTTCCTGGAACTCCTTCATTCTGTCTTTCATACTTTCATTTCCACCAGAAGGTATCTGTGGAATCTGTCCTTCCGGGACAGTGTGTACCACGGGTGGTGGTATAGTCATTACGGCAGTGACTCTGGGTGCTTCCTTCTCCCGAAGTTTGTAACCTTCAGGAGTTACTATCATGCCCATTGCATCTTCGGTTTCCCGAAGTTTGTAACCTTCAGGCCCAACGGTTCCTGCTGTGGTTTTCGGATCTTCCATGATCGGCGGAATATATCCTTCCGGGATATAGTTGAGTGGCATACCCCAGGGACGATCTTTAGGCATGTTATACCGAGGATCAATCTTTTCCACAATGGGCGAAGATGTGATCTCTGAGATCACAGTCCTTTGTTATTGCATCGGAGTTGCTTCCAGAGCTTGCATGTCATTGTGAAGTTTCCTCAGATCTTCTTTCAGAGTGTCGATTTCTTCTCTCAACTCTCTGTTCTCTTCCTCGAGATCATCCATTTTCTTTTGTCGATTGGCCCGAGTATTGTACGAATGAGACAGTTTGACTTTAGAACCAAGACACAAACGTGAGATTTGTAAGGAAGAGGAATGCGTTATGCGAGAATGATGAATGATATGCAATGATTAATAATTTTTTTTGTTATTTTTCAAAAGAAACTTCAACAATTGGATTTCAAATATCATACAGTGGGGAAACCCCGTTTTATTGAATTCAAAGATTGCGGAAATTAAAATATAGTAATTTACAAACTGCTGTAAAAGGAAATGTCTAAGCTTATGGATCCTGAGTCCTCTCTGAGGAAGGATCAGGTGTTGGTTCTGGTATTTTCCTTTTCTTTGACCGGGGCTCTTGAGCCGTTATCGGGTTGTCATTCCTCTGCCAAGTGAAAGGAGCGAGCAAATTCCTTTGGCCTTCTTGATTTTCTACAACATGTTGCTCTAAAATCTCGATCAGAGCATCTTTTTCTTTTAACAGTTGTTGTATTTTATTACACTCCACATTGAGAATGCGGTACTTATTCTTCCAAGACTTTTTTTTTTCGTTGAACTTTGTTAAGAGTAACCTGAAGCTTTTCCATATCAGACATAAAATAAAGAACATATTCCTTTAACGGAAGAACTTCGTGGCGAGGGTAGGACATCCTCTCTTTCACTTGGCAAAGGAATGACAGCCCGATAAGGTACATTAGGGAAGTTTCCACAATGGTCAATGATTCTTATCCCGTCATAGATTCGATTATACTAGTCTATGTCAGAGTTGGTAAGAGACATGATTCTCTGTGACCCACGCAAAGTACTCTTATGATCCCAAAAAGCGGCAGACTTAGGTAAATGGGAAGTGAACCATTTGTATAGCAGGGGTACATAGCATGTGATCATTCCTTCGCTGTACAAATTTCTTAAGTGTACAGAATGATAAGCATCTGCGAGCAGGGTAGGTACAGGGTTTCCAATTAGAAAAATCTTAATGGCATTGATATCAACGAAGTTATCAATGTTGGGAAACAAAAATAACCCGTAGGTGAGCAAAACAAAGATGCTTTCGAAAGCAGTCACATTCCCTATACTGGCGAAGTACAGGGCTTTCTTTATCAGAAACTGAGCTGGAAAACCTTGGATTTCACCCTTAATGGTTATGTGAGTCCCGACTTCTGACTCACCAAATAGATTGCTCTTGCAATGGTTTGATCTTTTCGAATTTCTTCCAGTCCAGAAAAGGGAGCTTGGTCAGTAATGGGTAAATCAGTCAGGTGAGAGTACTCCTCCAGTGTTGGTGCTAGTTGATAATCTGGGAATGTGAAACAGTGATAAATCGGATCATAAAACGTGATGAGTGTGTACAGGATTCCTTCAATTGTATGGACCCTTAACAGAGACAACAATCCTTCGTACTTAGCTCTAAAAGCATCAAGGTTGGTGATCATCCTTTCCAACCCTCTTAAATCCTCTAGTTTTGGAACCTTGAAGGTATACTTGTGAGTCTTCCTTCTACCAAAATCCATAACACAATCTTCCTCCCTGATATTTGCAATCATTTCTTAGTTTAATTTGAAAAAGAGAGACTAGAAGAGAAAATTTTTCTTTGTTTAAAGTATTTTAATGAAATGAATGCATGAATGCAGCACACAAAAACATAGAAAAAACATGGGGTCAAAGGTTCAGTGTCATGAAGCCAAGGCTCTACCCATCCCCAAAGATTGTACTGGTGATTTTTTGTACCTGTCCTCAAAATCATTGACCCCTCTTGGGATAACAGCAGGCTGGTTCACCCGAGCGAGCTGCAGTATCTTAGAGTAATCTCAAATGAGGGTAGTATCGTGTGACAACTATTTCCGATAGCTTTCGCACTATAAAATAGTAACATGTTCTCAGCCTACTAAATCCTCAGTTTCATGGACAACCACAATCGAACAATCTGCTTTCAACAACCGAAGTCGTATAGGCATTGAATCTGCAAAGGGTGTCTCCACTGATTCGATGGTCGACCAGGGTCTCTTATTTGGGAGTCACTCCCTGTAAGATTACCCATCTAGTGCCATCACTTATCTCAGGTTTCACTCAAATTTTCCAGATGCCGCATCACCCGCAGTCCCATTAGCAGAAAAATAAACACAGATATCAAGTAGGAAAAGCGATATATATATATTTATTCCTAAAAATAACATCCTAGACCTCTTAAGAGCTATAATCTTAATCCTATATAGACAATGACTCCCCAACAGAGTCGTTATTTTACTGTAGCAAGCGATTTTTGTTGGTGACGCGACCACCTTATCGCTGGGTTTTCCTCAACGCAATGAGGAGGATGGGGGTGCTACTTTCTAATTTCTTATTTATCCCGTGAAGCTGGAAGGGAAAGTGAAGCTATCTAAAACTAACCTTGCACGCGAATGTTTAACTGAACAGACACTTTAAAGAGATTGGGGGGTCCAGGGTCAAGTTATACAATGGGTAGTTATCAATTACCCATCATATATATGGTTACCCACGGGATATTAGCTTTAGGTTTTGCTTTGTAATTGATAGTGCTTATTTGTTAACGGGTAGGGAAAGTTTCTTGGGAAGTTTGAGTGAGTGAGTGAGTTGATGTTGAAGTTCGGGTGTCCCCGATGTTTTTGGTAAGGTGCTGGACCTAAGTTTTGGTGTGAAGGTACTGGACCTAGAGTTTTTTGATTGGTATGCTCACTAAGATTTCACAATCTTATGCCTACGTATTCCCGTTTAAAAGAAACAGGAAATCAGAGCAATCGTAGTTCCTCCTATTCTAAGGGAGGAAAAAAAGATGTTTTGGGTGTCTTGTTCAAAGCCCAAGAGTGAAGCTAAAAGGTTTTGTTTGAGAGAGAATTTGTCATCTCTAAAGAGGGATTGGACTTCCTCTGAGGGAATTGTTGATTTTTGTGTGCCTTGATCAAAGCCCAAGGTTGAAGCTAAACGGTTAATTGACTTGGCTAGGGATTTCCTTATATAAAGCCTAAGAGGAGGCTAAATAGGATCGACTCAACAAGAGAGTGTATATATTGGTGTCTTGTACAAAGCCCAAGATTGAGGCAAAAAAGAGACTGACTCTTTGGGGGATATCTTTATACAAAGCCTAAGAGGAGGCTAAAAGCTTGACTTTTCAGGGGAAAATGTTCTTTCTGTCTTGTACAAAGCCCAAGATTGAGGCTAAAAGGGATTTTTGACTCCGTCGGGGAGTCTTGTATGTGTCTTGTACAAATCCCAAGATAGAGGCTAAAGGATTTGACTCTACTGGAGAGCGTTATCTATCTTGTACAAAGCCCAAGATGGAGGCGGAAAAAGGTTGACTCTGCTTAGGAATTATTTCTCGAAGTCTAAAGGAAGGCTCGGAGGACATAAATCCGCTGGGGTAGATGTTTGTCCCCAAGCTTAAGAGAAGGTTATGAAATTTTATATCTTGTACAAAGCCCAAGATAGAGGCTAAAAAGGGATTGACTCAACAAGAGAGTGATTTTTATCTGTCTCGTACAAAGCCTGAGATTGAGGTTGGACAAGCTGGAGAAATTATACACATCTTGAGAAGAGGTTAACTCCTGCTAGGGGAAATCATTATACAAATCCTAAGAGGAGGCTATCGAGAGATTGACTCGATGAGAGAGTATTTTTATCTATCTTGTACAAAGGCCAAGATTTGAGGTTAAAAGGATCAACTCAACAAGAGAGTGTTTTTATCTGTCTCGTACAAAGCCCGAGATTGAGGCTAAAGGGTTGACTCAATAAGAGAGTACTGAAAAGTGATTGACTCAATAAGAGAGTCTGAGACGGTGATTGACTGAACAAGAGAGTCTGAAAATGTGATTGACTCAACAAGAGAGTCTAAAAAGGTTAGCTCTGCTGGGGAGAATCATTGTATGAAGCCCAAGAGGAGGTTGACTTCGCTGAGGAAAGATCATTATACAAAGCCTAAGAGGAGGCTAACTTCTGCTGGGATTTATTGAGATCCCGAGGCAGGTCCAAGTGGGGAATCAACTCCTGCTGAGGATTATAGAAGAGTTGATAGATCAGAAACCTTGAGGTTCTGATTTGAGATAATGTTATACTGATGATAAACTAACCCTGGCTAGGGAATTATAGGAGAGAGACTGGGTTTTAGAACCCATAGGTTTAATCTCTGCTGGAGGTTAATCCAGAATCCAGGGTTTCTCCTATATTTATAGGGTACTTGAGAATGTATTTGAGACTCAAGGGGATTAGACTGTCCAAGTCTACTGGTGTGGAAAAGTTTTATCTTTTGTATGATGCCTCCAGGAGGAGGCGGGTGTTTTAAGGGATAAGAATCAACCCTAAAATTGGTCTAAGATTTGACACTGGAAAGACTGCTATAGCAAAGGATGACTAAGTTCTGTCTTATACCTTTAAGAGGTCTTCAGGGACATTGTATGAAGCCCAAGATAAGGCATGAGAACTTCTAAGAAGCCGGATGTTGCGGTGAAAATCGGATAACAAGCTATTTATTAACTTGCATCGTATTTCTTTTACAACCGACTTTGATTTATCAAAGGAAAGGTTAAAGATAGTTAAAAAACCTAAAGGGGGAGATCTAAGGTTCGGGGGTTGGTTACGCCTAGGGAAGGTATTAGCACCCTAAACGCCCGTAGTACTCTACGGGAACCTCTTGTTTTAATTTGTGTTATGTTATGTCTGCTAAGGGTACTATGCTAACGGTTGAAAACCCTAGGGGTTAGTATCTAAGTATACTCGACAAGGCATCGCACCTTGCGCCTACATATCCTCGGGAATAGAATCAGAGTATGCGTAGTTCTACTAAGTAATGAAGTTTTGACTATGGTCAAAGTTCACAGGGGAGAATGAGTACAAGCTCATTCTAGAGTTCAAGAACTCTCTAAATCTAAATTATAATGGTCCTATGTTGAAGTTTTAGTCAATAGGGAAAATGAGTATTCATTAGGATGAATATTACCAAGAGTGTGGAAACTCTAACCTAAGGCTAGTTGTGATTCCATGGCTCTGATGAGGCCAAGAAATAAGGTTTAGCTCTTATGAGGCTACTAGGGTAAGATGGGAGGTCAATGACTTATGAGTCAACATATTTCACCTTCCTTTGGAATGGGGGAAAGATACAGTTGTAAAGATTATCAAGATAAAGAGATATAATGCAAATACAATGATACAATAATACATGAGTTAAGATAATGAGATGCAATAAAATAGAAATAGTCTCGTCTTAATCAAGATTTAATCGAGAACTCGATAATCAATGATTCTTGACTTTCATCGACTAAATAGGTGAATAAAATTTAAATAAAGAGAAAGTGGTCTCATGTTTGATCAAAGTTTTGTCGACTCAATGAAATCAACCAAACCATGACGTTTGTTATGTCATCGACCAAAAATAAAGAAATTGGAATCGAAATGAAAAATAAAATCGGTCTCATCTAAATCAAGATTTAATCGAGAAATCGATAATCTTAATATTTGACTTTCATTGACCAAAAATAAATAAAAAGTGGCCTCACATTTATCAAGACTTTATTGATTTGAAATTATCAAAGTCAAGATTTGTGTAACGTCATCGGCCTAAATAAAGATTATGAAATAAAAATAAGATTGATCTCGTCTTTAATCAAGATTTAAATCGGTAAATCGATAATCTTGACGTTTGACTTTCATCGACCACAATAGACAATAGAGAATGGCCTCCTACAAATCTAGATTTTTAGTGATTTGAAATAATCAACAAACGTCAAGATTTATATGATATCATTGGCGAAAATAAAAGAAAATAGAATATGAGCATAATCAAGACTTTAAATAGCTAAACAAAATCAAAATAAGACTAATCAAATTTAAAACTAAAAACTCTTTAGAAATTGTTTTTTTTTAAACAAATTAAATAAAGAAACAAAAATGAAGGGAGAGTTTGATAACAAAGAGGGGTACGCTTGGAAACGTGGCGTAGAAACTATGGGTTTTACCCATTTATCCACCTCCCAAAAACACGGTTAACCTCTCTTTTTTAGAAAAGAAAAAAAATGGACCTCGGAAACCACACGGTTTACAGCCCACACACGTGCCTTCCAAAATCAGGAAAAAAAAATTTAATAAAAGGACAAATCAAACGACACAGGGACAGTGCACATGTCCCTTATCAAATTAAAGTACAACAAAACTTCCTTTCAACCCAAATAGCTCAAAAACGGCGATGTGAATCTCAAACTCTCCTTCGCACAATCCGTCTATCCCTCTTGCTCGCTTGCTCGTGATTTCTCACTCTCTTCTCGATCCCTCTTCTGTTTTGGTTTGATCCTGAATGGTTTTTGTTTGGGTTATTTGTGGTTGTGGTTGTTTAAAAGGGGGACTTGAAAGAAGAAGGTGGAGGAGATTGATGGCTTTGTGTCTGAAGGTTCTTGTTGTTTTGATGTTATCATTGAAGGGTGTTTTGGTGGTTTTCGGTTGTTGGGAGGTTCGAAGAGTTTGAAAACAGCGATGGTGTTTTATGAAGGTGTTGATGGTGAGAGAAGAGAGGCGAACGGGTAAGGAGGTTTTGTCGTCGGAAAATGAATTCGGAGAGGTAGAAGACGGAGTAGCGAGTGGGTGTTGAGTGAAGGCATGATGAAGATCGGTGTATTTGATAAGTTTAAAGTCAGATGTTGGTTGAAGTTATAAGTATGGAGTTTTAAGGTTTATGGAGGGAAATCGAAGGTTGGGTCCGAAAAGAAGAAAAGGGTTCCTGGGTTGTGATATGGGTTTGAGAATAAGGTTCAAAAATGAGGGTTTTTGGTTGTGTTTGGAGAAGGTGAATGTAAAACAAAAAACAAGTTAGGTTGTTTAGCGGTTTTGGGATGAAGATTGGGTTTTGATTGTTGTGGTTGAATGTTGATGAAGGTTGAAGGAGGTTGAAGAAGGTTGAAGGAGGTTGAAGAAGGGCGTGCAGTGGGTTTTGTGTTGTTTTGGCGATGATGAAGGTCGAAGAACAGAGGTGGAGGTTGAAGAACAGAGGTGAAGGTTTTGTGTTGTGAGGTTCTGTTTTGAGTGTTTTTGAATCCCCCCCTCCATTTCTTCTCTCTGCTTCCTCTACTTATATTCTCCATTCAAACCTTGTTTTTCAAAATCTCAATCTGTCTGTTACTGTGAAGTCATTTTCACACTGCTGAGGTTTGTTTTTGTGGTGCAGGATAATGTTACGACCCGTCGTTATCTCTAGCAGGCAAGGTTTGCAAGGTTTCGTACGGTTACGCAGGCTGTATCAGAGTGAATAAGGTAATGCCTCAAAAACGCTTTTGATGAACCAAGTCTTGGAAACTCAACGAGGAAACGTCTTGGGATCAAAGTGTGAAGAGAAACGCGCCAAGGTGAGAATTTGAAATGAGCTTGTGAAATCGTTTGAAATTCCGCTGCTTCTGCAAACGGATACGCGACAAAGGAAGAAGAAGATATGTTGGGTTATTTCTCCTTCACACGCCATATGTCACTCCATCATTGGCCAATGTCAAGAGTTGAAAAGTCAAACAAAGCAACTTGGTCCTTATTGGCTGATAGCAAGTGATTCTTCCAATTGCACCAAAAGAAATCCACGGTGGACCAAACAGAATAATGGAAATGGAAAAAAAAACTTTTTCTTTCTTTTTAATTAAATTATAATATGACTAATAACAATAATAAAAATAAAACTAATTAATATCCTAATTTAAATTAGTTAAAAAACTAAATTAATAATTAATCTAATTAATGAAACCAATTTTTTAAAATTGAATTAAATTGAGATTAATTTAAATTAATAAAAGTAGGACAATATAAATAAAATTGAAAATGAGCCATGTTGAAATTAAATTAAAATAAAAACAAATAAAACACTAAAATAAATACTAAATTAAAATATTGAGAAAAGTAAATAAAAACATCAACTAGAAGAAAAATGAGGGTAAATTTTGGGGTACAACACCGGAGGGTCCTTGTACAAAGCCCAAGAGGAGGCGAGGATGCTTTTAGGAAGCCCGTCGGTCCCAAACCAAGAAAAGTTCAAGAAATGCTATTCACCGAGAATAGATCATTTAATGAAAGCTCTAAAGTTTGAAGAAACTCAAGAGATGCTATTCACCGAGAATAGATAAACTATAGGGAGTAGAATTTCTTTGACAATTTCTAGGGTGACAGTCTGAGAAAAGGTTCACAAGTTATACTTCTTTTCTCTTTGTTCCGTATTGTTTAAGCCCAAGAGAAGGCAAGACTGTATTTGGAAATCCTATGGGGATCTAGTTTTGACCGTATTTAAAGAGTGACCAAACTGGCTTTACTTAGGTCTAGACCTAGTTGTCGGGGAAAACTCTAAATAACTATACTAGTATATATACATTTGATATATGACAAGTATTTAAAAGGATATGAAAGAAGACTAACCGTGCGCAGCTTCCCACAATACAGTTATATATATATGACATGTATTTAAAAGAATGAAAGAAGACTTACAGTGCGCAGATTCCCACAATACAGTTATATATATTAAAACAGGTAAATAAAAGCGAATAAAACTTACAGGTGAGCAAGCTTCCATGCTGTATTGTTAGTTGTTCAGAGAAATTAAAGAAAGTTTTGATAACAACTGTACATTTGAAACTAAATCAAAATGGAAGTTGTTTTGAAAAGATTGTTGGGGCTTTACTCAAGGAGAGGCCCAAAAAGGTTTTCTGTATAAAGGGGTTGGGTCTTACACACTATTTAGAGGCCCAAAGATTGTTTAAAAAGAAGTGGGACTTATAGCTCAAGGAGAAGCCCAGGTTATTTAATTTTTGAACTGGCGATTGCACCGAGATTTTTGAAAATGCAGTGGGACTTATACAATGTCTGAGGCCCAAAATTGTTTTGGTTGAAAAGGGATTGGGTCTTACACTCTATTAGAGACCCAAAGAGTTTGAAAATGAATAAAGATGGGTCTTATAGCTCAAGGAGAAGCCCAGTTGATTTTGTTACAAACGCGACAACCACGCCTAATTTTTGAATATATACAGAGGGACTTATACAATGTGTGAGGGCCAAAATTGTTTTATTTACAAAGGGTGGGACTTACACTCTATCAAGAGGCCCATGAGTGTTTGAAAAAGATTGATGAGGGTGAAATCAATCAAAACCCTAATTTTGTTAAAAATGCAATTAATTTTGATTAAAAATTAATAAAAATCATTGAAAACATGTGAGAAGTGAGTTGTGATTTTGGGTCAATGTTTCAAAAATCATGTTTTTATCCACAAAATGATTGAAAACCATTCAAGTTTGGAAAATCAAGAGAAAGAAATTTTTTAAAATGTTAGAAAACAAATAAAAATTAATTCTTTGCAAAAATATCAAATATATGAAATAAATAATATTTTTGGGAAATTTTTTTAAAATAAAATATTTTAACATTTTTGTGAATTATTAAAAAAAGAATCAACTCAAAATCATTAAAATTCAGAGAGAAATTAATTTTTGAATCAATTAAATAAAATCACGAAAATTCAAAAATTCAAATATTTGAAAAAGGGCGCCAAGAACATCTTGTTCTTGCTCGTGTGCTCTGTTTTGCCCAGATTTGCGTTTTCTCATCAATCTCACTGAATACTTGATGGAATCATACAATCCACATATCAATCTGCTCGTTTTCAACTCACGGTCATGTATATGGTCTTTATTTTCATTTAATTTAAGCATGGAATGAGAAATCAAAACAAAACCTCAAGAACCCTAATTTGTGCATGAAGGCTGAGAAATTTGATACACGATTCATACAAAGTAATTAATAGAGGAGAAACATTCTATGCATGATTATGAACATTTGGCAAAAGTTTTGTGCGAGGAAATATGCATGAATCATGAGATGACCAAGTTTAGGCTTACTTGAAGGTCGTGGCAGCAATAGCAATTTGATTTTTGAGTTGGAGGTGTTACAGATGAGTTGTGATGATCTGAACAGCTTCCATACACCATATGGAGTGTGTCTGAATGCTTGGATTGATTTGAAATAAACTGGAACAGATTATGGCACCTCAATTGTAACTTTGTTGAAACCTTGAGCAAATGGATGATGATTTCATGAATTTGGTGTTCCAGTTGTTGGTTTAGTGTTTGATAAGCTCACATATAATGTTTATGAGGTGTGTGGGTGATTGGTTTCGTCGGAAACACATTCTAATTCAAAACCCGATAGTAGCTTACATTATAAGGCATTTTTAGAAGTGAGAGTATGATTTTGAGAAAGGCAAGTGTTATAGGCCTTTGGTGTACTCAACCTGATCAGAAATGAGGTCTATTTATAGTGTGTCAAGTTTGTTTTGGCATTAATAGTGAATGGAAACTGCAGCAGGCCTTTGGCCAATTGTGATCAAATTGAATCTCAAGTCTCCTCTAGCCATTGACTTGAGATTAGAGCACAAGCCTATGGTTCTTTGATTCAAGGATAAGGCTTAACTGAAGTGTTCATCTTTGCTATGATATATGCCACCTCTAAGCTTCCATTAAATGTTCTAAAACAAAATTGGAGTCTTGAGGAATCTTTAGCTTTTTAGGGGTGGCATACCTACTTGTAGTTCCAAAGACTTGGGAGGCATATGGATCAGTGTTTGTTCCTCCTTGGTCTCCTCTTGAGGTGTGGAGATGGATAAACTTGTTTTTCATTTGCACAAATTGATCAAATCGAGGCCTTATGCACAAATCTTCCTTGCCAAGATAGTTGGCAGCAAGGCATGTTGCAGCTGTCATAACTCCTAGCTCGAGTGGAGTTTGATGGAGTTCTTGGGCATTTTGGAAAGCTGACATGTCCTATTTCAACTTGATGTCCAACTTTGGTTTTGATCCAACTTGAATTGCAAAGAAAAATGCCTCTACATTTGGGAAAAAATAAGGCAGATTCTAACTTAGTGAAAATTTCACTAAGTGTTGGAAAAATATCACTTTTGTGTTTTCAGCCATTTTGATCACTCCATAACTAAAAATCCATGAGGAATTGGAATGAGATGTAGTTGAAACTTTTAAAGTATGCCATGAGAGCTACAAATCCAGCTTTGGACCATCCAAAATGGTTGCTTAGATCTCAAGTTATGGTCCTTGGAAGTTGGTACCCTAGCCACTTGGTTCCATAACTTAGAAAAATTCTAAGTTTTTTATGGTTACCCCTTTTACAAGTTAACTCACTTTCTTTGATTTTTCTTGACGAATGACGATTCTAACACACATTAACATTATTTTAGGGTCAAGGAACCATAATTGTGAAAAATCTCAAAAAGTCAAACTTGACTTTTGTGCACAGTTGACTTTTTATCGGATGAATTCCAAATTGTGCGATCCTTGGTGAAATCAAGTCCTTGACATAAATCAAACCTAATGGATGGATTCCGTAGGTGTTATAGGGTGTATTGACTCATGTCCCAAAGTTTGGGAGCATGTCCTGGTCAAAAGTCAAAGGTACAATTGACCTTTTTCCTCGAAACCCTAATTGTGGTCCAGATGAAATTGAAACTTGTGGATCAAGCTTCTTGGATCAATCCATTCTTGCAAGTGGATCAATGTAGTGTATTAGAGACTCTCAAATCATGTCTTGAGGTCTTGGCTTATGTTTTGTCCCAAAAGTCAACTTAGGGGTGAATTAGGTCAAGAAACCCTAATTCCTGATTCTTGGTGAATGCATCCCCTGAGGCTAGAGTGACTTGATGATTGGGTCCATGAGGTCCCTTGGAGTATCTTGGGTTATGATTTGAAGCATTGGCTCATGCCCAGAGGAAAATTTCCAGCTGGTGGCCTTGGTCGACCAAAACCCTAATTTGGTGACATTGGCGATCTTGAGGCTTAATCCACTTGGAAGGTAGCAACTTTGTGCTTGATTCTTGATGTGGGAGTCCTCTTGATCCTTTATGGAAGTTTGAGATGTTAGACAAGTTGAAGATCATGGCATTCCTTGATTGATCCTTTGTCTAAGTGCTCTAAGAGGGCTTGAAACCCTAATTCTTGATTGTAGTGAATGCTCAACAATCTTTGAGGAGATTGAGGAGACATATAGGTACATCCATATTGTGATGATGATTTTCACAATGATGGGAAATCTTGGTGGTCAAAATTTGGGGTATGACACACTTAAGGAAGAAATTGTGCATGCCTGGCATCATATTCATAGGAAGGGAAGAGAATCTCTAGGAACCAAACTGCATCTTTACAGAGCCTTATCTCCAATGGGTACAGACTAGAGCCATCAAGTTAAAGGTGCCTTAGCCTCGTCAAGAAGTATTACCCGTAAAGGAATCTATCCTCTACTTCATGAATGACACACAAAAGCTTCAGGTCGCTTTTAACAAAATTCAACGTGAAAAGAACTCTTGGAGGAACAAGTATCAAATTGTCAATTTAGAATGCACAAAGATTCAAGAGTTAGTGAAGGAAAAAGATGCTCTGATTGAGATACTAGAGCAGCATGCTGTAGAAAGTCAAGAGGAACGGAAAAGTTTACTCTCTCCTTTTACCTGGCAAAGGATTATCGACCCGCCGACGGTTGAGGAGGCCCTATCAATGAAGCAAAAAAGAAGTCAGCAACTAGCATCTGGACCTTCGTCAGGGATTCCTTAGGATTCATAAGCCTAGTCTTCCTTCCTGCACTTTGTAAAATGATGTACTTTTTCTCTGTAAGATATTGTAATCCTTTGAATTCAATAAAAAGTTTCCGCCGTTGTATGATATTTGTAACACACTTGTTAAAAGTACTTTTTTTAAAAAAACACAAAAAAAGAGCATTTGCATTTGCACATCATGCATCATTCTAGCATTTCACACATTTTTCACAAAATCTTACACATTTGTTGCGCTTTAGAGTCAAACTGTCTCATTCATACAATACTCGGGCCAATCATCAAAAGAAAATGGTCGATCTTGAGGAAAAACAAAGAACTAAGAGAGGAAGTTAATACTCTGAAGGAAAGTCTGGAAAGACTCAACGTCATGATTGAATCAATGGCAGCGGCTCAGGATCAACCACCTCAAAGGACTGTAGTTTCAGAAATTGTGCCTACACCAACATTTGAGGTACCCGTCAGTCTTCCTCAGTACAACATGCCTAAAGGTTTCCCCTGGAACATGCCTTTAAATTTTTGTTCCTGGAGGATATATACCTCCGGTCACTGAAGATCTAGGAGCCACGGCCGGAACCTCCAGACTCGAAGGTTAAAACTTCAAGTGAATGAAGACACAAGAGCTACAATAGAGACTCCTGTACCTGAAGGTTACAAACTTCAGGTCACTGAAGCACCAAGAACTACAACAATAATGTCTATACCACAAACTGTGATACATACTATCCCAGAGGAACAGATCTTTCATGCCACCCATGGCAAGGATGTAGAAGTATAAGAAAGAATGAATGAATTCCAAGAATAGTTCTTGGAAATGCAGAAAGAATTTCATGCCATTCCTGGACATGACTTGTTTTGGAAAGATGCTGCCGATATTTGTTTAGTCCTAAATGTTAAAATACCGTACACGTTTAAGGTACCCGACTTTGAGAAGTACAA
This sequence comes from Lathyrus tuberosus, assembly GCA_022829125.1. Taxonomy (NCBI): domain Eukaryota; kingdom Viridiplantae; phylum Streptophyta; class Magnoliopsida; order Fabales; family Fabaceae; genus Lathyrus; species Lathyrus tuberosus. The sequence goes on along the minus strand of JALAZF010000249.1, from coordinate 5,914,564 downwards.
AGGCAACTCTTTCCCTCAAAGTCACTTGGTAATGTACGCTCGTAAGATGTCTACCCAGAAGGAAAATCAACAGTTACCGATCCACTACTTTCAAGACAATTTAACTAGTGTCGCGCTCAAATGGTACATGAGGTTAAACTGTATAAAGATCAGTACCTTCAGAGATCTTGGAGCAGCCTTTGTTCAATAGTACAAATACAATTTGGATATGGCACCCGATATGGATCAACTCAGAGCAATGTCTCAAAAAGATAAGGAAAGCTTCAAAGAATACGCTCAGAGATGGCGTGAAATTGCCGCGCAGATCTGTCCTCCTATCGAGGAGAAGGAAAAGACAAAAATCTTTTTGAAAACCCTGAGCACATGGAGAAGCATTTATTCACATATTCATGATCAAAGGAGCTCTAATCTCATGGAGCCCAAGAAAGCAAAGCATTGTGGCTTTATCATCTTGTGAAGCGGAGTACATGGCTACATCATATGCAACATGCCAAACATCATGGATAGAAATGTTGCTCGAAGAGCTCAAGATAATGGAACCTAGGAAAATGAAGTTGTTTATCGAGAACAAGTCAGATATCGACCTGGCAAACCATCCGATGTGCCATGGTCGAAGTAAGCATATAGAGAGGAGATATCATTTTCTAAGGGATCAAGTCAACAAAGGAAAGCTTGAACTTAACCATTGCAAGACAGAAGTGCAACTAGCTGACATACTTACCAAACCCCTGAAGAAATTCAGGTTCGATGAGTTGAAGAGAAGCATCGAGATAAGAAGTTTCGAGAACATGAATTAGGGGGTGTGTTAGAAGTTGTAATTAGATGTTCTGATTGAGAGCTAACATTTGACTAGGTCAAAACAGCTAGTCGAAGTTGTAGTAGTCAACTATATTCGACAGAGTCAAATACAACATATAGTAGTGTCGAAATGTAACTTGTAATTATGTATTTTACATTGTTTACGTTTTGGACTTGGGTTGGTTTGTATAGTTTGGGCATGGACTTTAGTTGCCTATATAAATGGATTTGTATGATGTAAACATAGAACTTCACTCAATCATAATTTTTATATAGTACATACAAAATGACTTATTACATCACATGATTCCAAGAAAGGAAATCTCCAACTATAAAGAAAAAAAACTTTATGAGTTGCTTCCTAAAATATTATCAATAAATTTTCCAACAGAAATGAAAGAAGATCCACCACTTGCAACAGCATTCCTAGCCTTCTCTTTAATCTCTTGAACCTTCTTTTGCACAATGTTATCTCTATCCATCAAATCCTTCAACCCTATCTCAATCTCCTCAGCCATAACATCTTTACTACCTATTCTATAATCCACTCTCAACTCCACAGCTATCTCCAATTCCTTCACCATTCTAAAAGCATTAAGCTGCTGTTCTGCATAAATAGGCCATGCCAATATTGGAACACCAAACCACAAACTTTCCAAAATAGAATTCCATCCACAATGTGAAACAAATCCACCAATAGCCTTATGTGCCAATATCTCAACCTGAGGTGCCCATTCACATATCATTCCCTTACCTTCCAATTCTATCCACTCTAAAATCTCTTCTGGTGGAGACTTTACAGCCCACAAAAACCTAACTCCACTATTCTTAAGTCCTAATGCTAATTCTCTTATTTGAGATGGACCAAAGCTAATTCCGATGCTTCCAAAACAAAGAAAAACAACAGATTCGTTAGGCTGTTCATCTAGCCATTTCAATATAAGATCGCGTTTAGCTTGGTCTAACTTAGCACTAGGGTTACCTTTGAGATCTAACAAAGGTCCAACAGCATAGATAGGAGGAATTTTTTCATCATGATTAGATAATGCATCAATTGAATATTGTTCCAAATCTGAAAAAGTATTAACAATAATCCCTTTGGTGTCTCTAAACCTCTCAGCATATTTATAATAAGCTACATATCCGCCATCTTTGTTAAAAACAGCATCAGGTAAAACATTAGAAGGGACTAGATTTGAGAAACCATGAATCAATAACTGACGTCCATCGAGGTCAGATTCATCAAAAACATCTTCGATTCGGCGGTTTTGAATCAAAAGCATGAGACTTAAAAAACCAACATTTGATGTCAGAAACAAATAAGAAGGGATACCAAATTCATTTCCAACATCAATCATTGAAAGACAGAAGATATCTAGGACCAACCCAACAACTTTGTCGGATAAAATGGTTTGTATAGCAGCTTTGACATGAGGTATGAGACTTTCCATGAAAGTCAAGACGAAGAAGTCTGGGGATTTGAGTAGTTCTTCTGGAGGTCGTTGAACTTGAGGAAGATCAATGAGTCGGATTTGTGGCTCAGAGGCTAAAGCTGATTTGATGTAAGAATCTGAGACGAGAATGCCAGGGAATTTGATGCATAGAACTGTGATGGAAAGATTGGTATGAGTATTGATTAAGAGCTTTGCAAATTGAAGTGAAGAAACTAAGTGGCCAACCCCTGGTGCAGGAATGAAGATTAGTTCTGATTTTTTCTTCATCTCATTCATAGCCATTGTTCTTTGTGTTTTCTGTGTGGTGTACAACTCCCTTTAGTTGGGAGAGGAGTACGTACATGGATAGGATTTATTTCTAATGTAGTATCATGCGTGGTCACTATTAATAGTTACACTATTGCACCTTTTTGCTAACATTCAATTATTTAATGAGTGGATGGCTTGCTATTATTATGCAACGACTTTTTTAGAATTTAGACATGACATCTTTTGCATAATAAAGTGGTATTTTAAAGGTGTAAAAAATATAGCAGATAAATATATTATAAAAGAAAATATAAATTTGGGGATTATGCCAAAAACCCAAAGTACAGTATGCTTTTGTTAAAAAATCATATAAAATTCGAATTTATGACGTTGACAGAGAAATCATCTAATTTGATCTTGATAAGATAAACTTCAAAAGATAAGCTAATTAATTATTAGAAAACTATTATAATAAATATGTTTTACTGCGGTTGAAAAAAGAGTTTTATCTCAATTTCACATAGATAACAAAAGACGCTATGAAAACTTGATCTTTTAAATAGATTATTAAAGTAAAGACTTTGTAACGTAAACTTGACCTAAGAAATATGATGACATGCTTGTGATGTGCTTAAATAGAGAATAACGATGTAATCATTAGCTAAAGGATAATTGAGGGCGGTCTTTATACATTTTGTTCAAATGATATTTTAGCAGATGTGTTCCCATAGTTGCTTGATTATCAAAGTCACATATGATATATTGCAAATGATTACTAAACAAAAGTAATTTTTGCACGTCTTCTAGAATTAAAGTTACTTAGATTGTTTGAAGAATAATCAGAGTTTTCTGAGTTTATTGTCTATTAAGTGGCTCACATCTTTCACCAAACAAAGAATAAAATTGAAGAGGCCTTTCTCCCATTTTCGTCTATCAAGAATCAAACTTAATTTTATTTCTTAAAGATTGGAACTATATCTTCCTATAGGCATGAAATCTTTGGACATATGCTTTGGTTATCAAATTTTGATTTGATGATTTGCTATTGATGTTGCAAAGCATTCTTGCAAAAATAATTTTAATACCTGAGAACCATCTTTGAAGAATTTCTTCATTTTAATTTGGTGTCTCAATTTCTAGGTCTATAATATGTTCATCTTTTCCCTTTTGATCTTAGTGGGAACTTCATAGATCATTTCAAGAGTGTCACACACTTCTTTGAAAGTGCTACAGTTAAGAACATAATTGTGTTATCTTGTGCTTAACACACATATCATCAAGTACTTTGCTTTATAGATTTGTTGCGCTTTTATTTATGTTCTATGGTCCATAAATATCTCGGTTTGTGCACTAGTTTATCATTAATAGAATGAGTAGGAACATATGAACCATTTTCATTCTTTCTTTCCATATGGTAACCTTTCACCTTCAAATGGTGGAGGTTTATTCATAAAAATCTTTTTGTTAAAATAAGTATTTGAAGTCATCATACTACCTCATGAGACTATTAGTCTTATAACAGTAGTTAGACACCAATACTTGTTGCAAGTACAAAAGTAAGTGTATTTTTTTTCGTCTCTGCATGGATTGGTTGTGTTTTAAAGATTGTTCAATCATTTCTATAAATTTAAGAATGGTTTATCATATTTTTAATTTGTTTGTGAATACAGGAAGTAAAATAATAGAAAGTAAATGAACTTTGGTGTCCGACAGTTGAGAAAACTTGTTGGGGTTAGATTTCATCGGCCTATTATCATAAAACATCCTTTATCATTACTGTGCAATTCTAATTAACTACTAATATTACCTCCTGTACCTCTCTTTACAACTCATGTCTTAGACAACAACGTGTCATCATTTATACTGCCTAATAGACGATCTCTCATCATGTTAACCAATACAGAAACCTTAACATACAATAGTTTATACACGTTGAACCTAAATATATTTCTAGACTTTAGCATATCCAATAGATGAAAAACTTGGATCTAGTAATGACTAGTACCTTTCACATATCAAGTTATAGCATCATTTTTTTAGGTAGCTAATCTAAAAATACATTAAGAACAAAGAATTCATCAATGTTAAAGCTTAAGAAGAATTGAATAGAATGCCTTGATTGGAATCAAAATATGTGTACTAGGAAAATTACATCTAACCCTAACAAAAGAAAAAATTACCTATGCATAATCATCGTAGCTTTACAATCAAGCCCCGAAAGAAAGATGTTAAGGAGCAACTGCTACTAATTCCTTGGATAGAGCTACTTCCACCAGTCTCCCTCCCTTTTACTTTCTTATTGTGTTTCTAGTCCTAAATGGACTTTTATCACATCCTACCAAGATAACTATCTATATTTATCAAATCACATCAACTTACACATAGTCACACCAAGTTATTCAAAACTGAACTGGCTGAACCCTTATTTATAGTGTTTTAGTTTGTCATTCTCGTTAAGCGAGGTTCAGAGCTTGCTTTGAGAGCCTAAAAAATTCTCATTAAGAAATGTTAGCTCAATCTACAAGGTATATTGGCCTCCTTAACCTCGTTTAACGCACCTCTAGCTCGCTTAGCAAGCGAACTCTTCCTTTTCCTTAAAGTAACTTAACTTTGAAGCTTTCTGAACCACCATATCTCGCTTAGCACACCTGCTAGCAAGCTTTGGTGTTTGTTGAGGTTTTCTTTGCCTTTTTTTGCATTATTATAGCGTATCATGGTATTGTTTTTGGCTAAGCAAGCCTTGATGTCTGAATAATGTGTTTTGCCTTTTTTTTGGGTGCTTTCTTAGTTCTTTTTTAATGTACTTGATAAATAGACAGTTAAAAAATCCATACATGCATTTTATCATATTTTCTTGATAAATTGAGGGTTTTTTTATCGATTTATTGTCAAATAAGTTAATAAGTATCTATGTAAAAAAATCCATACATGTATTTTTTCATTTTTTTAATGTACTTGATAAATACACAGTTAAAAAATCCATACATGCATTTTATCATATTTTCTTGATAAATTGAGGGTTTTTCTATCGATTTCTTATCAAATAAGTTAATAAGTATCTATGTATTTTGCGTATTTTTGGAACTTATCAATTATCCTCAACTTATCTTTTTGTTTGTCCTAAAACAAAATCAATACAAATGGCTCATGAAATTTTCTATTATACAGTGATCATGAAAGGTCTTAGGACTTGATCAAGAAGTTTTTGAAATCACTTTGAAGTATGACATGATTTTTTTTCAAATACAAGTTCAAAATCAACATTTTAAGAATCCATACACTATAACATGAATATAAAAATCATATTTACAATGTATGATTTATAACATGTTCAAATCAGCAGTCAAATATTTTTGCCTCAATTATCTCACTTAGTATCACTCAAATGGGTTAGTGTTTACCTTAATTATCAGATCATGGATCAACTATAGAAATATTTTTGCACTTCATCTAAGAAATATTAAAAGATGCATAATCATTTATGGATCACTATGGTCTTTGTTTTTGGTTGTAATATGTCTGAGCTACAAGAATCTTGGTTTTTCAGGAATTCAAGTGTGCCTAGTAGATAAGAGAACTATATTTGATGTTTTCTTTTTGTTTTTCAAAATATCTCTTTTGGTGATCTTTTTTTCTCTTGTATAAAATTTGACATTTTTCTTTCTTTCTTTTTTATTGTTAAATAATATTCTTTTTCTTTTTTAATAGAATCATCTTTTACTACTTGATTTATTTCTTTTTGAAATATTTTATTTCTCCACAGCTTTATCATTTTGTGGACCCTTGAAATTCTAATTCTCTCTTATCTTAAAGACAATGTATGGACATTTTTAATTTAAAATTGATTTAGGGTTGTATTTTTCAAAAAGAATCTTTTTTACATTAAGGCTCAAAGAGGTTGTGAAAGGATCGCGTCCTCACAAGGTATACTTTTTTGTCAAGTATTTTTTTCACCCAATAAACAAATAATACCTTGATCATATCTATGATATCATATACATCAATTACTAGCAAAAATGATGCAAAATTATCATAGTCAGAATGCATGTTTATTCCCATTTATTTATGTAAAACATGAGGTATGCACTCATCTCAATTGATTTAGGCTTATAATTCTTGACTTAAATTGATAGTAAATGAAAGGAATTAAAATTTTCACAATGACAGAGATAGTGATCTAGTCATCATCTTCACTTGTGATTTCTTCATTTTCTTCTTCTTATTCTTCATTTTCCTCTTCCTCTTTTTATTCATTCTCTTTATCTCCCTCTTGTACATTACCCTTCCACTAGCTTCACCACTCCCATCTCCTAATAAGAATGGCCTACTCATATGCCACTAGAAGTAGTTGTTATAGTCCTCCGAAGTGGGTAATGGATCATACAGAGTTTGTGGTTCCTGCATCCATATATGTATTTTATACATAGACTCATTTAGAGAAATTATACTTTTGTGGTAAGCATCGTTGATATCCCAATTATATGTGAAACATGCTCTCAAGTTTGGATCCATGGCATTAAAATTTTCCCTCCCCTATTGATACTCTAATGGTGTAGTTATAGGGTTTTGTGGTGGTGGTGCCCATTTTCTTCTTCGACACGTGAAAAGGTCAGAAACAAAGTTGTTTTCTAACCTAGAAGTAAGGCGAATATGGTAGTTATTTGGGATATCCACATTATGTATCTTGCATAATTATGTGATTAAGCTAGGAAAAGCAAGAGCATGTTTTTGTTGTGAATTTAAGATACCCCATGTTTTGTGTGAAACTACACAAGCAATGTCCACCTATTTCCCTTTTAAAATGTACCATATAAGTTATGCGATATGGATATCGCACATTAAGTATGACTCTTTGGAGAAATGTTATGGAGAATGAAGGCCATCCAAAATTAGGAATAATGGATATGTCGACTCTCTTGAAGCGGATGAGCTTCCTATCTTTCTCCATCTCATAGGATTTTCGATCATCATAAATATCTATGGCTATTATATCATGATCCATGTTGCCTTTTGATAACTTCTTAGTAAAAAGATCCATTCTTTCAGGATTAGCCGCATACCAATCTTCAAGGTATGAATTAATGGCGTCTCTATCAGAAACATTAATCTACCCCCCACCTAGGACAGTCATGCAAACGGTGAGTCCTCTGATGGTTAGCATTTTCATAAAACTTCTGAATTATATCTAGATTAATGTGTTCAATAGGGTGTTATAAAACACCATATCCTTTGATGTTGATTTCCTATATGATTTCGAAATAATCACCTGGGTCTTCAAGTTTAACCATCCATTCTAGCACTATACTTCTACTTTCCAATTCAATAAAATATTTTTCAAGTGCCATGCTTGTAAATATGTGACAAACATAGGGCACTCCAGATGACCCTACTTTGGCTTGTGTTTTCTTTCTGCATTTGATTTTGGAGCCATCTGAAATTTTCAATTAACAACATACAAAGGTAAAAAAAATTTAGGCATTATGATCATATACGAAAAATTAAACCTTTCTTTGTTATGCATGATGTTTTAACATGAATGATAAAAATCTAGGACATGTTTTTCTACTATGGTTTCTGTTGGAACTGGGTTCCAAGAAAGATGAATGTTTGAGAGAAGAAGAAGGAGAGAAAGAGAGATTAGGGTTTTGTGAAAGTTTTGTAAATTTTATTATGAAGCTGTTATCAATTTCTGTCAAAATACAAAGTACAAAGCCCTTTATATAGGCTATCAAAGCCCAGGCCCAAAACTAACATTTCGACTAACTCTTACCAGCTGTATTCGATTCTGTCGAATACAGCTGAATATACACCATTACAACTATTCGACTGACTCTACAGCATTTTGACCAAAACCTACAAAACAATTCGACTTCGACAACCTAACATGAATTACTTCTAACACACCACCTAATTCATGTTTTCGAGACTTCTCATCCCAATGCTCTTCTTTAACTCGTCGAATCTGATTTTCTTCAAAGGTTTGGTAAGTATGTCAGCTAGTTGAACTTCAGTCTTGCAATATTCAAGATCCAGCTTCCCTCTGTTTACTTGATCCCTGATAAAATGATACCTTCTTTCTATGTGCTTACTTCGACCATGACACATAGGATGATTGGCAAGATCAATAGCTGACTTGTTGTCTACAAACAGCTTCATCTTCCCAGGTTCTTTGATCTTGAGTTCTTCGAGCAACATATCTATCCATGCTGCCTGACATGCTGCATACGATGCAGCCACATACTCAGCTTCACATGATGACAAAGCCACAAAGCTTTGTTTTCTCGAACTCCAAGAGATTGGAGCTCCTTCGATCATGAAAATATAGCCTGCAGTACTTTTCTTCTCATCTTGGTCTCCACTGAAATCTGAATCAGTATAACCATATACCTCAGCATCTTTCGACTTGGACTTACTTCGACATGGCATCAGCACACCATGATCAATCGTACCCTTAATGTATCTCAGTACTCTCTTTACTGCAATGAGATGACATTCTTGGGGTTTCTCCATAAATCGACTTAACAATCCAACACTTTGACAAATGTCTGACCTTGTATTGCAAAGATACCTCAAGGATCCAATGATTTGTTTGTAAAGTGTCGAACTTACAAACTCATCATCAGTTACCTTTTTCAAATTTGCTCCTGTCTCCAATGGAGTTGTTGCAGCTTTACAGTCAGTCATCTTGAACCTCTTCAAGATATCTTGAGCCTACTTCTTCTGATGCAGAAACACACCTTCAGCTGTGTCTTTGAATTCCATCCCTAAGAAATATGACAAATTCCCTAGGTCGGACATTTCGAACTCTTGCATTAGCTTCGACTTAACTTTTCTTATCTCAGCTTCATTTGCACCTGTAATTAGCAAATCATCAACGTACAGGCATAAAATGATTCGACTATCATTGTCGACATCATTTACATAAACTCCATGCTCAGACACACACTTTGTGAACCCTGCTTCGATTAGGAAACTATCTATTCTCTTGTTCCAAGCCCTTGGGGCTTGCTTTAATCCATAGAGAGCCTTCCTCAATCTGTACACCTTCAACTCATGCCCTTTAACCTCAAATCCTGGTGGCTGGCTGACGTACACTTCTTCCTCCAAAGGTCCATTCAAAAATGCTGATTTTACATCCAACTGATGTATCTTCCATCCTCTATACGCTGCTGTCGAAACAACAATCCTGATTGTTTCCAACCTAGCCACTGGTGCATATACTTCATTGAAATCAACACCAGGTTTCTGCAGAAATCCTCTTGCCACTAGTCTTGGCTTATGCTTGGCAATTTCACCATTTGGCCTTCGTTTCAGCTTGTAAACCCATTTCACATCAATAGGCTTCTTGCTGACATTTTCGACAAGTTCCCAGGTTTTTTTTTTCGATTGCCCTGAGTTCTTCCTTCATGGTTTCACACCAATTCGAATCATTCATGGCTTCATCCAAATTAATTGGTTCTGCTTCAGCCATCATCATTGCTTCTTCTATTAAGTCACCATCTGCATCGATTGCATTATCTGGAAATCTCTCGTATCCAGCTAACCTTGTCGACTCAGCTCTTGTTCTAGTTGACCTTCTAACATTCTGCTCAGGAGGTTCTTCATTTTGACTTGTCGTGGCCTCAGTTTGTTGGTCTTCTTCAAACACTGTCGGAACTGTCTCTTCCATCTGTCGACCAGTATCCTGTCGAACTGACCCATGACTCCACTCCCAATTTTGTTTTTCATCTACCAGAACATCTCGACTGATCACAAATTTATCATCTTCTGGTGAATATAGTCTATATGCACCAGTCGAATGATAACCTATGAGCACCATGGTTTGACTTCGATCATCTAGTTTTGTTCTCAATTGCTCAGGAACATGCCTGAAACATATTGATCCAAAAACTCTAAAATGACTGAAATTTGGCTTCTCACCTGTCCAAGCTTCATAAGGAGTCTTCTCGACTAACTTCTTCGTTGGACATCTATTCAGAATGTATACTGCTGTCGAAGCTGCTTCAGCCCAAAATCTCTTTGGCACCTCTTTCGCCTTCAACATACTTCTCGTCATATTCAGTATACTTCTATTCTTCCTCTCAACTATGCCATTGTGTTGAGGTGTATAGGGTGCAATAACCTCATGCTCTATACCTTCCTCTTCACAAAATCTAGCAAACTCTCGAGAGACATATTCGCCACCACCATCAGTTCTCAGTTTCTTTAGCTTGCAGCCACTTTGCTTTTCGACAAGCAACTTAAACTTCTTGAACTTTGTGAATACTTCACTTTTACTTTCGATCACATAAATCCACATATATCTGGTGAATTCATCAATGAAAGTTAAGAAGTAACGCTTTCCACCATTCGACCTAACTTCAAAAGGTCCACATACGTCAGAATGAACAAGCTCCAACTTTCCTTTCGACTTAATTGGAAGATCATGTTTGAATGCTTTTCTAGCTTGCTTTGCTTTGCAGCATTCTTCACACACATGATTTGGTTCCTTCACTTGAGGTAAACCATACACCATCTTCTTCTGATTCAGCATACCCAAACTCTTGAAGTTTAGATGCCCATATCTATGATGCCATAGCCAATTCTTTTCTTCTTCTGTAGTTGACGCAAGACATTCATGATTAATCATGTTAATCTGAACTTTAAAAGTCTTGTTATCAGCCAATGGTGCTTTCAGTACCAACCTACCATCAGCATGATACACCTTCATTTGATTATTCTCCAGCTTCATATTATGTCCTTTGGCAAGTAATTGACCTATACTTATCAAGTTACTTGTCATAGAAGGCACATACAACACATCAGTAATGCTGGCTTTTCTACCATCTCTTCTCATTACAGATATGTTTCCTTTTCCAGCTGATGTGATCTGTCTACCATCTGCAAACTTTATCACCTTCTTAACTGATTCATCAAGCTTGTTGAACCAGTTCTTGTTACCAGTCATGTGGTTGCTGCAACCTGAATCAAGATACCACAAATTCGTTTCATCATCATTCGACTGAGTGTCTGCCATTAGTAGCACACCTTCAGAATCACTCTCTCCTGCCTGTGCATATTGCGCTTTGTCACTTTCTTTTGCTTGTGCTTCCTTCTTCTTTCGACAGTCTCGAGCATAATGACCAAAACTTTGGCAATTGTAACACTGCACGTCTTTCATATCAACTTTCTTCCCGGAATACTTGTTGCCCATGAACTTCTTTGAATCATCATGATTCTTTGAACTCTTGCTTGACTTCTCATCACCAGCAAGATTCCTTCCCTGCTTCACCTTCCCAGATTTCTTGGTGAATTTTGCTTGTAGTGCTTGGTCCGATACCTTTTCTCTTTCTGAATCTCTTTGCTTCAATCTCATCTCATGAGCTTCCAAAGAAGCCTGTAGCTCTTCAATCTTCATCTCAGCAAGATTCTTGGACTCTTCAATGGACACTACAATGTAATCAAAATTTGCAGTCAGAGATCTTAGTACCTTCTCAATCTTCTGCAAATCTGTGATTGTTTCTCCACAAGACTTCATCTGGTTCGTCAACATTACCAATCTTGAAAAGAATTCCGAGACTGATTCATCTTCCTTCATTTGAATCATCTCGTATTGCTTTCTCAAGGTTTGCAGCTTCACCCTCTTCATTTTCTCGTCACCTCCATACAAGTTCTTTAACTTGTCCCACGCTTCTTTTGCAGATTCCTCTTCAATGATTTTCTCAAACACATTCGGATCCACACACTGGTGAATCAAGAACAATGCTTTACCATCTTTCTTCCTTTGATCCTTGTACGCAGCTTTCTGTTCCTCAGTAGCATTTTCCCCCAATTCCGTTACACCATCATTCACGATTTCAACCACATCTTGAAATCTGAAGATAACCCTCATCTGCGCCACCCACCGTTGGTAGTTTTCCCCTTTGAAAACCGGTAGATTCGCTGGGAATTATCTGGACGTTGTTGTTCCGTTTGCCATTTAGATTCTCTCTGAATCACAACCGGGCTCGTTGATACCAATTGTTGGAACTGGGTTCCAAGAAAGATGAATGTTTGAGAGAAGAAGAAGGAGAGAAAGAGAGATTAGGGTTTTGTGAAAGTTTTGTAAATTTTATTATGAAGCTGTTATCAATTTCTGTCAAAATACAAAGTACAAAGCCCTTTATATAGGCTATCAAAGCCCAGGCCCAAAACTAACATTTCGACTAACTTTTACCAGCTGTATTCGATTCTGTCGAATACTGCTGAATATACACCATTACAACTATTCGACTGACTCTACAACATTTCGACCAAAACCTACAAAACAATTCGACTTCGACAACCTAACATGAATTTCTTCTAACAGTTTCAACTATCCTATGTGTTTATAATAGAGTATATTTAGTCAACCATTAATCAAACTAGATGAATTTTGCATGTTCATATTCCTAGCAATCTATTGTTCGTAACATGTCAAAATCATAAATGAAATTTTAGTGTTCATTCCATTGCATCAATTCATATAATCAGGCATGCATTGGTTCACCATATACAATAAAAAATAATGAAGCAATCATGTGACTCCTATTTCATTTCTAAACTAGGAGAATATTAAGTTTTTGCAACAAGGTTCGTGTTGTTTAAACATTAAAATACAATGCAAAGATTTTGAAGTAAAATGGCTTACCTGAGCAATTCTAAAATGGAATAGAAAAATACTGAATTTTTTTCCTCTTTTAAAAACTTCTTTTTGTTTTCTATAGGGTTTTTCAGATGTGGGAGAATTGAAGGGAGAGTGGAAAATGTTTTTAAATGAGTGAAATAAATTATGCCTTGTTTCCCAAGGTTCTGTAAGAGGCATCTCGCTATGAGGGCTTCTACCTTGCAAATTTTGATAGCATGCTTTTGGGCATCTGTTCTTTCAAAAAACTCGCTAAGTGGGACTTAGCCCGTTCCAAAGTGCACTTAGCGAGAAACTCTTGGTATTTTCACACACAAAATTTTTAATATTGTCAGTTGAGTAATCCTTTAAAAAAAACTATCCTAAAAATAAAAAGTTTCAAAAATTGGTCGGGTTACATCCCAACAAGTGCTTATTTAATGTTATTAGCTTGACTTCATTAATTCTATATTATACTAATCATATGAAAACATACCTCATGATCTTTTATCCTTACCTTCACTTGACCTTTGTCAATATCCACCTGCATCCTAGTAATCTTTGTGAAGGGTCATCCTAAGATAAAAGGTATCTACAAATCATCCTCGGCGTACAACACTATGAAATCTACAAAAAATGAGAATTTTTCAATTTTAATCTTACATACTTAATTATTCCTATTGTTTTTTCGATGTTTTGTTAGTCATTTATAATGTTGTCATGGTTGGTTTGATCTGGAAATCATCGATCTTTTACACTACCATCAGTGGTATCAGGTTTACATTAGCACTCAAGTCTATAGTGATTTTCCAAATTTAATATCAGCTATAGAGATAGGTAACATAACTACACTAGGATTTGCTTTCTTTGGTGATGGAATTTGTTAGATTTCATTAAAGCTTTCCTTTTACATTGTCTCCCCGGGTTTTCTTCATCTTGTCCTCAAGAAGAAACAACCTTTTCATCCTTATCATCAACAATCAAATCGCAATTATCTTTTGGATTTATTTGCATTTCGGAATTGAAAGCATCCTTCTATTGATCATCCAATTGTTTTTCCAGTTTCCCAATTTGAGTTTCAATATTTTTTTATCAAAGCTTCAATATTCTTTTGATTGGAAACTGACACATGTATGAATAGGTTAAATTGTGGAGGTGCTTGAGTATATAGCGCTGATACAATTTCCTAGAAGAACATGCTTCAGATTTCCATCTTTAATTAAAAAATTTGTTTTGTTGGAATTTGTAATTTTGATATTTCCCCAGCTTTGTTGGTTACCAACATAATTGATTTCATTAGTGTAGCGGGAAAATTTGAGATTAAACTATTGATTAACTTAACTCACAAAATAAGAGTCGCCGCCGCACTTTTATTTTTTCAAAGGAAAGAGAAAAAAGCGAACAAAACCTAAAGAAGTTTTAAAACAAAAACTAACAAAAAACAGAGACAAGGGTAAGGGGTTGGTTACACAAAGGGAAGGTGTTAACACCCAAAATGTCTATAGTACTCTATAGGAACCTCTTGGAAAATCTAGCGTTTGGCTTAAAAAGGTGTTGTTTGTAAAAGATGGTGGAGGTGAGAAGAGGCGTATTTTTCATTTTATGATTTTGTGTTTGACAAGACTTCCCGAACCTCGTGCCTACGTATCCACAAAGTGCAGGATCAAAACCTCGTAGTTCATGGTAAAAATAATAAAATTGTGTGTTATGATTCATTTTTAATGAAAAGACAACTTGTCATTTTAAGGAAAAATATTCAACTAATCACCCACAAGTATGTGAAAATAGACCTTTGCATCACCATGAGAAGGGCTCCAACTTGTATAAAATCAACAAGTATGCCACTAACTCTCTAAGGTGGAAAAGAATCAAATCATTTCAAACAATACTATGGGGATAGGAGGATCACATCTCAACTATGGAAATGACTTATGTCTAATCTTTATGAAAAGTTTTAAAAGCAAAAAGTGCACAAAAGGCACAAAATGATTTGAATGAGTTAAGTGTTTTTTAGGTCTTTTGAAAATAGTCAAAGTATTCTTAAGATTGATTAGAATTTATTAAGAAAATGAGTTTGAAAGTTCAATTGACAAAGTCAAGGTTTATTAAGAAAGTGGTTCTAGTTTGAAAGAAAGAAGGTTTTAAAAAAGGGAGAAGATTTTGAAAATTTAAGAAGGGGAAGGAGATGAAGAGGATATCCTAAAGCATAAAATAATATCTAAGGAAGGAAAGATCTAACCAAGATACAAGCCTTTGGCATAAACAAGCCAAAACTCTCATCCTTTGGACTCAAACAATAAGCAGTAAGATAGGCAGAGAAATAACCAAGTATCAGATGAAAGCCAAGTATCCGAGCCAAGTTTTCACAAGAGGTTAACTCAAGCTCAAAGTGCCAAATAAGATTCAAGGTCTCAAGATATAACTCCAAAGCATAGGGCAAGAAACCTAAATCTAAGTCCATCATCCATGAGCAAAGGTTAGTCACCAAATAGTCCAAGGAACATTAAGAGTCTTTTAAGTGTTTAAGCCTTTATTAATGTCTTAAAGAAAAGGAAAGTCCAAATGGACAAAGGGAAAAAGGCATAAATATAAACAAGATGATAATATGATATGAAATGAAAGTATAAAAATAAAGATCATAAAAATAAAAGCATAAAGATAAAGATCATAAAGATAAAAGAGCATAAAAATAAAAGGCATAAAGTAAAATTTATTACAATTAAAATTAGTGTTAGTGTTAATGAATAAGATATTTTGTCATTTAAAGTAGATTACTCAACTAATCAACCCAACAAGTGTGAGAACTTTGCATCATCCTTTGAGAAGGGCTCAAACTTGGATAAAATCAACAAGTATGCCACTAGCTCTCTTAGGTGGAAAAGAAACTACACACTATGGAGATAGGAGATTTACATCTAAACTAAAAATGACTCATATCTAAAGTTGGACCAATATGATCACTTTCCGTTTAGGGATAAATTTAGCGCTATGTTAAGCAATCGTAGCACAATCTATAAGGAAGATCATACTATGGGAGGTCGATCAATAACAATTTATGTACCATACATGTTAGAGATATGATATAAAGATCATACTCCTAAAACATGTAGCACAAGTCAAAACAAGGTTGATCAAGACCTAAGTCAAGGAAAGATGAATTCATTACATCAATTAACCTTTCAAGTACTTAGGACAAACTTATGCATCAATCCAAAATACCTCAATTGATCAAATGATCAATCAAATCGTAGATTTGAATTGATGAAAGTTCATCAAACACCACTCAAAATTTCATGAACAAGATGGCCTACAACATCCTCCAATTGATCCAAATAAAGGTGAAAAAGAAAAACAAACAGATGAAGAAGAGATGATCAAACTAAAAGGCAAAACCAAATTGGATCCAAGTGATGATCAAGTCATCATCAAAATCAATCATCCATTTTGGTGGATTAGGGTTTTCACCCCATTAACACCCAAAATCCATTGAGATTGATGAGACTTGTGACCAAATCAACCAAAATCCAAGGCCAAGAGAAGTCAAAAAAGTTCAAACAAGAATAAAATGCAATAATATGAATTAAAATGCACTAAAATGATTTTTAAAATTAATTTTAAAATGAAAATAAATAAAAAAAATGCAAATAATGCATCAAATCAATTCACAAATGATCAAGAAAATTCACGCAAGTCAGAAACAAGTCAAGAATGCTATATAAAATTTTTGAGAATTTTTGGATGCATAAAAATATTTTTAAACTATTTAAAATACTTCAAAAAAGAGAAAAATCATAAAAAATAGAAAATGATGAAAATAAAACATTTAAAATATAAAATTAGATATGGAGAAATAAAAGAGAATTTTATAAATTATTTTGGTATTTTTTTGGATAAAAAATGAAATTAATATGAATTTTTGAATGAAAATCAATTTAAAAAAGAAAATCAGAAAATGAAAAAAAAACAACACGCGTTGGATCTGGCCTCATTAATTGACATGGCAAATCTGACGCGCCTTAGCTGCTAGAGCACGATGGAAATTAGTTCAGGAAACACACATAATCACATTTAAAATGCACCAATGAAAACATAACAAAATGCCAGCGTGTCTCATCTCTGAGAATCATCGTTTAACTCTCCGGTCATCATTGCAACATGAGAGCATGAAACCACCATCATTACAATCGTCTCATCAAGGCGAACTCAGTCTCACTCTCCATTTTTATTTATTGAAAGAGAGTAGAGAGAATTTCAGAGAAAAAACAGTGAACTGAAAAAAATGAAAACAAAAATTAAATGATGAATATGAACAATCAACACCAGCTAGGTTAGGGGAAGCACTCAGCAAGCAATTGACTACATTGTGGTAACATGTTTGTTTGAAAATAGAGCTTCAAACTACCTTGTCCAAAAACGATCTGAGAAGCTCTGAAATTGGATTTGGTTGGAGCAATTCAGGGACTCTTAGAACTTGATTCTTGTTGTAGAAGCTTCATAGGAACACGATGGAGCTAATGGAATCAAGAAATTAAGTTGAAAGTGGTTGGAAATCAAAACATGATAGCTCACTTTTTTGCAGAAAATTTGAAGATGGAGCATGGGGTTTTTTGGCTCTCAAAAGCTTGCAAATGAAGGTAGCAAGGATCACTATTTATAAGAGATGACGATGAGCTCACACAGGTGGAGTTTTGATCAGAATTCGTGTGAAATAATCAACACAAAAAGTGTGATCAAACTTGCACATGAGGTCGCTCAAAACACAGCTAATCTTGGCCATTCTGAGTCGTTTTCACATGGTAAACATCCCTTAACATGATTAAAGTGCAAATCACGTGGTAATTTAGCTTGTAATTGAGTTTTGGTTGAGGTAAAAAACCTGATCATGGTGAAAACTTCAGTTCCAAGTAACCATATTTACATCAATGAGGCATCTTGTACAATAGGCTTTTTGATCCCATTCTTTTTGCAATTGATTAACATCAAGGCAAAGATCACAATATGCCAAGAAAGGTTTCATTTGGATGCTTGAGCAAAGAGCTATGGCATGTTGAAGTTGGCATAAAAATCTGGCAAACCAAACTTGAAATATTCTAAGTCCAAATGGCTGAAAATGACCTATAATGTATCAATGAATTCCATGGCATTCCAAGCACAATTTGACTTTGAACTTTGAAGCAAACTTGTAGATAATATCACAAATGGCATTTTGTAAAAAGAATGAGCTCCATATGTTGAAAATTGAAGAATTTGTGATGCTTGAAAGTTGAGAAAAAGTTACTTGAAAATAGACAAAATTTCACTAAGCCCACAAATGACCTATAATGTCTCTAAACTTTTGATGATCCTCCAAGTATAATTGACTCTTGTCATGTAAAGAGAAGTTGAAGAGGATGTTGAGAAGAGTCATATGCAAAAAGAAGCATTCAAAAATATTGAGAATTTAAGGAGTTGTGATCTTTGGAACTTTGACTTGAAATGTTGACTTTTTAGGTCAAACTTCCTTGAATCAACTTGTAAACTTGGACTTTCCTTACATTTCAAAGCACATGGATCATCATACGAACTCAAAATAATGTTTCCTTGAATATAATTTGATTAAATTGACCAAATCTTGAGGTAACTTATTGATTAAGGCATGTATATAAACACATGAACCTTTGACTTTTCTTGAGAGACAAGTTACTAAACTTTGAGATATCTTTGATAAAAAAAATTATATGAATGATGCTTGAATCCTTGTAATTTGACATTAGAAGCCATGGTTTTATGATATAGTCCTTAGGAATCCATGGTTGACCACATTTTAACCTTGAGGGAGTAAAACCCTAGCTAATGAATCATGCTTGGTGTTCTTGATATAGCACCCTACCTTGCAAAGAAACAAAAGGATGCAAGACATTTTTTTGGTATTTTGATTAGTGGTTAGTGAAATATAAAGTATATAAACAAAAAATAAAAGATAAAATTAAAGGTTCTTGGTGATCTCTACATAAGAAAACCGAAGGATGAGAGGCTAGAGGAGAATCAAGTTTATGATCTTGATGCATTGTGAAGATGCAAATGAGGTGCGATCTTTGGGGTAAAAATTAGGGTATGACAATTAGTCAGAGGCAAAAATCCTGTAGGGTGATTACCGGCCACTACATAGCTCAAAGAATGTGACATGCCTTTGGTTAGGTGTCTCGTGCATTTATTTCAATTGTTGGGGGATCTTTGACAACTGCTTTGTCAACGCATCTAGTGTTTTTTTAACAACTTGTTATGTGCTAGAATTGTAACATTGGTGTTTAAATCTATGATGCCAATTTTTTTTTTTTGGAAGGGTTCATGTTGTAGTGTCCTTAATGATCATTGATCCCTAACCGTAGCGTCTAACAACAACTTGGGTTATTGTTGTAATCCATTTATGAAGATATGTATCTAGGTGAAACCGTCTGTAGCGCGATTTTTGTGGTCTTGAATCACGATCCCTTGGGTACTACAGTTCGATTCATTTTTTATCCTATTGAGCTGACTAAGGAAGGAAAATAGATGTCTCCAATTAACCCTGCTTGGATACTGAGTTTAAACAGCTGTCTGTTAGGTTACAGATGCTATTAAGATGTGGGCCCTTCTTCGGTTTATTTTGTTTAAATTTAGAATGTCTGGACTATTTGCGAGGTTTTTTTGGTAAGATGTTAGGATTTGGTGCTTTTCGATTGATGTGTGAAGGTACGGGATTTGCAATTTTATGCCTACGTATTCCCATTTAACGAAACAGGGAAATCAGAGCAATCGTAGTTCCTCCTATTCTATGGAAGGAAAGAGGTTGTTTTGGTGTCTTGTTCAAATCCCAAGACGTGAAGCTAAAGGTGGTTTTCTTTATACAAAGCCTAAGAGGAGGCGGGAAGTTGGACTTTTCCGGAGAAAATGTTCTTTATGTCTTGTACAAAGCCCAAGATAGAGGCTAAAAGGGGTTTTGACTCCGCTGGGGAGAATGTATCTTGTATAAAGCCCAAAATGGAGGCTGAAATGGTTTGACTCAACAAGAGAGTACTTTTATCTATCCTGTATGAAGCCCAAGACGGAGGCTACAAAAGGTTGACTTAGCAAGAGGGTCTGAAGGTTGATTGACTCAACAAGAGAGTGATTAGCTGTCTCGTACGAAGCCCGAGATTGAGGCTAAAAGGAGATTGACTCAACAATAGAGTCTTTTATACTCAACAAGAGATTATTTTTATGTCTCGTACGAAGCCCGAGACGGAGGCTAAAAGGAGGTTGACTCAACAAGAGAGTCATTTATACTCAACAAGAGAGTGATTTATATGTCTTGTACAAAACCCAAGACGGAGGCTAAAAAAAGGGGTTTGACTCAACAAGAGAGTGGGTTTTTATGTCTTGTACAAAGCCCGAGACGAAGGCTAAAAAATGTTTGACTCGACAAGAGAGTCCTTTATACTCAACAAGAGAGTGTTTTTCTATCTCGTACGAAGCCCGAGATGGAGGCTAAAAGGGAGGTGACTCAACAAGAAAGTCTAAAAAGGTTAGCTCCGCTGGGGAGCATTATTTGTACAAAGCCCAAGAGGAGGCTACCTTACCGCCGTGGATTCTAGAGATCCTGAAGCGGGTCCAAGTGTGGGGAACTCTCATGAGAGAGACCGTGGTTTCTTCCTATGTTTGAAAGGAACTTGAGAATGTCTTTGAGACTCAAGGTTCTTAGACTTTCCGAGTCTAGAGTTTTATCTTTTGTACAAGGCCCAAGAGGAGGCACGGGCATTAAGGTATGAGTATCAACCCTACAACGGCCGGAGTTTTGACGCTGGAAAGATTGCTCTAGCAAAGGATGACTAAGTTCTGTCTTATACCTTTAAGAGGTCGTCAGGGTCCTTGTATAAACCCAAGAGAAGGCATGAGAACTTCTAAGAAACCGAAGGGTCCTTGTACAACTCCCAAGAGGAGGCGGGGATGCTTTTAGGAAGCCTGTGGGTCCCCAAACCAAGAGAAGTTCAAGATATGCTATTCACCGAGAATAGATCAAGCCAGGAAAGTTCAAGGATTTGGAAGAAACTCAAGAGATGCCATTCATGGAGAAAAGATCATCTCTGGGGAGTTAAAGTTTCTTTGACAATTTCTAAGAGTGACAGTCTGAGAAAGGGTTCACCGAGAATGCTACCTTTCACGTTTCCATATTGTTTAACTCCAAGAGGAGGGAAGACTGTGTCTGGTAATCCTATGGGGGATCTAGTTTTATTTGTATTTAAGAGTGACCAACAAGGCTTTACCTAGTGCTAGACGTAGTTGCCGGGGAAAACTCTAAATAACTATACTAGTATTACACAGTGGATATGTGACAAGTATATAAAGCATGTGAAAGAAGACTTACAGTGAAGCAGCCCCACAATACAGTTATATATGAAAATGATAAATGAAAGCGGATAAACACTTACTCGTTGTAGAGCTTCCATGTTGTTTTGTTAGTTATTCAACAAAGAAAGCTTTGATAACAATATCATATTCCAAATCAAAGGAGAAAGTGCTTTGAAAAGTTTGTTGGGGCTTACAGCTCAAGGAGAAGCCCAAGGTTTTAACGATGATCGCACTGCTGTTTTGAAAACTGTACAGAGGGACTTATATAATACGTGAGGCACAAAAAGTTTTTATGTACAAGGGGATGGGTCTTACACTCTGTTAGAGGCCCAAGAGTTTTTAAAATAAAAGGTGGGGCTTACAACACGAGGGGAGGCCCAGATGATTTGTTTGGCAGCGACGATCGCGCCGAGGTTTTTCTTTTAACGTAGAGGGACTTATACAATGTCTGAGGCCCAAAAAGGTTTTGGTTAAAAGGGGATTGGGTCTTACACTCTATTAGAGGCCCAATAATTTGTTTTTGTACAAGTGGTGGGGCTTACAGCTCAAGGAAAGGCCCAAGTGATTATTTGTTCGAAAACTGGCGATCGCGCTGAGGTTTGAAAATACAGTGGGTCTTATACGATGACCGAGGCCCAAAAGGTGGTGTATTTTCAAACGGGTTGGGTCTTACACTCTATTAGAGGCCCAAAGAGTTTTTAAAGAAAATAAATAGGGCTTATAACACGAGGGTAGGCCCAGTTGTTTTTGTTAAAAAGGCGACGATCACGCCGTTGTTTTTGAAAATACAGTGGGACTTATCCAATGACCGAGGCCCAAAAGGTGGTGTATTTACAAAGGGGTTGGGTCTTACACTCTATTAGAGGCCCAAAGAGTTTTTAAAGAAAATAAATGGGGCTTATAACACGAAGGTAGGCCCAAGGTGATTTTCGTTTTGAAATGGCGATCGCGCCGAGATTTTTGAAATCGCAGTGGGTCTTGTACAATAACTGAGGCCCAAAAGTTTTGGTTTCAAAAAGGATTGGGTCTTACACTCTATTAGAGACCCAAAGTGTTTAAAAAGATTTGTGAGGATGAAAATCAAAGAAACCCTAATTTTGTTTTCCTTTAAAAGTAAATATTTAAAGAAAATCAATTAAAATGATAAAAATACCAAATAAGTTTGAATAAACCACTTGTGATTTTTGTTTAAGGTTTTAAAAATGAGGTTTTAATCACAAGATGATTTAGAACTCATTTGGTTTTGATTTTCAAAATAAACATTCACTTTTAAATGTTTAAAAACAATTTAAAATGAATTTATTCACAAAAATACTAATTATATTAAATAACTAATATAAATTTGATTTTTTTGTGGAATAAAATATTTCAACATTTTTGTGATTTTTTGCAAAAAGAACCAATCAAAAATAATTAAAATTGAGGAAGTTATTAATTTTTCAAATCATTAAAAATAATATGAAAAATAATAAAAAAAGTTAAAAAAAACCATTAAAAAGGGGTCTGGGGCGAGGGGGATTTGAACCCCTGACCTCTTGTGTGCAGCATGCGCGCCTTACCACTGGAGTGGTGATACATCCGTGTATCAAACCCCAGCCATAAATATACAAAGCTTGCCTTGTTCTTGGCCTGACCAAGGCAAGGCAAGGCAAGGTTTTTGGTCAGAAACGCGAAGGTCATAACTTCTTCATTTCTCCATGGATGGAGACAAAATTTATATGCATCTGGCCTAGAATTTCACAAGGAATCCAATGGTGATGGTGGTTTTTCCAGAAAATTAATCCTCCTCAAAACTCGATAGTGGTTTTGAAATAGGCCATGATTTGCATTTTCTGTGCTATCCCTTTTATAGGCATGAATTACATGATGAATTGGTTCAAACACAACACATATAACATGTATGAGATGTGCATGATTAGTGGACCTCAAAGCAATGCATATTTCAAAGAGTTTAGGTTAAGATGCTTACCTCTTTAGGAGCTTTTTGGGAAATCTGTCAAGTGCCTTGTTCCAGAAATGTTTTGATGCTTTGAACACTCTCAAATGATCCCTTAGAAACTTTTAGGATGATTGGAATCAGTTGGAAACCTCAGGAATGGAAATTGGCCCTTTCTTGCAACTCTCTCAAATGATGTTCCAGATGTGTGGGACCATTTGGGATAGTTCAAGGATGATATTTGGAGTGTGTTTGAGGCTTTATCTGGTTTTGAAAGTGACTGAATCAAGACATGGCTTGAAAAATGTAAAAAGGTCCTATTTTGAGGTTTTGAGAGGGGACTTTGTGATTTTGGTGTTACAGGTCACTTGTGAGTGTTTGGATCACTTCTATATGATGTTTATGAGGTGTGTGTGTGTGTGATTGGTTTAGTTGGAATTGCTCTCAAACTCAAAACCCGATAGTGACTTGCTTTGGAAGGCAAATTTGGAAGTGAGAAGGTGATTTTGAGGAAAGCATATGTATGATGGCTTTGGTGTACTCAAACTGAGTACAAATGAGCTCTATTTATAGTAGAGCAAGTTTTTTTTGCAAGCAATAGTCAATGACAACTGCTGCAGAGGTTTAGCCAATGGTTGCATTTTAGAATCTCAAGTCTCCTCTAGCCATTGATTAGAGGTTAGGGCACAGGTTGCTGGTTCCCTTGGTCTTGGATATGTCTTGACTGAATTCAGTTGGAAATGGCTCAGTCCATGCCACCTTGGTGCATCCATTGAATGCTCCAAAACAAAATTGGAGTCTTGTCCCCTCTTTAGGGATTTCTAGGTTTGGCATGCTATTTTTAGTTCCAAGGACTTGGGAGGCTTGGGATCAGTGTTTGTCCCTCTTTGGTCTCTCACTGAGGTATTTAGATGGATAGACATGTTTGTCATTTGCACAAATTTGGCAAATCGAGCAAAATGCACAAATATGCCTTGCCATGACAGTTTGCAGCAAGGCAGATTGGCATGGTCATATCTCATGGCTCAAATGGAATTTGATGGAGTTCTTGGCCATTTTGGAAAGCTCTTATATGATACAACACATGTGTGATCATAGTTTGTATTGATACCTTTTGGATCCAAGTGAAAAATGCCCCTACATTTGGAAAAAAGTGAAGGCAGATTCTGACTTAGTGAAAATTTCACTAAGTGTTGGAAAAAGTGATATTTCATGTTTTCAGCCATTTTGATCATTCCATAGCTTAAAATCCATGAGGAATTGGAATGAGTGGTAGTTGAAGCTTTTGTAGAGGGCCATGAGAGCTACAAGTCTAGCTTTGAATGGGGAAAAATGGCCTTGTGGTTTAGGAGATATGATCCTCCAAAGTTGGTACCTTAGCCACTTTGTTTCATAACTTAGAAAATTTCTAAGTTTTTATGGTTACCCCTTTTACAGGTTATCCCACTTTCTTTGATTTTTCTTGATGAATGATGATTCCAATCACACATTAACATCATTTTAGGGTCAAAGAACCATAATTGTGAAAAATCTCAAAAAGTCAAAGTTGACTTTTGTGCACAGTTGACTTTTTGTCAGATGAATTCCAAATTGTGCGATCCTCTATGAAATCAAGTCCTTGACCTAAATCAAACTTTATGGATTGATTTAATAGGTGTTATAGGGTGTATTGAATCATGTCCCAAGGTTTGGGAGCATGTCCTGGTCAAAAGTCAAAGGCATAGTTGACTTTTTCTTCAAAAACCCTAATTGTGGTTCTGATGAACTTGAAACTTGTTGATCAAGCTTCTTGGATAAATCCATGTTGCAAATGGATCAATGTAGTGTGTTAGAGACCCTCAAATCCTCTTCTTGAGGCCTTGGCTCATGTTTTGTCCCAAAAGTCAACTTAGGGGTGAATTAAATTCCTGATTTTTTATGAATGCATCCCCTGAGGCAAAATTGACTTGATGATTGGGTTCATGAGGTGCCATGGAGTATCTTAGGTTATGCTTTGAAGTATTGGCTCATGCCCAGAGGAAAGTTTCCATCTGGAGGCCTTGGTCGACCAAAACCCTAATTTGGTGACACTGGCGATCTTGAGGCTTAATCCACTTGGAATGTTGCAACTTTGTGCTTGATTCTTGTTGTGGGAGTCCTCTTGATCCATTGTGGATATTTGAGAGGTTAGACAAGTTGAAGATCATGTCATTCCTTGATTGATCATTTGTCTAAGAGCTCTGAGAGGGCTTGAAACCCTAAATTTGATTATAGTGGATGCTCATCCGTCTTTGGGGAGACTAATGAGGTATGATGGTTCATCCATACTGTGATGATGATTTGCACAATGATGGGAATCTTAGTCGTCAAAATTTGGGGTATGACATCGTCGAACCGTAGTTTGGGTCTCTTATCAACATGGATTTATATCCCTCCCACACATCACATAGAGTTTCAGTTTCACCTTGGGAGAATACAATAATTATCGTTTTAACTTCCTTGAACTTATTATAAGGAAAGATCCTTTCAACTGAATTCTCCTCTAATGTAATCTAGTTTTTCGTTACTTGTGTTAGTTGATTAAGGTGCCATTATTTTGGTTTTTCGACCAATGAGTCATGAACATTGCCTCGTCTTTATCTTATAGAGCTCCAAGTGTATCAGACAGCTCATAAAATTTTGTGAGATGTGCATATGGATCTTTGTTCGAATTGCAGTATAGCAGCAAGAAGCAAAATATTTGGAAGAATTCCCTCCAGGTTTTTATCATGTCCACAGGGATTGATGGGAGGGAAAAAATGTCGTTCAACAATCTCTACGTCTCTAAGCTTGGGTTGAATGGTTTAAAAGCATAAAATACGGAAAGAAAAGCATATGAACAAGTAAATAATACATTCTTTAGAGAGGAGAGAACTCGTCGGGAATTGAATTTCATCTACCTTGTCAAATAATTA
Source organism: Lathyrus tuberosus (assembly GCA_022829125.1). Classification (NCBI taxonomy): domain Eukaryota; kingdom Viridiplantae; phylum Streptophyta; class Magnoliopsida; order Fabales; family Fabaceae; genus Lathyrus; species Lathyrus tuberosus. The sequence continues at coordinate 5,888,227 of JALAZF010000249.1, read as the reverse complement.
AATTTACCGATCAGTTGTACACAACCTAAATCTCTAATCAATATCATCATGTATCGCTCACATCAGCGTTCGTGTCTGAAGTGTCGACCAGAGTTCTACCGTATTGTCTCATTGGTGATGTCTCACACAAATAAATAACATGGAGCATTAAACATCAATACCCACGGTGAATATTAGCTCTAAATCTATTTCTAGAGTTTAGAACCTAACAGATGTTCATCTTAGATCGAGATCTGAAGAGTATATGTCTATAGCAACTCAAATCCAAACATAAAGCAAGTAAAATAAGTTTAACATTGATATAAATTTCTAAAATAGATCTTGCAAAAAGCCATGATCAATACATATACATAAAATCAAAGTAAACTTACAAATAAACCCTAACAATAAAGAATACAAAGAGAATAAGGAAGATGAACCGACAACTCTAGTAGTGTCAAGACGATTGATGCAAATCCAACTCTGGATCATCAAGATGCAGCCTCTAATGTTGTTATCTAAGTCTCTCTACTAAAAACATGTGTTGCTGGAGTTGGGGTTAAAAGATCCCAAAACCATGCCCTAAAAATCTTTGTAAAAGTGAATAAATAGGGGTTGGACATCGCAGACCGCACTCAGCCCGCTCAGAGGGTGCTCAGCGCCATCAGAAAAAACTAGTTTCTTGTTTTCTTCATTCCTTGTGAACCGTAACTCTGATCGACGCATGGTCAGAAGCGTTGGAAAGCTCATTCAATGCTCTACAAGACAATTAATAAATAACATTGCTTGAATACCTATAAAAAATGAGATAAAAACAATCAAACTCAGTGATATATACATGATAACGCACAATATACGCTATAACATAAACTATACAAAATGTACACAAAAGTTGAGGTTTATTAGTACAAAATAAATGAATAAAGCCGATGAGTGCTAATTATTCACACTCAAATTCACAACAATTTAGAACTCATCAAACTCTCCCCAACTTAGACTTGTTTGTCCTCAAACAAGAATCAATCAACCTAAAGAGCAAAAGCAATCGCCAAGAATTCATGCTCAACAAGTTTTTACAAACGAAAACAAATGTATGGTCTAGTTATCAAAAGTACAAACAAAGAAATGCTTACCACTAAACTACAACGACGCAACGAATATGAAACAAAGTCTAAGCACCAAACACATGTCAAAAATTCTAAAGCAACAAAATTTCAAAAGTGAATCACACCTATGAGGGATGAAAAACAAATATGAGGGATTAAATCACACCCAACAATCATGCAAACATCGATAAAATTATGCATTCATCTAAAAAAACTCATATTGAAAGTATAAAAGCAAAAATCACAAGGACTTTAATGGGTTGTAATGTGGCTTACCTAACAGAGAAGGGTCAATTTCTAAAGGTAATTGAAAAAAAAAACTTACCTAATCCAATGAGAATGATCATTTCTCACAATCTCAAGCATTCACAAATTTCCTTCACCTTTTCTTTCCTCCTTCTTCATTTGTTACAACCTTTGGCACAACTTATTAGCACATTTTATTTGCTATTTTTTTTCTTTTTCAATGCCTTTTCTCTTTCTTTTTCTTTTTCTTTTCTTTTTCACTTTTTTCTTTCTTTTTCAATCTTTTTCTTTCTCAACTGCATAGCAACCAACCTTTTCTTCTTTCCAACTTGAATACAACCAATCATTTAATGTGAATGCTCCCAACTTATTAGGCAAGGGAAAAAATCCAACCACAAATCATGGTAATGGTTTAAGAAAAATATTAGAATCCATACAAACATGAGTTCAACACTAACATGGATTATAACAAAGGCTCAAAGGGGTAAGAAAATTCTCACTCACTCACAAGGTAAATTGAGTATTTGGTCAAGTGGTTGTGTTCAAAACCAAACAAAGAGCCTTGATCATTTTCATGCTTTTACACAATTAAACTCAAATGCAAGATTTAACATAAATCAAACGAGTTAAACAAGAATGTTGGTCGCCTGTGCATATAGTAAACAATGGAAGGTTTCCTCACATTTGGGCTATGAACTAAAGTGATTCACAAATGAACAAAAATTGCAAGAGAATAAATGGCATGTTATTTGTACAAAGCCTAAGGTTCTGTTGGTTGCAGAATAGGGTAAGCAGCAAAAATATTTATTTTCGGAAGAATTCCCTCCGGGATTTATGTCGTGTCCACAGAGATCGGTTCAAGGGAAAGAATGTTGTTCGACAGTCTCTCGCGTTTATGAGTTTGGATTAAAATAGTTTCAAACAAGAAAACATAAAAGTAAACATTAAAACAAAAAGAACTCATTCCTCAGAGAGAAAAACTTGTCCGTTCATGCATATAAATCACTCCTCACAAACTTAAACTTACCGACCAGTTATACTCCACCTACAATACTCCTCAATATCACCCAGCATCGCTCACAACACAGGTTATGTCTAACGTAAAGTTGAGATAACAACCGTGTCACTCTCTTCGTTACTCTCGCGAGCGAAGCCTTGAAACACGGAAGGCATTAAGATTTGACGCCTATTGAAGATTGTTAGCTCCTAAATCTATCTCTAGAGTCCAGAAACTACCAGATAACCATCCCTAATCGAAGTTTGTGAGGGTTATGTCTAACGCAACCCAAACCCCACGCATAAAGCAAAAATCAGAGACAATCACCAATAAAGATTTGTAAAGCAGATATCATATAACGCCATGGGCGACAAATATACATGAGTTCAGAATAAATACATATAAACAACCCAACATAGAAGAAAAACACAAAGAAGAAAAGAAATGAACCAAACATCTCACGGTTTGTCAATGCCGATCGACGATCAATTCACCCCGGTTCATCCGTATGCATGCTTCCATGTTGTTTTCTAAGCTAATCTATCAAAGAATGAGGTTGATGAAGTCGAAAGATCAAAAATCACCTCCAAACAACATCCCTTCCAAAAATTAAGTAAAATGAACTAAATACAAAATTCTGGTTTCAGACCCACCGCCCGGCGCTGCCCATTTTTCCTCTCACATCAGCTGCGTACATAAACCGCCTAGTAACAAATATCTATCACCGCCCGGCGCTGGAAATACCGCCCGGAGCTAGCCCAAAAATATGGCACGCTCATGTAAGTCTCTTATTTCAATTCTCTTATTTCCTCCGCCGCAGCACCGCCCGACGCTCAAAACACACCGCCCGGCGCAGCTGATAGCAACAGCAAAAAATCTGCACTATTTTATTCGTAACTTCCGCACCGTAACTCCGTTTGACGCACGGTTTGAAGTGCTGTAAAGCTTATTCAATGCTCTTTATGAATATGGCCAGACATCCTTGATTGGATACCTACAAGAATGAGATAAAATCAATTAAACTCAATGATATTTACAATATACGCAATATATACACTAAAAAGTAAAGTAAACGTATTTATAAACAAATCGGGGTTTATTCAAACGATATCAACAAAAAAGTATCGATAAGTGTAACAAAACATATATAGAAAAATAGGTATAATTTGCACTTATCAAACTCTCCCCAACTTACCTAATTGTTTGTCCACAAACAAGAATCAAACAAACTTGAAAACGCGCAAGCAATATCCAAAGAAAGACGAATCAAGAAAGAAGAAGCAACAGGTTTTGAAAAACGGAAATGAATGAATGGTTTGAATGAAAACGGTACACACAAAAAAGTAAATACTTACCACTAAACTACGACGACAACATAGTCACGAAACAAATGCAAAATACAAAAATCATGCCAAACATCCTAAAACAACACAAGTTCCAATGTGAATCACACCTAGTAAAAACAATCATCGATAGATGAAAAACACAAAATAAGGTTCTTTACACTCACACAACACTCATGCAAACAAAAGACTAAATTATGCATACATCCACAAATTCATATTGAACATACAAAGGCAAGAATCACAAGGACTTTCAAGGTTGTAACGTGGTCGGGTAAACAAACAAGGGGCAATTTCTAAAGGTAATTGAAACAAAAACTTGCCTAAACCTAAGGGAGTGATCAACTCACAAAGATTCACACACAAAATTTCAACCAACTTCTTCCAAAATCCCAAGTGCTACACAACACACAATACTTATTTAGCACAATTATTGAAACTCTTTTTGTTTCCTTTTTCAAGGATTTTTCTTTTTCTTCCTTTTTTATTTCTTTTTCTCTTTCACAAATTTTTCTATTTTTTCTTTTCTTTTTCAATCCGCATAGAATCCAACCAATGAGTACACAATCATCCTCTCCCCAACTTGAATTCAACCGCACCATCATGTGAATACTCCCTACTTTCTAAGGCAAGGAAAAAATCCATACAACAACACAAAGTTGAGGTCCAAGAAAAAACAAAATCCATTCAAAAATAAGTGAACTAAATACTCATAGACAAGCATTAAGTTCAAATAAAAACATGGATCAAAAAGCTCAAAGGGGTTACAAATGATCACACGCTCACAAGGTGAATTGACTATTTGGCTAAGGTGGTTGTGCTCAAAATGAAACAATTGCCTTGATCCTTTTCATGCATTCATATACACAAGATAAACAACAGATTCAACATAATAAAATCCAGTTAGAACAAGAATGTTGGTACTCCGCATATATGAACAATGGAAAGCCACCTCACAAAAAGGTTGGGAACTAAAGTGTTTCACACAAGAACAAGTATACAAAAGAATGCATGGCATGGACGTTTGTAAAATGCCTAAGTATCATGAATATGCTAAAGTCAAGAAAGCGATAAATACATACCTCGGACGTGTACAAAACTTAACAATATCATTACCATACATCCGCAAGTTGAAACGCACCAACTTGGAAAATCACAAAAGCATCCTCAAATAAGTCAATCAAAATTTGTGAGCAAACAACAACCAAAAACATTTGAAAAGAAAAACTATAAAACATGTTTGTTTTACGTCGTAAGCTCGACGCCTTTACAATGCTTAGCTAGAAACTTCCTCTCTTTATGCCATGGTGATGTCTCACCGCGCAACCAAAAGCAAGCGTCTTAACCAAACACTTGAACAAACGTTAAAAGAAACAAAAATGTACAAGTATCAGTATAGACAAGTGAAAATATACAAAATATAAGATATCAACAAAACTCAAAAACAAAGAAACTATCGCAATGCAATTCAATATCAAAACCAATCCCCGGCAACGGCGCCATTTTGTTGGTTGCAGAATAGGGCAAGCAGCAAAAATATTTATTTTCTGAAGAATTCCCTCCGGGATTTATGTCGTGTCCACAGAGATCGGTTAGAGGAAAAGAATGTCGTTCGACAGTCTCTCGCGTTTATGAGTTTGGATTAAAATAGTTTTAAACAAGAAAACATAAAAGTAAACATTAAAACAAAAAGAACTCATTCCTCAGAGAGAAAAACTTGTCCGGTCATGCATATAAATCACTCCTCACAAACTTAAACTTACCGTCTAGTTATACTCCACCTACAATACTCCTCAATATCACCCAGCATCGCTCACAACACAGGTTATGTCTAACGCAAAGTTGAGATAACAACCGTGTCACTCTCTTCGTTACTCTCGCGAGCGAAGCCTCGAAACACGGAAGGCATTAAGATTTGACGCCTATTGAAGATTGTTAGCTCCTAAATCTATCTCTAGAGTCCAGAAACTACCAGATAATCATCCCTAATCGAAGTTCGTGAGGGTTATGTCTAACGCAACCCAAACCCCGCGCATAAAGCAAAAATCAGAGACAATCACCAATAAAGATTTGTAAAGCAGATATCATATAATGCCATGGGTGACAAATATACATGAGTTCAGAATAAATACATATACACAACCCAACATAGAAGAAAAACACAAAGAAGAAAAGAAATGAACCAAACATCTCGCGGTTTGTCAACACCGATCGACAATCAATCCACCCTGGTTCATCCGTATACATGCTTCCATATTGTTTTCTAAGCTAATCTATCAAAGAATGAGGTTGATGAAGTTGGAAGATCAAAAATCACCTCCAAACAACATCCCTTCCAAAAATGAAGTAAAATGAACTAAATACAAAATTCTGGTTTCAGACCCACCGCCCGGCGCTAGAAAGCACCGCCCGGCGCTACCCACTTTTCCTCTCACATCAGTTGTGTACATAAACCGCCTAGTAACAAATATCTAGCACCGCCCGGCGCTGGAAATACCGCCCGACGCTAGCCCAAAAATATGGCACGCTCCTGTAAGTCTCTTATTTCAATTCTCTTATTTCCTCCGCCGCAGCACCACCCGACGCTCAAAACACACCGCCCGACGCAGCAAAATGTATCGCCCGGCGCAGCAGAGGCGCAGCTGACAGCAACAGCAAAAAATCTGTACTGTTTTATTCGTAACTTCTGCACCGTAACTCCGTTTGACGCACAGTTTGAAGCGTTGTAAAGCTTATTCAATGCTCTTTATGAATACGGCCAGATATCCTTGATTGGATACCTGCAATAATGAGATAAAATCAATTAAACTCAATGATACTTACAATATACGCAATATATACACTAAAAAGTAAAGTAAACGTATTTATAAACAAATCGGGGTTTATTCAAACGATATCAACTAAAAAGTATCGATAAGTGCAACAAAACATATATACAAAAATAGGTACAATTTTCACTTATCAGGTTCATAAACATGCTATGTTTTAGAAGGCAATGAATACATACCTTGACAATGCAACTTTCTTTCAAACTCTTATCACCACCATACATTTTCTTGTTGAAACACTCAAACTTGAATAATCACAAAATGCATCCTCAAGCTAATAAAAAACAAAACTTGAGAACAAACACAAAAATTTTCTAAAAAATAAACACTAATTACTAATACATATTAACACAAGTTCAAAAATGGGTGAAAGTGGACAAAAGAATGGAAGATTTTTCCACATAAAGCAGGGCATGCTAAGTGCCCTCTGTGCGCGCTAAGCACGAACAGGCTTGCTCAGAAATTTCAAAAGTGCAACTTCTCTCATGCAATCCATCCACTTTCACTATACACTAACTATACTACTAAATGCAAAGCTATACAAACTCAAAAATTGTTGGGTTTCCTCCCAACCAGCGCTTATTTCACGTCGTTAGCTCGACGCCTTATTTACTTACAAGCTCCTCCATGTTGCTTGGTTCACCGCCTGCTACCAAATAAACCTGGGCAACACTTGAGCAAACGTGAACGAAAAACAAAAATATATACAAACACATACACAAACAGGTTGGACAACACATATATACAATCACTTGAACAAACATTAATGGAAACAAATATGTAGAATCACATGTGGAAAAGAACTATAAACAAGTGTAGAACATAAAAACAAAACACATACATGTACAAAAATGGACAATTTGATATACAAATATCTTTACAACTATACAATATAAACAAGTTAATGTATAATATAGACAAGTATGTACAAAGCTTAGAAATATAGAAATTATTGCAATGCGATTCAATATCAAAACACCAATCTCCGGCAACGGCACCATTTTGTTTGAACTGCAGTATGGCGGCAAGAAGCAAAAGATTTGGAAGAATTCCCTTCGAGTTTTACCGTCTCCACAGGGATCGGTACGAGGGAAAGAATGTTGTTCAACAATCTCTATGTCTCTAAGCTTGGGTTGAATGGTTTAAAAGCGTAAAATACGTAAAGAAAAACATATGAACAAGTAAATAATACATTCTTTAGAGAGGAGAGAACTCGTCATGAATTGAATTTCATCTACCCTATCAAATACTTAAATCTACAGATCAGTTGTACAAAACCTAAATCACTCATAAATATCATCACGTATCGCTCACATCAGCGTTCATGTCTGAAGCATCGACGAGAGTTCTACCGTATTGTCTCATCGGTGATGTCTCACGCAACTAAACCACACAGAGCATTAAACATCGATGCCCACGGTGAATATTAACTCTAAATATATTTTTAGAGTTCAGAACCTAACAGATGTTCATCTTAGATCGAGATCTGAAGAGTATATATCACTACTACAAAATACGCCTTCGGTAACACTAATTCTACTACGGTTATGCATTCCACCGTTGTAATATCGCAAACTGGATGCGCCTGATATATTTTTTATTTTTTGAAAGTTATTTAATCACTATTGATATAAACAATCGTGGTGATAAAGTATTAGTTACAAGTTTCGAATCCTAGCAACTACATTTTTTTCCATTATTCCTATTACAAAAAGCGCATGTCACTTAAGTTCATAAATAAATAAAAAATTGAACACTATTTAACCAAAGTTTTAGTCTACAACTGTTGTAATAATATCTGCATTCCACTGCGGTTGTAAATATCAACCGTGGTTAAAGTTTTTTTCCTGATAAATTTAAAACAAAACAGATTCATTATTTCCTTTATAACATGCCCTAAGTGAACTAGCGAACTAGCAAACCAGAGACGACAACGATAGCGATAGCTATAGTAAAATATTCATCTTCACAATCTTCATTCATTTGAATCTTCATTCTTGATAATCTTCACTATCTTCACTCTTGGTCTCTTTGAAATACGGTATGTTTCGTGCAAACTTCACTCTCTTCCTCATCTTCCTAATTCTTGATAATCTTCACCATCTTCATTCTTATTTTATTTTGTGGTCTGTTTCTGGCAAAGCTCATATGCTTTATCCATATGCTTAAGATTTAGAGTTGTATTATTGTATTGAATATGTTTTATGTTTTGTTGTTAGATTTTGTGGTCTGTTTCTTGCAAAGTTCATATGCTTTATCCATATGCTTAAGATTTAGAGTTGTATTATTGTACAGAATATGCTTTAGTTTTTCGACATGCTTTAGGTTTAGATTTTGTTGTGCCATTCACAATATTGTTTTAATATAAATTTCAGAATTTATTATGGATCGTAGTTGGATGAAAGCTGATAGATTAGGTCCGGTATATGAGAAAAGAGTTCTTGAATTCCTTAAATACGCTGATCAAAATTTTCCTGACAATAATGGTATCTTTTATTGTCCTTGTGTTAATTGCGGGAATATAAAGAAAGGTACAAAGGATGAGATATTCCATCACCTATGTTGTGATGGTATATGTCAAAATTATACAATATGGATGTGGCATGGTGAGGTGGAAAAAAATCGAAACCCTGCATCACAAAGTCACGAAGTTGATGAAGATGAATATATGGATGACCGCTTAGAAGACATGTTCCATGATATTGGAGAATATTCTTTTAAGAAAGCCCATATTTATGATACTTTATGTAGTGATAAGGACACCTTTTTATATAAGGGCTGCACAAGTTTTACACGATTGTTTGCGGTTTTAAAATTGTTTAATTAGAAAGCAAAAAATGGGTGGTCGGATAAAAGTTTCACGAAATTGCTTTATTTTCTAAAACAAATGCTACCAGAAGATAACAATTTTCCTGATCGTTGTTATGATGCCAAGAAGATATTGTGTCTAATGGGTTTGAAGTATATAAAAATACATGCATGCCCTAATGGCTGTATATTATATAGGAAAGAGTATGAAAATTTTGATCAATATCCGGAATGTGGGGTGTCGTGTTACAAGCTGAAGGACAACAATGGTGATGACAATGACAATGTTAGTAGGAAGAGCTCTCCTGCTAAAATGTTATGGTACTTGCCAATAATTTCAAAATTCAAGATATTTTTTGCTAATGCGGATGCCGCAAAGAATATTAGATGGCATGCAGATTACAGAAAATGTGATGGAAACATACGCCATGTAGCTGATTTTTTGTAATGGAAGAAAATTGATTCGTTGTTTCTGGATTTTGGCACTGAACCAAGAAACCTTAGGCTTGGGCTTGCCACCAATGGAATGAATGCCTTTGGTAATATGAATACTTACCATTATTCGTGGCCTGTTCTTCTCACGATTTACAGCCTATCTCTTTGGTTGTGCATGAAGCATAAGTATATATTGTTAAGTATTTTGATTTCTGGACTACGACAACCTGGAAATGGCATAGATGTTTATCCAAGTCCATTAATTGAAGATCTAAGACTTTTGTGCGAGGAAGGCGTTGAAGTTGATAATGCATATTCTGGTGAAAAGTTTAAGATGCGTGCAATGTTATTTTGCACCATCAACGACTTTCCTGTATATGGTAGTTTGGCTGGATATAGTGTCAAAGGACATAAAGCATGTCCTATTTGTGAATCTGATACATGTTATCACCAACTTGAGTTTAGAAAAAAGATGGTTTCCTTGGGTATCAGAAATTTCTAAAACCTGACCATTCTTATCATAAATTGCGGAAGGCTTTTAATATAGAGCAGGAGTTTGATATTGCTTCTAAACCTGTAAACCGTGATGAATTTTATCAAAGACAGAAGCACATTAATGTTGTCCTTGGAAAGAGAGAAAAAAAAGGGCAAATTATTAAGAAAAATATATGGAAAAGAGGTCTGTGTTCTTTGATCTTCCATATTGGTCAAGTCTCGATGTATGACATTGTCTTGATTTGATGCATGTGGAGAAAAATGTGTGTGATTGTATGATTGGAACACTTCTAAACATTCCAGGCAAGACTAAAGATAGTAAGTAATCTCGTCTCGATATGGAGGCGATGGGTATAGGAAAACAATTGGCTCCAATAGAAAAAGGGAAAATAACTTATCTACCTCCAGCTTGTTACACTCTATGTAAAAAGGAAAATAAAAGTTTTTGCGAGTGTTTGCATGGTATCAAAGTTCCCCAAGGTTACTCATCAAACATCAAGAAACTTGTATCAATGAAAGATCTCAAGTTAATTGGTTTGAAATCTCATGATTGTCATGTCTTGATGGAACAGTTTCTACCAGTGGCTATCCGTGGCATCCTACCAAAAAATATGAAAGTAATTATCACCAGATTGTGTTTGTTCTTCTATGCCATATGTAATAAAGTTCTTGATTTCAAAAAATTAGATGAATTAGAAGATGAAGCTGCCATAATCTTGTGTCAATTGGAGATGTATTTTCCTCCATCATTTTTTGACATTATGGTTCACTTACCTGTTCATCTAGTTAGAGAACTCAGAATTTGTGGTCCAGTTTATTTAAGGTGGATGTATCCAATAGAGTGATACATGAATACCTTTAAAGGATATACGAAAAATCATCACCGACCAAAAGCTTTGATTGTTGAAAGGTACATCACAGAAGAAGCTATTGAGTTTTGTACAAACTATTTTTCAGAAGCAGATTCTATAGGAATTCCAAAGTCTCGTCATGCTGATACTGAAGGTAGGTGTATTCAAGGTTTAAATGTTAATTCAATGGCTTGGGATGTAGTTATTCAGGCACATTTCTATATATTGAATAATCTTGAAAAAGTTCAACCTTATGTGGTTAATCACAAAAGACTTTTGAAGAAAAGATATCCACGAATGAGTGACAAGTTATTGTTGATCAAACATAACAAGTGTTAGAACAAAATTTGTTCTTGATATTTTCTTTTTAGTTTTGATGATAAAAAAGTATTAAAAGTATAATGGTTTATTTGATGTGTGTTTTATTTATGCAGGTTCTTGTCTTGTACATAAATAATCATAATCTGTTTACTTAAGATACACTTGGAGTTGCTTCATTGCTAGCTTCTGGTGGCAAAGTCTGAAAAAATATTTCTAGTGTAGTTTGATGAAGACTCTGAACTGAAGGCCTCAGCAATCAGACGAGTCTCTACACTTAGTAATTGTATATCAGTATGTGTTACCATTCAGAGTTGGTGATAAAGTTGTGGACTATCCGTACTACTGAAAGCAAGTTGTATTGTCTTATCAGCTTGTCAGCTCGAGTCTACAGGATTGCATGGCTCAAGAAAAGCTGGTACGTTCTATGGATATCTACTCCCAATGGCTCTATTAGTATAGAACCTCTTGAAGACTCAAAGGTTAAATGTGTTACACAATGGATTCATAAATCTGTTATGCATCCATCTCCAACGTATCTTGTACTTTGGAGAAAAAGCAAAGACACTTGATCAAGTAACCTTCTCAACAGCTAGTTTCTAGAAAGCCTATATATATGGCTGAAGATTCAAACCTGAATTTTTAACAAGGATTCTTCTATTGAATGAGTAACAAGATCAAGCAATTATCAACTCTATGTAATAGGCAGATTTTCTGTTTTAGGTTGTAATTGTAATAGCCTTAAGATTTCTTAACCCTGTATATATTCAAGAAATCTTAAGTGCTTTAGGTATTTTTATGGTGATCTCCCATACCTCTGATGCGTTCATCATGTACACCTTGTTCTCTATTATGTTGAGCCTTCAGTAGTTTAGATTAAGTCTCCTGCTATGTGCTTGAGCAAAAGAAAGTCTTAGACGTGTGCTCTAAGAAAAGGTAAGTCTCAACCAGAAGACAGATGATTAGGTGGCTCAGTCAGATGGTGTGAGTTAAAGAAGTATTAGACATGTGCTCTAAGCAAAGGAAAATCTCAACCGGAAGACAGATGAGCAGGTGGCTCAGTCAAATGGTGTGAGCAAAGGATAAGTCTTAGACATGTGCTCTAAGCAAAGGGAAGTCTCAACATGAAGACAGATGAGCGGGTGGCTCTGTCATATGGTGTGAGAAAAGGGTAAGTCTTAAACATGCGCTCTAAGAAAGGGAAGTCTCAGATAGTTGGTCTGAGCAGCTGCAAAAGACTTATGCAAAAGCATAAACGATTGTAATCATGAAATGGTTATAATGAAAAGCTCTTGCGTGGCAAGGGGACTGGACTACTCTCAGTTAGGGGAGGAACTAGTATAAATCTTTTGTGTCTTCTGCTGTTATTTTATTTACTTTTGTTGTATCCACTGCCAAATGAATTAACTCAGAATCTGAACATCAGTTCTGATTCTGAGACTCTGATCAGAAGCTAAATAATAAGAAAACGCGAAACACAATTCAACCCCTCCCCCCTTCTTGTGTACTTTTCACACCTTCAATTGGTATTAGAGCATGGTATGTGCTTAACACTTAACAGTGGTACAGAGATTGATCCAATAAGAAAAGTATATTTCTTCTTCAAGAAGGAATCAAGTGCCACATGAAAAATATCATACGGCTTTTTCTACCATATTCAAATGGGTGATTCCATTGAATTTAAATGATGGAAAAGATAAACAGATTTTTAACTAATTGGACTTGATAAAAGGTTGCTGAAGGTCTATAGAATATCTTTGAAAAGGGTATTACTATAGAAGTTGATGGTGTTATATATGATCTTTTTGAAAATCTCTTTCACCAACTCAGAAGATGCATATTGAATATCTTCAGAGGTAGTTGCATTCTGGTAGATGCACTATCTCACTTCTGAGTATATCATCATCATTGATATGTCTGATGCTTGGACTATCTTTGAAGTCTTGTGCTAGGGTTTGTGGAATTAGTTTTTGAAGCTTAAAGTGGTTACACTTCATCTAATATTTTCAAACAAATTCTGAGAGGACTGTTTCTTGACTTAAATCCAAAGTCACCATTTTTTTTTATGTTTACATCCTGAATCTGCTGTGTTCTGAAGGTTTGTCTTACAATCTTTAAAGAAAAGAAATGAAGTTGGATGATGAAAAATTATTCAATAGATCACCTTCTCCTTTTTAGCTTAAGTTATGTGGAATGACTAATGATGAGAAACTTAGGTTTCTTGTTGGAAGAACTTCCATACTGGCTGAATAGATTGTGATATGTGTTGATAGAAGAGTAACTTCAAGAGCTTCTGAAAAAAATTTCCAACTAATTTCCCAAATGTAAAAGCAAGAAGTAATTTCTACCAGAACCTAATATCAGATGCTCGTCAATGTTTAATCATTTGAAGCTAATATTAGTGCAGGATACAGATGAAGAGAAGCATTTGTGTTCTGAAATAAAAATCAAATATTGAAAAGCAAGACATGTTGGTAAAGCTATCTTGTTTCAAAATATTTGATTATATGGAGTTTGTTCTTTAAGGTGATATCTTAATAAACTCCATTGGTTCTTGGTTGAGGACCATTATGGAAGTTGTTTTAAAAGAGATTTCTATGAGAAGTCTTCAATTTCTCTTTGAGTTCTATTAGTTGTACGGAGACAGTACTCTGAACTGCTTTATGTCAATCTCTGATAGCTAACGCCATCGGGTTCTGAGCTTGTCAATGATTTCAAAGTCAAAAGATTTAATCCAAGATAATGAGACTATTGACATTGCTTAGAACAAGATTTTGTGCCTATCATATCTCATTCTAGACTTATACTCTGGAGTGACTTATGATATCTTGTTAGATTGAGATGTAAGGCACAAAAGAGTCTGTTTGTACTTACATGTATGGTCTTATAGAAATATGAGTGTCACAATGTATCTGCTACAGATATCAAAGAAATAAGTAGAGGCATCTTCCATATGGTTGTTTACAACATTGATTGGAAGAAGACCCAACGGCCCAGATTCAAGTACTGGTGGTACTGAATTTGGTGGGAGTAGTGGAATCAGTGGTTAGATAGCCATTGAATCAGAATCCACTCAAAGCTGTGTCCAGACTCTATTGGTCAAGTCAGAATATTGAATCGAGTCTGACCAAACAAAAAAAAAATGGTATGTTTGTTCTTTTTTGGCTTTTCTTTTGATTCAATGAAACATTTGTTTAGATTTAAATACAAAGTTTATGTTAGATCTCTAGAGAAGTTCTTTTGAAAAAGAGAACTCCAGAAGTCTTTAAGAGGAACCTCTATTGTGTTTGTCTATAGTGAATGTCTTATCAAACCAGATGATGATCACATTTATGAAACAATTTTCTCACCTTTGTGTTGATACTATTGCTTGTTAGCTATCTAAAGAAGACAATTCAATATTCATCTATCACTCATGACTCTTGTTTCAAGATAAAGTGCTAGTTCTGAATAGAATCTTAGAGACTTGTAACAGACAAATGATATCTTTGTCTAAGCCTAGACTCTCTAGACTCTGATGTTTGATAGCTTCTGAAAGTTGTCAGTTTCTGAGGTTTAGAAGAAGATTCTTTTTTACTGTCTTAAGCAGTTTTAGTAAAAAGTTTTTCTGAAAGCTTTTCTAATACTTAACCTTTCATGAAGGTGAAACTCATCTGGTGGAATTGAAATATTTGCTAGATAAAGAACCTTTGGGTAATGATGTTTTCTCTTTTAGTACTTGTTGTTACTATTCCCTGTCCAATGAAACATCACTGTGTCCTTTTTCTGACAAGATTCTTATTTCTGTATGATTCTTGTTTAGTTTCTTTTCTTTCTTCTTCTTCTTCCTCTCTTTCTTCTTTTCCTCTTGTTTGTGTGCTGACCAAACTAAACTTGAGATGAGTTCTTCAGTTTATTCTCCTTTGAATCAGCTGATTATCATCAATGAAAAGTTTGTGGATTTTGATGAGTTGCTTAAGATTTGTTTCAACTTCTGGGAAACTGTGTCTAATCAAAGGTGGAATGGCTACTTTGAGATGCTCTGTGGTTTCACTTATCCAAGTCTTGTCAAAGAGTTTTGGATTAGTGCCTCCATTGTTTAGCTGAATTTTGAGTATGTTATTCTGTCTAGAGTAACTGGTGTTTCTATTACAGTAACCTCTAAGGTGATTGCAAATGTGATCAATTATGAGGAGATTGGAGAAATTCTAGGAACTCTTGTTTGGGAACACTATCTTTCTACTTGGCGTATCTTTGTAGACCCATCTAATACATTAGTTGTTTCTAATCTTCTTCCTGACATTGTTGTTTGGAGTCAGATTCTGAATTCAAAATTACTACCTAAGGATCACGATTTAGACCAAGTGGACCCTATTGATCTTTCTCAAGTTATGTTTCACCATCTGAAGAGGTCTCTTTCTTCTTTTAAAAAGGGAAAGACCTTCTTCATACCTTTTGGACGAGTTATTTCTGAATTACTTGTTCAACAAGGGGTTAACATAACTTCTGAGGCTAGTTCTTCCAAGATTTGGAGAGACAAGTATGAAGTTATCTATAAAAGATTATGATGTTATATTTTATGCATAGTTATGCTTTGTATTGTTGTTGAAATCTTTGTATTAAGCATCTTATTAATAAAATCTGAGTTTGTTCATGCTTTTGTTCACTTTTAACTGATTAATATTTATTTGTGTTATTCACTGAGAACCTGAAACAGATAAAAGAACTCAAATGTTTGTAACTTGTTTCATTAATAAAAAAGAAGTTATTACAAGACAATTAGATTTTTCTAGTCTAATGGATGTGTCCTAAGGAACTCCCTAGGATCATCTGACATGTCTAGATTGTCTAAGAAATCTTGCCATTCTTCCTTAGCAAACTATAAAGCCTCTTTCCTCAGTTTGTTTCTGCGTCTGAATCAAGAAGACTTCTTTCTTCTGTGTGTCTTCACAAAGGATGCTGAAGAGGATAGCACTTTTGAAGCTGTTTGCTTGCTTGCAGGTTCTTCAACTGCTGCTTTGCTTTGATTTGCTTGAGTTGAAGCATTCAGTAGTGCTTGTCATACCCTAAATTTTGACCCTAGATTTCATCACCATTCTAGGAGCATCAAACATTTCTTTGCTAACCCTAACCATTGTTCAAGTTGTTTCTTGCTTGGTTTCATCTGAATTAGGTTTTGCATCAAGAGAATCAAGAGGAACTTTGTTTGATCAGTCAATGTTTTGGATTGATCATCAACCTATCAAGTGTATATACACTCAAGAGGCTTATCTTCATCAAGAATCAAGTGCAAATTGACCTTATTACAAGTTCTTTGAAGCTCAATTTCATCTGGCCCAAAATTAGGGTTTTGCCTGGAAAAAGTCAACTGTGCCTTTGACTTTTAATCAAAGCATGATCCAAAATCTTGGGATATGATTCAAGATGCTTAAATACATCCTTGGATTCCATCCATGATGTTTTAAAAGTTCAAGAGTGCAAGATCATTGAAGATCACACAGTTGAATTCATCTGATACACAAGCTTTATCTGACAAAGTCAACCCTTTGACTTTTTGGATTTTTTGTCAAAATGAAGGTCCTCAAGCCAAATTTCATCAAGACATGTTTGATCAATGAGTTTGAGCATGAAAAATCAAGATTTGAGTGGTTTCTTGCAAAAGGGGCAAAGTTAAGAAACTTGAATTTGTCTAAGTATAGGAAAAAACCCTAGTTTTGGTGCCAACTTTGGAGAGTCATAACTTTCAATATACACATCCAATTTTTGTGTTCCAAAGATCAAATTGTAGCCCTCACAACATACTACAATTTTTTCACTTTGAGTCCATCTCCAAAAAGTGCTTAGATTTTGAGTTATGGAGCCATCAAGTTTGGAAAAATCTTCCAACACTTAGAAATTTTTCCAAGACAGGTTTTGTTCATTGAAAGTACCAATCTTTTGAGCCAGTTTTCACCATGATCCCTTGGGATTCAAGAAATTCATCAATCATGAAAGTTGTAAAGCATGTTCAGGGCTTTTCAAAAAGTACATGAACTCCTCCATAGCATTTGTGAGCTAGGAGTTTCAAAGAGGAGAAGTTAGCCTCAAAACCTGATTTTTCAAGTCATGTTCTAGGCAAACCATGAGTGCAAATCCATGCCAAACCAACTCAATCTGATCTTGAAGGTTATGTTTCTTCTAAATCTCTATTCAATTGAGTGTTTACACAAATCCTTGGTGCATTACATAAGGTATTGAACCATTATCCATGTGATCATGCCACTTATGGAATGTTTTACAATAAAGATCACACTTCCATTTCCCTAAAGGGGCTTTAATCACAAAGTCCAATCTTCTTGATCTTTGTGACTGTTGTTTTTGCACAAAACTTTTGGAAAAGGTAAGAAGCAACCTCTCAACAACCCTACAACATGGTACAATGCATTGGAACCTCAAATTTCATTGAAACCGTCCCTTTGCATTTCAACTAAACCATGAACCAAACCATTTGCAATTCTGCAAAATCTCAAGCCTCACTCTTTCCCTATAAATAGAGGCTCCTTATAAGCCTCAAACACACAAAAAAACGTCAGTATTCCTCCCCTCAAAAGCCCTCAAACCAGAAACTTACCCTAATTTCCTTTTGTGCCAAGTAACCTCTAACTTGCACAAACTCGCAATTTGCCTTCCACAAACAACAAACCGCTCAAACAACCATCCAAACACATCACAAATCATCCTTTGAGGGTGTCCAAACCTTCAACTTCACCCCCAAACCACCAGAATCAGAAAGTCAACCCTTGAAACCTCATATTTTGACTTTTTTGCATTTTTCAAGTCATGTCTTGATTCTGTCCATTTCCAAACCTTCCAACATATCAAACACACTCTAATAAATATCTCTAATGTAATACCCTAATTTTTACCCCTAAGATCCCACATATCATTTTGCATCTCATACCACAAACAAGATCACACATTCGTCCCCTCTTTTGTAGGATTGTGCCTTGCAGGGATCTTTGAGTTTGTGTGCGTTTGTTAGTTGTTTTATTGCTTAATTTGTTGATGTTTACTAACCATTAATTAAAATCCAAAAATATTTTGTTTCCTTTCACTAACATTTTCAGGGGAAGAACATGTTAACAAATACCATAAAATCAGTCCCGCAGCTCGAATGAATTCCATTTGAACAAAGTCAAAGTTGATATGTAATTAATTCAAAAAATTATCTGATCAAGAGTTTCCAAGATTTAATTGATTATTGTTCAAGAGACTCCAAGGTTAATGTGTTTATTTCCATGCCTTCTTTGACAAGCAAAAGAATCGAGCCGGAACCATAACAGTACAACAAAATGCTCATTTTTCACAAATTTTGCACTGAGTAACCGGTTAGCAAATATGCTGTAACCGGTTACCCTCGTGAAAATTTGAAAAATGGTGGCAAATTCAAATTTAGAAATTGGCACCAATCTCAGCCCTTGATCACATTTGGAATATTCTAGACCACCTCATTTTAATTCCCTTATATCACTTTGATCATTTTCCACCATGCACCTTCACTAATCACCACTCTTTTGATAATTCCCTCCAAATTTGAATTCCAATCCTAATTTTGATCATCCAAGCCTAATTCCAAACCACCAAATTTCCCAAGCCTAAACTCTATAAATAGAGGCCTCATTTCATTCATTCTACAAGCTTTTGATAGCCAACAAACCTCTTGCAAATTCTCTTCCCAACTATAAAATTCACCAAAGCTCACTTTTCTTTTTTTGAAAGTTAACAAGAATTCACATTGAATATTGTTCAACTTTGAGCTAAACCTTCATCCAAACTTGTTTTCTTCATCAATTCTCATAGATCAAGGCTTTAGTGTTTCGATCTTGAAGCAATTTGAAGGAATTTTCAGATTTGAAGTGGTAATTCATCTTTCACCATTGTTGAAGCTTCATCTTCATCTTCCATAATGTAGATCTTTGGAGATCTTTGTTACTTGATCCTTTAGATCTTGTAATTATGTTTAATTACTAGTTTTCACTGTTATTTTACTTTAAATTTCGTACAATTTCAGTTCCATGATCACAAAGTGTTTGTAAAAAGTTTTGAAAGTGGACCATGCTGAATTTTGCACAATTTTTTGCATTCTGGAGCAGAGTAATCGGTTAGCAGATATGCTGTAACCGGTTACTATGTGTTAATTTTGAAAAATTGCGCCTATTTTGAACAAAGTAACCGGTTAGCAGATATGCTGTAACCGGTTACTTCAAAACAGAATGCATATTTTGCCTTGTTTTTGGGGCTGTTTTGATTTTTTTCCTCCTTCTTCCCCTTTCTTCTTGTTTTAGCCTTGAAATGCATTGTTGAGATTAATTTCTCTTCAATTTCAATGGACTTTGGATATGGTTAGAGTAATTAAACATTCATTAGTTCAAATCTATCTTTTAATGAATTGTTAAATTCATTTGAGGTGCTTTGAATTAGTGATATATTTTCACACTTAAACTTATCAATTAAAAGTGATTGAACTTGAAGATGAAAGGTTCTTGACTTTGTAATTCAATTGGCCTTCTCTTCATCTATTTCCTTTTTATTTTGATCGATAAAAGTCTTATGGATCTTAGAATTTCTTTGTTGAACTCTTGATCAAGACTAGATCGTTACCTATTTTCTTTTCGTGCGGCATTGCTTCCGGATGACGATCTACATATCGTTCATCTAGCATGCATTAGCACAAAGATCTATTGACCAGCCTCATTGTAGGGTAATTACTCCGTAAATTACTCGGCGATTGCTTAATATAGCGCAACATTTGTCCCTCTTTATCCAATTCGGAATTTGAACTTTCTTGGTCCAGACCTTGATTGGTCGCGTCAACCCAATGGTGATTGATCTTTTGTATTAGGTTCAAAATCTTTGAAGCTTGTTGTTGTAGAGGCTTTGATTCTATCAATATTCTAACAAGTCTTCATTAACCTTGACCTAAGTACATTGTTTAATCACTATAGTTCAAGACGCGAAACGGAATAATCGGTGAAGGCTTATGGCACTAGAGCCTTGTGTTACTAACCACTAACTTCTAACTTCTTTATATTTCCTTCTCGCTCCCTATCTCTCTTTATTTTTTTTATGCTTTATGTCATTATATCATATTCATGTTTATGTTTATGTCATTTTTCTTTTGTCCATTTGGACCATATTATCTTGTGCTTTGTTTTTCTTTTGTCCATTTTGGACTCAAAAACATTAATAAAGGATTAAACCACTAAAAGACTTGTGCTCTTAATTGTTGGACTATGGACACTATCCTTTGCATTGGAGGACCTATACTCTTGATTATGGACTTATGGACTTAGAGTTAGGATTTTAACCTATTGCTTGGAAGTTTGTGATGGAAAACCTTGGATTTTGGATACTTGGAGTCCTTTTTTTTTTAAGACTTATTTTGATCAAGACCAAATCAAAATGGAAAAAATGCTTATGCTATGGAGCTTGTCCATATGGTTAGATCTTTCTTATCCTTAGCTTTTAATTTTATGCTTTAGGATAGTCACTTCTTCTCCACCCCTTCTTCAATTTTCAAAATCTCCTCCCTTTTTCAAAACTTTCTTGTTTTCAAACCTAAAACCGCTTTCATAATAAAACCTTGACTTTGCTCAAGTGATCTTTAAACTTTGTTTTCTTTAATAAATGTCAATCAATATTAACCATATTTTGACCATTTCATAAAAACATAAAAAATACAAAAACTCATCAAATTTTTTGTGTGCTTTGTGCCCTTTTTCTTTTAAACTTTTTCATAAGTTTAGACATGATTAATTTCTTTAAGCGGAATTATTCGCTTGGAAATGACGACTTGTCTTTACACTTAAAATCAAGCAAAACAAACAAATTCTTTGTTCTTTGTACCACGAACTACGGGGTTTTGATCCTACATTGCACATCGTGGGTACGTAGGCATGAGGCGATAAGTCTCTCCAAACACAAAAAATCTTAAAAAATATTTCTCTTCTCATCCCTCCCAATCTCTTTCAAGCAAACCATTTTCAAACCAAAAAGCGGTAGATATTTCAAAGGGTTCCTATAGAGTACTATAGACGTTTTGGGTGCTAACACCTTCCCATTGCGTAACCAACCCCCCTTACCCATTCTCTGTTTGTTCTTGTTGTTTTAGAACTCCTTAGGTTTTGTTCGCTCTTTTTCCTTTCCTCTTTTTGGATAAAATAAAAGTACGGTGGCGACTCTTGTTTATTTTTTAGTTAAGTTAATTAATAGCTTACACTCACAAATTTCCCCGCTACACCTAAGTTGTTCCAAATAAAGTTTCTCAATTGTAACTCCATTTGATAGAAGTTCCACTTTGGCCATTTTTGACCATTTTGCAAGAAGAGGCTACTTTCTGTTCCAGAGGTTTTCCATTGATTCCAATCATCCAAAAATCTTCTAAAGGTTTATTTGAAGTGTCCAAGGCATCACTTTACTTCTGTAACAACTATCTTGGAAGTTGGATTTTTGCTTCAAGAGGTAAGTACACTAGAACTTGGTACTTTGTATAATATTATTTTCTTTGATGTTCCTTGACCATGAACATGTTTAATATATTATATATGTTGTGTTTGAACCTTTTTTTAGTGTTATGCTTGAGTGTACATGACTATTGGATAGAACTTGCAAAATGTAGCCTTTTTGGATGATGCCTTTGTGTTTTAAAATAGAGCCATCTTTTGAGAAAACCAATACCACCACTGTGTTCCTCATGAAATTTCAAGCAAGTTTTATTTTTATTTCACTTAATTTCATTAAGAAATGAGTGAGTTAAGATACCTTTTGCAAATGAACAAAAACTTGAATTCTTGGGCAAGTCAGCCATAACGCCTTCTCCTTGTCTCAACATTTAGGTCACATTTAGCTTTATCATTTAATAGACGGAGGTGATACAATGTATGTATCACCACCCCAGTGGTTCGGCACACGCACTTTAAGTACCTTATGCCCACAAGAACTGGGGTTCGAATCCCCCTCGCCCCAATTTTTTATTTTTCTTGATTTTTCAACTGAACAACAGATATAATGTTGTGCTTCCACCATAATATCACACGCGCGCCCTAGTAGAGTTGGTTAAGGTTTTGGCTTGCTATCTGGCTAGCGTGAGTTCAAGTCCCATGGGGACCATTCCCATTAATTTTAGGACTTTGTTTTCTCTATTTTCTTTGTAATTTCAATTGATCATAACTTCTTCATTTTTTATGATTTTTGACTCCTTCTTTTTGTAAAATGTTCATAATAATGTCTAGTTTATGTTTGTGATTTTTAATTCCCAAAAATATTTATTTTTGTGGAACTTAGGCATGTTCAAAGTGTATGACCATTTTAGGGTTTTCTTAAGGACTTCTTTTATTCTTTTGAATGTTTCATTGCTTTTCCTTGCTTACAAAGACTTGTTTGCACCATGTGTATCTTATTTGAGCCTTGTATGATGTTTTGATATTGTACATCCTTCTTCCTACTTGATTTTGATGTATTTTTCAAGTGTATATTTACATGAAATATATGTTGAAACTTTGTCCATACCATGAGCTTTTGCTTGAAAATTTTGCCTTAACATGTAATGTTCTTTCCATGTTTACATGACCTTAATGTGCATGTGTGATTTTGTGTTGATTTCACCATGTTTGTGTGTTCTTAAACACTTGAATTTTTTCTTGAAAATGATTTTGAATACATGTTTGTATGCTTAAACTTTTGTGATGTTCTTACTTGTTCATGACCATGTTTGAATCCTAATATCCATGTTTGGTTGTTACTTACATGTCTTAACATGTTCAACTTGTATCTATCCTTAAATGTTCAAGTAATTTCTTAAATTGTTCACATGATGTTTGAACTTTAACTTGCTATCTTTAAAGTATGCTCACGTGTCATCTCTTGTATGTTTACATCTTCATCCACATGTTGTTGTCATAAACATGTCCTTTTGTTCAAGTATGCTTGGTTGTTACCTTTACTTGTGTTTAAATTGTATTCATGATTAAGTGATGTCTTAACTTATACATGTATGCTTTGAACTTTGATTGTTATCATGACTTATGTATGTCTTATCCCATCTTTGAACTTCATACATGTTTAGGTATTGTTATAACCTTTACAAATTAACTTAAACCTTGTTTTAATACATGTCTAAGTAATGTCTTAACTTATACATATCATACTTGAATCTGACCATGCTTAAGTGTAGTAATAACTTATCCATGTTTGAAATGTTTAAATTGTATTCATGATTAAGTGTTGTTATAACTTATTTATACTTGTCTTGTATTCATGATTAAGTGGTGTTAGTTAACCCCAATGCATGCTTGCCTTAACTTAAATTGATATCCATGATGTTTTAGCCTTGTTATAACTATACTTCATGAATGTTTAGATGTTGTAACATCTTTGCTTACCTTGGTTGTTACCATGTTATTTTGAACTTCTTCAAACTTTGAATGTGCTTGGTTGTTACCTTGTCCCCTTTGTGACTTTGTCAAGTCTTACCTTTAGATGTTGTAACATCTCTTTCTTATGCTTTGGTTGTAACCCTGTGCTTTATCTTTGTCATATAAACATCATGCTTGAATGTTGTTTTAAATGCTTACATTGATATCATGTTTTAATATCATACTTGATCATACCATCCATCAACTCATATCTCTTTTAACTTTGTTAAGTTATTTTCCCCCAAGTGATGTTAGCTTGTTAGCTCTCATCCTTAACTTACCATTTGGTCCCTTAATCCAAGGGAAGGTCTCTCTATTGACTCAATGTCATAGGTAGCTTAGCCATACCCATTCCCTTTGACATTGTTAGAGTCATTAAACCTTCAACTTAGACTTAAGTTAGAACTTACAAACTCTTTTGATTTTGTCAAGTCAAGTAAGTGTAAAGGCTATAACACTTACCTCCCCCTTTGAACCTTGATCATAATCAAAGTGTTCATTCATCCCTAGTGAGGTGAACTACAAATGCTCTGATTCCGTCCTTGTAAGGATATGTAGGCACAAGATCGCGAAGTTTTGGCGAGCATACTTAGTGACTAAACCCTTAGGTTCCTATCTTCACCATAAAACCCAAACACAAAACAATAGCAAACAAATAACACAAATACTAGCAAGAGGTTCCTATAGAGTACTATAGATGCTTAGGATGGTAACACCTTCCCTAGGTATAACCAACCCCCGAACCCCACAATCTCTTAGCATTGTTGTTACATTGCAAACTTAGGGTTTTCTACGATCTTTACCCTTTCCCTTGGATAAATCAAAGATCAGTGGTGAATCTTTAAATATTTGTTATTCAAGTTTGATCAATATCTTGATATCCAATTCTCACCGCAATAGAAATGGTGACTTCACTAGGGACACCCAAGAGGGTTAAGCCTAACTTGCCTATGTTTGTGATATATTATTTGCTTGCTTGTTTATTGTTTCATTGGGTTGTTACCTTGTGGAGGGATAAGTCTCAAACTTGGACTTGAGCATAGAATAAGATAGGAAGGTGGTACATTCAAGAGGCTTATATGGAGTTAATTGTAACACCCTCTTCTACCCCCACAAA
Organism: Lathyrus tuberosus; assembly: GCA_022829125.1. Taxonomy (NCBI): domain Eukaryota; kingdom Viridiplantae; phylum Streptophyta; class Magnoliopsida; order Fabales; family Fabaceae; genus Lathyrus; species Lathyrus tuberosus. Next base: position 5,863,273 of record JALAZF010000249.1, on the reverse strand, counting down.
TGTTGCAGCAGAAACAACTCAAATATCAGAGTAAAGCGTCAAAATCACCTCAAAGGGTGCACATTTCTCATTTAAATCAAAATAATACACTTGCCCTGTAAACAAAAGGTTTTCCTCAAAATAACTCAAAAGCCTTCACATGGCAGCGGAACTCAAAATTCTCAATTAAAAGGTTTTCAACAAACATCGTAATAATCCAAAAAGGTTTTCAACATTTAAAACCATATCATCAAATGACAACAAAATAAGGAAACAACATAGTTCGACTCAAAGGACCCCAACCCGATGTTACACTATCAGAGCAAGACCCTCTAAATCAACCAAAAGCAAATAACTTCAAGGTCTTAGAAGGCATCCACAGCTAAACCTGATCACCTGCACGTTACCTACGTGGAGGCAACATTCAAACAGGCAGGGTGAGTAATCACAATTCATAATAATCATTATAAAACAAGATATACATAAAATGGCATTATCTTCACATATAATATCATCAGGGTCGTCATCAAGGAAAGCATCAGGAAGCACCATATCACAAATTCATCAATGCAACATAAAATGCGATGCATAACAAGACTCATGCATCCCTCCAAAGATCCCCGTCAATAGGATCGATTCCGCAATTGGAATCGGAGCACGTCATAATTACCTCATATCCGTACAATGGGAATGAAGCGTCGTCACAGAGTATGCATATGAATGCATGATACACAACGTCAATAATCATCATCATCAAAACATCATTATGTGCATCATCATTCATCAAAACATCCTGTTCGTCATATCATCATTTATTCATCAAAACATCATGCGTCATCGTCTTATCATCATACATCATACATAAACAACTCTTGGTCATCAATATACGTCATAGTAATTCATATCGTTAAGTAATCATCATACATCAAATATACACAGTTCATAATCATCAATATTCTCATGAAATTCATCTCATCAAGTACTCGTCAAAACATCATGAAATCATCACGTCGTAACCATCATTAACGTCACTAACATCATGGTAAAACATCATAAATATCACAACATCAAACACCAGAACAACACCGCAACAGAAAAGAAATTTCGTGAAACAGCAGACGTTCACTCCAGGATTCGCTAGGCGAACCTGTTCGCTATAACCTTCGCTTAGCAAAGCAGCCAGCGAATCCCACAGACACCCCACTAAGACACCAGAAACCACCATCTGTCATGCTCGCTGGACGAAGCTACTCGCTGATTCATTTGCTTAGCGAGACTTCCATTGAATCCTACAATTCCACTCCAGAATCATCTCAGCACTTACACTCATGTTACCGTGCATTCGCTGTGTTGTTCGCCTAGCGAACCTTGGCGAACATTCGCCTAGCGAAGCGATGGTTCGCTTAGCGAACCTGCGATTACAGTAAATCGCTGCTACGCATCAGTAGCTCTACAGCCTCAAAGGTACCTGTGATTACAACTCCTAATGACCCAAAAACATCCCTATAACAGTTCTAATGCATCACGGAGATCAACGGCATAAAACCTACGTCCATTAGGTCGATTCGGGACCCTACGGAAACCTTAAATTCCCTAAACCTTCAAAACTCTTAAGCTTCCTATAAATCCCATATATCCCTTCACCACCAGATTGAACCTACAACAACGGGGAAATCTACCCCAAAGGTCTCTTTTTATCCGATTAAATTCAACCCTTAATAATCGATTCACAAAATACCTTCAAAACATCAATTCGTCACAAAACCCCATAAACCCTCAAACACAAAAACAATCACTTCAATTACATTGAATCCTATAATGAAAACAATGAAAGGCAATTACTCCCCATACCTTAGATTGTCGATCCGATGTGTTTTCTCTTGAGCCTTTGGAAACCTTCACGAATTCCTCGCCTTTTCCCTTTTTCCTCAGAGCTCTCCTTCTTTTCACGGTTAACCAAAAAAATGAACCTCATTCTCAAAATCCTCCTTAAATATTCAACCTAACCCTTGGGCCTCAAAATTGGGCTTTCTCCATAATGCCCTCACTAATTCTCCTCAAAAGTCCTCCATACCCCTTAATTCCTCTACTATTATTTAAAATAAATAATAATACAATATCTTCCATAATATATACTATTATTTAATTAAATAACCAAAACTTCACAAAAACATCAACATCGACACGAAACACCAAAATATCAGGAATTCACGAATATAATATTTAAATGAATTAAATAAATATTCTTACAAAATTTGGGGTGTTACATTGATTCTCGGCCAAGCTAACTTGAGAAATCACCACTCACTGGAGGCACTTTTGAGAATAAGTGTTGTTGATCAAGAGATTGTGAAGACAGTACTATTTCTTGATTGAGCCTATGAAGCTGAGAACCTTTAGTCACCTTTAACCTCACTTGGCCTTGTTAGGAACGTAGTGCGATGACTATGAGGGTGTAGACCCAAAATAATTGATACGCAATACTACACTCAAAAGAGGTTCTCTTGAGAATATTATTAACTACCAAGTAATTGGGAAATTGATAATATCTGAAAGATGGACTGATGACTTTGGGAACTTGTTAGAACCCGTTGTACAGGTACACAATAAATCCTAATACATACCTAATGGGAGGGGTAAACCTTTGATTTCATGCAAGCCTTACACCATGTTTGAGTGTGATCTTTGTTTTGTTTGTGCACACATGCATTCATAAGCATCATTTTTCATCAAAGTTTCATGGAACTTAGAGCTTTTGTTTGCAAACATCGTAGGATTATCATGGATTGTGAAAGGAAAAAGACTTTGAAGCACACTTTCAAGAGTCCTAAGCTGGATGACCTAAGGAGATTGGGAGCTTTGGTTGTAGACCAAGAGGGTTTCAAGAACAAGTATGGGAAGTTGTTATCACTGTTGAAGACAAAGATGGAAGATGGACTTCTCTCTACACTCCTTCAGTTCTATGATCCAGTCTACCATTGTTTCACCTTCCCCGACTACCTACTTGTGCCTACATGGAAGAGTATTCCTACCTAGTTGGTTTGCCCATTCCTGATGAGTCTCCCTTTACTATCTTGGAGAAAGATCCTAAGGAGCAAGACATTGCCAAAGCCACACATTTGGGACTGTCTGAGATTTAAGCCAACATGACCACCAAAGGGGGACTCTTTGGGTTGACCACAAAATTCTTGATAGGGAGAGCTCAGTATTACGCATACCACATGAGGATGATGCATTTTAGACTACAATTGCCTTACTCATCTATGGTGTGTTTCTCTTCCCTAGCTTTGAGGAATTTGTCGACATCAACGCTATCAAGACAGGAGGACCTAGAAAATGTTTTTGTTCATTGTACTCGCTAGATTGCTACAACTCTATGCCTACGTACCCTCACGTTGAATGAACGATTAGAGCACTGTAGTTCTTGTAAAAAATGTTTGTGTGTTTGTTATTTTTATCCCTTGAAAAGGTTCTCAACGCATCAAGGGCGGAGAAGTGTTTGATTTTGAAAAATGCTTAAATGCAGAAAGGCAGATGACTTATGATTTGAGTGGGTTGAGATGATTTTAATCCCTTGGTTATTTTTCAAAAATAAAATAATTATTTTAATTTAAGAATATAAACCCATAATTATATATGATTATAAAATATTAAAAGGTTAACAAAATATCATATCTCTTATCCCTGATTTTTTTATCCCTAAAACCCTAAAATTTTCCTAGAGATTTATCCCATAATTATCCCCATTATTATCCAAAGATTATCCCAAAGATCCGTTCTAATTAATCTTAGTTGATTAACTAATTAATATATTTATATTAAAAGGGAAAATATAAAGTTATTTATCAATTGAAACAACCCACCTAAATATAATTATGCCTAATTATTATAATAAGATTAGTCATAACCTTTTCCTAATCAAAAATCCTAATTAAATATTTAATTACATATATATTTTTGTTTTTTGTTTTTTTAGTATTTCTAAGATTAAACTAATTTAGAACAAATAATTAAATGATAAAAATGAGTTATTAAATAGAGGTGTAAAAAACTTATGAAAGGGATGTAATGGAATCACACGAGGCCCAAAGCCCATCTCTTAACCCTAATTCTACCTAAACAAAACAAATTAAAAAAAAAATAGAAAAGGAGTCAGCAAAAGCTACACGACCAAAATAGGACCAATTCCCCTACGTGTTCAGAGAACAAAAACACAATCTGCATCACCAACCCAGAACATAAATCTTCATCTTCTCCTCCTACTCGCCTATTTCATTCTTACATAAACTCAACCATGTCTAACATCCAGCAACAATCACTTATCAAGATAAAAAAAAAAATCTGAACACATATTGAATGAAATCACAAAAGGGGCTAACGATTTGGGATGTCGAAGGTGCGTGATTGTGGGTTTGATGGAGGGGTGCGGCGGATGGAGGTCGACACAATCGCGGGAAAGGGCCGATGCGGTGGCTGTGTGAGGCAAGTCACGGTGGTTCTATGCGCGAGAAAGAGGGCTGCAATCGGCGGTTTGGGTTGCTAACGAATTTGTGAAGTGGACGGTGATATTGTAGGCGGAGAAGAATATGTGATGGAGGGAGGGCGGCATTCAGATGTTGATCGCGTGCGGTTCGCAAAAGGATGAGTAAAGGGGTGGTCCCGATCTTGGTTCAAGACGTCAACTTCCTTCGTCCGTTTTTTGATTTAGTTTTTGTTTATTACTTTCTGGCTTTTTTTTAATAAGGCAACAAGAATGTTGTTGTTGGTTACTAAAAGTGAAGAAGGAATTTGTGGAATGCTGTGATTATTAAATTTGAATCATGGTTTTGATGAGTGAATTTGGTTTGAGTTTCAGTTTTGATTTCGTTTTCAAGTATGGTCAGTGATGTGTGTGAGTGTGTATCTCAGATTTTTGTCTCGCTTTTTTCATGTGTTTACAAGTTATTATTTTGAGTTGAAAATAGTTCTATTTATGGTTTTTGATTTGGGACAATTTTCGCCCATGGTTTTTTTTTTTATAAAAAACTTTACATAGGTATTTGTTTGGGTTTGTTTGGATTTAAAACATATAATTTTTTTTTTGGTAATAGACTTAAAACATATTTGATTATGGTTATTTAACAAAAGTAACAATAAAATAAAAGTTAAAGTATATTAAGTACTTTGTGGGGATAAAGACCTATCGATAAAAACAGTATTAGAAATCAACATGGCTCTAAATTAAATACATGGCTTTTAACGTTAAATCAAGGTTCCTCTATATAAAGCTAATAGTATGATCTTGTTCTTTATATATATATATATATATATATATATATATATATATATATATATATATATATATATATTTAAAATTGAGTATAGTTTTTTTTTTAATTTGAAAATAGGTTGTGACATACCTCAAACACACTTGTAAACACAAACATCACACAATACATTACATTAAGATAACAAGGTTTTATGCGAAGGGATAAATAGAAGTGGGGAAACCAACCTATAGGGAGGTTGCTTTCCCTGGTTTAGCAGAGACAAAAATTTCCGCTTTTTGAAACTGATCGTGAAGGTTGATCAGATCCTGTAATGGGTCAAGAAGAACGTTTATGATGCTGGGTGTGTGAGATGAGGAGGGAGGTGTACCTGCGAGGCACTCCGATGCTAAAGTAAGAATCGAGAGAGAGAAAGACAAGTACAAAAATAGGGATTCTTAGGATGATTTTTGGATACCTGACCCTCTCAAATGAGAGGGTTTATATAATGTCTCCAGCGCGTGGCCAACGGTCCCTATTTTCAAGGCGGAATAACCGTTTCCTGAAGAATAGGTAACTGCAAAAAACTAGCCGTTATGACGGGCAGACGTGCCAAAAACTAGCCGTTGCCACGGGAAAGAGCGTAGTTCCGGGCACAAGCGTCATGGTTGTTCCTGGATGATGTAGCCGTGCGTAACGGGCAGGAATGTCGGGGAGGAGCAAATGACCTTGAGATTCATCTGTCCACGTGTGCCCAGTAGAGGGGCAGAAAGGTAAATGTTGCCCCACCTCAGCTGGGCTTAGGCAATTGGGTCGTTCTAGGAGCAGAAGTGGAATGGGTCATGCTTATCCATTGGTCCAGTCCGGAACAGATACCTTCTTCTCCACACTTTTTTTGCTCCTGACTTTCCTTTAAAAAGATTTTGATTTTGTTTTATTTATTTTAATTTTTTTTTTTTTGTGATTTTTTCATAAAAACATAAAAAAAATGAATATTATAATTATTAAAAATAAATTAATAAATTAATAAAAAATCAAAAATAAAAAATAAAAAATGCAATTTTAAATTATAAAACAGTGTTAAAACATGAAAAAGAGAGAAAAAGTTAAAAAGGTGGGGCTTGAACTTATGACCTCTCACACTTACAACTCCTTACACTCCTCTTACTACCAACTACACCATCATACTTATTTTGAAAATAAAAGACAATAACAAACATATAAATAGTGGCTAACAAATTAACTATATAATACTAATTATAATACTAATTAATAATAATCATAATTTGGTTAGTCTATAGCTTAATCATCATATACAAATAACAACTAAATTCAAATGACCTAGATATTTTAAATGATGTTTTCATAATGAATAGCTTATTTAAACAATATCCTAATTAACTCTTATTAAGAGTATTTTTTTGTAAGTCAGTAACTAATTTTTCTAATAAAATTTATCTGATATCCTAATTAGTTAATACAACTACATATTAAATTAAATTATACCTTAAAAGATAGAATCTAAGTTATGATCAGATCAAAACTTCTAAAAAGTTAAAAATGGTCCCCTTTGTCTTTCAGGTCATTGGGATTGACCAGACGACTTGTATGGGCTCTGGATATGTTAATAATCTAAATCCTAAGTTAGCTGAAAAAGGAAACAAAAAGGCGGTTAAAATTTGGGGTACGACACTGTGTTTGATCATGGAAACGATGAACCACAACAATCCCAACCCATAGTTGAAACCCTATTCCTCACACGGGAAACAAAATGAAAGTGAAACTTCCCATCCGCAGACAAGCAACAACAAAATGAATCAAAGGAGTCGAAATCGAACCCCAATGTTCAACCTACAATCTAAACAGAAATCCCAACAACACCATGCACGGGGAACGAACACAATTAAGCTATGGAAAAAAATCGATGGAAAGAATGGAAAGCAAACCAACAATCATCAAAGAAATCTAATGGAACAAACACACAATCATCAGCACCACACCAATAAATACCCTCATCCCAAAAATCCCATACCCCGTTGGTTTCCATTATGATTAAGGTGCTACATGGGTACAGATAAACGAAACACCCACAAATATGCGTAAAAAGTAACGAGCAAACAAGTCGAAACAACTTTTACCAAATGATAGCTCCGGTGGTGAATCTCCAAGGTACATTTCTGCCTCTCTAACTTTTTTCTTTTCTGTTTACTTTTAGGTCTCCTTCTTCTTTCCTTCTTGTGCTCTATTGTACTTGTGTTCTACTTCTTGTGTTTGTATTATGCAAATGAGGTCTAGCTCAGTTGAACTTAGGGTTGAAGCTTTGGTGAGGATTTCTTTTTTAGCATCGCAGTAAGGTATTTTTTTTGTATGTGTGAATTATTATGTGGATTTATATAATTGAGGGTGGTGTGATTTTAGGGGATAAGATCAAAAGAATTAGTTGTGATGAGATGTGAAAATGGTGTGTAAAAAATATCCCACAAAGTGTGGGATTTTAGTGAGTGGGGAGAGAGATTTGTATCATGCCATGTGATGAGATTTTGAATTTGCTTCGCAATGAAAATGAGTTTTACTGCAGTAAACTACATTTTTTTTGTATTGGCCTTTTTTTGTATTTATGTTTTGTACTGCAGTGATCTCTCTCTTACTGCAGAACTATTTGGACTTGGCTTTTGAGTTAATTTTCCCTTGCATTGTATTGGTATATTTTTTTATTGCACTTGCTTATTATTTCTCTTTTATGCAGTATCTTGTCTTGGATTGATGCATTGTTTATGTCAAACAAATGCCGCATAATTGTCTTGGCTTAGCTTTGAATTTTGTGACTGAGTTTTTCTGTGCAATAGGTTTCTTGGATGGATAAGGCATGGTTTGAGGATTAACTTGGAGATGAAGAAGGGATAGCTAATGGAACCCAAAGAAAACTTGAAGAAGATTAGCCTTAGGATTAGGCTTGTAGGATTCTTGGTTTTGTTAAGTTTTTTTCAATGTAAAAGCAATAAGTGGCTTGAAGTGCAACTAACTTCTATGTCCCTATTTTTTTTTAATACAAATGTAAACCACAATTCAAAGTAATTTAACACTCAAAATGCAACGCTTTTCCCTCTTCTTGCAAATTTCCAAAGATAGAATTTGATCATAAAAGTTGTTCCGGACTGGACCAATGGCTAGGCATGGCCCAATCCACTTCTGCTCCCATAACAGCCCAATTGCCTAAGTCCAGCTGAGGTGGGCAGCATTTACCTTTCTGCCCCTCTACCGGGCACATATAGACATATGAATCTCAAGGTCATTTGCTCCTCCCCGACATTCTTGCCCGTTACGCACGGCTCCATCATCCAAGAATGGCCGTGACGCCCGTGCTCGGAACTACGCCTTTGCCCGTAGCAACGGCTAGTTTTGGGCACCTCTGCCCGTCATAACGGCTAGTTATTGGCAGTTACCTATTCTTCAGGAAATGGTTATTCCGCCCAGAAAATAGGGACCGTTGGCCACGCGCTGGCGGCATTATAAAAACCCTCTCATTTGAGAGGGTCAGGTACTCAAAATCATCCTAAGAAAACTCATACTTTTGTACTTGCCTTTCTATCTCCCGATTCTCACTTTAGTATCGGAGTGCCTTGCAGGTACACCCCTTCCTCATCTCACGTACCCAGCATTACAGACGTTCTTCTTGGCCCATTTTAGGATCTGATCAGCCTTCACGATCAACGACGCTGTCTGTGGGAAACTTGTTATCCCCGTCTTAACATCCACCTCAGATTCAAAGACCAAAACACATTCTCTGTCCAAGATTACGATCATGGCTTCCCAGGATCACGTCTAAGATGCTCGCAATCTTTCTTTTCTCCCCGTCAACAAAACTGATGTTGACGGATCTACATCCCTCCTCGGAGGAGACGCCCGTCATCTGAGAGACGGAGCTACCGCGTCTCTCTCCCCCACTCATACTGACCATGTTGACGACCAGCCCTTGCTGGCCCTCCAGCCCGTTCCAGCTCCACCCAACGCCGACCCGACCGTGGTGGCCCTCCTTGAAGTAATCAACAAGACCAACCTCTTGATCCTCCAACAAAACGAGAGGATTGGGGCGTTGGAAGAATCTGCCCGTCCGAGATCCCCTCAGCCGAGGAAGAATCGACGATAATCCAAGAGTCCGTAACCCCGGCAGGAAGCTGATCGTCGTCGGGTGCGCCAAGAGCTAGAGTCCCATGTCGTTCGGAAGCGCAATCACGTTTCCCCGTGAAACCAATATTCCCCGGGCAACAAGAGAACCCGAAGAGATCAACATTCACCCCCGGTCAGATCGAAGGGCCGGGCACGAACACCTTCACCCAGAAGAAGTCGTCGTCACGTCCCCAAGCGAAGCATCCGCTCCCCTTCCCATACCAGTTCCAGCAACGACGATGAGCCCCAAGGCCCATTGTCTCAGGAGATACTGGCTACACGCCTCCCCAAAGGCTTAGAGAAACCCCAATCTTCGGGCACTTACGACGGAACGACTGACCCAGATGAGCACATCGAAAACATCGATGCGCTGTTAGACTACCGTGGCATCCGGGGCGCCATCAAATGCCGTCTGTTCCCGACCACGCTTTGGAAAGGGGAAATGACCTGGTACAAACAACTGCCCGAGGAGTCCATCACCTCGTGGAAGCAGCTGGGCAGGATGTTTTCCAGGCACTTTACGGCGTCACGCCGCCATCCAAAGGCTGAAGCCTCCCTTGAGGCTATAATTCAAGGGAAGGATGAGCCTCTCCGGGCATATATTGAGAGGTTTAATAAAGAAGCGGTGCAAGTCCCCACCACCGACGACATGAAGAAATTCCTGCTCGAACGAGGACTTCGCCCTCATTCCGAATTTTCTAAAGTTGTTGGCCTTGCACCTCCAAGGAGCCTGGATGCCTTCCTCCTCAAGGCACAGGCATATATTCAATACGAAGAAAAGGAATCGGCTAAGGCCTATATGACAAATTTTGATGTTTGCAAGATCTTAGTCGACCAAGGCAGCTCGGTCGACATTATGTACTCACAGCTGTTCTCAACTCTCTAGCTGGACGAATCGCACCTCACTCCCTACGTGGGTTCTGACCTACAGGGTTTCAATGGGTCAGTCACGAAACCCTGGGGTACGTCGAGTTGATCGTGACCTTTGGATCCGCAGAGACAGCCAGATCAATTAAAGTTCAGTTCCTGGTAATTGATTATCCGTCTCTCTATCAGTGCATATTCGGACGACCAACTTTGGCCGAGCTGGTAGTTGTGCCATCAGCCATCCATCTCAAAATGAAGTACTACACTTCGAAAGGTATGGTCGCTACATTACACTGCGCGGCGATGCTTCGAAGCGGCCACCAGGGTACTCAACACCATCGCTGCCAAGCCAAAGACGTCCAGCAAGCCAGCATTGCCCAGCAGCTCAAAGGAAGCCAAGCCACTGCCACGCGTCGACTCCGTCGACCTCGACAGCCGCTTCGCCGAAGATGACCAGAAGGAAGACCAGGTTGGCTCGAACATCTCATCTGCCTCGACCAGCAATAACTCCCATCCGATGTCCCCAATCCCAGATGGCGACTTCGAGCTCGTCCTGCTCGGTGATGATCCTCGGCGAGGAGTAAAGATAGGGACCGGCCTCCCCGACATCGCGAGGAAACAACTCAAACCTTGCCTTCGAGAGAACGCAGACTTGTACGCCAGGAGTGCCACGAAAATGCCCAGCTTGGATCCTGCTGTCGCCTACCATCTACTCACGATTGACCCTGCCGTCAAAACAGTAGCACAACGTAGGAGAAAGTAGTCTCCGGAGAAAACGGAGGCTGCAGATCAAGCTGTAAAAGACCTCCTCGAGGCAAAATTTATCTCGGAAGCCAAGTACACCACTTGGTTGTCCAACATTGTACTCGTGAAAAGATCCAATGGAAAGTGGCGCATGTGTGTTGATTATACTGGTATTAATAAGGCATGCCCAAAAGATGCCTACCCCCTCCCCAATATTGATAAACTTGTTGATAACTCTGCCGATTTTAAACTATTATTATTCATGGATGCCTATTCGGGCTACAATCAAATACCAATGGTGATGAGCGATAAAAAATACACGGCCTTCATGACCAAATCGGGAAATTATTACTACAACGTAATGCCATTCGGCCTGAAAAACACCGGCGCGACCTACTAGGGGATGATGAACAAGGTCTTCCGAGGAGAGACAGGCGACATGCTCGAAGTCTACATGGACGATATGATCGTAAAATTTCACGAGGAGACCGATCACACAGCCCATTTGAGAAAGGTCTTCGAACATGCCAGGAAATACCGAATGCGTTTCAACCCTGAAAGTGCACGTTCGGAGTTCGGGCGGGCAAGTTCCTCGGTTTCTATCTGACAGAGCGAGGAATCGAAGCCAACCCCGACAAGTGCAAGGCATTCTTCAAATTTCCAACGCCCAACTCGAAGAAGTCCATCCAATCCCTCAACAGGATGCTCGCTTCTTTGCCTTATTTCGTGGCCTAGTCTGCCCAGCATGCCCTGCCCTTCTTCAAATTCCTCCGCAAGGAGGCAGCGTTTGAATGGCCGGAGAAATGCGACTAGGCTCTCCTCCATCTAAAATAAGCACTGTCAAAACCACCAGTCCTTTCTCGACCAGACAACAGCGAAACTCTGTACCTATATCTCGCAGTGGCAACCGAGGCCGTAAGCGCCGCCCTTATCCGTGAGACGTCCGACGGACAAAAGCCCTTATATTTCACTAACAAAGCATTGTAGGGACCAGAGCTGAGATACCAGCAGATAGAGAAGGTAGCGTTAGCCCTCATTAATGTTGCGTGAAGACTGAGGCACTACTTCTTGGCCCACATGATCGTGGTCCAGATAGATGAACTCGTAAAGAAACTGCTGGGGCGACCAGATATGGCCGGCAGAATGCTCAAATGGTCGTTAGAACTGTCCGAATTCGACATTTAGTATGAAAGCAGAAAAGGCCTCAAAGCCTAGGCTCTGGCTGATTTCATCGCAGAGATGACGTTCGCAGATTCCCCCACCTGCGGGGCATGCAAGTGGACCATCTTCGTAGACGGAGCATCCAGCTCGGCAGGGAGCAGGGTAGGTATCATCTTGGAAAACGACGAGGGAATCATTGTCGAGGTATCACTCACCTTATCCTTCCCCACGTCTAATAACCAGGCTGAGTACGAGGTTGCCCTCGCCGGCCTGCGCCTGGCCAAAGATCTAGGGGCAGAAGAAATCCTCATCTGCACAGATTCACAACTCGTGGCCCTTCAAGTTCAAGGGGAATACCAGGCCAAAAACGACAACCTATCCAAGTACTTAGGCTTGGTCAAAGAAAAGATGACGAAGTTCGTTGCAGTAGAGGTAAAGTATGTTCCCCACGAACATAACTTCAGAGTAGACGTATTGTCTAAACTGGCGAGCATGAAGAAAAAGGGCGGGAACAAGTCCATCATCTAGGAGGTGCTTCCTCGACCTAGTATCGAGAAGACATCTCTGACCCTCGGCGTACAGGTAATCGGTTACAACAACTGCTGGATGACCCCCGTTTACAACTACCTCGCTAGAGACGAACTTCTGTCTGACCCCAAAAAGGCCAGCACAGTCAGACGCAGAGCCTGCTCTTACGTCCTGGTCGAAGATAAACTCTACAAGAGAGGGTTTTCTATCCCATTACTCAAATGCGTCAGGAGGATATGGTCGCCCACTCCCTACGCGAGATCCACGAAGGAATCAACGCCCAAAATTATCTCACTCGGAAAGCCCTTCGAGTAGGGTACTACAGGCCAACCATGCAGCAGAATGCTAAAGAGCACATGAAGAAATGCGACAAATGCCAGCGGCACGGGGACATGCACCTAGCTACACCTAACGAGCTCAAAGATATATCCTCCCCGTGGCCATTCGCCTGGTGGGGCCTGGACATCCTAGGGACATTCATAGTAGGATCAAACCAGAGCAAGTACTTAATAGTAAGTGTTAGTTTCTTGGATTGGCTGGAATTTTGGTAAAACAAAGGTTGTTCAATGTTGACGTCAAGGTGGTGATGTTGCAGTATTGAGTCTTAACACTGAGCTGTGTTAAGTAGTGAAGCTGTTCAATGTTTGATGTCATATGGGTGATGTCACAACATTGAGTCTTAACACTGGGATGTGTTAAGTGTTTAAGTTACTGAAGTTTGGATGTCTGATGTCACAGGCGATGTTGTGACATTAGATCTGCAGAATTAATAACATCAGGTTTGTGATGTTGTTAGGGTTTGCGTGTTAGCTGGAATTGTGGAGAGCTGTTAGTCTCATTGGATGAGAATATCTTGGGATAGATATTTTCCGCTGCATAGGAGATCTGGTGCAGATTTGTAGGAGATTTAAAAGGTTGAAGATTTGAAAAGATTTTAGGAGAAAATCTGTTTTGAAGATTCAGTTTTAAATAACAAATCAAGTCAGATATTGTAGCAGGTCCAAGCCCAATTCAGATAGCTATATAAAGCGCATCTGTAATGAAGGAAAAGTAACGAAGAAAGAGAGCTAAAGACTGAGTGTCGATTATGTCTTCATGTATGTTTTGTAAACCATTCGAGTGTGAATTGGTATCGTTGTTTTGAGTTGTTCTTGATCAGAGCTGTGAAGCAGAATCAAGTAGTGTTATTCAAAGTGTGTGATCTTTGAAGTATATCACTGAAGTGTTTTAGGGATTGAGTAGTGTTATCATATCTAAGTGGTTTCTTAGGTAGAAAGTCACTAGTAGGAATTAAGATTAGGAGATTGTCAGCTGGGTTGTTGAGTCTGTAATTTAATTCTACAAGTAGTGAATTTCATCCCTGGCTTGGTAGCCCCCAGACGTAGGTAGTTAGACCGAACTGGGTGAAAAATTTGGTGTGTTATTCTGCTGTTTATTTTGTCCATTGTGTAGAGTGTGTTGTTGTGACATCGCACTTAACATCACACGTCTGATACCAGAATTTCAATTAGTATCAGAGAAGGCATCCAGTCTGTCTCTGGGTGAGATCTAGGGAAGTTACTTTCTGGTGTAAGGATGGACAAAGAGGTTGGAGGATTTGTCAACAGACCCCCTATTTTGGATGGCTCGAATTATGATTATTGGAAGCCAAGGATGATCACCTTTTTGAAATCCTTGGACAGCAGGGCATGGAAGGCCATTATTATAGAGTGGAAAACACCTATTGTGTGTCAGAAAGATGATGCTGACAAAGATAAAGAAGGTACCTCTAAGGTGAAGCTTGAAGAAGAATGGACCAAGGAAGAAGATGAGCTTGCCCTTAGAAATTCCAAAGCTCTAAATGCGATCTTCAATGGAGTGGATAAGAATATATTCAGGTTGATCAATACTTGTGAAGTTTCTAAGGAAGTGTGGGATATTTTGAAGGCTACTCATGAAGGTACATCTAGAGTCAAGATGTCAAGACTTCAGCTTCTAACATCTAAGTTTGAAAGCCTGAAGATGAAGGAAGATGAAACTATCCATGACTTCCATATGAGTGTTCTTGAGCTGGCTAATGCATCCAGTGCTCTTGGTGAAAAAATGTCAGATGAAAAGCTTGTAAGGAAGATCCTTAGGTCCCTTCCTAAGAAGTACAAGATGAAGGTAACTGCCATTGAAGAAGCTCAAGACATCAGCAAGATGAGGGTTGATGAGCTCATTGGATCTCTTCAAACGTTCGAGCTTGGGTTAAATGAAGAAGAGCCTGAAAAGAAGCCAAAAAGTATAGCCTTGACTTCAAATGCTCAAGAAGAGGAAGGGAAGAGTACTGAGTCCCAGGAGGACTTATCTCAGGCCATAGCTATGTTGGGAAGGCAGTTCAATAAAGTGTTCAAGAGGATGAACAATAACTCCAGGCCAAATGTCAAGAACATATCTTCTGACATCAGCAAGTCAAAAGAGAAGGATGAAGAGAAAACTGCCCAAGATAAAGGAGTTTAGTGCTTTGAGTGTGAAGGGTATGGACATGTCAAAAAAGAGTGTCCCACCTTCTTGAAGAAGCAGAAGAAGGGCATGACAGTTTCCTGGTCTGACTCTGATAGTGAAAGTGAAGGTGAGTCAGCAACTGTTGTTTCTGATGATGATTTTAGTGATGGGGAAATAACCTTTGAGGAGCTAGCTTCTACTTATCAAGAGCTTTGCCTGAAGAGTACTGAAATCTGCCAAGAAAACAAGAGTCAAAAGGAACAGATTGCTCAGCTTGAGACTGCTAAAGCTGATTTGGAAAACAAAGTCTCACTGGTCAAAGCTCATCTTGATCATATGACCAAATCTGTTAGGATGCTGAGCTGTGGTACATACACACTTGATAAGATCCTTCAGACAGAAAAGGTTGCTGGTGATAAGTCAGGTATAGGATTTGTGGCTGAGAAAAAGGTTTCTGCTAAAGCAAGCACTTCAGGAACAAAGAAGGTGGTGTCCCAACCAATGTCTCATCATCAAACAAAGAGACAGGATCCTACCCCTAAGAAGGTTGTTGAGAAGAAGAATGGTCCTCATCAGAGGAAGATGCAGCCCCAAGGAGCCAGTCAGTATATGCCTCCCCCATATCACAAGAGGATGCAAACTGCCAGGTTCAAACAGAACATGTCCCATCAGATGTCTCAACATCAGAGAGACTGGTATGGATATGGATATGGATACAATAATGCTGTGCCTCATCACTATGGAAGAAGGAAGCCTCATCACCATAGGAGACAGCCTAGGAGACAGCATCCTCAGTATAGAAGAAGATAATCCAACTATGGAAGAAGGAGACAACATTATGGGTGGCAGCCACAACATTATCATCAAAGTGGCAGAAGATTTAACCACTTCAGAGATGACAGAGTCAGATGCTTCTATTGTGGCAGGTTTGGACATATGCAGTCCTCGTGCTTCAAGCTTCATGGTTATCCAAATTCTACTCCTCAACCCAAACAGAAAGAGGTCAGGCCCAAGGTGGTGAAACAATGGGTTCCTAAAGCTCAGGTCACATGTCTATTGGGTCATACCTCAGATGGACATTTTGCCATAGATGCATGGTACTTTGACAGTGGATGTTCAATGCACATGACTGGATCCAAGGAGCAGTTGGTGGAGTTCAATCCTTGCCATGCAAATAAGGTTGTGTTTGGCAATGGAGAAAAAGGAGTAGTAGAAGGAGTTGGAAGAGTGAAGAATCATGATGGTCTAACTCTTGATAGTGTGATCCTTGTCCAAGGTTTGAATGCTAATCTGATTAGCATAAGTCAGCTATGTGATGAAGGTTACAAAGTTAACTACACCAAAGATGAGTGTGTGGTATCTAATGAGCATAATCAGGTTGTTATGAAGGGTGCCAGATCCAAAGATAATGTTGATGTTATAACATCAGACTATAACATCAGGTGTGAAAGGATGCTGAAAGGTCACTCAGAGTTAATGAGTTCTGATGTGAATCCTTTTAAATTTTTAAAAGGAAAGTCTTTATGGAGGGAGAAAATTAGTAATTGGTCTTTAAGAGGTACTCAAAATCAGGCGCCTTACCATATTGATTCTATATCAAGATTCATCAAAGCGTTCTCTTCTCAACGGTTCATCTCCTTTAATCTCAACAGAATAGAAAAATCTTCTCTAAACCTAGTCTGTTACAAAGGAACGATGTCTTCCCCATCCAAGAACTCTGATTTTCAAAGACCTGCGCATGTACGAACTAGGGTTTCTTCGGAAAAAGAACTTGCTGACAAAGAACACATTCCTATGGCACTCCCAGATTCAGGTAGCTCTAAACCTTCAACCAAGTTAAATAAAACTGAAACTAGGTCATCATCCTCTCAAGCTGTTGAGGAGAAGTATGATGTGGACATGCATTTGAAGCAGATTGCCGCCAAAATTCTTGAGAAGGGAATACGTGTGAAAGGGAATTCTGTCCCTTTAAGGCAAATACCTGCTGAAAAGGTGGACTCTCAAAGTGAGGACACAAATCTTCACAGACTGGCCTTGTCTGTGATTCAAGACGCTGAAGGTGGTAGTAAAGAAAAAGATCTTGAAGATACTGATGTCATCCCTGATGTCAGAACATCGTCCCCTAGGGATGAAAGTCACAGTTATAAAGGGAAGGATCAGGTTGAGGTTATAGATGTTGAGGACTCATCTGATAGAGATATCATTGGTAATGCGATAGCAAGAAGAATGGAGGATAGGAAAGGGAAAAGAGTGGAGTCACTTCCTAATGAAAATATGGTCAAGGATAAGAAAAGGACTTCAGTTGCAGACTCTCCCAAGTCATGGAGCAAAGTTGCCATGTCTGACAAAAAGAGGAGAATCAGGGAAGAATCAGATTCAGAGTGTGATGTTCAAGACATCAATCCTGTGAGGAATAGAGCTGCTGATCAAGTGCCTGATAAGATCTCATTTCACTGTGCCAGAAGTGCATCCATGTGGAATTGTGTGAGCCAAAGAAGGATAGCTCTGGAAAGAGACCTAGTTACAGATGACTTAGAGTCTACTGGAATATTAGATCTAATTAAGTTTGCTGGTCTCATAAGGACTGTGTCAGGATTGACTAGTTGCTATGATAGACTGGTCAGAGAATTTATAGTGAATATCCCTGAGTCTATTAATGACAGCAAAAGCCTAACTTTCAGAAGAGTTACCGTCAGGGGTAAGTGTGTCTGGTTCTCTCCTAAGGTGATCAATGCCTACTTAGGAAGAAGTGAGGAAGATTATGGAGAATTAGAAGTTTCTAATAATGTTATCTGCAAAGAAATCACAGCTGGTCAGGTAGAAGTTTGGCCTTCAAAAGGGAAGTTATCAGCAAGTTTATTAAGTGTGAAATATGCTATTCTTCATAGAATAGGTGCTGTTAACTGGGTTCCTACTAACCACAAGACCTCTGTTTCTATTGGTTTGGGCAAATTAGTTTATGCCATTGGAACAAAAAGACTAATTGATTATGGCTCTTACATTTATAATCAGACTATCAAGCATGCTGCAACAAGAGCTGTGAAATTGCCTATTGCATTTCCATCCCTCGTTTGTGGGATAATTCTGTCTCAGCATCCTGGGATTCTTCACCAGTATGATATTGTGTGTAGAAGGAAACCTGACTTGTCTTTTCATCAGAAGCAGTTTGAAGGAAAACATGTTGCTGATCATGTCAAGGCATCGACCTCAACATCTACTCATCATACTCATGTCAAGACTGATATGATTTCTGAACTGGAGGAAGCCTGTAAAGAATTAGATGAAGCCATCAGAGTAAGCACTGAAAGAAAGGAGAAGTTCAAAAGATTACTTATGACTTTGAAGATGACAGAAAAAGAAGTTATTGATAAGAGAGTTGAGTCTGATAATGACAGCTCAAAAGAAGATGAAGAAGATAATGATGATCTCAGCTCAGATGATTAAAGCTTTTAATGTTTTGCTTAGTTAGTAGCTTTAGTTTTTTTGTTTCTGCACTGTTGTGCTTGGTTTGTAATTTGGATATTATGTTGTTATATGCACCCTTTATGTTTTTGTTCTATGATTTGTTATGTCTTTTTGCTGACTGTGAGACTGACAATGAGAGCTAGGGTAGTACTAACTGTAGGGGTTGTAAAATTATGGCTAAAAGGGGGAGAAGTAGCCAAGAGAGCCAAGAGTATCAAAGAGTACAAATGTCAGTGCCAAGAGTACAAATGTTGCACTGCTGTCAAAAGGAGTTGATTGTTGCTAAGGAATGAAGTCGAAGTTTATGAGCTGATTGCTGCTAAGAAGTGTAGAAATTAAGGGGGAGTAATTGCTGAATTGCTGCTATGCTGGTTGTTGCATTGAGGGGGAGTGCTCATTGCTGCTAATGTTGAGGTATGTGCAGCTCTGTTTTGAAGATTATAGCTATTGAAGATGGTGCTGCAGCAGAGTTTTGTGTGAAGTGAAGTCTTTATGTATTGAAGATGCTGCTGCTTAAAGTTTTTAGAACTATTCAAGTTTCTTTCCGCTGCTGAAGTCTCTGAAGGTGCAGAGATTGTTTTAGCCAAAATTAGCCAAAGGGGGAGATTGTTAGTTTCTTGGATTGGCTGGAATTTTGGTAAAACAAAGGTTGTTCAATGTTGACGTCAAGGTGGTGATGTTGCAACATTGAGTCTTAACACTGGGCTGTGTTAAGTAGTGAAGTTGTTCAATGTTTAATGTCATATGGGTGATGTCACAACATTGAGTCTTAACACTGGGCTGTGTTAAGTGTTTAAGTTACTAAAGTTTGGATGTCTGATGTCACAGGCGATGTTGTGACATTAGATCTGCAGAATTAATAACATCAGGTTTGTGATGTTGTTAGGGTTTGCGTGTTAGCTGGAATTGTGGAGAGCTGTTAGTCTCATTGGATGAGAATATCTTGGGATAGATATTTTCCACTGCATAGGAGATCTGGTGCAGATTTGTAGGAGATTTAAAAGGTTGAAGATTTGAAAAGATTTTAGGAGAAAATTTGTTTTGAAGATTCAGTTTTAAATAACAAATCAAGTTAGATATTGTAGTAGGTCCAAGCCCAATTCAGATAGCTATATAAAGCGCATATGTAATGAAGGAAAAGCAACGAAGAAAGAGAGCTAAAGACTGAGTGTCGATTATGTCTTCGTGTATGTTTTGTAAACCATTCGAGTGTGAATTGGTATTGTTGTTTTGAGTTGTTCTTGATCAGAGTTGTGAAGCAGAATCAAGTAGTGTTATTTAAAGTGTGTGATCTTTGAAGTATATCACTGAAGTGTTTTAGGGATTGAGTAGTGTTCTCATATCTAAGTGGTTTCTTAGGTAGAAAGTCACTAGTAGGAATTAAGATTAGGAGATTGTCAACTGGGTTGTTGAGTCTGTAATTTAATTCTACAAGTAGTGAATTTCATCCCTGGCTTGGTAGCCCCCAGACGTAGGTAGTTAGACCGAACTGGGTGAACAATTTGGTGTGTTATTCTGCTGTTTATTTTGTCCATCGTACAAAGTGTGTTATTGTGACATCGCACTTAACATCATACGTCTGATACCAGAATTTCAGTAAGCATTGATTACTTCACAAAGTGGATAGAAGCGGAGGCTCTGGCCAAAATAACAGCCCTTAACATACTTCGTTTCTACAAGCGAAACATCCTCGCACGCTTTAGCATCCTTCAAGCGATAGTCACGGACAATAGGACACAGTTCACAGACAGGAAGTTCCAGGATTTCGTCGTTCAACTGGGCACAAAACAACACTTCGCATTCGTCGAACACCCCCAGACTAACGGGCAAGTCGAAGCAGCAAATCGAGTAATCCTACGAGGCCTCAAGTGAAGGTTAGATGAAACAAAAAAAGCTTGGGTCGAGGAGCTGCACAACGTCCAATGGGCATACCGCACGACTCCACACTCTTCGACCGAGGAAACTCCTTTTCGCCTGGCCTACGGGACTGAGGCAGTAATCCCCATCGAAATACACGTACCATCCAGGCGAATTGAGTCACCCCTGGATGAACAAATGAATGATGAGGCATTAAGGGAGGAGCTCGACCTCGTCGAAGAGGTCCGGTCAGGAGCAGCTCTCCGCGAAGCCTCGTTAAAGCAAAAAATCGCAATCAGGCATAACGCCAAAGTGATACGACGAGAATTCCAAGTGGGCAGCCTTGTCTTGAGAAGGAACCACAAGGACTCTCGAAAGGGCAAACTCGCCGCTAACTGGGAAGGACGTCCGAGCAAAGACGGAGAATGAGGCCTACTACCTAGAACACCTCAACAGGGAAGGACTTGCTCGACCATGGAACGCCAAAAAGCTAAAATAATACTATAGCTAAGGACCTAACTATTGGTTTGCTTCGTCAAAGCAACGAACATAACGTCCCGACTGCGATGCGCGCCCAGGTACAAGCGTCGCATGCCAGCCAAGGCAGGACCCGCTCAGGATTGAGCTAGGTCTCTGCCCGACAGCGGTTCCTCAACCGAGCCCGCCGTCGTCAAAGTACCATGATAGGCAGAACACCCAGCTTGCGATGGGAGGTTCACGCCACGAACTTAGGCCTCAAACGCGACCTGAGCTCCGCTATCATGCCCGACAATCCCTCAGGTCATTCGACCAGTCCCCCTCACTGTCGAACACATCTAAGTCGAGCAATTCCCTGAAAACGTTAAACAAATCAAAGTGGCCCCTATTACGGGCACACACGTGTATCGACCAAAGACATAACACTTAGCAAAAATAATCAAAGAAAGCCATGTGCGAATATACAACATACAAAGCCGGCCACGATGGCCAGATACTTACATATAATTAAGTGGCCACAAGGACCACAAGTGTGCATATTACAAGGCAAAGGGGCCACACCCCCTACCGAACAAAATAAGGTTACATCAAATATGGCACGCAGGCCAGATACATTACAACAAAACAAAAAGAGATATCATTCCTCCATCTGCTCAGGCTGCTCAAGGTTAGGCTTAGGCTGTTGGGTCTCCTCGTTCAAAAGTCGGGCGTGCTCATCACCGATGTTAAAGAAGTCTGGATCAACTATCTTGCCATTCTCAACATGGCCCAGGAAGTTAGTACCCTCCGTGGATATCTGGACCTCTGGATTCACCAGCCTAAGTTGGGCCACGGCGTTGTTGAACGACTCCTCCCCAATGGAAATAACATTGTCCTCTGCCCATAAAAGACGAGCAACCAGCTCGACCCTAGTCTTCAAAACCTTCACTCCCTCAGGCTCATCTTCAGTCGGGGCCACCGCAGACCTCAGCTGCTCGACCAGTTCCTCGACAACCTTCTTTTCTGCCACCAGAGTCTCATTCTCCCCTCTCAGCCTGACAGCCTCCTTGTCCGATTTCTTCCTCGCGTCAGTGGCAGCCTTGGCCTTCTCTTTGGCCTTCCTCACCATCTCCTCCAGGGATACTATTGTCGTCTGGGCCTTCTTAAGTTCAGACTCAGAGGAGTAATCTCCCTTAGCATACACCGCCGCTATCTCTAGGACCCGGACTAATGTGGAGGCGTCCTAAGCCAGCATTGCCCTCTTGCTCGGGCGGTCCATACCTTCAAGCTTGAGGGACTCTGCCCGAGGAACCACCAGGGACATCCCCTCGAAAAACTTCTTGTCATGGAGGCTAGGGAGAAGTTCAAACTTGCCCTTCTCAGCTGCCCGACTAAGATCCACCAGCTCATTAGCTCTGGTCCACTTGAACCTCGAAGCCCCGGGCACCGGAGATCCCTGAGCAGGTGAAGGAACGGGCGAAGAGCTCCCTGCAGTAGGTTGAGGAGGAGGCACACACTATGTAAACTGAGACTTCGAGGTGGCCGCACCAGCTTTACCCCTCGCTAGGGCATTCTTCACCATCCTCTCATGGGCAGAAGGCATCTCACCTGCAAAAACATAACCAATGTGCTAGCCACCGAGGAAGTTATAATTCGGACAAGCTGAAAAACCTAAAACTACCAAGTAGCTTAAAAGCATCCGCAGGGGTCTTGCACTCCAGAAGCGCCTTCATATTGATATAACGATACTCCACTCTTTGGCCGCCATCATCCTCAAAGCTCGGGTTCCCCTTTTTCGTACAACACTCCGTGGGCCTAAAGGTGTTAACATAGTTAACCAACGCCTCATAACCGACTATGTTTTGCTTGTCCAGCATATCCGGTTGGGCAAGATAATGGCCAGTGCCTTGAGTAAAGTGGCTCCCACTCCAATAAAAAGGGAACTTGAACACCCTGTCTGCCAACAACTTCCCTTCCTCGTCATACATATCTTTGCCCTCCTCGCCTGTTGACACGGCCCAGGCGTACGTGGTATCTTGGGCCTTCTCTGACACAGGTTCGATAATATATAACCTCTCTTTGAAGGTCCAGATAGACTCCGAGAAAGGCTTAAACAATTTCCTCGGTTGCTTCAGCGAGACCCAGCCATACCTTTTTTCCCCGAGACCTGCCTTTGGAGATGGAAGATGGTGAAGAATAAAGGCAAAGTAGCTCCTATCTTCAGGAACTCACAGGTAAACTCGAAAGCGCGGATAAACACCAATGAATTAGGATGCAACTGCGACGAAGCCAAGTCCAGATGAACAAAAATGGACTGCTGAAAGTCAGTAAAGGGCAGCCTCAGCCCCATTTCCTTGAAGGCATATTTGTACATCACGAACCTTTCCTCATAATCTATACAGATGTGGTCGTCTTGAATGGGGAAGTGTACCTTCCACTCCTCCTCTGGCCCTACGTCTGTAAAGACATCCCCGGTATAAGACACGAAAGTGGATGCGTGCTCGGCAGGCTCCGCATACGTTCATTCCTTCACAGAATCGTGCTCAGGATCCTCCCCGACTTCGCTGGGGGCATTTAAAACCTCAGTACCACTACTCTTTGAGAAGCTCTCCTCGGACGAGTCTATGAGAATCTCTTGCTTGGGCTCGCGCGCCATCTCGGTCACCTGAAAAGCAGAGGATAAAAGTGAATTCGACTGCAAAATCAAATCCACCCTTCCACCGCTAATCAAGTGAAAGGGCGCGCAAAGGGCCGAGGACGGTGTCCCCGACCTAAGCCCTAAATTAAATAACACAAAAGTCTCCCACGAGGAGATGCCCGGAGGCAACCCCTTCTGCGCTTACGAGGAATCTTCCTGACCTACTACCCAGTTTCCGTTTGAAGCTCCACCGGAAAACTCATATGTTCATCAGAAAGTTTATTAGAGTACCAGGAAACTGGGTAGCTTCACCAGTTACGCCTGCGCCTTCATCGCAGCAGCGCCGGAAACGGTCCGAGTCTACAGTCTCTAGGAAGCTCCGGCGACCACACCAGCGGCAGAAGATGGCCAAGCCACCGTTTACCACCAACAGACGCCGAAGAATACGACAGTCCTACCTAAGTTCAACCTAACCACATGCGTTCTAACTAAACAGAAATGAAAAAGCTAGAAATGAAGATGAAAATAGGTAACTTACGTGGTCGAAGAGAGCGTAGAGGACCGAAGAGCTTGCTCGAATCTACATGCGGCGGCGGACGCGGTGGTTGACAGCGGCGACAGACTGAGAGCTCTGAGAGAAGAACGAAGAAGGAGAGAGAAGCGAAAAATGCAAATGACCAACTCTCCCCCCTATATATACAGTCTAAAAGCACGTGCACGAACACGCGCAGCTAGGGGCATCATCATGACCCTAGCCTAGCTATCATGACACAGTTAATGCTGCACAAGGCTCGAGCCACACGTGGCGTCACGCCTCTTCAAAATCCCTCAACCATTGGTCTCTCCGCGAGCCAGGCAGCCCGAACAATGTTACATATCTCGCGGGCACGATAACCCCCAGACACCCAAGGACAATCTCGTCTCGTCGACAGACGGCTCCGTCTTTAGAGATCCCCGGGGCTGCGAGCTATCCTTAAGTCATCACTCCCATGCTTGGGAGAAACGACTTGGGGGGCTCCTGTTCCGGACTGGACCAATGGCTAGGCATGACCCAATCCACTTCTGCTCCCAGAACAGCCTAATTGCCTAAGTCCAGCTGAGGTGGGCAGCATTTACCTTTCTACCCCTCTACTGAGCACATATAGACAGATGAATCTCAAGGTCATTTGCTCCTCCAAGACATTCTTGCCCGTTACGTACGGCTCCATCATCCGAGAACGGTCGTGATGCCCGTGCCCGGAACTACGCCTTTGCCCATGGAAACGGCTAGTTTTGGGCACCTCTGCCCGTCATAACGGCTAGTTTTTGGCAGTTACTTATTCTTCAGGAAACGGTTATTTCGCCCAAAAAATAGGGACCGTGGGCCACGCGCTGAGGGCATTATAAAAACCCTCTCATTTGAGAGGGTCAGGTACTCAAAATCATCCTAAGAAAACTCATACTTTTGTACTTACCTTTCTCTCTCCCGATTCTCACTTTAGCATCTGAGTGACTTGCAGGTACACCCCCTCCTCATCTCACGCACCCAGCATCACAGGCATTCTTCTTGTCCTATTTCAGGATCTGATCAGCCTTCCCGATCCAAAGTAAAAAGAAAAACTTAATTGAATCTAACTTCTATATGGCATGAATTTGAAATATAGAACCACAAAATGAAATGGAATGTACTACATGCTTATATTTTAGTTCGAAAGTGTGTAGAAAACCTCACATAATTGAAATGCAATGTCTCACACCTTTGACTACACAATCTTGAAAACTAATTTTGAGAATAATACTTTTAGACTCAAAATTCAAACTTGTAATGTGAATGGTAATGACTTGGAAAGAAAACATGGATGTAAGCATGAGTTTCAAGTGATATAATTATTCAATCAAAACACCAAATGCCTCTATTTCAAAGCATAACCACAAGTCTTAAATGGTAAAGTTGATACACATGATTGAGGAATAGACATATGACCTAACACACATGTGCAATGACACAAATGTGGACTTTCATGCATGCTAATGATGTACAAACACCAAATGAAATGGTTAATGTGAAATGAGGCCAATGAAAGGCAGATGACTATGCAAATGACTCAATGTAGAGGTAAATATTTTGGAGGGAAAATTTTAGGGTATGGAAGTTTCCCCTATTTAAATATCTTTGACCAGAGAATATGAATAGGGACACTCTTCATATGATCGCGACGAGATATAGTTAAATACTAAGGGACCTAAATTTTGTTCCTTGATGAAATGGTATGAGATGATATGTTATGTTATGAATGCATGAAGTATTGTTTATTTTTTATTTGTTGGGGATATAATGCAACATGAAATGAACCCTAGCAAGAGGTTTTACGATGGTGTTGTTGAAATTTTAAGAGGAGTTTTTCAAAATTTTAGCCTCTCAGCGGAATATTCCCAATAAACAGATCTTGAAATCATTAATCACAAATCAAACAGACCAAAATAAGGATTCAAGAGTTACCTCTTGAAGTGTGCTTTATCTTTGATCACGAACGGCGGTAGATACCAGCGTGTCTACATGGTCTACACGAGTGCAAAGTGGAAGGCAGTGCTAGCCGTTTCTGTTTTGAGAAAAAAATTTGACAATTACCTTTGGTAGGAGAAATAGCTTCTCTATTTATAAAGAGCTTCTAAAACCCTAATACTCTTATTTTAGGTTTTTCCAAAATAAGCCTAATCTTATTTAATTAAACTATTTAATTAAATAATTATTATTTATTTATATTTAACTAAAGTCTTTTAAATAAATAAAATTAAATATTAAATTAAATCATATTTAATTTAATCAACTGTCAATTCTCATTTATTTAATTAAATTATATTTAATCAAATAAATTATATATGTGCTAGTGTACTAAATAATTTAAATACTATTAAAACATAATTAAATTAAATCATATTTAATTTAATCATCCATTCCACTATCAGTACTCTATGCGTGTAACCCTATAGGTTCTCGTAACGTTGGTAATAATATTAAATTATCTATTTAATATTATAAACAATGAGTGGTATCTTGCAACACATCACTGCTACCCAAGTGACGAGAATGTCGTGTGATCTGACATAACCTTTATGTGATAATGATTATATGTACAATTACCCTTTTTCCCTTGTATCTATATTGAACACAAGACATAGAATGTGTCATCCTTGTATAGTCCAATATTTTATTCCTTGATCCCAGAGTATACTTGATAACAACAAATAAGTCCAATATCTCATATCGACTTATTTAAGCACGACCATGCATTTTACAGTCATACTCTATCAAGAGGCCCACAAATATTACTCCTGTGTATGTAGAAGGGGCAAATCCCATCTAGGTCACTCATGTCCCTCAGCGTGATCTGTAAAGTACCCATAAACCATCTTTATGGTTATCCTATTACGGACAACGTTTGATTGGCAATAAAGTACCCGACTCCACATCTAGGGTTCATAGTGGTTTCAGGTCAAAGGGTGGAATACATCACTATTACTATGAGAATAACTTATGACACTTATATAACAAACTATTACTAGTAAAAAAATACCTTCTTAGCAGAGATTTTTAAGTCAGTTAATCAATAACCTGACTTATGAAACCACACGGTGGCAAATCCGTAAATATTTAAAACTTTGTTAGGTCGTGTCTATGTTTAACTGACCTAATAAAGATTAAATAGAAAAAAAGTAATTTACATTAAATTTTTTAATTCGGTTCTTTTACCGAACTGACTTAAGAAGTTTATTTATTAAGTCAGGTGTTTATTACCTGACCTGAGAAGTTCTTACAAAGCCCCGGTTCGATTCCTACTTGATACATTTTAGTGAAATAAAACAATTATAATATAATTTATGTTGATATGAGGAATTGAACCGAAGACCTCGGTTTTCCAAAACAATAAATTTCCCACCAAGCTTGCTAACAATTATGATATATTAATCGAATATGTATTATATATAATTAAAATTTTATTTTGGTTAATGAATTTATTTTTTGACAAATACCAAACCACCACTGAGTGAATTTTTAGGTTCGTGCAGTGTATCTTTCTGCCTTTGCGTTTTCAAAACCTTAGAACATTGTCATCACAACTCTCACCACAACCATAATCTTAAACCCTAAATCCATAATCAACCGAAAATGTATTGATATAGGTTTCTTCACTCTCTCATCACGACTATACATTTCCAATTTTAGGTTTCATCATTCTCTCAATCTCTCACCGCAACTTTCGTTTTCACTCCAACTGCTGCTACAACGTTTCAGTTTCTTTTAGGATTTGAGTTGAGTGTGCTCATAGGGGTGAGTGAGATGAAGGAGGAAAACGACATTTTGTTTGTTGTGTGATTGGTATTCCGATTTCTCTGAATATTAATAATAAACTCGTCTCAGATGCTTTGCTGCTATATTTTTCTACCGGATGATTTATTTGTTCCGTTGTTATTGTTGTTCCACCATTTTTCATGTTAAAAATGGTATCTCCAGAAGCCTAGAACTAGAAGACCCTGTGTTGTCATCTTTTTTATTCTATATGCTGAAATTAGGGATTTTCTTCAGGATTTGGGAATCAATGTTGACTTTACTAAGAAAAAAGATATTTTAGCTTGCATGCTTTGCCAAATCTTGGTCAAGTTTATCTAATGTGAATGAATTGCTCAAACACCCTATTCCATGAAGTTATTACGTTCGTATAATATGTGGATCTTTACATTTGGAATGCATACAAGGATTAATGTAGAGCTGATTACATTTACAATTATTTTTCGCTTAGCTGATTGGTTGTGACAAACCGAAACTTTTTATTTCAGGAATGATTCAGCAGAAACTCTGTATGGATGGAAGGACCGTGAGATAATTGGACAAAGAGTAGCTGATTTCCTAGTTGCTGAGGAATATTATGCATCTCTACGAAAAATTCTAGAACAGTAGATCACAGGAGTGCCATGGTCTGGGCAGTTTCCTTTCAAGAAGAGGTCTGGTGAAACATTTATGGCAATGGTAACAAAAACTCCTCTTTACGAAGACGGCGAGCTTGTTGGTGTTATCACTGTTTCAAGTGATGCAGCAGTATTTAACTCTAAGGATTTTGAAAGTCGAAGAACTTGTCAATCCCGTGCGAATGACCAACCTGGAATTCAAAGGTTAAAAAGGATTCAGTGGCCTCCACGCCCACAAATTGCATCATCTGTTCCCATTATGGTTCTCACAAGTTTCATCACTACTTCTTTTGACATTTTTCTTTCTTCCTTGTTCTTGTTGAAATCCATTTTAGTTGTTCAAATAACACAACTCGTTTCGATTTCATATGATCAATTGTTGAAATCGTGTCATATAACATGGTTTTTTATATCTACCAGGCATCAAAGTTTCTCCCACTCCGGCATACAGATGACACAGTTTGCAAGAACACCTCAACAGATGCAGATGATGAAAAACTAGGGAAACATCGCATTTATGTATGTTCTGTTCAGCTTGAGGATGTATCTGCGTAGCTATTTAATTATGAAAATATTTCAAGAGATTTTGTCCCTGGTATTTTAATTTCAGGAAATCGATTCTCGTTCAAGAAGTCACCAAAAAGAAAACACAACTGTCCAGGAGGCCAAGAAGGATAAGTCTACAACTAAATTTAGCCAACCTTCTATAATTGTAAGTAAATCTTCTATTTTTCCTTTCATTAGTTACTCTAATTGACTAGTTTGTGCTATAAGGCAATACTACGATAATTACTCTAAATGTAGTGAGGCATGTGTCGGTATTTGTTTTGGTTTGTTAGTGATACTTTTGATTTTACCCTTTATATGGTTAAGATATATGATCATTTGTATGGTAAAATCATTTCAGGCTGCTAGAGTCTTTGCTAAACTTCGAATTGGGAGAAGTGGAGAACGAAGGAGGGATAATAGAAGTATTAAAGATAATTGCACAACTGATGATAATTCAGGAAGTAATAGAATGAATAATGGAAATGATTTATCTTGAAGTTCAATTGCATTAACCTTGCACCAGGATATTTCTAATGGAGAAGATAAAGAACGAAACCTCTAAAAATGTAATTCTTTATTTGTTGTAAATATAACAGGCGCAAAAATTTCTGCAGATGGAACTTCTAGTGTTTTCAAAGATAGTTCAGCTAAACCATTCTCAAAGGACTGTTGTGAATGTTCTGGTTCTCTTTTTCCCCAAGATCCTTTGTTAAGATTACGCTGTCCATTCAATCCAAAGAAATTGGAGCCAGAAGCTATGAATATGGTGATAACAGATGAAGTGCAAAAGCAGCAAGAAAGGTTTCCGTTAGGGAGCTCAAAGGATAGTATAGGTGACGATGCCAGTTCATCAAGCAAAGAGAAAAGTGAATCAAACTCTGTTGTAGAGTGTGAAATCCATTGGGAAGACCTTCAATTGAGAAAAGAGATTGGGCAAGGTAGTTAATTTTGTTGTGCATTTTTTGAGTCCTTAGCCAAGTAAATTTTATCTAGTGAATGATATATATTATGATGAAAAAACTTGTTGAAATTTTCTGCTTCAAGAGACAGATAAATTTAAAATGGACGTTCCTTAAAATAGTTAGGTAGAATTTAGTCTTATCTATATCTTTCTGATGTCTTACTTTATCTTACAGGTTCTTATGCTGTTGTTTATCATGGAATTTGGAATGCATCGGTATAGACTTAACATATTCTTCAATTGTCTTATAAGGAGTATTGACTTGCCATTTGCCTGAAAGCTTATTTTCTTTTTATCAGGATGTTGCTGTCAAGGTTTACTTTGGGAACGGATATGCAGAGGAAACGTTACGAGACTACAAAAAAGAGGTACTGTCTTTTTTTTACTATTGCCTTTGAAAGCTACCAATCACTGAAATTTTTGGTTTCTTACTTCAGGTTGATATAATGAAAAGATTGAGACACCCTAATGTATTGCTTTTCATGGGAGCAATATATTCTCAGGAAAGGCATGCCATAGTGACAGAGTTATTACCTAGGTAAGAGCTTGGACAATTTCATCCTATACCTTTTTATATTAACTACTAAAGGAGTTACTCTTAGGTTAGATGCATGTAAAGTACCATGCATCTTTTATATTTTTGTCTCCTTAGATAATAGACATGTGTATTAGCGAATACCAATCTCTTGTCCACACTACGAATCCTTGCATTGACTATTATTATTATTTGCATTGGTAGAGGAAGCCTTTTCAGAACACTTCACAAGAACAATCAAACATTAGACATCAGAAGGCATCTTAGAATGGCTCTTGATGTTGTGAGTTACCCTCTCTCTTTCTTACGCATGCACACACATGTCAAGTTCAAGCCTTTATTTGCAATTTTTTGAATCACTTTGCTATTTTTATGTAGGCTAGAGGAATGAATTATCTTCATCACAGAAATCCACCAATAGTGCATAGAGACCTAAAATCTTCCAACCTGCTTGTTGATAAAAACTGGAATGTCATCCGTAACTTGAGAGAGATAGGTTGAAATTTTCATAGAAACTTTTATCTTTTGAGTTGAGAGATAAAATTTCTTACTCTCATTGAGAGATCAAATGAAATGAAATTACTGGTTGAAAAATATTTCGTATAGAAATGTTTGATATCTCTTGCAATTCTAGTGATTGTTATATTAGTAGTGACTGATAAATTCTTAATTTGAGTTAATTTCCATAGTTTATTCAAATAAATTATAAACTTGATTATAGATTCTTGTGTTTTTATTTCCTGGAATAAAGTGAAGTAGTAATATTACTATATTATGATTTTTAGTTTCTCGTTTCTGTTGCAAATTTATCAAATGATTTATGCGTTCCAAAACAAATGTAAGTATCTTATTTATTTTGTTAATTATAAATAATTGCAGAGCTTTGGGAGCTTATAACAAGTTACAACGTGTGAGAAAGCAGAAGAAAGTAGAATGGTTCTATCCCACTGTAAGTTGTTTACTTTACATACAAATGAATAATTCCATATATATATTCTATAACAATTTTTGAATAATATCTACTCACTAGCCGTTCACATTTGATAATAAATTTTAGAGTCAAAAGCAACAAGTTAGTTATGAGTGCGGCTATTACATCATGACTCACATGTTGAACATTATATCTGCTAGTGTTACTGGTTCATGGACACATGTAAGTAATAGAATTTTTTAGCAAGTTGTATCAATTAATTTAAAAAAAATTATGTTGATATATTAATTTAATTTTATGTCCGTTTATTTATTTAGATATTTCAGGATTCAAATCCATTACAAAAAGATGAAGTTAAAAATGTTCAAGAACGTTGTGCAAACATGATATTGGAACATATTGAAGCAAGTGCAGACAATGATATGAATTAGGTGCAATTCTGTGTTGGATGTTGGTTGTTGGCTGTTCAGACAATGATATGATTTTTTCAGGCCAATCTTTAAGGTTTCTTGTTTTGATAAGTACGTAGTTGGTGTTTCACCTATGTAGTTACTCTTGTTTATGTTTTTTGATAAAACTAGTGTTATATCAATTGGTTTTAAATTTTAGTGCAATTGATGTTTTAATTTGATAAAAATTGCAGTGGTTGTGTACTTATTTTGAGTACAATGATGTTTTAATTTGATACGTGCTATTAAAAAAAAAAAAAACAACTTCTTAGGTCGGTTAATTATATCCGATTTAAGAAAGTAAATTCTTAGGTCGGGTATAAATGGTCCGAGAGGTTTCTTGAAGGCTAGACTTATTAAGTTGGGTTCTGTCTAACCGACCTAATAATAGTTTATTAAGTCAGGTCCACAACCGACTTAAGAAGTCAAAACTTCTTATGTCGGTAATTCTTAGGTCGGGCTCGGACCCGACTTAAAAAGTCATTTTTAACCGACTTAAAAAGCTTTTTTTTCCATTAGTGTATGTAGTATTCTCATGGCGGGTCAATCAAGTATAAATATTACTCCTAATATTTATACCTACGTGAATACTTGATATCTCATATACATGACTTATGAGATACAGTCATCAATCCACTCATATAATAGTCTCTATGCTTTACTGTTGTCTTATTTGACAATAAAGCTTGACTACATATACTTTAAGAATAACAACCTTATGTTTAATGAGCTCTCATGATTAAGTAACACTTAATAGGTCATTAATAGACGAATTATTCTAAGGACTTTATTATGTTATATACAAGTAACACAATAAATATAATGCCTAATACGTATATATATTAAAAACAATATATATCAAATTCATGATACAAAAGCATATACAGCCAATACTTATTGTCTATTAGGGCTTACTCCAACAATCTCCCACTAGAACTAGAGTCAATCAGATATTAAATTAACATATATCTTCCTATTGTGTGCGTCAAGCATTATTCAAGCATGATACTTTACTAGGGAATAAGGAACTCTTTCTTATGTTGGTAATATACACCTCTTCCGATTTCAACTTTTGATCTTCTATCGAAATAAATTGAAGAGTCAAAATATATATACATGGATCGCTAGTGAGATCTAGTTTTCTGAACTTGCAAGATTAACCCATTATCATCGTGAATGAGATCAATAGGATCTGCAATACAAGAAATACAACTTTCTTCCTAAGAATTAGCAAAGCGATCCAAATCATATATTTGACCTTTGTACTAGAAACGACAACTGTCTGAAGCCTTTTCAACTTATACAGTTGTTCCAAGCATAACATTTAATTTATACTGTGATATGAATATATAGTTCATAAATTTTGGAATAACATCATTGTAACTCCTTTACAATGATTATTCCCATCTACTCTCAAGAAAAGGAACATCAAGTACTTTTAAGATATTCATAGACCTTCTTGATAGTTATCTAATAATGAACACTTCAATCATTTTGGTACTTATTGTTTATGCTCATAGCATATGGTGCATCTAGTGCAGTACATATCATGGTGTCCTTTTTCTCATACAATGAGGTAAGACATTGTCCATTAGACAAAACATTATGCTCCATATGCAATAATCTTTAATATGAGATTATGCATATTAGGTGTCTCAACACTTTGTCGGAATATGTACTTGTGCTAAGATTGAGATTCATCAACTATCTATCTCTATAGATTTTGATTCCTAACCTTTTAGGAAACCTCTCCCAAGCACTTTATCAAAACCATTTCCTTAACCATGTCCTACATTGGTGTTGTATGGAATTTGTTTTGATGATTAGTATGACGCCTACATACTATACTAGATTAATGCAAATACTCCCACTAACCTTTTGTGTGCATAAGATTTAAACATGACATTTATTAATCCAAGTTTACATAAAACTTTATTAATAAAAGGATTCAACTCCAAGAAGCTTGCAAAAATCCATAATTGGATTTAAACAACTTATATTTCTTTTAGAATCAAGATCATTTATGATCTTCTCTTGATCTCGTGCTACATGTACCAATGGTCCAACAACAACCCCTTTGTTGAATTGGTTCATGTTCCATTCTCATAAAATTATGTATTTTATGGTGCTTATTACTAAATGAAACTTAATAACAATTATTTGGTTTCATTCCAAGCTCTAATTTAAGTCTAATAATAAGCTCTTATAGTCAATGAAACACATTGTTCCATTCTAGATGTAAGCTGACTCAAATTATAATCAATGTCCTACTTTTTAAAAGACTCCTCACATTCCTATAAATTTTAGATCAACATCTAGTATCACATACCCAAGATGTAGAAGTAGACAATTTGATTTCTTTTATAACAAATTGATCCACTGTCGAGCACAGATCAAAAACGAGTATTTTTTAAAACAGTAGTAACGGTAACGACAACTCGAGTATCGTTCTCACAAGGATTCTTGTATTGAATTTAACCAACTATAGTAACAGTTTATGGGGCTTTTAATTTTTGATTTATAAAAAATAATAAAAATAAGTGATTGTAAAAAAAGTGATTATCAAATAAGTTGAACGATTAATCTGCTATTTTAGTTTCCCAACTTATCATCAATCCAAATAATTTCCAATTCCTAAGCGGACTCTATCCCCTTTTCGATTATAATAACAATCAAACAAGCACAATTGATATTATACGATACATATTCCTAATTTCCGAATTAAGCAAATGGATGAGATATAGTAACCGTGAATTAAGCAAACACGAGAAACATGTGCGGATTAAGCAAACACGATTAAAATATAAGAACATACAATCATCGAAACAAATCAATCAATCCTAAGATAAATTGAATTAAGTAAACAAAATATCACAGAGAAGAATTGAAAGGAAATAGATTTTATTGGAAATTAAAAGAACCTCAAAGTGTCGGCGGAAACCGATTACAGCAGATTAATCCGAAGAAGTTAGTTCTCAATAAGATTCGTGCAAAGCAAAAAGTATTTTCGTGAAAAGAAGGTTATGTTACTGTAGAGCAGCTCAAATCCTTATAAACAAAATAAGGGTTTTCACTACTAACTCAAACTGGGTCGGAAACATAACCCAGGCCCATAAAACGACCCGAAACAAATTATTTTCTAAACTCAGAATTCGGGTTCTGACTTCAACAACTTATTTGACCATCTTTCACTCCGAATCAGCTTCTACGTAAAACATGAAAGTTGTAGCTCTCTGTCTTAGCTTTCTGTCGACTGGTAGAACGCACAAAAAAACATCCCATAGCCCAAGTTATGACCTGCGCAGTGAAAGGTATCAAATAAGTGTTAATGCTGAAAAATAAGCTGCGAAAATAAAATAAAGGTAGAAACAAACTTAAATATGAAAACACATTAAAATAGTAAAAATACTCAAATAAACTATAGGAATGCCTAAGTACAAACATAAGAGAATGTGCATTAAAATGCACTGATCAAATTCCCCCACACTTGAACTTTTGCACTCCGAGCAAAATAGAAATCAAAACTCTAGAAACACAACAGCATTCAGATACTCATTCTAGGCTACAAACTCTTCTTTAGTTAAGATAGCATCAATAGGTACTAATCTTGCATACTAAGGATATCGTAAGAACACTAATCCGCAATTGTGCAATCATAAGTCTCCCTCTTATACAAACCAATCCGAATCATGTTATTATGCCTAAGCCTAACTTACTCATCCTCCTTTTTGCTCTCTTTCATTCTAGTGCAATCACATTAAGCCCGTTATCTATTCACACACATGGTAAATAAGCATGTTAGTGACTATGATCCATATCTTGTCAATATTTCAAAGTTACTTTAGCAACAACAATTTTTTTCTTGAAGGTTTCACATCCATTAGGCTAAATGACCGAGTGAGGGTCACCTAACTTAAAAGGAGGATTCCTATTCAGATTTCTTATTAAGAACGGGATCATTCACTTATTTGCATCAGCTTAATTACTTAGTGTGTGATTTCTAGATGGTGCTGACTGCTAGATAAACTACTTAAGAGATATTAAAGAATGAGAACTCAAGGCTATGTCATAACAAGTATTTAAATTGATTTCCATATTCGAGAGACTTAAGGTGTTAGAACGATACCGATCTTATAAAGTTTTCCCATGTCTCCACAACCTAACCTCAAATTAATCTATAGCCTAAAACTTTAAAAAAAATGCAATTTTTTTTATATATTTTTCACTTAAAGAAACTAAAGCAAAACAAAACAAAACAAATAACAAAAATAGAAAACAAAAAATAAAACAAATAAACTAAATGATTCTCTCCCCCACACTTAAAACATGCATTGTCCTCAATGATAGGACATAACTGCTAAATAAGAGTGAGAGAAAGAAAGGAAAGAACACACCCGAGCAGTCAAGGAGGATATGTGATCACATAAGCAGCCTTTCTTAAAGAGAGCTCTTCTACAGTCTCTTCTTCCAAAGTGGGGATCTCATAGAGTAGCTTTAGGTAGCATCCATTAATCTTAAAAATTTTATTAGTGCCTTCGCCTTTTATTCCAGGATCAAAGAAGAATCTTTGATAAGTAAAATTGTTGAATGGGCACGTGATAGTGATCCCCTTTTCTACAACATCAAGAATCAAAGGATTAAGGGGCTGCCTCACTACTTTTGTTCCATCTTCAATTGAGATCCTATGCATACCCATGGATGGGCTAATATCACAAATGTCAACCAAGGTCCATCCAATTCCCTTATTCTGTTTCTTCAAAACCTGCAAAAGCTTATTTTCTTGATCAAAATCAAGGTTAGAAGAAATTATAATCGGTAGCTTTTCATTCCTCTCTAAATAGGCATAATACAGATTGTTAGCAAGAGGTTTAAGCTCTAAGGAAGGAGATTGTTCAATGGACGGAATGGTTGGGGCAGCAGGGTTGTCAAAAGCTTCATCCGCATAAACGGCCTCATCTATAACTTTATCTTCATGAAAAACATCAACCTGCAAGGCGGCATCAATCTCAGTACAAACAGAGCAAATGTTAGTGTAAGTACACGAATCGCAAAAGTAAGTATCATCAATATCAGATAATGATGGAAAATCATATAACAACTCAGAATAAGCTTCATCAACAATTTCAGAAGGCAACTCTATTTGAAAAACATAATGCTCTTCCAAGGGTTGTTGGTTTGATCCTTGAGCTTGTTGCATGGCATTCATTGAAGTGGTAAGCTGTCCAATCTGTATTTCCAAAGTCTGAAAATTAGAATCTATTTGTTGTTGAGACTTGATATTATTTGTAGCCATTTGGTTGACAAGGTCCTCTAGTGAAGGTTCGGAAGGTGCATAACACACAACTTCTAATTCTTTCAGATGCTTATTCGGATCATCACCTGCAAAACCATTAAAACTTGGCAACACGTGTGTTAAACCATATTTAAATTTGAAAGGTATAGCAACAGCAGGATATTCAATACATGAAGAATTATAATTCACAAGTGCAACCAGTTCTCTCAGAGACATTTGATCAGCCATGATATGATTATCAATTTCAACACAGAATCAAATAAAATCACTACAGATTTAAAAAGAATGGAAAATAAAAAAGTGATTAAAATAAAATCTAAAAAATATAAAAATAACGCACAAAATCTAATTAAATCAAATAAAGATCGCACAATTTTTTCAGATTTTTTTGAAAATATGAAAATAGAAAATAAATCAAATAAAATAGAAAAACGCAGAATTTGCGATTTTGAGGGTCGAAATCTTTTAGAATTTTATTCTAAATGAGTAATGTTCGTCGATTTTTTTTCTGATTTACTGGAAAAAATCGGAGCAAATCGAAACAGTAGCTTCCAAACGTACCTGTTAGACTGACACACTTAACACTGCACTGCAACCCTGAAAATCAACAAGCAAAAACAAAAAACAAAAAATCTAACAAAACTCTAAACTAAAATTCTAAAATTGGTTAAAATCAACAAGAATCCCCAGCAACGACACCAATTTGATCCGCTGTCGCGCACGGATCAAAAACGAGTATTTTTTAAAACAGTAGTAACGGTAACGACAACTCGAGTATCGTTCTCACAAGGATTCTTGTATTGAATTTAACCAACTATAGTAACAGTTTATGGGGGTTTTAAGTTTTGATTTATAAAAAATAATAAAAATAAGTGATTGTAAAAAAAAGTGATTATCAAAATAAGCTAAACGATTAATCTGCTGTTTTAGTTTTCCAACTTATCATCGATCCAAATAATTTCCAATTCCTAAGCGGACTCTATCCCCTTTTCGATTATAATAACAATCAAACAAGCACAGTTGATATTATACGATACATATTCCTAATTTCCAAATTAAGCAAACAGATGAGATATAGTAACCGTGAATTAAGCAAACACGAGAAACATGCGCGGATTAAGCAATCGCGATTAAAATATAAGAACATACAATCATAGAAACAAATCAATCAACCCTAAGATAAATCGAATTAAGCAAACAATATATCATAGAGAATAATTGAAAGGAAATAGATTTTATTGGAAATTAAAAGAACCTCAAAATGTCGGCGGAAACCGATTACAGCAGATTAATCCGAAGAAGTTAGTTCTCCATAAGATTCGTACAAAGCAAAAAGTATTTTCGTGAAAAGAAGGTTATGTTACTGTAGAGCAGCTCAAATCCTTATAAACAAAATAAGGTTTTTCACTACTAACTCAAACTGGGTCGGAAACATAACCCAGGCCCATAAAACGACCCGAAACAAATTATTTTCTAAACTCAAAATTCGGGTTTTGACTTCAACGACTTATTTGACCATCTTTCACTCCAAATCAGCTTCTGCGTAAAGCATGAAAGTTGTAGCTCTCTGTCTTAGCTTTCCGTTGACTGGTAGAACGCACAAAACGGCATCCCTTAGCCCAAGTTATGACCTGCACAGTGAAAGGTATCAAATGAGTGTTAATGCTGAAAAATAAGCTGCGAAAATGAAATAAAGGTAGAAACAAACTTAAATATGAAAACACATTAAAATAGTAAAAATACTCAAATAAACGATAGGAATGCCTAAGTACAAACATAAGAGAATGTGCATTAAAATGCACTGATCACAAATCGTATGAAGAAAAAGTCTTACTTGTTTCTTCTACTTTGACTCTTTTGATAACCACTAACAATTTTCTTCTTTCAACACATGAAATAACTGTCTTCCTTTAAAACCATGTTTTTCTGCCAAAATTCAAAGGAATATAAAATGAAACTCATTCCTTTTATAATTTATCTATTTAGCATCACAAACTACTTTCTTTTTCTTTTCAACAAAATGGGGTAAATATATTTGAAGTTCATTCATAATGAATCTAAACTACCTATATGAGACAATCTCAAATAGACCTTGTGACCAACTATTTGGTCTATAAGGAAATATTGATTTTAAATCTCAAAACTATTTTAGATCTATTTGGATTCATAACTTGTATAGAAAAGATTTTGGAAAGTTTTACATTTCTCATATCTCGTATTTCTTATTTAAAAGAAAATCCTCAAGGTTAACGATCATATCATTTCCGTGATGACTACACTTATGAGATATGTTATATCTAGACATTCAATTTGATCATTCTCATAAGTATCGTTCTTCAAATCTATTTATATTTGGTTGTTAGGAATTGGTTGCTTGAGAACATACAATTTTCTCGTACTTGAGAATAATTCTCAATTTATGTACCAATTCAGAAACTCCTTTCCGATCCTTACATCCTCCATAAGGACATTTCACAGTAAATTAAAAAATAAATGCAAAAGAAATTCTAAATACAAAACATGTAAAAAGATTATATCAAAATCATTTTAATAAGGAATTTTATTAAAATGCTCCCACTATTTTTTACTCAAGCCAAATGACCATCAACGTTTGATTTGAAAAATCCCGTTGGAATATTTTCTAGCAAGCGAGATCCATATTTCACTTTGCTTTAAGTCCCCGTAGGCGGATTACACAAAACTCTGTTATTTAGGTAGGAACTCTTTCCAATTTTATCTAATACAACTCTCGAATTTTATCAGTCGAGTGAATAACTCTTTATTCTAATCCATTTTATGGGTTGTTCTCAACTCTTGCTTCTAAATATATATAATCCTATTATAATTAGTTTAGTTAAGTCAAACCTAACAATTTAGCAGTTGGATATTACATTTATCCCATCGCACCTTACTAATATAAAACATGCACCTCGCGTTAGACAAAACCAACATTACTCGATACTAGTCTTGATGAGTGCTAAATTTTAGAAAACAATTAACTTAATATTTAATTGAAAGGATTTTAATTAAATTTGATCTCACTGGTTTTTGTATCTCATACACTCAGATAATTGTGTATCTTATACACACGCATATAAACATACATTTCACGCATCACATACATAAAATAAAAGTTAGTAATATGATTATGACCACCTAAAATGCAAGAATTAAATAAACTAGTTTATTACAATTCTTTGACCCACGAGCAAGCTTCTCAAGCCTCTCCATTGACGTCATCGTTTGGCGTTGTCTTCTCTTCAACTCTTGAACTCGAACAATTTATAATATTTAAATAAATAAAATAATAATTAAATGGCACGACACTGTAACGTGCGATTTTTTTCGGTGACGCGACCACCTTATCGCCATGGGTTTTTCCTCACCGCATTGGTAGGGATTGGGTGCTACTTTCTGATTTTTATTTATCCTGTGAAGCTGGAAAGGAAAGGGAAGTTATCTCAAACTAACTGATCGTGAAGGCTGGATCAGATCCTGTTGAAGTGGGCCACCAAGAACGTCTGAGATGTTGGGCGTATGGAGAGGAGGAGGGGGTGTACCTGTAAGGCACTCCGACGCTCAAGTAAGAAAGGGTTAGAGAAAAGGGGCAAGTACAAAGTATTAGTTCGTAGGGTGAGTATTGGATACCTGACCCTCTCAAATGAGAGGGTTTATATAGAGCCCCCTAGCGTGTGGTCAACG
Organism: Lathyrus tuberosus; assembly: GCA_022829125.1. NCBI lineage: Eukaryota > Viridiplantae > Streptophyta > Magnoliopsida > Fabales > Fabaceae > Lathyrus > Lathyrus tuberosus. Next base: position 5,822,335 of record JALAZF010000249.1, on the reverse strand, counting down.
GTCCTATTTTCGGGGAGAAATAATTGTTTTCCCGAAGAATAGGTAACTTCCCAAAACTAGCCGTTATGTCGGGCAGGGTGCCCAAAACTAGCCGTTATGTCGGGCATAAGCATAGTTTCGGGCACATGCCCTTAGCTGTTCGGGGAGCGAAGAAGCCATGCGTAACGGGCAGTATTTCCGGGGAGGAACGATGCAGTCCTTGCCCGGCTGGAGGGGCAGAAAGGTAACTTTTTCCCCTTTGTGGAATAGACTTAGGCAATTAGGCTGTTCTGGGAGCAGAAGTGGGTTGGGCCATGTCTAGCCATTGGTCCAGTCTAGAACAGAAGCCCCCCAAGTCATTGCTCCCGAGCATGGGAGTGATGACTTAAGGACAGCTCAATGCTCCGGGGAGCTAGCGTGAAGTCGTCGTTTGGCGACGAGGGGGATTGTCTCGTGGTGTCTGTGGCTTCCATGACCGTGACCGTGTTGCCCGTTGTCTGGGGAGACTAACGGTTAGTCAGAACTGGGAACGTTAGGGCACCACGTATGCCTAGAGCTCTGTGTAGCAGTTACTAGGCAATGATGGCTAGTTAATAGCCATCATGACCTACGAGCGCATGCCACTGCACGTGCCTCTCTGTATAAAAGGGGGAAGTCCGTTTCATTTTGAAATTTTCGCTCTTGTTTCTCTTCGTCTTTTTCGAAATTCCTGCCCGTCACCGTCGTCTGCTATTCCGGCCACCGCATCAACTTCCGGGGAACCATTTTTCATTTTCTAAATCAAGTAAGTTTGCTTATTCTGTGCTCTTTTACCCATTTGACGGTTGTTTGTAGTCTTGCATGCGGTTAGGTTTAGGTTTAGGATACGAAATAGACTGATTTCCGGTGATTGTTGGTGGTGGACGATGGTTGTGCCATTTTCCACTTCTGATGCGTCGCCGGACTTTTTAGTATGTTTTAGTGAGGAGGGCAGTTCACGGCGTCATTGCGACGACTATGCACGTGTAACCGTCGTGATTTTTCATCTTCTGGGTTGGTGATGAATTATTCAGTCGAATACTCCCAGATTCCGGTGAAGCTTTCCGGTTTTCGGCGAAGCTTCAAACGGAAACTAGGTATGAGCGCGGGGAAGCTCCTCGCCTGGGGATGACTTGTCTCGAGCGTCTCTTCAGCGGGGAGGTTTCTGAGTTTTTTCTTTTGATGTTAGGGCTTAGGCCGGGGACGTCGTCCTCATCCCTTTGCGCGCCCTTTCACTTGACTAGCAGTGGAAGGGTGGATTTGATCTATTGTCAAATTCACTTTTTTTCTCTGCTTTTCAGGTGATCGATATGGCGACGGGGCCAGATGGAGAGATTATCCTGGATTCGTCTGAGGAAGAAACAAGTTCCTCGGACAGCAGTAGTTCGACGGCTTCAAGTACCCCCAGCGAGGTCGGGGAGGAAGAGGAGTTAGAAGATATGGAAGAGGACGTCGTGGAGGATTCCGCAGAGGAGTGGGAGGTGGCTGAACCAGCCGAGCACGGGTCCACCTTTGCCACGTATTTAGGGGATGTTTTTACGAAAGTTGAGCCAGAGGGGGAGTGGAAGGTGCACTTTCCCTCCGAGGATGATCGGGTCTGCACGGATTTTGGGGATCGCTTCACTATGTACGAATATGCCTTTAAAGATATGAGGTTTAGATTGTCGTTCACTGATTTCCAGCAGTCAGTGTTTGTGCACTTGAAGTTGGCCCCTACGCAATTGCACCCGAACTCACTGGCCTTTATACGGGCGTTTGAGCTGACCTATGATTTTTTGAAGATAGGGGCTACTCTGCTCTTATTCTTCACAGTCTTCCACCTTCAATGGCAGCTGTCGGGGAGGAAGTATGGTTGGGTTTCATTGAAGCAGCCTCGCAAGCTGTTCAAGCCTTTCTCTGAATCGATAAGGATGTTCAAGGAGAGTTACTACATTATTGAGCCTGTATCGGAAGCTTCCTGGGACAACACTTATCTCTGGGAGATCGAGGTTGACCAGGAGGGAAATGAGTTGTGTGACGAGTCTGGGAAGTTCATCGGGGAGAGAGTGTACAAGTTCCCCCTCCACTGGGGACCTGGCCATTTCACCAAGAAGCCTGGCGATTACGTTCTTCAGCCACACGAGTTAGACGGGCAGGATGTTGTTGCGCATGAGACGCTGGTGAAGTATGTTAACTCCTTCCTGCTCGCTCAATGCTGGATGAATAAGGGTGAGTCGATCTTCGAGGAGGATGGTAGTCAGAGGGTTGAATACCGCTTTATTAATACCAAGTCACTCTTAGAATGCAAGACTCCTGCGGAAGCCCAGAAGCTGCTCGGTAGTCTTAGTTATTTTAGTTTTCCTGAACTATTTTATTTTCTCATATCTAACATGCTCATGTTCTGTTTGTGCAGGTGAGATGCCTCAGGCCCATGAGAGGATGGTGAAAAATGCTCTCGCGAGGAACAAGCCCGGCACGGCTCCTCCGAAGTCTCGATTACCCAATGCATGTGCTACCACTCCTGCTCAGTCTGCAGCGGGGACCTCTTCTCCCACTCCTGCTCCCCGTGGGTCTCCCATGCCTTTGGCTTCACGAACCAAGCGGCTGAGGGCTAACGACGTCGTGGATCTCAGCCGGGCCCCAGAGAAAGGGAAGTTCGAGCTCACTCCTTGCATACTTGATAGAAGATTTTTTAAGGGGAACTCCTTGGTCGTGCCGCGGGCAGAATCTCTTCGGCTGGAAAGCATGGATCGCCCGAGCAAGAGGGCGTTGGTGGCCCAAGATGCCTCTGCGCTGGTCAGAGCTCTGGAGATGGCGGCCATATATGCTGAAGGTGAATCTGCAAATGACGTTGAACTCAAGGCTGCTCGGGCTACCGTGGCGTCCCTCAAGGAAGAGTTGAAGAGTGCTGATGATGCGTGAAAGACGGTTGTCGAGGAGGAGGCCAGGCTGAAGAAGGAGAATTCTATGCTGGCAGCGGAGAAGTTAGTGGATGAGGAGCTGGTCCAGCAGCTGAGGGCGGTCAATGCTCCGGGCGAGAATGAACCCGAGGATGTGAAGGAATTGAAGACAAGGTCTGAACTGGTTGCCCGTATGTTGGCGGCCGAGGATGACAACATCGTCATTGCGGACGAATCCTTCGGGAATGTCGTGTCTCAACTGCGGGTGGTGAACCCCGAACTTGAATTCTCCACCGAGGGTACCCACTACCTGACGCTTGTTGAAGATGGTCGGATCATCATGCCCGACGCCCTCCTTGTAGAGCATGCTGAGGATCAGGCCGCGGAGAACCAGGAGCCTCAGCCTAACTCTGAGTAGACCAACTAGATGGACGAGTAAAGGGTTTTCTTGTTGTTGTTGTAATTTGTCTGGCCTGCGTGCCGTGTATTTATTGTAACCTATTTTGGGGGTGTGGCCCCCGGTCTATGTAATCCAGTACAATCACGGTCCTAGTGGCCGTTTCTCATATTTAAATTATGTGTCCGGTCTTGGTGGCCGATTCTGTTATTTGCATGGTTTTACTTGTTTTTATTTTCTGCTAAGTGTTGTACTCATGCTCATTGTGAATGTATGCTTGCCCGTGATAGGGAATGTTTGACTTATGTGAAGTTTCAGGGGATTGCTCGTTGTAGATGTGTTTGGCAGTGAGGGGTACTGGTCGAACGGTCGGGGAATACCCTAGAGGGGGTGCATAGCTCAGGTCGCGTTTGAGGCGTGAACGTCCCATCGCGAGCTGGGGTTCTGCCAGTCGTGGTACTTTGACGACGGTGATGCTCGATTGAGGACCACTGTCGAGCAGATACTCGGCTCGTTACTGAGCGGGTTTCTGCTTTATTGGTATGCGACGTTTGTACCTAGGTGTGCATAGTGGTTGGTAGCTGACGTTCTTCGTCGCGATGGGTCGAACCGAGAATTAGGGCCTTAGCTATAGTATTGTTTTAGCTTTTCGGCGTTCCATGGTCGAGCAAGTTCTTCCCCGTTGAGATGCTCTAGGTAATAGGCCTCATTCTCCGTTTTTGCTCGGACACGATAGGGTCCTTCCCAGTTGGTGGCTAGTTTGCCCTCGCGAGAGTCTTTGTGGTTTCTCCTTAGAACAAGGCTTCCCACGTCGAACTCTTGTCGTATCACCTTGGCGTTAAGCCTGATGGTAATTTTTTATTTTAGTGAGGCTTCGCGGAGGGCTTCCCCAGTTCGGATTTCCTCGACGAGGTCGAGTTCTTCTCTTAGAGACTCGTCGTTTATCTCCTCGTCTAGGGGTGACTCTGTCCGCCTGAAGGGTACGTGAACTTCGACGGGGATTACAGCCTCGATCCCGTATGCTAGACGGAAAGGTGTTTCCCCGGTTGTAGAGTGTGGAGTTGTGCGGTATGCCCATAACACACTGTGCAGCTCCTCGACCCAAGCCTTCTTTGTTTTGTCCAGCCTTCGCTTGAGGCCTCGAAGGATAACCCGGTTAGCTGCTTCAGCCTGCCCATTTATTTGAGGGTGCTCGACGGACGCGAAGTGTTGCTTCGTGCCTAGTTGGGTGACGAAGTCTTGAAACCTTATGTCCGTGAATTATGTCCCATTGTTCGTTACTATCGCTTGGGGATGCCAAAACGTGCGAGGATGTTTCGTTTGTAGAAGCATAGTATATTGAGGGCAGGTATTTTGGCCAGAGCCTCCGCTTCTATCCATTTTGTGAAGTAGTCTACACCCACTATTAGGTATTTATTCTGATTTGATCCTACTACGAAAGGTCCTAGGATGTCTAGGCCCCACCAGGAAAATGGCCACGGGGAGGACATAGCCTTGAGCTTGTTAGGTGGAGCCAGGTGCATATCCCCGTGCCATTGGCATTTATCGCATTTCTTCACGTGTTCTTTAGCGTCGTGCTGCATGGTCGGCCTGTAATATCCTGATCGGAGGGCCTTTTGGGCAAGGGACCTTCCACCGAGATGTTGGGCATTGATTCCTTCGTGGATTTCACGCAAGATGTGTGAGACCATTTCTTCCTCGACACACTTGAGCAGCGGGATGGAGAATCCTCACCGGTAGAGTTTATCTTCGACCAGGACGTAGGAGCAAGCTCTTCGCCTAACTACGCTGGCCTCTTTTGGGTCGGACGGAAGTTCATCTTTAGCGAGATAGTTGTAAACAGGGGTCATCCAGCAGTTGTTGTCGCTGATCACCTATACGTCGAGGGTCGGGGAAGCCCTCTCGATACCGGGTCGAGGAAGTACCTCCTGTATGACAAACTTGTTTCCGCCTTTCTTCTTTGTGCTGGCTAGTTTGGATAAAATATCTGCCCGAACATTATGTTCACGGGGAACATGTCTTACCTCCACCGCTGCAAACTTCGTCATTTCTTTTTTGACCAGTGCTAAGTATTCGGTTATGTTGACGTTTTTGGCTTGATATTTTCCTCGGACCTGAAGGGCCACGAGTTGTGAATCTGTGCAAATGATGACTTCTTCTGCGCCAAGGTCCTCGGCTAGACGTAACCCAACGAGGAAGGCTTCGTACTTAGCCTGGTTGTTAGAGGTTGGGAAAGACAGGGTGAATGACACTTCAACGATGATTCCTTCATTGCTTTCCAGTATGATGCCCGCACCGCTTCCTACCGAGCTGGAGGCACCGTCCACAAAAATGGTCCATTTGCGCGCTTCGCTCGCGGGGGAGTCTGCGAACGTCATTTCTGCGACGAAGTCGGCCAGAGCCTGGGCCTTGAGGGCTTTCCTGCTTTCATATTGGATGTCAAATTCGGATAGTTTAAGCGACCATTTGAGCATTCGACCGGCCATATCTGGCCGTCCCAGCAGCTGCTTTATGGGTTGATCTGTTCGAACCACGATCGTGTGGGCTAAAAAGTAGTGCCTTAATCTTCTGGCCGCGTTGATGAGGGCCAGAGCCACTTTCTCTATATGCTGGTACCTTAACTCTGGTCCTTGCAGTGCTTTGCTCGTGAAATATATGGGCTTCTGTCCGTCAGGTGTCTCGCGGATGAGAGCGGCACTCACTGCTTCGGTTGCTACGGCGAGGTATAGGTACAAAGTTTCTCCATTGTCCGGGCGAGAGAGGACTGGTGGCTCTGAGAGCGCCCGTTTTAGATGGAGAAGAGCCTTGTCACATTCCTCAGTCTATTTGAACGCTGCCTCCTTACGGAGGAGTTTGAAGAACGGTAAGGCGTGGTGGGCAGATTTGGCCACAGAATGAGATAGTGACGCGAGCATCCCGTTGAGGGACTGAATGGATTTCTTTGACTTGGGCGTTAGAAACTTGGAGAATGCCCGACACTTATCGGGATTGGCTTCGATTCCTCGCTCCGTTAAATAGAAGCCGAGGAATTTGCCTGCTCGGACACCGAACGTGCACTTCTTTGGGTTAAAACGCATTTTGTACTTTCTGGCCTGTTCGAAGACCTTCCTTGAATGGGCAGTGTGATCGGTTTCCTCGTGGGATTTTACGATCATGTCGTCCATATAGACTTCGAGCATATCGCCTATCTCTCCCCGGAAGACCTTGTTCATCATTCTTTGATAGGTCGCTCCAGCGTTCTTCAGGCCGAAGGGCGTTACATTGTAGTAATAATTGCCCGATTCGGTCATGAAGGCCATGTATTTTTTGTCGGCCATTGGCATTGGAATTTGATTATAGCCTGAGTAGGCGTCAATGAACGATAAAAGTTTAAAATCGGCAGAATTATCAACAAGTTTATCAATATTGGGGAGGGGATAGGCATCCTTCGGGCATGCTTTATTAAGATCGGTGTAATCAATGCACATTCGCCATTTGCCATTAGATTTCTTTACAAGTCCAACGTTGGACAGCCAAGTGGTGTACTTGGCCTCCGAGATAAATTTGGCCTCGAGGAGGTCCCCTACAGCTTTTTCTGCAGCCTTCATTTTCTCCGGAGACTGCTTTCTCCTACGTTATGTTATGGCCTTGACGGCCGGGTCAATTGTCAGTTGGTGGCAGGCGACGGACGGGTCCAAGCCGGGCATCTCGGCGGCGCTCCAGGCGAAGAAGTCGGCGTTCTCATGGAGACATGCTTTGAGCTGCTTCCTCGCGATGTCGGGCAGGTCTGCTCCAATCTTCACTCCCCGCTTAGGGTCGTCGCCGAACAAAACGAGCTCGAAGTTGCCATCCGGGATTGGGCGCATCGGATGGGAGCTACTGCTAGTCGAGGTAGACGAGTTGGCTGAAGCTGCTCGGTCCTCCTGTTGGTCTTCTTCGAGGAAGCGCTGTCGAGGTCGATGGAGTCGACCTGAGGCAGAGGCTTGGCTTCCTCGGAGCTGCTGGGCAAGGCTGGCTTGCTTGATACCTTTGGCTTGGATGCAATGGCGTTGAGCCCCTTTGTGGCTGCTTAAAAACACCGTCGTGCAGCTTCGATGTCGCCGTGGAGGGTGGTGGCCATCCCTTTTGAAGTGTAATACTTCATATTGAGGTGGACTGTTGAAGGCATAGCTACCAACTCGGCCAGAGTTGGTCTTCCGAATATGCACTGGTAAAGTGATGGGAAGTCGATTACCAGAAATTGTACCTTGACGGATCTGGCCGTCTCAGCTGATCCAAAGGTTATGATCAGTTCAACGTATCCCCATGGCTTAGTCACTAATCCATTGAATCCCTGTAAATCATATCCCACGTAGGGGGTAAGGTGTGATTCGTCCAGCTGAAGTGTTGAAAACAGCTGGGAGTACATAATGTCGACCGAGCTGCCCTGGTCGACGAGGATTCTGTGAACGTCGAAGTTCACCATTCGAGCTCTGACGAGCAAAGGTATGCTCGAGTTTGGAGATCCCCCGAGGAGCTCTTCCCGGTAGAAGGAGATGGGGATAGAGCCCTTCTGGGCCTGATCGAGTGTGGTCACCTTATTGGAGCTTGTGTTGATCAGATGCTCGAATTTCCGCTTCGCGGAGCCCACCGTGACTTTGTTGAAGCCTCTGCCAAAGATAACCATGGCATAGGGAAATGTCTCCCACAGGCTATGGGCTGCGAAATAAGCAGGGGCGCTGAGCTTGTCCGGGACGTAGAAGTCCTCTGGTCGCGATATGGACATAGCGACCTGGATGTTGGCCTCTTCCGAGGAGGGTACCTCTTCCTCTATTTTCTTGGACTCCTGGGCGTCCTGCCGAGGAGTGTCTTTCTTCTTCGTGAACTATTTCAGGTGGCCGTCCATGATCAGTATCTCGATAGCATCCTTCAGATGGATGCAGTCTTCAGTAGTGTGGCTGTGACTCTTGTGGAAACGGCAGTACTTCGATTTGTCGGTGTTGGGTTTGGCTGGCAGTTGTTTGGGGAAGCGGACCCCTGCCTGCTTGAATTCCAAATTCGTACACTCGGAAAATATCTTCTCCCTGGAGACGATCAGGGGGGTATAGTTGTGGAATCACCCGGAGGGTCCCTTGCTGTCGCGGGAGTCCCGAGGACGGTCCTCGCGCCTCCTTTCGCCCCGACGAGATGTCGAGGCTTCCTCGCCTCTGGAGGCCCGAGCGTTCTCCTGATGGCGTGATGCTCGGACGTTGCTGGCCGCAACCTTCTCTTCGTACTGAATATGCGATTGGGCTTTGAGGAGGAGGGCATCTAGATTCGTCGGAGGTGCAAGGCCGACGACCTTAGAAAACTCGGAGCCCGGGCGGAGTCCTTGCTTGAGCAGAAACTTTTTCGTCTCGTCTGTTGTAGGGACCTGTACTGCTTCTTTATTGAACCTCTCGATATATGTGCGGAGAGGTTCGTCCTTTCCTTGGATTATGGCTCCAAGGGAGGCCTCAGTCTTGGGGTGACGGCGAGAAGCTGTGAAATGCCGTGAGAACATTCTGCCCAGTTGCCTCCATGAGGTAATGGATTCTTTGGGCAGCTGCTTGTACCACGTCATCGCCCCTTTTTGGAGCGTGGTCGGAAATAACCGACACTTGATGGCGCCCCGTACGCCATGGTAGTCCAATAGCGCATCGATGTTCTCGATGTGCTCGTCGGGGTCAGTAGTCCCGTCGTATGTGCCCAGTGACAGGGGCTTCTCCAGGCCTTTAGGGAGACTGGTAGCCAAGATTTCCTGGGACAATGGGCCGCGAGGCTCATCGTCGCTGCTGGAACTGGTGAATAACGGGGAGTGAAGGGTACGCTCGCGGCGGCGGTTCCTTCAGGGAGAAGGTGATCGGGCCCGACCTTTAGACTTGGTCGGGGGTGACTGCTCGTCCCTTCGGGTCCTCTTTTGACCGGGAGAGTGTTGGTTACGCGGGGAAACTTGGTTGAGCTTTCGAACGGCGTAAGAGTCAGGCTCTTGGTGCAGTCTTCGGTCGACATCTCGCCGGGGCTGCGGGCTCCTCGATCGTCGTTGGTTCCTCCTCGGAGGAGGGGATCTTGGACGGTTGGACTCTTCTAGCACCCCGATCCTTTCGTTCTGCTGCAGGATCAGGGTGTTGGTTTGGTTGATCGCCTCCAGGAGGGCCGCCACAGTCGGGTCGGCGTTGGGCGGAACAAGAATGGGCTGGATGTCCAACGAAGGCTAATCGTTGTTGCGGTCAGCAGGGGTAGGGGAAGGAGAAGCTGTGGCCCCGTCCCTTAGAAAACGGGCATCTCGGAGAAGAGATGATGGGCCGTCATTGTCAGTCTTGTTGACGGGGAGAACAGTGGTTTGGAAAGCACCTTTGGCATGATCTTGAGAGGCCATGATGATGATCTTGAATTTGCTTTTATCTTTGGTTTCCGGGGAAAGAAAGATGGGGAGAACAATGATTCCCACAGACGGCGCCACTGATCGTGAAGGCTGGATCAGATCCTGTTGAAGTGGGCCACCAAGAACGTCTGAGATGCTAGGCGTATGGAGAGGAGGAGGGGGTGTACCTGCAAGGTACTCTGACGCTCAAGTAAGAAAGGGTCAGAGAAAAGGGGCAAGTACAAAGTATTAGTTCGTAGGGTGAGTATTGGATACTTGACCCTCTCAAATGAGAGGGTTTATATAGAGCCCACTAGCGCGTGGCCAACGGTCCTATTTTCGGGGCAAAATAGCCGTTTTCCTGAAGAATAGGTAACTGCCCAAAACTAGCCGTTATGTCGGGCAGGGTGCCCAAAACTAGCCTTTATGTCGGGCATAAGCATAGTTTCGGGCACATGGCCTTAGCTGTTCGGGGAGCGAAGAAGTCGTGCGTAACGGGCTGTATTTCTGGGGAGGAACGATGCAGTCCTTGCCCGGTTGGAGGGGCAGAAAGGTAACTTTTGCCCTTTTGTGGAATAGACTTAGGCAATTGGGTCGTTCTGGGAGCAAAAGTGGGTTAGGCCATGTCTAGCCATTGGTCCAGTCTAGAACACTAACCTTGCACGCAAATGTTTTCCTTAACAAATGCTTAAGAGATTGGGGGGTCCGGGGTCAGGTTATACAATGGGGAGTTGTCAATTACCCATCCTATATGTGGTTATCCACGTGTTGTTAGCAATTATACTTACTGTTTTCTACTTACTGGTGTTTGTATGTTGATTGGGAAAGTTTATCCTTTGGGAGGGTTTGAGAGAGAATTTTTGTTGATTTTGGGTGTTTCTCGATGTTTTTGGTAAGGTATTGGACCTAAAGTTTTCGATTGGTGTGCTCACTAAGATTTCGCAATCTTATGCCTACGTATTCCCGTTAAAGAAAACAGGGAAATCAGAGCAATCGTAGCTTCCTCCTATTCTAGGGAAGGAAAGATATTTGGTGTCTTGTTCAAAGCCCAAGATTGAAGCTAAAAGGAGTATTTGTGTCTTGTTCAAAGCCCAAGATTGAAGCTAAAGATTTGACTGAGAGAGAATTTGTCCTCTCTAAAGGGAGATATCTCGTCTGTTTATAACAACTGTTGGGTGACTGATTATAAAGGAGAATTACTTTAACATGGATGTGAGAATCTAGTAATGCCATAATTTCCTTTATAAGGGATTTGTCCTGAAGGAGAAAACTTTAACTCAGTGTTGAACAATGCCATTTTTCCTTAGGAGTCTTTCATGCTAAGAGATGGACAATGGCGTGGATGTAAATAATCCAGAGGCTTTCCACTTACAGCAATTAGATGAAAAAGGAGTTTTACCAGGATAAAAGATGGATGACAACTTGGATATTTGAATCAACAAGTGTGCCACTTACAACAGTTATCTGGGATTAAGGTTGGTTTGTTTTTATCTGTTTTGATGTGTGATGTACAGAGAAATGTCTTCCTACAGAGAGATTTTGATTTCCTCTGAAGGGATTTTGGTTTTTGTATGTGCCTTGATCAAAGCCCAAGGTTGAAGCTAAGAGATTGATTGACTCCACAAGAGAGTGTTTATCTGTCTTTGTACAAAGCCCAAGATTGAGGTTAAAAAGAGATTGACTCTTTTGGGGAATATCATTATATAAAGCCTAAGAGGAGGCTGAAAGTTGACTTTTCCGGTGAAATATTTTGTCTATCTTGTACAAAACCCAAGATTGAGGCTAAAAGAACTTATTGACTCCACTGGGGATATATTTGGGGTGTCTTGTACAAAGCCCGAGATTGAGGCTAAAAGGGGAAACTGACTCTACTGGTGAGAGGTTTTATCTGTCTTGTACAAAGCCGAAGATTGAGGCTAGAAGAAGATTGATTCTGCGGGAGAGTATGATTTGTCTTGTATAAAGCCCAAGATTGAGGCTGAAAAGAGGATTGACTCTGCTTAGGGAAATTAATTCACAAAGCCTAAAAGAAGGCTGGGAGGAATTGATTCCCCTGGAGAGATACTTATACAGAACTTAAGAGGAGGTTTAGAAAGATTTGACTTTACTGGAGAAAGTTTATATGTGTCTTGTATAAAGCCCAAGATTGAGGCTAAAAAGAGATGACTCGGCTGAGGATATTTCAGGTGTCTTGTACAAAGCCCAAGATTGAGGCTAAAAAGAATTGATTCAACAAGAGAATATTTTTATTTGTCTTGTACAAAGCCTAAAATTAAGGCTGAAAAGAGACTGACTCAACAAGAGAGTGCTTTTTATCTGTCTTGTACAAAGCCCAAGATTGAGGCTGAAAAGAGACTGATTCAACAAGAGAATATTTTTATTTGTTTTGTACAAAGCCCAAGATTGAGGCTAAAAAAGGCTGATTCAACAAGAGAATATTTTTATTTGTCTTGTACAAAGCCCAAGATTGAGGCTAAAAAAGGTTGACTCAACAAGAGAGTGCTGAAAGGTGACGAGGAAGAAGAAAGGATCATTATACAAAGCCTAAGAGGAGGCTGACTGAGGAATTTCTTATACAAAGCCTAAGAGGAGGCTAACTTCTGCTGAGGATTATTGAGATCCAGAGGCAGGTCCAAAGTGCGGAATCAACTCTTGCTGAAGATTAGAGAAAAATTGAGGTATCAGATGCCTTGAGGTTTTGATAGGCTAGTATTGATGATAAGCTAACCCTTAGCTGGGGAAGTTTAGGATGAAAGATTGAGTTTTAGAACCTATGGAGGTTTTAACTCTGCTAGAGATTGATTAAATGACCCGGGTTTCTCCTGTGTTTGTAGGAAGTTTGAAGATTTCTTAAGATCCGAAAGGAGATTAGACTGTCCAAGTCTACTGGCATGAAAGGTTTATCTTTGTATGATGCCCAAGAAGAGGCTAATACTTTAAGGGATGAGAATCAACCCTAAATTGGTCTGAGGTCTTGACTCTTTGGAAAGACTGCTCTAACGAAGGATGACTAAGTTTTGTCCTATACCTGTAAGAGGTCTCGGGTCCTTGTACCAAGCCCAAGAGAAGGCATGAGAACTTCTAAGAAGTCTGAGGGTCCTTGTATAAAGCCCAAGAGGAGGCTGAGATGCTTTTAGGAAGCCTGTGGGTCCAAACCTAAGAAAAGTTCAAGAAAGATTTCACCGGGAATAATCTTTTCTTTAGTGAACAGTTCTAAGGTTTGAAGAAATTCAAGAGAGGTTTCACCAGGAATTAATCCTCTCTGGAGGAATGAATTTCTTTGACAATTTTCTAATAGTGACAGTCTGAGAAAAGTTTCACTGGGAATAATGCCTTTCTCTTTGTTCCATATTGTATAAGCCCAAGAGGAGGCAAGACTGTATCTGGAATTCCTATGGGGAACTAGTTTCGACTGTGTTAAAAGAGTGACCACTGGCTTTATCTAATCCTAGACCTAATTGCCTGGGAAAACTCTAAGCAGATAATATACAGGCATATATATACAGATGAAATATATACTGTATGTAAAAGAGGGTAGAAGGACTTACAGGTGAGCAAGCATCCAGCACATATATATATATATATATATATATATATATATATATATATATATATATATGTGTGTGTGTGTGTGTGTGTGTGTGTGTGTGTGTGTGTGCAAGTACGTAATAGAAAGCTGTTTAAAACTTACAGGTGAGCAAGCTTCCATTGTAACAGCTGTATGGTTAGTTGTTCAAGAAATTAAAGAAAGTTTTGATAACAACTATGAATTTGAACCTAAATCAAAAGGGAAGTTGTTTTGAAAAGATTGGGGCTTACACTTAATGAGAGGCCCAAAGAATTGTTTATTTACAAAAAAGGGTTGGGTCTTACAACTCAAAGAGAGGCCCAAGAAATATTAAAAGAAAAGAGAATGGGACTTACAACACGAGGGGAGGCCCAGTTGAAAATTGTTTTTAAAATTGGCTATCGCGCCGAGATTTTATCGTACTGGGACTTATACAATGACCGAGGCCCAAAAATTATTTACAAAAAAGGGTTGGGACTTACACTCTATTAGAGGCCCAAGAGTTGTTTTGAAATGTTTGATAAAGATCAAAATCAAAGAAACCCTAATTTCATTTCTAAAAGTAATTTTTTCAAAGAAAATTAATTAAAAATGATAAAGACACCAAATAAGTTTAAATAAACCACTTGTGATTTTTGGTTAAGGTTTGAAAACTGATGTTTTAATCACAAGATGACTTAAAACTCATTTGGTTTTGAAAAGATCAAGAGAAAAGAAATATTTTCAAATGTTAAAAAACAAATAAAATAAGTTCTTTATGAAAATATTAAATATATAAATAAATAATATTTTTGTGTGAGATTTTTGTAGAATAAAATATTTTAACATTTTTGTGACTTTTACAAAAAGAGCAAATAAAAAATGATAAAAAAATGAATGAGAAATTAATTTTCAAAGTTATTAAAAAGATGGTGAAAAAATGACAAGAAAACAAGTGGTAAAAATTTAGAAATGGTCCCCCAAGGTTTGAACTCACGCCTTTGGGGTGGAGAGTTTAAAATTCTACCATCTGAGCCATGTGAGTGGGCTGATGGAGAATGGCAAGGGTGTATAATATGTGAAGAAATCCTTTGAAAAATGGTTACAAAATAAAATCAAAAGGTCTGGGGCGAGGGGGATTCGAACCCCAGACCTCTCGCTCGCTACACACACAAATACTAGTGTTTCCACTAAGGCACAATGCCAATTCGGTTATATTGTGGCAACTATATAATATATATAGCAAAACTAGTTGGTTTTCTGAAGAATGGCGCCATGGCCATCTTCTTCCTTGGGCAAGATACGTGAAGCCTCTTATCTCACTTGTTTCTCAACCATTTCACACTATTCAAATATCAAAATCGTGCGTTTTTAAACAAGGAACACAATGGCAATATTCAATTTTGTTTAAATTAAGTGAATCAAAAGATAACAAGTTAAAATTAGATGAACCCTAAATTTGCAAGAGCTTAGTGAAATCCTATACACGAACTATAAACAACAATTGATTGAGGGTAAATGATCTACAAACATTCAGAAACACAATGGTAATTGGAAAATATGTTTATTATGCATGATTCATTGAGTTTGAGAGTTTAAGGTTTACCTCTTGCAGCTGGTGATCGAATTCTGGTTTGGAGGTGTTACAGTTGTGTTTCAATGATCTGAACAGCTTCCTTGGGTGCCAAAGAGTGTGTTTGAATGCTTAGAATGAATTGAAATGAGCTGGAACTGGATGTGGCACCTCAACTGCAACTCTGTCAAGAACTTGAGCAATTGGATGGTGATTTGATGAATTTGATGTTCCAGATGTTGTGTTAGTGTTTAGATCACTCACATATGATGTTTATGAGGTGTGTGTGTGATTGGTTTAGTTGGAATCACTCTCAATCTCAAAACCCGATAGTGACTTAGTTAGAAGGCAAAATTAGAGTGAAAGGGAAATTTTGAGTAAAGCATCAGATTGGGTGCTTTGGTGTACTCAAACTGATTACAAAGGAGCTATATTTATAGTAGAACAAGTTTGTTTTGGCTGCAATAGTGAATGGCAACTGCAGCAGGTCTGTGGTAAATGTTGATCAAATGGAATCTCAAGTCTACTCTAGCCATTGACTTGAGGTTAGAGCAAAGACTATGAGTCTTCTGTGGCAGGGATAAGGCTTGACTGAACTTGGATAACATTGTCTTGGTGAATGCCACCTCTATGCATCAGTTAAATGCTTGGAAACAAAATTGACCATTTGAAGCATCTTGAATTTTAGGGGTGCCATGCCTAAACATAAATCCATGGACTTGTGAGGCTTGTGGATCAGTGTTTGTCCCTTGGTTGTTCCCCCTTGAGGTGTGCATATAGATAACCATGCTTGTCATTGCACAATAACAAGAAATTCGACTAAGGACCTATAATCTGATTTGTGAAAAATCAGTTTTGGAGGCCAACTTCCCATGGATGTATCTCTTAGCTCAAGTTGAATTAGAATGACTTCTTGTACTTTTTGAAAAGCTTGAATGATGTACTAAAACATTGAGGTTTAGGGTTTTCATTGATTCATCTTGGATCAGTGTGAAAAATGCCTTGGAAGTTTGATGTTTCATGCTGAAATTACAAGGCAGAATTTTCACTAAGTGTTTTTGACATATTTTGGTTTTTTCACCACTTTGATCCACTCCTAACTAAAAATCCATAAAGAATTTGAGTTAGATGTAGTTGAAGCTTTTGTAGAATGTAGGAAGACCTACAAATCAGGCTTTGAATCACCCAAAATGGCTGCCTAGATCAAAAGTTATGATCCTTGAAAATTGGCACCATAACGATCCAAATTTAGTAACTTAGAAATTTTTTCAATTTTTCAAGATTACCCCTTTTACAAGTTATCTTGGTTTCTTGATCAATTCTTGTTCAAATGACATTATAAATCATATTTTATGAAAATATGAGTCATAAGGATCATTTTTGCCAAAAAAGTCATGTTTTAACTTTTGGCTCTGGAGCAGTTCAGCGCGTAAAAACCCTAATTCCCGACTTTTGGGGAATGCATCCTCTGAGGGTAATTTAGCTTTGCAAATAGATTCTTACTGCTATCTTGAGCATATTGAGTCACATGTTGAAGTCTTGGCTCATCCTCTTGTGAAAATCTCACTCTGGAAGTCCCAGTCGTCCAAAACCCTAATTTGGCGACATCGGGTGTTTCGAGGCTCAAACCACTTGGAATGTGGCAACTTTTGTGCTTGATTTTTGATGTGAGGGTCCTCTTGATCCTTTGTGGATGTTTTAAGAGGTTAGACAAGTTGAAGATCATGTCATTTCTAGATTGATCTTTTGTCTAAATGTTCTGGGAGGGCTTGAAACCCTAATTCTTGATTGTGGTGAATGCTCAACCATCTTTGAGGATATTGATGAGGCATGATGGTACATCCATATTGTGGTGATGATTTGCACAATGATGAGAAATCTTGGTGGCCAAAATTTGGGGTATGACAGACACGTATGTCGTATTTAATTACAATAAACTACGACACGCAGACCGTATTTAAATAAAATAAATCACGACACGCAGGTCGTATTTAAAATAAAGAAACACAAAAATATAAGGTCATAACCGTATACCAATTTATTTAATAATAAATAATAATAGATTATCAAATTATAAATATTGACGCATCAACACTTGATATTTTTTGCAAACCCTAAAGGCACAACTCTTGCGCCGTCACAAACCCTAATGCAAAAGCGTTCATACCATCAAAATATAATGATTGATTATTCAATATGATTGATCGAAATGTCATTGCTTCACCATACAAATGTCGAATTTCGAAGCAGAATGAATATTGATCATTCAGATGTATAACAATCATTTGATGGACGAAACAAAATAGTGTATCAAATACACTAACTTCGCATTAAAAATATTTATATCATATATAAATTTATCAATTATATTTGTATCACTTATAAATTATCGATGTATCACTGTTTCACCATACAAATGTCGGATTCCAAAACATAGTCAACATCGACATCCAAATTATACAAAATATAACGTCAATATTTAATATTAAATAATAAACACTTTATTTTATTATTCATCATAATAAATTATTATTATTATTATTATTATTATTATTAATAAAAATTAATAATAATAATAATAAACTGTTTATTATAAGGTGTTAATAATAATAATAATAATAATAATAATAATAATAATAATAATAGTAATAATAATAATAGTAATAATAATAATAATAATAATAATAATAATAATAATAATAATAATAAAACCAAACTATTAAAACAATTCCATAGACCTAAAACCTTAGTATTTGAATAGTAATGCTGGCACGCCGCATAATATCGATTACGGTACTGTCTTTTGTAGCATAAATAGTAGCATAGTATTTGAGTTTCTAATAAAATTAAAACATCATCACACAATTTTAAATCAAATTAAACACAAAATTTCAAGTGTACCATTTTCGGAGTATTAGAAATTCATGGAAATATTAATTTATGGCCATCACAATTCTAATGTGAAACTTACACGAGTGAATTTAAAATTTTAAACAAAATTTAAATTGAACCCTATTCAATTATGAATGATTAAACACATTTTAATCTCACAAAAAATATTATATCATCATATAATAATCATTGTCATATATTAAATTTAAATTTAATAATTTAATCACAACCGTAGCTCTGATACCACTGTTTGACTTTTAAGGGGAGTTTTTCAAAATTTTATTCTCTTAGCAGAATAATCTCAATAAACGGGTCTTGATTAAATCATTAATCACAAATCAAACTGGCCAAAATAAGAATCCAAGAATTACCTCTTGAAGTGTGTTTTATCTTTGATCACGAACGGCGAAAGATACCGGCATCTCTACATGGTCCACACGAGTGCAAAGTGGAAGGCAGTGTTAGCCATTTCTTTTCTGAGAAAAATTTGATAATTTAAAGAGTTTATAAAACTCTAATACTCTTATTTTGGACTTTTCCAAAATAAATCCAATCATATTTAATTAAATAATTATTATTTATTTATATTTAACTAAACTCTTTTAAATAAATAAAATAAAATATTATATTAAATTATATTTGATTTAATCAATTGTCAATTCTCATTTATTTAATTAAATTATATTTAATCAAATAAATTATATATGTGCTAATGTACTAAACAATTTAAATACTATTAACACATAATTAAATTAAATCATATTTAATTTAATCGTTCATTCCACTATTAGTACTCTATGAGTGTGACCCTATAGGTTCTCGTAACGTTGGTAATAATATTAAATTATATATTTAATATTATAAACAGTGAGCGTTATCTAGCAACACATCACTACTACCCAAGTGACGAGAATGTCATGTGATCTGACATAACCTTTATGTGATAATGATCATATGTACAATTACCTTTTTTCCCTTATATCTATATTGAACACAAGGCATATAATGTGTCACCCTTGTATAGTCCAATATTTTATTCCTTGATCCCAGAGTATACTTGATAACGACAAATAAGTCTAATATCTCATATCGACTTATTTGAGCACGACCATGCATTTTATAGTCATACTCTATCAAGGGGCCCATAGATATTACTCCTGTATATGTAGGAGGGGAAAATCCCATCTAGGTCACTAATGTCCCTCAACATGATTTATAAAGTACCTATAAACCATCTTTATGGTTATCCTATTACGGACAATGTTTGATTGACAATAAAGTACTCGACTCCACATCTAGGGTCGATAGTGGTTTCAGGTCAAAGGGTGGAATACATCACTATTACTATGATAATAACTTATGACACTTACATAACAAACTATGTAGTATTCTCATGGTGGGTCAATCCAGTATAAATATTACTCTTAATATTTATACCTACGTGAAGACTTGATATCTCATATCCATGACTTGTGAGATACAATCATCAGTCCACTCACATAATAGTCTCCATGCTTTACTGTTGTCCTATTTGACAGTAAAGCTTGACTACATATACTTTAAGAATAACAACCTTATGTTTAATGAGCTCTCACGATTAAGTAACACTTAATAGGTCATAAATAGACTAATTATTCTAAGGACTTTATTATGTCATATACAAGTAACACAATAAATATAATGCCTAATACGTATATATATTAAAAACAGTATATATCAAATTCATGATACAAAAGCATATACAGCCAATACTAATGGCTATTAGGGCTTAATCCAACAGGTGTTACACTTGGATTTTCAACTACTAGAAAGTCAACAAATAATGTCAGTGAAAATACGTTTATTATGAGCATTAATGAAGCATATTTAAAGAAGCATTAATGTTAAGGTGTCGATATACCAACGAAGAGGAGTCGACCGAGTCATCGACGCAGCGAGACATGGTTTGGAGGATTCCCAGGGATAAATCCCCAAGACCCAGTTCACTGAGAAATGAGTCCAAAATCTCGTAAAAGGAAATCGATAGAAAAATCTCTAGAATCTCGAGAAGGACATTTGACAGAAACCCGCATTCCAAAAAGGACCAGTCGACCGAACAAATTGGTATAAAAGACTTAGTAAATTGACAAGTCTTACACTGACTTGATAAGGCTCGTCAACGACAAGTTGGAGCAGTTATAGTCAAAGGATTGCAAAGATGTGGAAGAAGTGGAAAACAATTACCATTCAATGTTGGTTGCAAGCAGATAGCGTCTTAGAAGACACGTAAACACACTAGTGGGAACTTGAAGGATTGAACGTGGAGAAAACGCAGTAGTCCCTTAGTGGTCATAACCGTCGTCGACGGTTACTTTGTAAATAAAATAAATAGAAAACTCATACATGGGATAGAGGTCGCAAAATTTCATACATACTCTTTATACCACTTGAGTACTCGAGTAAAAAAGCGAAACAGTTGAGCGAGAACATGTAGCATTTGCGTCCAAACTTTTTTCTTAGTCTTTTTGCTTTCTTAAATGGAAAATTTTACTTTTCTTTTGCTTTGTTTAATGTTACCTTATCATTTATCACAACTTGCCTTCATTTAAAGTCTTTTACTACGCTACATTCAATTCACACGCACGTGTGTTCACACAAATTATTTGCACAAATTATTTTGGAGATTTTTCGAGTTAATCTCATAGACTTTCAAACTCGTGATTGTTTTCTAAAAACATCGGTAAACAAATTGGCACGCCTAGTAGGACCCTTTTGTGTGAATATTTTTACAGAAAAATAGTGGCTTACATTTTATTTTTGTGTCTTCCTTTTCTATGGTCCTTTGTGTTGTCTGCACTTGAGGAGTGGTAGGCTTCTTTCTAGTACGTCTCAAAAAAACCAAACCCTTTCCCAAGGTAATACTCCAAACCCAGAAGGACAACCGTCGGTTACTAGTGTCAGTAGTTATATGGATCCAACCTCAGTCGAGAAGATGCCTATTGTCATAATCCAAGAAGTGGCGTATTCTATACCGTAAGATGTGGGAATTTCATGACCATAAGCATCAAGGGCACCAACCATTTCTAGAGAATTATGGAATCCTGGAGACCAAAGGCCTCCTTATCTGGGCTTATCATTGCCTTAAAAGGAACAGTCATATGGCATGCCAACTGCAATGATGGCAAGCATACACCCTAGTACAGTGATGTATTTAGAGAACGCGATGGTAACATCATTTCCATTTAATCCATTTTGGCCTCAGCATCCACCATGGGCAACTTTGGCCAATTGGGAAAACCGCCAAGGGGTATGGGGTATTCCCCATCCCCCCAGGGTGTTTTGTATTTAACCAATAACTCTCTCCAAGTGATGAGACAGTTAATGGATTAAATTAACCATGATATGGTTCACACAATCACACAACAGATAGGCAACATGTTTACCCCACTTATAGAAAACACAACTACGAGCTATCAACAGTTAACCCTAGGATTACTGATTTTTTGGGGGCACCACCAGTGCCACCAAGTCCAGTGCCTAACATTCCTCTGGGGGATAATCCCCTATAAAAAAGGGTTATAAAAAACAATCAAAGGCCTGAAGGCCTCGACATGGTCCTAGTGCAACGTAACCAAGATGTCGACCAAATCCTGAGACAAGCCCGACAGGACAACATAGGGGTACATGATAATATCACCAATGTCATTGAACGTGTTTTGGTTTAGAATGGACTCAACAGACCAAACAATATATCCCCATTGTTTGAGTATGTAAAGCAAATGAATTGCCTAGGGGCTGGAAAGTCCCAAAATTTACCAAGTTCGCAGGTGATACTAGTGAGTCCATTGTCAAACATGATGCCAGGTATCAGACCAAGGCTAGTGATTTAGCCAATAATGAGAACCTCAAAATTAAATATTTTCCAAACTCATTGACAAAGAACGCTTTTGCATGGTTCACCACCCTTCTCCCAAATTCTATTTTTATGTGGACCCAACTATAGAGGGAATTCCACGAGCAATTATACATGGGGAAATGT
Organism: Lathyrus tuberosus; assembly: GCA_022829125.1. Lineage (NCBI taxonomy): Eukaryota > Viridiplantae > Streptophyta > Magnoliopsida > Fabales > Fabaceae > Lathyrus > Lathyrus tuberosus. The sequence continues at coordinate 5,800,692 of JALAZF010000249.1, read as the reverse complement.
AAGATTAGCCTCAAGGGATTAGCCAGTGTGAAGAGGAAGGTAATAGAGAGCATTGATGATTATCTCAATTGGTTTTGAACCTTGAAAGTGAGGTGTTTCACGTAGGGGCTAGAACATGAGTTATTCGATAGAGTTTGACAAGTCGAACGGTTAAAGGTTGAAAAAGCTAGAACTTCCAAATTCAGTTAAAAGAAAGTAGCTTATGTTGAAGTTGACACCATAGAAAATTAATCCAACTTAGAGTATGAGTATGTGGAGGAGAATGAGGTCAATGTGGCCGAACTAAAGCCAAGACCTCCCTGTACATGCAAAATGCTAAAACCTTAATACGAGAAGAATCCCATAGAGCCCAAAAATGAAAAATTCGTTGCTAGAACATATACCTTCAACATTACTAAGTGTGATAGAATTTTTGATCAGTTAGTTACTGATGGATAAATTGTTGTTCCTAATGGGACTAAAGTCCCACCATGAGAACAAAGAAAGAAAACAATTTTTTTGTAAATTTCATAACTTTTTGGGTCATAACACTTCTTAATGTGTAATTTTTAGGGACCTGGTGTCAAATACTCTCAAGGATGGAAGACTCAAGTTTGTTGATAAGCAAAAACCACACCCAGAAGGGGAAAATAAAACAAAAGCGGAGGCTTTATTTGTCGAGCCAATGGACATCATGGTAGTCAACATTGTCGATAGCGTTGAAGCTGAAGACCGAAAATCAAATCAAGAGGACCAAACAACAAAGGCCTATCCCAAAGCTGAAGAGGAGTTAGTAGATTTTTTGAATCCTTGCGGATTGAAAGATTCATAAGTAATGTTGTGTCCCAGGTGCATCTCCGTGTTTGATAAAAGCTGCTAAAGAGCTGGAAAGGACAGACCCTTACCCAACCAAGAAATTTGTCCGACATGATAGATCCAAGGAACCTTTCTCCAACCAAGGAAATGGTCCAACAAAATTCCAAGGCAGGACTTATGTTCCTTCTACAAACGCACCTCTCAGAGAATGGTTACGCCCTACTCAGAAATCAGAAGCTGGTGGGGGCAAATGGAAAATGGTGAATGTTGATTATGGTTTCTCATACAGAGACGACTTTCAGGTTCTAAAAAATTTTTCGTAAGTCTCGCAGAACTACATGGGAAAAAAATCCCATGACCAGGACTCAGTGGAGGAGACACTAGAGAAACAAGAAAGCTGCTCGAGAGGCTAGAAGCTCCAGCGGATCTGATAGAATCTGATTTGTTAATGAAGGCCGAACTAGTCGATGGCCAGTCAAGCAAAGGTTGTTTCCCCATGTATTACCCATAAAAGAGAAGAAAGCAACCAAGGACAAGGCAGTCAAAGACGCTGATATGGAGACATATAACTTTGATTCATGGTCTGAGCTAGAGTTAGATATCATTTTTAATATGATATCTATGCTGCCTTTGAAGTAAGACACAATAAAAAAAGTGGTTGAGGAGGAAGGGCTTGATAAAGAACTAGTCACCCACAAGCCTCTATGCTATTATGTAATGAATGACGACTCAGTGAATGAAATCATACCATTTTGAAAGGCCATACATGGCCATGCAACAACACTTGAAACCTTTTTATATATGGGCCAAGGTAAATGGCGTGGGGATTAACAAAGTCCTGATCGACTGTGGATCATGTGTCAATGTTATGCCCCAGTTCCTCTTTGGAAAAATAGGAAAATTTAACACAGGTTTAGCCTGTAACAACATTGTGTTGTCCAATTATGAGGGGAAAACTAGCAAACCCTTAGAGGTCATTCAATTCAATGTAGTGAAAGGAACGACCACAAGGCTAACACTATTTGTGGTAGTCCCGACCAAAGCAAACTACAATTTGCTACTAGGTAGAGAATGGTTACATGGAGTGGGATGTGTACCTTCATCGATGCATCATAGGATCACCATATGGAAACTTGATAGAATTTTTGAAAACATCGAAGCGGATCAGAGTTTTATTAGAGCAGATGTCAATCACATCGACAGGCTCAACTTTGACCGGAAATTGGCTAACATTTCGCCATACAAGCATGTCTGGGGAGGGTATAGCTTCGAAGTACGTGAGTTATCTTACATGGTGAACCTACACCCTCAATACGAGATTACCTAGGAGTACGAAATTGTCAAAGGATATAACTGATAGTCTGAATCTGATGGACATCAGGATTGAGTCAGATGCATTGGCCCAGATTTTAGCCTTTGTGGCTCAAAACAAAATATTGGAGGCCTTAGAGTGTCTCAACAAATACTAGTTGTCGAAGCCATTAAGCCTGAGAACTCTTGGGCAGATCAATCTGGCTTTACCAGCCAAACAACAACTTCAGAAAGCCAGAGGCTAGATTGCATCTATGAGGATGAGCCTTTGAGGTTCGAAAAATACCCAGCAATCTCGACCAAGAAAATGCAAGCACAAGATCCTTTGGAAGAGATAGACTTGGGAAATAGGACATTGAAGAGGCCAACGTACATTAGTGATAAATTAACCCACACTTAAAAGTAGAAGTAATCAAGGTGATAAAGGAGTTTAGAGACTGCTTTGCCTGGGAGTATCATGAAATGCCTAGACTCAGCCGCGATCTAGTCGAACTAAAGTTTCCGATCAAACCTGACAAAAAGTCAGTGAATCAGACCCCGCAGAGGTTCGCGCCTGAAATCATGTCCAAGATCAAAGCTAAGATTGAAGGATTGCTCTGGAATAAATTCATCAGGCCTGCCAAGTATGTCGAATGGCTTGCTATTATTGTTCCCATTATTAAGAAAAAAAGGTACCCTTAGAGTCTACATAGACTTTAGAGATCTTAATGCTGCTACTCCTAAAGACAAATATCAAATGCCAATGGATGAGATGTTAGTCGATTCGGCAGGTGGATTCGAATATCTAAGTCATCTCGATGGATACTATGGTTACCATCAAATTTTCATTGCAGAGGAAGACGTGGCGAAAACTATGTTTCGTTGCCCAAAGGCCTTAGGCACATACGAATGGGTGATGATGCCTTTTGGCCTGAAGAATGCTGGTGCTACATACCAGAGAGTAATGAAATTGATGTTTCATGACTTTATTGAAATATTCATGAAAGTGTACATCGATGATATTGTCATCAAATCTTCATTTAAGAATGGTCACCTCGACCACCTTCGATAGTCATTTGAAAGGATGAGGAAACATGGGCTAAAAATGAACCTGTTAAAATGTATTTTTTGTGTTCATGCAGGAGATTTTCTTGGCTTTGTCGTCCATAAGAAGGGAATAGAGATAAATTCAAACAAGACAAAAGCCATACAAAATACTGAGTCTCCGACCAACAAAAAGGCAGTTTCAGCCCTATCATACCCCAATTTTGTCTAGGTATTTTAAATTCATCTAATACATGTCCATTTGTCAAGTTTTGTTTTTTTTAGCCATATGCATTTTCATCATCAAATAAAGTCAGCATAATCATGCATATATGCATTATAGTAAAAAAAAAAGTCAAAATTTTACATGTTGAAGAAATTGACTAAAATTACATTTTTTCATGATGCATTTTGAAAAATAAATTCATAATCATTTGATTTATCATCAAAATATCCATTTGAATTTTATTAATCTTTTTCATGCATCATAAAACAAAAATTAATGTTTCTAGAAGGTCCAAAATATCTTTCATTTATTACATCATTATTCCATGCATATATTACATCATTATTAACTATTTAATTAAAAAAGTTTCTAGAAGACACTCACACTCTTTGGATAACTCATAAACTATTATTTCTAAAGCCTATAAATAAACCCCATTTCATTCACAAATACCACCAATCATTCACAAAAACTAAGCCAAAACTCGCTTCACTTTTCTTCAAGTTATTTCTTTTTTTTGCTTTATTGAATGTTATTTTAGGTAGGCTCTTATGCTTGTCATTTATTTAATTCTATTGCATTTTATTCTTGCTTCATTTATTTAGTACCTTAATCATCACCATTTTGCATGAAAACTCAATTGATTTTAAATCAAGAGTTGAAAAGTGTTCTTGAACCTCTATAAGCAAAAGTGATTTGTTGTTGTTTAATTTTCTTTTTTTTTTTCGTTACTTATTTTTTAATTCTTAGTATTCCGTGTTGTTTGTGAGATCGAGTAGATGAATTTTCATTATTAATTTGCTTAATTTCATGAAAATTTGAGCAAGTTATGATCAATTTGAGATAAACATATGTTTGAACATTGATACCCATCCAAATTTAATCATGGCCATACATCATATATGCCCTTCCTGCAAAGTGACACATGGCACAACCCTTTTCACACAGATTCCATGTACTCCAGCCCACGTGAGCTCACACATGCTTGTCTGTTTCTGGCCGCATGATCAAATCCATCTTGATCCAATGGCCCGACTTGTTTTTTCTTAATTTTTTTATTCTTCATGTTTCTAATTTATTTTTTACCCGATTTTAATTCCGATTTTATTTTTTATGAACCAACTAGAATATAATCTTCTAACATATTAAAAATCCAATTTTTTTATTTTTTATATTTCAAGTAATTAATTATTTAGTATTTTTCTGGTTTTTAATATTTCTTTCATGTTTTTGTTCTATTTTTACATTTGTACATTATTAATAGCATCACTCTCATTTATTATTTCTTTCATGCCATTTATCCTCACCTTATGATAGTACATCCCCTTCCCTCTTATTATTTCTTTTATGATTTATTGACTTTATTTTTCGCATTTTATTTTATTAATTTGGTTAATTAATCTTAATCATTCTAATTAACAATTGGATTTTTTTTTCAATTGATTAATTAAAATATTTGATTCTAATTAACCTAAATAACCATTTCAAATCAACTTTAGTTAATTAATTTAATCCTATTGTTTAATTATCACGCCCTTCATACTCATGCACTTAACTTTGCCATTTTTGCTCATTTAGACTCATATTTATTATTATTGGTTTATTTGTTTAAATTGAAAATTAAATGAATAACTATGTTGATGTTTAATATATTTTATAAGTGTAAAAGCCCTAGGTCCAACACCAAGTGGGATTTTCAAAAACCATGGTTCAACGCCAAGTGGTTTTTTTCTCAAACCCGATTAATTCATATAAACTCAATTTTAAATCTTTTCCCAATTAAAGCATAACTTTAAAACCCTTTTCCTAACAAACACAAAAGAAGAGGATCCTTGGAGTCTCGCATTTCTTGAATCCTCGAATGATCGCTCTCAAGGCACACGTCTTGGGTTAGCTTTTCATTCACTCTTTTTGTTTCTACAACACTTAACTTTAAAACATGGACAAAAAGAGGGGTCATTGGATTCTAGCATTCTAGTGGAACCTTTGAACAATTAACTCCGATTCACACGTCTTGTTCTTGTTTAAATTTCATTTTCCATCAAAATAATTCCTTAGATACATTGAATAAAAAAGGTATCGTTCGAGTCTAGCATTCTGGCAATACCCTGAATAATTGGTTCCGAGGCTCACGTCTCGTTCTAATCGAATATTTGTCATTCACCTTTAAAAAAAACTCAAACACATTAAACTTATTCTCTTGCCCCCGTGTGATTGAAAACCTTTCACAAGAGAACATTTGCTTAATAATTTCTAATGTGTATACAAACTAGCGCTTAAGTCTCCATTACGAGCATGCAAGCCAACATGTAACCGTTGGAATACGATCTAAACACGTGTTCAATCTAACACACTTTAAATCAATCAAAATAACATCTTGTCAATCACTATAAAAGAAAACACCAAAAATATATTTTTTCTTGCCCTAAACTACGAAGCTTTGAGTTCCTCATTATACCAGAGGATACGTAAGAACGAGACCCACAATCTCGCCAAACTCCCTAATAAAAACATTTTTGCGACTTTTTTTTTTCTTTTTACACTTTCAATTATTTGAAGAAAACAATTAACATAAGCTGACACTCAATATCAAATTTAACTAAAAGGTTTCCGTTGAGTACAATGGATGTGAGGGGTGTTAATACCTTCCCCTTGTGTAATCGACTCCCGAACCGAGTTTGGTTGTGAAGGCCATTTTCTTTTTCTCTTAAAGGTTATATCAATAAATAAAGTTTGAATCATTTTTTCCATTTCTTCGTGAGCGCCGTGTTCTCATTTTTCGAGATGCGACAGCTAGCGACTATGTTGGGGGCTGCTCCATGCAAGAGAGAGTCAAGCCTAACTTAGATAACCTTGTGATAGATGTTGGCTTCGCTTAATTGTTTTCTTTATGCTTGTTTGCTTATTTGTTTTTGTTGTACCCCAAATTTTACCCCTTAGATGTCATAACATTTTGCATTTACATTCAGGGTTCATTCATTTGTGCATTGTTAACTAAACCACCTTATCTTGCTAGTTTGTTTCTTGTGAAAGCCAGGGTTTGCACAGGAAGAAGAACAAAAGTCTTAACTTGAAAATTCATTGAAAAAACCTCGTTGTGATCAGACAGTATCTTAAAGGATTCACCAGGATTCAAAACTAGGGTTTTATCAGCATCAGTCAACCACTGCCCTTGATTCTGATCAAGACATGTTTTCAGGCTTTGGGACATGATTCCACATGATACTGGACATCCTTAGAGGCCATCTTTGGACCTTGGAAGAAAGTGAAGAAGCAAGATCCTCAAAGATCATCCATTGGAATTCCTCAGGAAATTAGGATTTTGACCGAAGAAATCGAGCCTCCGATTCTGATGTTATTGGACCAAAATGAAGTATCCGAGTCATGTCTCATTTTAATATGATCGACCATTGACCGAGGGCACGAGAAATCGTCAAGGCATTTGTGAATTTGAAAAGAGAAAAAAGAAAGAAAAAACAAAAAAAAAGGGAAAGAACAAGAAAAGAAAAAAAGAAAAAAAAAGATAAAACAATGTGGTGGCGCCCACCACATTTAAGCATGGCGCCCACCACCTTTCAAGGGGCATGTCGCCCACCACCAAAGACCATGGCGCCTGCAACATTAATTTGTGGCACCTGCCATGAATTAATGTGGCGTTTGCCACCTTGCCACAAATCTTTCAGAAAAGTTGTTTTAAATAAATAATACATTTTATACAAGGCAATACAAGTGGATACGAGTAATCATGAAAAAATAAAGGCTTTTTAGTAGAAGCATGGTTCTACGTCTCATCAGCACAACCTACTCTGAACCTATTTTTGATCAGTTGAAGACTTTTCAAACCACTTGTACTTGCACGAAGATTTGAAAAAGGCTAATCTTGGAAAGATGAAACAATATGACCATGCTGCAAGCTCCGTACTTTTTCCTATAAATAGGAGGTTGCTCTTCAGTATCAAACACACGAGATTCACCCCAAAAATAGGTTGAATACTCTCCTCATTTTCTCCCTCATTTATTCTTCAAGAAGCTCGTTCATTTTCTTTCCAGAGTTTGTACCAGTAAAGAGGCAGTGGACCGTCTCCACTAGGTAACATTCACTTATTTTTATTTTCATTTTCAAAATACCATGATTATTGTTCGATGTTGTTATCAGGTTCATTAGCATGTTAATATTTTTATTCTGGAAAATATATTGTAAATCATAATGTCATCATGTTTTTGTTTGGTTTTATCATGAATAAAATAAAAAAGAAAACAAAAAAAAGATCCATGGCACTGGCCATGTTCTAAGTGGCGCCTGCCACCCTTTTTATAAAGAGGAAGTGGCGCCTGCCACCATTTTATGGTGGGAAGGTGGCGCCTGCCACTCTTTTTTCAATGCCTTAATGTAAAAATGGTGGCACCCTAGGTTGCCATGAAAAATCATGACACCGACCACATTGTTATTTATTGATTTATTTGTTTCATAGTTTTATTTCTCATGGCCATTTTAGTTTTGTTAACTTAGTTTTATTTAATTTCACTTCTTCTTATTAATTTAATTTCCTTTCTACATTTCAAAAAAAACAAAAATATGTATGGTTCTTTTCTTACTTTATTTCAATTCTCATATTTATTTTATTTTTCTTTCTAAAAACTTCAAAAAAAAAAATATGCTTTATTTCATATTCGATTCTTGGATTCTTTTATGAAAAAATCACCAACTGCTTCTGGAAGATTATCATGTAAATATTTGTTTGTTGTTCCTTGACTTAAACAAAACCATTCTGTTATTTGTACGTCTTGGCTTTTATTTCATAACTTTAACATGTTTCCAATTTCAAAACTTCGAAAATATCATCTTTGCCGTACTCGTATTGTTCACTTATTTTCAATCCCCCTTAACTCCTATTTACAAGTTATATCTCCCCTTCCAAAGAAAAGTCTCTCTATTGACCGCAAGGTCATAGATAGCTCATTACCCTTTTAACCTAGCCTTAGGTTTGGAGTCGCCGCACTCCATGTAGGCGTCTTGCTGTCAGACCCTACTTTCCCCTGAACATTTCCTTCCCTTTTAACCTAGCCTTCCCAAGAGATAGCCATTAATCTCTTATAACTCTTAAACATTTCTTTAAAATAAACAAGAGATAACCATTATTCTCTTCTCCTTCACCAACCTTTAACCCTTCACAATCCTTTCATAAGAGATAGCCATTAATCTCTTCTCCTAAACAATCAATCCTCACAAGCTTTGCTTTCAAACTTTTCACCCTGCTTTCCCTTGGAACCTTGACCATAGTCAAGAGCTCCTCACCCCATTGAGGGGAACTACAAACGCTCTGATTTCTCAAGTTCATCTTGAGAATACGTAGGCATAGGATTGCGAGATCCTAGCGAGCTACCTTTTTCTTTTTCCTTCTTTTTCTTTTACATCCAATGCCTTCTTGGATTCCACCTTTTCTTTTACACTCTTTTATCCCTTATTGAGGGGAACTACGAATGCTCTGATTCCATTCCCATCAGAATACGTAGGCACGAGATGCGATGTCTTGGCGAGCATACTTAGTGTATATACCCCTAGGTTTTTACCTTTATCCTTATCACATTCCCTTAGCAAGCAAACTTCAACATAACACAAATACTAACAAAAGTTTCCTGTAGAGTACTACAGATACTTAGGATGCTAACACCTTCCCTAGGTATAACCAACCCCCGAAACTTAGATCTCTGAGCTGTGTTCCTACATAGCGCACTTAGGGTTTTTCGATCTTTACCCTTTCCTTTGGATAAATCAAAGCTTGATGGGGAATTTCAAAGATGTGTGATTCAGGTTAATTAATAGCTTGGTATCCGATTCTCACCGCAACAGAAATAGCGACTTCACTGGGGACTTCCCCTAAGAGGGTTAAACCTATCTTGTTTGTATTTGTGCTATTTATATGTTTGCTTGCTGGTATACTTGTATATTTTGTATATCTGTTGTGCTTGGGTTTTTCTGTATGCAGGGTGGTTACTTTGAATTGTGAGGATATGTCATATACCCGGACTTGAGAGTACATTTATGATAGGACGATGGTATATTCAAGGAGACTTTGAGGGAGTCGATTCCCGAAAAAGTTGACTTGAGACACCATCACTCAGTTGAGGCCCTCTTGAGAGTTTAGTCATGTTGAACGAGTCTATTCGTGATGACCATTAGTCACCTTTAACCCCACTTGGACTTTTAGGACGAGTGCAATGACTATGAGGGAGTCTATTCCCAAAATGGTTGATACGTGATACTACATTCGGACGAGACTCTCTTGAGAATATTATTGACTACCGAGTCATTCAGGAAATCGATAATATCTGAAAGATGGGTTGTTGACTTTGAGAACTTCTTAGAACCCTGTTTTACAGATACAAGAACCCTAGTACACACCATGTGATTAGTTCTTTACCCAGACTTCATGCCGTGATCTCGAACCCTTGATCCCGTTGCATGTGTTTTGCATCCTGTTTGTATTACATATCATTTGCATCTTTGCATGATTCATTGCATGTGTCTGTCTGTCCAGTGACTCATCTCCAGCTGTCTCTATATTCCAGTGTTGCCTGTGAGTCGTCAAGTTGATTCCTCGACACAAATACCGGACTAGAGCTAATTACAAGCGCAAGATGTTAGAGCAGGAGGTACACAATGCTGAGATCCGAATGGAAATCGACGACCTTAAGTCGAGCATGACAAAACTCACTGAGATGCTTCAAGTTTTGATTGCTAGAGGAGAGCCTCCCCAAAGAACTGTCATCCAGGAAGTTTCAAGTGTTGAACCTCCACCGGTTCAAATGCCACCGTCAACTTGGCCCGAGTTTGGTTTGCCACACAACTATTCTCCACCGATTGTATCTACTGCTATGGCTGGTCAGACTGCTATGCCTGTATTTCAAGCTCCTATTTTCGCCGAGCCCAGACCTACAGTCCATGTTGTAACACCCCAATTCCCATCGCGAATAAATAATACATAAATAAATCAGAGTGACTAAAAATTTATTTTTCCGACAGAAACAAGGATGTCATATTTAAATAAACAAAACATCATCCCTGCTCGTAAATTTGATACATAGCATAAAATAAAATACCCTCAAAGGGGAAACTTTTTCCATATAAAATTAAAGTTCAATTATGGAATAAAGCGGAAAGATCCATAACCGACTTGTTTTACAAATAAATGGTTTTATAACGTCAAAATATACATACAAAAGTAATACCAAATATATTCAACAATTGTATACATATATATATATATATATATATATATATATATATATATATATATATATATATATATATATATATATATATATATATATAATCTTTCCCCGACTCCCATGCTACGTATCAGAGCAGACACCAAGACCGACAACAGAACGGAGGGCTAATCTTCACAAAAAGACCTCCAGCAACTCTACTCTGCAATGCCTCATAGAGCATTATAAAACAGCAGAAGAGTGAGAAATAACAACTAAATCAAGATTGCATAATAATATGCAAACACACATTCAAACACAAGTATAAGTCACTCACCCAAGCCATCATATACTAACACATAAAGCATGCCACAAATACAAAATATATCATACATAATCCAACCACAATTATGACATATGGAACCACACCACCTCATCACCACAACATATAGCATATATCAATTATCCCTACATAACCGCATGTTCACACCCAATACATATGTCTATGCACAAAATATATCATTCATAACCAATGCTTTTAACATGAATGCATATCAATTCACCAATCCAATCACAAACTCAACACATAATTACTCCATTCACAAATACATATCAATCGTGCACAATCCATTTAACACCAATGCATATCACACAGATGCATATCACAATTTCTCACACATAATCAATCCAATCATGATTTTCCACACATAATGCATCCATTCACAATTCTCACACATAATCAATCAAATCATGATTTTCCACACATAATGCATCCATGATTTATGCAAATGCACAAAGACCGACACAACGACTCTATGCAAATGCCATGCGGTACTGACTTCCAACATTTCTCATCACTAGTTCACTCAGGAACTCTGCTGGAACCATCGCTCGTTACTTAGTGTAACTCCCCGTCAGGCATACGATGTTCCCCGTCGCTCACACCCAACACGGGCACACGACGTTTATGGATCGCTTTCGGTCCTCTTATTTTTAAGGCGATTCATACCTCTTATTTTTAAGGCTCACGATCCAATCGCTCACACCCCACATGGGCACACGATCGTCTATAACCATCGCTTTCGGTCCTCTAATTTTTAAGGCGATTCATACCTCTTATTTTTAAGGCTCACGATGTTATAGCAGATTCCCTCTGGAATCAATCCGTCACTCAGGACGTCACAAGAATGCATATCATGATGCTTGGCATACAATGACTCATGACATTCAAATGCATCTTTACACATATATGCAACCATAATCATGCATATATTTCAACTCATCAATTCCATACATTCACAATTCAACCATATGAATTAATCAACCTCATCACATTCATGCATTGCAAATCAATTCAAACAATGCATTTCAAACCATAAAGGCCACCAAACAACATACATTGAAATTTCACATAAACAATGCACTTCATCACAAGCCATAAACTACCACAATCATATCATCACAATTCTTTTCACAAGGGATTCACACCATAAAGGCTACCCACAACACATCATAACAACATACATTGATATTCAATCAAACAATGTATTTTACCACACAACAACATCATTAATCACGCATCGAAGTCTAATCCAAAACAATGCCCATATTTGCCATAAGGCCACAAACCATCATCACAACATCCCATCATGTATATTCACATCATATAACAGCACACAAGCTACACGTTACATATCAAAAGCATATAGCATGATAATACATCAATCGCACACAATTACGACGGTAAAAATCCGACAACACCACACTCTCACAAAACCAAGACTTAAATAAATCATCTACTGTCCTCCAAACAATTTTTAATAGAAAGAAATTTTCATTAGCTTTCCAACGCTTTGAACGGGGGTCAAAACGGACTTACGGTTCAAAAGTTATGAAGAAAACAAAATCGGACATTTTGGAAAATTCTGTGATCATGCGTCGACGCATGAGGCTGGGGGTCAGCGCATGATCCTGGAAATTTCGCCCGGGTTAGCGCATAAACCTGGGGGTTAGCGCATAATTCTGGGGGTTAGCGCATGAATGCGCATATTTTGCTAAAAATTCAGTTTTCGATCGTTAAATGCCTTCCGGACCTCCGATTTCGATTTCGTAAAAAGCCCCGGTCTCAGAATTCGAAATACTACAATATTTTCACCATTAAAAAGCCATCCAACACATTTTACATTTTTGAAATATTTTGAAACATAAATTTATCAATACATTCACACTCCAAAACTCAATCAACACCCATGGAAACATACCAACAAGTTTACCCGAGTAAATCATATCATCACCCGACTATACTACGCAATTTATTCCCTATTCCAACCGTGAAAACATCGATTTCTCACCATTTCATCATTATTGCCCTAACTCTCACAAACTATGTAACTCACTCCAAAACTCCCTAAATCATATCAACGAGTATTCCCGATTAAACCCAAACATTACTCGGCTATTCTACACAATTTATTCCAAATTCTAACCGTTAAAACATCGATTCTACACATTTGTTCTTCAATCTAACCAATAAGAAAAAGTATATATCTCAACCAAACGAACACAAACAACACATACATATACATATACATATACAATCGAAATATAATCGAAACTTCTCACCCTTACCCGATTAATCGAAGATCAAGCTGTGTTTTGATGATTTTCTCTTCTTCCCCTTCTTCTCTCTTTTCCCACGTTTTTCCTTCTCTTCTCTACTATCTTTTCTCTCTTTTTCTCTCAAATCACTATTTCTTATATAAAGAAAATATCTTACCATGCAAAAAGACCAAAATACCCCTACACTCAAATATCTCGCAAACGCTCTCAAAATGCGATAAAACATAAACAGCGATAAACATAATATATGGTCACATAAAAGTCAATAATAAAATAATATAAAAACAAAAATAATTAAATTGACTCGATAAAATAAATCGGACAAAACGGGGCGTTACAATTCTCCCCCACTTAGAAATTTTCGTCCTCGAAAATCTAACTGAGACGAACGACTCCGGATACGACTCTCGCATCCGACCAAAAAACTAACACGCCGACACTAGGCACACCATGAATAACACAAACTGACAAACCACCTTGCTAACAGCAACCACAACAACGACACGGCACAGATAACAACTACAATGACAAGATGCAAAGCCCATACAATGCACTTGACGACCAACTCACAACTCAAAGAATACACAAGTTACGAACACACAGCTTCACTCTAGAACCAAAACACAACAAGATCGTTACCCTCACCACCGGTAACACTCCCCTAATTCCCCACACAGGAATTGGCTACTCGCAATCGAACCATCACCATGGAAACGAGGCAACAACACAAACAAGAACATAAGTTCCACGACACAACATCGTTCAACAACCTCCACACAACCATAATACCAACATCCTTGTCACACAACATTATTGCAACAATGCTACGATTCCCCAATCGAACATATAACTAAAACATTCATCTACATAGTAGCCCATGAATAACATTTAAACCTTTCACCTAACACTTCCATTCAGAAACGTCCAAAGGTCTCATCATTCCTACATGCTTCCAATGTTCAACCTATGAACTCTTACCAGTCACGCACGCATATATGAATTGTGCAACATCACGCTTCCGATGCGCACTCTGATTACTCGTAGCCATCAAAACTACCAATCCCACGTCCAAAGTCTAACTCTTTCTCATATTCGCCAAAAATCACTGTTCACCTTTAATATACCCAGCCTCACACTCTACTATGTTATCTCACACACCAGACACAAGTCTCTGAACTGCCCAAATAATTCTAACTCCCAGACCATCAAAATAAACCTGGATAAAATTTTTCGACTTAACTCTTCATGAACCACATTAGCTTTTTCCGAAGGATAATCCAAACCACATTCATAACTCATCACGAATTCTAACCATCCTCGGTGTCTCATACTCTATTCCTTCAGACCAAACAATTACTCTAAACTCTTGTGATTACCAAACATTTCGAACCCAGAACCATAAAGATAATATCTCCAAATACTCCAATACAGTACAACCACAACTAATTCCAAGTCCAGAATAGTATCAATCCTTTTATGAATCCTCAATTGTCGTAAAGCATAAACCATGACTTTACCCTCTTGCATTAACACACTGACTAAACTCATCAAAGACGCATCCCAATACCTCACAAACGGTTCATCAGGATCACACAGAATCAAAACTGAAGCCGTAGACAACTTCTACTCTAGCTCACCAAAACTTACTCACAACGAACATCCAAACAAACGAATCACCCTTTGCAAGTCAACTGAGATACCAGAAGTACGAACTTAACAAAGTCTTCCATAACCTGTAATAACAACCAACTGAGTCCAAAAGTTTCTAATCTCCTTAACCAACTTCGGAACCTCTCATGTAGAACTACATCTACTTCCGATGGATCCATTAACCATACTCTCATCTGAAATAACATATCCAATAAAACTAACCTTTTTCAACCCAAATTCTCACTTGAATAACTTAGCACAAAATTTCGTCTCTTTTCAACACTTGTAATTCAAATCTCAAACACTCTACCTGTTCTTCCTCTGAGTTTATAACAGATCCGAATATCCTCAATCAAAGCCCTTACGAACTTATCCAAATAAATATGGAAGACACGATTCCTCTACTCCACAAACATTACAGACGCATTACTAACACCAAACAACATCACTGAGCATTGTAATGCCCAACCAAACCAACCCTCATCCAAACTTGTCCAGACTTACATACAAGCTTAATCGAGTAAATAACAGCCTATCCCAATGCTAACAACCATAACCAGTCACCTTAAATCGATCAAAGCCTCAACTCATACAATTCACCACTCTTATCAAACATCCCAAACAATCGTAATTTCACTCAAACTCAACCAAACCATTCCAGTCATCTATTCCCGAAAGTGGACACTTAATATCAATCGTTACCTTATTCCACTGTTAGTAATCCATACACAATTCCTTCTCTCGACCGTCCAAATTCCATAAATCCCAACATATAGCAACAACCAACCAAAAAGAACTCTTAAATATTACATCCATACCTAAGGGTTCTCTCAAAATTTCCATTAATGCCTTAAAACTCCCAAGACTTCAAACCTCACCAGAACTCTAAGTTTTGCTTTCCATAGTCTCAATACCGTCATACACATCATGCTTGTTATTCCATTCAATCATCATTCCCTGGTATTACTATCAATACTGGAGCTCTCTAAGACGACACACTTGGTCTCACAAATCCCTTTCCAGTAAATTTCCCAACCGCTCTTTCCATCTGAGTTTCACTTCCTAAAAGTTCTTCTACTTACTTAGCAGATCCAAACCTCAAATCCTCACCTTTGTCCAATTTGAGTTCACACTCTACTCTCTGAGAACAACCATTAACGATACCCAATCGTTCTCTCTCAAAACTTCCCAACTGGACCAACATACCAAAACCTCTAATCCGCCTCATCTTCCAATATAAGAATCTTCATCAACTCATCGAAACAATCCGTAATCACCTGCTTAATTCCAAACAATTCATTGCACACACTATCAAAGCCATAAAGACACGCCTATTCCATCCAACATAATTTCTGTCTGCTATCAACAAGAGATTAAGGGTGATCAGTTCCTCAATTTGTCGATAGACAGCCGACAATCATGATGGGGCATAAACCGTCTTCACCAAACTATAATAGCGTTCCTTGCATCCTGTGCACAAAACTACCTAAGGCAAAAATCCTTAGTTGACATAAACCTTACCTCTGCATTCCCTTCGGAATCGGGAACAACACTGCCCAAACAACACTTACAATCTTGCAATTCACAACACACTGAGCCAACGCTCCACACCTGAAGCAACTTGGAGAAGTTCCAGCTTCTCCCCCACTTATCTCATTCTCAATCCTGAAGACAAAGGATTAGAAAAACCAGAAAGTACTGACAGTGCTTCCACACACATATCACATACTAAAGAACAAACAACATCGACAGTATTCAACTGTCACACCAACTGACTCAACAACTTGGCCGGACGGACCGACCTGCTCTGATACCACTAATGTAACACCCCAATTCCCATCGCGAATAAATAATACATAAATAAATCAGAGTGACTAAAAATTTATTTTTTCGACAGAAACAAGGATGTCACATTTAAATAAACAAAACATCATCCCTGCTCATAAATTTGATACATAGCATAAAATAGAATACCCTCAAAGGGGAAACTTTTTCCATATAAAATTAAAGTTCAATTATGGAATAAAGCGGAAATATCCATAACCGACTTGTTTTACAAATAAATGGTTTTATAACGTCAAAATATACATACAAAAGTAATACCAAATATATTCAACAATTGTATACATATATATATATATAATCATTCCCCGACTCTCGTGCTACGTATCAGAGCAGACACCAAGACCGACAACAGAACAGAGGGCTAATCTTCACAAAAAGACCTCCAACAACTCTAATCTGCAATGCCTCATAGAGCATTATAAAACAGCATAAGAGTGAGAAATAACAACTAAATAAAGATTGCATAATAATATGCAAACACACATTCAAACACAAGTATAAGTCATCTCACCCAAGCCATCATTTACTAACACATAAAGCATGCCACAAATACAAAATATATCATACATAATCCAACCACAATTATGACATATGGAACCACACCACCTCATCACCACAACATATAGCATATATCAATTATCCCCACATAACCGCATGTTCACACCCAATACATATGTCTATGCACAAAACATATCATTCATAACCAATGCTTTTAACATGAATGCATATCAATTCACCAATCCAATCACAAACTCAACACATAATTACTCCATTCACAAATACATATCAATCATGCACAATCCATTTAACACCAATGCATATCACACAGATGCATATCACAATTTCTCGCACATAATCAATCCAATCATGATTTTCCACACATAATGCATCCATTCACAATTCTCACACATAATCAATCAAATCATGATTTTCCACACATAATGCATCCATGATTTATGCAAATGCACAGAGACCGACACAACGACTCTATGCAAATACCATGTGGTACCGACTTCCAACATTTCTCATCACTAGTTCACTCAGGAACTCTGCTAGAACCATCGCTCGTTACTTAGTGTAACTCCCCGTCGGGCATACGATGTTCCCCGTCGCTCACACCCCACACGGGCACACGACGTTTATGGATCGCTTTCGGTCCTCTTATTTTTAAGGCGATTCATACCTCTTATTTTTAAGGCTCACGATCCGATCGCTCACATCCCACATGGGCACACGATCGTCTATAACCATCGCTTTCGGTCCTCTTATTTTTAAGGTGATTCATACCACTTATTTTTAAGGCTCACAATGTTATAGCAGATTCCCTCTGGAATCAATCCGTCACTCAGGACGTCACAAGAATGCATATCATGATGCTTGGCATACAATGACTCATGACATTCAAATGCATCCTCACACATATATGCAACCATAATCAGGCATATATTTCAACTCATCAATTCCATACATTCACAATTCAACCATATGAATTAATCAACCTCATCACATTCATGCATTGCAAATCAATTCAAACAATGCATTTCAAACCATAAAGGCCACCAAACAACATACATTGAAATTTCACATAAACAATGCACTTCATCACAATCCATAAACTACCACAATCATATCAACACAATTCTTTGCACAAGGGATTCACACCACAAAGGCTACCCACAACACATAATAACAACATGCATTGATATTCAATCAAACAATGTATTTTACCACACAACAACATCATTAATCACGCATCGAAGTCTAATCCAAAACAATGCCCATATTTTCCATAAGGCCACAAACCATCATCACAATATTCCATCATGTATATTCACATCATATAACAGCACACAAGCTACACGTTACATATCAAAAGCATATAGCATGATAATACATCAATCGCACACAATTACGACGGTAAAAATCCGACAACACCACACTCTCACAAAAGCACGACTTAAATAAATCATCTACTGTCCTCCAAACCATTTTTAATAGAAATAACTTTTCATTAGCTTTCCAACGCTTCGAACGGGGGTCAAAACGGACTTACGGTTCAAAAGTTATGAAGAAAACAAAATCGGACATTTTGGAAAATTCTGTGATCATGCGTCGACACATGAGGCTGGGGGTCAGCGCATGATCCTGGAAATTTCGCCCGGGTTAGCGCATAAACCTGGAGGTTAGCGCATAATTCTGAGGGTTAGCGCATGAATGCGCAGATTTTGCTAAAAATTCAGTTTTCGATCGTTAAATGCCTTCCGGACCTCCGATTTCGATTCCGTAAAAAGCCCCGATCTCAGAATTCGAAATACTACAATATTTTCACCATTAAAAATCCATCCAACACATTTTACATTTTTGAAATATTTTGAAACATAAATTTATCAATACATTCACACTCCAAAACTCAATCAACACCCATGGAAACATACCAACAAGTTTACCCGAGTAAATCATATCATCACCCGACTATACTACGTAATTTATTCCCCATTCCAACCATGAAAACATCGATTTCTTACCATTTCATCATTATTGCCCTAACTCTCACAAACTATGTAACTCACTCCAAAACTCCCTAAATCATATCAACGAGTATTCCCGATTAAACCCAAACATTACTCGGCTATTCTACACAATCTATTCCAAATTCTAACCGTTAAAACATCGATTCTACACATTTGTTCTTCAATCCAACCAATAAGAAAAAGTATATATTTCAACCAAACGAACACAAACAACACATACATATACATATACAATCGAAATATAATCGAAACTTCTCACCCTTACCCGATTAATCGAAGATCAAGCTGTGTTTTGATGATTTTCTCTTCTTCCCCTTCTTCTCTCTTTTCCCACGTTTTTCCTTCTCTTCTCTACTATCTTTTCTCTCTTTTTCTCTCAAATCACTATTTCTTATATAAAGAAAATATCTTACCATGCAAAAAGACCAAAATACCCCTACACTCAAATATCTCGCAAACGCTCTCAAAATGCGATAAAACATAAATAGCGATAAACATAATATATGGTCACATAAAAGTCAATAATAAAATAATATAAAAATGAAAATAATTAAACCGACTCGATAAAATAAATTGGACAAAACGGGGCGTTACACATGCCGTTCCACAGACTGTTCGAGCTCCCTTTGAGAATCCCCTCTTTGAGTACAATGCTGCCAGTGCTCAGGGTGAAGATTGTGAAGACTTTATTGAACCTGAAGTTGTCCGTGAGCAGTTTCATATCATAGATAAGAGACTTAAAGCTGTGGAGGGTACTGACTTCTTCAATGTGGATGCAGACAACATGTGCTTGGTGTCTGACCTTGTTATGCTTGCTAAGTTCAAAACTCTGGAATTTGTGAAGTACAAGGGCCATTCTTGTCCAAGGGCTCATTTGGTCATGTATTGTCGCAAGATGGCTTCTTATACCAAAAATCAGAAGCTGCTTATCCATTGTTTTCAGGATAGCTTGAGTGGAGCATCACTCAAATGGTATATGGGTCTCGAGCAAAACTCCATTCACTGCTTCCAAGATCTTGTAAATGCCTTCATGAAGCAATATAAGTATAACCTTGACATGGCTCCTGATCGCCTCTAGCTGTAAAACATGACTCAACATGAGAAGGAATCTTTTAAGGAGTATGCTCAGCGCTGGAGAGAGTTGGCTTCCTAAGTTGAACCTCCTTTGGCCGAGAAGGAATTAACTGGAATGTTCATGGATACCCTGTCCCCGTTCTATTGGGAGAAGATGATTGGGAGTGTTTCCTCCAACTTCACTGATTTGGTTACTATTGGCCAGAGACTCGAGGAAGGTCTTAAGAAAGGAAAAGTGTCAAAAGCTGTTGAATCTTCCAATGCTGTGAAGAAATCCTATGGGAACTTTCAGAGGAAAAGGGAAGATCAGACTAATGCTGTAATGGTTGAAGTGAGAAGGCATCGTCCCCAACCTCGGTATGCTATTCACCCTACTGTTACTGCTGTCACTCTCGTGGTTACTGCTCCATGACCAGCTCAAGCTTCCCAACGTCCAACTGCAGGACAGAACCAGTAGCGTAATAGGAATCAATTTGATCATATTTCCATGACATACATCAAGCTTTATCCTGGTATGGTTCAACAAGATTTGATTACCACAAGGCCTTTTCCTCCTCCTCCAAATCCTCTTCCAGCCGGCTATAGGGCTGATCTTCATTGTGAATACCATCAAGGTGGTGCGGGCCATAACTTGGAAGGTTGCTTTGCATTGAAGGCTAAAGTACAAGAGCTGATGAGAAACAAAATCCTCTCCTTTAAGGACAATCCCAATATCCATAGTAACCCTCTGCCAGGGCACGCCAAGTGAAGCTTTTCTCGATTTTAGCTCAGCTACTTCTTAAAGACAGGACAACTCATCCTTGTGTTTAACTAGTCACTAGGCCTTGTTTCTTGTTGTTTGCATTTTCCTTATTTTGTACTGGATGTTTGCTTTCAATTATGTTTGTACTTTCGTGATTAATGAAATGAGCATTGCAACTTTTGATTCAATTCATTTTGTCCACTATGTTTTCTTTTGCAAGATATTTTATCTCTTTTCCACTTTCTTTTTTGATTATGCAAAGATTGGAGGGAGGATGATGAAAACATTATATCCATAATTGATGTGGTATGCTTCCAATTAAACTTTGCTGACGATGTAAGGCATTGTTTCAATTCCCAAACACTGGAGAAATAAGGAAGTTAATCCCTCGTCAACCCCTTCGAGCCTAGAAGTAGGAGTTTTCTTTCTTTACAAAAAACCCGCAATCTTAACCTGGGGCAGGGTAGTTCTCAGTTAACTTGGTTGTGCGTCCATACAAAATACCTTTCATATAATGGTTGCATTCACAAATTTTCCTTCGCACACAGCAAGCAAGTGTTGAAGATGTCCCCCAAGTCAAATACCAATGATGGTTCACCGAAATCATTAAGTTGTTTAGTCATTTTCCTTACCCAAAGAATGAGCCGAGTCCCTTTCAAGGCAAAAGCTAAGAAAGATGGGAAGCTCATGACCTTGCCTTATAAAAAAAAAGAGAAAAAAAAGAGAAGAAAGAAAAGTTTGTATGATAACCCAAAAGGAGGAAACCTTTAAATTTTCATTCTGAAAGTCCTCAATGGCAAACATTAGTGAGGAAGCAGTGACTGCCATCTCAAGTCCCTTGACTTTTGAACCATCATCATTACTATCATCAGTACAATTCCCAACTTGTGGAAACCTGAGTGTAAAACCTGAGTTAACTGAGCATAGGATTAGAAGTTCATCACGAAGATTGGGTGGGGACAAATAAACTTTGAGCTTTTATCCTTTGTTTCTTAAACCATGAACCAGGCCACGTTATAACCCTCAAAAGACCTAATTGAAGCAAGGTTATTTTGAAAGCATACTATAGCAAGGTTGCGTAAATTGACTCCCAAAGATCTTTGCAGGTTATTTGTTTTGGCATTACACTTGTGCTTTACCTTTCTCTTTGATGTCTTGAACCGCCGTGTTCAGACCAGTGACTCATTTTGTTTTGCATCTTCCAAAAATAATTTTGATTTCAAAAGTTGCATGACTTTGCTTTAAAATTACCATGTTTGTACAAATACTTTTGTTTGCAAACTGGTTTTCCTCTCAAGGAATTTTCAAACAATTAAGAAACTTGGTCGGTGATCCTATCAGGGACAATTTCTTTCCAAACCCTGTTGAAGAATTAGTTCAAGGGTTGTTGTTCAGGGGCAAGTCCTTCTCAGAATTGGTTTATCCAGAAGATTTTTCAAGACTCATACTGGGGCAAGCTTTCCAAAGTGTACAGTGAAACAATCATCTTCAAGACTCAGACAAATTGAAGCAATGATCAGCTTATCTACAACAATCAGCTAATCTGGGGAAATTAATTTGAAGAATCCCCATGCAACTTTCCATCCTTCCTACAAGGATCATCACTTGATACAGTTTACCAGTGTGGCAATGATGTGTTCAATAACATCTCTAGTCCCCAAGCAGAATGACAGTGATCCCCGTGTTGAGGAATCAGTCTTCCAATCGTGTCTTCTCCCAGAAAGAGTCGAGCTGTGTCGTCAGCATCTGCATTTGCATGGCATAATTTATATACCATATGCATATTATGAGTGTTTCATCCTCATTTGCATTTCGTCCGAGGTCATGTCATTATCCACGTCTTACCTTGTGGTCAAAGTCCAACTTACTTGGCGCCTACCAAAACATTATCCGTCCTGTCATTCAGTGTCATTCCTGAATGTGGTCGTTTCCTGGAGCATCTAGTCCTGTTGTGGGATGTTTGTCTTCTCTCATACCAGTGCTATTCCTGGATCTTTATATTCTTTCACTCTAGTGCCATTCCTGGATGTCCGTCTCTTGTGATCTCCAGTGCCATTCCTGGATATCTTATTCCTCTTGTTTCTCCCAGTGCTATTCCTGGAAGTTTTTGCCTATCTTCTGTAACCCCATCAAATTTGTTTGGATATCTTTCAGTGCCATTTCTGAAAGTCTTACTTGTTCATGCAGTGCCATTCCTGGATGAGTTTTCTCCTTTGCATTCAGTGCCATTCCTGGATGTCTTTCTCACTATCATTCGATACCCTTCCTGAGTATAGTGATTTGCCTCTACTTTCAGTGTCATTCCTGAAAGTTCACAATCATTCAATGCTGTCTTGGATACTGTGATTCCTTTTATCCAATGCTTTCTTGGATTTCACCTTTGTTCACATTCATCAAATGCTTTCTTGGATATTGTGATTTCCTTTTATCCAATGCTTTCTTGGGTATCTCCTTGTTCATATTCGTTCAATGCTTTCTTGGACGTTATGGTTTCTTTTTATCCAATGCCTTCTTGGATTTCACCTTTTATCTCATTTGCATCTGATGCCTTCTCAGATAGTTCGAGTTTACCTTTCATTCAAAGCCATTATTGAATGCCTGGTGTCCTTTTATCCAATGTTGTCTTGGATCCCTATTTTATTCACGTTTATTTGATGCTTTCTCAGATATTGTGATTTGTACCCTTCATTCAAAGCCATTATTGAATGTCTGGTGTCCTTTTATCCAATGCTTTCTTGGATCTCTACCTTTCTCACGTTTATCTGATGCTTTCTCAGATATTGTGATTTATACCTTTCATCTAAAGCCATTATTGGGTGATTGGTTCCTTTGCATTCAATGTCATTCTTAAATGTAATCTTTGTCCACTTTTATCTAAAGCCATTATTAGATATTGTGATTTGTAACTTTCATTCAAAGCCATTATTGGATGACTGGTTTATTTTCATCTAATGCCTTCTTGGATTACCCTTGTTTGCTCACTTTCATCTGATGCCATTCTCAGATATTGTGATTGTACCTTTCATTCAAAGCCGTTATTGGATGATTGTTTTCTTTGTATCCAATGCCTTCTTGGATCCCTGCTTTGTTCACTTTTATCTAAAGCCATTATTAGATATTGTGATTTGTACCTTTCATTCAAAGCCATTATTGGATGTCTGGTTTCTTTTACCATCTGATGTTTTTTCGGATGTGCCTTTCTCTATCTTTTCTGGCTTTTCTTAAAGATCCCGTTTGAACTCTTCAGTATAAGAAAATCCCAGAAAATCTTTTGTTGATGTCTATCCTTTTATTTCAAATTGATCCCTAGTGGAGATCATGTCTTCTTTCTGGTTTCATGCCCAGTAAAGAGTGTACTTTCATTTCCCCAGTGTCGTCTGGTCACCTATAAACCTGTCGTCCATCTCCCTGGACTTTTCCCCAGTGGAGAGCACCTCTCTGGCTCCTATCTACAGTGAGGATCTGTGAGGTTTTCCCTCAGTTTTATTGTTCTATCCTCGGTGTTCCCTCAAAATCTCCCCAGTGAGTCTCTTTCGTTGGTCAGTCTGTATCCCCAGTAAGCCTTCCTTGTGGATATTAACCTTATCCTTCCCCAGTAGGCTCACCTGTAGTTGTTTTCTTTGGTGTTTTATTTGTCTGCGTCTTTGCACTATCATGGCATCATATCGTCGTATTAGAAATTCATGGCATGTCAGCATTTGCACGTCTGTTACCCGTCCTTAGCATCTGCATTACATCTAAGAGAGAAAATTTTTGGTTTGCAATATTTGAATACCATTCACCTTGATGTACCGAAGACCTTCATTCTTCGTGTCATCCGGTAAAGTTATTTAAATAGGGGCAACTGTTGTACCCCAAATTTTACCCCTTAGATGTCATAACATTTTGCACTTACATTCAGGGTTCATTCATCTGTGCATTGTTAATTAAACCACCTTATCTTGCTAGTTTGTTTCTTGTGAAAGCCAGGGTTTGTACAGGAAGGAGAACAAAAGTATTAACTTGAAGATTCATTGAAAAAACCTCGTTGTGATCAGACAGTATCTTAAAGGATTCACCAAGATTCAAAACTAGGGTTTTATCAGCATTAGTCAACCACTGCCCTTGATTCTGATCAAGACATGTTTTCAGGCTTTGGGACATGATTCCACATGATACTAGACATCCTTAGAGGCCATCTTTGGACCTTGGAAGAAAGTGAAGAAGCAAGATCCTCAAAGATCATCCATTGGAATTCCTGAGGAAATTAGGATTTTGACCGAAGAAATCGAGCCTCCAATTCTGATGTTATTGGACCAAAATGAAGTATCCGAGTCATGTCACATTTTAATATGATCGACCATTGACTGAGGGCAAGAGAAATCGTTAAGGCATTTGTGAATTTGAAAAGAGAAAAAAGAAAGAAAAAAAAGGGAAAGAACAAGAAAAGAAAAAAAGAAAAAAAAGAAGAAAAAACAATGTGGTGGCGCTCACCACACTTAAGCATGGCGCCCACCACCTTTCAAGGGGCATGACGCCCACCACCAAAGACCATGGCGCCTGCCATGTTAATGCATGGCGCCTACCACATTAATTTGTGGCACCTACCATGAATTAATGTGGCGTTTGCCACCTTGCCACAAATCTTCACTTCAGAAAAGTTGTTTTAAATAAATAATGCATTTTATACAAGGCCATAAAAGTGGATACAAGTAATCATGAAAAAAGAAAGGCTTTTCAGTAGAAGCATGGTTCTACGTATCATCAGCACAACCTACTCTGAACCTATTTCTGATCAGCTGAAGACTTTTCAAACCACTTGCACTTGCACGAAGATTTGAAAAAGGGTAATCTTGGCAAGATGAAACAATATGACCATGCTGCAAGCTCCCCACTTTTTCCTATAAATAGGAGGTTGCTCTTCAGTATCAAACACACAAGATTCACCCCAAAAATAGGCTGAATACTCTCCTCATTTTCTCCCTCATTTATTCTTCAAGAAGCCCGTTCATTTTCTTTCCAGAGTTTGTACCAGTAAAGAGGCAGTGGACCGTCTCCACTAAGTAACATTCACTTCTTTTTATTTTCGTTTTCAAAATACCTTGATTATTGTTCTATGATGTTATCAGGTTCATTAGCATGTTAATATTTTGATTCTGGAAAATATATTGTAAATCATAATGTCATAATGTTTTTGTTTGGTTTTTCCATGAATAAAATAAAAAAGAAAACAAAAAAAAGATCCATGGCACTGGCCATGTTCTAAGTGGCGCCTGCCACCCTTTTTATAAAGAGGAAGTGGCGCCTGCCACTCTTTTTTCAATGCCTTAATAAAAAGATGGTGGCACCCTAGGTTGCCATGAAAAAATCATGGCACCGACCACATTGTTATTTATTTATTTATTTGTTTCATAATTTTATTTCTCATGGCCATTTTAGTTTTGTTAACTTAGTTTTATTTAATTTCACTTCTTCTTATTAATTTCATTTCCTTTCTACATTTAAAAAAAAATGCATGGTTCTTTTCTTACTTTATTTCAATTCTCATATTTATTTTATTTTTCTTTCTAAAAACTTCAAAACAAAAAAAAATGCTTTATTTCATATTCGATTCTTGGATTCTTTTATGAAAAAATCACCAACTATTTCTGGAAGATTATCATGTAAATATTTGTTTGTTGTTCCTTGACTTAAACAAAATCATTCTGTTATTTGTACGTCTTGGCTTTTATTTCATAGCTTTAACATGTTTCCGATTTCAAAACTTCGAAAATATCATCTTTGCCGTACTCGTATTGTTCACTTATTTTCAATCATCCTTAACTCCTATTTACAAGTTATATGTCCCCTTCCAAAGGAAAGTCTCTGTATTGACCGCAAGGTCATAGATAGCTCATTACCCTTTTAACCTAGCCTTAGGTTTGGAGTCGCCGCACTCCACGTAGGCGTCTTGCTGTCAGACCCTACTTTCCCGTGAACATTTCCTTCCCTTTTAACCTAGCCTTCCCAAGAGATAGCCATTAATCTCTTATAACCCTTAAGCCTTTATTTAACATAAACAAGAGATAACCATTAATCTCTTCTCTTTCACCAACCTTTAACCCTTCACAATCCTTTCATAAGAGATAGCCATTAATCTCTTCTCCTAAACAATCAATCCTCACAAGCTTTGCTTTCAAACTTTTCACCCTGCTTTCCCTTGGAACCTTGACCACAGTCAAGAGCTCCTCACCCCATTGAGGGGAACTACGGACGCTCTGATTTCTCAAGTTCATCTTGAGAATACGTAGGCATAGGATTGCGAGATCCTAGCGAACTATCTTTTTCTTTTTCCACCCTTTTCTTTTACATCCAATGCCTTCTTGGATTCCACCTTTTCTTTTACACTCTTTTATCCCTTATTGAGGGGAACTACGAATGCTCTGATTCCATTCCCGTCAGGATACGTAGGCACGAGATGCGATGTCTTGGCGAGCATACTTAGAGTATATACCCCTAGGTCTTTACCTTTATCCTTAGCACATTCCCTTAGCAAGCAAACTTCAACATAACACAAATACTAACAAGAGGTTCCTGTAGAGTACTACAGATACTTAGGATGCTAACATCTTCCCTAGGTATAACCAACCCCCGAACCTTAGATCTCTGAGCTGTGTTCCTACATAGCGCACTTATGGTTTTTCGATCTTTACCCTTTCCTTTGGATAAATCAAAGCTCGGTGGTGAATTTCAAAGATGTGTGATTCAAGTTAATTAATAGCTTGGTATCCGATTCTCACCACAACAATTTTCTTTATACCTTCTCTTTTCATAATTTTATCATCTTGTTTATATGTGGGATCCTAGGATGGCATCATGAGTAAGGCTTTATACCCGAGCTTTGGAAAAAGAAGAGATAATACATAGTTTATAATTGACAGTTGTGTAGTGTTAATCTCCAAGGACCTCTCCTTGTGTGCCTAACATGAAGACTTCATATAGAGTTGACTTTTTTGTAGATCTCATTGTCGCAACGCGAAAAACAACTGACGGAAAAACAGAGTCACCACCGAACGTTATTTATCCCGACCGGGAAAGGAAAACATCGAGAAAACCTCAAGAGGGAGAAGACATAGTCTCGCAACCAAATCCTGGGTTCGAGAGTCGATTACGCGAGCGGGAGGTATTAACACCCCCTCGCGTCCGTTGTACTCAACGGGATCCACTCTTGTTGTTCTAATCAAAGAGTGTGTTTATCTAAAGCCTACTTGCTAACGGAAACGAAAAGGGAAGAAACAGAAGGAGACCCGATAGGACTTCGCCGTCCTAGGCCTACGTATTCCCTCATGCAATGGGAAAGTAAGAGTCAACGTAGTTCAGAGGACTACAGATGAATGGGGGGATGTTGCTCGCCAAGACTTTGCTGTCTTGTGCCTACGTATTCTCATCTGGACGAGAATGAGGAAATCAGAGCGTACATAGTTTGTGGGACTACGAGCTGGTTGGTGTCTTTTATGAGCGATGTTAAGTTCGCATTCCAGCAGTTATGGTCGATGCCTGTTTGCGGTAGAATGGAAGTAGAATGCCCTTTCCGAAAAGGTTAGAACGGAAATTCCGAAGGACAAAATGGTTTTAATTTGTTCAAGGATTTTAGAGAACTGAATTGACTTGGTTTGTGACGTGTATCGCACAAAAGTCTATGACATATGAGTGAATACTTCATAAGATCGACCCAAGACGTGACGTATATAAAACACTCTAGACAAGGTAAAGAGAGACTCGCGCTTATCATTTCCCATATACTTAAGGCTCGTGGCATACAATGCACATCATCCTTATTAAGTATCTTGAATTGATTTGAGTGAGAGAGAGAGAGAGAGAGAGAGAGAGAAGAGAAATATTCACAGAAGGTCTAAGGGAGACTTGGTCCTAGACGTTAAGACTTAAATAGATGTTATGTTCCAATTCGATTTAACAGGGCACGAGAATTGGTTAAACTAGATTAAAACCAACCTTAAGGGAGCAGATAGATCAAGATAAACAACCATCACAATATTATTCGGATATTAAGATCAAGACCTATCGGGACTAACAACAACTCAAATTAATATTAATCAAAACCTCCTAACATCAACAGTAAACTCCAGATTCAGACGCCAAGATCAAAGTTTAGCAATATCATTCAACCAAGCATTATCTAACTGAAATAAATCATGAGTTCAAACCAAGAATTAATCATAAATTTAAAATAAGGATAAATCTCAAACTTAACAATATAATTAGCTTAAACTAATATTAAAATCCAAATTAAAAATTAAACCTAAATCTTTAATAAAAAGTTAAAATAATTAGTAAAAAACAATTTAAAAGGAAGGCTGCAAGAATAATGAGAATCAACATGGGCTTGCTTCCAAGCCCAAGGAACATGCCAAAAAAAGAACAATAATAAATGCACAAAAAGGGAGGTTGGGCTTGGTCTCAAGGCCCACCCGAGTTTGAAACAAAACCAAGGGATTCAAAAAAAAAAGAACTCAGAATGTTCTTCTTCTCCTCTCGTGACTGACCCTTTCCTTTTCAACGTTATCTTCTTCACTCTCTCTTCTCACCGAAAACCATCATCCCCGCTGCGCCATGGCTCTACGATGACGGCGGCGGGAGAAACCTCTTTTCCCTCTTCGGCTTCGCTCCCTCAAGGCTCAAACTCGAACAAATCTAATCAATTTCGGTTCGCAAAAATCATCGACATAAACTACGAAAGTGGAAAGAAATCAAAATGAAGATTTACCTAGAATAACCGATTTGAGGTGCGATTCGAAACTTTCTTTTGATTACTGCGATTCGTGATACCCACCGGTGATTTGAATTTCTTGTTTCCACGCGTATGTTGTGAATATTGTTGATGCTTTACTGATGATGTGTGTTGTTGCTTTTCCACTGTGTGAGTATTGTGATCATTGTGCTAATTTTCTCTCTGCAATGCGTGTAAGCATGTACTGTGATGTGGTGATTTTTCAATTCTTATGCAATGCCTGTGGATATGTGATACTGCTTGTGATTTTTTTTTTGTTGTGTATCTGTTTATTCTCAATTTTTTTCCCTTTACCTGTTGCGAAACCGTGTGTGTTGATTGTTTTTGTTTTTCACTCCTCTCAATTTCTCCCTTCTCTTGCTGTACGTGTGTGATGTGAATTTTTCTGCCGTCTGCCAATCGTGTGCGTCCTCCCTCCTCCTCTGTGCGTATAAGCAACAACTTTATATAAACTTATAAATTGAATGTGTTGATTAATGTCGAGATTGCCGTCGATTTCGGTTTTGGAAGGACAATATATGATTGTGATTTCTCTTTTTTCTGTGATTGAAAACTGATGATGGTATTGAATGTGTTTCCCTTTTCGGATTGCAATTTGTTTCTTTTCCTTATTTGCACGATTCTGTTTCCATTTGATTCCAAACATGTTTCTTTGTGTGATTGGTTTCCCATTCGGTTTGATTGTGTCGATTTCGATTTTGGAACGAAAAAATCGGGACTGATGATTTATGATTCTGTAATTGATGAAGATGATTCAAAACTTACTAGTTTTAATTTGGAAATGTTTGAAACTATTGTAACATGATTTGAAAATAACAACTGCTGCGCTTATTTTCCTATTTCTCACAACTCAAAACATTAACCTCTCCTTCATGTTCTACTGCAGCTTTCAACTTGATCAAAAACTCGAAGCCGGCATCGCACATCTACGGAGCAGAACCAATTCTTGCCATCATGACAGTCTAATTTGATTCCGCAACCATCAGAGGTTTGTATTTTGTTTTTTTGGGTACCGAGTGAGATTAAATACTGTTGCAGCAATTGCAAAATTGAAAGCATCAACTTCCCGCTGTTTCCGTTTAGCACTCGTTCAATGGCTTTTTTTCAATTTCATATTGTTATGCCTGATTGCGTCATGGACATGAAACTGTGATTGATGCCGTTTAGACTCGGTGATCTTATCTTTCACAATGTGCGGCAGCAGCTCATTTTATTGTTATTTTTTCCTTAGGTGCGCCAAAGCCGCATATGACCTGTTCGATTTAGAAGTGTGAAGACAATTCTACTTCTCACCAACAGAGCATGGCGGAAGCATTCAACAGCTTGAGTTGGTTGTGTTAGCCGTTTTGCTACATTCCCATTGAACCTTTTGTCAGCAATTCAGATGCGGCTAAAGCTATCGAAGAATTGGTTTATCTCTCAATTTATGCGCTAAGTTCCGACTCCCCTCGCCGACGAAGATGTCGAAGAATCCAAACAAACTTTCACCATATTCGACTCTTGGAGCACTCTTGTTGAAGGGACATGAGGGGCCTTCCGACTCGAATTATTGTGGAACAATCATAGTACTGGAGTATCTCTCCATCCTTTTCTCAAAATGTAATTCAATGATAACTTAATATTATTAATGTCAGCCTATTTGTTTTTATTGTACTCAAACTCTATATGCAAACAGCCTTTGATTCTTATTTCTATCTTAATGCTGTTACTAATTGATGGCGCTAGAATATAATTGTATGAAGGTGTGAAAAACACAAGAAAGAGGGAGTTTGAATTGAGTTTTTACCAAAAAAAACGTTTCTTTAAAAATAATCCCCTTTACAAATAACTTCTACTTCTTGATAATAAAGCAAGAGAAATCGAAAAGAAAGAACACAGTATGTTTATACTAGTTCACTTGAGAAACCCTCAAGGTAGTCTAGTCCACCCGCCAAGGTGATTTTGCCTCTCTCAAGCGAGGTATTAATCCACTAATCAAACTGATTAATACAATGCACAAGCCAAACTGCAAGTGACTAACAACAATCTCTAAGACACACTAGTCCTAGACTTCTCAAGAATTCTGACCTAACCGGTCTCTTAAGGAAACAATCTCTAAGACACACTAGTCCTAAACTTCTCAAGAATCCTGACCTAATCGGTCTCTTAAGGAAATCAAACAATTATTTGAAAAATAATTTGTTTACAGAAAATTGCTTCTACACAAGCTGATATCTAAACAAATTTAAGAACAAAATGACTTAAGAATGATATGAATAATAGAGCGTGTGAGCAGTGAAGATTAACCACTCATTTTTGAAGTCTTTAAGCCTTTATATAGTCATGCATGTGATATGACCGTTGAAGGATATTTCTGACATTTCAGAATTATGGCGGCTTGAAAGAACGTGGGGGACAAATAGTACATTTGCGTCCGCCCTATCCGGAGTGGAGCAAAGCGTCCTCATCGTACCGTTGTACTGTTGTACCACGTTGCTTAGTCTTCTCAACTTCCTGACTTCAGAGGCTTCTGAGAGCATGAGTTAGAAGAAGAGAAAACGTAACTTGGGTCTTAAGAGCTTCAAGCCTTAAGAGTTTGTAGAGCTACATCTTCAGAGTCTTCAGCACTTGGTCTTCAGAACCCGTTGTCTAAAAAGCATAACTCTTCAGCATCTGGACTTGTTCATCAGAACTTCTGTATTCAGATCTTCAGAACTTGTTTTCTTTAGACATCATATCAGAGTCATACAACTTCAGAGAAGTGTTGACAACCTTCTGTTCAGCAATGCTTTCTCTGAAGATCTTCTGTTCTTCATTCATTGCCTGATGATCTTCTTTGATTTCTTCAATTGCACGTTCCAAACGCACAAAAGCAGGTTCAGATGAGGAAGCAACTAGAGCGGCTTGCTTAGCTTTCTCTGCATCTTCAGCTTCTTGTGCCAACCTGACAACTTTAGCATTTCTAGCTTCTTCTTCTGCTAGAAGCCTTGCTGTTTCAGCGACTTTTTTTTCAGCTTCTTTTTGCTTTGCAGCAAGAAGCTTGAATTGCCTTATCCTTTCTTTCTCTTCTTCTTCTTTATCCTTGACCAGTTGAACTGTAGCAACTTTGGAGGCTTCTGAGAAATTTGAGATCCTTTTGAACTCAGAGACTAACCACTTTGAAGACGAAGAAAGCACAAAAAGCGGTTTGGAGAAAAAGAGGTTTTAGAGTTTTGAAAGTGTAAAAGTGGAGTGAAGTGGTGTGAGCGGGTATATAACGTGTGAGTGGAGTGAAGAATTAAACATAATAATGGGGATTGATAAATGAACGTAATCATGATTTAACCAATTCCAATAAAAATGTTGCTCATTGTGTACTCTAAGTAGATGTAGTGATTTAAGATGTAACAGCGGTTACACGCGTTAATCACCTTTTAATTAAGTGACATGTTTTGACATCCTCAGAGTCTGGAAAACCAAAAGGTTTCCTTCTGATCAGAGACACTTCTGACAAAAGCATCTTCTGATGACTAAGGTTAAAAACAAATGCTTCTTAGTTTATATGAAAATCTGATTTCTTCAGACTCTGACTAAACACATCTGATTCTGATGAAATCTTACTCTGGACAGTAGTCCATTTTCAGATGCTTCAGAATAAATAGAAATCTATCTTCAGCCAAGGGTTTTGTAAAAATATCAGCCCATTGATGGTCTGTATCTATAAATTTTAAACATAAGATTCCCTTCTGAACATAGTCTCTAATAAAATGATGTTTAATTTCTATGTGCATATCCCTAGAATGTAAGATTGGATTCTTACTTAAACTGATAACAGCAGTATTATCACAAAAGATAGGAATGTTACTCTCATGTATCTGATAATCTTCTAGCTGGTTCTTCATCCACAACATCTACGTACTACATAGAGACACAAATATGTACTCTGCTTCTGCTGTTGAGAGAGCAATTGTTGATTGCCTCTTGCTTGACCATGAGATCAGATTCTTCCCGAGAAACTGACAGTTTCCAGAGGTGCTTTTTCTTTCCAATCTGTCTCCTGCGTAATCTGCATCACAATAACCAGAAAGAGAGTACTCTGATGCTTTCTCATACATAAAGCCAAGGTTAATAGTTCCTTTCAGATACCTTAGAATTCTTTTAACAGCAGTTAAATGAGATTATCAAGGATCTGATTGAAATCTAGCACACAAATGAACACTGAAAAGAATATCAGGTCTAGAAGCAGTTAAGTACAGAAGAGAGCCTATCATACCACGATAGAGCTTCTGACGAACCTTTCCACTTACCTCTTCCTTTTCCAGAATACATGTTGGATGCATTGGAGTCTTAGCTGGTGTACAATCCATCATGTTGAATTTCTTCAGAAGTTCTTTGGTGTACTTACTTTGATGAATGTAAGTAGCCTTTGATTTTTGGTCAGTTTGAATTCCCAGAAAGAACTTCAATTCACCCATCAGACTCGTCTCGAATTCTGCCTGCATTAGCTTAGAAAACTCTTCACAAAGAGAGGGATTAGCAGAACCAAAAATAATATCATCAACGTAAATCTGAACTATAAGCATATCATTTTTGAACATTTTACAGAAGAGGGTGGTGTCAACCTTGCCTCTGGTGAAGTTATTTTCTAAAAGAAAATTACTCAATCTGTCATACCAAGCTCTGGGAACTTGTTTCAGACCATAGAGAGATTTTTTAAGTTTAAAAACGAAATCTAACTTCTCAGAATTTTCAAATCCAGGAGGTTGTTTGACATAAACTTCTTCTGAAATATAACCATTCAAAAATGAACTCTTAACATCCATCTGATATAAGATGATGTTATGATTTACAGAAAAGGAAATTAATAGGCGTATGGCTTCTAACCTGGCGACTAGAGCAAAGGTTTATGTATAGTCTATTCCTTCTTGTTGACTATAACCTTGTGCAACCAGTCATGCCTTATTTCTGACAACCTCACCCTTCTCATTGAGCTTGTTTCTGAATACCCATTTAGTTCCAATAACGTGGGCACCTTTAGGCTTCTGAACAAGATCCCAAACATCGTTCTTTGAAAACTGGTTAAGTTCTTCTTCCATCGCCAGAATCCAGTCTTTGTCCAGTAGAGCTTCATCAACAGATGTTGGCTCGATCAAAGACACCAAACCCATAAGTGTTTCTTCAGAAGGTTTGAAGGCTGATCTGGTTCTGATAGGAACGTCCTTATTTCCCAGAATCAATTCTTCAGGGTGTGAAGTTGCAACTCTGCTTTTCTTTTGTTGTGGAGGATCAGTGGGAGCAACAACAATATCAGAAGTAGAAGCTTCTGAATCTTTGATTTCTTCTGCCTTTTCCTTAGGTTCTAAAAAACTGATCTCCAAATCTGCAAACTTTTCAACTAGCTTTGACTTTTCAGAGTCAAGCTTATCATCGAATCTGACATGAATTGATTCTTCCACAATTCGTGATTCTGTGTTATAGACTCTGTAGCCTTTTGAGCGTTCAGAATATCCTAACAACAGACACTTTTGTGCTTTGGAATCAAACTTGCCCAGATTCTCTTTAGTGTTCAACATAAAGCAGACACATCCAAAAGGATGAAAATAAGAAATGTTGGACTTTCTATTCTTCCACAATTCATAAGGAGTCTTACCCAAAATAGGTCTTATTGAGATTCTATTTTGAATATAACATACTGTGTTAATTGCCTCTGCCAAAAAGTGCTTAGCCATATCAGTTTCTTGGATCATGGTGCGAGCCATTTCTTGCAATGTCCTATTCTTTCTTTCTACAACCCCATTTTGTTGTGGAGTTCTAGGACAGGAGAAATCATGGGATATGCCATAAGAATAAAAAAGTTTTTCAAAATCTTTGTTTTCAAATTCTCCACCATGATCACTTCTGACTCTGACAATTTTGCAATTCTTTTCATTTTGCACTTGGGTGCAGAAGGAAGCAAACACAGAATGTGACTCATCCTCGTGTCTTAAGAATTTTACCCATGTCCAACGACTGTAATCATCAACGATGACTAGTCTATATTTCTTTCCATTGACTGAAGCAGTTTTCACTGGTCCAAATAAGTCAATGTGAAGAAGTTTTAATGGTTTAGAGGTAGAAACAATCGTTTTTGCTTTAAAGGAAGTTTTTGAAAACTTTCCTTTCTGACATGCTTCACAAAGAGCATCTGAAGAATACTTCAGATTGGGCAAGCCCCAGACAAGTCCTAGCTTGTTCAGCTGAGAAATTCTTCTCAAGCTAACATGACCCAAACGTCTGTTCCAGACCCATTGCTCTTCATTAACGGACATAAGACATTTTACATTCTGATTTTTCAAATCTGATAGTCTGATTTTGTAAGTATTGTTTTTCCTCTTACCATTGAACAGAACTGACCCATCCTTCTGACTAACAGCCTTACATGACGTTTGATTAAAGATAACGTCATAACCATTGTCACTAAGTTGGCTAATTGACAATAATTTATGCATTAGACCCTCAACTAAAAGAATGTTGTTGATGGAAGGAAGTTTACCATTACCAACATTTCCAGAGCCAATGATTTTTCCCTTCTGGTTTCCTCCGAAACCAACGACACCTCCAGACTTAAGTTCCAAATCTTGGAACATATGACTTTCTCCCGTCATGTGTCGCGAGCATCCACTGTCCAGGTACCATGACTGGTGTTTCAGTGGCGCCATCAAGGATGTCTGTAACATAGATTATCTCACTCTTAGGTACCCATTTTATGGGTCCTTTCTTGTTAGTCTTTCCAGAGGTTCTGACACCTTTGGATTTCTGTGCAATAGGATAATCAAGTGGAATTTGTGCATGATATTTAGGCTTAGAAGTTTCCTTCTGTGTCTGTGATTGTGGTGCAACAAAAACAGAACCTTCTAGTTCTGAACATTTCAGTTCTGTGCTAGCAGGCACAAAGTGTTCAGACAAAGGTTTTAGTTTGATACTCAGAGTCTCATCAAATGGTTTTGATGGTCCTGAATATCCCAGACCTCTACTTCCGTTTCTGCTAACTCCATAGATCATTGAAGCCATCTTGCTTCTATTTATGCTCTATCATATCTGATTACTTTATCAGTAACAGATATGTTAGAAGTAATCTCTTTTTCTAGCTTAGAGACTTTACTTTTTAGAGCAGCATTAGATTTTTCTAAAGAAATTTTTTTTTCATTTAAATCAGAAATATTTGGCTCGCTCTTAATAGAGTTCTCAGAAATAGCCACAAAAGTCTTTTTCAGAGTTTTGTGTTTACTTAGAAGAAGTTGATACCTTTTCATAAGTTCTTCAGAACGAGATAAGGAAGAAAGTACCTCTTTGTCGTCATCAGAGTCTGATTCTTCATCAAGTGTCAGTTCATCCTCTGATAAGGCTTCGCTCATGTTGGTCTTTGCCATGAGTGCCACGTTAGCATGTTCTTCATCAGAATCTTCTTCTTCTGACTCTGAATCATCCCATGTTGCCATAAGACCCTTTTTAGCTTTGAAAACCTTCTTAGGTTTTCTATCTTTCTTGAGCTTTGGACACTCATTCTTATAATGTCCAGGCTCCTTGCATTCGTAACAAGTAACTTCTTTTTCAGAAGCTTTTCTTTGACCAGATGTAGACTCAGATCTACCTTTTATTCTTGGCCCTGTGAACTTGCTCTTTCTGTGTTTCCACAGCTGATTTATCTTTCTTGATATGAGAGACAATTCATCTTCGTCTGAATCTTCTTCAGATTCTTCTGAGTTCTCCTCTGATTGGTAAGCCTTTGTCTTTTCAGACTTAGACTTTAGAGCAACAGACTTACCTCTTCTCTGAGGTTCATCTTCTTGAAGTTCCATCTCATGACTTCTTAAAGAACTAATCAGTTCCTCAAAACTCGTGTTGTTCAGATCCTTTGCCAATTTCAAAGTAGTTACCATTGGTCTCCATTTTACAGGCAGACTCCTGATAATCTTCTTGACATGATCAGCAGTAGAATAAGCTTTGTCTAGAACTCTGAGTCCTACAACAAGCATCTGGAATCTTGAAAACATAGTTTCCACTGATTCGTTGTCTTCCATTCTGAATGCCTCATACTTCTGGATTAGGGCCAGAGCCTTTGTCTCCTTGAATTGAGCGTTGCCTTCATGAGTCAGCTGAAGAGAGTCAAAGATAGACTTTGCAGTCTCTCTATCTGTAATCTTTTCATACTTTGTATATGAAATAACATTTAGTAGGATCGTTCTCGCTCTGTGATGATTCTTATAGGTTTTCTTTTGAGCCTCTGAAAATGAGCTTCTGGTAATCTTTTTGCCTTCAGAGTCTAATGGATAACTGTAGCCATCAACTACCAGATCCCATAGATCCAAATCAAATTCCAGAAAGTAACTTCCGATTCTGTCTTTCCCATAGTCAAATTTCTCGCCATCAAAGATAGGAGGTTTTGCACTATATGAGTCTCTTTCATTATTATCAGAAGTGACATTAGAAGCACTTGCGGCAACAATTTTTTTACACTTTGGATCGGTACTGAACACTGTTAGGCGCTTGATAAAAATTCAAACTTTTTATCTTCTCAGAACCGGAGCTCAGATGCCAATTGAAGGTGTGAAAAACACAAGAAAGAGGGGGGGGGGGTTTGAATTGGGTTTTTACAATAAAAAACTATTCTTTAAAAATAATCCCCTTTACAAATAACCTCCACTTCTTGATAATGAAGCAAGAGAAACCGAAAAGAAAGAACACAATATGTTTATACTAGTTCACTTAAGAAACCCTCAAGCTAGTCTAGTCCACCCGCCAAGGTGATTTTACCTCTCTCAAGTGAGGTCTTAATCCACTAATCAAACTGATTAATACAATGCACAAGGCAAACCACAAGTGACTAACAACAATCTCTAAGATACACTAGTCCTAGACTTCTCAAGAATTATGACCTAACCGGTCTCTCAAGGAAACAATCTCTAAGACACACTAGTCCTAGACTTCTCAAGAATCCTGACCTAACCGGTCTCTTAAGGAAATCAAACAAATGTTTGAAAAATAATTTGTTTATAGAAAATTGCTTCTACACAAGCTGATATGTAAACAGATTTAAGAACAAAATGACTTAAGAATGATATGAACAATAGAGCGTATGAGCAGTGAAGA
This sequence comes from Lathyrus tuberosus, assembly GCA_022829125.1. Classification (NCBI taxonomy): domain Eukaryota; kingdom Viridiplantae; phylum Streptophyta; class Magnoliopsida; order Fabales; family Fabaceae; genus Lathyrus; species Lathyrus tuberosus. Next base: position 5,761,813 of record JALAZF010000249.1, on the reverse strand, counting down.
TTAGCCACTCATTCTTGAAGTCTTCAAGCCTTTATATAGCCATGCATGTGATATGACCGTTGAAGGATATTTCTGACATTTCAGAATTATGGCGGCTTGAAAGAACGTGGGGGGGGGGGGCAAATAGTACATTTGTGTCCTCCCTATCCAGAGTGGAGCAAAGCGTCCTCATCATACCGTTGTACTGTTGTACCACGTTGCTTAGTCTTCTCAACTTCCTGACTTCAGAGGCTTCTCAGAGCATGAGTTAGAAGAAGGGAAAACGTAACTTGGGTCTTAAGAGCTTTAAGCCTTAAGAGTTTGCAGAGTTACATCTTCAGAGTCTTCAGCACTTGGTCTTCAGAACCCGTTGTCTAAGAAGCATAGTCTTCAGCATCTGGACTTGTTCATCATAACTTCTGTCTTCAGATCTTCAGAACTTGTTTTCTTTAGACATCGTATCAGAGTCATACAGCTTCAGAGTCTTCTGAAGCAAATGCTACTGTTCAGCAGAACAAATGTAGCGCAAAAGCGGAACAATTCTCTTCTAATAACTTAGCCACGCTATTTATCAGAAGCAGGACCTGTTTGTTAAATTCTCAAAAATAACAAACATTAGAATACCAAAATTGTTCATACAAACATACTTGTTTGTTATCATCAAAACTCAGAGGTATTATTGCAGAACCAAATCTTGTTCTAGCTTTGTACACTTCAAAATCCATGTGTTCTACAATATTTTACACTTGTTCTTTCACAAACTGTAGAGGTGCGTGCCAAATACTATCTTAAACCAAGGCCATAGGTAAATATCGACCTTGTCTAAATAAGAATCCCAACATGGAATCTGGCTGAGACATAATAAGCTGATGCTGGTGTATGAATCATAAGCATTATACCTATAGCTTTTTGGTAGTATAGCATTGAAGTGCACATTCATGACAGCGAAGGGTCCTAAAAACGTAGAACATATGTTGTTATATCCAACAATTGATATTGAAAGCTTCCTCTTATGCACATTCAATTGAGAAACTTGTTAAGTTGTTTGAACATCCTTTTCAGCACCACCAAGAGCATGCGTTGGTAAGAGACATTAGTAAGAGACATTAATTCTTCTAAACTTAGATTTCTAGCTGGAATGACTGTCGTGGCTAACTTGGTCTTTAACTCATAGTAATAGGCCAGCAACTTGTGATATGATCTAAAGCAATATTGAAAAGGTCTTCAACACGGCTTAATATTAATTAATATCTAAAAACTCCAACCAACATAATTGAAACATGGACGATCACCAATTGGATTTTTGATTCATGAGATAGACTCGAACCACTTGCAATAATTCTTGAAAATTATTGACACCCTTGAACAATTTAAACTCAGTTGTAGCTATCCCTATTCAATCAATAACTTGTATCACCAATAGTAAATAATGAACAAACACGAGTTCGCAACTTGGTCTTTTGCTTCACGTCTCAGTGCTTCGTAAAATACCCGCCTTGATGGCCAAAGACCTTAACACACATAATAATGCCTTGAGAGAGTCATGAGTCTACTGAAAAAGATGACCTTACTTCTTGATAGATTCAAATGATGATATGATTTCAAATTCCAACTTTAGCTTGAGTGAAATAACCCTTGAACTGGAAAAACTTCACCACAAAGAAAACTCTGATCGCACATTTATAAGATGCGTGATTATGATTATAATGTCCTAATGAAAATGCATATGAATGAAGAGCAATAACCATTTAAGGTTAGGAAAAGATAGGGGAAATTTTAGGGGTGTTACACTCGTTATAAGACAGTTAGCATGTTGCATGACTTGATTCATGAAGGATCCATGACTCTGGGAACCACTCTTAAAACCTGTTTCTGTCTTGGTGGTTGCGTAGTGTTAGATTCCAAGGACCTCTCCTTGTGTTCCTAACATGAAGACCCTGCCCAGGATAGACCTTTTCGTCACTCTCGTCATAAAACAGCCAGCCTGTTGCAGGACTTTGATACGATTAGATTCCATGACATTGGGAACCTTATCCATCAACCAAGAAACTATCTTGTGAGCGGTTTACGGGTAAAGAACATATAAATATTTGTTGTAAAGCCTACCTGTAAGGTTTTTCTGAGTTATTTATGTTACCCTGGATCCTAATCATATTTACATCTTATTTTCTTTGCATACCAAAACGAAAAATAAACTCATACATTCGCATTTCATCATCATGCATGCATATTATTTTCCCACAACAAAAATAACTCACTAAAAGCCTTTTTGACGTCTCGACACTCATGAGAGCTATTAAAAGATGATGGACTGTATGACATGAGATCAGATCAAGATGAAGAAGGACATGGTTCGCATGGAAAGAAAGGATGACCAGATCCTAAAGACTGCAACACTTTCAAAGCTAAAGTACAACAGTTGATTGACAAGAAGTACATATCTTTTCTAGAAGGAAACCTGGTGGTGCACGTCAACCTCTCGCCCAAATTGAAGATTTCAAGGGGCACCTCCTAAAATCAATGGTTCAGACAGGAAGTCATCCTCAGCGTTGACAATCATTGGACATTTTTATCATTGCATTTGTAATTTCTTTGCTGTTAGATGCTACTTGTTTTTAAACATTGTTGTTTTTAATGGTAATATAAATGAAGAAATCATGCATGTTTTGAATGAATCATGTCATATTCACTCATTTTTCTTCTCTTATATAAAAAAAAAAAATACATCCATATTTCTCCCATTCAATTCATCTTCATCAAATTATTGTTTTAGAAAATATTAGAGGGAGGATGACGAAAACGAAATACCCATAATTGCTAATGACATGTTTTTCAATAAAATCCTGCTGATGATATACATGCATTATTTTAAATCCCCAAACACTGGAGAGACAAGGAGTTAGTCCCTAGTTAACCACTTTGAGCTTAGAAGTAGGTGTTTCTTTTGGATCTATAAACCCTTATGCTTAACCTGGGACAAGGTAGTTTGTTTAGTTTATATGACTACGCATTCAAATTGCAAGAGAAGACATACCATCTAGGGATCAACCACATGTTATTCTTGGTACACATCTTGAAGTTTCAAAGGAACCAAGCAAAATCCAAAGGTTATGACGGTTGTTCTTCAATGACCAATGGCTTGGAAGTTACAAGCCTTTCCAAACCAAAATAAAAAAATCATAAAAAATGAAAGCCCGCTAAGTCGAATACACAAAGAGGTGACTTAGGTAAAAAAAAAATAGGGCAGTCTCGGTGGACTAAAAGCTTCGACAAAGCGGTTCAGGCAAAAATTAGGGATTAAGAAAAAAATGAATCATAAGAGGTTGTCAAATCCTCAAATTAAACAAAAAAATCTGGGTGACCACCAAAACAAAAATCAAAGGGTCACCAACATGCATGACAACAACAAAATAAGGTTACTTCCATTTCAAGAAAATCTTGAATCACCATCTTCACTCTTACACCATCGAACTCTCTTGGAAGTCGAATGCATGTGTTGAATTGACTGAACGTAGGACTAGAGTTTATCAAGAAGAAGGGGTGGGTTAATAAAAATTGAGCTTTATGTCCTTTGTTTCACTAACCATGAACCAAGCCATGTTACAACCCTCAAAGGACCTAATTGAAGTAGGGGTTTAATCTAAAAGCATACTATAACAAGGTTCCGTAAACTGACTCCTAGAGATTTGGTAATATTTCGTATTATTATCATATTTTCGCTATATCTTTCACACACTAGTTAAATTAGCACTACGTTTGGACAAATGGTCCCCTCATCACACATCACCATATCATTCCGATAAATGATTTTTCAAAACCTGCATAAGTGGCACATTAAAATTACCATTTTTTGAATGGACAATTTTAACTACAAGTCAGTACTTGACATCATGGAAGTTCCAACAAGGAGCAATCATAGAGGAACTTGAACATTCGTCGATGCTGACTCGAATCAAGACCACCTCATAACCCTATGGATCAGGGGCATGTCATCTAATGACTATGTTGACCTAAGAATTAGTCAGTCTGAAACAAATCTCCGAGCATCAATTAATCTAGAGCAAGTCCCTCAAAGGCTCAATCAGGGGAAAGTCATCTCAAAAGTTCAACAAAGCCCAAGTTTCCAAAGATTAGTTGATCCAAAGTAAACTGTTTCAAGAACTGGTTAACCAGGGGTGGAACACTGCAAGATTCAAGCATTCGAGCAAATCATCCCAGACCATATCATGGTATAATAGCTCATAAAGTTTCCTTTTCAAGATAATTCCTTCAAAGACCCTACAAACTAGGGCAAGACAAGCTACAAAGGATTAGTTCCCTACATACTTTCAAATTTGTCAAGCAGACCGTGCTAGACACTAGTAATAATTGAGTTTACAACAAGTGTGAAAAGATCATGCTAGTACAACATCATATGTTTACCATAAGTCCTAGGGCAGAGCAGAAGCACCTTCATGATGAGTTGATCACGTCGCTACGCTACTGAAATCATTTGCAGGTCGTCATGGCCCATCAGGTAGAAAAGTTGAGGTTCTCCCAGGAACGAACACACGTCATATTAGTAAGGGATTAAACTTGGGGCACCAAGAGCATCCGTATCTATCCTCCGATCATCGCATTGTCAAAGACCGAGTGTCGGGAAGTAAAATCCTTTCACCAAAAAAATAAAGCCCAATTCATATTGACAACTACCAAAAATCCAAAGTTCAAACTCCATTGGTCTCTCAAAACAAACGTCCACCTTGCTGGAATCATCATCTAAAGTCCAATCAACATTGGTAAACCTAACAGATCTCACCTTCGAAATAGGGAGACCAATTCCAAAAATCCAACCACCTATCTGCATTCTTACATGCGTTGCATACAACGCTTCACTCATAACTTTCCCGTCGAAATGAGAAGTTTTAAAAAAATGTTTATTCATCTATATTTTCATATGCGATGCACACATCATTTCCTGTATAGCTTTCCTGCCAAAACATGAAATTTCAACATGCATAAGCTTTCCTGCCGAAATAGGAAATTTAATACATACATAACTCTCTTGTCGAAACTGGAAGTTTTCATAGAAAAGCTTTCTCGCCGAAACGAGAAATTTTCCTTATTACATTCAATACTCTCCTGCCGAAACAGAAAGTTTCATAGAAAAAATATGTTTCCGAAATGAGAAGTTTTCCTCATTACATTCATAACTCTCCTGCCAAAACATGAAGTTTCATAGAAAAACTCTCTCGCCAAAATGAGAAGTTTTACTCATCTCATTCATCACTTTCCTATCGAAATAAAAAGTTTCATAGAAAAACTCTCTTGACTAAACGAGAAGTTTTCCTCATTACAGTCATAAATCTCCCGCCGAAACAGGAAGTTTTTATAAAAAATATCTTGCCGAAATGAGATTTTTTCCTCATTACATACATAACTCTCCTATCGAAATAGGAAGTTTCATAGAAAGCTCGCTTGCCGAAACAAGAAGTTTTTCAAACATACATCGTTACATGCATAGATTTTCTATCGAAACAGAAAATTTCATGTGTGACTCTCCTGCCGAAACAAGAAGTTTCATAGAAAGCTCTCTCATCGAAACAAAAAATTTCCCAAACATACATCATTGCATGCATAAATTTTCTACCAAAACAGAAAATTTCATCCCCAAACTCTCCTCCCGAAACAAGAAGTTTCATAGGAGAACTTTCTCACTGAAACAAGAAGTTTTCCAAACATGCATCACTGCATGCATAAATTATCTGCCGAAACAGAAAACTACATCCCTAACTCTCCTGCTGAAACAAGAAGTTTCATAGGAGAACTCTCTTGCTGAAACGAGAAGTTTTCCAAACATGCATCACTGCATACATAGATTTTATGTCGAAATAGAAAATTTCATCCATATCTCTCCTGCCGAAACAGGAAGTTTCATATAAAAACTCTCTCTTCAAAATGATAAGTTTTCCTCATTATGTACATAACTTTCTTGACCAAACAAGAAACTACATCAAAAAGAAATTCTTGCCAAACGAGAAGTTTTTATTCAATCCCATACCTCATTTCATACACAATTTTCCTTCTGAAACAGGAAATTCCATCCAAAAGAGATCCCTCGCGCCGAAATGAGAAGTTTCCATAAAAATCCAAATATTCATTCATATCCCATAGCCTTCCATCCGAAATAGGAATTTCATTAGACACAATCCTATCAATCATTAATATGCTCATATACATACATGCATAGCCCTTCCGCTGAAATGGGAAGCTTCATAAAAAATGAAAACAAATGATTCGTATTCCTACATGCATTTAAAAATCCCCAGTAGTCGTATCCTTGCATACATCTCATGCATCATTCCATGCATGGTATTTCCATCCAAAGTGGAATACTTAACAATATCATAACATAAATCAGGATCCAGGGTTAATCATGAGTATACAGAACAAGCCTTAGCTAAGTCGGCGGTATTTCTTTGAGTGAACCTTTACCCTATATGTGCTCATAAAATTATTTCCCAACAAGTCATTACTCAACTTTATGTTGATGAGAATATTACCCAACATTTATACTACTCTATTCCCCAAGCAGAGGTTACCCTAAAAAGTCTCCTAAGAGCTTTTCCTCTGCAGAACTTTGCTGGTAAAATCATCTTCATTTTTTATCTATATTTCTCATCTGCATTTCATCTCTACATTTTACCTTTTCATCTCGAAGGACAAAATTTAGAGTCTTTTCGTATTTAATTATCTTTCACCACGAATATACGAAGACCGCTGTCATTCATTCCTTCTGGTTCTAGGTAATTAAATAAGGGCATCTGTCATACCCCAAATTTGTTCGAGTATTTTAAATTCATCTGATACATGTCCATTTGTCAAGTTTTTTATTTTTAGCCATATGCATTTTTATCATCAAATAAATTCACCATAATCAAGCATATATGCATTATAGTAAATAAGTCAGCATAAAGTCAACAATTTGCATGTTGAGGAAATTGACTAAAATTGCATTTTCTCATTATGCATTTCGAAAAATAAATTCATGATCTTTTGATTTATCATCAAAATATCCATTTCAAATTTATTAATCATTTTCATACATCACAAAACAAAAATCAATATTTCTAGAAGGTCCAAAATATCTCTTATTTATTACATCATTATTCCATGCATATATTACATCATTATTCACTATTTAATTAAATATGTTTGTAGAAGCCACTCACACTCTTTGCATAATTCCTAAACTATCCTTTCTTAAGCCTATAAGTAAACCCCATTTCATTCACAAATACTCACAAATAAACCTAAAAATAAGAAAGTTTCAGGTAGGGACCAGAACATCAACAAGCCTTAGATGAGATTAAGAGGTACTCGTCGAAGCCTCCAATGTTGTTACCTCCTATGAGGAACAAAGCCATGGGGTTGTACATTTATGCATCTGAGTCGACAATTGAGAATATGTTAGCCCAAGAAGATGATGATGGCGTCGAAAGAGCCATATATTATTTAAGTCGAATCATGAACGATGTCGAGACTAGATATACAATGGTAGAAGAATTATGTTTAACTTTATAGTAGATCATGCAGTAAAAGAAATAGCGCATAACAATGTCGAATTTCTGGCATGGAAATTATATTTTGATGCTTCAACCCATTCCAAGGGAATAGGCGTGGGGATTTTTATCATGTCCCCGGAAGGAATTCCTACCAAGTATAAGTTCAAGATCACGACCATAGTTCCAATAATGAAGCTGAATACGGAGCCTGATCACAGGCCTTACTATACTATTAAACTTAGGGGAAACTAGAGTTGAGATCAAGGGTGACTCCGAAATGGTGATTAAACAGTTAACAAAGGAATAAAAATGTATTAAAGATAACATGTTAATATACTTTTTCAAGGAAAATTCAATACTTAAACGATTTGAAACTGTGGATATTGAACATGTACCACGAATACGCAACCAAGAGGCCAATGACTTAGCCCAAGTAGCCTCAGGCTACAAGGTAGCTAAGAGAAAATTGAAGAACTTGACTGAAATGAAAGACAATTTGGTGTCGACCAACATCATCCGGTCAAAGTTGTCAACGCCAAAACTGGTGGGGGCAGAGGAGTTACCAGAATTTTGTGAAATTTTTGAAACTTTTGTCGTTGACAACTTAGCAGATAATGATTGGCGAAGGGAAATTGTTGATTTCCTTAGAAACCTAACATGAACAAATGATCAAAAAACAAAATATAAGGTGTTGAGTTACATCATTATTGGGAACAAGTTGTTCAAAAAGACTCCACAAGAGGTGTTGCTCAAATGCATTAGTGAGAGTAAAGCCTACTTGGCAATTTTTTATACTCATGGTGGATCGTGTGGCGCTCACCAAGAAGACCATAAAGTGAAATGGCTATTGTGTTGACAGGGGGTACACCATGTTAAAAGATTGCACCGAGTTCGCTTGAGGATGTCAAGAATTCCAGAAACATGAAGGAATACAACATGTGCCCGCTAGTGAACGACATTTAATCGTCAAGCCATGGCCATTCAGGGGATGGGCGTTAGACCTAATAGTTGAGATCAAGCCATCATCCTCTAAAAGCTATAGATATGTTCTTGTGGGCATTGATTACTTTACAAAATGGGTCGAGGCGGTATCTCTAACTAATGTTGACCAAGATGCGGTTATTGACTTCATACAGAGTCAAATCATGTACAGATATGGAACTTCTAAAACCATAACAACTGACCAGGGTTCAGTCTTCGTCTGCAGAAAGGTAATGGAGTTTGATGTAGAAACGGTGATCAAATTCCTAATGTCGACCCCTTATTATACACAAGCTAACGGCCAAGTAGAGGTTGGGAACAAAGTTATCATAAGCTTGATAAAAAAAATCACATAAGCAAAAAGCAAAAAAGTTGGAATACAACTTTGAATTAAGCATTTTGGGTCTACATGACTTAGCCTAAAGAGGCTACCAATGCTAGACCTTTTCGACTCACGTTTGGACACGATGTAGTTCTGTTAGCAGAAATATGCTTACAATCTGTAAGAATTCAAAGGCAAAACGAAATCCCATCTGACCATTTTTGGAGTATGGCAATGGATGAGATGGTCCGTCTAGATGAAGAAATGTTACTCGCTCTAGATGCCTTGATGAGGCAAAAGAAGAGAATAGTTGAAACTTACAGCAAGAAGGTTAAAAACAAGGTCTTCTCTCTCGGAGACTATATCTGGAAGGTTATTATTCCTCTTGACAAGAAGGAGAGAGCTTTGGGAAAATGGTCACCCAATTGGGAAGGACCTTTCAAGGTCAACCAAGTTTTTCTAATAATGCGTATGAAATTGAAGAGTTAAACTCTGATAATCGAGTGCTGTGAATAAATGGCAAATAATTAAAAAATTATATACTGATATTAGAAAATAATACTTAGAGTGTCATTGATATGGCCAAATGGCGATATTACAAAAATTCTGGAAATCGGCAAGATAATACAAGGCCAAAAGAAAGGGATATTACAAGATTAAACCTAAACAAAACTTCAAATGAGGGAGTTCACCTTTTCCCGTAATTCCTCAAAATGAGCTTTGGTACGATCGAGTTTTCGGTCGATCTTTTGGTCTAAGGCTTTCAACTTGGCTACTTCGGCCTCTAACTTCTTCAGCATTGAAACGTTCCAAGCTAGTATTAGCAGCTTTGTCCAGCTCACGCTCTATATAGTCCAAGTTAGGGGCTTCTAGTTTGACCTTCTCTTCCTGTGCCGCTTCCAGCTTCAACCGCGTCCAGTTCATCTATTGAGTCTAGGAGAGGATGTCGGTATCCAAAGCGGCCAATTTTTGTTTCGCTTTAACCTTTTCCTCCAACCCAACAATGAGAGTGCTAGAATCGGAAACCAAGCAATAGTGACCATGTAAAAGCCATGGGGAACGCAGATGGAAATTAGAACATCTCCATTTCAATTAGTCTTATTAGGTAATAGGAGATAATTATAACAAATCTGCATACACGTCCATGACGTGTGTATTGGTAGAAAAGTTAGTCATAATGACTGACAACAAGCATAATTAGGGTGACGTAGCATAGAATATGAACATTGTTGAAGTAGATACAAACAATGCCACTTTTTTCCCCTCAGATATGGGTTAACAGTGACAATTTTTAGGGGACATCTGTTACACTTGGATTTTCAGCTACTAGAAAGTAAATAATGAATGTGAATGATAAGACATTTATTATGAGCATTAATGAAGCATCTTTAAAGAAGCATTAATGGTAAGGCGTCGATAGACCAACGATGAGGGGTCGACCGAGCCATCAACGCAACAAGACATGGTTTGGAGGACTCTCAGGGATAAATCCCCAAGACCCAACTCACTGTAAAATGAATCCAAAATCTTGAAAAAGGAAGTCGATAGAAACATGTCCAGAATCTCGAGAAGGACATTCGACATAAGCCCTCATTCCAAAAAGGACCAGTCGACCAAACGACTTGGTATAAAGGACTTAGTAAATTGACAAGTCTTAGGGGGCCTTGATAAGCCTCGTCGATGCCATGTTGGAGTAGTTACTATCGAAGGATTGTAAGGAAGTGGAAGAAGTGGAAAACATTTACCACTCAACATGGGTTGCAAGAAAATAGCATCTTGGAAGACACGTAAACACACTAGTGGGAACTTGAAGGATTGAACTTGGAGCAAAAACAGTAGTCCCTCAGTGGTCATAACCGTCTTCGACAATTACCTTGTAAATAAAATAAATAGCAGACTCATACATGAGACCGGGGTTCGCAAAATTTCATACATACTCTCCATACCACTGGAGTACCCGAGTCAAAGAGCGAAACATTTGAGCTAGAAACATGTATGCGTCTGTGTCCACACTTTTTTCTTAGTCTTTTTTCTTCCTTAAACAAAACATTTTACTTTTCTTTTGCTTTGTTTAATGTTATTTATTGCATGTTATCTTTTCATTTATCATAACTTGACTTCATTTAATGTCTTTTACTACACTACATTCAATTCACACGCACGTGTGTTCACACAAACTATTTTCACAAAATGCTTTGGAGAATTTTCAAGTTAATCTCATAGACTTTCAAACTCGTGATTGCTCACACGCACGTGTTCACACACACATGTGGCCTATTGGTTGTGTATTCGTGGTACATGTTCGATATCCATAGTTTTAAAAATTTTAAGCATTGAATTTGCCTTGGTGAAGTATATTAACATGTTATCTTTAATAAATTTGTATTACTATGTTAACTGTTTGATCACCAGTTTGGAGTCACCCTTGATTTCGACTCTAGTTGCCCCCAAGTCTAATAGTATAGTAAGACTTTTGATCAAGGCTTTTTATTCAGCCTCATTATTAGAACAATGGTCGTTGATTTTGAACTTTTACTTGGGAGGAATTCCTTCCGGGAAAATGATAAAAATTCCCATGCCCGTTCCGTTGGAATGGGTGGAACCATCAAAATATATTTTCCATGCCGAAAATTTGACGTAGTTCTGCGCTATTTCTGTTACTGCATGATCTATTATAAAATCAACAATGATTTATCCTTTCATGGCCTTTAAGGATGCATAAGTTAAAGAATATTCAGTCAGGGCTAATGCCCATTTTCCAACTCTACTATGTAAAATTGGTTTCGACAACATGTGCTTAATTATGTCGAAATGTGAATAAACAATCACATTTGAAGATTTCATATAATGCTTAAGTTTGGTACAAGAAAAGTATAAAGATAAACATAATTTTTCTGCCATAGTATATCTAGTCTCGACATCATTCATGATTTGACTTAAATAATATATGGCTCTTTCGACGCCATCATCATTTTTTTGGGCTAACATACACCCAATTGTCGACTCAGATGAAAAAATGTACAACTTCATGGATTTGTTCCTCATGGGAGGTAACAACATTGAAGGCTTCGACAGATACCTCTTAATCTCATCGAAGGCTTGTTGATGTTCTGGTCCCCACCTGAAACCTTCTTATTTCTTTAATCGTAACAGTGGTGAAAATACTTTTGTCTTGCCACTTAGATTCGAAACGAATCTTCTTAGAATGTTAATTTTTCCTAACAAGGACTGAAGTTGTTTTTTGTTAGTCGCAGACCTGGTATTTTGTATGGCTTTTGTCATGTTTGAATATATCTCTATGCCCTTCTTATGGATGAAAAAACCAAGAAAATATCTTGTATGAACACAAAAAACACATTTTAACGGGTTCATTTTAAGCCCATGTTTCCTCATCCTTTCGAATGTCTTCCGAAGGTGGTTGAGGTGACCATTCTTAGATGAAGATTTGATGACAATATCATCGATGTACAGTTACATGAATGTTTCAAAGTGAATCAAGTTTTTTCCAATAACACGTATGAAATTGAGGAGTTAAACCCTGATAATCGAATGCTGCGAATAAATGAGAAATACTTAAAAAATTATAGGCATATGCTTCAGGAAATCAAGATTACAAAAGGAAAATAGTACTTAAAATATCATTGATTTGGCCAAAATGGAAATATTACAAATTGCCGAAAGCGGCCAAAAGAAAGGGAAAAGAGAAGAGATATTACAAGTCCAAACCTAAACAGAATTTCAAACTATAGAGTTCATCGTTTCTCTTAACTCCTCTAAACGGGCTTTGGTACGGTAAAGTTTTTGGTCGATATGTTGGTCCAAGGCTTTCAATTTGGCTACTTCGGCCTCTAACTGCTTAGTAGCGTTGAATCGTTCCAAACCAGTACTACTAGCTTTGTCCATCTCTTGTTCCATAGAATCTAAGTTAGGGGTTACTAGTTTGACCCTCTCTTCCTGTGCCGCTTCTAACTTCAATCGTAATCAGTTCATCTGTTGAGTCTAGGAGATGATGTTGGCATCCAAAGCGGTCAGTTTTGGCTTAACTTTAACTTTTTCCTCCATTCTTAGTGCGATATGGTTATAGCTCTCCTGTTTTATCCTCACAACTTTTACAACCTGTTCGAGTAAGGGTTCGAGATCCAACACAATGTCAGCAATGAGGCCTAGGACGCCGGGTTTGCTAAACTTTAACAACAACCCTTGAATTTCAAACAAGATGAGGGGATTGTCCCTGGCAGTTTGGAAGAACCCAATGCCAACCAATTTAGGTTTCAGCTGCCTAAACAATTCTTTGTAGTTGTCGATTGTACCAACAGGCGAATTGGGAGACAAGACCTTCGGGTTCTCGACGATCCTCATAAAGACCTCAACTAGATCTTCCATTTCAGCAACCTTGGAAGTATCCTAAGTAAAAGTTAACACTTCGCTAGCTCTTTCAGAAGAGCGCAACCCAAAAGTCATGGTGTGGTGAGTCTGTTTAGGGAGCCCATCGTGAGGGGGAGATTCCCTAAATGATTATCTAAGGCTAGGATCCACAGCGTCAGGAACATCCTCGACAAAGAGACCCATAGAATTTCCTCTAAGAGGTCTAGTTCTTATGAGGGACTTAGGCAATATAACCCATGACAAATTTCAAGATCTTCCCACCAAGTGGTGCCTCTGGGACAACACCATCATTGCCACCATCACTTTGCATATCATTAGAATGGCCGATGGACTGAGGGTGATATGAAGGAGTGTCGGTTGGGAGGTCAAAGTCTTTGACAGTTTCATACGGATCAACCGATTAAGGATGATAGCTCTAGGAAGTCATGTCGACAGGCTGCCAAATGAATTAAGTGAGCACTGGCCAAGAAACAGAAATAGAAGTAAAGGGAAGAGTAAAAGATACAAGTTCTTCTTCAAGTCGAGGCGGCGAAGTAGCAATTTCAGTTGTTGTCTGAGGTTTCCCTAAAGAGATGGCCGCTCAGCCCCCTTCAATACCGAAATGGCGCGTCATTGTCTTCAGTATTCTCTTCTTCAAGGATAGTGACACCTCCAGGCCTTAATCTCGTATGTCCAATTAAGGCCTCACTTAGGTTTATGACAGCCTTAGGAGGCATTGTGGTGGCCTTAAGAGCACAAGTGCCAGCATTGGAAGCAGGTGGTGGAGTCACGTTTATCGATAAATGATATATGTATGCACTGTTGGAACTTAATGTTGTTGTATTTAATAGGGTGAGATATCGTCTATTAGGTAATACAATTGATCTCACATCGTTGATGTCATATGAGCTATGATGAAAGCAACAATTGGGCGTATTAATAGATGAGTAGAAGAGCATATTACTAACGAATGATTATACATGAGAATAAGGATGATGAAATCTAACCCTAATAAGTTTTCTCATTGTTAACACTAAAATCTCAATTTATTTTCTGCGATTTTACTTTTTACAACCAAACAATTATAAATAATCATTTTCCTAGAATCATAAAAATTGTTGAACATCTTTAAAACACAACCAGTCTCTATGGATACGATAATATTACACTTGTTATTAGTACTGCAACAAATGTTGTCTTCTGGGAACTGACGTTAGTTTTTAAAGACATTACAATAGTTTTTATCATTAGTACTGCAACAAATGTTGTCTTCCGGGAACTGACGTTAGTTTTTAAAGACATTACAATAGTTTTTAACATTATAAGTTTTCTATTCATATTTGTGAATATCTATATTTTTTATAGTCACTAACCTACTAATAGTATTAGGTAGTTTTACATGTTTGCACGAGGAAATGATCCTGCAAAATAACTTGTATTCGACTCCAATATCGAAAGAACTACATGTAAGATCAGAAAGGAAAAGTTACAAGTTAGCATGCAAGATATAAAAGAGTCTTTTGTCTTAAAAAACATGGTTGACGCGGATAACAATAACAATCAAAACAACAATGAAAACAATATTTGTGGCAGGCCATTCCATACCAGTCAAAGACGTCTGACACACATAATTAGACCATAAAGGAATGTTTGTCAAATAAAAATGAAAATATAATTTTATTCTTGGGATGCTAAGAGCCTCGAAAACCGGAGAGGAAGCAATATTCTTGAAATTGTTTTCAAATTCATTGAATAGTAAAGCGAATGAGTGATATCTAGACTAACCACTATCAACAATTGCAAATTGAAATACGTTGGAGAAAAAATTCTTAAACAAATTTTTTTCTTACAACAAATTCATGCAAACAAAGTCATGTATTCGGGTGCGCTCTCAATGTGCAACTGAAACTCTATGCGGAGCTTTGGAGAGGTATAAGGCCAAAACACTTTATTATGCAAAGATATCATGTCCAAATTCTAGAAAATTTGTTGCATAATTATAGGAAGCCATCCACTCATTAAATAATTGAATGTTAGCAAAAAGGTGCAATAGTGTAACTATTAAAAGTGACCACGCATGATACTACATTAGAAATAAATCCTATCCTTGTACGTACTCCTCTCCCAACTAAAGGGAGTTGTACACCACACAGAAAACACAAACAAAAATGGCTATGAATGAAATGAAGAAAAAATCAGAAGTAATCTTCCTTCCTGCACCAGGGGTTGGCCACTTAGTTTCTTCACTTCAATTTGCAAAGCTCTTAATCAATACTCATACCAATCTTTCCATCACAGTTCTATGCATCAAATTCCCAGGCATTCTCATATCAGATTCATACATCAAAACAGCTTTAGCCTCTGAGCCACAAATCCAACTCATTGATCTTCCTCAAGTTCAACCACCTCCAGAAGAACTACTCAAATCCCCAGAGTTTTTCATCTGGACTTTCATGGAAAGTCTCATACCTCATGTCAAAGCAACTATACAAACCATTTTATCAGACAAAGTTGTTGGGTTAGTCCTAGATTTCTTCTGTGTTTCAATGATTGATGTTGGAAATGAACTTGGGATACCTTCTTATATGTTTCTAACATCAAATGTTGGTTTTTTAAGTCTCGTGCTTTCGCTTCAGAACCGCCGAATCGAGGATGTTTTCAATGAATCTGACCTTGATCGTCATCAGTTATTGATTCATGGTTTCTCAAATCTAGTCCCTTCTAATGTTTTACCTGGTGCTGTTTTTAACAAAGATGGTTATGTAGCTTTTTATAAACTTGCTGAGAGGTTTAGAGACACCAAAGGGATTATTGTTAATACTTTTTCAGAATTGGAACAGTATTCAATTGATGCATTATCTAGTCATGATGAAAAAATCCCTCCTATCTATGCTGTTGGACCTTTGTTAGATGTAAAAGGTAACCCTAGTGCTAAGTTAGACCAAGCTCAACGCGATCTTATATTGAAATGGCTAGATGAACAGCCTAACAAATCTGTTGTTTTTCTTTGTTTTGGAAGCATCGGAATTAGCTTTGGTCCATCTCAAATAAGAGAAATAGCATTAGGACTTAAGAATAGTGGAGTTAGGTTCTTGTGGGCTGTAAAGTCTCCACCAGAAGAATTTTTAGAATGGATGGAATTGGAAGGTAAGGGAATGATATGCGAATGGGCACCTCAGGTTGAGATATTGGCACATAAAGCTATTGGTGGATTTGTTTCACATTGTGGATGGAATTCTATTTTGGAAAGTTTGTGGTTTGGTGTTCCAATATTGACATGGCCTATTTATGCAGAACAGCAGCTCAATGCTTTTAGGATGGCGAAGGAATTGGAGCTAGCTGTGGAGTTGAGAGTGGATTATAGAATAGGTAGTAAAGATGTTATGGCTGAGGAGATTGAGAAAGGGTTGAAGGATTTGATGGATAGAGATAACATTGTGCAAAAGAAGGTTCAAGAGATTAAAGAGAAGGCTAGGAATGCTGTTGCAAGTGGTGGATCTTCTTTCATTTCTGTTGGAAAACTTATTGATAATATTTTAGGAAGCAATTGATAAACTTTATTTTCTTTATAGTTGGCGGTTTCCTTTCTTGGAATCATGTGATGTTATAAGTCATTTTATATGTTAGTGAGTATATCTTATATATGACAAATACACTCAAGTAAGCATTCACATGTGCATATTCTTTCTATTCAGTTAGGCTTTTATTTGGAGGTTAAATAATATTGTTTATTAACATCTGAATGTTTGAATTTCTTAAGCAATACAGAAAATTTGACCATCAAAAGATTAGTTCTAAAATAGTAAGATGAACCTTTTATAGCAAAATCATTCTGTTAAAAACTACCTTTATAGAATTAGGTGATACAATATATAAGTTACCATTGATATGGTAACTTAATCAGATTTCAAATAAAAATGAAGAAACTTTTATGATAAAAAGATTTCAAATAAAACACGATGCCACGCAATCAATATTTAATGGCAAGAAATAAGAACGATTCAAACCTAGAAAGCAAATATGCTTACGGAGATGCTTATTTATAGACAGAACAGTAGTATATTGTATATGTATTACGAGATTGTAACTGTGAAATTGATAAAATAATTAAAATTATTTTAGAAGAATTAAACCGAATTTAATCAAAAACAATGACAATCAGATAAATAGTCTTAAGTAATAAAATAGTAATAAGTGAGAATATAGAGAATTTGTTTGCCTAATCCGATCAAATCGATCTACTTATTGGAAAGAGACCAGCTCTACAATGCACTGTATTTTAAAAATTGTTACAAGATATTATAATATGAATTAAAAAAAATAGCTTTTGGAATTCCAACAAACCAAATTTTATGTTCAACGTGTTTAAAGTGTTTACCAATCCCTATGATAATCCTAAAAGACCGCCAAATCTCTAAAGTTTGAATCACTATTAAACAAATTTGATCAAGTTCGAGAAATGCTTGAACCTTGATCTTGGCAATGATTTGGTGAATATATCTGTTGGATTTTCTTCTAAGAGAATTTTATGAACCTCAATCTCATTTGACTCTATTATGTCATGTATAGAGTGTAAACGGATGTCAATGTGTTTTGCCCTCTCATGATAAACTTGATGATTGGCTAGGTGAATGACAATTTGACTATCACACACTACTACAAAACGGCCAAACAACAACGCCAGGTTTACAACGGCATCCTATACACCGTTCTTATAGTGCGTACTGGATGCGCGCACATTATTTTAATTAGAAATCTCAAGGGTATAATAACGGTTGTTATGAAAACCGTGGTGATACAATCTAGCTATCATGGGTTCGAACCTCATCGCCCTCAAATAGTTTATCTCTTTGACGTAAATGCTCCCTTTTTAAGTTTTATTAATATTTAACTAAAAAATAATAAGGATATCACGACGGATTTTTCTCAAAACCGTTGTTACAAATTGAAGCTTCTTTTTATGTATTTTAAACACCAAGTATATATATCAATTTATCCATTGAAAAAAGAAACAAGACGAAACAACCCTAACACCAACGCCGTCACCATTGTCGGGAAGAAGACGACAACAACAACAAAGTGTTCTACTTTAAGGTGTTGCAATGTCACATTTGAATACAAAATCATCCAAAGGTGTTTCTACGTCTTGTTCTAGTTTAAAATCTCGATCTGGAAATTTTTGTGGTTGTGATGGTCGTATGGTTTCGTATCAATGCAAGAAGGGACAAAATAAAGGAAGGTTTTTTGGAGATGTCCATTTTGGAGGAGCGATGAAACATGTAATTTGTTCATATGGGATGAAGACGTGGGAGAAAGAGATGAAAATGACGATGAGAGCATTATGAAATCAGAGTTGGAAGCTGTGGGCTATCTGAAGGTTATGTATGAGGATTTAAAGAAAAAGAACAAGCATTTGAAGAACAAACTGAAATCAGAGATATTTTCTGGAAATATCAAGATGTTATCTTTTTTTGTCTCCTTTATGTTTAATATTTACTTTGTTATGAAATGTAATAGTTGAATTAGGGTTCGAATTACATTGTTGATGTTTAAACTGCAGATGCATTGTGAATTACATTGTTGATGTTTAAACTGCAGATGCATTGTGAATTACATTGTTGATGTTTAAACTGCAGATGCATTAAGTTAGAAGTTAAGGTGCACCTTTTCTTTTTTATTTATTTTAAAATTCATAAATAAAAGGGTTATCACTACGGTTCTTCTGGTTAACCGTAGTGATATATTTATAACAAATAAATACCTATCTATACGGTTTTTATTTATTTTAAAATTCACAGATAAAAGGTTTATCACTACGGTTATTCTGGTCAACCGTAGTGATATATTTATAATAAATAAATACATATATATATACGGTTGTTATTGTTAACCATTGTAAAATAGTTTACCCATATATAAGCGAAATAACTTTCACTTAATTGACAGTAACGCCATTGCCTTCAAAGTGAAACCCTAGAACCCATTTTTTCTCTTCATTTTCACCATTAGCCGTGAATCTTGTGCTTCATACATTAAGGTATTCTTCTTCTTCCATCTATTGTTAGATATTTCCCATTATCTCGTTTGTTGCATGTTGTTTTTGTTGATTGTTCTCATTTTTTCAGATTCGTTTTCACTACCTTAACAAAGACCATACTTTGGAAACTTCATAATGTTTGTGTTGCTATGGAAAAATGTATAAGAAGCATGAAGCTATGATGGAAACTTCATCCACCTTATACTTTTTTTTCATAGCATCACGAACAAGATGTTAGTAAATGAAGAAACAACAGTGTAAGCAAACTTTATCTAGTTTTAGAAGCAATGAAAAGAAGTATAAGAAGTATGAAGCTTTTGTGTAAGCTTCTTCCTCCTTATATTTCTTTTTCATAGCTTCCCAAACTAGTTCAACATCATAATTGATTCCTGTTCCGCGATTAGTTTCATTAAAAATGTGCGTAATTCCTGTTCCTCTCTTTACTCATCACTGGATTATGGTTTTAGGGTTTGTTTTCAACTGAGGATGCTCATTTTTGAAGTTTGCTTTGTTTCCTTTCAGGTTAAGGGGATGATACAGAGTGATGATGCTGGTGGAAGCAAGCGTATTATATCAGTTTATAATTTCTGGATCTGGTATAGAATGTTGTTTGAGTTTATCATATTCTATTTACATTATTTGTTTAACTAACCCTCACTTAAAGTTTGTTGGTGGTAGCAAGCGTATTATATGAGTTTATAATATCTTGATCTGGTATAGAATTTTGTTTGAGTTTATTATATTCTATGTAGATTGTTTGTTTCACTAACCCTCACTTAAAATACATTCAGTTAATTTGACATAGATACTTATAATCTGCAAATTAAGTTGTATTTGAAAACCAACTTAAACAAACCAATGTTGTTTTCTGATTGCATGCCTCTCATCATTTATCTCACGTTCTTTTATATATAGATTATGGTATAATGATATGGCTCCTTAGATGCATCGCCATCTTCCATTATAGTTAAATCAAAGATGAGGCAAATTATCCAATGTCTTGTTGATCTTATGGAAATTTAACGATAATCGAAGATAGCGATATATCGAAGGAGTCAGATCAATAAACCACAATATATGTAAAAGAGTGTGAAATGCACGATGAGACGAATGCAATCAGAAGACAACATTGGTTTGTTTAAGTTGGTTTTCAAGAACAGTTTAATTTGCAGATTATAGACATCTTCATCAAATTTAATCCATGTATATTTATTTAGTGAGGTGTTTGGAAAACAAGCAATCTACATTTAATATAATAAACTTAGGGTACTTACAACAACGGTTATCTATTGTAACCGATATCATAAGTAATTTATGTTTTATATAAATTTGTTGCTGATGGGTTTCGAACCCAGAACCTAAGTGTATGTATCGCAACGGTTTATTATCATAACTGTTGTGATATATGGCGCGCGTCCTGCCTTTCAACAACGGTTTCCAGAACGTTGTAGAAACAACGAACTTACAACGACAATCTACATAACAACGCCTTCGCCCGCGTCATTATATGTCATTCCCAACCGTTGTTAAATGGGTTTTTCGTAGTAGTGACAATTTATTTTCACACATTCTTGAGTAATCTCTAACTCCCCAATCATGTCTTTCAGTCATATGGCTTCCTTGATCCCTTCAACAAGGGAAATATATTTCACTTGAGTAGTAGATAACCCGACCATTAATTGTTGATTTGACTTCCAACTTATAGTTTTCACAAACAATGTAAATACAAAACCTTATACGAATTTACTAGTGTCTACATTACCTGCATAGTTTGAATCTATAAAACCTTCAAAAGCATCTTCGACCTTGTGTACTTTAAACCACCATTTAGAGAACCATTCAAATAACCTAGGAGCCACTTCAATGCTTCCCAATGTATTTGACCAGAATTTTCCATAAACCGGCTTACTATGCTGACTGTATATGCTAAATCCAATCTACTACAAACGATATCATACATAATGATTCCAACCTCACTTGCACAGGGAGTACTCTCCATTATCTTCTTCTCTTCCACGATTTAAGGACATTGTTAAGGTAAGGTACAATATGTTTTTATGATATAGACCTTAAAGATTCAACAAATTTTTTACTATGTTTTCGAAATGGAAACATTGACATGTTTAACTTTGGAAACATTTATAATTTCCCAGTAGGTTAATTGATTATTCTCTTTTACAATAATCAATTAAGTTGGCCATTATTTTGTGGAAAACTTGACTTTTAACTAAGGTTAATTGATTCCCCTCCTTGGTTAATCGATTAACCATTTCAAATCCTTCGTATTTTTGCGCATTAAATGAAGGGTAATTGATTACCCCACTATAGTTAATCGATTAACCCTGTTTTAAATTGAAAAAACATTGAATCATTTCATCACCTCTTCATCTCTAATGATCATGGAAACCTTGCATACCGTTGCATTTGAACATAAAATATTTTCAAAGGTTGTTTCTTAAAAATCAAGAGGTGCACGGTTCATTATAAATAGGAATTCTTAAATTCAAACTCACATCTTTCCTGACATATTATACCGTGTTCATAGAAAATTTTTCTACAACATAATTTTTATATTAGATAAAAAGCTCCATCCTCTTCTTTGAGCACTTAAGTATACATATCATTTGATCATATTGTTTCAGGATAGGGAAAAACATTGTTACATGTGTTTGAGAAGTGTTCAAACAATCATCTGTATACAAAATATATTTCATTTATGTCTATCTACTGTAAACTTGTTTATCAGGTTGTGATAACAAGTGTGTAAAAGAGGAAGTATGGTTCTTTCTCTTAGATTGTAAACGTATAGAAATTGAGGTGCTTTCTTACTTGTGTTAGAATTTTGTAAGAGAAACCAGTACTGACTGTAACAAGAATTTTAATATTGTGAAATCTCTCACAGGGTGTGAGGAGACTAGAGTACTCTTGTTTGGAAAGAGAAACCAGGATATATAACTGTGTAATTCACTTTACTGCATTTATTTATTTATTTATTTTTGCATACCACTTCTATCTTTTATCCAGAAAAATAAATCTTCTTTGTTGTTATAAAACCAATAAAAGTAAATCAATAATATTTCTGATATCATAAATTGGTCACAATTCCTTAATTCAAATGCAAATGTAAACCTAAATGCAAATGAAACTCAATACTAAACTAAATTGAATGTTGAATTACATTCAATAACATCCCTTAATTCACATTCATGTTTAAAAATCAACAACACCAATTACACCCCTCAAACTGATGAAGTGTTCAGTTTTGATCACCTTGGTCAGCACATCTGCAAGTTGCTTCTGAGTGCTGACAAAAACAACCTCGAGTACTCTATTTTGAACCTGATTGAGAAGAAAATGGTACTTAGTATCAATGTGTTTGCTTTTTCCATGCAGCATTGGATTCTTGTCAAGACTTGTGGCAAATTTGTTGTCAATCATCAATCTGACTAGTTTCTGCACCTTGAACTTCAAGTTCCTGCAAAAATTCCATCAGCCAAACAACTTGACAAGCTGACAAAGAACCAACTATGTATTCAACTTCACAAGTTGACAATGCAACCGTTGGTTGCTTCTTGGAGAACCAAGAAATGGGGGCTCCTAGATACATAAACATGTATCTTGCAGAGCTTCTTCTGTCCACTCTGTCACCACACCAGTCAATGTAACACCCTACTTCCCAATACAACAAATAATTAAATAAAACATGTATAACACATATATCCTCCAAGTAGGATGCTACTCAAGCAACAATCAATCATGCTTGAACCACATACTTGAAAATTAAATCATTTGATAAATAGCGGAAATTATAAAATAGTCGGCATTAAAAGCTTCAACAACACTATTAGTTTGAAAAGTGGTTCAACATCAAAATAAATGAAAAGTCATGCAACATAAGAAAAATAAAAGAACATCTCGTTCCCCTCGTATTACATATCAGAGCAACTCAAACTATAAGACTTGATTGACAAGCAACTAAATAGGCACAACTCCATCCTCAACATCAAGCTCCTACTCAGGTACCTGATTATTTGTACTCTAATAGAGCACAAACTGAATAACACAAAAAGGGGATGATAATGTGTTCAAATAATAAACGGTGCACAAAATAACCAGGGTATATTCACACATCACAAATCATACACATATTAAACATGCACCATAATAACACATATTCCTATTTCACCCACATCACGATCAATCATCAATCACCTAAGTCATACAAGAGTAATCATCAACACACAAACATCTCATTTTTGCAACCAATATGTAATGCAATGCGACATCAACTCAACTCATGCTCGTCACAATTCCCACTTTGAACTAGATTCACAACTTAACTCTATATGCATGCGGTACCAACTTAACGTTGTTTTCTTGAACCGAGCCCCCACTCTGAGCTTCAAGCCCCCACTCTGGACTTAGGACACATCACAAGTCCCAACATCTAAACTCGTACCTCGTCTCTTTGGTTCTTCATACGACCCAGGTCCCAACATTTGAACCCCGAGCCCCCATTTTGAGCTCCAAGCCCCCAGTATGAGCTTGGGACAAGTCACTAGTCCCCACTCTGAACTCGTGATTCGCCTTTTCCCAACAGCGACATCATATGATGCATGGCATATATCAATGCAATGATAACAACACAATAATGAATATAACCCTACTCCGACTGTAAAAAATCACACAACAAAAACAACATATCATTGACTACAGTCCTACTTTGACTGTAATCAATCACGTAACAACAACAACAACATAACAATGATTGCAGTCCCACTATAACTGTAAACAATCATGCATTATATGCATCATCAATAGTTCTCACTCAAACTACTCATCTCATCAATCTTCAGTAAGCATAAATCACATAATTAAACTTTCATTTAACAATAGCGATACCGCATCAAATGCATATCCACACATAACACTCAAACATGTTCAATCATCTTAAAATTGATTCACCATTAACCATGTACAATAATTCACATAATAATTCATACATTCACACATTTAACATACATTCACACATCATTCAAACATGTCAATTCATCTCACAAGGCACTACCATAATTTAGCTTAGTGCGTTAGCTTTCCAATGCTTTAAATCTCGCCTCGACTGGGCGAGGTCGTCTAGACCTACAGC
The DNA here is from genome assembly GCA_022829125.1 of Lathyrus tuberosus. NCBI lineage: Eukaryota > Viridiplantae > Streptophyta > Magnoliopsida > Fabales > Fabaceae > Lathyrus > Lathyrus tuberosus. Next base: position 5,737,439 of record JALAZF010000249.1, on the reverse strand, counting down.
ACTAAAAACTTGAGTTTTGCCCCTGCACCAACTTTGTAACTCCAAATTCCACTCGTAAACACCCAAACAGTCCAGAATTCATGCATACACAATTACCACATATTATCATGTTGACTCTCATCAATTTAACATGATATTCCATCATTTAATTACCAAAATTAGTTTCATGATAAGGCACAAAACTCCTCAATTTCAACACAGACATTTCATTCATGGCTAATTTAACATGAACAACAAACCATAAAACATCAACTATGAATTTTATATTAATTCATGGCATAAAATCAAAATCATATCATTGAACTCATCAAACTATCAATCAAAAGTGAAAGAAGAAAACCTTATTGGAGGTTAAGGGAAACCTCTATACCCTCTCATGATTTAGGCATCCTTAAATGAGTAATCTCCACCTTACTTTGAAAATTTAGCAAAACCAAGCAAACAAACTCTTCTATGGTTCTCCTTCCCCAAGCCCTAGCTCTCTTCTAATTCTTTCCAACTTTCTCTTTTCACGTATATAGAAAAACTTCCAATAACCCTTATTTCTCTATTTTTCTAATTATATAATGATCTAATTAATTTCCTCATAATTCTAATTTTGGCCAAAATAGACCCAAGCTTCTCTCCACTAACCACCTAATTTTATTGATTAACAAAATTAGCCCAACTCCTCATATTCTACCAATTTTCTATTAATTAATTAATCAAATCCAACCAAAACTAATTAATCAAGCCCAATTCACCACAAATGTCGACACCGGCGAAACACGTCATAACTCACAAAAAATAATTATTTAAATAATTTAATCAAATAATTAATTAAATGAAAAGATAATTAAATCGGAGTGTTACAACCCTCCCCCACTTAAAGAATTTTCGCCTTCAAAAATTACCTGACGGGAAAAACTCTGGATAATAATCTCTCATCCTCCTCTCGAGCTCCCACGTCACACTGCCATTAGCAGGACCTCCCCAAACAACCTTCACTGAAGCGATCTTCTTGCCTCACAAGTGCTTCACTTCACGATCCTCAATCCTCAATGGCAAAGTCACAACTGTCAAGTTCTCTCTAACTTGTACATCGTCCAACAGGATCACATGATATGGATCATGAATGTACCTTCTAAGATGAGCACTATGCCACGAAAGGTAAAAGACAACGCTTTTTTTGGCCTTTAACAGCGCTTAAAAGCGCTGCCTAAGGTGGCGCTGCTATAGGTAAAGACAACGCTTTTGTTTTATGCAAAAGTGCTGCCTTATGTAGGCCTTTAGCAGCGCTTTTTATGGAAAAACACTTTCTAAAGTAGGCTTTTAGCAGCGCTTTTTCTGGCCTTTTATACTTTCTATTGGCATCTTTAGGCAGCGCTTTTCAAGAAAAAACGCTTTCTATTGTCCCCCTTTAAATAGCGCTTTTTAAAGCGCTGTCTAATGTATTTTTTATTTCACTTTAAGGCAACGCTTTTTCTGAAAAGCGCTGTCTTTTCCTTACGTAAATTGTGTTTTTAAAAGCACTTTTTTAAAAATCAGAATTTAGGAAGCGTTTTTTATTTAAATGCGCTGCCTATTCTTTCTTTTTTAGAAAGCATATTTTTGGAAACAATACCATAAACCTATATAATTCATGTCTTTATTTCAAACACATTGGCATTATATGACATTCAACAAGCCTTTATTTTAACACATAGGCCTTATATTTCAACCATTGAGCCTTTATTTCAACAAACAAGCCTTTGTTCAAACATAGGCATTATAATCCAAAATATATGCACCATTATAATTCAACACATAAACCATTTGATATAAATCAACACAACAACTTTCATACCTTATATGATTATTTTCTCAATAAAGTATTCACACAATTCCTCCTTGATTTCTTCCAATTTATCTTTCGAGTAATGAGCACACTTGTATTCATCAAAGTACTACATATTGAAACATAATATGCATGATTTAGTTAAAAGTAATAAATTATATGAAATATTCGATAAATATTAAAATAAATCCTAAGTTATAAATCCATACCATGATTGGAATCTCTATTTGATCCAAATGAAGGATTTCTCTCATAAACCTCAAAACGTAATAGCCGCAATCTATACTTGTATTGCTCTAACAAAATAAAAACAAATAAGAATATATAGTTGTCTTGTTTTATCAAGTATCATCACTATTATAAGCAAAATTGTGAAAATTAATATATCTCCACTCTGATCCATGTAATGTTGTTTGCTTTAGACCGTGATACTCGAGCTTCTCTTTGTGATCAGATTAATAGCAACCAACAAACCAGTGACCACTGTAAAATAAAACAAAAGTTTAGATGGAAATTTTCTACGCAAAAGCTACAAAGATTAGAATGAAAATCTAACTCGTTGCCAGTATTATACGGGCGGAAGACACGAAATAGAATCTATTTGACAATTGATTCCCGCGCATCAATTTGTCATACAAGAACCTTAAATAAAAACATAATAAACATTAGACTATTTTCATTGAAATGTGTAAATAAATTGTTCAACTTGTTAAATAATAGACACGAAATAGTACCTTTTGCACTAACGTCTCTTTCTTTTCTTGGTTGGAATATGTTCTACTCGTCTCTTAACAACACGGGCGGTTGGATTGATCCAAATAACCTCATTATGATCATTTCTAATATATGATTCATTTGCTATAATATTCTCATCTTGGTCATTTCTAGTAAACGATTCAATCTCAACATCAATATCACCTTGATCTTCAATGTTTTCATCAATTACTTTGTTAGATAAAAGCACTATAAACCATTTCGTACTTGTCAGATCAGTGACATAGAACACTTGTTTAGCTTGAGAGGCTAGAATAAAAGGCTCATCTTTGTACCCCACCCTATTAAGATCCACTTGCAAAAATCCTGACTTATCCATTCGTATGCCATTATTATTTTCAACCCACTTGCAACCAAATATAAGAATCTGAAACTTCTCATAATCAAACACCCAAATGTGCTCGATAACCCCAAAATATGACAGATTTGCAAATTTGGGGTTTAAGTCCTTCACACTTGAAATGTGAATTGCTTCAGCTACCACGGTGACACCACTATTTTGCATAGTACTTTTATCATCTTGTTCTTTGGTATAAAATGGGTATCCATTAATTGTGTATGCGCTATAAGAAAACACAACCAAACTTGGACCATATGCTAAACATCTCAACCTTTCTGTTATTGAAGCAGGATCTGAATAATACTTTGAATAAATATGATCCTTAAACCAAGGTATAAAACTTTGATTGTGCTCTCGTACTATCCAATTTTCATTTCTATTCGGATTTAAACCTCGGAGAACATCCTTGTGCATTTCAACATACGGCTCAACCTCGTTCTCATTGTGCAGAACATACAAATGCACTTGATCACGTTCGACCCTTGATACTGTCACAACTTTATATCCAATTAACTTTTTTCCTTCTTTTTTTTTGTCAATATGAGTTTTGGGGAGTCCAATTGATTTAACATTGGACAGATATTCAGAACAAAACTCAATCGCTTCTTCAACAATGTATCGTTCAGCAATACAACCCTCGGGTCGACTTCGGTTTTTCATATACCCTTTTAATATTTTCATATAACGTTCAGCAGGATACATCCATCTCATATAAGCTGGTCCACATAATTGTGTCTCTTTCACAAGATGTACAACTAGATGTACCATTATGTCAAAAAACGAGGGAGGAAAATACATTTCAAGCTCACACAAAGTAACAACTATTTCTTTTTGCAATGTTGGTAAGATCGTAGGATCGATCACCTTAATGCAAATTGACTTGAAGAAAGAACACAATTTAGTTATTGCGCTTCTTACTTTTTCTGGCAGAATATAACGTATACCTATTGGTAGAAAATGTTCCATTATAACATGGCAATCATGCGTCTTTAAACTCTTTAACTTGAGGTCTTTCATAGACACAATTCTTCTAATATCTGAAGAGTATCCTTCTGGAACTTTAAGTTCACTTAGAAACTTACACAATACTTTTTTCTCCTTTCTAGATAGAGTATAGGCAGCAGGTGGTAGATATGTTCGACTTCTTTTCTTCAGGGGTCCTAATTTAGTTCTTATCCCCATCGCTATCAAGTCTTTTCTTGCTTTAAGGCCATCCTTAGACTTTCCTTGTATATTGAGTAACGTACCAATAACAGTGTCAAATACATTTTTTTCAATATGCATAACATCGAGAAAATGTCTTACATACAACGACTTCCAATACGACAATTCAAAAAAAATTGACCTCTTCTTCCACCCACTCTTAACAAGCGTATGTACAAAAAGCTTGCCAAACTGAATACTCATATCTTTCACCTTTTCAAAAATTTGATCACCTGTCAATATAGGTGGAGCTCTACCTTGTTCTGGGGCTTCATTGAAGGCTTTTCTCCACCCACGGTAATGATGATTAGAATTTAAGAATCTACGATAACCAAGAAAGACATTCTTCTGACCAAACTCCAATCGCGTTCAATCTGTTTTATCTTCACAAATAGGACACGCACATTGACCTTTTATGCTATACCCTGATAGATTTCCGTATGCTGGAAAATCATTAATTGTGCCAAACAACACCGTCCTCAAGTTGAAACTTTCTTTCTTATATCCATCATAAACCTCCACACCGTTCTCCCACAAAGTCTCTAAATCTTCGATTAAGGGTGTCAAGTATACGTCTATGTCATTCCCTGGTTGTTTAGGCCCAGAAATTAACATAGATAACATCATGTACTTACGCTTCATACATAGCCATGGAGGTAGGTTATAAATCATAATAATCACAGGCCATGTGCTATGTGAGATACTTTGAAGACCGTGTGGGTTCATTCCATTAGTAGATAATGCCAAGTGAAGGTTTCTTGCTTCTTTTCCAAATTCAGGGTAATCATTATCAAGTTTCATCCACTGTGGTGAATCTGCCGGATGTCGAAACTTTCCATCAATAATTCTTTCATCTGCATGCCAAGTCAAGTGACTTGCATCGGTTTCACTACGAAACATGCGTCTAAATCTCGGAATTATAGGAAAATACCATAAGACTTTTGCTGGAGACAACTTTTTCTTATATCGAGATACACCGCATTTAGGACACTCATTTAACGATGCATACTCATTTCAAAACAAAACGCAATCGTTTGGACAAGCATGTATCTTATCATAGCTCATGCCAATAGAGCACAACATCTTTTTGGCCTCATATGTTCGATTGGGAAGAACATTATCCTCTGGAAGCATATCTTTCATAAGGGCTAATAACTTTGTGAAACTTTTATCCGACCATCCATTGCCCGCCTTTACGTTGTACAACTTTAATACCGCAGACAATCTTGTGAATTTAGTGCAACCATTATACAACGGTTTTTCTGCATCGCTTACCAACCTCTCAAACATTTTGGGACAATCCTTAAGATCTTCTTCAAGTGCTTCTGCAATCTCTTCAACTCGATCACAATCGTATGTATCTGTGCAATTGTCGTTTGAAGCATAGGTCGTATTATCCCCCGATTCAACATTCCCGTTACTTTTCTCACCATGCAAATTCCAACATGTATAACTTCGATCAATTCCATGCCTCATTAAATGCGATGCCAACTGAACCGTGTCAACCCGACTCCCATAACAGCAATCTAAGCAAGGACATGTCATTCGACTGGGGTCTTTGGCATGCGCAACAGCAAACTTAACGAATTCTGATACCCCATTCTCGTACTCTTTCGATAATCGACTTGAAGACATCCATTTCTTATCCATGGTTTTACTAATTAAGCTAAACAAAAACAAAATAAAAACTATTTACCTGTAGGGAAGTCAACAGCTTCTAGACCCACACAGTGTAAGATTCTTTGAAACAATCAGACTTTCACTCTTCACAAGTAACCCCTATAGCAAATTCACTAAGTTAGAATTGATGGTGTATGCCAAATATAACAGGACAAATTTAGTATATAATAGGACAAACAAGATATATCGGAGAAACAAGTCAAAGTCTCAAGAATCAATTAATTTCAACAATTTCATTTTCATTTTCATCACTAACATACCAAATATAACAATTAATTTCATTATCATACCAAATCATCACTAACATACCAAATCATCAATTAATTTCAACAAATCATCACTAACATTCAACATCAACTTACAAAGTTAACACCAATTCCCAACATAAATCCACCACAAATATCACTATTTATCATCTTCAACTTTACTACAACAATAATTTCAAAATCAAATTCAAACAACAACCACATCAACACTAATTCACCAAATCGACAACAACCACATCAACACTTTGATACTCTAACAACACTCATTTTTCTATAACACTCATTTTTCTAACAACCCTCATTTTTGTAATGGATATAATTTCCTATAATATAACAACACTCATTCAAACTTCATTCAAACTAACACATTCAAACTAAAAACAAAACAAAAACAAAACAAGATGCTCAAGAACAAACCCTCAAGAACATTAAATAATCACTGAAACTCAAGAACAAACAAAACAAACAGTGACACTCACGGAGGAATGCTTCGAGGAACAGTGCGGAGGAGAAGAAAGACAGAGGAACGCTGGTCGGAGAAGAAGGACAGAGGAACGCCGGTCGGAGAAGACGAACAGAGGAACAGTGTGGAGGGAGAAGTCGCGAGAGAGGGGGAGACACGGCGGAGGGAGAAGTCGTGAGAGAGAGGGAGAAACAAAACAAATGATTAGGGCGTTCTGAAATAATGAAAAGTTTTTTAATATTTATGAAATAATAACATAAGGCAGCACTTTTGGAAAGCGTTTTCTTATGTATTAGCTTTAGCAGTGTTTTTTCTCTAAAAGTGCTTTCTTTTTAATTGCCCATAGCAGCGCTTTCAGAAAGCGCTTTCTAATGTGTGACCTATGTAAGGCCTTTAGCAGCGCTTTTTAAAAGCGCTTTCTAAAGTGTGCCTTTAGCAGCGCTTTCCTAAAAGCGCTTTCTAAGGTGTCACAGTTGTATGGCTTTTAGCAGCGCTTTTAGGAAGCGTTTTCTAAAGTAGGCCTTTAGGCAGCGCTTTTTTTCAGCGTGTTTTTTTTTTAAACATATAGCATCGCTTATGATAAAAAACCTTGTCTATGTAGTGCTGCCAAAAAGCAATTTTTGCGTAGTGGAGACACATGAAACTCTTCATGAATATTCAAAAGATACGACGGTAATGCAACTCGATAAGCCACCTCTCCTACCTTCTGAAGAATCTGAAACGGACCAATGAAACGCGTTGTGAGCTTCTTAGACTTCAACGCATTGCCAACACTAATTACCAAAGTAACTCAAGAACAGATGATATCCCTCCTAAAACTCAAGTGTTTTCCTCCTCTTGTCATGATAGCTCTTCTGACGACTCTGTAAAGCTTTCATCTTCTCATGGATCATCTTGATCTTCTCAATAGTTTGTTAAACTTACTCAGGTCCAAGCACAACACTCTCACTAGAATCATACCAACACAAATGTGTCATACACCTTCAACCATACAACGCCTCAAAAGGTGTCATTCCAATACTAGAATAGAAATTGTTGTTGTAGGTGAACTTAACCAACAGTAAGTAAATGTCCCAATTACTTCCCTGATAAAAAACACACGCTCTCAGCTCAGTAAATCCTCTAAAGACTGAATAGTCCTCTTTGTTTGACCATCTGTTTGCAGATGATAAGCTTAACTCAACTTCATCTTAGTACCAAAGGCTTCATGCAAGTCCTGCCAAAACCTCGATGTGAACCTGGGATTCCCACCCGACACAACACTCGAGGGAATACCATGCAAGATAACAACATTCTCAGTATATAACTCGACTAACTTCTGCATAAGATAACTGGTCTTAATCGGTATGAAATGAGCTGACTTAGTCAGTCTACCAACAATAATCCGCATGGAATCAAATCCTTTCGTCGTCCTCAATAAACTCATCAAAAAGTCCATGGAAATGTTGTCCTACTTCCACTCAGAAATACTCAACGGTTGCATTAATCCCGATGACTTCTGATGTTCAATCTTAGACTTCTGGAAAATCAAACATGCATAAACAAACTTGGCTACATCCTTCTTCATTCCTGGACACCAAAACATTTTCTTCAAGTATTGATAAATTTTAGTAGCGCTGGGATGAATACTCAGACCACTCCTATGACCTTCCTCAAGAATACTCTTCTTAAGTTCTAGCAGATCAGGTATGTAAACAGTGTCTCTAAATCTCATCACATCACTTTCATCTATCCTGAAGTTACCTTATTTACCTTGGTTGATTAACACTATCCAATCAACCAATTCCAAATCAAATTTCTAACCTTCTCCGATTTCTTCAAGGATACCATTGGTCAACTTTAACATTCCTAACTTCACACTATCAGGGGTCTCTTCACACACCAAACTCATGTCTCTAAATTTCTCAATCAACTCCAATTCTCGAACCATAAGCATTTACATATGCAATGGCTTTCTGCTCAAAGAATCAGCTAAAACATTGGCTTTACCAGGATGGTAACTCAAACTAAAATCACAATCTTTCATAAATTTGAGCAACCTCTTCTGCCTCATATTCAACTCTTTCTGATCGAAGAGATACTTCAAACTCTTATGGTCACTGAACAATTTGAAATTCTGGCATGGCAGATAGCAGATGTTCTAACACATGTTAAGACATTATTCTCTGCACAGCTTTAAAACAAGAACCGAACAACAAACTGATATTTAGAATATCAGTACTAACAACAAGACAGATATTTCGACATCTGTTACAACATGTTAATCAAAACTGAACTGTAAATTGCAGAATGATAAACAACACAGAATATGATAACCCAGTTCGGTACAAATCACCTACATCTGGGGGCATACCAAGCCAGGAAGAATAATCCACTATTAGTAGTATAGTTTTATGTAAACAACCGTTGGTTTATGGTAAACAACCTCTGGTTTACCTATCACTATCCAATGAAAACTTTATCTAAGAACTCCATCCTAGATAAGAGAAACTCATCTCACTCCCTAAATCACAACATGTGATTATCTAACAGTTATAATCACAATAACTATATCATCCAACTTGAAAGACACCTCTTTCAATATAAAGTTTAGTCAAGCATTCTTGACTAACAAGTTAACTTGGATTTGCTTAACAACTTTGTCATACCCTAATTTTTTACCTTAAGATTCCTTGATATTTTGCATGTCATTCTAGGTCAATACCATCTTGAATATCCCAATTTATAAGTTAGGATGAACTTGTTGGATTTACAGACGAGTCAGTCAAACTAAAAGTCGGTTCTGATTAATTTCAAAACCTGACAAAATACTGTATTTTTCCGAGTGATTTTATCTCACGTTAATAATTTTGGTGTAGTCATTTTATCCTTGAGCATCTTGGTGCCCGATATTTTAGTCGTTTTTTTTTAACTATTTCATTTTTATTTTTATTTTTATTTTGGGTTAAATATGTATAAGGTCCTTATAAATATCTCAACTTTTAGGTTTGGTCCCTCCAAAATTTTCCTTCAAACAATGGTCCTCTGAAAGTTTTCCGTCCCCAACTTTAGTCTCTCCCGTTAGTTTCCACTAACGGTGGCTTACGTGGCATGCCATGTGGAATTTTTTTGATGATGTGGCTTACATGTGGCAATGTCAACGTGGCAAAAATTGCTGACATGTATGCCACGTGGCAATTGTTTCAATTTTAATTTTTTTATATTAATATCATATTTGAACCCAGAAATGGCAGCTAATCTGCAGCTACTTCCTAGCTAATTCCTAGCTAATCTCTAGCTAATTTAAACACACCATTTTTGTAGCTAATTTATAGCAAATCTCTAGCTAATTTAAACACACCATTTTTATAACATACACACTCTCATAGCCCTCCTTCAAAGATTTGTGATCCGTATCATCATTCATGATCAAGTACAGAACCTCATATCTACAAAAGTTAAAAGAATACTACATCAGAAAGCGGGGGGATTATGAAATGTGTGTCCATGTAAGATTGTTTGGTGTTCCATATAACTTAGCATCTACTCCCTCCGTCCCAATTTATAAGAGAAAAAAACAAAAACACACTTATTAAGAAAGTTATTTAATAGACTAACAATTTACTTGAAATTTCCTAAATTGTCCTTCTTAATAATATTTAATTAATTTTTAAATATAAAAATCAAAACACAATTGTGTAACTTTATTATCATTTTCAATAATTTCATGGCCCACTTAATCTTTCTCTCTCATAGACTCTACGTAATGCAATGTCTTTCTCGAAACTCCATTTAATATTCCAAGTTACTACTACAATTATCATTACTCTCTCTCATTGATTCTTTGCTCTTCTCATGTTAGCAGTACCGCCTTCTAATATCGTCTATCATACGGCTCAACAATTTCACTTGATTTGCTTGCTTTCTTATCCTTGACCTCTTCATCTTTGGATGCTTCCATTTTTCTGTGTGATAGAGATAAAAAAGAAGGGAAAATAGTGAGTGGAAAAGTGTTGTAGAAAAAATTTATTTATACATGAAATTACACTGTGCATTAGTATCTAGTCTCCATTGTATTAATTGTAAGCATTAAATATCAATCTCATTCCCTAGTATTAGCACCGCTCAGTGCACCGTCCAACAATAATTTAATGCACCGTCCACCACTAATCCATGGTAATTGAATTCTTTGAAAAACAACATTAAATATTAGTATTAAGGATATTTTCGGAAGAAAAAAATTTAATGGTTAAGATTGTGTTTTTTTCTCTTATAATTTGGGACAAAAAAAAAGTCATTTTTTCTCTTATAAATTGGGACGGAGGGAGTACTTCAGAAGTCGATAAAACTGAATACTTACAATCTTCATTATCCTCTGTTTGTAGTAAAGCTTGTTGAGTACTGGGAGACTGTTTTAAAGCACCTCCGCATATACAAGGCCAAGGTAATCTTCCTAACATTTTCTTTTTGTATTTTATGTTACATGCCATAAATTAAAGGATTGTTTTACTCAATTATTACCTTGCTGCAATACAATACAGGCTTGTTTAAAGGAAATTCGTGCTAAAATGTTACGCAAGCATTTACATCGCCTTGAGGATGTTGGTGTACAAGGTGAAAATAATGAAGATGAAGAAGAGAATATATTATATTGAATGACGGCTACAAAAGGATAAAAGATACAAATGATTGGAATGACAACTACCCTATTTATAAGCTAAAATTAGGGTTACCAAAAGCAACAATAAAATACTAAAATACCCTCTAACAAACTTAATGACTAAGTTTGTGAATATAAAATAAAATATAAATTATTATTCTAATACCATCCCTTAATTTATATTTCATCAAAACTAACAACTCCAATTCCATCCCTTAAGCGAAGGAATTGATCAGTCTTGATAGCCTTCGCTTAAGGGATGGAATTGGAGTTGTTAGTTTTGATGAAATATAAATTAAGGGATGGTATTAGAATAATAATTTATATTTTATTTTATATTCACAAACTTAGTCATTAAGTTTGTTAGAGGGTATTTTAGTATTTTATTGTTGCTTTTGGTAACCCTAATTTTAGCTTATAAATAGGGTAGTTGTCATTCCAATCATTTGTATCTTTTATCCTTTTGTAGCCGTCATTCAATATAATATATTCTCTTTCACAAATCCAGGAGGTTGTGACACATAAACTTCTTCTTCTAATGGACCGTTCAGAAATGCAGATTTCACATCTAAATGCATCAGAGGCCAATTCCTGTTAGCAGCTATTGCAATCACCAATCTGATTGTTTCATGTCTCGCTACAGGTGCAAACACTTCAGAATAATCCAGCCCAGGTTTCTGTAGAAATCCTCTTGCTACCAACCTCGCTTTGTTTTTGCCAATTGATCCATCTGGCTTTAGCTTCTGCTTGAAAACCCATCTGACGCTGATGGCTTTCTTGTCCTTTGGAAGTTCTGTTAGCTTCCAAGTCTTGTTTCTTTCTATGGCCTCAAGTTCTTCTTTCATGGCCTTTAGCCAGAACTTCTGCTTGAGAGCATCTTCTGTACTCACGGGTTCAGAGTCTACTAACATGGCACACTGAATAATCTCTCCCTCAGAATCTACTTCAGTGTCTTGCAACATGTCAAACTCTTCAAATCTTCTTGGAATGTTTCTGATTCTCTGTGGCCTCTGACCTTGTTCAGAACTTTCTCCGGATGCTTGAACCTCAGAAGTTCTGTCCTCAAAAGTTTCTCCTTCAGAAGTTTTTGCTTCAGAAGTTGGACTTCCTCCAGAACCTTGACCACCTTCAGAGTCTGGCATATTCCCAGAATCTGAATCACCACCAGAATCTTGATCATCATCAGAATCTGGATCATCAGAATCACCTTCATCTTCTGAGTCTTCTTCAGAGTCAGAATCACCATCAGTTTCAGAAATTCTTATTTCTGACCTTTCTTCAGAAGTTCTAACATCAGGATTAGATTGAGACTTATCCCAATTCCAAACTTCTGATTCCTTCACAATAACATCTCTGCTGAACTCAACTTTATTAGTTTCTGGACAATAAAGCTTGTACGCACCCGTACTGTGGTACCCCACCAGTAACATTACTTTGCTTCTATCATCCAACTTCTATCTTCTAGCTTCTGGAACATGTTTGTAACAAACAGAACCAAAAACCTTCAGATGACTAACACTTTGCTTTTCTCCCGTCCACTTCTGAATAGGAACTATTTCCTTCAGCTTCTTCGTTGGACATCTGTTTAGCACATATGCTGCAGTGGCAACATCTTTTCCCCAGAAGTTCTGAGGAAGCTTCTTCTCCTTCAGCATGCTTCTCACCATATCAAGCAGAGTACGATTTCTTCTTTCAGCAAGACCATTGTGTTGAGGAGTGTAAGGAGCAGTAACCTCATGCTCAATTCCATTCTCCTCACAGAACTTCTGAAACTCTTTGGAGTTATACTCACCCCCACCATCGGTTCTGAGAATCTTCAGAGTCTGACCACTCTGATTCTGAACCTTCATTCGGAACTTCTTGAATTCACCAAACACCTCGTGTTTGAACTTAATAAGGGATACCCATATCATTCTTGTGAATTCATCAACAAATGACACGAAGTATTTATTCCCTCCGAACGATTCTACTGGAAATGGATCACACACATCAGAATGTACTACTCCCAAGGCATGTTTTGCTCTTGGAGCAACTTCTGACGCAAATGGCAATCTTGGTTGCTTTCCTTCCATGCACACTCTGCATGACTTCTCAGGCTTCTTAATTGTAGGAATTCCATGTACCAGCTTCTTCGAATTCAGATGTTCTAAGCTTCTGAAATTCAAATGACCAAATCTTCTGTGCCACAGCTCACTTTCTTTCACAACACTTGTTGCACTAAGACATTCAGAATCAGAAGTTCTGACATTCACCTTGAATGTTCTATTCCTTCCTTGTTCTGACTCCATAATCAGCTTCTGATTACAGTCATACAGCTTCAGAAGATTGTCCTTCATGGTAACTGAAAAACCTTTCTCAATTAATTGTCCCACGCTCATCAGATTGCTTTTGATGCCAGGTACATACCACACATTCTGAATCAATGTTGTTTTCCCATTGTTCAGAACAACTCTGACATTTCCCATACCTTCAGCGTTAAGATATTTGTCATCAGCACATCTGATCTTTGTCCTCTTTTCAGAGTCAAAATCAACCAGCCATTTCTTATTTCCAGTAAGATGATTTGAGCAGCCAGTGTCCATATACCACCAGTCTGTCAAATTCGTATCATCAGATTCAGAAGCCATCAGTAGCACAGATTCATCATCAGAACTTCTGGCTATATTTGCTTCTTCTGACTTCCTTTCCTTGTTTGACCAACAATCTCTAGCAAAGTGACCAAACTTCTTGCAACAGTAACATTTGATCTTCTTCTTGTCATACTTCTCTTTTCCCTTCTGAGCATTCTTTTGCCTATCAGAAGTTGAGGTTTCTGACTTCTGACCACCATCAGATCTTCTCCTAGCTTCTGACTGCTTCTGATGCTTCCTATCAGAAACTGCTTTCAGAGCCTGCTGCTCTACTTCCCTTTCAGAAGTTCTCTCAGTCAGACGCAACTCTTGCGCTTCTAGACTGCTTTGCAGCTCTTCAATTCTCATGGTGCTCAGATCTTTAGAATGTTCTATTGCTACCACAATGTAATCAAACTGAGGAGTAAGGGATCTCAATACCTTCTCAATGATTACTTGTTCAGAAAGAGTTTCTCCACACGCCTTCATCTCATTAGTGATCACAATCACTCTAGAGATGTACTCAGAAACTTTCTCATTGTTCTTCATGTTCTGATTCTCGTACTGCTTACGTAGAGACTGAAGCTTCACCTTCTTCACTGATGCGTCACCACCGTAACATCTGACCAGTGTGTCCCACGCCGCCTTTGCCGTCGTTGAATCTGCAATCTTCTCAAACACATTCGCATCCACACACTGATGGATGTAGAACAATGCTTTCTGATCTTTCTTCCTTGTATCCTTCTGCACGTTCTTCTGTTCCTCCGTCGCATCTGCTGCTACCGGAACATAACCTTCGGTGACAAGATCTAGAACATCTTGAGCACCGAACAGTACTCGCATCTGAATCATCCAACGATTCCAGTTTTTGCCATCAAATACTGGGAGCTTGGTGTTCATTCCGCCGCCGCCGTTCATCATCTTCAACCTTCAACCTTGTACAGTACACTCAGAACTTCACCGCACACAGTGTTTTCCAACCCACAAAATCACAAAAAAAATGTGATTCTGATCAGATTTTGTTCAAGATTCAACAAGAATCACGAACCAAAATCAATCACACAAAGAAATCCTCACGTTTCACTCGTGTTTCCCGTGTTTCCCGTTGATCCTAACCGGAGCTCTAGATACCAATTGTTGGTGTACAAGGTGAAAATAATGAAGATGAAGAAGAGAATATATTATATTGAATGACGGCTACAAAAGGATAAAAGATACAAATGATTGGAATGACAACTACCCTATTTATAAGCTAAAGTTAGGGTTACCAAAAGCAACAATAAAATACTAAAATACCCTCTAACAAACTTAATGACTAAGTTTGTGAATATAAAATAAAATATAAACTATTATTCTAATAGAGGAACCATCAGAGGGTGAAGAAGATAAATTGGAAGATGCTCCTGTAATGAAATCTGAGGAAGATATTGAGGACTATGTTGAATGTATAACTTGCTTGTTATTGTTTAACTATTTGTGAAATATATCTTTTATACACTTACTCTATTCAAAATTTCACACGATATTTTTCTGTTTTTTTATGCAGTTCAACCTACAAATAGATCGCTTTCTCCAGAACCCATCAAAGGAGAGGAAGGTCAAGAAGTTGAAGATGAGGCTGGGTCCTTTTCACCCGAACTGTTTCATGGTGATGAAAATGAGGAAGCTATTGATCCTGAAGAGGACACAGCTTTACTGGTAAATCTTATTTAGCACTTAATCTAATATCTTGGGAGTTTGTGTGTCTGTATCAAGTATATAGGCTAACTTGCTAACTCGTACATGATGGAACAAAAATGTTTGGCTGTAAAGGAAGACTTCAATGCTAATTATCATTATGTTGGAAATTGGTACAAAGTTTAATGCTAATTATCATTATGATGGTACATTCATAGGAACAAAAACGTCTTGTCACTTTCCACAATTCTTAGAAACTTTAATGCTAATTATCATTATGTTGGAAATTGGTACAAAGTTCTGAAATCCTGGAGTTCTATTATAAAGTAGGGGGTGGTTAACAACTTATAATAGAATAATAGAAACATAATATATTGTTGTATAGTCTCACCATAATATATTGTTATTTTAGGGTGGAAAAAAAGCTTGTTAACTGCATGTTCGTGTAAAATGTATGTGAAGGTGTTGCCAATAGAGTTTCTTTTAGATATTTGGAAGACTTGTGTTTCTTTTAGATCGGTGGAGCAATTATGAATCAATGGTCAGAAACAATTGAGGTATGGTGCAAGAACATAGCATGAAAACAACTATTATTGTTTATATTTATGTGGTATTGGTTCATGAACTTTTTTTTGTAGTCCTAGCAAAGACAAGTCCTGTATTGAAATATTGAATTGAATACAATTAATCAAGTTTATTTTAGCAATATTTCAGCCTTTTCAATGTTTCTTTTATGCCAGTCCACAAGCATGTAAAATTCTATGTTCATTCACATCAAAGACTAAGAGCCCTCTGGTTCGTCTCCTACCAGGACATATATTATCTTCTCACAGTTTTTGCTAACATAGCAAAGCACTATGAATATTAAATCACTGCACTCTGAATATTAAACCACTTCATTAGCCTTCAACAATCTTTACAGCAGTCCTGCAGAACCCAAAATCCTTGAAATTAACTAACTACAAGAGTGCTTTAGTATAAGAATACAATTTTTTTGAAAACATATCAAAGAATTTTTTTTCTTCATGTGTTATCGTTATGTAACAAGGAAGAACATGGCTCGTTTATACATGGAAGAACCTGTTAACTTATAGAACAATAAGTAGATTTCGATTGAGTTACTAGGATCGTACCGTTCCTCCTCCAACGCTCATTCCTTGTCTACTAGTCATAAATGTGATTCCTCTCCATTTAGCAACATAGTGAATCTACAATATCATAATCTGATTATTTCATGTTCCAATGTCAAACTGAGTTATCTGAGTCAGGTCTGTGTATGAACATGCAAAAACACTAATAAGTGAGACATATTTAACTGAATCACAACCGTACTGCGACACGCGATCCTTTCACAGCTTTAGCTAGGAATTAGCTAGAAAGTAGCTGTAAATTAGCTACCATTTCTGGGTTCAAATATGATATTAATATAAAAAAATTTAAAATTGAAACAATTGCCACGTGACATACATGTTAGCAATTTTTGCCACGTTGACATTGTCACATGTACGCCACGTTATCAAAAAATTTCCACATGGCATGCCACATAAGACACCGTTAGTGGAAACAAACGAGAGGGATTAAAGTTAGGGACTGAAAACTTTCAGAGGACCATTGTTTGAAGGAAAATTTTGGAGGGGCCAAACTTAAAAGTTATGATATTTGTAAGGACCTTATACATATTTAACCCTTTTATTTTTAATCATGTAATTTATTTTGGAAATTTAGTTTAAATTTATTTAATATATTTTCTTTTATAAAAAAAAGACAGAGACATCGTATTTAATTCATTTTATTTTCTGTCTACTAATAAAAAACACAACTTTTTTTTTTTATAAAAACACAAAAACACTATTCTTAATTCTTTTAAATATTCTTGTCCAAACTCCTAATATATATAAATCGCATGAAACCTAGAGCATTCGTTAAAAATTCACTAACCACGCTCCCATTCTTACGAACCCTTACTAACCTATTCACCCACTTGTAGAGGTGATAAAATGGATGGATTGGATGGATATGAATTTGATTGTTAGTGGATGGATCAAAACAATCCATTAATCCATTAACAATCCATTAAAAATTTTTCAAAAAAATCCAATCCAATCCATCCGGTCCATCCATTAACCTCTTTATAATGGACGGATATCCATCCATCCATAAAAAATGTTTTAAATTTTAAATTTTATAAAAACTATATTTTTAAAATAATTTTTTTTCAATAATTTTTTTTTTTATTTCTCTCAAAATTCATACCCATGATCTTTTAAATAATTGTTTTCATTAATTTCTCACTCTATCTATTAAATTTCTATCTGTCTAACTAACAAAAACTAGAAGTAGTAAAATATAATGATTCACTTTCTTTAAAAAAAATTGTATTCAATAACATGCAGTAATATAATATAAATACTATAATATAAAGTAATTGTATAAAATAGTAACAGTACCAACAACAACCACCTAATTTATAATTGACATGCAGTAATTCTAATCACTTAGTATTAGTGGGTATAAAGTAATCTGATGATAAAAGCTACTAAATGAAAAAATTGATTTATAATCTATTATGATCGTAAGTAAATAAAATTTAGATTGTAAAATTATTAATATGATCTTGATCATTAAAATTAACTTCCCGATAGAAAAAATATTAATAAGCTCTCATTGCTATATTTTGAATCATACTAAAAAGAAAATCATCTAAAACAAAATTTTAAAATAGTAAAATTGGAGCATAGAAAGTTTTTTTTAATTATAATATTTTTTATAAAAAAATATGAGAGAGAGAAAATTATTTGTTTTTTAATTATATTTTATAATATATATTTTTTAAAATAATAAAAAAAATTTACTATAACAATAATCCAATGGATTTGAAAATTTTAGTTGATGGATTGGATTAATCCATGATTCTAATGAGATTCAATCCAATCCATTAACTAATTTTATGGGTAATTGATGGATTGGATGGATTTTTTATTGAATGGCTTGAATGGCTTTTTACTTAATGGATTCAATTGCCACCCCTACCCACTTGTACAAAAATTAATCATAATCCCTCTCAGTCCATATTACACGTATGAACCGCCTCCATTATCAGCCAAATTCTTACACAACCTTCAATTTTAATCATACCTTCATCCATCAATTTCAATCTCTTACACAACTTTCAGCGATACAACATCTTCCAATCCCGCACAGTTTTGACCTCGCAACAACGCCGACAACACCACGCCTCAGTTTGTAGCAGCAGCAAAACGACGATCTCACTCGCGTCTTCAATTTAACTCTGTTTTCGTCGGTTTCGAATTCACTAAGTGCTTGTTATTCTGTTTGGGTTGTTCTGTTTCTGTACAGGTTGTGCATTCGAGACAAGATTTGGATCTAAACACGTTCTTGGTGCATCGCCGAACTTCACTTCCAATAACACAACGATAATACGAAGTGGAGTTGCATATAACAGCATTCGATCTCAGCAGCAACGAAACAAAACGGCAACAACTCTCGCGTGTCGGTAATCTTTCGGTTTCTCTGTTGCGTTTCGATTCGTATGGTTACACGTTCCAATTGGTTTGTGGTAATTTTTAGATCTGTAGTAATATTCTGTTGCGAGAACGTTGCCCTATCTGCTGTTTTCTTTTCGTCTTTCCAATTTGTTTCTGTCGATTGTTGAAATTATTTGATTGATTGTATTTTGTTTATGAGTTTATGTTATTGTTGATATAATGTATGGCGTCTCGCTTCGTGTGTTTCAAGATTCACCGTTGTTATTACACACGTTTTGAATGTAAGCATGAGTATGAAGATATGATTGCTTCACTTGTTGTTGATGTATGCTGAGATTGAGCTTGTTTGTGGCTCTGTTATAAGCTCCTCAAATGCTTGTTCTCGCATGATTTTCGTTAAAATGCATTGTGTTCATATTGGTTGTTATTTTCTATACGTTTTCCCCATGTTTCTAAGCTTCTTTAATTTAATACTTCCTCTGTTTTAAAATGACAATCGTTTAAGATTTTTGTACACATATTAAGGAATACAATAATATTGTCATAAGATATTACATTTTTACTAAATTAGTTTTATTAATGTATTGGAAATAATGTACAGAGTAATAATTATATGACATAATTGAAAAATAACAATTATTATTACATTGATAAGTGAGAACGACAGTCTTTTTAAAACAAAATTTTTACTTTAAAACGGCAGTCTTTTTTATTTTCTTTGGTTACTTGTAAAAAAAAGGAAGAAGCAGTGTTGCTGTAAAATGGTGAGAGATGAGAAGTATTTGTGCATTGAAATTCTTGTTTTTAATTATGAAGTTCTTTTTGAGGACTGGGTCTTTCAAAGGGTTGAAAAGTCAATCATTTTTTAAAGAAAAGAAATCTATTCCATTCTTTATCATTATCACTTTCATCCAAATGTATAAATCTTAGTTTTTTTATGGTAACTGAAAAAGTCAAACAAGCCTGTTACAATTTTGTCGTCTTTTATTTTAATCTTATTTTTTACTTAATGCTACATGCTATTGTTATTATCATTATTAATACTAGTATGATACCCGTGCGTTCACACGGGTGCATGTTGGTGATGTGTACTTGTTTTTAAAATGTATATGTTTTTAAAATATATATTTTTTTATAATGTATTTGTTTTTAGAATGTATTTATTTATATTTAAAATTTGGAAAAAAAAACAAAATATAATAAAAATTAGTAAATTTCTTATTTACTAAAAATTAATATGATACACGTGCATTCACACGGGTACGCGTCGGTAACGCACATTTGTTTTCATTAAAAATTTTGAAAAAAAATACAATTAATAAAAATCAGTAAATATAAAAAAATATATATAATTTATATTAAAAAAAATAGAATCAATAGCCACATACATCGGTTGGTATATTTTATAAAAATATTTACGCAATGATTTAGTTTTATAAGTATCAAATAATAACATAGTATTTGTAAATATTATTTTAATTTTATAAATAAATATTATTAATATAAATAAATATATTTTATGTAAATATTATTACAAATATTTATTTCGTGCGATACCCATATCAGTACACATTTGATCGCCCGAGTACTTATTTTTTTAAAATTAAAATTAATAAAAATAAATAAATAAATAAAATATAATTTATATTTAAAAAAATCAATACCCGCAAGCATCGTTTGATCTTTTTTATAAAAATATTTATGCAGTGATTTAATTTTATAAATATCAAATAATATCATAGTATTTGTAAATATTTTTTTATTTAATAAATAAATATCATCAATATAAATAAATACATTTTATGTAAATATTATTACAAATATCTATCAATATAAATATCATCAATATCATCAATATAAATAAATACATTTTATGTAAATATTATTACAAATATCTTCTATTTTAAAACCTTAATCTTTTACTAATTAATATAAATATTTAATTATAGAGAATTTATTTTTTATTATTATTATTATTATTATTATTATTATTTTCCAATGTCTGACAATTCAATATCCTGTCTAATAATGTTTTTACTATTTAATATATTTATCCCTCTCAATCTGAATGTTTATTTACACTTCTTTATATATATATATATATATATATATATATATATATATATATATATATATATATATATATATATATATATATATATTATGACATTAAAACAATTTTAAATAAATAAATTAAAACATTCTTATATATTAATGAGTATGACATTAAAACAAGATAAAATTTTATGATATTAAAACATTAAGATTTGATTAAAAAACCATTAATTCTTTCTTATATATTAATTCCTTGTTAAATGTGAGAATTTTGAAAACTGCTTATAAAAAGTATTAGTCATAATAACATTTAATAGAAAATAAGAAATATATTATATATATCCAAAAAAAATAGAATTCCTTAAAAAAATTATTATTATTTACCCAATAAATTACTCAATTAATGATAAGGATATAGTAAATTACTATTATTTAATATAATATTAAAACAATGGTTTTTTATAACTTTAAAACAATAAATTACTATTATAATATATATTTTTATTTTTTTACATCAATGGAAAATATTTTTTAAATCATTATTTTAATGGTATAAACTTCAATTAATGAAGAAAATTTGGTGCATAAATCAATTAATAATTAAATATAATTAATAATTAAATTAGAGAGGAGATTTCAAATTTATTAGTGTTAATAGCACAATAAACATTTATCATTAATAATTATTTGAATATTAGTGTAAAACTAATTAGTTATGTAAGTATTATTAAAAATATTTATTTCGTGCGATACCCATATGAGTACCCATGTGATCGGCCGAGTACTTATTTTTTTAAAATTAGAATTAATAAAAGTTAATAAATACAAAAAATATAATTTATATTTAAAAAAAATCAATACCCACATGCATCATTTGATATTTTTTATAAAAATATTTATGCAATGATTTAGTTTTATAAATATCAAATAATATCATAGTATTTGTAAATATTTTTTTTATTTAATAAATAAATATCAGCAACTTAAATAAATACATTTTATGTAAATATTATTACAAATATCTATTTTGTGGGATACTCATATCAGTACCCGTGTGTTCGCCTGGGTACTGATTAACCTATAACACTACCGTCCTAATTTATAAAAAAAAAAAAAAAAAAATTTCTCTAAAAGTTTAAGACAAGATAATAAATTTAATTTTAGTTATTTATTACTTAATAAAAATAAAAATTATTTATTACTCTTTTGTTATAAACTTTTGAAACTCTATAATTAGTGTCATATTAAAAAAAATTAAAACTCAATTTCTCCTATTAATTATAAATGATTATCCATCCATTCAAATTCTAACTCTATAAACAGTACATGTTAAAAATTTTAAAACCTTAATCTTTTACTAATTAATATAAATATATATCTTGCAATCAAAATTATAGAGCATTTATTTCTTATTATTATTATTTTCCAGACAATTCAATATCCTGTCTAATGATGTTTTTACTATTTAATGTATTTATCCCTCTCAATTTAAATGTTTATTTACACTTCTTTATATATTAATGAGTATGACATTAAAACAATAAAAAAATTTATGATATTAAAACATTAAGATTTGATTAAAAACCATTAAGACTTTCTTATATATTAATTCCTTTTTAAATGTGAGAATTTTGAAAATTCCTCATAAAACTTTTTAGTCATAATAACATTTAATAGAAAATAAGAAATATATTTTATATATATATATATATATATATATATATATATATATATATATATATATATATATATATATATATATATATATATAAATAGAATTCCTTAAAAATTATCATTATTTATCCAATAAATTACTCAATTAATGATAAGGATATAGTAAATTACTACTCCCTCCGTTCCATAATATAAGTAAATTTTACTTTTTAGATACATTAAATAATTAATGTATCTGATCTATATATAGATCGGATACATTAATCATTCAATGTACCTAAAAAGTAAAATTTACTTATAATATAAAACGGAGGAAGTATTATTTAATATGATATTAAAACAATAGTTTGTTATAACTTTGAAACAATAAATTACTATTATAATATATATTTTTCTTTTTTACATCAATAGAAAATATATCTTAAATCATTATTTTAATGGTATAAACTTCAATTAATGAAGAAAATTTGGTGCATAAATCAATTAATAATTAAATATAATTAATAATTAAATTAGAGAGGAGATTTCAAATTTATTAGTGTTAATAGCACAATAAACATTTATCATTAATAATTATTTGAATATTAGTGTAGAATTAATTAGTATTAATAGCATAATAAATATTTAAAAAAATATTTTTATACTACTATTTTAATATAGAGTGATATAACTGTTTTAACCTCCAAAAATAGTTGATATAATAATAAATTCTCATCTTACATGATAAACTAATAATATTTTTCTAGGTTAATAAGATAGTGTTGTAAGAGAATATATATATATATATATATATATATATATATATATATATTGTTATGACATTAAAACAATTTTAAAACAATAAATTAAAACATTCTTATATATTAATTAGTATGACATTAAAACAATAAAAAATGTTATGATATTAAAGCATTAAGATTTGATTAAAAAACATTAAGACTTTCTTATATATTAAATCCTTTTTGAATCTGAGAATTTTAAAAACAGCTCATAAAAAGTATTAATCATAATAACATTTAATAGAAAATAATAAATATATTATATATATAAATATATATATATATATATATATATATATATATATATATATATATATATATATATATATATATAATAATATTTACATAAAATGTATTTATTTTCTAGAAAGCAACTTCATAAAGGTTCCCACTTTCACACACCTGAGTTTTTCTTCAATTAATCATATTTTTCTTTTGGTCGTTTGAATAATAATGGTTTGAAGTTTGAACTGAAGGTTTCAAACCATGACAATTTATACATATGTTTACATTTAAAATTAAAAAATATATATAATTAATAAAAATTAGTAAATTTTTTATTTACTAAATATTAGTATGATACATATGCGTTCACACGGATACCCGTCGGTGACGCGCATTTGTTTTCATTTAAAATTTGGAAAAAAATAAAATTAATAAAAAACAGTAAATATAAAAAAATATAATTTATATTTTTAAAAAATAGAATCAATACCCGCAGACATCAGTGGGTATCTTTTATAAAAATATTTACGTAATAATTTAGTTTTATAAATATCAAATAATATTATACTATTTGTAAATACTATTTTAATTGTATAAATAAATATTATTAACATAAATAAATATATTTTTTGTAAGTATTATTACAAATATCTATTTCGTGCGATATCCATATCAGTACACGTGTGATCGCCCTATTATGGTGTGTTAAGCGCATTTGATTTATTTTTAAAATAGGATTAATAAAAATTAATAAATATAAAAAATATAATTTATATTTAAAAAAATATAATTTATAATGAATCATTGAATTTGTTTATTTTTTTCATAAATATTTTAATATATAATAAAATTTATTTAATGAGAGTAATTAATGCCATGAATAAGACAATTAAAAAAATATTTAATGACGTATTAAAGATATCATTAATTATAGTATTTGTTTACAAATAAATTAATACTTTTAGAATAGATAGTACAATTATAGTATTTTCCAATAAATTGTCTAGTATATTGATCTTGTATCAATGAAAAGTCATTATATTATATAATATAAATTGAAATATTGTAAAAATATGTTATTTTTTTATGAAATTTCAAAGTTGTTGAAATATATATTTTATCTATTTACTTTTAATTGTTTTTTTTGTTGAAAAATAATAACTAAATGTAAGTAAATTATAAATAAAGATTCATATTAAAAAATATAATTAATGACATAAAGAATAATAAAATTGATTAATATAGTAAAAACAATGGTATAAATGGAACAAAATAATAGTAACATAAATTTATATTTTAATACTACTAATTTTGATTTTGTTTATCTTTAATTTCTTTGTAATTTATATTTTTATCCAACGTTCAAGTTTTAAAATTGATTTTTATAATTATGACATGATATAAATTGCATACAAATTATATTTTTATTGATGTGATGTTTGAAGGTGCGAGAAAGACACAAGAAATGGGGTTTGAATTGTGTATTTACTTTTTTTAACAACTTTTCGCTTCTTGTCAATAAGACAATATACGTTACATCAGAGTTCGTTGAGAGACTCTGACTTGCGAAGTTATATTCAGACTTGACAATGCTTAGAGCATGAGAACCAATAAGAGTCTGAACGCTATGTACAACATTCAGAACTTGCAAAGCGGAAGCTTATCAGAGTTGCAGGGTTCTGACTTGCTTATGTAAGGTTCTGATTCTCAGTATAGAAACATAAACAAAGACATTAAGCATAAGAGTAAAGAACACACGATATATCCTGGTTCACCACAAAGGTTAATCCAGTCCACCCTCCTTAGGTGATTTCGCCTTGAACACAAGGTCTTAATCCACTATAATCAATCTCGATTACAGATGCACGAGCACATAGCTGGTGATTAACAAACTGCACAGCAGCACTGTGACTAACATACAATGAACTATTCAGGGATTCTACTTAATGAATATAACGAACATTGACCTGCAGGTTCCAATCTCGCAAGATCTACTGCTAGGCTTTCACAGCTAGACGTTCAGGGATTCATCGCAATGAATATAACGCTACTGACCCTATTTCAGGATTTCCCACAATGACATCTCGCCATTGTCTTCTTGAGTCTCCGGTCACACTCACCACTCAAGGAAACCTAATTCACCAAGACTTAGTTATATAGGAGATTACACTAGTGCTTCTTAACAAGCAGATTACTCCTAAGTTTAAGTACAAAGAACACATAAGTGTTCAAGCAAGATATGAGCAACAAGTCCTTGCTATCCTAAGAAACTACAAATATGTATAAAGATTTGACAGTTGTTGACATCTTATAGATCTTCTTCTTCTTCGTCTTCTTGGGTGAGCAAGCTTTGAGCAACAACTCCTTGCTTCAGATCTTCAATGTAGCGCTGACGAGAAGGTAAGTTGATGACTTGACTGATCTTCAATGTTGTCTTCTTCATCAACAACTTTTGTACCAATTCATTGTTGTTGTGTTGAATGATGATCTTTGAGCTTCAACAACAATGGCCATGTGTAAATGGTGATAGCTTTGGATGTTTAAGTGTTACAACGAGAACTCGTCGTTGTTGCTATCTTCACACAATGACTTTGATCAATTCGCCATTCATGGACTGAATCGATTACCTTCAGAAGCGAGAACTCTTTCCTTTAAATAGCCCAGTAGAAATATAGCCGTTTGAAATACTGTTGGTTATTGGAAAAGAGACGTTGTGTAATAATGAGTTGTACTGACACATCTCCTTTTTGCTGTGGGAGAAGTGACGGGATATCTTCTTGAGGAGTGTGTACAGTTGTTCACAACGGTAACATTTGACTTCCAAACTTCAGAGGCTTCTGATGGTAATTTGATGAAGTATGAGTAGAGCCTTGTTGATAGGATATCTGATACGTCAAGTCTTCAGTCAATTGAAGAAATCCATTAGGAATCAGTCTTCAGAATTTTAGCACTTGTCTTTAAGAACATTATCCTTTACTTTTTCAAGTCTTCCGAAACTTCTGAACTCGTCCATTAGGAATCCGTCTTCAGAGTCTTCAGCACTTGACCTTTGGAACTTGTAATCTTCAAAACACATAAGTCTTCAGAGTCTTTCTGCACTTGGTCTTTATAGCCTTCAGCCTTCAGAACTTCAAGTCATGAGAGTCTTCAGCACTTTGGTTCTCTTCTTCAGAAGCTTCACAATCTTCAGAATCTCAACCACTTTCAACGAGCATCCACAAGAGCATTGCAACAGCAATATCGGCATCCTTGGATCTGACTGATCATGATCAGATACAGAAGTATTCTTTCTTCTTGCGACTTGTGTTACACATAGTAACTTCGCATATAATCATTTTTGCTCATCTGGCTGGTACTTGTTGAATCTGATATCTTCTATAATTATGTTCTGCACTCAACACACGTTAGAACATAAAATAGTTCTTTCACAAATATGTATTGTTATCATCAAAACATAGATTGACTTGTAGAGACAATTCTTGCTCTCACAATCTCCCCCTTTTTGATGATGACAAAACCAAGTATTTTGATTGAACATTTTATACAAGGTAATCACCAAACAAACATATTCAGAGTCTGGAACAACAACTCCCCCTGAATGTGTTAACCTCAAGGGTTTATCTGTGATCATCTAGAATCTTATATGATCCAAAGATATACAAAATAATAACTCGAGTTGCCATAACAAAGAATAGAAAAGGACTACTTCGCCATCTTGTCCTTAAGGAGACATAAGTCTTCAGCATCTGGACTAGTTCATCAGAACTTCCATCTTCAGATCTTCAGAACTCAGTTCCTTTTGTAGTAGTATCAGAGCTTATAATCTTCAGAGACATCTGAAGCATTTCTACTTTTCAGCAGACTCATTTAAGCACAAACAGAACAGTTCATATCTAATAACATAGCATCGCTATTCATCAGAGACAAACACTGTCTTTTGAGAAACTCCCCCTGAGTTTCAGACTTTGTGAAGATTTTAGAATTTAACATTTGAATCTTCTAGGTAGTCTCCCCCTAATTTTCATAAGTCAGATATTGGGATCTTCAGAATCGTAATTCAGGAATATGAGTTTTTAATCACCAATATGGATCATGACTTTTTCAGAGTTTGACTTTGAACACAGGACTTCATCTCAGAACCTTGTTACTGTCACAACTCAGTGATTCATCAAAGCATGATTTTTGATCAGATACCAATTAAAGGTTAATTATTGTGATCAATCAACGCTTGATTCTGAATTCGGTACACATGTTTTAATCTTAGTCTGATACTGAGTTATACCAGAGTATGTTGTGTCTGATTCCAACTGAAGGAATTTTCATACCACTTGAAGAGTATTTCCTTTGTGTGTTGAGATTGATACCAATGAAGGTATAGAAAACATTTCACAGCTTAGCTCTGATTGAAATTACCGCAGGCTAAGTCTGATACAATCTTTATGTATAATGAGTCTGATTACCATTTGTTGATTTAGTTTGATACCAAATCATTTTCTTCTTAATCGGTTCTTGGTAGACATCAGAACTACTTATTCTTGGATCTTCAATCCGGATCTTCAGACAGTTCTTGACTTCTGATTTGCACAGCTCTTCTGAATAAGCATCTTGAGATGTAGACTTTGTTTTGACTTCTTTCAGATATTCTTCTTCTGATTCTTACGTTCTGAATCTCATACTCTTAGACAACTTACAGCTTCTGAACCAAGTGAGACAGAGATCAAGATAAACTTTGACTTTCAGACAGTTCTCAACTTTGAACAGTACTGGGTAGATCTGATTCTGAACACATGTTCACGAAGTGTACAACTTCTATCATATGATCAATACTTCGGAGTTCTTCTTTCTTCTTATTCTTTCTTAACCTGTCTTAGAATGCCTAGTGAACTTGTTTAGAGTTCCTCGGATAAACATCAAACAACAAACGTTAGTAGTAACGCATTTTATATGATTGATTACTTGTTTGAGTTGCTGTCGTACCTCGAAAAAATGAGAACGACCTCGCGAAGCGCAATTGCACGCCCGCGGGATGGACTTAATAGAGTCGCCACCGATCTTTATTTATTCCATAGGAGGAAAGGGAAAATATCGAATAAAACCCCTAAAAGAAAGGATAAGGTATGGTCATCGCAACCATTGTCTGAGTTCGGGAGTCGGTTACACAAGGGGAAGGTATTAGCACCCCTCACGTCCGTTGTACTCAACGGGGACCGTTTAGTTAAGGTTAAATGTATGTTAGCCTAAGGTTTGTATCTAATCTTCTACTTAATGGGAAAGGAAGGTAAATGGTTATTGTTAAAGGGGAGAGAACCTAAAGAGGTTTTATTACTAGGGTGCTCGCAAAGACCTTGCAGTCTCGTGCCTACGTATCCTTATGAGGATGGAATCAGAGCAATCGTAGTTCACCTAACTAAGGTGAGGAACCATTGACTATGGTCAAAGTTCCAAGGGGAATGAGTACTCATGATCATGATACTCACATAGAGTTAAAGAACCCTCTAATTCTAAGTTGTGATGGGATTGAATGGCCGTGAAGTCAAAGGGAAGAAGACCTCACCAATGACTATGAGGTCAAAGGTTACAGATGTTTTGGTTCCGTGATGAGAATCAAGATTTGTCCATAAAGATGGAGTCTTGAGTATGATTAGATGCATTTTAAGAATGATGATCATCAAATGATCAAAGAGTTTATGCTAAAGTGTTGAACTCTAACACTCTCTATCATTCAAGATTAGTTTGAGAAAATTGTTTGTCGGACAACGAACATAGATAAAGATCAATGGTTCAAAGAGCTGTGCTAGAATGCTAGACGCTAACATCTCTTAGTCCAAATTGTTTTTAAGTGTTTTAAGGATGAAAGAAAGAAGTGATCGGCTATCTCAATGTGCAAGACTTGAGACCAATCTTTCAAAGGGTTATGCTAGAATGCTAGATTCTAACAATCCTTTTCTTTTAAGTTTATTTCGAAAAAAGATTTGATGTACTTTGAAGTATTGATATCCTTTAAGAAGGAAGTATTCTTGAGACGACGATTGACAAAGGTAAGAGGTAATAAAAGATGGAAGGTGGAAAAAGTGAAATGTGGCTCGCTAAGAATTATGATTCTTGTGCCTACGTATTCTCATCGAAGGATGAGAAATCAGAGCATCTGTAGTTCTGATTACTACAGATTGTTTATTGAGGTATGTTAATTGACTGGCGAACGTTTACGAAAATGTTCAAAGAGTTATGCTAGAGTGCTAGACTCTAACGGCTCTTATTCATTCAAGTTGATAATGAAAAATGTTCGATGGATAATGAACACTTGATGAAAATCAATTGTTCGAAGAGTTGTGTCAAGATGCTAGATCTTGACGGCTCTTATTCATCCAAGTTGTGATTAAGATCATTTTGAGGACAACGAGCTTTTGATGATAAAAAAGCTCAAAAAAGGGTTGTGCCAAGATGCTAGATCTTAACGGTCCTTATTTGTCCGAATTAATTAAAGGTATTTTGAGGAGAGAAAGAATGAATGAATGGCTACCCCAAAGTGCGAGACTTGAGACCAATCGTTCGAGGTTTCTGCTAGAATGCTAGATTCCAACGGTCCTTTTCTTTCGTGTTGATTAAGAAAAAGTTTGATGGACGGCGAACACTTTACGAAAATCAAACGTTCAAAGAGTTATGCCAAGATGCTAGATCTTGACGACTCTTATTCGTCCAAGTCGATAAAAATTATTTAATGAAGTGGAAATCGAAATGAAATTGGAATGGTCTCGTCTTAATCAAGATTTAATCGAGAAATCGATAGTCTATGATATTTGACTTTCATTGACCGATAAAATAAGAAAATGAAATATGGCCTCATATTTATCAAGATTTGTAGTTATTTGAATAAAAATCAACCCAAACCATGATTTTTGTAATATCATTGGCCCAAAATAAAGAAAATGGAACCGAAATGAGAAATAAAAGCCGGTCTCGTCTAAATCAAGATTTATATCGGAGAATCGATAATCTCGATATTTAACTTTCATTGACCAACA
Organism: Lathyrus tuberosus; assembly: GCA_022829125.1. Classification (NCBI taxonomy): domain Eukaryota; kingdom Viridiplantae; phylum Streptophyta; class Magnoliopsida; order Fabales; family Fabaceae; genus Lathyrus; species Lathyrus tuberosus. The sequence continues at coordinate 5,706,711 of JALAZF010000249.1, read as the reverse complement.
AAATAGAAAATAAAAAGTGGCCTCATATTTATCAAAACTTATGGGTTTGAAATAACCAACAAAAGTTAAGATTTTTATATGTCATTGGCCCAAAATAAAAGAAGATGGAATCGAAATGAAAAATAAAATTAATTGAAATTAGAAAATCATATTTAAGAATTAGCAAAAACATAAAAAAAATTAAAAAAAACCAAAACGTAATAAAAGAAAAGCAATAAATTACATAAAAAAATAACCTCTATGGATGGAGGGGTGCGCCTCATTTGAGGAGGACACAAATAGAGGAGTGGTGCCAAGAAGCCACCATGGGCTTTTCAACGCCCATCATGCACCATGAACAGCAAAACGTCGTTTGCTCAACAAGAGAGGCTGTATGAATACAAAAAAACAAAAAAATGGGCTTAACAAAGCCCAGAAGAAATGGAATAGACTTAATACAACCAAACAAAGCTCGGTGAAAAAAAGACATCCTATTATCAGATGAAAATGAAAACCAAAAGCATCGTACTGCTTTCTAGAAAACGAAAGACGAAAAACAAAAGGCAACCTCAACAAGTTTTTGTTTCAACCGTTCTTGCGAATCTCAGTCTCTCTTTCTCGTTCAACTCCGATCGCGTTCTCATTCTCAACCCAAGGTTTGTAATTTCGTCTCGATTTCTCCTCTCCTCCTTCGAATTCTGGGTCTGTTTTCTGGGTTTTTGGGTTGTTTTGGGTTTTGGTTGAAGAGTTTAAGAAGGGTTTTCCAGGTTGGAGATTGAAGAGGAGTTTTTGGTTGAAGGGTTGATTTGTGAGGATGAAGGTTGAAAGAGACCAGGGTTTGGCGATTTGGATTTGAAGGAGGATTGGTGATGTTGGAACACCTATGTTCATGGATGGTGACTGATGTTATTACGACTGTTGGAAGAAGGGGATAGGTGTTAACGAGAATGAAGAAAGGTGATGTTGGAGCGAAAAGTGGCGGAGGGATGAGTTTACAAAAGTTGTGTGATTTTGTTGATGTTTAAAAGAGTATGAAGGTGATGGATGTGGGTCGTATGATTGAAGGTTGAAGGTGTTGTTTTCAGCAGGTGAGGCTGAGAGTTGGAGAAGAAAACGATGGAGTGGTTATGTGTTGTTTGAGGTGTGGTGTTTGGCAGATTTATGTGGCGATGAAGGTGAATAGTTTGGGTTCTGTTGTGGGAAGATTTGCAGAGAGTTATTTGATGGTTTTTTTTTAAGACCCCTGAGTTTGTTGTAGTTTTATAGCAATAGGGTCGTGGTTTTTTTTTGTACATCAGTGGTAGCACAACTGTGTTGTTATTTTCCCCTTTTCTTAATTATTTCTCCCTCTTCAAAACCTTTTGAAATTTGTCTGCTACTTCTCATCTTGTCCCTTTCAATTTCTACAGGATTACAAGCTTTATGTTTTGGGTCCAAGTTGCTAAACTGTTTTCCTCATGGCAGGTGTATTAACGTGTTGCTGCTGTTGCTGCAGGTTCGGTTATGGTAGGTTTTTTGGAGTGATGCGAATTTGGCAAAGCTTGTGTAGGGAGCATATTTGTGAAATATGAGATATTGTGTTTTTGTTGGCTTGTGCGGTCAAAGTTGTAGCAGGTTTTGTATCAGGATTTTTGTATTGGTTTGGTGTGTAGTCGCTGTTGTTGGAGATAGTGTGCAGAGGAAATGTGCTGGCTGGAGAAAAAATGTTACTTCTTGATACTCTTTTTTTTTGTTTTTGGATTTTTATAATAATGTACAATGGGCCTAAGTAATGTTTTTTTTATTGTTTGTGTGAATGGATTGCAAATAAAAAATGAATTGGACCTTTGCACAAGTGAAATAAAAATGGAAATGGATACAAATTCAAATTTGTTATGGAATGATTTGGATTGAAAGAAGTGGATATGGACATAAACATGTAAATTTGGATATTTGAATTGAAAAGTAAAATGGTTTAGAAAAAAAGAATAAATGAATGAAATTGAAATTGGATTAAGAAAATTGGATAATAAGGTGGAAATTGGATATCAAATGGATTTGCAATGTAATATGACTTAAGATTTTGAAAGATATTGAAATAACAAATAGAATTTAAAGAAAATGAATATGAAAATGGCTATGGGTTTTGTGATACACCTCTGCATTTGAACCACATTTAAACCTTGACCATTAGACCTGGCTACCACAAATCCTGAACCAACATAACCAATACTCACCTACAACTTGAAATGTATCAATTGCTTTGATATCTTTAATGGTTCTGCAACTTGGTTTCAACAGATAACTTGTTCAGATGTAAAGCACTTTATATGTGCCAAACTCAACTTGAGAATGAAACGAATTCCTCTTTCTTGACCAAAATCAACTCACATTCGATTGGAATGAAACAACACTGTACACTTAGGCACTGATGAAATAAATAACTTGATGAGGACCAAAACCTTGATTCAGAATCTCTGCTACAGTCGGATAACCCGATGCTAATGCAAACCACTTGTTCGACCAAGATTAGGTCGAACTTTCATTGAATCTCAAACCATACCACACAAACCCTTGACCTGACGACCTTGCTTGGTCCTTGAGGAAGAACTTGTGATGAAAACAAATCACATTGGATTATTGAGGAGAGGAGGTCTCTTGAAACGAACCCTGACTTACAAGTGAAACAAAACAAACAAAAATTGATAAAATGGTTAGTCATGCAATGATTGACATATGATGCTCATTCAAAAGATGTTATGACATCTAAGGGGTCAAAATTTGGGGTACAACAGTTGCATTCTTTCTATTTTAAGATTTTTCTTTCCAATCAAAATCATATTATATTTCTCCCCCTTTTTGACATCATCAAAAAGTTTAGAGCGTCTGATCATTTAAGTATTAATCATACGAAGATTGATATGATAAGGAATAGTTCTAGTGATCAGATAAGGCATTATCATTGATGGACAATTAGATTAAAACATCAACACAGAACTGTAAAGTAGTTTTAAAACATAAAGCATTGGTTGAGCTTAATCCTAAAAGGTTTAAGGTTTTCAAAGCATAGACTTAATGAGGATAAATTCCTAAGGATTAGACTAAAATAAGCCTAATGATGATGAGGAAGATGAGAGCGAGCTTTCAGAACCATTTGTTCTTGAGGTATGCAGCTTATCTTCTGCTTGAGTAATTTCCTACCTCTTGCTCTTCACAATTTCCTCTGAGATCTATTCATGGAACTTAGTACAGATATTTCTTATTTCCATGGGATCTGTGCTTGAATTGGAAGCATCTATTAAGTTCTGAATTCTTGTGATAGCATCATCCTTGAAGGATGTTAATCCGTCATTTATCGATCATCATTGGGTTATGATAATGTTTTAAGTGTTTTAATCATGACTAAATAGATAATGAGAATATCTGGAGTTAATTTCATTCAACATAAATGATAGAGCAGTGTAGTTATGAGTATGAAGAAAATAGTTCAAGAATATACCAGAACGCAACACATATTAATTTTAAACACAAGTACAGGGCATCAACAAAATAAAACTGTTAATCACAAGAACTTAGACCTAATTATAACAAGAACTTGTTATACACTCGTAAAGAGACTTTAATCATCAAAGTCTTCAATGTCGTCCACTCTAGAGCATCTTGTTCTGTTACCGCATGCTCTGGTCCAATCCTGCTTAACGATCCCTAGAAACCTTCTTTAAGGATAATTTCAGATATAATCCTTCCGTATGGAATGGAGGATTGTGTCTGTTTTCTTGAAACCTCAATGTAGTGCTTCAAGTGATTGAAGATGATTTTGGGAAGATTAATTTTGACGTGATGCGTCAAAAGAAAAACAAGGATTCTGTCATCATTAGACGGAGTGGATCTTGCTGTTGCTCGAGGGCGAAGATTAGTTAGAGAGAATCTAAACCAAGTCTTGGCAGAAGGAAGAAGGTACTCAGGATTGTTTGGTTCAAAAGGAGCTGAACCATAAAAAAGGATCCTGCACTTCTCTACCATACCAAGATCATATTGAAGGTCTTCAATAGTGACTCCAGATGAGACACGGTTAGTGATCTTTACGATTGAGGACAAGGTGATAAAGATTGGAAGTTGATAAACTTCTGACTAGAAAGTGTTGCCATCATCGTCGATTCTGGCATATTTCCAAAATTCCTTTAAAAAGACAGGATAGATAGGTCCGTTTAGCAAGGCGTAGTACCCAGACCAAGATTGAATTTGCATGCTCCTAACTATGTCCATGCCGTGGTTTTTGAGTCGAGCAAGGTTTGGTCGTTTTTCTGATATAACTTCGAGGGTTTCTATGTTACCAGTAAAGGTTGGAGCATACATTGTTAAAGTTCAAGTAGAGTTTTAGAAGGATGACAGCTTTAGGTTGAGGATGGAATGAGAAAAGGGGAATTCCTACTATTTATAAGGGGATGAGAGTGGAAGAAAGTAACGTCTGAATCAATACAAAAGATTTGTATTTACTATTTCCTAGGTAAGTTATAATTGCCTAGGGTATTCTACGAGATATAGACACATGGAAAATGAAAAGGAGCAGTTAATGACGAAGTATCAACCAACCGTGGATGATAACTGCTCTCCTAAGAGTGGCAAGGGTGATAGACACGTTTTAATGATGGTGGTTTCTCGAGGAACTCAAAATCTTTCATATGTCTTTTAATATATTCATGTGTAATTGGATTCGAGACTTATTTAAGTAAGTCCAAATTCTTCTTAAGATATATCAGATTCTTGAATTATTCAAGTTCAACTTTAGGCAGTGCAAAGTGATATACTAAATATTAGAAATAACCATTGACTTAACTAAAAAAGGAGATAATTAATAAGATTCACAGACACAATTTTAACTATTTCTCAGACCTAAATAATTTAAGATCAAACTGACATGAGTATAACGATTTAAACTTCTACATAACATGCACGTAGCAGACACAGTTTAATCTTTGATAAGTCTGGTTTCATGATTAAGGAAGACATGTTTCCAAAAATCTTTCACTAGATTTACGTACATGGGGTTTTCTAACAAAGTGGAATATCTAGTCCATTGTTGAGTATAAAACACATCAGATAGAGTGCAAGCAATGTTACTCGAACGAGAAGGAACATTGATTACAAATTGTTTTTCATATATGATTTCAGGAGGATCCTCAATTCCTAGAAAGGTTAGTGGAGCCACGATGGTAGAGGGAAGACAGAATGTTAACACTAATGGTTTAATGATAGAGGGACTTGAGTGTGATATCTTTGGATAGGAAGAGTTGACTTATATACATCTAAATATGTACAATGAGTTGTGCGTAACCTAGGGATGATATAGATTAAGTGCATATTAAGTGACAAAAAATTTTGATGATGTGAACAATCCTTAAGAAAAATACTATCCATATTTCAGGTAAGATTTTAAGTATTTATATGAAGAAATTGAACAGACTTGCTTATTTTCAAGAAAACTTATATTATGATTACTCAAGATTCGCAATCATGACTGAGGTCACATAGAGTGCACACATAGTCCAGAGATTTGATCAAAAGATCTTCTCTTGGAAAGAGAGAATATTTCACATCATGAATATTTTTACTCATTAGATATTTCACTGTTTGCAATTATTATTTAATCAGTCATAGATAAGGAGGATCATACCTTAGAGGTTCTGAAATCTTTTCACAGTGATTCTGTATTTGAGTGCCCTTCCCTTTTGACTCAAGCTGTCTTGCGTTTAGGCTTCTGACTTTCCTCAGATTTTCTTTATTCTGGTTTCTCATGTGTCTGATAAGATTGTCCTTAATAAAGATTTTGATCAGCCTTGTTCTGCATCTGCTTTCTTCAGAGTGATCTATCAGAGATTCTGACTTAGTTACTTTAAGTTTCTCATTTTCTCCAAAGATTCTTATTCTGATGTTGATGAGTATATTCTAAATTCAGATCACTAGTCTGAGAGCTAGAATCAATCTGCAAAAATCCTTTCCTGATCATTATCTTTCATCTTCAACTTCTTTCAGAGAAAGCTACCGAATATTTGCTGAATTATGTATAACTCTGAGTTTGAACAATGTAGATATCTTCTACATTCGGATCATAAGAATCATATTTCAGATGATCCATTCTCTTCTTGGTCAGAGCTGGTCATCTAACTTCTGAGACTAACCAATCAGAGGTTCTGAACTTGAACATCAGAATATCTGTCTTTCAATACATTTCAAATTTTCAGAACATCAATAAAACTTAGCTTGATCATAAATTGCTCGCGAGGTTATAAGCTAAGGAGAATTGATTGACATCTTCTGACTATGTTTCTTCAATGAATGCAGATCATGTTCAGATACAAGCATCATCAAGCATGTGTGAAGCATAACATATAATTTACATAACACTTCTTGATCTCACAATGCTGATTTAACTTGACTAGACTTAGTCCATCAAAGATCAATAACATATCTTCTTCTAAAATATGTCAACTGATTTCTTCATTCTGAAAACATCAGCAGCTTAAATCCTTTTGACTTAAAAAGATGACTTCAGTTACTGCATCAACTTGAACATCTTCTGATTTCGGATTAATGAGGTTTTGAGAAACTTATCAGATAGAATCTGACCAATAATATTAGTTTCAACTCAGATAGAATCTCAGGTTTAATAGAACTCAATCATTTGAGTTTATTTAACCAAGACTTAGAATATATTCTGATCAAGTACTTGATGAATCATTTAACTTCTTCTTCCTGAATATTCTATCAATTTTCTGTATAACTCACCAAGAAAACAATATTCAGTTCTTCAATGAATCTTTTAACTTCTTGATTTGTCAAGATTCATATGTTGAATCATTTCTAAGAGTTTGAATTCTTGATAAGTTCAAATTATACCTATTTGTGTAAATAAGTTTTGTTGCACTTATCGGTATTGTGTGTTAATATTGGTTGAATAAACCCCACTTTATGTGTAAATACGTTTACTTTACGTTTTCGTGTGTATATTGTGTTTTCCTGTATATATCATTGAGTTTAATTGATTTTATCTCATTTTTGTAGGTATTCAAGTATTAGGATTTTGCCATTGTTTTGAAGAGAATTGAATAAGCTTTCCAGTGCTTCCGACCGTGCGTAAATCGGAGCTACGGTGCAGAAGTTGTGGTCAATTAAGGGGCTGGTTTTCTGTCATGTTCGCTTAGCGAGTGTGACAGCGAATGTTCGCTTAGCGAAGGCTGGTGAAGGTCCCAGCGAAGGAGTCCAGAAATAGGCAGAGGCCAAAGAGACCTAAGTTCGCGTCGCAAACTTCCTAGCGAGCATTCGCTAGGCGAATAAATCGTTCGCTTAGCGAACTTCTGAAGAAAGCAAGAGGCGGTTTAACTTTTTGTAGGCACTTAAGTGCCATTTTCGTGCATTCGCCTAGCGAACCTGCAAAAATTCTGATTGTATATAATTCATTTCAGTTACTTTTTATGTTATGGTTTTGGGGATTCTTGTTCCTAATTCCATCAAACTTCATTTTTCATTGGAGAGCTTAGAAAACAACTGTGGAGCATGCATACGGATGAACCGGGGTGGATTGATCGTCGACAAGCTCTGACAAACCGCGAGATGTTTGGTTCATTTCTCTTCTGCTTTGTGTTTTCTTCATTTGTTGGGTTGTGTATATGTATTTGTTCTGAACTCATGTATATTTGTCGCCCATGGCGTTGTATAAAACTTGTTTTACAAATCTTTATTGGTGATTGTCTCTGATTTTTGCTTTATGCGCGGGGTTTGGGCTGCGTTAGACATAACCCTCACAAACTTTGATTAGGGATGATTATCTGTTAGTTTCTGGACTCTAGAGATAGATTTAGTGAACGTTTTGGATAATATTATTATGATCAACTGGGTTCCGGTGTACTTTGAGCAATTATTGGTTAAAATAATTAGAGTAAACTGACGAACTCGGAACTGATTAGATTAATATTATTTAACTTGGAGTTTTATTAATTGGTGCATTTGAGATAATTTGGACAATTAGTAGTATTACTAATTAATGTTTCTCTATATCTCTTTTTCCTTTTCCATTATTTGAAGTTAGTAACTTTGGAGAGAGAAAGTGAAGAGAAGGAAAAAGGAAGGAAAAGGAAGGAAAAGGAGAGGAAAATTCTCAAGAGCTCAAGAGATTGAATCATCAACCCATCTTCATCTTTTCATCCCAGCTTCTTCATCATCATCGTGTAATCCAGGTGGGTTCTAGTTAGATACTTTAGAGTAGTGTTTTATCGAGTTTAGAGTTAGTTTTGATATTGTGAGAAATGATAATTTTTGCAATAGAATCATGTTTTAATGTTCTTTATGATTGATACATGTTAGATATGTATTGTTGTGTATCCAATTGGTATTTTCTGGTGTTTAGAAGTGATTTGGAAGGGAAAATGGATCATTTTCGCAGAACCAATTATGCAGGAAAAATTATGGCTTCACGCTGTCCATACGCGTATCACCCAAGGCAATACGCGTATTGGTTAAGGCAATACGCGTATGACAATGAAGAAATGTGGGCAATACGCGTATGGAGTTCCATTTTCTCGGCCATCTGCCCATTTGCGTATTGGTACGCGTAAGGTTTTGGGCAATACGCATATGAGGTAGGGTAGTACGCGTATTGGAGTTTTAAAGGGAATTTTTAAGGGAAAACAGCCTCTGCCCATACGTGTATCACTTTGGACAATACACGTATGGCTGGGCGAGCCAGCTGGGCAGTACGCGTATGGTACAAGGCAATACGCGTACGGCCAGTGGGAGTGCAGAATTGTGTTTTTCGCGATACCTTTTCTCGTTATTTTCCATAACTTGTGTTCCGATTATCCGTTTTTAACATTCTTGATATCGTTGGAAAGTTAATGAAATGTACTTTCTTATTAAAATGATTTTGAGATTATTGGCTGATTTAATTATGTCGGGAATTTGGGGATAGTTTCGTTTTGTCGACTTTTATCGTTTAATGGTGCGTAATTGTTGTTGAATATGCATGTTAAAATATGAAATAAGGAGAGTGAGGAAACCTTAGTGCAATAGGATGACTTAGGGAATGGTGCGAAAATGCTTATGCATCGGTACTAAAGATTATCCTTGATAAGTATTTATTAGGTGAGTAACCGTGACCCGTGTTTAATCTCCTTATGTGGGATGGCCGGGGAAAGTTACGTGGTGAGTGGTATTAGTGACCCGTGTTTAATCCTTTTGGTGTGGGATGGCCGGGGAAAGTACCGATAGTAGATAACTGTGACTCGTGTTTAATCTCTTTGAGAGGGATGGTCGGGGAAAGTTATTTATGTCAAGGATCCGTGACCCGTGTTTAATCTCCTTGGGTGGGATGGCCGGGGAAAGATTCCTTAACTAGTTGGCGTTTGTGTCTTACGCGATGTTTTCTCTAGTTAGAGATATTTGAACTCAAAGTCTAGTTCCTTTTCCCCCGACTTGAGTTAGGTGTTGGCTAGAACCTTGTAAAGCCGAGAGAATACATAAGATAGAGAACTCACTGAGATTTGATGTATCTCACCCCACTGTTGTTGTTTACATCACAGGTTCTGCAGGTTCGGCGAAGGGTAAGGACAAGGTTGTTTGACTTTCCTTACGGATCGTAGCTTTTGTGTGGCAAGGCTTCCGTTGTGAAGATTTTTGAGATCATTATCTGATCTAGTTCTTAGTATTTGTCTTTGGAACATCTTGTAGATATACTATGCCGTAGTTTTTTTGTATTTAGGCTTTTGGGCATGTATATGTATAATGTGTTTACTAGGAACTTATTGTATATTTCAGTACCAAACGTATTATTCATGTATAATATATGCTTTGTTGGATATATATATATATATATATATATATATATATATGGGCGTTACAGTTGGTATCAGAGTAGGTCGTATCCTCGACCTAGCCATGAAATAGAATAAGTTTTTTTTCCGTTTCATATGCGTGGTGTCGCCTTTGGTCTTATGTGTTATATTTATGGTATTGAGTCTGATCAACTTAATCCTATCTGTATGACATCCAGGAACATGGCTGATAGGCGCAAAAACAACCGTGGTAGGCCCCGAACTACTCCAGCTGGGACAAATCCGCCGGTCGACGAGGGGAATGCTCCTCTGTATCAGTTTATGCAACAGATGCAGCAACAACAGAATCAGTTTATGCAGCAAATGGTTCAACAATTCAATGAGGGTCTGCATCCTCAGGTGGTTGTTCCAGAAGTGGTAGGTGGGACTTTTCGGGATTTCTCCCGCATGAATCCTTCAGAATTTCATGGCGGACTAGATCCTGTAAAGGCTCACGAATGGATTTCAGGTATGGAAAGGATTTTCTTGATAGTGTCTTGTACCAAGGAGAATAAAGTGGTTTTTGCTTCGCATTCCTTGAAGGGTCCTGCCATGAGATGGTGGGAGAGTGTGTCGGCTCTTATGACTATTCAGGGTGTGCCCAAGGTCTGGGAACAATTCAAGGTAACTTTTATGGAGAAATATTTTCCTAGCTCCTTGCGGACTCAGAAAGAGTTTGAATTTCAACAGTTAAGACAGGGTAATATGTCTGTGGCCAGTTATGCTGAAAAGTTTGAGAATATGGCTGCTTATTCTAGGCAGGCTATGTATGCTCCGGATGAACGGTGGAAAATAGATCAGTTCCTTTTTGGACAAAAAGCGGAAATATCTCATAGTGTTTCTCAGAGGGAATTTACTACTTATGCAGAAGTTCTAAGACAATGTTATGTGGCGGAGCATAGTTTGAAGAAAGTGCAAGCGAAAAGTGTTGCAAGTAGGGTAAATCAGGGTGATCGTGGAAGAGCAAGTCAACAATTTGGTCCTAGATCCCCAGCTTTCAAGGGAAAGCAGGTTGCTAGACCTAACTCTATTCCTTTGTGCAGAGTTTGCAACCAACGTCATTTCGGGAAGTGTGCAGATGGGAGTATTAGGTGTTATCATTGTAATGAATTGGGACATATGGCTAGAATGTGTCCTCGGAATAAAAATCAAGTGCAAGGATGGAATACCGGGAGGGTTTATACCTTAGATGCAAGGAAGACAAAGAATGATAACTCCTTGATTGCGGGTACGTGTTTCGTAAATGGACATCCTTGTTTTGTTTAATTTGATTGTGGGGCAACGCATTCTTTTGTGTCAACACGATGTGTGAAGCGACTTGGGTTGCAAGCTGTTCCTTTATTTCCTCCTATGGTGGTCACTACCGCCATGGATGAAATGGTTGAGACACCATTGATGTGTGAAAATTGTGTTTTGTCTGTGAATGATAGAGTTTTCCAGATCGACCTTATCTGTTTACCGCTTAAGAAAGTTGATGTCGTTTTGGGAATGGATTGGCTTTCTGCTAATTCAGTGTTTATTGGGTGTGAGGAAAAGCTAATCATTATTCCATCCGATGAGGCTACTCCAAGGGATGTGTTAACGACTATTTTGGAAGGTACGGTTGGAATGATTAATTTCTTGTTTGAAAAGGAGAAGTCTATTATGTTGGTTCTTAATAAGGAGGAGAGTAGCAACCTTCAAGTTTTGAGTATTCCGGTAGTTTGTGAGTTTCCGGAAGTTTTTCCCTAGGATGTCACTTCTCTTCCTCCGGAGAGGGAAGTGGAATTCTCTATTGACCTGATACCGGGAACGGCTCTAATATCCGTTTCTCCGTATCGGATGGCACCACTTGAATTAAGAGAATTAAAGGATCAATTGGAAGAATTGATGGCTAAGAATTTTGTTTGACCAAGTGTTTCGCCTTGGGGAGCTCCAGTGTTATTGGTAAAGAAAAAGGATGGTGGAATGCGGTTATGTATTGATTACCGTCAGTTGAATAAGGTCACCATCAAGAATAAATACCCATTACCAAGGATAGACGACCTGTTAGATCAATTGAAAGGAGCCTGTGTGTTCTCGAAGATTGATTTACGATCAGGTTATCATCAGATTCGTGTGAAGAGTTCAGATGTACCAAAGAATGCGTTTAGAACCCGTTATGGTCATTATGAGTTTTTGGTGATGCCTTTCGGTGTGACTAATGCTCCGGCAGTTTTCATGGATTATATGAACCAGATATTTCAACCTTACCTGGACCAATTTGTGGTGATTTTCATTGACGACATTCTTATCTATTCTCGTGATCCTCAAGAGCACGGAGAACACCTAAGAATTGTTTTATCCATCTTACAAGAGAAGCAACTTTTTGCTAAGTTAAGTAAGTGTGAGTTTTGGATGTCTGAGGTTAATTTTCTTGGTCATGGCATATCTCAGGGAGGTGTAGCGGTCGATCCATCAAAAGTTGAAGCAGTGATTAATTGGGAGAGACCGAAGAATGCTTCTGAGGTTAGAAGTTTCTTGGGATTGGCAGGGTATTACAGAAGGATTATCAAAGGTTTTTCGCAACTGGCTTTACCAATGACGAGACTTACTCGAAAGGATTGTGCGTACGAGTGGGATTCGGCTTGTGAAAGAAGTTTTATAAGTTTGAAAGAAAGATTGACGACCGCTCCTGTTTTGGTTATTCCTGATCCTAGCAAGTCGTATGAGGTATATTGTGATGCATCAAAGAAGGGATTAGGAGGTGTGTTAATGCAGGATGGACATGTTGTGGCTTATGCTTTTCGACAGTTGAAAGTCCATGAAGAGAACTATCCAACGCATGATTTAGAATTGGCGGCAGTTGTATTTACTTTGAAAGTGTGGCGTCACTATTTGTATGGTGTACATTTTGAGATGTTTAGCGACCACAAGAGCTTAAAGTACCTATTTGATCAGAAAGAGTTGAACATGCGTCAAAGGAGGCGGATGGAGTATTTGAAGGATTATGACTTGGAGCTAAAATACCATCCGGGTAAAGCCAATAAAGTGGCAGATGCATTGAGTAGGAAGGTGTTGCATAATGCCGAGTTGATGATGCTAGAGTATACCTTATTCGAAAAATTTCGAGATCTAAATCTTCAATTTGTTTGGACTCCTAATGGGGTGATGATGGTAAATTTGAATATCAATTCTACTGTTAGGGAAGAAATCCAACAAGAACAAGGATTAGATGAGAAGTTACAAGAAGTGTTAGTACAACCGGGTTTTGTGCGAGCTACCGACGAGATTATTTTGTTTAACTAAAGGATTTGTGTTCCGGATAACACGGAGTTAAAAAGAAGGATTTTGGAAGAGGCGCATAAGGGTGCTTTTACTATACATCCGGGGTCTTCAAAGATGTATCAAGATTTAAAGAGAGACTATTGGTGGTCCGGGATGAAAAGGGATATTGCGGTGTATGTGTCGGAATGTGCGGTGTGCTAACAAGTAAAGATTGAGCACCAAAGGTTGGGTGGCTTGTTGCAACCTTTAGAAATTCCGGTATGGAAATGGAATAGTATTTCTATGGACTTCGCCGTTGGACTACCCCGTACTCAGGGTGGTTATGATTCGATTTGGGTAATTGTGGATCGGTTAACGAAATCCGCGCATTTCTTAGCTGTGAAGACTACCTACAAGGCGAGTCATCTCGCAAGGTTGTTCATTTCGGAGATAGTGAGATTGCATGGTATTCCCACTAGTATCGTTTCGGATATAGATCCAAAGTTTACTTCCAGATTCTGGAGAGCTTTTCAACAAGCTATGGGAACGAAGTTGTGTTTGAGTACGTCGAATCATCCGCAAACGGATGGTCAGACGGAACGGACAATACAAACCATGGAAGATATCTTGAGAGCTTGCGTACTTGAAAGTGGAGGAAATTGGATAAAACTTTTGCCGTTGATCGAATTCTCTTATAATAATAGTTATCATGCGAGTATTGGTATGGCACCTTATGAGGCATTATATGGGAGGAAGTGTAGGACACCTTTGTGTTGGGCAGAAGTTGGTGAAGATAGGATGTTGGGACCCGAGATTATTCACGAAACTACGGAGAAGATTAGGATGATCCGTGATAAGTTCAAACAAGCACAAGATCGTCAGAAGAGTTATGCGGATAACCGTAGGAGACCTTTAGAATTTGAAGAAGGCGATCACGTGTTTTTGAAAGTTACTCCGAGATTGCGGTTGAAGGGACCGTTTCGGTCGCAGAAATTAAGTCCGAGATACGTGGGACCGTATCAGATTTTGGAAAGAATTGGTGAAGTAGCGTACAGATTGGCCTTACCGCCTTCTCTATCAGAGATGCACGACGTATTTCATGTGTCTCAGCTTCAAAAATTTATCCCAGATCCTCTTCAGCCAGTTTTACTTGATACAATTGAAATAGAAGCAGACTTAACTTTTGAACCACAACCGAGTCGTATTGTGGGAAGAGAAACGAAGGTGTTAAGGAACAAAGACATTCCTCTTGTGAAGGTGCAATGGGATGTGACGCATCCGGGTGATGCTACTTGGGAATTAGAATCGAAGATGCGGGATGCTTACCCTCATCTGTTCAGGTAATCTTTTAAATTCGAGGACGAATTTCTATTTAAGGGGGGGAGGATGTAATACCCCATAATTTTGTGAACGTTTTGGATAATATTATTATGATCAACTGGGTTCCGGTGTACTCTGAGCAATTATTGGATAAAATAATTAGAGTAAACTGACGAACTCGGAACTGATTAAATTAATATTATTTAACTTGGAGTTTTATTAATTGGTGCATTTGAGATAATTTGGACAATTAGTAGTATTACTAATTAATGTTTCTCTATATCTCTTTTTCCTTTTTCATTATTTGAAGTTAGTAACTTTGGAGAGAGAAAGTGAAGAGAAGGAAAAAGGAAGGAAAAGGAAGGAAAAGGAGAGGAACATTCTCAAGAGCTCAAGAGATTGAATCATCAACCCATCTTCATCTTTTCATCCCAGCTTCTTCATCATCATCATGTAATTAAGGTGGGTTCTAGTTAGATACTTTAGAGTAGAGTTTTATCGAGTTTAGAGTTAGTTTTGATATTGTGAGAAATGAGAACTTTTGCAATAGAATCATGTTTTAATGTTCTTTATGATTGATACATGTTAGATATGTATTGTTGTGTATCCAATTGCTATTTTTCTGGTGTTTAGAAGTGATTTGGAAGGGAAAATGGATCATTTTCGCAGAACCAATTATGCAGGAAAAATCCTGGTTTCACGCTGTCCATACGCGTATCACTCAAGGCAATACGTGTATTGGTTAAGGCAATACGCGTATGGCAATGAAGAAATGTGGGCAATATGCGTATGGAGTTCCATTTTCTCGGCCATCTGCCCATTTGCGTATTGGTACGCGTAAGGTTTTGGGCAATACGTGTATGAGGTAGGGTAGTACGCGTATTGGAGTTTTAAAGGGAATTTTTAAGGGAAAACAGCCTCTGCCCATACACGTATCACTTTGGGCAATACGCGTATGGCTAGGCGAGCCAGCTGGGCAGTACGCGTATGGCACAAGGCAATACGCGTACGACCAATGAGAGTGCAGAATTGTGTTTTTCGCGATACCTTTTCTCGTTATTTTCCATAACTTGTGTTCTGATTATCCATTTTTAACATTCTTGATATCGTTGGAAAGCTAATGAAATGTACTTTCTTATTAAAATGATTTTGAGATTGTTGGCCGATTTAATTATGTCGGGAATTTGGGGATAGTATCGTTTTGTCGACTTTTATCGTTTAATGGTGCGTAATTGTTGTTGAATATGCATGTTAAAATATGAAATAGGTAGAGTGAGGAAACCTTAGTGCAATAGGATGACTTAGGGAATGGTGCGACAATGCATATGCATCGGTACTAAAGATTATCCTTGATAAGTATTTATTAGGTGAGTAACCGTGACCCATGTTTAATCTCCTTGTGTGGGATGGCCGGGGAAAGTTACGTGGTGAGTGGTATTAGTGACCCGTGTTTAATCCTTTTGGTGTGGGATGGCCGGGGAAAGTACCGATAGTAGATAACCGTGACCCGTGTTTAATCTCTTTGAGAGGGATGGTCGGGGAAAGTTATTTACGTCAAGGATCCGTGACCCGTGTTTAATCTCCTTGGGTGGGATGGTCGGGGAAAGATTCCTTAACTAGTTGGCGTTTGTGTCTTACACGATGTTTTCTCTAGTTAGAGATATTTGAACTCAAAGTCTAGTTCCTTTTCCCCCCGACTTGAGTTAGGTGTTGGCTAGAACCTTGTAAAGCCGAGAGAATCCATAAGATAGAGAACTCACTGAGATTTGATGTATCTCACCCCACTGTTGTTGTTTACATCACAGGTTCTGCAGGTTCGGCGAAGGGTAAGGACAAGGTTGTTTGACTTTCCTTACGGATCGTAGCTTTTGTGTGACAAGGCTTCCGTTGTGAAGATTTTTGAGATCATTATCTGATCTAGTTCTTAGTATTTGTCTTTGGAACATCTTGTAGATATCCTATGCCTTAGTTTTTTTGTATTTTGGCTTTTGGGCATGTATATGTATAAGTATTTACTAGGAACTTATTGTATATTTCAGTACCAAACATATTATTCATGTATAATATATGCTTTGTTGGATATATATATATATATATGGGCGTTACACAATATATGTTACATCAGAGTTCGTTGAGAGACTCTAACTTGCGAAGTTATATTCAGACTTGACAATGCTTAGAGCATGAGAACCAATAAGAGTCTGAACGCTATGTACAACATTCAGAACTTGCAGAGTGGAAGCTTATCAGAGTTGCAGGGTTCTGACTTGCTTATGTAAGGTTCTGATTCTCAGTATAGAAACATAAACAAAGATATTAAGCATAAGATTAAAGAACACACAATATATCCTGGTTCACCACAAAGGCTAATCTAGTCCACCCTCCTCAGGTGATTTCGCCTTGAACACAAGGTCTTAATCCACTATAATCAATCTCGATTACAGATGCACGAGCGCATAGCTGGTGACTAACAAACTACACAGCCGCACTGTGACTAACATACAATGAACCGTTCAGGGATTCAACTTAATGAATATAACGAACATTGACCTGCAGGTTCCAATCTCGCAAGATCTATTGCTAGGCTTTCACAGCTAGACATTCAGGGATTCATCGTAATGAATATAACGCTACTGACCCTATTTCAGGATTTCCCACAATGACATCTCGCCATTATCTTCTTGAGTCTCCCTAACCACTCAAGGAAACCTAATTCACCTAGAATTAGTTATACAGGATATTACAATAGTGCTTCTTAACAAGCAGATTACTCCAAAGTTTAAGTACAAAGAACACATAAGTGTTCAAGCAAGATATGAGAAACAAGTCCTTGTTATCCTAAGAAACTACAAAGATGTGTAAAGATTTGACAGTTGTTGACATCTTGTAGATCTTCTTCTTCTTCGTCTTCTTGGGTGAGCAAGCTTTGAGCAACAACTCCTTGCTTCAGATCTTCAATGTAGCGCTAACGAGAAGGTAAGTTGATGACTTGACTGATCTCAATGTTGTCTTCTTCATCAACAGCTTCTGTACTAATTCATTGTTGTTGTGTTGAATGATGATCTTTGAGCTTCAACAACAATGGCCATGTGTAAATGGTGATAGCTTTGGATGTTTAAGTTTTACAACGAGAACTCATCGTTGTTGCTATCTTCACACAATGACTTTGATCAATTCGCCATTCATGGACTGAATCGATTACCTTCAGAAGCGAGAACTCTTTCCTTTAAATAGCCCAGTAGAAATATAGTTGTTTGAAATACTGTTGGCTGTTGGAAAAGAGACGTTGTGTAATAATGAGCTGTACTGACACATCTCCTTTTTACTGTGGAAGAAGTGACGGGATATCTTCTTGAGTAGTGTGTACAGTTGTTCACAACGGTTACATTTGACTTCCAAACTTCAGAGGCTTCTGAAGGTAATTTTATGAAGCATGAGTAGAGCCTTCTTGATAGGATATCTGATACGTCAAGTCTTCAGTCAATTGAAGAAGTCCATTAGGAATCAGTCTTCAGAACTTCAGCACTTGTCTTTAATAACATTATCCTTTACTTTTTCAAGTCTTCCGAAACTTCAGAACTCGTCCATTAGGAATCCGTCTTCAGAGTCTTCAGCACTTGACCTGTGGAACTTGTAATCTTCAGAACACATAAGTCTTCAGAGTCTTTCTGCACTTGGTCTTTATAGCCTTCAGCCTTCAGCCTTCAGAACATCAAGTCATGAGAGTCTTCAGCACTTTGGTTCTCTTCTTCAAAAGCTTCGCAATCTTCAGAATCTCAACCACTTTCAGCGAGCATCCACAAGAGCATTGCAACAGCAATATCGGCATCCTTAGATCTGACTGAACATGATCAGATACAGAAGCATTCTTGCTTCTTGCGACTTGTGTTACACATAGTAACTTCGCATATAATCATTTTTGCTCATCTGGCTGGTGCTTGTTGAATCTGATATCTTCTATAATTATGATCTGTACACAACACACGTTAGAACATAAAATAGTTCTTTCACAAATACGTATTGTTATCATCAAAACATAGATTGACTTGTAGAGACAATTCTTGCTCTCACAATGTTAATGATGGAAGTAATTTGTACAGAAACCATAATAATTTGTACTTCTAAACTTCACCTTTACAATTTCGCCGGAACAACTTTATGCCAGGGCTGTATGGTGTTATCCAGTCCAATAACTTCTGCTCACTCTTGGGGAGACTTCGATCTAAAGGACGTCTGCCACTAATAAGTTCATAAAGGAAGACACCGTGGCTCCATTCATTAATCTTTGAAGTGAGACATCTTGTTTGAATATATTCGGGAGCTGCATAGCCCATTGTTCCAACAACATGATGAATACATTATTCAAGGTACCATTAGACTTAGGTCCCAATTCACATACCAAATTCCTCTCTCCCTTATCACATCTCCACATATGTAAATTATGGATTAATATATGAAATCAGAGATGAAGAAAACATGAACATACCATTGTTGAGACATGAGTTAACCCATCAGATGGACCCAATCTTACTAATCCAATGTCTGACAGTGTTACATTCCACTGCTCGTCCAGTAGGATATTCGAAGTTTTGAAATCTCTGAAAAATTATCTAAATATCCCTCACAAAAAGTTAGTACAACAATATCAAGCTGCACAACAATATAATATAGTAAATAAATTACTTTTAAGAAGTTCAATTTAGATCCTCCTAGCTTCCTTTAGAGGGTGAGTTTCTACACAGCCTTTATATTTTATACCCTTGAGTAGGCTTTTCTGCACCCATTTTCTGCACCTATGAAGTTTTGAAAAACAAATCTGTCATGCTACATTCATGACATAAATGACACAAAATTGAAGTATGACAATTTTATTCAAACAAAATAGACATTTTAAACCACACATGCATAAATCATCAAACTTCAAACTAACAATAAATGCTTCAGAAAACTGAGAATTACCTTTCGTAGTTCATTCAAATTACTACGCAAAATCACAATTTTCGTGTCTTCCTCGAGTTGATTTTTGAATACTACCGGTAGATTCTCCTCCTGTGAGATACAAAATATCATATGAACCCATGACATAAACAGAGCAAATAACAAATATATAGTCATTGTTATTCTGGAACATTCAAAAGCTTAATAACTCTCAATCTACAACACTAAAGAAAACAAAAATCTAAGAGACAGCTAAACTAATATATGACTTCTATTTTAATTTCTTAAAAAATTACAAATGCCAATTTAATTTGTGAAAATGTTACTATTTTTTAAACAGTATTGGTGGAGAGGGTATACTAAGATGTTTAAACTTTGAACATTTAATATTATGGTGTTTGCCATGTGTTAGAACCCTCGAATTATTAGTACCTCATAGTGGTATAGATAAAAATATTACATTTGGTGATTGATTGATTCATCATGATTACCTTATGTGGATGAAATACAAAACAATTACCTTAGGTAGATGTACTCTCAAAATATTAGAGAAAAGCTTGTTAATGTCATTCTCTTATGATGTCTTTCCCCTTTTAATCCATCAGACAGGTGCCTCAAAGTAAGGTTGCAAGTAAATATGAAAATGAATTTGTTTTTGTTAGTCCATATTCAATTCAAAGGTTGATAATTATACTGACAAACAACAGGACAGAATACAACCAGGAGTTGTGATAATGAAGTTCATATCTACTTCCCTTTTCAATTTCTTACGACAACCATCGTTGTCACCATAGCATTAACATTCTTCAAATCAGTAAGAATAGTAAAATATGTAGCAACAATATAACATAAACTATTAAAATGAATGGAAAATCACAAATCATGGTAGTAACTATTTCCTCAATCACAAATGCACTATAATTAGTTTCAATAGCCATGATGATAATGTTCGGCATCTGGAATTATCTAAAGATTATTTTAAGTTGTTTGAACAACAAAAATGTCTTAACCATTGGGGGAAAACTATAAATTTATAAAACTCATAACCAACTAGAAATTAAAAGGAGGAAACTTATCTTATATCGTCGGTATCGGTGTTGCGATCCTCTTTTTCACTTAATATTACAAACAAACAAAAAATAGAGTTAACTATAAAAATATACATTCAAAAAATCATAAACCAGTAACAAAATCTGAACCATGTTATTTAGATTAAAACATGAAATTAAGATAGTTTCGAATCTGACCACCACCACAGTCGTCGTAAAAAACGTCAGATCCACCACTACGAAATCGCACACCGCCGTAAAATCACCGAAAATGTCAGATCTGCCGCCATCAACTCTTCGCTTGAAAAAAAATCGTAACACAGAAACAAATTTCCATCTTCTTCGCTTGAAATCGAACCGAAAACAAAAGTTAACAAAAGCAGGATGAATACGATTAATTTGGAAAAAATAAAATTGTACATAAACATCAAATTGTACATAATATCAGTGAAATATCATTTTTCTGCTATTTATACTTCATTGTTTCTATAATCATTTATTTGATAAAAAAATAAAAATAGATGCAAACACTGACACATAAACATAACTATATTCACCTTGCATCATCATTTTCAGGATCAAGAGGGTTAATTTGACAATCACCAGAATCATCATTTACCCTCTCTTTATGTATCCCTGTCAAAATAAATGATAAAAAAAGCTCAATATTGAATTTGGGGTGTCATCTTCAGAATCATCTTCACAAACAGAGCTTTTAATTAAAATAAGATACCTTTGAGATGCTTGGATGTCATTCGCAGCGAAACATAATGAATATATACCAAACTACATCATCGATCACTTATCCCTCCTCAAAAGTCACAGATCCGAAATCTTCCAAGAACCTTCTCACTGTCTTCCAGCTCAGTTTTCGTGAATCAACATCTATGACAACCATCCCCTTCTGCGAAGCCCTGAAAAAATATAAAACAAATTCGATCAAAAGGGTTTTTAAAATATGAAATTCGAGAGATGAATCGGTGATAGATGGAACAAATGGGGTTTTGCAGAAGAAAAAAAATTGATTCGGATCTGAGAGATGAAATAAATGAGTTTTGATGGATGAGAGAGATGAGAGAAAGCAGATGAGATTATTTGATGGATGAGAGAGAGATCAAAGAAAGCAAATTAGTGGAAAAGGCAGGAAGAAGAAATTGAGACCACAAACTTTTGTGAAAATATTTGCACGTGGAGCAAGTAAAATGGCCAAAAGCTTAGAAAATAATCGACCACGTGTAGCAAGAATAGGACAACTACTTGGAAGCTTGAGAAGGCAGAGAGACAATTTGGTATTTTTCCTAACCATTAACTTTCTTATATGCAAAATTTAGGTTTTATAATATAGTTATTGCATTTTATGTGGAGTTGACATTTGAATATATGTTAATTACTTTTGCATTGCATTTAAGGAGATGAACAATATGTAGAAATATGTTTTCATGGCAGTAAGAATCACGTTTCATGTTTATGTTAAATTAGTGGTTGGAATTGGATTTTGTTTGTTTCCTTTTTAGTACTTTGACAAGTTAAGACTATGTTTATATTTTGCTGAATGTTTGGTTTACATTTGCATGACACTTTTTTAGTATTTAGATTGAAATTAAATTCAAGTTTGGGACCATTTGTAAGTTGAGGATATATGCCACTTTTCTTCACCTATCTCATGCTTTTGTTTTGTTAATTATACTCCCATATAATAACTAAATTGGTAAAAGTTGGAAATAGTTTGTGAATGCTTTTGGGTTGTAGTTATTTAATTTCATCCGATTTTAATTTAATTAGAATTTAATTTAATTAGTTTTAATTAGAATTTATTTTAACTAGTTTTTAATTAGAATTTAATTTAATTAACTTTTAATTAGAATTTAATTTAGTTAGTTATTTTTAGAATTTAGTTTAATTAATTTTTAATTAGATTTTTAGTTTAATTAATTTTAAGTAGATTTTAATTGATTAGTTTTTAATTAGATTTTAGTTTAATTTGGTTTAATTAGATTTTATTTAATTTTTAAATTAATTTTGACAATCCTCGATTTTTCCTTTTAGTTAATTCTAGATGTGCATTTTTGAATTTATCTTCATAATATTGATCTTGTATATTCCTTTGAGACCTTGTTTATCTTACCCTTTATCTTAGCCTTAGGATTAGAGTCGTCGTACTTTATGCAGGTGTCCTGCCATGGATACTTACCTCCCTTTTAACCTAGCCTTAGGTTTAGAGTCGCCCCACTCTATGTAGGTGTCTTACCGCAGACGCTTACCTTTTCCCTTTGGAACCTTGACCACAGTCAAGAGTTCCTCACCCTTATTGAGGGGAACTACGAATGCTCTGATTCCATTCCCGTCAAGATACGTAGGCACGAGATACGATGTCTTGGCGAGCATACTTAGAAACTAACCCCTAGGTCTTTACCTTAGCACATACCCTTAGCAAGTAAACAATAGAATAACACAAATACTAACAAGAGGTTCCTGTAGAGTACTACAGATACTTAGGATGCTAATATCTTCCTTAAGTATAACCAGCCCCCGAACCTTGGATCTCTTGCTGTGTTCCTACATAGCGCAATTAGGGTTTTCGATCTTTACCCTTTTCTTTGGATAAATCAAAGTTCGGTGGTGAACTTTAAGATTTGTGATTCAAGTTAATCCAATAGCTTGATATTCGATTCTCACCGTGATAAGCTTCATCCAAGAACAATACACGATTCATTACCTACGTGTTTCTGAATCTGTACAAGTACCTATGTCTTCTACAATGTATCAAAACGATATAGAGGGAGACTTACAAGAGAAACCTACGACTCTCAAACCCTAAACCCTACTTTACAAAATAGGATTCCTAAGTCTATGTCGTTCTCTCTCTCTTTTCTGGCCTATGTCTTGGTCTTCTTTTATAGCCTTCTGCTGTCTTGGGCTTCAAATCTTAAGTTGGATGATTCCATGATCCACGTTCTGATTGCTCCTTAATTCTTGGAACTGATCTGCAACAACCTGCTATATTAGGTCGAGATGTTGAGACATATGTTAGGACATCATGTCTGACAAGTCTTCTTTCACCAGACTTCTTCATGTTGGAACATTGTATTTGACATCTTGTTTTACCAAAAATTTTCTCAAATCTGCAGAGCCTTCAATCTCCCCCTTTTGACAAATTTTTTGTTAAAACTCCTTCGGTAGAAAAAGAAAGTCAGTGTTTGGAACACATCTGAGACTCCTTCTCCCCCGTTTTAGCCAAAAATTGGCAAAAGTAGCCAACGTAATTCCATACCCACATGGTACTTACCCAGACCCGAACAAAGGCCATGACGAAACCACCCAGAACAAGAACTTAGAGAACCAAAAGCAGACTCCTCCTTTAAATACCCAAACAGTTTTATTGAAAATTATGGTCCATAGAAGTTACCGCTGATGGAGAAATAAATATAGGTAGGTAAATATAAATGACTGTGCACTGTCCAGCTGGAGTTTGACTGTTTCAACTTTAATAGAAACCGTCCAAAGGATACACTTGCATCAAGACACACACTCTCCACCGTCCAAGTCAAGCAACCAGAAGCCAATCATTTGTCCTAATTAATGTTCTGACACCTTGTCAGACTTTGTTTAGTCCATCTGACGCAAGTCACCGTCCCTTCTAACAGGTCCCAAGAATAATCCTTTCAACCAGAAGACCAAGAGTAACTGACCAAGATGTTAAGACATCTCTTCAAACATCTCCCAGTTAGCAGCAAATTCTCCCAAGATACTTGTATCACCTATGATTCAATCCATTAACACCCAATGACAGAATCAAAATAACCTGATAAGTCCACCTAGACCTTATACCAGTGGAGCAATGTCACGACATCTCGTTTGACATATCATCCTCATCTTAGGTAATCTATCACAAACTGCTTGAAACCATAAACAATCTTGATAACTAACTACACTACTGCAACAACATATCCAAAACAAAAGTTCAACTCCCCCTGTCTAAGATAACCAGTGCTCCTTTGCAAGAGCAACACCTTAAATGAATGGAAAACATAAGACACATCTTCATGTCTTCAAGAGCGCATCATCTATTCAACACACCTGCTGAAGCATTCACCTAATGCCTGATCCTCAAGTAATCCATGTACCACACTAGTACATTCAACAGACATAAGTTCTCCCCTATCTTTCACAAAAGATGCTTCTTCAGCAAGAAACACCCAAAATCACCACATGATACCCCATGACAACTTCATGATCATATAGTGAAAGTACCAGGATCACATCTTTGTACCACAACCAACAAACTCTTAGATTGAGACCAAAATCACCATTGATCCCTCTCATCCAGAAACCATCCATACCCTGTATAAATTCACCTTGAATTTTACAGCCATAGATATCTTTGTTCCTTGAGATACAATCCAATTGAATCTGGAATGCTTCACATTCCTCAAATAGACATACAGAGCCCCTTAGTTTGCTAGTTCACCCAGATGTTCTTCACAATTGAAAACATCAAACACATGCTCAAGAAATCCTCAGCGTATTTGCTCCACAAGCACCAAACTGATCCACTTCTCTCTAGCATGACTTATAGCAGAAGAAACCACCTCTCTATAAGCATTCTGACCTCAGCAAGAGTCAGTCTTCCAGATAAACACCCCCATGATTCAAGACAGTCTTCAATTTATCATTCTCCCATATGATAAGATAGAACACTTTTGATTCAACTAGTGAATATCAGCTTTCACAATCTGAAATCAAGTTCAGAAACCATGATGATGTTCTAACATCAGTTAGGACATCCTGATCATATCACAGACACCATACACTATGGTTCTTGATACAATTACCACTGGACTTACAATCAGCATAGTAATATAACTGAAGATCTTCAGACAACACTGCGCCACCAGCTTGATCAATAAGAACTCCAGATAACCAAAGAGAGAAATAAACTCTAATTCAACTCCCAAAAGAAGGTAATCTTCCATAAGCATCTTAGGGCTTCTACCACAAGCTCCAAGATATGAACAGAACCCGAACCTCATTTGATTTTCAACCAACTACTCTTCTGCCCAAGAGTAATTTAGTTCCAAGTACCCTGCTTGAATGCACTTATAAAAATCAACCAAATGCCACTATTTGATTAATCTCAGCTTTCTCCAGAGTTCCAGAAAATCTTCTGATCTACCAATGAAACCTAATCTTCAAGTTACATACTCCACTTACTCCATAGCAAGTCATCTTAGATACACCAAGACTCAGACATGTAACATCTACTCCTTCTCGCAGCTCCCGCAAACTGCATGAGATAGACCTTTTTTGAAGCATTGATTCCATTTACTTCTGAGAAGATCAACTTATCTTACGATGATGCGCCACAACATCAACTAAGACCCTGAAGTTTCTGCTTGATGTCACAACATCTGATTAGACATCTAGCTGAAGAATTCAGCTCTTCCTTCTTCCACTTAGAAGAACCTCTTACCTATAATAGAAAACGAGTTCCATGTTCTCATAGACTTGATCAATGATATCAAGTTAGAGTAGATAACCTCCATCCTGCTATGTTGTACTACAACACTCCTCTCATCTTCAGACAACCCAAACCTGCCAAAGCTTGATTCTTCAGAAGAGATATGTCACACAAGATCTTTACAAAAGGAATCACACTTTCCTTGAAAAGAGAGTTCTTTAGGAAGTCATAGATAACTGCCACTTATCCTTCACCTCCAAGATGAGCTAGATCACAACTCCTACGCACCTATATCAGAAATAAACTGACCCAAGCAGTGCAATCACCAGCACCACATTCTAGACAATTTTCTTGCCAGGAAACTTTCTAGATAAGATCAGATGCTTCTAGTAAAAACTGGAACACACCTGCTGCACTTCAATACTCCTAGGTCAGAAATAAATTAAACCAAAAGAAACAACACTACATTCTAGTCAAACTTCCTGCCACGAAACTTCCTAGTCTGAATACATGCCTTGTAATAAAGACTGATTCTACCACACACACGTGTATGGTACCAGATCATCAGCTACAACTCCTTTTTCTCCAGAGATTCACTCCTTGAATCAACAACCTTCTGCACATCCTCCATTGTCAAGATGTTTCAACATTTGATAGAACATCAGTTCCTTATCTTGACTATACTCATTCACCAGAGAACAAATCTTTGAGAAGATGCAACAAGAGATGTTGTACTTCCTGATGTACCACTTGTCATCAGTGATCTTGTACTCCAATTACAAGAATAAATAATTAAATATTTATGAATTCCACTAATAACAATTAATCTTAAATCCTTGTTTAGTAACCCTATCGTAGTGTTGAAGATATACTCCAGCAGATCACTTCATGAACACTTATCAAGTATTCGATCTTTGCAAGTATCTTCCTTGACAAACAAAGTGTTGAGATATCAAGGTTGCCACCCTTGACTCAAGTAACTAAGATTTTCTCTGAACAAACCCTATTTACCTCAACAGATCTGAAATCTCCTTTCAGATTGGATTCATTCTTAGGATTAAAAAATAAGAATCCTTCCTTATAAATTTGGATGGTGAAAATAAATCACCTCCACTCTCTTCAGATTTATGTTTCACAGAAACACCCTCTAGTCAGAAGAGTAACTAGAAGTCTCCAGATGCAAGACTGAGATGCCTTTATGAGTGAACTTGAGAGAAATCTCAAGTATCTTTGACAACTTAGCCGAAACATAATTTACCAATTTCCTAGAGCATGAAGTTGATAAACCCAATCTCAACTCACCTTATCTTCAAACTGACTTCAAGATACACGATGGAACCAACCTTCCAAGTACTAAGTCACCATGATAGACATCAACCAACAACTCTCTCCATTCCATCGCTCTGGACTTTGGAATGAATAGATTCTGATATCTTCAAGAGAAGTAGCCTACAATTGATATCTTCCACCATCTTTCTTCAGTCACAACTCCAGAATCCCATAAATACCAAAGTTCTTCCATCAGAAACATATGAAGCAGAACCACCAAGGAACATCTTCAACACGCCCTAATAAGATGTCTGGACATCTTATAAGACAACACACAAGATAACTAGTCACTCCTCCTGCAGTTGCTGTAGAAAATCCTCAGAAAACATGAACAACCACCAGTAGTTGTTACCTTCGATCCAGAACATCCATCCCATCCATTAATATCCTTGAGTATGTCCGAGTAAATGATCTGATCTCCACATTCCTCCTTGTTTAAAGCACCAGAAAGTATCTCCCAAGATCTCATACAGACACAGACAGAATGCCTGCTCTGATACCAATTGAAATTCTGGCATAACAGATAGCAGATGTCCTAACACATGTCAAGACATTGTTCTCTGCACAACTTTAAAACAAGAACAAAACAACAAACTGATATTCCGAATATCAGTAACAGTAGCAAGACAGATGTTTCGACATCTGTTACAACATGTTAATCAAAACTGAACTATAAATTGCAAAATGATAAACAACACAGAATATGATAAACCAGTTCGGTGCAAATCACCTACATCTGGGGGCATACCAAGCCAGAAAGAAGAATCCATAATCAGTAGTATAGTTTTATGTAAACAACCTCTGATTTACATATCACTACCCAATGAAAACTTTATCTAAGAACTCCATCCTAGATAAGAGAAAATCATCTCACTCCCTAAATCACAACCTGTGATTATTTAACAGTTATAGTCACAATAACTGTATCATCCTACTTGAAAGACACCCCTTTCAATACAAAGTTTAGTCAAGAATTCTTAACTAACAAGTTAACTTGGATTTGCTTAACAGCTTCATCCAAGAACAATACACGATTCATTACCTACGGGTTTCTGAATTTGTACAAGTACCTATGTCTTCCACAATGTATCAAAACGATACAGAGGGAGACTTATAAGAGAAACCTACGACTCTCAAACCATAAACCCTACTTTACAAAATAGGATTCCTAAGTCTATGTCGTTCTCTCTCTCTTTTTTGGCCTAGGTCTTGGTTTTCTTTTATATCCTTCTGCTGTCTTGGGCTTCAAATCTTCTGTTGGTTGATTCCATGATCCACGTTCTGATTGCTCCTTAATTCTTGGAACTGATCTGTAACAACACTACTACGAAAACCCCATTTAACGACGCCAGCTTTACCATGGTTTCGTATCCCACCGTTGTAACAGGATTAAAAATTTATAACGCCATATTTAACGACGGTTGTATTACATAACCATTGTAATACAAGTTGTGTAACAAGCTTCGATTCCCAGCTCTATATTTTTTTCCATATTTTTACATTTTAACACGCTTGTATTAGAAGACCGTTGTACTACATGTATCACGCTTCGATTCACAACAATGTATTCTTTAGAATTTTTAAGTGCAATAGAGTATATATATAACTTTAAAAATAAAACTGTAAGAGATAAACATATATAGACCTAATTTTATTTTAATATTCCATTGAGAGTACATTGATAAACATATTACATATCAAGATCATTGTCAGAGCCCATAGCATAAAATGCATCTTCATAATCTAGACACCTCTCCTCACTCCCCTCATCGGAATCATAATATACAGGCCTCATTTTCTTCTTTATCTTCTTCTTCTTCGGCTTCTTCTTCTTCTTCTTCTTCTTATCCTTCCTTACCCTTAAGGCATCCCTGAAGTTGGCAGTTGCTAGTTGGACGACCTCCTGGATTGGCACCTGACGTTCCTCATTGAGGTTTCTAGGATTCTCATTTGTTGAAATCATTGTTACGAAGAATATATTATTTAGATATGTAAAATTTTCTATTTATAGATGAGGTTGAAGATGAAAAGACTGATAGTTTAATGCTTGTAATGATGATAACTTGTAAACCGTTCATATTCTGGAACTATATTTTCTTGTAAACCGTTCATATGTTGGGAAGTGCAACGGTTAATAATATCACGACGGTTATAAGTAATGACCGTAGCGATATCACTTATAATCCAGGCGTAATTTTAGGAAAATGTTGTTGCCTGGTGTCGAACCTTGTACCACGTATAAGGGGTATCGCTACGGTTATTATAACTAACCGTTGTGATATTATTAAATTAATATATAATCTATCATAACGGTTATTTAAGAAAACCGTTGTGAAAAATTTACCTATATAAGGGAATTAACTTTCCCTTTTTGACAGTCGCGCCGTTTCCTTCACAGCAAAACCCTACCACCCAAACTTCATCTTTTTTTAGAATCTGCGAGAAGAAATACAAGAAGTATGAAGCTTTTGATTTAAGCTTCTTCCTCCTTGTAGTTCTTCCTGCAGAATCTAAAACTAGATGAACATGGTGATGATGCTGGCGGTAGCAAGCGTAATGTACATATTGTTTATGGAAAATAAGGTAGTCTTCTACTTCAATATTTTTGTTAAATAGTTCCCATTATCTCGTTTGCTTCATGTTGTTTTTGTTGATTGTTATCATTTTGTGCAGATTCGACTTCAATGCTTCACAAGCAAGGTGAACTTCATTGTAATGGTACAGTCTCACTTCTTAGGGTTTTGTTTCAACTTTTGGTTGTTTTGTTTTGAATACTAACTAATTTTCTTCATTGCTTCCCACTTCTTAGGGTTTGTTTCACATGGTGATGATGATGGTGGTACATATATATATGAATTCATTCTGATAAGGTACATATATATGAATTCATTCTTATATTGTATATGAAATTTAGTTTATTATATACTATGTACATTGTTTGTTTTACTATTCT
The DNA here is from genome assembly GCA_022829125.1 of Lathyrus tuberosus. Taxonomy (NCBI): domain Eukaryota; kingdom Viridiplantae; phylum Streptophyta; class Magnoliopsida; order Fabales; family Fabaceae; genus Lathyrus; species Lathyrus tuberosus. The sequence continues at coordinate 5,676,615 of JALAZF010000249.1, read as the reverse complement.
TTTATTGAAAATGCAATCAGTTAACTTGATATAGAACATTAGTTTATTATATATATATATACTATGTATATTGTATATAATTAAATTTAATACTAACTAATTTTCATCATTGCTTCCCACTTCTTAGGATTTGTTTCACATGGTGATGATGATGGTGGTACCTATATATGAATTCATTCTGATAAGGTACATATATATATGAATTCATTATGATATTGTATATGAAATTTAGTTTATTATATACTATGTATATCGTTTGTTTCACTATCCTTTTATTGAAAATGTAATTCGTTAAATTGCTATAGAACATTATAATCTGAAAATTAGGATGTATTTGAAAACCAACCTTTATCATGTCAATGTTTTCCGAATTGTATCCATTTCATTATGCACATTTTATGTTCCTTAACATAAAATTTATGGTTTGATGGTCGGTTTCCTTCAATCCATCGATATCTTTTATTATAATTTACCCCATCATCGTCACTAATCGCCGTGGTTGTTAAGATCATGATCATTGTTATGATGATAAAATCGTGGCGATTTTTGGCGATGATGAGGTAAACTATAACAAAAGATATCGATGGATCGAAGGAAACCGACCATCGAACCATAAATTTTATGTTAAGGAACATAAAATGTGCGGAATGAAATGGATGCAATTCGGAAAACAGTGGTGTGTTTAAGTTGGTTTTCAAGAACAGTTTAATTTTCAGATTATATAGTTCTTTACCAATTTTAATGGTTGTATTTCTTTAATAAGGTGGATGGTAAAACAAGCAATATACATTTGTATTTAATAAACTAAGGATACATTCCACAACGGTTGAGACAAATAACCGTTGTGATAGTTAACATATATGACAACGGTTCATACTGATAACCGTTGTGATAGTTAATATATATTACAACGATTGAAATACCTAACCGTTGCAATATATTACGCGCTTCCAGAATACAACAACGGTTTCCAGACCGTTGTAGAAACGACGAACTTACAACAACAATCTACATAACAACGCCTTCTCCCGCGTCATTATATGTCATTCCCAACCGTTGCTAAATGGGTTTTTCGTAGTAGTGCAACCTGCTATATCATGTCAAGATGTCGAGACATATGTTAGAACATCATTTCTGACAAGTCTTCTTTCACCAGACTTCTTCGTGTTGGAACATTGTATTTGACATCTTGTTTTACCAAAAATTTGCTCAAATCTGCAGAAACGACGCGACTACGAAAAACCCATTTAGCAACGGTTGGGAATGACATATAATGACGCGGGAGAAGGCGTTGTTATGTAGATTATTGTTGTAAGTTCGCCGTTTCTACAACGGTCTGGAAACCGTTGTTGTATTCTGGAAGCGCGTAATATATTGCAACGGTTAGGTATTTCAATCGTTGTAATATATATTAACTATCACAACGGTTATCAGTATGAACCGTTGTCATATATGTTAACTATCACAACGGTTATTTGTCTCAACCGTTGTGGAATGTATCCTTAGTTTATTAAATACAAATGTATATTGCTTGTTTTACCATCCACCTTATTAAAGAAATACAACCATTAAAATTGATAAAGAACTATATAATCTGAAAATTAAACTGTTCTTGAAAACCAACTTAAACACACCACTGTTTTCCGAATTGCATCCATTTCATTCCGCACATTTTATGTTCCTTAACATAAAATTTACGGTTCGATGGTCGGTTTCCTTCAATCCATCGATATCTTTTGTTATAGTTTACCTCATCATCGCCAAAAATTGCCACGATTTTATCATCATAACAATGATCATGATCTTAACAACCACGACGATTAGTGACGATGATGAGGTAAATTATAATAAAAGATATCGATGGATTGAAGGAAACCGACCATCGAACCATAAATTTTATGTTAAGGAACATAAAATGTGCGGAATAAAATGGATGCAATTCGGAAAACATTGACATGATAAAGGTTGGTTTTCAAATACATCCTAATTTTCAGATTATAATGTTCTATAGCAATTTAACTGATTGTATTTTCAATAAAAGGATAGTGAAACAAACGATATACATAGTATATAATAAACTAAATTTCATATACAATATCAGAATGAATTCATATATATATATATGTACCTTATCAGAATGAATTCATATATAGGTACCACCATCATCATCACCAAGTCAAACAAATCCTAAGAAGTGGGAAGCAATGATGAAAATTAGTTAGTATTAAATTTAACTATATACAATATACATAGTATATATTTAATAAACTAATGTTCTATATCAATTTAACTTATTGCATTTTCAATAAAAGGATAGTAAAACAAACAATGTACATAGTATATAATAAACTAAATTTCATATACAATATAAGAATGAATTCATATATATATGTACCTTATCAGAATGAATTCATATATATATGTACCACCATCATCATCACCATGTGAAACAAACCCTAAGAAGTGGGAAGCAATGAAGAAAATTAGTTAGTATTCAAAACAAAACAACCAAAAGTTGAAACAAAACCCTAAGAAGTGGGATTGTACCATTACAATGAAGTTCACCTTGCTTGTGAAGCATTGAAGTCGAATCTGCACAAAATGAGAACAATAAACAAAAACAACATGAAGCAAACGAGATAATGAGAACTATTTAACAAAAAGATTAAAGTAGAAGACTGCCTTATTTTCCATAAACAATATGTACATTACGCTTGCTACCGCCAGCATCATCACCATGTTCATCTAGTTTTAGATTCTGCAGGAAGAACTACAAGGAGGAAGAAGCTTAAATCAAAAGCTTCATACTTCTTGTATTTCTTCTCGCAGATTCTAAAAAAAGATGAAGTTTGGGTGGTAGGGTTTTGCTGTGAAGGAAACGACGCGACTGTCAAAAAGGGAAAGTTAATTCCCTTATATAGGTAAATTTTTCACAACGGTTTTCTTAAATAATCGTTATGATAGATTATATATTAATTTAATAATATCACAACGGTTAGTTATAATAACCGTAGCGATACCCCTTATACGTGGTACCATGTTCGACACCAGGCAACAACATTTTCCTAAAATTACGCCTGGATTATAAGTGATATCGCTACGGTCATTACTTATAACCGTCGTGATATTATTAACCGTTGCACTTCCCAACACATGAACGGTTTACAAGAAAATATAGTTCCAGAATATGAACGGTTTACAAGTTATCATCATTACAAGCATTAAACTATCAGTCTTTTCATCTTCAACCTCATCTATAAATAGACAATTTTACATATCTAAATAATATATCTTCGTAACAATGAGTTCAACAAATGAGAATCCTAGAAACCTCAATGAGGAACGTCAGGCGCCAATCCAAAAGGTCGTCCAACCAGCAACTGCCAACTTCAGGGATGCCTTAAGGGTAAGGAAGGATAAGAAGAAGAAGAAGAAGAAGAAGCCGAAGAAGAAGAAGATAAAGAAGAAAATGAGGCCTGTATATTATGATTCCGATGAGGGGAGTGAGGAGAGATGTCTAGATTATGAAGATGCATTTTATGCTATGGGCTCTGACAATGATCTTGATATTTAATATGTTTATCAATGTACTCTCAATGGAATATTAAAATAAAATTATGTCTATATATGTTCATCTCTTACAGTTTTATTTTTAAAGTTATATATATACTCTATTGCACTTAAAAATACTAAAGAATACATTGCTGTGAATCGAAGCGTGATACATGTAGTACAACGGTCTTCTAATACAAGCGTGTTAAAATGTAAAAATATGGAAAAAAAATATAGAGCTGGGAATCGAAGCTTGTTACACAGCTTGTATTACAACGGTTATGTAATACAACCGTCGTTAAATATGGCGTTATAAATTTTTAATCCTGTTACAACAGTGGGATACGAAACCGTGGTAAAGCTGGCTTCGTTAAATGGGGTTTTCGTAGTAGTGTTTCACACTTCAAATCTAGAATCAAACAGATAATGCCTTTAAATTTTTCAACACGAACACCACGGCCTCCAACTTTAAATCATGCGTAGGATAATTCACCTCATGAACTTTCAACTACCTAGAAGCATAAGCCGCAACCTTACCATTCTCCATCAACACGCCACCTAGTTCCATCTTCGAAGCATCATAATACACAACAAAGGATTCACTTGGACTCGATAAAATTAACGTTGGAGCTAATGTTAGCTTCTTTTGGAGTTCTTGTAAACTCTCTTCACACTGAACACTCCATACATATGCTTGACCCTTTCAAGTCACCTGAGTCAAAGGCAATGCCAACTTCAAAAATACTTCGATAAACCTTCTGTAGTAACTATCTAAACCAAGAAACCTTTTAATCTCAGTAACCGACCTCAGATTTTCCCATTACATCACTACATCTATCTTCGGCGGATCCACTATGATACCACCACTAGATATCACATGACCAAGGAAACTCACTTCTTTCAACCAAAACTCACGCTTAGACAACTTCATGTACAACTTCTTCTCTTTCAAGGTCTGCAATACAACTCTCAGATGCTCCACATGTTCTTCATCAAGCTTGGAATATATCAGAATATCATCGATGAACACAACCACAAACTAATCTAAGTACGGATGGAATATTCTATTCATGTACTCCATAAACACTCCAGACACATCAGATACACCAAACGACATCACTAAATACACATAGTGACCATATCTCATTTTGAACGTAGTCTTCGGAATATTGTCTGACTTCACACGAATCTGGTGATAACTCGAATGTAAATCAATCTTGCTGAACACGCAAGCACTAACCAACTGATCCACCATATCATCGATTCTCGGAATGGGATACTTATTCTTGGTAGTAACTGTGTTCAGCTGTTGATAGTCAACACACAACCTCATGCTGCCATCTTTCTTCTTGACTAACAACATCAGTGCTCCCCACCACAAAACACTCGGTCGAACAAGCTTTTTCTCAAGTAGATCCTACAACCGTTTATTCAGCTTACTCAGCTCTGAAGCAGACATCCTATAAGGAGCCATCGACACATGACTATCACCAGGTACTAAGTCTATAGAAAAATCCACCTCACGCTTCGGAAGGAAATCGCTAATGTCATCTGGGAACACTTCAGGAACCTCACACACAAAAGAAAGATTTGTAATCAGTCTCTCGCTTCCCCCTCTCAAGGATGCGATCACCATGAACACTTGAGAACTCTCTCTCAAGGACATCTCTACCCGTCTCACGGTCATGAAGCTCGACTCTGTACTCTTCTAAGATTCAAGAAACTTCACTGATTTATCAAAACAATTGACAAACACACGGTTGAACTCCAGCTAATTCATTTCCAGAATAACATCACGTTGACTTAGAGGCAAATACACTAAGTCAATCCCAAAATCTCGCCCAAAAATTGTCAAATGACAATTCAAACACACCAACAAAGTAGTCATTGAACCATTAGTTGGGGTATCAATGACCATGCTACCATTCATAACAGACACTTCCAAATTCAATCTTTTCACACACTCCGCAAATATGAACTTCGAATATTCCTTTTCAACAAACTCGGAAACAACACTAACTTATCCAATAACTTGCACTTTTGCAATCAACGACACGATGAACCAATCATCCAAACCTAAAACCTCTTAGAGAAGTAGAAGATTCTCCCCCACTTATTTCAATCCCTGTCCTACATTCAAGCGGTTAGAAAAACAAACGAGCATTGACAGTTTTCACACACATGTTACATACTAGGGAACAAATAACATTATTAAAACCTGGTTGTATGGACCAACCTGCTCTGATAACATTATGTAACACTCTACTTCCCGACACAATAAAAAATTAAATAAAACATGTATAACACATATATCTTCCAAGTAGGATGCTACTCAAGCAGCAATCAACCATACTTGAACCACATACAATAAAATAAATCATTTGACAAGTAGCAGAAATTATAAAATAGTCGGCATTAAAAGCCTCAACAACACCATTAGTTTGAAAAATGGTTCAACATCAAAATAAATGAAAAGATATGCAACATAAGAAAAATAAAAGAACAACATGTTCCCCTCGTGTTACATATCTGAGCAACTCCAACTATAAGACTCAATCGAAAAGCAACTAAAGAAACACAACTCCATCTTCAACATCAAGCTCCTACTCAGGTACCTAATTATCTGTACTACAAAGGAGCACAGATGCAACAACACAAAATGGGGTGAGAATACATTCAAATAATAATAGGTGCACAATACAATCAATGTAATTTCACACATCACAAATTATACACATATTAAACATACACCACGATAACATGTATTCCTATTTCACCCACATCATGATCAATCATCAATCACTATAGTCATACAAGATTATTCATCAACATACAAACATCTCATTTGCACAACTATTATGTAATGCAATGCAACATAGAATCAACTCATGGTCGTTATAGTCCATACTCTGAACCAGACTCACAACTCAACTCTTTATGCATGTAGTATCAACTCAACATTTGGTTCTTGAACCGAGCCCCCACTCTGAGGTTCAACCCTCACTCTGACCTTGGGACCAATCATAAGTCACAACATCTGAATTTGTGACTCGCCTCTTTAGTTCTTCATACCAACCAGGTCCCAACATTTGAACCCTAAGCCCCCACTCTGAGCTCCAATCCCCCACTTTGAGCTAGGGGCAAGTCATTAGTCCTCAATCTGAACTTGTCACTTGCCTCTTTCACAACAACGACAACATATGATGAATGACATATATCAATGCAATTACAATAACACAACAGTAAATACAATCCCACTCTAACAGTAAACAATCACACAATGAAAAAAATATAGCAATGACTATAGCTCCATTATTGCAATAATCAATCATGCAACAACAACAACATAACAACGAGTACAACCCACTCGGACAATAACCAATCATGCATTTAATGGATCACCAGGAGTTCTCACTCGAACTACTCATCTCATCAATCACCAACAAGCTTATACAATGAATCACGTAATTAAACTTTCATTTCACAACAGCAACATCGCATCAAATGCATATCCACACACAACACTCAATCATGTAAAATCATCTTATCATTGATTCACCATTAAACATGTACACTAATTCACATAATTATTCATACATTTACACAATTAAAATATATTCACACATCATTCAAACATGAAAATTCATCTCACAAGACACTACCATAATTTAGGTATGTACGTTAGCCTTCTAACGCTTCAAATCGTTCCTTGATCTGAGTCACAAAACTCAAGTTACGACAATATGAGTTGCGAACGACAACTCTGTGCTTTCATCCTCGCCAGTCGAGCACAAAAGCTCGTTGGGCAAGGTGTTCTAGACCTGTAGCACCACAAACGCAATTTTTACCCCTACAACATCTTTGTAACTCCAAATTCCACCAGAAAACACCCAAACAGTCCAGAACTGATGCATACACAATTACCACATATTATCATGTTGATTCTCATCGATTTAACATGTTATTCCATAATTTAATCACCAAAATTAGATTCGTGATAAGGCACAAAAATCATTAATTTCAACACAAATATTTGATTCATGAGTAATTTAACATGAACAACCAACCACACAACATCAACCATAAATTTCATATTAATTCATGGCATAAAAACAGAATAATATCATTGAACTCATAAGACAATCAATCAAAAGAGAAAGAAGAATATCCTATTGAAGGTTAAGGGAAACCTCTCTACCCTCTCATGATTTAGGCACCCTTAGATGAATAATCCACCCTTACCTTGAAAATTCAGCAAAAGCAAGCAAACTAACTCTTCTATGGTTCTCCTTCCCCAAGCCCTAGTTCTCTTTCAATGCTCTCCAAATTTCTCTTTTCACGTTTACAGTAAAACTCCCAAATAACCCTAATTTCTCTAATTTTCAAATTATATAATAATCAAATTAATTTCTTCATAATTATAATTTTGGCCTAACTAGACCTGAGCTTCTCTCCATTAACCGCTTAATTCTCTTAATTTACAAAATTGTCCAAACTCCTCATATTCTACCAATTTTATATTAATTAATTAATCAAATTTCACCAAAAGTAATTAATCAAGCATAATTCACCACAAATGCCAAGATCATCCTAACACGTCATAACTCACGAAAAAAATAGTTATTTAAATAATTTAATCAAATAATTAATTAAATAAAGGCTAACTAAGACGGGGTGTTACAGTCAGAGTCTGAATAGCATATCAAATTATCATCATCCGACACTCAAGATGGAAACAAAATTCCACGCCTCATAGTTCCTTTTACAAACTTCATATTCCTGACTGCGGCTTGGTAATGTGATCACTTTGGTTTACTTATAAACCTACTCACCATTCAAACTGCATAACATATGTCAGGCATGATGTTACACAAATATCTTAGACAAATAACCAACTGTTTAAAGGTTGTAATATCTACATCCTCTCCATCATCATTAGAGTCCAACTTATGATTTGTCTTAGCAGGTGTGACTGCTGACTTATAATTCACCAACTCAAATCTCTCCAGCAGCTCAAGTTAATACTTCAGTTGGTGCACAATAATTCCCTTCTTAGAATGCAAAATATCCATCCCTAGAAAATATACCATCTCTCCAGCACCTTTTTGAACTTGTTTATTTCAGAAGTATGTCATCCACATAAAGACACGCCAAAATCACATTGTTTTCAGAAGTATGCTTCACATACACACCATATTTCATTTCAGACTTTTTGAATCCCAAATGCTTGAAAAATGAATCAATTTTCATATTCTAAACTCTTGGAACTTATTTCAGTCAGTACAAGGCTTTATGTAATATGTACACCATCCCTTCTTTGTTCTCTTTCACAAATCCAACAGGTTGTAACACATAAACTTCTTCTTACAATGGACCATTTAGAAAAGCTGGCTTTACATCTAAATGCACTAGAGGCCAATTCCTATTTGCAGTTATAGTAATAATCAACCTTATGGTTTCATGTCTAACTATAGGTGCAGACATTTCATAGTCTAAACCAGAATTTTGTAGGAATTCTCTAGCTACCAACCTGTCTTTATGCTTAACAATTAAACCATCTCACTTTAGCTTTATCTTGAAAACTCATCTCACACTTATGGATATCTTGTTCTGAGGTAGAGTAGTAAATTTCCATGTCTTGTTTCTTTCAATTGCCTTATGCTCTTCTTTCATGCCGTTCACCCACACCTTCTTCTTGAGAACCTCATTGATGCTTAAAGGTTCAGAGTCCACCATCATGGCACTTTGTATGACTTCCCTTTCAGAATCAATCTCACTATCTTGCAATAACTCAAAGTCAGTAAGTCTCCTTGGTATCTGTTTAACTCTATATGGCCTCTAGAATTGTGCAAGTTCACCTTCAGAAGCAGGACCACCTTCAGAAACTCCAACTTCAGAAGTTCCACCTTCATAGGTTAGACCACCTTTAGAAGCAGATCCATCATCAAAGTCAGACTCACCTTCAAAGTCAAAGTCACCTTCAGAGTCAGAATCACTTCAGAGTTGAAGTCATCTTCAGATTCAGACTCTTCTTCAGAGTCAGAACCACCTTCAGAAGCAGAATCTCCTTCAGATGTAGAATCTCCTTCAGAGGAAGAATCTTCTTTAGAGGCAAAATCAGACTCTAGTGTTGAAACTGCACTAGAGTTGGATTGAGACTTGCTTCAATCCTATGTTTATGATTCTTTCACTATGACATCTCTGTTGACTTCAACTTTGTTGTTGAATGGGAAATAAAGCTTATAAGCACTTGTACTGTGGTAACCTATAAGCAACATGAATTTTCTTCTCCCATCCAATTTCCTTCTAGTAACATCTGGTATATGTTTGTAACATACAGAACCAGACACCTAAAAATGGCTGACACTTTGCTTTCTTCCAGTCCACTTCTCAATAGGAACTACTTTCTTTAACTTCTTTGTTGGACATTTTTTTAGCACATATACTGAAGTAGCAATTGTGTCACCCCATAATTGCTTAGGTAGATTCTTCTCTATCAACATAATCCTAGTCATGTCAAGTAGAGTTTTATTTCTCCTTTTAACAAGACCATTATGATGTGAAGTATATGGAGCAATCACTTTATACTCAATACCATGTTCCTCATAGAACGTCTTGAACTCTTTTAAGTTGAACTCACCTCCATCATCATTTATGAGTATCTTCAGCCTTGTCCTCTGAGGCTCAGGCTAGTTTTACCGAAGGCCCAAGGTGGGCGCCACTTTACTAGTTAAAAAGTACGGATGTGCATGTTACGCATGCATAAGGAAGGGATGCTCAGACACCTTATTAAGTATATTACAATGTATCATAGTTAGGGTTTATCCAAGGAAGCGAGAAGCCATCTACGATGTTGTTTTTAGTGGTTTAAGAGAACCTGCTCATGTGATGTGAGAGGGTAGGTATGAACCGTTGTGCTTTAAGTAATATGTGTCTAAATTAGGATTTGTCCTCTTTCATTTGAGGAGAGATATTTATAGAAGCTTTGGGCCTAGTGTTTCCTTGGAATGTTCACCTCCTACCTAGTAAATGGTGGACTGTTGAATCCCTATTTCCAAGGAAGACGTGGGTCAGTTATTGACCATGACTTCTCTCTTCCCCTAAAACCTCTTATCATGTGTTTCCCATGAATGGGCAATAGGGAAGCTTTATGAGCGAGACGGTACCTCCATGAGGGTGACATATGATCGCCGCTACACCTGGGGGTGGCCTATAGCCATCGATCTATCCAAGTTCTTTACAAATATAACACTACAAAGTCTTTCGAGCAACATAGTTACAAAAGAGGTAGAGAATAACAAAATAAAAGATGTCAAGACGAGAGGGAAAGAAGTGGTCGAAGAACAATCTAGCATAGAAACAAAATGGTGTGAATCATACCCCGGACTCATAGAATGGGAGATCAAAATTTGCGAGATTATTAAAAAATAATATAATTTTGGAGACAACTCAATCATACTAAAACGAGAAAAGGTGCCGAATCCTGAGAGAAGACTGTTTTATACTTCGATATTGAAGAAAACAAAATATGAAAAGATTTTAACTAAATTTTTAGAAATTTTCAAAAATCTACATATAAACAATCCATTTGCTAAACCGCTATAGCAAATGCCCATTTATGTGAAGTTCATTGAGGAAAACATCTCTAAAAAAAGAGAACCACATGTTATGAAAGATTTTATATAACCTGAGTAATGCAACACCATCTTACAAAGGATGATGCCCATAAAGAGTATGGATCATGTAAGGGTCACCCTCCCATGTACCATTTATAAAACATTTAAGAAGGTACTTATTGATCTAGGAGCTAGTGTAAATTTGATGCCTCTATCAATTTATAAGAAACCAGGTATTATAATCGTGAGAGACACCATTATGACACTCCGGTTTTCTAATAACTTGGTTAAACATTCTTATGGGATTATAGAAGATGTGCTAGTGAAGATTGAGAAATTCATATATTTGGTAAATTTTGTTATGCTGAAAATTCCAAAAGATGAGGACATCCTTTTAATTCTTGGAAGGTCTTTCTTGCTAATAGGTTGATGCACGATCAACCTAAAATAGGATAAGTTAACTCAAGAAAATACAATGAGGTTGGAAAGTTAAATGTTCTATAAAGTATGAAGCATAAAGAAGACAAGGAAAGTCTTAAGCATGACATCAAAAGTTGTAGAAAAAGGTAATGATCAACAAGAAACTAAAGCCATAGTTATGCTAGAAGCAACACGACCCTACATTCATCATAAAAACACTGTGGGAATAATTGAACCATCAAATGGGGATGAAAATCTAAAGGAGCCACTCAAAGAGAAAGGGATGGATCTCAAGCAACTACCTGCACATCTCAAGTATGGGATTTTGGGTGAAAAAGACAAATTCAACCCAACACTCATCATAAAAATAGGAGGTGGGAAGAACTTAACCAAGTAAATGAGGATGAAAATAATCTAAAGGAACCATAAAAAGAGAAAGGGATAGAGCTTAAAAAACTACCTGCACATATCAAATATGTCATCATGGGTAAAAAAGAAAAATGCCCAACTATCATCAACTCTGAATTAAATTTTCTTCGAGAGGAACAAGTGTTGGATATTCTCATGCATTGCCATGGAGGTCCATTAAAGACTTGAAAGATATCATCCCAACTTTATGCGTGCATAAAATTCCTATTGAAGATGATTACAAATCAATAGTGTACATCCGAGAAATTATTTGGCCGACCGAGATATAAAGCCGAAATTTCTAACTTAGCTGAGATATCCATTTTGGTCGAGATGGTCATGTAGGAACCTTACCCATAGGCCGACCCCTGGTGTCAGGCAGTCGATTTCCTTAAAAGCAATTAAGAGGTAGGTTAAAAGTCGAAGACCGTTACAAAATGATTAATATTGTCGGTTACAACTACTTATTAAACTGTTACAAATGATTAAATAGGCAGTTACATTTATTTGGGCCATAAAACTTATTAAATCATGGCTATTCAAATTCAGGGATGAGGCATGCAATATAAAAAGAGAGGCCTGTAGGCCAAAATGGAGGAGAACTCGATGAATAACATAGCAAGGAGAAATTAGAAACCTTAGACCTTTAACAATGGTGACCATAAACCTTATACATTTACAGATACCGGTAAAACTAACATGTACCACACTATTTTCATAAAATCAATTTATATTAATGACTATATAAGATACGATAACGGTAGTGTAGTAGATCCCTTTCATCTATACATATTATTTTGTACATTTTATATTATGTTATGTATGTAGTATTGATGTTTGCAAATGTTGTGAGTCCGTATATTCCCGGTGCTAATGGATGGATTTGTTGAATATCAGCGTCGCCACGAGAACCAACGGTGACGGTATACAGACCAGACGAAACATCTCCAGAGGGGACTTCATTCATGTCTCCATATTCAGCTCACTCCTAGGAGGGACAATCGAGGCTCTCCATCGGATATCGAAGTCACCATAGAAGCAACACTAGCAAGTAGATATATTAAGAGATTGGCTTCCCGACATGGTGGGTCTACAATCCAAACCGGTAGCGGAATTCAAAATAGGATGGATTGATATACGGGCCATCGACTCAGTTTACCAGAAGAAAGAAACCGAGGTTTTGGTTATGGCAATTTATGGGAAGGAAACAGTGATAGGGCTGCGGTGCTAGATTTGAATGACATTGTGTCAGTAAATTCCATAAATCATACTTAGTGGTTAGTTGAAGTGGAACCATGGAGATAAGTTGTCGGGATAAATGTAGCCAATCCGTAATGCATTGACAATTGAACTAGTCAGTCGAAGCAGCGCGTGTTGGAATTGTAATTCAATGTATTGTCGAAGTCTGAGTGTATAGGTGTATGTCGAAATTGAGTTAGTTGTTGTATTGTGTCAGCTGTATTCAACTGAGTCGAATACAGTGGTTGTCGAGTACTTCAGTTTGTGTCGAAATGTAGTTTTGGGCCTGGGCCGTGATGGCTTATATAAAGGGTTTTCTAGTTTGTAATTTGATATAGTTTTACACAGTTAATACATTTTCACAATTCTGCAATATAGTTTTCTCTTTCTCTCTCTCTCTCATTTTCTCCTTCTTCTTCTTTACAAATCTCATCCTTCTTAAACCCTAGTTCCAACAAATTGGTATTACAGAGCCCGGTTACGATTGCAATTTTGAGATAATCTAATGGCAAACGGAACAACAACATCTACGCAATTTCCAGCAAACTTACCGGTTTTCAAAGGTGAGAACTATCAACGGTGGGTGGCGCAGATGAAGGTCATTTTCAGATTTCAAGATGTTGTTGAAATCGTCAATGATGGAATATCGGAATTGGGGGCAGATGCAGATGAGGCGCAGAAAGCTGTGCACAAAGATCAAAGAAAGAAAGATGGCAAAGCATTGTTCTTGATTCACCAGTGTGTGGATCCAAACGTGTTTGAAAAGATTATTGAAGAAGAATCAGCAAAAGCAGCTTGGGAAAAGTTAAAGAGCTTGTATGGTGGAGATGAGAAATTGAAAAAGGTGAAGTTGCAGACCTTGAGGAAGCAATACGAGATGATTCAGATGAAAGAAGATGAATCAGTTTCGGCATACTTCTCAAGAATCGTGATGTTAACGAACCAGATGAAGGCATGTGGTGAATCACTCACTGATCTGCAAAAGATTGAGAAGGTATTAAGATCTTTAATAGCAGATTTTGATTACTTTGTAGTGACGATAGAAGAGTCCAAGAATCTTTCTGAGATGAAGTTAGAAGAACTTCAAGCTTCTTTAGAGGCTCATGAGATGAGATTGAAGCAGAGGAACTCAGAAAGAGAGAAGGTGACTGAAAAGGCGCTGCAATCAAGATTCACCAAGAAATCTGGAAAAGAGAAATCGAAGCAGTCAAAGAATGTTGCTAATGATGAGAAGTCAAGCAAGAAGACTGATTCGACTAAGAAAGACATGAAGGACGTGCAATGTTACAACTGTCAAGGTTTTGGTCACTATGCTCGAGATTGTCGAAGAAGAAAGAAGGCAAAAGCAAAAGATAGTGATGAAGCCCAATATGCACGAGCTAGAGATAGTGACTCTGATGATGTGTTGCTGATGGTCAACACTCAGTCGAACACTGAGCGAACTAACATGTGGTATCTAGATTCAGGATGTAGCAACCACATGACTGGCAATAAAAACTGGTTTACCAACTTAGATGAATTAGTCGAAAAGGTTATAAAGTTCGCAGATGGCAGGCACATCAAATCAGGTGGTAAAGGAGATATTTCGATTGTCAGAAAGGATGGTCGAAGAGCAATTATAACTGATGTATTGTATGTACCAGCAATGACAAGTAACTTGATAAGTGTAGATCAATTACTTGCAAAAGGCTTCAATATGAAGTTAGAGAAGAATCACATGAAGGTACATAGGGCTGATGGGAAGTTGATAATGAAAGCACCTATGGCAGAAAACAAAACCTTCAAAGTTGAACTCAATACATCAGATCATAAGTGTCTCGCTTCAATGACTGAAGAAGACAAGAATTGGCTATGGCACCACAGGTATGGACATCTAAACTTCAAAAGTTTAGGCATGCTCAACCAGAAAATAATTGTGTTTGGTTTACCGCAGTTGAAGGAACCAAAGCAGGTATGTGCAGAATGTTGCAAAGCAAAGCAGGCCAGAAAAGCATTCAAGCATGACTTGCCCATGAGATCAAGGCAAAAACTGGAGCTAGTTCATTCTGATGTGTGTGGACCTTTTGAAGTTAGGTCGAATGGTGACAAGCGTTACTTCTTAACTTTCATCGATGAATTTACACGATATATGTGGATTTATATGATTGAAAGTAAGAATGAAGTATTCACAAAGTTTAAGATGTTTAAGTTACTTGTCGAAAAGCAAAGTGGCGGTAAGCTAAAGAAACTGAGAACTGATGGCGGTGGTGAATACACCTCTCGAGAGTTTGCTAGATTTTGTGAAGAGGAAGGTATAGAGCATGAGGTTATTGCACCCTATACACCTCAACATAATGGCATAGCTGAGAGGAAGAATAGAAGTATACTGAATATGACGAGAAGTATGTTGAAGGCTAAAGAGGTACCAAAGAGATTTTGGGCTGAAGCAGCTTCGACAGCAGTATACATTCTGAATAGATGTCCAACGAAGAAGTTAGTCGAGAAGACTCCTCATGAGGCTTGGACAGGGTCAAAACCAAATGTTAGTCATCTTAGAGTTTTTGGATCAATATGCTTCAGGCATGTATCTGAACAATTGAGAACAAAACTGGGTGATCGAAGTCAAGCTATGGTGTTAATAGGTTATCATTCGACTGGTGCATACAAACTGTATTCACCAAACGATGATAAACTAGTGATCAGTCGAGATGTTCTTGTGGATGAAAGCAAAGGGTGGGACTGGAGTCAAACTTTAGTTCGACAGGAGTCAGATACAGTCACAACTGTGTTTGAAGAAGATCAACAGAATGAGGCTTCAACCAGTCGAAGTGAACAGGATAAAGCTTCAACCAGTCAAAATGAAGAACAACCTGAGCAGAAAGCAAGAAGATCGAATAGAACAAGAACTGAATCGACAAGACTATCTGGATATGAGAGATTTCCAGACCAAGCAGTTGATGCAGATGGTGACTTAATCGAAGAAGCCATGATGATGGCTGAAGCAGAACCAATTGATTTGGATCAAGCCATGAGTGATTCAAAGTGGTGTGAAGCTATGAAAGAAGAACTCAAAGCTATTGAGAAGAACAAGACCTGGGAGCTTGTCGAAAGATCCAACAAGAAGCCAATTGATGTAAAATGGGTTTACAAGTTGAAACGAAGACCAAATGGTGAGATTGCCAAGTATAAGGCAAGATTAGTGGCTAGAGGTTTTCTGCAGAAACAGGGCATTGACTTCGACGAGGTTTATGCACCTGTTGCAAGGTTGGAGACAATCAGAATTGTTGTGGCAACAGCTGCTTATCGAGGGTGGAAGATACATCAGTTGGATGTAAAGTCAGCATTTCTGAATGGACCATTAGAAGAAGAGGTCTACGTTACTCAACCACTAGGATTCAACATCAAAGGGCAGGAGTCGAAGGTGTACAGATTAAGGAAGGCTCTCTATGGTTTGAAACAAGCTCCTAGAGCTTGGAATAAACGAATAGATAGTTTTCTGAATGATGCAGGTTTCACAAAATGTGTCTCTGAACATGGAGTGTACGTGAATGATGTTGACGGTGTCAGTCGAATCACTCTATGTCTCTATGTCGATGATTTGTTAATCACAGGAGCAGACGAAGCTGAGATAAAGAAAGTCAAGTCGAAGCTAATGCAAGAGTTTGAAATGTCCGACCTAGGGAAGTTGTCATATTTCTTAGGGATGGAATTTAAGGACACAGGTGAAGGAATATTTTTACACCAGAAGAAGTATGCTCAAGACATCTTGAAAAGATTCAAGATGAGCAACTGTAATACAGCAACCACACCATTAGAAACTGGCGCAAAGTTGAAGAAGGAAACTAATGATGAGTTTGTAAGTGCAACTCTGTACAAACAAATCATTGGTTCCTTGAGATATTTGTGCAACACTAGACCTGATATATGTCAAAGTGTTGGATTGTTAAGTCGATTTATGGAGAAACCCCAAGAATGTCATCTCATTGCTGTGAAGAGGGTGCTGAGATACATAAAGGGAACGATTGATCATGGTGTGTTGATGCCAAGGAAGTCAAAAGATAATACAAAGACATAAGTCTATGGGTTCACTGATTCTGATTTCAGCGGAGATCAAGACGAAAGGAAAAGTACTGCAGGCTACATCTTCATGATCGAAGGAGCCCCAATATCTTGGAGCTCAAGAAAACAAAGCATTGTAGCTTTGTCCTCATGTGAAGCTGAATATGTAGCTGCATCATATGCTGCGTGCCAGGCAGCATGGATCGAAATGTTGCTTGAAGAACTCAAGATAATGGAATCGAAGAAAGTAAAGTTGTTTGTAGACAACAAGTCAGCTATCAACCTGGCGAATCACCCAATGAGCCATGGTCGAAGCAAACACATTGAAAGAAGGTATCATTTCCTGAGAGATCAAGTCAACAAAGGGAAGCTGGAACTGGAGTATTGCAAGACAGAAGTTCAACTAGCTGATATACTCACCAAACCTCTGGGAAGAGTCAGATTCGACGAATTGAAGAGAAGCATCGGGATGAGAAGTCTCGACAACATGAATTAGGGGGGTGTGTTGGAATTGTAATTCAATATATTGTCGAAGTCTGAGTGTATAGGTGTATGTCAAAATTGAGTTAGTTGTTGTATTGTGTCAGCTGTATTCAACTGAGTCGAATACAGTGGTTGTCGAGTACTTCAGTTTGTGTCGAAATGTAGTTTTGGGCCTGGGCCGTGATGGCTTATATAAAGGGTTTTCTAGTTTGTAATTTGATATAGTTTTACACAGTTAATACATTTTCACAATTCTGCAATATAGTTTTCTCTTTCTCTCTCTCTCTCTCTCTCTCTCTCTCGTTTTCTCCTTCTTCTTCTTTACAAATCTCATCCTTCTTGAACCCTAGTTCCAACAGCGCGGAGTAAGATGTATGAGTGACAAAGCTCGGGTTAGAAAGGGGCCATTATGAAGTGTTCCCGTTCAGTGATCATACCAGTAAACCACACAAAGTATTTGACAGAATGCCCGAGCGAAAACCAGAATAATTCCTCAAAGATTAAGGAGAAACAGTGCTCGGATTGTGGAAATTTAGTCACCCTGACATCAAAACGATGCCCGAACCAGTCGATAGCATATTCGATGGCATCATTCAGAGATAAGAGCACATTTGTGCCAATTCTAGCGGAAGGTTTATTAGGAAAATAAGCAGCAAGAACTCTTGAGCCAGAAGCCATTGTGTCAGGCTTCAAAATCCCATGGAAATTAAAATCTCATCATCAAAGCCGCCAACTTCATAGCTAACAAAAGATAAGTGGTCCTCACACAATCCTTTGGTATATCAAGTCTACTTTAAATTGGGTTATGCATAATTTAATAGTGTCGAATCACATGTCGCTTAGTGTAATGTTATATAATATTTGTCAAAAGTTCCTCTCTCACTACAACAAAAACGCAAACAACAACGCTAGATTTACAACGGATTCATTTACACCGTTGTAATAGGTTATATTGTTCGCGCAATGTTTGCGCATCAGTGAGTAGCAGGATTTATTACTACGGTTGTCTAATAACACCGTAGTAATATATGATTTGTAGCAAACTTCGATCCCCAGCAAATACACGTTTTCAATTTTTTAGACTACATTAAGCGTGTGTCACTTAAGTCCATTATTTAAAAATTAAATTGTAAATACTTTTACAACGGTTAATAAACCAACCGTTGTTATAGGACTTTAAAAAAAAAAGAAAAAAGAAAATTATTTAACCAAGATATTTAACCACGGTGTTACTAAACGACCGTTGTAAAATTTAAAATTGCATGACGGTTGTAATTTCTAACCGTGATGAAAAATGATATTTTTTAGTATATAAGCGAACGTATCTATCGTTCACTACATAGCAGTTGTTTCTCTCAAAAGAAAACCCTAACATATTTCACTCTTCCCTCTTATAACATAACTCTAAACATACTTCTACCTTCAGATACGTCTTCAGATTCGTCTACTAATCGCTAACTTCAGGTTCGTTCATTACACTTATGTTTGGATTTCGTTTACTTGTCTTGTTAAAAATGGGTTCTAATTTTTTTTCTTAAATGTTCTCATTTTTTTCAGATCCATCAGCACCACCTTAACAAATACAAGAAGTATACTTTCGCTATGTTACATATAATTTGTGTAGCTATGAAGAAAAATACAAGAAGTATGAAGCTATTGTGTTAACTTTATTCACCTTGTACTTTTTTTTCATAGCTTCATTAACTAGATGAAATAGGAAAGTGTCTCAGTAAATCCTTCCATAAAGTTTCACCGTATACTTTTTTTTTCATTATTTTCCATAAAGTTTCCATCAAATCTTTTCATTAAAATGTCTCAGTAGTCTGGCTGTAGCCATGGAAGCAGGTCCTCAAATCGTTCAAGGTACGTATGCAAGTGTGGTATCAACGCTCAGTTGATGACGACATGGACCGACTCGAACTCAAGCCACCGTTTCTATGGTTGTGGGATGTATAAGATTCAAGGATACAAACAATGCTCTCACTTTGCTTGGTTGGATGACGAGATGGATCCTAGAGTAAAACAAATAATTTTTTCACTAGTAAAGAACTTGAATGAGGAGAAGGGAATGGTTAACACCTACAGAGCCAAGGAGGTCGAATTGATGTTGAAGGTGAAGATCCTGAAGAAACAGTTGAAGATTAACTGGATTTTTTTATTTTTAGTATTCATTTCATTTGTTGTAATGACGAATTAGGTTATAGTTGATTAGGTTTGTATGTTTACTGATGGTGTAATGGTTGATGTATTTGTTACATAAGATTCATGTGATGATGTTATGGTGTATCATGAATATAATACAATTAATATTATTATAAATTTATCATAAATCTGTGTTGTATTTTCTGTTGTGATATGGTAACAGTAATATAGGTTAAAAATTGGTATAAATTATAAAAGCAGGATATAATTATAAATTCTACAGAAAAGTTTACAACGGTTATTTATCATAACCATTGTAATAACTCGCGCGCTGTCCAGTAAAAAATTAAAAACAAAACTGCGCAGCTGGGAATCGAACCTAGGACCATCACTTTATCACAACGGTTTTTTGGATAAACCGTTGTGGTTAGGCGTGCGATTCCCAGTTTATTACAATAGTTACATGCTGTAATTGTAAGTATCATATATACAACCACACTTTACATAACAACGCCTGGTCCTGTGTGGTTATATATCTTTCCCAACTGTTGTTAAATGTCTGTTCTGTAGTAGAGTGTCCTCATATATGGGACATAATTGTTGTTATTAAAATATTGTTATGTGTTACATTACCGTTTTTATTGTGTGTTATACATGACTATGCTGCCACATAATAATAATACAGGTATTAAACCATGTCACATGACTGATGATGTTGTACCAAAGGATGCAGGGGCTATATCGAGTCATGTGATTGATATCCCAAACAGTGTAGCAAAAATAATTGATTTAAAGCTATCAAGTCTAAAGGATCGAAGTTGCACGAAGCCAAGTTCGGATTGACGAGGTTTCATGATAATCACTGTTTTACTTGTTTGTATTGTTTCTGATATGCTTTTGTCTAATGTGTCAGTGGATAAATCAATTGTGAAAAATCTCACTATTAGGCTTATGTTGGTTGCTGAAACTAGTGGACTTGCTTTGAGACCTATGATCAAACAATATTATCAAAGATTCGCCGAGACTTTTATTTCGTATGCGATGTGTTTTCCTTGATATGCCGCTTTGTTATTGTTGTCAAAAATTGCAGTGGTGTATTCTGTCGATGGCAGTAATACCAAAAAGAATTTGATTCTTCTAAGTTTTGTGTGATTGTTGATAAGTTTTGGAATAGGATACTTTCAACTTATATATGGATCTGTACGATTATAGTTGGTTGTGTCACTATGTTTATGTTTTCTTTGTTGCGTTATGCACTGATTTGGTTATCTTTGGGTTTTCTCCTAATGTTGTTGTGTATGTTGCGTTGATGATGGAGCTAGTTTACAGTGCGTTGGTGATTTCAGTGCTTGGTGATGTTTCGCGGATGCGGGCGATGCGGCGGTCTCGTATTTTAATCTTGGGTCGCCCTTGGTGATAGTGTATTCGTTTGTGGTGCTTGTAAATTCTATGATGAGTGCAGTTTTCTATCTTCTAGCATGGAAAACTCAGACGGCAAAGGCATCTCAATGATAGAAACTATGACCATTTCTGCTGAAACAATAGGCATGCTATGATAAATCCCAATGTGATATTGAGTATATCAATTGAATTAAGAAGCAAAAGCGAGGCTTAAGGAATCTGTTGTTGATTATGTTGTTGTTGCACCTATTGTGTCTAAAGATGGAACTGTTATACTTGGATTCAAATGGAGCACTATATTTGAAGTCGATGCAAAAGCTGGAAAACTCCTTAGCAGTTATGGTGCTGCTGATTTTCATAATGCTTCTACTGTTAGGAAAAACAAGCATAGCATAGAGAAAAAAGAGGAGCAGAATCACAACACAAGAACATAACGTGGAAACTCCAAAATCGGAGAAAAAACCACGACCGTTATCAATAGACAACCAGAGAATGACACTATGTGAAAATTGTTACGACACATAATATACCCTCACAAACCCAGGCCCCCAGTACACCCACACTCTCCAAAACAAATATTTAACTACATCTCACAACACTCTAAAATCAAGAGTATAAGAGAAAATAAAAAAAATCAAATACAAGCTTAAAGTGTTTTTAACTGATACATCTTGGAATGAAGAACTTGAATCCTATATATAACATTGGACTCCTACTTCCTTCACTAAACTAAGCGATGTGGGACTTCAAATAACTTGTTTCATATATATAGCCTTGGATTCTCTCTTCATTCATAAAACTAAGCAATGTGGGACTTCTTTAACATGTATATTTTCAACCAACCCCAACAATCTCCATCTTGATTGAAAATAATACATAAGTTTTCATTGTCTTCACTGACAATCATACTCCACCAGAAAGAGTATAGTCACTTGAAGCTACACCACTCCAAGAATTTCACATTGTCTTCATCGACAATCATAGTTTTCAAAAACTATCATACTCCACCTAAAGAAAAGTACACTTCACTTGAAGTTAAACCACTTCAAGAATTTTCCTGTGTCGAAAAATCAGGTTGAAACTTTATGGTGCAACTTCCTTGTTGGCAGGAAGCTCTTCAGCCATCGACATAATCTCACAACACACTTTGCATTAATGACCATGTGTTAATCCGCTAGCAATAACTCGTCCTTTTCCATGACAGCGGAAATGTCATCAGGACACACTTCTCAATTTTTCAGAGAAGATCATTCTCTCTCACAGCGAGAGAGACATTGCTAGCATTTGACTCAGTGCCCTTCTCTGAAGCAGCCCCATCGGGACACTTATACTTTATATGTCCAAGCTTTCCACATTTCCAATATCTCACACTCGTTTCATTATTTTTCTTCACATACGACCTTCCTCTAGCAACCAACACTGATTTTGATGAAGTATTCTCCTCACCCTTCAATCTTTTTTCTTTAGAAATAATTTTACTAGAAACTTCTTCAAAGCTCAAAGTTTCCTTCCCATATATTAAAACAGATTTAATATGCTCATAGGAAGATGGAAGAGACCATATGAGTCTCAAAGCTTTATCTTCATCATCACTCTTGACTCCAATAGTTTCCAATTCAGAAACAATACCATTTAGAACACTTAGATGATCAGATACTTTCGTATGTTCATCCATACGCAAGCTATGAAACTGCTCCTTCAACAATAAACAATTTGATATACCTTTTCCTTGATATAGCCCTTCAAGTTTCTCCTAAAGCTCTTTGGCTGACGACGTACCAAGAACATTCACAAGAATATTCTTTGCTAAAGACATACGGATTATACTCGAAGGTCTCAAATCTAATTCCTCCCACTTCTCGTTGTCCATGTTGGAAATGTTTCCTTTCAACGCCTTGTGTAATCCTAATTGTATCAAAACATCTTTAACTTGAGATTTCCACAAGCCAAAGTTAATTATTCCATCAAATTTCTCTATGTCAATCTTCACTGCACTTGAAAAACTTGACATTTCAACCAAAACCTTCCCTGCAGCAAAACAAAATTTTCCCAACCAACACAGAGTATAAAATTTTTTTTGATGTGGAAGATCAGCTAAAACTGCAACCACTGAGCATACTAAGAATTTATACCCCAACGACCCAAGGCTCTAGATACCACTTGTTAGGGAAAAAAACAAAGCATAGAGAAAAAAGAGGAACACAATTACAACATAAGAACATAATGTGGAAACTCCAAAATCAGAGAAAAAACCACGGCCGTTGTCAATAGACAACCAGAGAATGACACTATGTGAAAATTGTTACAACACATAATATACCCTCACAAACCCAGACCCCTAGTACACCTACACCCTCCAAAACAATTATTTAACTACATCTCACAACACTCTAGAATCAAGAGTATAAGAGAAAATAAAAAAATCAAATACAAGCTTAAAGTGTTTTTGACTGGTACATCTTGGAATGAAGAACTTGAATCCTATATATAACATTGGACTCTCACTTCCTTCACTAAACTAAGCGATGTGGGACTTCAAATAACTTGTTTCATATATATTGCCTTGGATTCTCTTTTCATTCACAAAACTAAGAAATTTGGGACGTCTTTAATATGTATATTTTCAACCAGCCCCAACAATCTACTACTGCAGTGTGAAGTGATGACAGGGACACGGAAAAAGTTAGTATCGTCGCCAGTACGAATAATAACGAGCTTACTGAGCCAGGAAAGTTTAATTTACCGGAGTTCTTGCTCCAGATAGTTAGGACCGATTAATTTTTGTCTGTGGGTCCTAGTTCAAGAATAATGTTGTGAAATATGTCAGTAGCTAAATTGGAGGTTGTATTATTTTGCAAACATAATGAAATTCCTACCTTCAGGGTTTCACTTGATGCAAAAGAAGAATATGCTTCTGATGTTTAGAATGATTTGGATTTTGCTATGCTGTATGCGTGTCCAGACAGTAAATTCATAGAAAATGGTATCATCCCTCAGCCGCGTATGGAAATTCATCTGAACAGGGTGATTGAGTTATGAATGACATTACTGACTCTATCATCTGGGGTTTTTCTTATGATATTTTACCAAAATCGATCTACAAATAAACTACATCAAAGGTCCAAATCAGCAACTCAGATTTGAAAAACCCACCTTCCAATAAAAGTACGAGCATACATAACAAGGCTTAAAACATGGATCTATCAAGAAATGTCTCTTCCAAAACCGAGATACATCATGAACATGAATTTACATTTTGTTTAGTTATTATTGGATAAGGCAAGATAATTTCTCCTTTTTCCTGCAAGGGCAGAAGGCACCTCTCATTTTTCTAAGATTTTAAGAATTATACAGGATAGTAGTCGGAAAAAAGAACCGAACAGAGACTTGCCTCCAATAAAAGTAAGGATTGAGAATGACGAAAACCTTCACAAGAATACATAATCGGCTTCGGTCGGGCCAAGCAACTTGAAACCTCTAGCCTAAATGAAGTCCAAGCGAACTTAAAGCCTCTGGCATAATCGGCTTCAGCCGAGCTAAGCGAACTTGAAGCCTCTGGCCTAAATGAAGTCCAAGCTAACTTGAAGCATCTGACGTAAATGAAGTCCAAGCGAACATCCTCTGGCATAATCGGCTTCGGCCAGGCTAAGCGAACTTGAAGCCTCTGGCCTAAATGAAGTCCAAGCGAACTCAAAGCCTACGGCTTAATCGACTTCGGTCGGGAAAAGAAAACTTGAAGCCTCCGGACTAAATGAAGTCCAAGAGAACTTGAATCCTCTGGCCTAAATAAAGTCCAAGTGAACTTGAAGCCTCTGGCATAATCGGCTTCGGTAGGGCTAAGCAACTTGAAGCCTCTGTCCTAAATGAAGTCCAAACGAACTTGAAGCCTCTTACATAAATGAAGTCCAATCGAACTTAAAGCATCTATTCTAAATAAAGTCCAAGCGAACTTGAAGCCTCTGGCATAATCGGCTTCGGCCGGGTTAAGCAACTTGAAGCCTCTGGCATAATCGGCTTCAGCCGGGCTAAGCAACTTGAAGCCTCTGGCCTAAATGAATTCCAAGCGAACTTGAAGCCTCTTCCATAAATGAAGTACAAGCGAACTTGAAGCTTCTGCCATAATCGGCTTCGGCCGAGCTAAGCAACTTGAAACCTTTGGCCAAAATGAAGTCCAAGTGAACTTAAAGCCTCCGGCATAATCTGCTTCGGTCGAGTAACATTTAATAAAAGCTTCTGACCTCCACTTAAACATAAGGCTCTTAACGTCGGTCATGCAAAATAAAAGCCTATGAACTCCATTTAAACATGGGGCCCTGAACGTTGGTTACGCAAAGCTAACATACCTCTGACTTTAAATGGTTTGGTTAACTTATCACTAGCCAAATATCCGACATGATTTACTCGGAGTTAGCTGTTGAAGCGGCATAGCGGCAAGCAAACAAAAAGATTTGGAAGTATTTTTCCGGGAATTATCGTGTCCACAGAGATCGGTGCTACTGAACTGCCGTTCGACAATTTAATTGTTAATGAGTTTGGGTTTAAATGGTTTGAATTAAATGCGGAAAAGTAAATATGAACATAAAAAGAGTACATTCTTTGAAGAGAAGAAACCTATCAAGCATGAATATACACTACTCAGAACAAACGTAAACCTATCGATCAGTCGCATTCAACATATAATACTCATCAAAATCATCACGTATCGCTCACGACAGTGTCCATCTCTGGCACACTGAGCTGAGAGAGCAACCGTGTCACTCTCGTCGCCACTCTCGCGCACGACGCCTCGAAACACGGAAGACATTAAGTTCCGACACCATAAAGATTATTATCTAAATCTATCTCTAGCATCTAGACAATAGATATCCATCCTTAATCAAGATTCGTGATGTTTATCTCTAACACAACACAAATCCAAACATAAATGCAAAAAGATCAAGGAAGACATCGATAATGATTTGTAAAGCATATATATTATACAACCATGATCAATACATGTACATAGGTTTAGAGTAACAATACAAACGTAACCCAACAAATAGAGAAATACATAGAGAAGAAATGGAGAAAAACCAAACATTTCATGAGTTGTCGGCTCCGATTGATGAAGGATTCGACTCCGGATCATCCTAATGCATGCTCCAATGTGTTTTCTAGCCTAATTCTACTCAAAAAATGCTATTGGATGGATTTGGAACCAAAAATATCAAAACCCATCCCTAAAAATTGTGTTTTTGGGCCTTTAATGGAGTTTCTGTCCGCCCAGTTTCGCCCGGCGGAATTCTGGGTCGCCTGGTGGTGTAAGGCGGCTATTCTTTAAGTTTTCCACACTTTTGGAGTGCCCGGCCCGCCGCTGCTTTGCCCGGCGGAGCAGAGGCGCAGCACACCAGTCTGCAGAAAAATTCTGCACTGTTTTATTCGTAACTTTTGAACCGTAACTCCGTTTGACGCACGGTTTGAAGCGCCGGAAAGCTTATTCAATGCTCTATACAACAATGGCAAAATTCCATTACTGTAACACCTGCAAAAATAAATGAAAATCAATTAAACTCAATGATATTTACACGATACGCAATATATACACTAAAACGTAAAGTAAACGTAATTACGAACAAAGCGGGGATTATTCAACCAATTTTAACACAAAGTAATGATAAGTGCAACAAAACTTATATACAAAAATAGCTACAATTTGCACTTATCAAACTCTCCCCAACTTACCTAATTGTTTGTCCACAAACAAGAATCAAACAAACTTGAAAATGCACAAGCAACATCCAAAGAACGATGAATCAACAGGTTTTGAAAAATGGAAACGAATGTATGGTTCAAATGAAAATGGTACACACAAAAAGTAAATACTTACCACTAAACTACGACGACAACATAATCACGAAATAGACGCAAAATACAAAAATCATGCCAAACATTCTCAAACAACACAAGTTCCAAAGTGAATCACACCTAGCAAAAATAATCATCGGTAGATGAAAAACATAAAATGATGGATTTTTCACTCACACAACAATCCTGCAAACAAAAGACTAAATTATGCATACATCCACAAATTCATATTGAACATACAAAGGCAAGAATCACAAGGACTTTCAAGGTTGTAGCGTGGTCGGGTAAACAAACAAGGGGCAATTTCTAAAGGTAACTGAAACAAAAACTTGCCTAAACCTAAGGGAGTGAAAACTCACAAAGATTCACACACAAAATTTCAACCAACTTCTTCCAAAATCCCAAGTGCTACACAACACACAATACTTATTTAGCACAATTATTGAAACTCTTTTTGTTTCCTTTTTCAAGGATTTTTCTTTTTCTTCCTTTTTTCTTTTTTTCTTTTCTTTTCTTTGTCATGTTTTTCTCTTCTTTCTTTTCTTTTTCAATCCTCATAGAATCCAACCAATAAGTATACAATCATCCTCTCCCCAACTTGAATTCAACCGCACCATCATGTGAATACTCCCTACTTTCTAAGGCAAGGAAAAAATCCATACAAAAACACAAAATTGAGGTCCAAGAAAAAAAAAATCCATTAAAAAATAAGTGAACTAAATACTCATAGACAAGTATTAAGTTCAAATAGAAACATGGATCAAAAAGCTCAAAGGGGTTACAAATTATCACACACTCACAAGGTGAATTGACTATTTGGCTAAGGTGGTTGTGCTCAAAATGAAACAAATGCCTTGATCCTTTTCATGCATTCATATACACAACATAAACAACATATTCAACATAATAAAATCCAGTTAGAACAAGAATGTTGGAACTCCGAGCATATATGAACAATGGAAGGCTTCCTCACAAAAAGGTTGGGAACTAAAGTGATTCACAACAAGAACAAGTATACAAAAGAATGGATGTCATGGAAGTTTGTAAAATGCCTAAGTATCATGAATATGCTAAAGTCAAGAAAGCGATAAATACATACCTCCGACGTGTACAAAACTTAACAAAATCATTACCATACATCCGCAAGTTGAAACGAACCAACTTGGAAAATCACCAAAGCATCCTCAAATAAATCAATCAAAATCTATGAGCAAAAAACAACCAAAAAAATTCGAAAAGAAAAACTATAAAACATGCTTGTTTTACGTTGTAAGCTCGACGCCTTTACGGTGCTTAATTAGAAACTTCCTTCATTCATGCCATGGTGATGTCTCACCGCGCAAACCAACAGCAAGTGTCCTAACCAACCACTTGAACAAACATTAAAACAAAACAAGTATATACATCACGGGTAAAATGTACAAATATCGAAGTATGCTTATGCACAAGTATAGTAACAAAATTTAAAACAAGATTATACACAATATGGACATTATGTGCAAAACTCAAAAACAAAGAAACTATCGCAATGCGATTCAATAAAAACACCAATCCCCGGCAACGGCGCCATTTTGTTGAAGCGGCATAGCGGCAAGCAAACAAAAAGATTTGGAAGTATTTTTTCGGGAATTATCGTGTCCACAGAGATCGGTGCTACTGAACTGTCGTTCGACAATTTAATTGTTAATGAGTTTGGGTTTAAATGGTTTGAATTATGCGGAAAAGTAAATATGAACATAAAAAGAGTACATTCTTTGAAGAGAAGAAACCTATCAAGCATGAATATACACTACTCAGAACAAACGTAAACCTATCGATCGGTCACATTCAACATACAATACTCATCAAAATCATCACGTATCGCTCACAACAATGTCCATCTCTGGCACACTGAGCTGAGAGAGCAACCGTATCACTCTCGTCGCCACTCTCGCGCACGACGCCTCGAAACACGGAAGACATTAAGTTCCGACACCATAAAAATTATTATCTAAATCTATCTCTAGCATCTAGACAATAGATATCCATCCTTAATCAAGATTCATGATGTTTATCTCTAACACAACACAAATCCAAACATAAATGCAAAAAGATCAAGGAAGACATCGATAATGATTTGTAAAGCATATATATTATACAACCATGATCAATACATGTACATAGGTTTAGAGTAACAATACAAACATAACCCAACAAATAGAGAAATACATAGAGAAGAAATGGAGAAAAACCAAACATTTCATGAGTTGTCGGCTCCGATTGATGAAAGATTCGACTCCGGATCATCCTAATGCATGCTCCAATGTGTTTTCTAGCCTAATTCTACTCAAAAAATGCTATTGGATGGATTTGGAACCAAAAATATCAAAACCCATCCCTAAAAATTGTGTTTTTGGGCCTTTAATGGAGTTTCTGTCCGCCCAGTTTCGCCCAGCGGAATTCTGGGTCGCCCGGTGGTGTAAGGCGGCTATTCTATAAGTTTTCCACACTTTTGGAGTGCCCGGCCCGCCGCTGCTTCGCCCGGCGGAGCAGAGGCGCAGCACACCAGTCTGCAGAAAAATTCTGCACTGTTTTATTCGTAACTTTTGAACCGTAACTCCATTTGACGCACGGTTTGAAGCGCCGGAAAGCTTATTTAATGCTCTATACAACAATGGAAAAATTCCATTGCTGGAACACCTGCAAAAATAAATGAAAATCAATTAAACTAAATGATATTTACACGATACGTAATATATACACTAAAACATAAAGTAAACGTAATTACGAACAAAGCGGGGTTTATTCAACCAATTTTAACACAAAGTAATGATAAGTGCAACAAAACTTATATACAAAAATAGCTACAATTTGCACTTATCATTAGCCAGTCTGTTTTCGAGATTAACAAGACGCTCAAATCATTAGGGTCTGACTCGCTTGGAGCTAGCTGTTTTATTTACATTCAAGTTGTTATGAAGGAGATAAAATGTATTAGGACTACATTACCAAAAGGACTAACACGGTCACAACTAAAAACAAACTCATAATAACTTGGATATTACTGTTAAAAGATCAGGAAAACGTTCAATTATTACACATACAAAAAGGATGACTAAAACAATTATGAACCAATGCTTTGATGAAGAGATCTCTGATTTTAATCACACTAAAGATTCACAGGCATTGGAACCCAACTCACTTGGGTCATATAAAGGATAAAGCAAGACGTACTCCGAATTTTCCAAGACCTGTAATCATCTTTAAACTATCATGATTTGGTTACTGCTAATTCAAAAACACACATGGGTTGTCACAATCCTAAATGACAAGGATACATATTGCCATAGTCAAAATGGAACTGCAATTGGTCGAGACCCCTGGTGTTGGGCGGTCGACTTCCTTACAAGCAATGGGTCGACCCCTGGTGTTGGGCGGTCGACTTCCTTACAAGCAATTAAGAGGCAGGCTAAGATTCGGAGACCGTTACAAAACGATTAATAAGTCGGTTATAAGTACATATTAAACCGTTACAAATGATTAAATAGGCAGTTATTTTTATTAGGACCATAAAACTCATTAAATCGTGGTTATTCAAATCCAGGGGGAATGAGGCATGCAATATAAAAAGAGAGGTCCGGAGGCCAAAGAGGATGGGAACACGACGAATAACATATCAAAGAGAGATTACATAGAAACCTTAGACAATCAACAATGGTGGCCATGACCCTATACTTTTAGAGACACTTAACCATTCATTTTCGGCTCTCCCTGACTAATAACAGGGAAGTCAACCTTTTTATGTTTTTTAACAAGAACAAATAGTACAACCACAAGGAAGGCTTAACCCATATATGAAATAAATGGTAATAAAAGAAGCTACAAACATTTTGCATGCATGTCTTATCTATCTTATTTATGACCGTCAATGGGCGAGCCTAGTACATGTACAACCAAAGAAAAAAGGGGAAACTCTGATAATGAACTATAAAAAAGAGTTTGTTCTAACTCGTACTATTACTTGATGTAGAGTATGTATCTACCACCGAAGACTCAATAAATCAACAATTAAGGATTGTTTCCCACAGAGGCGCTGCAAGTGAGATTGGTGACAACACAAAGAGGAACAGAGTGCGGTGATTACGGCTTCTAGGTTTGAAAGAAGGATTGATTAGGTAGTGATATCATATAAGATAACTCAACCTACCTTTCTCGTTTATGTGGAAGGAATATAAATTCACAATTTATAATGTTCGGTCAATTTCTAATTATGATTCAACATAATTACATGAAAATAGTTATAAAAAAATATTGTATTCTATTCGAAGATAGAGTTTAATTGGGAAAGAAAATGGAAAGTATGTTGTACTGAAATGTGAGTGCATTATTCAACTTAGCAATGGTTTAAATGATGTCAAAACTAGGAGTAAGACTTAGACTTAGAGTTTTTGTATATTGAACGGTATCAACCAAAATTTAGATGTGCATTGAATCATTTTAGCCCTAGGATGCATACAAATGTTTTTGAATAGCCTTAGGCATGGACTACACATCAAAAACCAAGTCATTTGTGAAAACACAGCTGCATAGGCCGACCTATACGTGCTCAGGCTAACCTATAGAAGCTTTTGCTTCAGTACAGGCCGGCACATACGATTACAGGTCGGCTCCCACGCTCCAAGAATGAAGCCTGTGGATTTTGTCCATAGGTCGCCTTTTTCAAGCCGACTTGAAGACCTTGATAGGCCGACCTATTGCTTTCATAGGCCGACCTGTAGCCTTCAAAAATAGAAATTTTGTTTTGCATCTTATTTTTTCTTGCATTCTTTTTTCCCGAATTCCACATACACATATATATACTCATACATGCACCTTTATCTAGTAAGGTACTAGTGAATTACCTATACAAAACCATATTACAAAGCATTCCCATCATCTTCAACCTCTCTTCTATGAATACACACAATTGAACTACACATAATCATTTTTCGATTGGGTGACCATCTAGATTAGGGTTGATAACGTCCAATTAGGTTTGGTGTAACCGAGAATATTGGGTTGGAATCTTTGTGTTTCAAATAAGAAAACCAAGGTGGGGGTTTCCTTCAAAATTGGTGTGATTTGAAAGTTTTGGACAAGATCACGTCAACACGGATTCGATCGAGTGAAGGCCTTAGGACAAGGTGGTTTCCTTGCAATGGAGTAGCGCGAGACGATGAATCGTGTTTGGGAATCTTGGGTTCAACAAGTGCGTGCTCGAGATAATCAGAGGATTGTATCCGCATTGTTGGTGACTTGATCAAGCTTTGATCAAGGTTTTGGAGGTGGTTGAATCAACAACAAATAATAGGGTTTGTGGGGTTAGAACTCTTCACCTCTTGTATAAATATTTTTGCAAAGATAAGGTTAGTTGCAAGTATTTCAATTCGATTTCGGATTGAGGGCAGACGTACCCATAGCGAGGCCAATTGGGGAACTGCCTAAACAAATCTTTGTGTCTCTTTATCGCTTTACTTTTCTTTAATTGTTATTCTTGTAAATTATCGATTTTGTTGTTGTTTCGATTAATTCAATTGGAAATTGTTTTCAACTACCTTTTAAATTGTTATTGTTGATATAATCACAATCACTTTGATTGTGATTAACTTTTTACATCAACAAAATAAATCGAATTTCCAAACGTGATCACTTGTACACAAAGTGTTCGATAAACTGTCTTTGAGTATTTTTATCGTTTTGTGTTCATTGGAAATAAGCATTATGAATAGCTTTGCATTTGATTGATCCGTGAATTAATTATTGATTGAATAATTTGTGTTCATTATCATTCCATCAATTTTGATTACACATATCCGGGCCTTTCGATAGTAGGTTCGGTTAGACGATTTGATTCTGGTTGTTTCCGCTGTGCCATACTTTTTGAAAACAAATTTTTGCCAAGAATTTTTGGTTATAAATTTGTGATCTATTCACCACCCCCTCCAGATCGAAGTCTATCGTCTAACATGAAAGAGGGAATTTAGTTTAAGTGAGGAGAGGGATTTCCATGTTCCATGTGTCTGAACCGGAAGGGGTTGATAGCTATATTTATTTGAGAATTTGTCAAATAATAATTAGTCGCTTTTGTAGTTTAATAAAATTGAACAGAAGAAAATATAAAAGGCAAGATGGAGGAATGTTTTAATTTTAGGTGTATAGTTGAAATGTTTTTGTATTTTCTTAATTGTTGATGACAACAAACTCAATGAATCAAAGTTATATCATTCGGCTTATGTGAGCACCTTTATATTTATTGGAATATCAAAACCATTCATTGAACAAAATTTATTATTCTGTATTGAAACTCTACACACCAGGGGACCACCTATTTATATACAATTATATCACCTTAATATCGAACAGAACCATATATATATATATATATATATATATATATATATATATATATATATATTTATATATATATAAACTAAAAGTAACGGTAACTACTTAAGACTTATTATCTAAGACTCCCCCACAAGCTGGGCTATGGAGAGACATGAGACCAAACTTGACAATAAAACTTGAAAAGGATGGAGCAGACAGCGGCCTAATCAGAAAATCAACAATTTGGGCAGATGAAGGTATTGGAAAGAGCTTTATCAGACCGGTTTCCAATTTTTCGCGAATGATATGGCAATCGATTTCAATGTGTTTGAATTATTCATGAAAGGTAGAAATATGAGCGAGGTAGACCGCAGATCTATTGTCACAATAGATGGAGGTGGGGTTGCAGAAACTGATATGCAAGTCAGTGAAGAGATAATGAAGCCATTGAACTTCACAAGTAAGGGCAGCAAGAGCATGATATTCGGCTTTGAAACTGGAACGAGAAACGATGGTCTGCTTCTTGGATTTCCATGAGATTAGAGATTTGCCTAGAAATATAGCAATGCCAGTTGTGGACCTGCGTGTAGTTGGGCAAGTTACCCAATCACTAACTGCAAAACCAGATAGAAGTAATTTAGAGATGGAAGGATAAAACAGCCCTTGAGAAGGATTAATTTTTAAATATTGAAGAATGTGATTTGCAACTTTAAAATTGTTATCAGTTGGCTGAGAAACAAATTGACCGAGTTGTTGAACGGCGAAGGAAATATCAGGGCGAGTAGTAGTTAAATAAATTAATTGGCCAATAAGTCTTCTATATTGGGTGTTATCATGGTACAAGGGGGAATTAGAACTATTAAGTTTGATAGCAGAATTAAGGGATTAGATGATGGTTTGGATGCTAATATACATGTTTTGATGAGTAAATCAAGGGTGTAACTACGTTGATTAAGTAAAATACCGGATGCAGATCTTGAAACTTCAAGGTCAAGAAAATACCTTAAAGGACCTAAGTCCTTAATACGAAATTTAGAATGAAGAATGTGTTTGACATGCTTGATTTGTGCAATGTTATTACTTGCTAAAACAATGTCATCGAAATAAACTAATAACGCGGTAAATTTAGTAGTAGCTGATTTGGTGAAAAGAGAATGATCAACATGGGAAGAATGGTAACCAAGAGAGACTAAAGTTTCGGATAATTTAGAATACAATTGTTGACTAGCTTGTTTACGACCATATATACTTTTGTTAAGTTTACACACCTTAGGAGATTGATGAGGAGGTTTATAGCTTTGAGGAATAGTGATATAAACCTCTTCATGTAAGTCTCCATGAAGAAAAGCATTATTGACATCTAGTTGTTCTAGATGCCAAGAAAAGGAGAGTCCTTACTGTGGTTAATTGTTTTACAAGAGAGAAAGTGTCGAAGTAATCAACACCTTCTATATGAGTGTAGCCCTTTGCAACTAAGCGAGCTTTGTATCTTTCAATGTTGCCATTAGCAAGATATTTAATCTTAAAGACCCATTTACATCCAATAGGTGTTTTATTCGGAGGAAGATCAACTATGGTCCAGGTATTATTGTGTTCAAGGGCTACAAGTTCAGTTTGCATAGCTTTAATCCAACAATATTGTTGGAAAGCCTGGGAATAGGTAGAGGGTGCGATAGAGGATGAAACAAAGAGGCAAAATTGTTTGTAGTTGGTGTTACATAGGCTATAATTGAGAACACAGGAAACGGGAAAATTTGGGGTAGGAAAATGGGTGGAGTGGTTGGATTGTTGTTGATGAAATTGCAATGATAATCGTTTAGATATGAGGGTTATTTTGTTTATCTAGTGGATTGCCTATGGGTGGGAGGATTGGGTTTAGGGGTGGTAGTGTGTAAGTTAAGGTGAGGAATGGTAGGAATAGCAGATTGGGGAGAAGGAGGGGTTGTTGGCTAAACGATAGGGTTAATAGGAGGAGGTGAGGTATCAAGAGGAGAACTTGGTTCGGATAGAATAGGGTCCATGTTAGTATTGGGTGGATGAAGGGTGGGTATAGGAGATAGGGGTCGATGATCATAGTTATGGTGAAAGGAAAGCAAGATTCATAAAAAACAACATTGCGAGAAACAAGAAAAGGTTAGAAGTTAAAGCATAAAGTAAATAACCTTTGGTTCCTGCTTTATAATCAACAAAAACACAATTATGAGACCGAGGATCAAATTTAGTGCGGTTTTGAGAAAGAGTAGAAACATATGCAAGGCAACCAAAGCATTTGAGAGAGTCATAATCAGGCAGTTTGTTATACAAAAGAAAATAAGGTATATTAAAATTAATAATAGGGGAAGGTAAGCAATTGATTAAATGAACAACATGAAAAATAGAAAGATGCCATAAATTAGTCGAAAGATTAGCTTGAAAGAAAAGGGATCTTGCAACATTGAGAATGTGTTGATGCTTACATTCAACAAGACCGTTCCGTTGTGGGAATTCAACACATGACCTCTGGTGCGAGATTCCTTTTGAATTATAAAAATCAGTCATATGAAATTCTGGACCATTTTCAGTACATAAGCATTTCAAAGTAGCAGAAAATTGGGTTTGAATAAATGAAAAAATGCATCATATGAATCCTACTTTCACTTTTATGTGTCACAAAAATAGTCTAGGTAAACCTAGTGAAATCATCTACAAGTGTGAGAAAATAATGCTTGTTTATGTAAGGGGTCGCATAAGGACCCGAGATATCAGCATGAAGCAGATCAAAAGGTTTGGAAGAAACAATAACACTATCAGGATAAGGTAAATGCCTTTGCTTAGATAAATGAAAAAAATGGCAAGGTAAAGTTTTATTAAAATTGTAAGTGATACTAGGACATTGTTGAGCCAAAGTATTGTGAATAACAGGGGAAGGGTGACCTAATCTACTATGCCAATATTAGAGTGGTTTTGAGAAACAGTGTTACAGTTAAAAGAGGATAGGGAATGAGAAAGGATAGCTTGAGCCTGAAGGACATAAAGGTCTCCAAAGAGTTCAGCTAAACCAATCATCTTAGTATAATTAAAATAAGATATTCTTTATTAGTAAAGGTAAGGGTACTGAAAGAAGAATCAATAAACTTCGTAGTAGAGATTAAATTAACTTGAAAACTAGGAATATAATAAACATTTGATAAAACTATAGAGTTAGAAAGGTGAACAGTTCCAGTAATAGTCATGAGTATAATGGTTTCATCAGGCAGTTTCATATGAATAGGAGGTACAGAACAATGAAAATGAAAATTGCATAAAGTGGGAGTTATGTGATGAGCAGCATCTGTATCAATTATCCAATATACAGGTAGCTTACCATCAGAAGGAGAAGTAACATAATTGATGTTTGGAATAGGATGACCATCAAAAAAGGTTGTTGTAGAAGCAGATGATTGTTGTTGATGCAACATCTGTAGAATTTGATTGTACTGGTTCTGAATAGTGGCAAGAGAACTTTCAAGTTCCTGAGGGACTCAATGGAGACATCAGAAGAATGAGAAGGAACAACATTATTGATCGAAGGCTTCTGACTCTTGTAGTGAAAACCTAGAGGGTAGCCATGATTGATAAAGCAGGTGGCTATGGTTTGATTGTTGCGTCCGCAGTGAGTGCACGTGCCTCAGGAGAGTCAGTGCTAAGTGAATCTAGCGGAAATATACCCGAGCGCATCGCACGGTCGATGTATAATAGAGTCACCACTGAACTTTATTTATTCTAAAAGGAAAGGGAAAATATCGATAAAACCCAAGGGAAAGAGAAACGGGTAAGGGAGTCGGTTATACGAGGGGAAGGTATTATCACCCCATTCATCCATTGTACTTGACGGGAACCATTATGAATGCTTCTAGGCTCAGATGGGTCTTTTATCTAAAGGTTACTCGCGAAAGGGGGAAGGAAAAGGGACAAAGAAAGTGTTCGTGGAGGATTGGGGCCCTCGTGCCTACGTATCCTCATAGTGTAATGAGGAGTTCAGAGTTCTGTAGTTCATGGAACTAGGGGAGGATAAGGAGAAGGTGGCTCGCCAAGATTTCACCATCTTGTGCCTACGTATCCTCATAATGCAATGAGGAATTCAGAGCCTATGTAGTTCGAAGAACTAAGGCAGAAAAAGAGAGGAGAAAAAATGGTGTCAAAACCAAGAGCGAAAAGCAAAGAAATGGTGTCGAAACCAAGAGAGAGGAATAAGAGGTAGGAATAGAATGGGTAAGGAGTAGAGGCAAGGGTGTCTTAACCGAGACTTGGTGGTTAACCCAAGGAAAAGGGAAGTTGTCTTTGATGGGGTAAAGGGAATAACCCTAGCTGGGGAAAAGGAAAGGAATTGGTCTCTTAACTGACAAGCAGTGGTTAACTAAAAATGGGTTGACTCCACTAGGGAGAAGGAAAAAACAATTGGTCTTCTAACTAACGAACGGTGATTAACCAAAGGGATGGGTGCTTGAACCAAAAGAGTTGTTTGACCCACAGGGAATTCAGTATGTTAACTGAAGGGTCGTGGTTAACCGAAGAAAGGGTAAAAGTTGGTTTTTTAACTGGCAGGCAGTAGTTAACCAACGAAAAGGGT
Source organism: Lathyrus tuberosus (assembly GCA_022829125.1). Taxonomy (NCBI): domain Eukaryota; kingdom Viridiplantae; phylum Streptophyta; class Magnoliopsida; order Fabales; family Fabaceae; genus Lathyrus; species Lathyrus tuberosus. The sequence goes on along the minus strand of JALAZF010000249.1, from coordinate 5,638,539 downwards.
GTTGAACCAAGGGAAGGTGTTAACCCAAAAAGACTCGGTATGTTAACATACGGACTGTGGTTAACCGAGGGAAAAATAAGAGGTTGGTCTTTTAACTGACAGGCAGTAGTTATCCAACGAAAAGGGTGTTGAACCAAGGGAAGGTATTAACCCAAAAAGACTCGTTATGTTAACAGACGGATTGTGGTTAACCAAGGGAAGGGGAAAAGTTTGTATTTTAACTGACAGGCAGTGGTTAACCAACGAAAAAGGAGGTTTGAATCAAGAGAAGGTTGCTAACTCCACTGAGGATTCGGTATTTTGACTGACGCACAGTGGTTAACTGAAAGAAGGAAAAGTGAATCAAGAGAAAATTGCGACTTCGCTGGGGAAGAAGAAAATTGGTGTTTTAACCGACGGATGGTGATTAACCAAAGGCATGGGTATTTAACCAAGAAAAGGTTGTTAACCCAAAAGAAAGAGAAAGATTGGTTCTAACAAACGGACTGTGATCAACCAAAGGGAAGGGTGTTGAACCAAGAGAAAGTTGTTGACCCAAACAGTAAGAGAAAGATTGGTTTTAACAAACAGACTGTGATCAACCAAAAGAAAGGGTATTTGAACCAAGAGAAGGTTATTAACCCAAACAAAAAGAGGGAGATCGGGGCAGGAATGAGTGACTACCAAGGTTAGACTCAAGAGACACCACAGTCTGGCGATAGAGGTGACTATTCTAGGTTCAGGGTCAAACGCCCCTACCAGAAATAGTCAAAATGAGGGTAGGAAAGACTCCATCCTCATTCCTTCTCTAGCACCCAAAGTGTAATGCATCAATTGAGATCGACAGAGTAACAATGTGATTTGTATAGTGCTCCAGCTTTTTGTGCAGACGTCTAGCTCAGAACAGGATCAAAAACAGGGGAGGCTCTAAAGAGATCCTAAAGAAGAGAGCGGGGGCAATTAATCAAACAAAACAAGGTTTCGATCAATCAATCAAAGGGAAGAAAATGTCAATAATCTTTCAAGCGAATTAAAAGATTATCAAAGCAAGTGTGGAAAATAAAGTTGAACAAGATTAAGTTGGCTCAAGGAAAATCTAATGCATCAAGTTGAATTGCAAAGCATTTACAAGAACAAGCTAGCATGCATTTATAAGCATTTTCATGTTAACACATAAGCAAAAATGTGCAAAAAGTGCTTCAAACATGTGATAAAATTGCAAAATAATCAAGGAAAATCATGCAATTAATCAAGCATGAGTCATTGCAAGTAGGTATTGACCGAAGACAATGGCATTGGGATGAATATAGGCAAGCATGGAAAACTATACAAGAAAAGCATGAAAAACAGTTCCAAAACAACAATTTTTGGCAAAATATGTCAGGTGTAATCGATTAAGAGAATGTTGTTAATCGATTACACCTTGAAAAAAATGGATTCTGAGGCGCAGGCAAGGGTGTAATCGATTACACCATAGGTGTTAACCGATTACACCTGCAAAAATTGCAGAAACAGATTTTTGAAAAGCACTTTTCGGAATCATATATCGCATGTAATCGCATTGTAACATAGTATGGAAGCAGATGTAAAATTCATGTTAATTCAGAGCAATTAATAGCTAATAGAATCAAACATGTAAAGCAATTATTCATGTAGCAAATCATCAATTAAGCACTACGTTACGAAAACACGAAATCGATCGAAAGTGATAAATTAAGCAAGATTCACCAACCTACAAGGCTGAGATCTATCTTGGTAATTGTTGTAATCAAAATATGATGAAGGGAAACTTAGAAAACTATAAAATCCAGAGATCTCTAGCAATCTGTAGCGAGAAAAATGAAAGTAATACGAAAATTGCTTCGGATCCAAGTTTGCACAAAAACTCCTTGAACAATCAACTTTCAAAGCTTGAATTGAAGTAAATGTTGTTATTGCTGCAGAATTCAGTGCTGAAAATGAAGATGAATGGAGGTCTAGCTCAAAGAATAGAAAGCTTTAATGCAAATTTTGCTAAGCTTTAATGGTGGAAGAGGTTTTGTGAGGTTTAGGGAAGAAGAAGGTGATGATTGAGAGAGAATGCTGCAAAAAATTCAGAGAATGGAGAGTGAAATTTCAGAGCAAAATGAGAGAATGGACAAGGGTCATTTGCATCAATGTGAGGGTTTGCTTATATAGAGCATATATTTGGAGTGAGTGGAGGTTTAGAACATGGTATGGAGGTAGTTAAATGAGGTTTGACACTTGATTTGGAGTTAGTTAGATCCAACTCACTGAGTTGGGGTCTAACTCAGTTAGTTATTGATTAAATCGGTTGGAGAATCCTAATACAACTCAATGATTAAGTGGCCCAAATGATTGGAAATGAGGGTGCATAGTGAGCATTATTGATGGTGAGGTAGTGTAGTTGATATTTTCTGGTGTAATCACATGTCTAGAACCTTCCACAAGATGCTAGAATGATGTAGACCAAAGGAAAAGAGTGGTAGCTGCTGCAGTGCTGAGAAACCACTGAAAGTCAACAAAAATAGCTTGTGTAATCGGTTAACATAAATGCTATTAATTGATTACCATATGCAGAAAGTGCCTTCCTTTACCGATTTATGAGGGTGTAATTTGTTAATAGAAATGTTGTTAATCGATTACCACAGTCTAAATTCCTCTCTTTTTTTGCTTGATATGAGGTGCTTTGGCCATGGTTTCGTGCTTCGACTCCCATGCTTAGATAAATAGGTATAGAAATCCTTCTGTCTTGCCTGTATTGATGATGTGATGACTCTTTTGGGGATATAATCATAACCTTGGGAATCTGTGGGGATGAAGATATACCTGCAATAAATCCGTAGATAAAAAAAATGCAGATGCGCATACCGGGAATATAAGTGTAGGTGCTTATGTAAAATGGTAAGAGGGGAGGTCAAATTTTAGGTTACGACACTAAGGATGGTAGATCGGCGTTCTTGACCCAAAACCATGGAGAAAGTCTTGTCAAAAAAAGGGGGAGGATCCAACAAGATTATTTGGGAGCGAACCGTGGAAAATTGGTCAGTGAGGTCTTTGAGCCATTTAATAACGCGATCTTGCTCTTTGTAGCGGAGAAGATCGGAGGCAGCACCATACGTGCAAGCAATCACACATGTACAATCACGAGTTAGTTGAAGGGAATCGATTTGTTCCTATAGAGAAGTGAGCTTGGTGAAGTAAGTGGAAACATCTAAAGTACCTTGATACAAATTTGTGAGATCATCTTGAAGATCAGAGATCTTAAAAATATCTCCTTGTGAGAATCGCGTGTCAAGATTCTTCTAAACCACCGATGCATTATCGATCCATAAGATGGACTGAGAAATATTTTTGGAGACAGATTTCAACAACCATGAAAGAACCATATTATTGCAACAGAGCCAAGGACCGTGTAAGGTGTTGCCGGTAGTAGGTTGAGGGAAGGTTCCGTCAACGAAATGGAGTTTGTTTTTGGAAATAAGGGCCACTTTCATGGCTTTTGACCAAGAATTGTAGTTGTTATGGTCAAGAAGCGGAGTCACAAGAATGAGAAAGGTGTTTTTGTTAGGATAAAGGTAGTAAGGATTGGAGGCGTTGGTGGAAAAATCTAAAAAATCGACCATGGAAGAAAGATTGAGGTCAAAAAAATTGATGGATGTTGAGAAGAACGACAAAAAATGGTGAGAGGAAAAAGAATAGGGTTGAAGGTATGAGAAATGGTGTTCGGTGAAGAAAGGTGAGAGAAGGATCGAAGAAAGAAAGAGAAAGAGAGAATTGGTGAAGAAGTGAGTAGTTTGGGACCTGCAGATATGAGGAGAGAGAAAAAGCGGTGTAGCCAAGCAATAGAAAAAAGCCACGTATTGAAGAAAGAATAGAAAAGGATAAGGGTCGCAAAGAAATGGAGAGAAAGTTTTCTAGATGGGGGAAGGTGATTAATGTATACATTGCAAAAAAAAAAGAAACAAGTCGGGGAAGGTGTTCAGATTCGTCAAATTTGCAGAAGATAAAAATGAAAGGTGGTTAGAAGAGCATCTTAGAGACATCTGGTTCGATTCGTATAAGACTTGGGTCAATATTTCTAGATTCGAAAAGCAAAGTTATAAGAATCCGGACAATAGAAGCCTAAGGGTGAAAGAGATATCTACAATTAAAGCAAACATTCAAGGAAACAAGGGCAATCATGAAAACTTATATAGCTTCAAGGTGGAAGGCAGATCGTAAGTGGAAGCAACCAAAAACAAAAAGGAAAATCAACAAGCTAAGGGATAACTAGAATGGAAATAAAAGCCTTATGTCCAGGGAGGCATAAGTGAAAGAACAAGCATATCACTAATAGTTTAAGAGGAGGAGATGGCATGGGCAAAGTCGGGGGTTCACTGGTAGTGTTAGAAATGTGATAAAGATTAACATAATCCAAAGTCAAATGGAAGCAGAAGGTATCACATCAGTAAAAGCTATTCCATTAGGAGATGAAAAATTATTTCTAAAAGCTGATTAAGGAGGTGATTATAAGAGAATGGGAGTTCAGGGATGTAGAAGGCGGGAGATACATGTGGACTAGAGTATATGGGGTTCCTGCACATGCTTGGAGAAGAAAAACATTCTCTCTATTGGCGTTCTCTTTAAGAAGACTAATAAAAATGGATTAAAATACAGAGGAGCTCTGGAGATTAAATATGGCAAGAATTTATGTTCAAAAATCCATCATGGATTTTATCAATAAGGTTTCCAAAATCCAAATTAACAATGAGAGATATATAATTAGAATGACAGAAGAACTTTGTGATTGCATGGCAGTAGATGATTTAACTGAATACGAAGATTTTTCAGAAGAGGAAGATAAAGGTTCGGTGGACACAGATGATTCCTTCATTCCGCCATCAATGGAGTTGTTATAAGAGGAAGAGGAAGAGGATTTTCAGAAAATAGAAGGTAATTATGAGCATTTAATGAAGGAGGCAATCAATTCAAAAACATTTAATACTAAGTATGTTGGGAATAAAAAGATATTGACAAAAGAAGGTGAATCGTCATACGGAAGAGATGAATAAGGATCTATAGAGTTATTAACAATAAATGATATGGGCTTTGGAAATAATAAAGAAAAAGGTGAGTTACAAGATCAGAGAGAAGGTAGAATAATGGAGAAAGAAGGGAGTAATAATCAGTCAACGCCGAAATCATTAAATGAGAGTGAGAAAAGTAGGCCCATCACTGTAGCCGAGGAAAAGGAAAATGAGACTAATGTGGATATCACTATTCCTATTGGGCTAGCATATGAAGCAATTAATCTACCCATCCAAATGGGGAAAACCAGTAAAAAACAATTAGTGGGGATTCATTACAAGATTCCTAAACGCAAAAAGTAGAATCAGAGATGAATGCAGAAGAGGAGAAAAATCAAATTGTACCACAAGAGGAGGCAGATGAAGGTGTCGAGAATCTCAAAAGGAGTATGTACGATGGCGAGAATCAAAATCAAATTGCTCAAGAAGTGGGTGAATCTCAATCTTTCAAAACTAGAAGAAAGAGAAGGAAAGAAATATTGAAGGAGAAGAAAAAACTATGAAAAAAAAGGAAAGAAGACGATCTCAAAGTGTAAATTACGCACTGAAAAATTGAAAGCAATGACTCCTGCCCACATTAGAGTACTAGCACTTCAAAGCAAAATTAAGCATTTTTTCTACCCGGTTGCTACCTACAGCTGCTGAAAATTCATTTCACTCATTGTTGGATTTATGCTATAGGTGAATACGAAAACAATACATTAATTCCAATTTCCAACTCCAATGAGTATTCTAAATATTAAATGGGTCTCTAAAATATTACCAAAAATCAATTCTAAACACCCAAAAATTAATATTAACCTAATAATTTCAATCTCATAGAAATTTTTTGGGAATTTTACTCTAACCCTATTTCTACCCACTAATCATCATCAATAGTCCCAATAATTGAGTGAAAACCCACCCTTACCTTAGTTTTGGATGATTTCTTGAGTTGGATTTGATTTCCTCTTCTTCTCCACTCTTCCTCTTCTCTTTTACTCTTTCTTCTCTTCTCTTCTCTTCTCTTTGTTCCCAATTTCTTCTTATAAACTTTTGTTTCTTTAAAACCCTAACTTGTCTTAACCAAGTGGGCATAACTCAACTCATCACACTTAATATTCACACCTCACACTAAACCCAATTAAAGTCTTGCAATTTTAATTTATTCCACCAAATTGAACTAAATTAAATAAATTACTTAATTCCAATAATCTAATTAAATCAAATAATTAGATAAATCCAACAAATCAATTATTTCAAATAATTCAATAAATCACATATTTGAATTAAATTGGCTGGAATTTTGGTAAAACAAAGTTGAACAATGTTGATGTCATATGTCTGATGTCATAACATTGTGTTGCGGTGAAAATCGGATAACAAGCTATTAATTAACTTGCATCATATTTATTTTACAACCGACTTTGATTTATCCAAAGGAAAGGTTAAAGATCGTTAAAAAAAACCTAAAGGGGGGAGATCTAAGGTTCGGGGGTTGGTTACGCCTAGGGAAGGTATTAGCACCCTAAATGTCCGGAGTACTCTACGGGAACCTCTTGTTTTAACTTGTTATTTCTTACTCGCTTGCTAAGGGTGCTATGCTAAAGGTTTGAAACCCTAGAGGTTAGTATCTAAGTATACTCGATAAAGCATCGCACTTTGCGCCTACGTATCCTCGGGTATAGAATCAGAGTATGTGTAGTTCTACTTCTACTGAATGGTTGACTGTGGTTAATATTCAGAGGGGAAATGAGTGTGAACTCATTGTAGAGTATAAGAACTCTCTAAGTCTAGTTATAATGGTCCTATGTTATGTTTTAAAGTTAAATAGGGAAAGTGAGTACTCATTAGGATGAATATCACACAGAGTGTAAGACTCTTTCCTAAGGCTAGTTATGATTCCATGGCCCTGATGAAGCCAAGAAATAAGGTTTAGCTCTTATGAGGCTACTAGGTTAAGGTGGGGGCTATGACTTTAAGAGTCAACATTTATCACCTTCCTTTGGAATAGGGTCAATAACAGTTGTAGGATATGACAACAAGAGATATTGATAAAGATGAATAAGATAACAACAATAGCATGAGTATGGTAAGAAGTATTCCATAATAAAACATGGAGAAGATGGTTATGAACATCATAGAGACATGTAAACAAAGACAACTCAATATGTATTAATCTTAAGGAAGACAATCACAAGAAACAATTACAAGATAAAGAAACATGATATTAATCAAAGATGATATTTAAAAAAGAACAAAGTTCACATCAAAGTCAAACATATGATAAGTCAAACATGGGATAACTTTGTTCAAGACTTAAACAATAATTAGTGAATAAACACTCAAATGATCAACAAAGATGACTCATAAATAAAGTTGACAATTAATCCAAAGATGGGTAATTTAAAATTCACACATTAATAATTAAACTTAAATAAACAATTAAGAAATAAATTGATAAGTAAAATTAAATAAAGATTGAAATATTTTTGGAATTTTTGAAATAAAGAAAAAGTTTTAAATAAAATAAATAAAATAAAAATATTTGAAAAAAAAGATTTGAATATATAAAAAAACTTTGAGTTAATAAAATTAAAAAAAGAGAAACACGCATGGGGGGTGCTGAAGTAATTTGAAGTAGTTTTAAAAAAGCAAAGGAGTTCAGAATGGGCCAAAAGCTGGGGGTGGCAATAGCACAAAGCCCAGGAGAAATTGGCTGGAAAAAAAAAAAAAGAAGAAAACAAAAAAAGGAGGGTATGGGCGAGGATCGAACCCCACACCTTCTTCTAAGCAGCGGGTATCACAAACCACTGGGGTGGCCATACATCCAATATATGAGCCAACCCCAATAACATATAAACCAAGATGAATTCATGAGATGCATTTAATGAAAAACTTAACACGCATGTACATGAATCTGGGTGTAACACATTAATGCATCAATTGGTCAAGATCATTTAAATATGCTACACGACAACATCACCTGGATAGCTAATCAGAAAGCAAGCATGGAAATTGAAACATGCAATATAACATAACCATCATGTTTCATCTTTTTGAAACCTCAAAACAACATTAAATTCAATCCAACATTGCATCCTCAATACATAACCAAATATCATGAAATAACATACCAAATTGAATTATTCTACACGTAGAACACGATTGAGCCACTAACTAACATAGTTATTAACCAAGACATGAGCAGAAAGCCAAAGCAAAACACAGGTTCAAAATCAAAACTCAGTTCAGAAAAGGATGAGAAACCACCCTCTGTTTCAATTCTAAACCAACATAACTCCCAACTGCTTTACAAAAACTCATCAGTAACATGATAGTAGGACAAGCTACCTCATTCACATGATAACATGAACAACTATCAAGATTTAAAGCTCAAACAAGTTGGAAACAACATCAAACAGCCAGCATACATCCATGCACAAATTATAATCACTCACACACATGGTGAACATCATCCAGAACAACAACTACACCTCTATACCTCAGCCATGTTTATTCATGCAGAGATGCCAAACAAACTTTAACAGCCTATGAGTACTATGATTCACACATGATAAATATTCAGAGTTAGTAGGTTCAGCATGCATATGATCAAAGCAAATATATATCCAAGTAGTATTCAATTTAACACAGGTTAACAAGAGTTCTATCATGGAAGCAACCTTTGTCATTCATTATGGCAGTCATGAAGAGTTATGAAACTTCTAAAACAATCTGAACAGAGGTTTATAACAACATACATACCATGCATATACACGATGAACACACAACATTAAAACAACATATGATTATTAGACTAAAATGTATTCAGCATAGTATGTGATTCAAACATGATAAGTGGAAGGTTGAGGAACTTACCTGGTTCCCAAGTAAACAACAACAACTCCCTCCTTTGCAGCTAGCTCGAGTTTTCCCAAAGAGCAAGTTTTGTTTTCAGAGTTGTTTGTGATTTTTGTTGGTGTTGGTTATTGATGAGAAGTGAATGAGAGTGTGGCTCCTTTTATAGGTGAACTGGTGGTTCATTTGCATAGAAAACTCAGTGGTCATTGGCTTGGCACAAGGGAGAAATATCTCAAACATGATACTACACGCATGGCCATCTTTCCACTTTTCAGTCTTGAGCCAAGTGAAGTTGTGAAGGTTGCTTGTTAGGGCTTTGGTCAGAAAGAAGGAAAAGGCATGGACTATTGGATCAAATGATGGTGATTAAATACATGATGGTCATTTATTAAACACTGAGGTACGTTTTTATCTGCCACTTGTGAAAGTACAAAAAGCTGTCCTTAGTGAAATCTCCTTGGCACGATTTTGTGGGCTCGTGCGTTGAAAAATGGTGATTAGGGCTCACGTACTTGCACTTGCCATCACCTTTTGCTCATACATTGCTCAAGTTTGTTAGAAAGATTTGCAAAGAAACAAAATATGCCACTTACTTCATCACACGTGCACATTTCAACTGATGGGCCACACACCAACCCTTTGATTTTTTTGGCAAGGAAAGGCATAATACTGATGTTTTGTGATAGCCTAAAAGCGTGTGAGATGAATGCCAAGGGACTGATGCAAAAAAATGATGATAAAAATTTGGAGTTTTATGTGTATGTAACATTGTAACATGTCAACCTTGGTGCTATGATTCTAGATGAATAATGCTCCATTTTGTGAGTTCCTTGGCTCTTTGGAAAATAGGAATTTGGTAGCACATTTTTTATGTGGAAAGCTCTTTGAGATAAGGTCCAAATTAGTGAGAAAAATTTCCTTAAAGTCATGTGCATGAGTGGACAAAGAGACTTAGAAAAATTTCTAAGTTACTTGAGTTTTTGACAATTTGAGGCACCCTACCTTCGAGCACCATAACTTGAGTTTGGCTCATTCAACTGAGATGTTCCACATATGGTTGGAAAGCTCTCATCATGCTCTAAAACTTTCATTTGGGACCCAAGTCTTGAATCCAAGCGGAAATGGGTGAAAAATGAGGTCAAAGTTAGAGAAAATTGTGAAGAAAAGTGTTGAAATTTCTCCAAGTGTTGGGTCAGATTATCTTGCAAGCTTCATAACTCAAAAACCAAGCATTTTTGGATGCAAAGTCATATGGAACAAATTGAATATCTTGAAAAGAGCTTTCCAATGAGCTTCGAGTCACTCAATTTGAGTGTGTGGTTTAGGAGTTATGGTCATTTCAAATTGTGCTATTAGAGGGAAAATCTCACATATGAAATCTTTCATGATCAAAACCCTACTTCTCTTGCAAGAAACCTCATGAAACTTGATCTTGATGCTTTGAATACCTCATGAGACATTCTATGATGATTAGAACCATTGACACTTCATTTGAACCAAAATTCCCAAGGATTAGGGTTTCAGTCAAACCCTAAATTTGACTGTGAATGCACTGAGGTCAGATCTTGTAAAACTTGCTTCTTCCTTCTCATCTAAAGGTCTTAGGAGACTCTTGAGGATGTTGATAAACCAATAGAATCAAGAATTAGGGTTTGGGAGTTCATCTTGATGAAAATCAAAGTCATTGACTGACAGGTGTCACAGAAACCCTAATTTGGAGGTATAGAGAGGCTGAGGCTCAAACTTCTCTTGTTGAGGACCAATAGATCTTGGATTCCTGTTGAATGATGTCTCTTGGATGTAAATGACCTTAAGTGGTAAGTGAACCATACAAATCTTGACTTGATAGAGCTAATTTCTCAGTGATTTCTTCATAGCAAGACCCTAATTCCAAAGTTCTTGCACTGGAGATCTTTTGTTGACTTGACTTGCTTCAAAACAACTTGGGAGCTTCATGGTGATATGCAAACCTAATTTGAACACAAAGAAACAAACTGCAAGATATGGGTTAGTTCAAACAATGCAGAGATGATTGACCTAAGATACACAAATGAAGATGACATCTAAGGGTAAAAATTTGGGGTACAACAGTTGCCCCTATTTAAATAGCTTTACCGGATGGCACGAGGAACAGAGATTCCAGGGGCATCAAGGTGAAAGGTATTCAAATATAGCAGACCTAAAATTTTGCCTTAGATGGAGTGCAAATGCTAAGGACAAGCGACAGACATGCAAATGCTGACATGCCATGAACTTCTAAAATGATGATATGATGCCAAGATGGTGCAAAGATGCAGATAGACCAGACACCAGGGACAACAGGAAGCAAACACACAAGATAAGCTTCACCGGGGAAAGACGAAAGTTAGTATCTATGAGAAAAATTCACTGGGGATACAGGCTAACCAACGAAAGAGACTCACTGGGGAGACTCCAAAGCAACACTGGGGAAAAACCAAAAAACAATCTCCATTGGGGAAAAAACCGGGGAGATAGACTACTGGGGACAAAACAAACCCACACTCTTCCTGGGCATGAAACCAGAAAGAAAACCTGATTCGGGGATCAGCCTAAAAAGATAGGCAACCAAGCAAAGACTTCCTGGGGATTCTTATACCGAAGAGTTCAAGATGGGATCTTCAAGAAAAAGCAGAAAGACAGAGACAAACTCTGCGCACCAGATAGGAGTCTTAATAAAGCAAATTGTTCCAAGAAGCTTGGCTTAAAATGGTTTTAAAAATCAAGGGTAAAGGTTCATGTTCGACTCGATTCAAACAAGAACAACTGAAAGCTGAGATAAAGGATAAACAACGAGCTCATGATAGCTCGAGGTTTAGGTTCAAGTTTGACTCGATTCAAACAAGAACGGTTTTAAAACAAGAGGTAATGTTCGACTCGATTCAGGTTTGACTCGATTCAAACAAGAACAGTTTTAAAACAAGAGGCAATGTTCGACTTGATTCAAACAAGGACTCGGTTCAGGTTTGACTCGATTCAAACAAGAACAATTTTAAAACAAGAGGCAATGTTCGACTCGATTCAAACAAAGACTCGGTTCAGGTTTGACTCGATTCAAACGAGAATAGTTTTAAAACAAGAGGCAATGTTCGACTCGATTCAAACAAAGACTCGGTTCAGGTTTGACTCGATTCAAACGAGAACGGTTTTAAAACAAGAGGCAATGTTCGACTCGATTCAAACAAAGACTCAGTTCAGGTTTGACTCGATTCAAACGGGAACAGTTTTAAAACAAGAGGCAATGTTCGACTCGATTCAAACAAAGACTCGGTTCAGGTTTGACTCGATTCAAACGAGAACAGTTTTAAAACAAGAGGCAATGTTCGACTCGATTCAAACAAAGACTTGGTTCAGGTTTGACTCGATTCAAACAAGAACAGTTTTAAAACAAGAGGCAATGTTCGACTCGATTCAAACAAAGACTCGGTTCAGGTTTGACTTGATTCAAACGAGAACAGTTGAAAACAAGAGGTCAGCCTTCTTGGGGAACAGAAAAGGTTTAAAGATTCAAATCTAGTGCGCAAAGGTGAAGACCGAACAAGCACGACACAAACAAAGAAAAACCGGGAATGTCCTTACTTCACTGGAGAGATAAAGACAGGCACAAACAAAAGACCACAAGCAAAACAAAGCACCAAGGACGCAAAGATGCTAAGGTATGATGCATATGCTTAGCTACATACGAGAAACAACGCGAGCGACGCAAAAACAAAGAGAAGAAAAGGATAACACAACCAACACCCTAAAATTCAAACATCAAGGATAACCGGTGCAATCTTCGTTTCACTGGAGATGGCAGATCCATGCCAAAAATACAGTACTGCTAATTCTTCCTGTATAAACTTGATTCCAAAACGTCTTAATTCCAGAGTAAAACTTAGTTTATCTTTGTGTTTTCTTAGAAATTGCAACATTTCCGTTTTCAAAAATCAAGTGAAAATGACAAAGTTTTGCAAAATAAAGATGATAGCGTATTAAACAAGAAGATGGTTCGATAGCTGATATCCATTGAAAAATGGTGACTTGCCAAATAGCAGAGTCCCATGAAATATTACAAATGCAACAAAATGGCAATTTGGCAAAGGTTACATTGTATTCAATGACCAATAACCCTAATGACTAAGGACTCTAGTTGTAGCAAAACTTGAGCTTCCTTGAGGATTCCTGGATATCGGTGAGGTGTCCTTGTTTCAAGCATAATACTTTCACACCGAATCAGCATTCACAGGATGCGCAAGCTGTTCACCGTCCATAGTTGTAAGAATTAGAGACCCTCTTGAAAACACTGTCTTGACTACGAATGAACCTTCATAATTGGGTGCCCATTTCCCCCGGGCTTCTCTCTGCGACCACAGAATCTTCTTAAGTACCAATTCGCCTACTCGGAATTCCCGAATGCGGACCTTTTTATCAAATGCTCTCTTCATCTTCTTCTTGTACAAATGACCATGACACATGGCTGTCAAGCGCTTCTCGTCAATTAGATTCAGTTGATCGTATCTTTCTTGAACCCATTCAGCTTCATCAAGTTTTGTTTCCATCAATATCCTCATAGAAGGTATCTCAACTTCTATAGGGAGGACAACATCCATTCCATATACCAACGAAAAAGGGGTTACCCCCGTTGATGTTCTGACAGACGTTCTATATCCATGTAGTGCATATGGCAACATCTCATGCCAATCCTTGTATATTTTGACCATTTTCTGAAGAATTTTCTTGATATTCTTGTTTGCAGCTTCGACCGCTCCGTTCATCTTCGGACGATACGGTGAAGAGTTATGGTGTTCAATCTTGAAGTTATCACACAACTCCTTCATGGTTTTGTTATTCAAATTGGTTCCGTTGTCAGTTATGATTCTGCTCGGAATCCCATAACGACAAATGATGTTGTTCTTAATGAAGCGAGCAACTACTTTCTTAGTCACGTTCGCATAAGAGACGGCTTCCACCCAATTGGTAAAGTAATCTATAGCCACCAAAATGAAGCGATACCCATTAGACGCTTTAGGCTCAATTTCCCCAATCATATCGATGCCCCACATAGAGAACGGCCAGGGCGATGATAGCACATTCAACGGAGTAGGAGGAACATACATTTTGTCCGCATAAATCTGACATTTATGGCATTTTCTAGCGTACTGGATGCAATCAGTCTCCATAGTCAACCAATAGTATCCAGCCCTCAAAATCTTCTTAACCATGGCATGTCCATTGACATGGGTGCCAAAAGCTCCTTCATGGATATCATGGATCAGCAAGTCGGCTTCTCTCTTATCGACACAACTTAACAAAACCAAATCACGATTCCTTTTGTACAATACACCGTTACTGATGAAGAACTTGGCTGACAATCTTCGCAGAGTCTTCCTATCAAGAACGGAGGCGTTGGCCGGATATTATTGATTCTTTAGGAAGTTCAAAATGTCATGGAACCAAGGTTTGCCGCCTGATTCTTCCTCAATGGACTGGCAGTAGGCAGGCTCAGTCCTCCTTCCAATACTGATTACTGGATCTTCGTTGATAAATCTAACTTGCCACATTGAAGCCAGTGTTGCTAAAGCATCAGCCATATGATTCTCAGTACGTGGCACATGGCGAAAAGTTATCTCATCAAAACACTTAATCAACTCCAAAGCATATGCCTGATAAGGGATAATCTTCTCATCTTTTGTTTCCCACTCGCCTCTGATTTGATAAATGACTAGAGCAGAGTCTCCCATAACTTCAAGAAAACAGATTCCAAGATCGATTGCAGCTTCCAGACCTAGAATTCACGCTTCATACTCAGCAATATTATTCGTACACCTAAAATCCAATCTAGCTGTAAAAGGGGTGTAGCCACCTTCAGGATTAATTATAACAACACCTACTCCATGCCCCTTGTAATTGGACGAACCGTCGAACATCATCTTCCACCTATACTCAGCCCTAGGATCTTCTTCAGGGCTTGATTCTTCACAATCTTTCACTGCCATAATATCCTCGTCAGGGAAATCAAACTTGAGTGGTTCATAGTCTTTAACTGGTTGATCGGCAAGATATTCTGAAAGAACACTTCCTTTAATGGCCTTTTGAGTGACATACTGAATGTCATATTCAGATAATAACATGTGCCAACGGGCAAGTCTACCCGTTTGAGCAGGTTTCTCGAAAATGTACTTTATCGGATCCATCTTGGAAATCAACAAGGTAGTATGACAAATCAGGTACTGTCTTAGACGTTTGGCGACCCAAGCCAGAGCGCAACAAGTCTTTTCCAGTAGTGAGTAGCGGCTTTCACTGTCTGTAAACTTCTTACTCAGATAATAAATTGCATGTTCCTTCCGGCCAGTCTCGTCATGCTGTCCCAAAACACAGCCCATAGATTCTTCCAAAACAGTCAAATACATAAAGAGAGGTCTTCCGGGAACTGGAGGAACCAGAATAGGAGGTTCTTGGAGATAACTTTTGAGTTTCTCGAAAGCCTGTTGACAGTCAGCATTCCATTCTACTTGCTGATTCTTAAGGAGTAATTTGAAAATTGGTGCACATATTGGAGTCATGTTGGAGATGAACCTGGAGATGTAATTTAAACAGCCCAAAAATCCTCTGACTTGAGACTCGGTTTACGGAGCTGACATTTCTTGAATTGCTCGCACTTTATCTGGATCTCCTTCAATGCCCTTCTGGCTAACAATGAAACCCAATAACTTCCCTGATTTGACTCCAAAGGTACACTTTGCAGGGTTTAACCTCAACTGATACTTTTGAAGTCTCTTAAACAATTTTAACAAATGGTTTACGTGCTCCTCCTTACTCTGTGATTTGGCTATCATGTCGTCCACGTACACTTCAATCTCCTTGTGGATCATATCATGGAACAGGGTCACCATAGCTCCCTGGTAAGTTGCCCCGACATTCTTTAATCCAAAAGGCATAACCTTGTAACAATAAGTACCCCACGGGGTGATGAAAGTAGTCTTGTCCATATCAGCTGGATCCATTCTAATCTGATTGTAGCCTAAAAAACCATCCATAAATGAGAACATTGCGAAATAAGCCGTGTTGTCTACCAGCATGTCGATATGCGGTAGAGGAAAATCATCCTTGGGACTAGCTTTGTTAAGATCCCTATAATCCACGCACATTCGTACCTTTCCATTCTTCTTCATAACTGGAACAATATTAGCTACCCACTCTGGGTATTTGGAAACTGCTAAAAATCCGGCATCCAACTGTCTCTTAACTTCATCTCGTATTTTGAGGGCCATGTCAGGAAGACTTCTGCGAAGCTTTTGTTTTACTGGCGGGAACTCAGGCTTGAGCGGTAACTTGTGGACCACAATATCTGTATCTAAACCAGGCATGTCTTGGTAGGACCAAGCGAACACGTCCACATACTCTTCAAGGAGTGAAATCAACCGTTGTCTAATTTCTGGCCTCAACGATGCCCCAATCTTAACCTCTTTCTTCTCTTCCTCAGTGCTAAGATTGATGACATCCACCTGCTCTTCATGAGGCTGGAGATCCGTATACTGGTAATCACACATATCTGCTAGATCCTTGGGCACCTCATAATCTTCCTCCTCCTCAGCTTGATAGACAGGGGAGTCGAAGTCAATGGTGAGAGCAGGGTCATTGAATACAATAGGTTTATGATTCATTCTGCATGATAGAATGACTTATCTTATTAAAATGCACAACAATTCAAGAACATACGAGATGAAGATGTTTTTGTTTTGAAAAGATTGCCACTTTTTAGAAACGGAATGCAATAAAGTAAAGACACCGAGAATTTTAGCAAAATGTCATTTCATTGATTAAGATATTGAAACCGGAGGCCCGTACAAAATAATCCACTAGTTTTAGGCAAGACTAGGGAAATGAAAACAACAAATCAAAACAAGTTACTCTGGTTCTAGGTACACAGTTGGGATCTCAACAGACTCCCAATTGCTTAATGCGCCTTCCTGGCGTAAAACCAAACGATCAATATCTTCCTCTTCTTCAGCACTTCCAATGATTGCGTGGACCTGATGTCCACCTCTGACAAATGTTTCCTGGACCGTCTTTATCTTCATCCTTCTTCTTCTTGTACTTGAAGCAGCCTCATCTTCCGGAGTTGGTCTGTAACCCAACCCTTAGTGTCGGTCCCTCTTCTCAACCTTAATAACTTCGCCCCAACCTGCGGGCACGCCTTCTTGAAGGGCAGACTGGATACTTTTATACGAAGCAAAGGATGGATACTCCGGTACCACCGGCTTCTCATTGTCAATCACAACTGCATTAGCTATTTCTAGGGCTTGGAAAGAAGTTTCCAACGCGTCCTCATCAGCCTTGGTGTAACGGAAGGACGACAGATTACTAACCATCAAATCTTCTTCCCCATGCACAATGACTAACTTATCATCAATCACAAATTTCATTTTCTGATGTAGGGTTGAGGTGACAGCGCCAGCCTCATGGATCCAGGGCTTTCCTAGCAGACAATTATAGGCAGGATTAATATCTAAGACTTGAAACAGAACATTAAATTCCTGAGGGCCAATCAAAATAAGTAGCTTAATTTCTCCCATCACAGATCTACGTGAACCATCAAAAGCTTTGACAATTAGTGACGTGGGTCTCATTATTCCTCCTTGGTATGCCAACTTATCGAGAGTTCTCTTCGATAAAACATTCAGAGAAGATCCTGTTTCTACAAGGACTCTAGCCAACGTGTCCTCCTGACATTTCATTGATATGTGTAGCGCAAGATTGTGTTTCCGACCCGCTTGGGTCAACTCTTCATCACTGAAGCTGAGTGTATTGCATACAGTAATGTTAGCGATAACAGGATCAAACTGTCCGGCGGTAATATCCTGAGCTACATGAGCCTGGGCCAATACTTTCAGCAGTGCTGATTGGTGGACTGGTGAATTGATCAACAGAGATAAAATGGAAATTTTTTATGGAGTCTGGTGGAGCTGATCCACAACCTTGTAGTCACTTCTTTTTATTATTCTGAGAAATTCTTCGTCATCCTCTTTGGAGATCACTTCTTTACCTTTGTCATTGGCGGGTACATGAATATCACCTTCTTTACCAGACACTTCTTTGTTCACAGAAGTATAAATCCTTCCACTCCTCGTCATTTTCCCCGTTCCTACTATACTGGACACATTTTTCTCATCAGCCCCCACCTCTTTCCTTGGGACTGGTTCTTCTATAACGACCCCCACCTCTTTCCTTGGGATCATTTCCTCCTTCTTCCTACCATCTGTAATGTCTTCGTAGATCCACGGTAACGCCTTGGTTCCTCTGAACCTGAATGGGACTGGTCTTAGGAAATTATTTCGCCTGGCATGATTGACAGGAGAAACAACTTCGGGTTTGTTGAATCTTGGGACCGATTGTTTAAACACGGGACTCACGGTACTTGCCCCTGGACTGTTGAATAAGGGACTCACAACACTTGGCCCTGGATTGTTGAACACAGGAACTACTGATATGTATTCCTCTTCGTCAAACACTGGCACTTGCTTTGGCAAATTGAACACCAGCTCAATCACTGCTACTCTGCTTTCTTTTCTGAAAACCTGTAGGAAACCTTCATTAATCAACTGCTGAATATCATCTTGAACTAACTGACACTCTTCACCACTACCCTAACACTCTTCACAACCATCATGGCAACCTTTGACCAAACCGGTGCTAACAACTTGGCATGAAACGTTCTCAGGGGAGTTTTAATCTTCGCTGCATCTGAGACCAACACTTCATCATTCTCGTCTTCGATAGCATTAGTTGACCCATGCGCTGGCAAGGGGTTACTCTTCACGTTTGGCTGGTTATTAGCGAAAGACAGAATGTTTTTCTCCATCAGACTTTTCACCAGATTCTTTAATGCCAAACATCCTTCTAAATCATGACCCACCCCTCCTTGATGGAAAGCACAGGTTGCATTGGGGTTAAAGAACTGCAGAGACTTCTCAGATGGTGGCCCCAACGGCCTAGTAACAACTAATCCTTGCTCCACCAGAGAAGGATACAATGATGTGTAGGTCATCGGTATGGGTGGAAAATTTGGTGTTACCACCTGTCTTCTTTGAGGGGTATTTTTGCTGTGGCGCTGGTCGCCTCTGCTGCTGGTAATTCTGATTTTGATTTCTCGGCCACTGCTGTTGATTCGGTGGCTGGGGAACAAGAACTTGTTGCATCACCTGATGGTTAAAAGTGGGCGTAACAGCCGCCACATAAGGTTGTTGTGCAAACTGCCATGGGTAAATCGGTTGTTGAGGAAAACTGGGACCTGGTTATTATTGAAAGATAGATCGTTTCCATCTAGGATTCTGACTCTTTGACATAACAACATTAGTCTCACCTTCTTTCTTCTTATAAAAATTACTCGGAGACTTCTTGACACTGTTACTAGTGGAACTACTAGGTGAACTGGCCACTTTTCCATTCTTCAAACCTGTTTCTACTTTCATACCAATGGCAATAATATCAGAAAAATTGGCACCAATATTACTGATCATCTTCTCATAAAATTCAGGCTTTACGGTATCCACAAACCAATCAGCTAATTCTTTTTCTGTCAACGGCGGTTCAACCTGCGAGGTCGTCTCCCTCCATCTTTGAGCGTACTCTTTGAATGACTCGGTGTTCTTTTGAGTCATAGTCAGCAGCTGTCTACGATCCGGAGCTAAATCCAAATTATACTTATAATGTCTCACAAAGGCGTCCATTACGTCTTGAAAACACTTTATATGAGACTGATCTAAACCTAGGTACCATTTTGCAGCGGCACCCTTCAGGCTATCTTGGAAACAATGTATCAATAGCTTATCGTTATCCATGTACGCAGCCATTCTCCGGAGGTACATGACCAAATGCGCTTTGGGGCAAGTAGCACCGGAATACAATTCAAAACCTGGAAGCCTGAACTTCAGTGGAATTACCAGATCTGTAACCAAACACATGTCCTTGAGGTCAGTACTGAAGACATTACTTCCCTCCATAGCCTTCAACTTCCTCTGTATAACCTCCACACTTGCTCTCAACTTCTCATTACGATCATCCTCCTCCACAGATATATTGTCATAATCAAAATGATGCTGATTCTGAAAAATAGGTTGGAACTGGGTCTGCACCACAGGCGGAGTATAAGTTGGAATAGTTTGTTGATTCTCACTAAACAATGGCACTGCTTGTTGCGTAGATTGAGGAGCCGTGGCTCGTATAAACTCGAATGGCATCCCTAGAGTAGGGTTCACAACAGGTATAACCGGCGGCTCTACAGTTGTAGCAACGACCTCTGAAACTACGGTGACCTGCGTATCCATCTTTGCTCGTATAACATTCAAAGCTTCCATGATCTGCCCCATTCCTCCTCTTAATTCGTTGAGTTTGTTGTTAACCTGATCCAAATTATCGCAATCCTCAGACATTCTTCTTCTTCGAGCCTGTGCCCGGGTGTTGTAACGATGTAGAGAATTCAGGGTGACGGTTCTGGAGAAGATAAAACAATGATGAGACACGGAAGAATGCACATGCACACGCGAAGATGTAAATGAGATGAAAATGCAGGTTAAACCATTAAGAACTAAAAATTATTCGCAAACAGTGTAAATAATAGGATTACCAACAACATAAACTCCTTCCCATTGAAAGATAATACAAGTGCTTACAAAAAGGAAATATTACAACCATTGTTCGAATTACATTAAAAGAGATACAACTTAAAACAGGATTACAACAACTGATCATAAAACAGGAAACTTAAAAGCTACAACTCTAAATAGGAGGGCCATTCGCCTTCGCTGATCCCTTTCATGATCTCCTTGATGCGCTGCTTGGTTCTGGCCTTCTCAACAGTCAGCTCTCCCAACAACTCCATCCTCTTCTGCTTGGCACTCGTGGGTATCTCGTAGTATGGAAAAGGCTTTTTCATGCTGAGCGAAATCCCTTGCACCCATTTCAAATGAGCTTCTGTGACGGGACTGGCAGTGGTCCACCTCTGCTGATTAATGTGGAACTAGGCGTGCCCCATTTTGAGTTTGTCTTCAAATCCCTCTCCATACCCATAATAGATCAACTCCAACTCCTTGGGATCTGGTTGTTCCTCAATAGGATGACCTAGTTGGCAACGAGCGAGCACCGGATTGTAGTTGATGCAACCATTCCATCCCATGAGCGGCACGTTGGGATAGTCTCCAAGCTTACAATCATAAGGGTCCCTCTTGGGTCCGAATTATACCACCTGATAGCAGAACGTTCTAGCTCCATCAGTTTCTTAGCCCAAAGGGCGCTGTCTCTTACCTCCCAAAATGTTGGAGTTGTAGGCAAATACGAAATGAACCACTTATAAAGCAGTGGAGCACAACAGACAATCACACCTTCTTTTTTCATGAATTGTGTAGTAATTGAGAAGTACATATCAGCTAATAGAGTAGGGACAGGGTTCTGACTCATAAAGATTCGGATAGCCTGGACGTCAACGAAGTCCTCGACATTGGGAAACAGGAATAACCCATACACTAGCAGAGCAAAAATTGATTCAAACATTACAGAGTCTCCCCTTCCTTGAAAGTGAAGAGCCCTTTCAATCAAAAATTGAGCTGGTAAACCACGATACCCTTCTCTAGTAGTCATGTTCTCTTGTATATGCCTCTTTCGGATCCTTAACCCTGCAGCAATCTCTTGGTTAAGGAACTCCCCTTCCACACCAGAAAATGGAGGATGATGCTGAATTGGTAAACTCATCATAGCTGAATACTCCTCTATAGTTGGAACCAGCTGGAAATTAGGAAATATGAAACAACGGTATACGGGATGATATAGTTGCACCAAGGTTTCCAGCAATCCTTCCTTCACCTGTAGTTTCATTAGGGACAGAAGGTCTCCGTACTTCTCGATGAAACTTAGCGGGTCTTCAATTCTTCCTCCGATCTCTATCAGCTGCTCGACGTTAGGGATCAGGAAAGTAAAGGGCCAGTTTATCTTCTTGGTAGCCTCCATTATCTACAAAGCCTGTAAAACAAAGTTTAGTGTCTTGACGGTTTAGCGAAGATGCAAGATGCAATGCAAAGTTTCATGGAATTCAAACATTTTGCAGAACATCGTGAAATATCAAAAAACCTCATTTTCATTGAAAACGGATTACAATAGTTAATACACTTTTGAGAGTCATAAAAAAGAAACTAAATAAAAGACTAGAAAGTCCTAAGGAGATTCTCCTAAGAGTCGTAGCTTGAGCCTTTTGTTTTCTTCCTCCATCTGATCTCTTTCTGCGACAAGGTTGTCGACGATCGTCTTCCAAGCTGTAGGCTAAACAATAGAAGAACTTGGGCCTTCCTGGACCTTCCTTTTCTTGTAAGAGGTCAGTTCTTCATCCTTGGCGCGCAGTTGTTTTCGAAGTTCAAAATTCTCCTCAACAACCACCTGATACTTGAGTCTCCATGCTTCCTCTGATCGATGGGTCTGTTTCAATGATATCTCTAATTCCTCTTCTTTCGACATGAAGTACATAATAGGCTCTTCTTTCATGGGAATTGGTTCCTCCCTCTTGTATGGCATCTTCACTGCAGATATGGCTCCAAAGAAACAAAATTGGGTTTCCCCAAGGAGCTACTTCCTCTTTTACACTTGCTACCCCAGGCTTTCAAGATTAGATCCCTTTATTCTTCATTCTTATCATACTCTTCAAAATAAATTCCCTCTACATGAATGCTTAGAGGTTTATCCTTCAGAGGGTATCCCAATTGACGGCGTGCCAACACCGGATTGTAACTGATTCCACCTTTGATGCCAAGAAGAGGCACGTTGTTATACTGGCCACAACTGTCTGTTATTGAGATTTTGTCGTACACTCGATTGTACCAGTCAATGTCTGCATTAGAAACGGCCATAATCTTCTTAGACCACCACCCCTTCTTAAGATCCCAGAATGCGCCTTTCTTCGGTAAGTGTGAAACAAACCATCTATATAACACAAGGATACAGCAAGTGATCTGTCCATTACTATGGGCATTTCTTGTATGGACTGAGTGGTAGGCTTCAGCAAGTAAGGTAGGTACATGGTTCTGCTTTAGGAAAATCTTGATTGCATTTAGATCCACAAAGTTGTCAATGTTCGGGAACAGGAAAAGTCCATAGATGAGTAGAGCAAAAACAGCTTCAAAGGCGTCCTTGTTGGAGTGCTTAGCGAAGTAATAGGCTTTTCCAAACAGAAACTTAGCGGTCAACCCAAAAATTCCTCCCTTGGAGATTAAGTTGTTTTTGATGTCAACTAATTCCAAGTGAGTCTCCTTAGCTATCTCTTCCTCTTTTGGATCTATGTTGAAAATAGGGAACGGAGAATCATCCTTGACGGGTAAACCAACTATCTGAGAATATTCTTCAAGTGTAGGCAAGAGCTAATAGTTGGGAAAGGTGAAACAATGATACTTTGGGTCATAGAACTGAAGCAAAGTTGAAAGGAGTCCTTCATCGACACTTTTCTTCAACAATGTCCACAAATTTCCATATCTGTCTTTGAATCCTTCGGGGCCTGTTAGCAAATCTCCCAATCTCCTTAGGTCATCCAATTTAGGGCTCTTGAAAGTGTATTTCACTGTTTTCCTTCTTGATTCATCCATGATATCTCTGTGACATTTTGCAAAAAGAAGTATGAGTTCCATGAAACTGATATGCATATGCTTATGCTATATGGATGCAACAAACACATATAAATACAAACACACAAAGGTTTGGGTTAAGAGCATGGAGTCAAGGTTCACCCTCCCATTGGTATGTACTATGGTTTCCACCTGCCGAACAAGGTTCTAAAGGGTTCCCAGAGTCTACGATCCATCTTTCAGATTTTGTCGACTTCCCAAATGACTTGGTAATCAACAAAGTTCTCAAGAGAACCTCATCTGAGTGTAGTATCGTGTAGCAACAAATTCAGAAATAGACTTCTTCATAGTCCCCGCACTACATCTAAAAGGCTTAAGTGGGGTTTGGAAACTACGGTTCTCAGTATCAATGGCACCTAAATTGAGAGTAGCACGCTTTCACGAATAGGATCGTTCAACATAACAAAACTCTCAAGAGGGCCTAAACTGAGTGATGGTGTCTCAAGTTAACTTTTTCAGGAATCGACTCCTTCAAAGCCTCCTTGAATATACCATCGTCCATTCATAAGTGCACTCAAAATCCGGGTTAGGATTTATCTCACCACTCAACAATGTCAAACCCAAAGAAAGAACTCAAGCAAATATACAGACATACACAGATACGTACAAGTATAGTAAACAAACATAAATAACATAAGCAAAAGCAAGATGGGCTTAACCCTCAAAAAGTTTCATCACTCCCCAGTGAAGTCGCCATTTCTGTTGCGGTGAAAATCAGATAACAAGCTATTAATTAACTTGCATCATATTTCTTTTACAACCGACTTTGATTTATCCAAAGGAAAGGTTCAAGATCGTTAAAAAAAACCTAAAGGGGGGAGATCTAAGGTTCGGGGGTTGGTTACGCCTAGGGAAGGTATTAGCACCCTAAACGTCCGTAGTACTCTACGGGAACCTCTTGTTTTAACTTGTTATTTCTTACTCGCTTGCTAAGGGTGCTATGCTAAAGGTTTGAAACCCTAGAGGTTAGTATCTAAGTATACTTGACAAAGCATCGCACTTTGCGCCTATGTATCCTCGGGTATAGAATCAGAGTATGCGTAGTTATACTTCTACTGAATGGTTGAATGTGGTCAATATTCAAAGGGGAAATGAGTGTGAACTCATTGTAGAGTATAAGAACTCTCTAAGTCTAGTTATAATGGTCCTATGTTATGTTTTAAAGTTAAAGAGGGAAAGTGAGTAATCATTAGGATGAATATCACACAGAGTGTAAAACTCTTTCCTAAGGCTAGTTATGATTCCATGGCCCTGATGAGGCCAAGAAATAAGGTTTATCTCTTATGAGGCTACTAGGTTAAGGTGGGGGCTATGACTTTAAGAGTCAACATTTATCACCTTCCTTTGGAATGGGGAAAATAACAGTTGTAGGATATGATAACAAGAGATATTGATAAAGATGAATAAGATAACAACAATAGCATGAGTATGGTAAGAAGTATTCCATAATAAAACATGGAGAAGATGGTTATGAACATCATAGAGACATGTAAACAAAGACAACTCAATATGTATTAATCTTAAGGAAGACAATCACAAGAAACAATCACAAGATAAAGAAACATGATATTAATCAAAGATGATATTTAAAAAAAGAACAAAGTTCACATCAAAGTCAAACATATGATAAGTCAAACATGGGATAACTTTGTTCAAGACTTAAACAATAATTAGTGAATAAACACTCAAATGATCAACAAAGATGACTCATAAATAAAGTTTACAATTAATCCAAAGATGGGTAATTTAAAATTCACACATTAATAATTAAACTTAAATAAACAATTAAGAAATAAATTGATAAGTAAAATTAAATAAAGATTGAAATATTTTTGGAATTTTTGAAATAAAGAAAAAGTTTTAAATAAAATAAATAAAATAAAAATATTTGAAAAAAAAGATTTGAATATATAAAAAAACTTTGAGTTAATAAAATTAAAAAAAGAGAAAAACGCATGGGGGGTGCTGAAGTAATTTGAATTAGTTTTAAAAAAGAAAAGGAGTTCAGAATGGGCCAAAAGCTGGGGGTGGCAATAGCACAAAGCCCAGGCGAAATTGGCTGAAAAAAAAAATAAGAAAAAAACAAAAAAAGGAGGGTCTGGGCGAAGATCGAACCCCAGACCTCCTTCTAAGCAGCGCACATCACAAACCACTGGGGTGGCCATACATCCAATGTATGAGCCAACCCTAATAACATATAAACCAAGATGAATTCATGAGATGCATTTAATGAAAAACCAAACACGCGTGTACATGAATCTGGGTTAACACATTAATGCATCAATTGGTCAAGATCATTTAAATGTGCTACACGACAACATCACCTGGATAACCAATCAGAAAGCAAGCATGGAAATTGAAACATGCAATATAACATAACCATCGTGTTTCATCTTTTTGAAACCTCAAAACAACATTAAATTCAATCCAACATTACAGCCTCAATACATAACCAAATATCATGAAATAACATACCAAATTGAAGTATTCTACACGTAAACACGATTGAGCCACTAACTAACATAGTTATTAACCAAGACATGAGCAGAAAGCCAAAGCAAAACACAGGTTCAAAATCAAAACTCAGTTCAGAAAAGGATGAGAAACCACCCTCTGTTTCAATTCTAAACCAACATAACTCCCAACTGCTTTACAAAAACTCATCAGTAACATGATAGTAGGACAAGCTACCTCATTCACATGATAACATGAACAACTATCAAGATTTAAAGCTCAAACAAGTTGGAAACAACATCAAACAGCCAGCATACATCCATGCACAAATTATAATCACTCACACACATGGTGAACATCATCCAGAACAACAACTACACCTCTATACCTCAGCCATGTTTATTCATGCAGAGATGCCAAACAAACTTTAACAGCCTATGAGTACTATGATTCACACATGATAAATATTCAGAGTTAGTAGGTTCAGCATGCATATGATCAAAGCAAATATATATCCAAGTAGTATTCACTTTAACACAGGTTAACAAGTGTTCTATCATGGAAGCAACCTTGTTCATTCATTATGGCATTCATGAAGAGTTATGAAACTTCTAAAACAATCTCAACAGAGGTTTATAATAACATACATACCATGCATATACACTATGAACACACAACATTAAAACAACATATGATTATTAGACTAAAATGTATTCAGCATAGTATGTGATTCAAACATGATAAGTGGAAGGTTGAGGAACTTACCTGGTTCCCAAGTAAACAACAACAACTCCCTTCTTTGCAGCTAGCTCGAGTTTTCCCAAAGAGCAAGTTTTGTTTTCAGAGTTGTTTGTGATTTTTGTTGGTGTTGGTTGTTGATGAGAAGTGAATGAGAGTGTGGCTCCTTTTATAGGTGAACTGGTGGTTCATTTGCATAGAAAACTCAGTGGTCATTGGCTTGGCACAAGGGAGAAATATCTCAAACATGATACTACACGCATGGCCCTCTTTCCACTTTTCAGTCTTGAGCCAAGTGAAGTTGTGAAGGTTGCTTGTTAGGGCTTTGGTCAAAAAGAAGGAAAAGGCCTGGACTATTGGATCAAATGATGGTGATCAAATACAAGATGGTCATTTATTAAACACTGAGGTACGTTTTTATCTTCCACTTGTGAAAGTACAAAAAGTTGTCCTTAGTGAAATCTCCTTGGCACGATTTTGTGGGCTCGTGCGTTGGAAAATGGTGATTAGGGCTCACCTACTTGCACTTGCCATCACCTTTTGCTCAGACATTGCTCAAGTTTATTAGAAATATTTGCAAAGAAACAAAATATGCCACTTACTTCATCACACGTGCACATTTCAACTGATGGGCCACACACCAACCCTTTGATTTTTTTGGCAAGGAAAAGCATAATACTGATGTTTTGTGATAGCCTAAAAGTGTGTGAGATGAATGCTAAGGGACTGATGCAAAAAAATGATGATAAAAATTTGGAGTTTTATATGTATGTAACATTGTAACATGTCAACCTTGGTGCTATGATTCTAGATGAACAATGCTCCATTTTGTGAGTTGCTTGGCTCTTTGGAAAATAGGAATTTGGTAGCACATTTTTTATGTGGAAAGCTCTTTGAGATAAGGTCCAAATTAGTGAGAAAATTTCCTTAAAGTCATGTGCATGAGTGGACAAAGAGACTTAGAAAAATTTCTAAGTTACTTGAGCTTTTGACAATTTGAGGCACCCTACCTTCGAGCACCATAACTTGAGTTTGGCTCATTCAACTGAGATGTTCCACATATGGTTGGAAAGCTCTCATCATGCTATAAAACTTTCATTTGGGACCCAAGTCTTGAATCCAAGCGGAAATGGGTGAAAAATGAGGTCAAAGTTAGAGAAAATTGTGAAGAAAAGTGTTGAAATTTCTCTAAGTGTTGGGTCAGATTATCTTGCAAGATTCATAACTCAAAAACCAAGCATTTTTGGATGAAAAGTCATATGGAACAAATTGAATATCTTGAAAAGAGCTTTCCAATGAGCTTCGAGTCACTCAATTTGAGTGTGTGGTTTAGGAGTTATGGTCATTTCAAATTGTGCTATTAGAGGGAAAATCTCACATATGAAATCTTTCATGATCAAAACCCTACTTCTCTTGCAAGAAACCTCATGAAACTTGATCTTGATGCTTTGAATACCTCATGAGACATTCTATGATGATTAGAACCATTGACACTTCATTTGAACCAAAATTCCCAAGGATTAGGGTTTCAGTCAAACCCTAATTTTGACTGTGAAGGCACTGAGGTCAGATCTTGTAAAACTTGCTTCTTCCTTCTCATCTAAAGGTCTTAGGAGACTCTTGAGGATGTTGATAAACCAATAGAATCAAGAATTAGGGTTTGGCAGTTCATCTTGATGAAAATCAAAGTCATTGACTGACAGGTGTCACAGAAACCCTAATTTGGGGTACAACACATTGGTTCCTAACATTAGCTGTTGCAGGGTTGAAGTTTTATATGCTGATGTTATAAGTGATGTCTTGACATCACTATATCAGAACATCAGAACATCAGATTATGATGTTTTAGGGCTGCGCGTGTTAGTGAGTTTTGAGGAGATCTGTTAGAGTGATTGGATGCGAATATCTTGGAGAAGAGATTTCCAATCAGATATATTTGCAGATTATGGAGCAGATTCTGTAAACAACATTAGGGCTGATTTTGAGAGATTTAAAAAGATTTGAAGATCAAATTTGTTTTAAAATCAGATATTTTTGGAAGAGATCCAAGCCCAAGTCAGAATTATATAAAAGCAGCCTCAACCCTTGTTGAAAAAGTGACGAAGAAAGAGAGCTTAAGACTGAGTGTCATTTGTGTCTTCGTGTGTGTTTTGTAAACCATTCGTGTGTGAATTGGTGTTACTATTTTGAGTTGTAAGTGTATTCACTCTAGAGCTTTTAAGCAAGAGTGTGTTGTTCTTGATCAAATCCGTTAAGCAGAATCAAGTTGGGTGATTAGTGTGTAATCATTGGATTGTATCACTGTGGTGAATTAGGGAGTGAGTGGTTTCTCATACCTAAGTGGTTTCTTAGGTAGAAGTGTCATTGGGTAGTGATTAAGTTAGGTAGATGTCAACTGGGATTGTTGAGTCTATAATTTGATACTACTAATAGTGAATTTCCTCCCTGGCTTGGTAGCCCCCAGACGTAGGTAGTTAGACCGAACTGGGTGAACAACTCTTTGTGTCATTTACTGTTGTTTTTACCTTGTTCATATAGAAGATTGTGTTATTGTGACATCACACTTAACATCACACATCTGATACCAGAATTTCAATTGGTATCAGAGCAGGCATTCTGCTCTGCATCTGGGTGAGATCTAGGGCTGATACTTTCTGGTACAATGGACAAGGAGACTGGTGGATTTGTGAATAGACCCCCTATTCTAGATGGCTCTAATTATGACTATTGGAAACCAAGGATGGTTACCTTCTTGAAGTCTTTTGACAGCAGGGCTTGGAAGGCTATTGTGAAAGAATGGAAACATCCTGTTATTGTGGAAAAAGATGAGAATGGAAAGGAAGTAGAAGGTAGCTCAAAACTGAAACCTGAAGAAGAATGGACCAAGGAAGAAGATGAGCTTGCCCTTGGGAATTCTAAAGCCTTTAATGCCATATTCAATGGTGTTGATAAGAACATCGTCAGGTTGGTCAACACTTGTGAAGTAGCTAAGGAAGCATGGGATATCTTGAAGACTACTCATGAAGGAACCTCCAAAGTCAAGATGTCAAGACTTCAACTTTTGACAACAAAGTTTGAAAATTTGAAGATGAAGGAGGATGAGACTATCCATGATTTCCACATGAACATCCTGGAGCTGTCAAATGCTTCTAGTGCCCTAGGAGAGAGGATGACTGAAGAGAAGCTGGTGAGGAAAATTCTTAGATCTCTTCCCAAGAGATATAAAATGAAGGTGACAGCTATAGAAGAAGCCCAAGACTTCAGCAAGATGAGGGTTGATGAGTTGATAGGTTCTCTTCAAACCTTTGAATTAGGAATGGAAGAGGAACCTGAAAAGAAAACCAAAAGTATAGCATTGGTATCTAGTTCTGAAGATTCTAAGAAAGAGAAGGGTGTTGAGTCTCAGGAGGAGCTGTCCCAGGCCATTGTTTTGCTGGGAAGACAGTTTAATAAGGTTATGAAGAGGATAAATAGGAGTTATAATCCTAATGTCAAGAACATCACATCTGACACCAACAGATCAGGAGATCAGGGGAAGAAAACTAGAGATGAAGAGAAGTCCAATAATGACAAGGGAGTCCAATGCTATGAGTGTGAAGGGTATGGTCATGTCAAGAAGGAATGTCCTACTTATCTCAAAAAGCAGAAAAAGGGGTTATCTGCCTCCTGGTCTGATAGTGAAAGTGAATCTGAAGACGAATCAGCTAAGCTTGTTAGAGCTATGATTGGGGTTTGTGAGTCAGATGATGATTCGTGTGATGATGAGGTTACTTATGAAGAGTTTACTACCTCGTATAAAGATCTGTGCATGAGAAGTGAAAAAGTGTGTCTTGAAGGAGAGAAGCTGAAGAAAACCATAGTGCAGTTAGAGGCTGAAAATACTGAACTTGAAATTGAAGTCAGGATGCTTAACTCTAAATTGGATTCTATGACCAAAACTGTCAAAATGTTGAACAATGGTACTGATGCTCTAGACAACATTCTGAGTATTGGGAAATTTGCTGGAGACAAAAGTGGTTTGGGATTCAACAATGTTGCAGCTTCTGATGATGTTATTACCAGTTCCAAACCAGTGATGTTAAAACAGATGTTTAAACATCCTGACAGGATTCCTTCTAGGAATAAATTCAGGCGCTGGAGATGTCATCACTGTGGGCGTTTTGGACACATAAAGGCCTACTATTATAAGCTACATGGGTATCCTCATAAGGCACATCAGTATACTCCCACATAGAAGTTTCCCATAGGTAATCAGGCCTTAAATTCTAAGAAGCAATGGGTTCCAAAAGGTAAAGTTACCAGCTTAATAGCTCACACTTCTCTTAGGGTTTCTACCAAATATGACTGGTACTTTGATAGTGAGTGTTCAAGACACATGACAGGAGTTAAAAATTTGTTGGTAGATGTTAAGCTTCAGTCTTCAGGTCATGTTACATTTGGTGATGGTGTCAAAGGAGAAATCAAGGGGATGGGAAAGCTGAATTGTGCTGGTGCTCCTAGACTGGATGATGTTCTACTTGTCAAAGGGTTGACAACAAATTTGATCAGTATTAGTCAACTTTGTGATCAAGGATTCAAAGTAGACTTTACAAAATCTGAGTGCAATGTCACAAATGAGAAAGGAGAAGTCATCATGAAGGGTGTTAGGTCTAAGGACAACTGTTATCTATGGTTGCAACAAGACTCAAGTACCTCAACATGTGTGTTTGCTAGAGATGATGAAGTCAAAATTTGGCATCAAAAGTTGGGACATCTTCATCTGAAGGGAATGAAGAGAATAATAACCTCAGAAGCTGTCAGAGGAATTCCTAAACTCAATATTGAAGAGGGAAGAGTTTGTGGAGATTGTCAAATAGGGAAGCAGACCAAGATGTCACATCAGAAGCTTCAACATAACACCACCTCCAAAGTTTTATAACTTCTTCATATGGACTTGATGGGACCTATGCAGGTAGAAAGTCTATGAGGGAATAAGTATGCTTATGTTGTTGTAGATGACTATTCTAGGTACACCTGGGTGAGCTTCATTAAAGACAAATCAGAGGTGTTTGATGTTTTTAAAGATCTTTGTCAAAGACTCCAAAGGGAAAAGGAGAGTAATGTTATTAGAATAAGGAGTGATCATGGAAGAGAGTTTGAAAATAGCAAGTTTGCTGGATATTGTTCTGCTGAAGGCATAAGTCATGAGTTCTCTTCTCCAATCACTCCTCAGCAAAATGGAGTTGTTGAAAGGAAGAATAGAACTATTTAAGAGTCTGCTAGGGCAATGATTCATGCCAAAAAGCTTCCTTACCATTTCTGGGTTGAAGCTATGAACACTGCTTGCTATATTCACAACAGAGTTACCTTGAGAAGGGGCACTTCAGCTACTCTGTATGAACTATGGAAAGGGAGAAAGTCAAATGTGAAGTACTTTCATGTATTTGGAAGTAAATGTTACATTTTGTCAGATCGTGAACAGAGGAGAAAATTGGATCCTAAAAGTGATGAGGGAATCTTTCTAGGATACTCTACAAATAGCAGAGCTTACAGGGTTTTCAACTCCAGAACAAAGGTTATGATGGAGTCTATAAATGTGGTGATTGATGACATTGATAAGCAGGAAGATGATGATGTCCTGGATGATGTTGAAACATCAGTTGAAGAAGTCACAGAAGAAACTGAAGACAGAAGTGGGTCTCCTAGTCATGTTGATGCTGAGCCTGAACCTGAACAATCTAATAAAGAACCTTCTATTAGAGTGCTAAAGGACCATCCAAGGGAGCTTATCATAGGTGATCCTAAATCAGGGGTTAGCACTAGATCAAGAGAGGTTGTGTCAAATTCTTCTTTTGTTTCTAAAATTGAGCCTAAGAATGTCAAAGAAGCCTTGACTGATGAGTTTTGGATCAATGCCATGCATGAAGAGCTGGAGCAATTCAAAAGGAATAAAGTGTGGGATCTTGTACCAAGGCCTGGTGGAGTTAATGTGATTGGCACCAAGTGGATTTACAAGAATAAATCTGATGAACAAGGAGTGGTCACCAGAAACAAGGCCAGATTAGTTGCTCAGGGATACACTCAGGTTGAAGGAATTTATTATGATGAAACCTTTGCTCCTGTGGCAAGACTGAAATCTATCAGATTACTCTTAGGGGTGGCTTGTAATTTCAAATTCAAGCTTTTTCAGATGGATGTTAAGAGTCCCTTCTTGAATGGGTACTTAAATGAAGAGGTGTATGTTGATCAACCAAAAGGATTTATTGATCCAACATTTTCTGACCATGTTTACAAACTAAGGAAAGCTCTCTATGGTTTGAAGCAAGCACCAAGAGCTTGGTATGAAAGGCTTACTGAATTCCTGGTTGTGAATGGCTACAGAAAAGGAGGGATTGACAAGACTTTGTTTGTTAAAGAGGAAGGAGGAAAACTGATGATAGCTCAAATATATGTTGATGACATAGTATTTGGTGGGATGTCAGATACAATGGTGAAACATTTTGTGGAACAGATGCAGTCTGAGTTTGAAATGAGTCTTGTTGGAGAGCTCAACTATTTTCTTGGTCTACAAGTTAGACAAATGGAGGACTCCATATTCATTTCTCAGAGTAAGTATGCAAAGAACATAGTGAAGAAGTTTGGTCTAGAGAATGCTAATCATAAGAGGACACCTGCTCCTACTCATTTAAAGTTGTCCAAGGATGAACATGGTGTTAGTGTGGATCAAAGTTTATACAGAAGCATGATTGGAAGTCTATTGTATCTCACAGCTAGCAGACCTGATATTTCTTTTACTGTTGGAGTATGTGCCAGATATCAATCTGAGCCCAAAGTTAGTCACTTGAATCAAGTGAAGAGGATTCTGAAATATGTGAATGGGACTAGTGACTATGGAATGCTTTACAGTCATGGATCAGGCATTGAGTTATGTGGCTTTTGTGATGCTGATTGGGCAGGGAGTGCTGATGATAGAAAAAGTACTTCAGGAGGTTGCTTCTTCTTAGGGAATAATCTGATATCATGGTTTAGTAAAAAGCAGAACTGTGTGTCTCTTTCTACTGCTGAAGCTGAGTACATAGCAGCGGGGAGTAGTTGTTCTCAACTTGTTTGGATGAAGCAGATGTTAACAGAATACAATGTCAAGCAAGATGTCATAACATTGTACTGTGATAATTTGAGTGCTATCAATATCTCTAAGAATCCTATTCAACATAGCAGAACTAAGCATATTGATATAAGGCATCATTTTATAAGAGATTTGGTTGAGGACAAAGTAGTTGCTTTGGAACATGTTGCTACAGATAAACAATTAGCTGACATTTTTACTAAGGCCTTAGATGCAAACCAATTTGAAAGTTTAAGAAGCAAACTGGGAATTTGCATTTATGAGGATTAGGTGTGCTGGAAGGAGTATTTGTGCAGTTATGATTTTGCATATGAAAACAACATTGTATTCAACTGCTGAAAGCATACAAGATTGGATTTTGGTACATCAATAGCAATATATATAAGATCTAAAGATTATCCCAACCCCTTACATCAAGAAAAGTTTTCCAATTTTCATCCCATTCATCATCAGAAGTATGGAGTTGCACTGGAGGTTTCTTGATGGTTTTTGTCTCTGATGGGTTTCTTGTTCTTGTTGCTCCTGAAGAAGTTCCAGCGACTTTCCTTGATGTGCTCTTGTTCTTCAGGGGATCTGGTTTATTGTACACTTGCATGTGTTGCTTTCCTGCATCTTTGGTTGACTAACTCATTCTTGTGTGGTGTCTGGTGCTATTAAAAGGAAGAAGGCTTGGATTTTATAGTACTTTAAGAATCCATAGGTTGTATCGCCTGACCAGTCAAAGTTTTTGGGATATTGTGTTCCTTGGGAAGCTTGATTTTGACCATGTCTTAATGGATGTCAGATCTTTGATTTTGGCTAATTGTGGCTAAAAAGGGGGAGAGTTAGCCTATGTGTTGCCTAGTTGTCTGAAGTGGCTCTAGGCTTGAGGGGGAGTGTGCTGGTTCTTGCCTTGAGGGGGAGTTTAGCTTTGTGCAGCTTGTTATGTGATTGCTGCTGGGTTGGAGTTTTTTTTTTTCGTTTGAAGCTTTTTTCCGCTGCTGGTACCTCTGATGATGGCAGAGTTTGTTTTAGCCAAAATTAGCGAAAGGGGGAGATTATTAGTTCTTGTATTGGCTGGAATTTTGGTAAAACAAAGTTGAACAATGTTGATGTCATATGTCTGATGTCATAACATTGGTTCCTAACATTAGTTGTTGCAGGGTTGAAGTTTTATATGCTGATGTTATAAGTGATGTCTTGACATCACTATATCAGAACATCAGAATATCAGATTGTGATGTTTTAGGGTTGCGCGTGTTAGTGAGTTTTGAGGTGATCTGTTAGAGTGATTGGGTGCGAATATCTTGGAGAAGAGATTTCCAATCAGATATATTTGCAGATTATGGAGCAGATTCTATAACCAACATTAGGGCTGATTTGGAGAGATTTAAAAAGATTTGAAGATCAAATTTGTTTTAAAATCAGATATTTTTGGAAGAGATCCAAGCCCAAGTCAGAATTATATAAAAGCAGCCTCAACCCTTGTTGAAAAAGTGACGAAGAAAGAGAGCTAAAGACTGAGTGTCATTTGTGTCTTCGTGTGTGTTTTGTAAACCATTCGTGTATGAATTGGTGTTACTATTTTGAGTTGTAAGTGTATTCACTCTAGAGCTTTTAAGCAAGAGTGTGTTGTTCTTGATCAAAGTTGTTAAGCAGAATCAAGTTGGGTGATTAATGTGTAATCATCGGATTGTATCACTGTGGTGAATTAGGGAGTGAGTGGTTTCTCATACCTAAGTGGTTTCTTAGGTAGAAGTGTCATTGGGTAGTGATTAAGTTAGGTAGATGTCAACTGGGATTGTTGAGTCTATAATTTGATACTACTAATAGTGAATTTCCTCCCTGGCTTGGTAGCCACCAGACGTAGGTAGTTAGACTGAACTGGGTGAACAATTCTTTGTGTCATTTACTGTTGGTTTTACCTTGTTCATATAGCAGATTGTGTTGTTGTGACATCACACTTAACATCACACATCTGATATCAGAATTTCAAAATCAATTAAATCATATAAATTAAATAAATCAATTATTTTCAAATAAGTCCAATAATTAATCCAAATAACTCAAATAAATCAATTAATTTATATAAATCCAATAAATCAATTAATTTA
This sequence comes from Lathyrus tuberosus, assembly GCA_022829125.1. NCBI lineage: Eukaryota > Viridiplantae > Streptophyta > Magnoliopsida > Fabales > Fabaceae > Lathyrus > Lathyrus tuberosus. The sequence goes on along the minus strand of JALAZF010000249.1, from coordinate 5,602,598 downwards.
TATAAATAAAATAATTCATATAAATTCAATAAATCAAATAATTCAAATAAATTAAATAAATCACCTAAATCAATTCATTCATAAAATCACTCAATTAATTAATATATATAAATAATTACTAAAATTAGGGTGTTACAATCGAGGTATTTTCCAAATTTAAATCTATGGTCGAAAGACAAAGTGGTTGAAACCTAAACATTATGAGGAGTGACGGCGGTGAAGAGTATGTGTCGAAAGATTTCGATGCATTATGTGAGAAATAAGGGATTGTGCATGAGGTGGTGCCACCCTACACTCCACAGCAGAATGGAACTGCAGAAAGGAAAAATAGAACCATCATGAATATGGTGAGAAGCATGTTGAAAGGTAAGCATCTACCCAAATAATTATGCGGAGAAGTTGTGTTGACTGCAACATACATCCTGAATAGACGTCTGACGAAGAAGCTGGAAGGAATCACGCCAGAAGAATGTTGGTCTGGTGTCAAGACTAGCCTAAGTCATTTGAAAGTGTTTGGATCTATAGCACATAGACATGTGCCAGATCAGTTGAGAAGAAAACTTAATGACAAGTCGAGTCAAATAATCTTGATAAGATATTATTCGACTGGAGGATACAAGTTGTTCGACCCAGTGAACAAGCAAATTGTGATCAGCAGGGACGTGATCATAGATGAGCTTAAGGAATGGGATTGGGCTGAGAATGTTAAGAAGGATTCAGTGAGAATCTTATGTGAAGAACCAGCTAGTGAAATCGAAAGAGAAGTTCGACAAGAAGAAGTCAGAGGTGAAGCAGGCCCAAGCAGTCCTCAAAGAACAAGATACATGCTTGCAAGGTTGCAAGAATGTGTGATTACATCAGATGATGTGGTCGATGATGAAGGTGAGCTGGTACACTATGTTTTCTATGCAAATGTCGAACCAGTCAATGCAACTAAAACATTGAGGGATTCGAAGTGGGTGAAAGCAATGAATGAGGAACTAGATGATCGCTATTTAGTGTGCCTAAATGATTTTGACTGCAAGTATACAGTCGTGTCGCGTAGTTTTAAAAAATTATGGATCCCACAGAGACTAAAAATTGAACGTATCGTTATCTAATGTTACTATGTAAATCTAAGGCTAATCTAATATGGTTTTAGGTTCAAAAAGGGAAATTAAAGGGGGATTAAAATTTAGGAATAAACTAGTTATGATTAGGATATCGGTATATAATTCAGTATACCATCGTGGATTTCATTAAACCTAAGCGTATAAAAATTTATCACAATATAATTCTGTAGAAAATACCAGTTTAAAAGCCCTCACCTCATACTCTCGTGGTTATTGCTTCGGACTATACCTTTAAGTCAATATGTCTGCTCTCGCTAGCCCATATGAGTTTAAAAATAATTTTTGAAAACTAATAAGTCCTAATTAACTTTAAAGCGCTCTCGCTGTTTTTAAAACTAATGCTCGATTTTAGCTATCCGGGTAAAATCTCACACTCTTGTGGACTTTACCTTAACCTTTGTTACCTTTTTACTCTCATAATAAAAGTTGGTTTTAAATTAAGAAATCGAAGCCAGAAAATAAGTTGATTTATAATTTTAGCTTAGAAATATTTAATCCATTTCAGTTACTCAATTACATACCGATAAAATCGGTTTAGCTCGACATACTAATTAAAATAAACATGAATGCGAATAAACAATTAAACCTAAACTCAGACATAATCAGAGAAAAACAATTGCTATAAATTGAAATGATAAAAACCTGGTAAATGCGGTCTAAGCAATTCCTCCACAGATCGGCAGGCTTTTGCTTGAATAAATGGAAACAACAAAATGATGAAGGCAGGAAACAAAAACTTAAACTAAGGTGCAATAGTTCCTCAATGTGAGAAACTATTACTTTGTTCGGTAATAGGGGACAAGGAAAACGGTAAAGGAAACAAAACAAAACAAGAATGAAATTCTGGAAATAATTCTGCAGCAATACGACACTTCGGAAAGGAAAATTGACCACCCCTTGTTCTTGGAATCCTTCTCATATATATAGCCTCAGCTATGGCAGTAGTTGGAGAAAATGTAGGGACACCACTTTAACAGATACTTGGTTTGGAACCTAGAAATCTTCGGAGAAAATGTAAACGTGCAATAACTAAAATTCTGAAGCTTCGTGACCACGTCTGTGCTTAACGTATTAATTCTGTTTTTGATTCCATGGCGATCGTGAGGGAGCTGTGACGGGCGTGATGCATTTGAAGTCCATGACGATCGTGAGGGGGCTGTGACGGTCGTCACACCAGGAAAATATGATTTCTGCTATTTTCTGCTCTCTTCTGCTCTTTTCTTGCTTGTTCTGCTTCTTTTCTACACTTTGCATACTTTTAACTTGGAAATTGAAATACCTGCGAAAACACTTAAATATTCTCGGAATAATCGGAGATTAGATGGAAATGGAATAAGATTATAACATAAATCAAAGTAAAAATGCGATATGTTTTCGTGTTATCAAAATCTCCCACACTTGAATCTTTGCTTGTCCTCAAGCAATCAATAAGTTAAAATCGGACAAACTTCATCAAATGCACATACATGGTACACCAATGGATTTGAAAATGTTGGAGGAATTTACGTTAGTAAGTCAGGTACTTGCATGAACACTAAAAATACATTAATGACACAAAGCGACAAGCTTTGTCATATACCTCTCTTTTGTACAATCCAGTTTAATCATTCTATTATAGTTCAACCTGAAGTTTTCGTGCCTGTTTCACCCGGTTTCATTCTAACGCAATCACATTAAGCCATTTGCCTTATTCACGTACGTAGTGGAGTAGCCGGTTAGTGACTTTGATCCCTTTTTCTTACGGGGCCTGATACACAAGTGTGGTAACCCTTTATGCATCCCATTCGTAGATTGCGGGGGATCGAACCGTAGTTCGCCCTACCGAGTCCAGAATCAGGTACCTCTGAACCAATCGACAACGGATTTCTTTCTTTTCTTGTAAGTTTTCACAACTGTAAGAATTGTTGCATATTCTATATATCTCGGCAGACAAATAAGAAAGGATCTTCTTTTCATGATTGGGCATCAAACACTTATATTCATCGACTCCCCACGTGGTTTTGTGATTTAGACGGTGCTGACTGCTAATATAAACTATTAGGGGTTACTTTAGGACTGAACTCAAGGTATCAGTATAATAAGTATTGAAACTGATATCGCATACGCAAGAGGTCTAAAGTGTCAAGACGGTATCGATCTTGTTAGCACTTTCCCAACTTCCTAACATAATTTAAAGCTTGGTATGTCACGATGTGCATTAATCGTAAAAAAATTTTTTGTTATGGCAGAATAAAATGGGGAAATCGGATACTGAACGAAAATTCTCATATATTGACTTTGATAAGGGAAAAAGGAAAATACAAAAAGGGAAATAAAACGAAAATATACTAACTCTCCCACACTATATCGGACTTTGTCCTCAATGTTGCGATATAAAGGGGATCGACAAGAAAAAACTAGAAAGAAAACAAACAAAATAATCAAGGAGCCCCACGTCCTCTGCCTCTAGGGCGCCCTCGTCCATGCTGTGCCACATGATCTGGAATGCCCACGTGATGGATGTAATCATGTAAGTCCTGCACTCGCAATTTCAAGGCACCCATCTCATCGATGACGCCGTCAAGCGTCTGACCTTGGTCAACTTGCCCTTGCTGGATTTGACGCATGAGAGTCATCATTTCATTGTGTTGCTCCTATTGTTGTGCTTCTCTCTGGGTAGCCAGCTGGTTTTGTTGCCATATAGCCCTCAAGATTTCTTCATTTGTAACGGGGTCTTGATCGGGGCGGCGTCGACGTCTGGAGGTCAAAGGAGCATCATTGGCAGGCGGTGGTTGGTTTTCTGGGGCGTTATCCATTTCTTGCTCCATCTCATCAATAGGGGCCTGATTTTGATCATCATGTGCAACCGCATTTTGCTCGGGAGCATTCAAATCAAAGAGCCAATTGGCCATATTCTGAGGGTCAATGCGGTTCCTGCAAGGCATAATGATACTTCGAACTGTTCTTGTGCGGACCATTGGATGGTACTTACCATCTCTTCTCAGTTTGATGAGGTGTGAGCTACAGCAGTAGTCGATGTCGAGCAACACTGGAGGCACAAAAGGTAATCTATTAAGTGTGTCCCCCAAGTCTAAACTTAGAGCAATAGAAGTGACAATCCCTCCAAAATAGAAGGGTTTGGAACCTCTAGCACAGTTAGCTTGGATGTGTGCTAACAGAAAGGGTGCGGCGTTGATAGGCTCGGGGTAAAACATACAATGGAGGAAGAAGAGTTCCTTTGAGTTCACCTTGTGGTTGCTGTCCCTTGCAAAAATAGTGCTTCCTAATGTGCGATGAACATATCTGATGGCTGGGTTGTGGATATATGTTGCGTTTAGGCTTTCCCAGCTATCGACCGTTGTTCCGGTCAATCTATTCCATAAATTAAATGCTGCTTGGAAAAATGTTTCTTGTGGCACCCGGCAATGAACATTCTTGCCATGGTGGAAACCAAGCATCTCGGCAAGATGATTTTGGCCGATTTTGTACTCAGTACCAAACATGCGGAACGTGGCTACACCGGTGAGTTGGTTTGTTTCTCCAAAAGGTGTTACGTATGTGAACGAACTCAGAAACTCGAGCGTCAGGGCTTCGTAAGTAGGTCGGCTCTGAGTATAGAGCTGCCATAGACCATCATTTTGTAGCATCCATTTAACTCCGTCAAGCATCCCTAATTCTTCGAGACATGCAATGTCTACATAACGAGTTGGTTGCACGGAACGTTGGTAGAAGTTAATGTAATTAGCCCTTTGACGTTCTCCGGCTGCTCCTTCTCTGAAATTCACGGTGGTAAGGTCTGGAGTTTGTCTTGCCATGGTGGGTTCACAAAGAAACAAGGTATGGAAGAAAATAGGTTTTTGGAGAAAGAAGGTTTGTGAGAAAGATGGTGTACGAGTGTGGTTAAATAATGAGTGGGAAGACGAATGGTAATGGAAATTATGAAATTTGGTCAAATGTGTAGTGGTATGACGGTTTTAGAATTTTGGAGGTAGTGGGACGGTGGTGTTTGAATTGGAAGAAAGAAGAAGAAGAAGAGGGGAACGTTTCTGTTTTAACACAGAACGCGTCCCAAACCCGCATGACGGTCGTCCTGTCACGCTCGTGACACCAGCAAAATCTGGGGGTTGACAGCAGTTTTGACAGCAAACATTCAATTATTTTCTTTTTCGTAACAGGCAATTGTTAGCACATATGGTAACACTATAATGCATACATAAGCATAAATAAAATGACAAAACAAAATAGAATATGACAGGAGCAAATTTAATACCATCAAGATCAATATTAAGCAATAAATTGAATAATTCATTAAAACCAGAAAATATGCTAGCAAAGACTAGCAGTGTATTCAATCATAAAAACTGAATGTAAATTAATTTGTTCCCAACATAAAAAAGAAAAGGAAAAACTGAAAATAAATTGTTTCCAAAGTAAAAGCAGTAAAACATGAAAAAGCAGTGCTTTAAAAATCTAGCCAAGGCGTTTCTTCAAAGATGTAATGGCTTGGTTCAAATGATCAAATTGCTCAACTGTCAGATCCATGAGGCCGACAATATCTTGTCGCATGGTGTTCAGTTCACCCTTTACTGAGGTGATCTCTTTATGATAGTCATCCATAGTTTTAAGGATGGTAGTCAGATTTGCAGCATAATCTGTGGCATCAACCTTAGGAATGTCAGTGTCATCTTGGAATTCTATAAAGTCAAAATCATGGTAATGAGGGGGTGTCTTAGGATCAATTTCAGGCTCAGGAAAAGTTATTTCAGGTTCAGGCTGTGGTTCATCTAGGTCATATAGCCAGTTGTGTTCGTTGTGCACACTTGTGCGTTCATGATTTGGTAGAGTAAAATGTGGCACAACTACATTATTGATCAGGAGCTGGAAATGGTGTGGACCTTGGTTCCTAATCATGGACCTATTGAAACAGAAGGTGATATTCATAGGCCTAAAGTCTCCAAAAGGGTTGATTTTAGAAAGTCGGGTCCTAAATCCCATAGCATCGGCTATTTTGGTAACTAGACCGCCTATCAGAATTGGGTTGTTTTCATTTCTAATGATTTTGCATAAGTTATTAAACTTGAAAGTCAGTTCGTTAATCTCTCGAGACTGAAATGCACAAAAGATAATAAAGAGCTCATCCCTTGAAACTATATTGTCATTCTCAGGCTTTCCAAACAGGGTGTAGGCTAGGATCATATAAAAGTATCGGATGGCTGGGTTATGAATTTCGGTTGACAGCATAGGGTTCATGTCAAAATCAGGTTTCCCTGAAATTCTACCCCAGAAGGCATTCAACTCACCTACTAACATCAAATCCTCTTGTACCACGAAGAAAACGGTGGGTCCTTCAGGGAAACCTAAAAGATCCGACAGTTCCTTAATGGTAAACTGGCAGTGGTATCCAAACAACCTAAAAGTAATTCGGCCCCTATTAATGTCTTTTCCACAGTAAGGATTGTAACTCAATGAACTTAGGAATTCTAAAGTCAGTCTACGATAAGTCTTGTGTTTCTTATTAGCAAAACCCTCCCAACCTAGTTGGTTAAACAGAAAATCAATGCTCTCACCTAGGCCTAAAGAGGTCATGGTGGGTCTGTGGGCAAATTTTGTCAGGGCGAAGGGTCAAAGAGACAGAGCCTCATAGCGATGCCACTGAGCTGCATCTCTGAATTATACCAACATATTATCTTCGTTCTCCATTTTTTAGTCATTAAGCAAGAATGAAATCAGAAGAGGAGAACAGAAAATGTAGAAAGACTTTGTAATCCTGTATTTTGCAATTATATGATTAGCACAGCAATTTCCAAAAAAAGTTTAAGAAAATATAAATGAAAACTAGAAATTTGAAAACAAAATAGAATATAGAAAATGTAAAGAAATAACAATTATAAAGAAGGAAAAACAATCATCTGGGTTGCCTCCCATTAAGCGTTGTTTTTAACGTCGTAAGCCTGACGAAATCAATTAGATATTTTAGTTAGGGGGATCAGCGGGCAACTCTAAAAGTCTAAGGCTATTCAAATAGTCTCTATTTTCAATGCTATGATAGTGCTTTAAACGTTGCCCATTTACTATGAATGGTTCGCTATTCCTACCCTTAATTTCTATCGCTCCACTCTGTAATACCTTGGTAATGTCAAAAGGACCGGACCATCTAGATCTTAGTTTCCTAGGAAAGAGTTTTAGTCTTGAATTAAATAGGAGGACAACGTCTCCCACACAAAATTCTTTTCTAGATAAACGCTTATCATGCCATTTCTTAGTTCGTTCTTTATATATTTTTGCGTTCTTGTAAGCGTCTAGTCTTAACTCTTCTAGTTCGTGCAGATCTAGGATTCGCTTTTCACCTGCAGAATCGTACCTTAAGTTCAGTGTTTTAATAGCCCAATAGGCTTTGTGTTCTAATTCTACTGGTAAGTGGCAGGATTTACCATAGACTAGTTTGAAAGGTGTAGTTCCGATTGGTGTTTTGTAGGTTGTACTATATGCCCATAAAGCTTCATTAAGTTTAGATGACCAATCTTTCCTAGAGGTGGCTATGGTCTTTCCTAAGATTTGTTTTATTTCTCTATTCGAGACCTCAACCTGTCCACTAGTTTGTGGATGATATGGTGTTGCTATGCGGTGTCTTATGTAACACCCCAATTCCCCATCATAAATAAATAACAATTAATAAAATCAGAGTAACTAAAAATTTATTTTTCCGACAGAAACAAGGATGCCACATTTTAAAATAAGAATACACACTCCCTGCTCATAAATTTGATACATAGCATAAAATAGGTTACCCTCAATTGGGAAACTTTTCCATATAAAGGTAATACCAAATATATTCAACAATTATATACATAAATAAAATAATCGTTTCCCCGACTCCCGTGCTACGTATCAGAGCAGACACCAAGACCTAAGCAAAGACGAAGATCTAACTCTTCCACTTGCCTCCACGCCTCTAAAGCTGACAATCTGCACTATGCCATAAAAAGCATATTCCAGCAGAAGGGTGAGAAATAACAACTATAACAAGATTGCATAATAATATGCCACAACACAGATAAATTCACATATATAATATTTCTCACCAATTACATCACATACTAACACATATAGCATGCCACCAATACAAAACATATCACACATAATCCCACCACGATTATGACATATGGAACCACACCACCACATCACCACAAAATATAACATATATTAATCATACCGACATAATCACATATTCACACATAATGCATATGTTTATACACAAAACATATCACTCACAACCAATGCATTCATCTCTTATGCAAACTAATTCACCAAGGCTATCACAAGCTCACACATAATCAATCCATTTATAATTCTCACCACAATTCATCCCAACTCACTCATATACATCACAATGTATATATATATATATAAATATATATATATATATAATCAAGCATATTCATCATGCATACTTTCACAATCCTTAATCATTCCACATAAACATACACATTTACGTTTACTCACCAACACATCATTATAAAGATGATAAATGCAAATCATAGAGACCGACTCACGACTCTATGCAAATGCAATGCGGTACCGACTCAACCTCGTAATTCATTAGTCCCCCAGGAACTCTTGGAATCATCGCTTGTTACATAGAGTAACTCCCCGTCGGGCCTACGATGTTCCCCGTCGCTATAAACCATTATTTCAGGGCGAACGACGTTTATGGATTGCTTTCGACCACTATTTCAGGGCGCACAATCATTTGTGATTAATCTCTTCTACCGTTATTTCAGGGCGTAAGACGATAAAACTGATTGTGATTAATCGCTTCTACCATTATTTCAGGGCGTAAGACGATAAAACTGATTCATCTATGAATCTTCCAATGCAAGAATGCATATCATGATACTTGACACATTAATGACTCATGCCAACATCAAATGCTCATGCATTAACAATAATCATGTATTTCAAGTACATATAAAGTAATGCACACAATTGCCCAAAATGGCCACAAACACCAATATACCATTCCACAACATCAAATTCCCATCAAAGAATCATCACACAAGCCATCTCATAACATATCATAATATGTCTTACAATATTGAAAAATAACTCAAAATTCCATTTTTACGGTTTCTCGAAAAAGTCGGCTAAAAGTCGGCCAAAAATAATATTTTCTATCATCATCAAAAAGTGCTCATCGACAGCTTCGATTCGGTATAAAGAACACTTAAATACGATAAACAACGAAGAAGATATGAATATTTCAAAATAACGCAAAAACATAAACCGGACGCCCGACACTACGAAACGGTTCGAAAAAACTGTACCGATTGGACTAGGTTCAGACCTCAAAACTATTTTTCCTAGAAAGAACATCTCGTTAGCTTCCCAACGCTTCGAACGGGGATCAAAACCGACTTACGGTTCAAGAGATATGAATTTCCGAAGTTTTCCGAAAAATCAGGATTTTCCACCTACAGCACGCGTCCGTACGCCTGCGGGCTGCTACGGATTTCGGCTATTTTGCCCGAAAATCCGACCGATTCAATTCTATGATACGAAACAAATACACAATAATCCTTACCAAATATATATCAACGTTTTAGGACCATAAAACGATAATTCTACGACGTTCGATTTTCACCAAAATCTCACATTCTCAAAACCCAAAAATGTCAAAACTCACAATATCAACCGATTTCAACCAAACGAGTTTCTATAATCTCGGTCTAACCTCATACGACTAATCTACGCAATTTATTTCGAAATTCATCCGTGAAAACATTGATTTCTAACCATTTTTACCATTTCGACCTAAAATAAAAACTATATGAAACTATCCAAAACAATCAAGAAAACATACACATATACATACACAAGCAATATATAATTGAAACTTCTCACCCTTACCCGATTATTCGCGCTTGAAACGGAGTTCCCGCGATTTTTTCCCTTTTCTCCTCTTTTCTCTCTTCTTCCTCTTCTTTTCTCTTTTCCTTCTTTCTTTCTCTTTTTCTCTTCCTTACTATTTTTCTCTCTTTTCTTTCTATTTATATAAAAACATAAAACTTACCCAAGCAAAAGACCAAAATACCCCTCAGCTCAAATATCTCTCAAACGCTCTCAAAATGCGATAAAACATCAACAACGATGAAAAATAATATATTGCCAAATAAAAGTCAATAATAAAATAATCAAATAGACTCGATTAACTAAAACTGACAAAAACTGGGGCGTTACAATTCTCCCCCACTTAGACATTTTCGTCCTCGAAAATCTAACCGATACGAACAACTCCGGATACGACTCTCGCATCCGACTAACAAACCAACATGCCAACAAAAGTCACACCACGAATAACACAACTGACAAACCACCTTGCTAACTACCACAACGACACGACAGCGACGACAACTACAACGACAAGATGCAAAGCCCATACAATGCACTTGACGACAAACTCACAACTCAAAGAAAAGCCAAGATACCAACACACAGGTTCACTCTAGAACCGAAACACAACAAGATCGTTACCCTACCCTAGGTAACACTCCCCTAATTCCCCACACAGGAATTAGCTACACACACTCGAACCATCACCATGGAAACGAGGCAATCAACACAAACAAGAACATAAAGTTACACGACACCACAAGGTCTCAACAACATCAACAAAACCAGAACACCAACATCCTTGTCACACAGCCATACTACAACAATGCTACGATTCACCAATCGAACATACAATCAAAACATCCATTTACATAGTAGCCCATGAATAATATTCAAACCTTCCACCTAACACTTCCATTCTGAAACGTCCAATAGTCTCACCATTCCTACATGTTCTCAATGTTCAACCTATGAACTCTTACAAGTCTCACACGTAAATACAAAATGTGTCACCTCACGCTTCCGCTGCGCACTCTGATTACTCGCAACCATCAAAACTACCATGTATAAAAACTTCCAACTTAACTTATCCCGCACGACATTAACTTTACCAATAGGATAATCTGAGCCAAATTCATAACTCGTCACGAATTTTAACCATCCTCGCTGTCTCACCCTCTATGCCTTCAGACCAAACCAGTAATCCATATCCTTGTGATTACTAAACACTTCGAATCTGGAACCATAAAGATAATACCTCCAAATATTCCAACACAATACAACCGCGACCAAATCCAAACCCAAAAGAGTATAGATCCTTTTATAAATCCTCAATTGTCATAAAGCATAAGCCACGACTTTACCCCCTTGCATTAACACCTGACCACACTCTTCAGAGACACATCACAATACCTCACAAACGGTTTATTAGGATCACACAGAATCAAAACTGGAGCCGTAGACAACTTCTACTCCAGCTCACCAAAACTTACTCACAACGAACATCCAAACAAACGACTCACCCTTTGTAAGTCAACTGAGATACCAGAAGTACGAACTTAACAAAGTCTTCCATAACCTGTAATAACAACCAACTGAGTCCAAAAGTTTCTAATCTCCTTAACCAATTTCGGAGCCTCTCAATGTAGAACTACATCTACTTCCGATGAATCCCTTACCATACTCTCCTCTGAAATAACATATCCAAGAAAACTAACCTTTTTCAACCCAAATTCTCACTTGAATAACTTAGCATAAAACTTCATCTCTTTTTGACACTTGTAATTCAAATCCCAAACACTCTACCTGTTCTTCCTTTGAGTTTACAACAGATCCGAATATCCTCCATCAAAGCCATTACGAACTTATCCAATTAAATATGGAAGATACGATTCCTCTACTCCATAAGCATTAGAGACGCGTTACTAACACCAAATACCATCACTATACGTTGCAATTCCCAACCAAAATCCAAAAGATATAAATCCTTAAAGCTTTTACAAAACTTTTCACTGGGTAACTGGTTACTCACATACAAGCTTAACCGAGTAAATAACAACCTATTCCGAGGATAACAAACCTAACCAGTCACATTAAATCGATCAAAGGCTCAACTCACACAATTCACCACTCTTATCAAACATTCCAAACAATTGTAATTCACTCAAACTCAACCAAACCATTCTAGTCATCTGTTCATGAAAGTGGACACTTATTCTCAATCATTACCCTATTCAACTATTAGTAATCCATACCCAATTTCTTCTCCTGACCGTCCAATTCCGCAATTCCAACATGTATCAACAACCAACCAAAAAGAATTCTCAAACACAATGTTACATCCAAAAACACATCTGAAAATTATGCCCAACTGACGGCCCATCACTGCGACTTCCTGCCAATTCCCAGAACACTACCATCACAGACAAAACAAACATATTATTCCCATCTACTAAGAGTTTCCTACTTACTTAGCAGATATAAACCTCAACTATTCACCTTCGTCCAATTAAGTTCAATCTCTACTCTCTGTGAAGCAGTCCTTAAATAAAACCCAATCATTCTCTCTCAATGACTTCCCAACTGGACTAACACACCAAAACCTCTAATCCATTCCTTCTTCCGATATTAGCATCTTCATCGACTCATCAAAACAATCTGTAATCATCTCCTTAAATTCCAAACAATTCATTTCACACACTATCAAAGCCGGAAAGACCCGCCTATTCCATCCAACATAATTTCCGTCTGCTATCAACAAGAGATTAAGGGTGATCAGTTCCTCAATTTGTCAATAGACAGCCGACAATCACGATGGGGCATAAACCGTCTTTACCAAACTATAATAACATTTCTTACATCCTGTACACAAAACTACCTAAGGCACAAATCCTTAGTTGACATAAACCTTACCTCCGCATCCCCTTCGGAACTGAGAACAACATTGTCCGAACAACACTTACAATCTTGCAATTCACAATACACTGAGCCAACGCTCCACACCTGAAGCAACATGGAGAAGTACCAACTTCTCCCCCATTTATCTCAAACTCAATCCTGAAAACAAAGGATTAGAAAACCCAGAAAGTACTGACAGTGTTCCACACACCTATCACGTACTAAGAGATAAACAACAACGACAGTATTCAACTGTCACACCAACTGACTCAATAGCTTGGCCGGACGGACCGACCTGCTCTGATACCACTAATGTAACACCCCAATTCCCCATCATAAATAAATAACAATTAATAAAATCAGAGTAACTAAAAATTTATTTTTCCGACAGAAACAAGGATGCCACATTTTAAAATAAGAATACACACTCCCTGCTCATAAATTTGATACATAGCATAAAATAGGTTACCCTCAATTGGGAAACTTTTCCATATAAAGGTAATACCAAATATATTCAACAATTATATACATAAATAAAATAATCGTTTCCCCGACTCCCGTGCTACGTATCAGAGCAGACACCAAGACCTAAGCAAAGACGAAGATCTAACTCTTCCACTTGCCTCCACGCCTCTAAAGCTGACAATCTGCACTATGCCATAAAAAGCATATTCCAGCAGAAGGGTGAGAAATAACAACTATAACAAGATTGCATAATAATATGCCACAACACAGATAAATTCACATATATAATATTTCTCACCAATTACATCACATACTAACACATATAGCATGCCACCAATACAAAACATATCACACATAATCCCACCACGATTATGACATATGGAACCACACCACCACATCACCACAAAATATAACATATATTAATCATACCGACATAATCACATATTCACACATAATGCATATGTTTATACACAAAACATATCACTCACAACCAATGCATTCATCTCTTATGCAAACTAATTCACCAAGGCTATCACAAGCTCACACATAATCAATCCATTTATAATTCTCACCACAATTCATCCCAACTCACTCATATACATCACAATGTATATATATATATATAAATATATATATATATATATATATATATATATATATATATATATATATATATATATATATATATAATCAAGCATATTCATCATGCATACTTTCACAATCCTTAATCATTCCACATAAACATACACATTTACGTTTACTCACCAACACATCATTATAAAGATGATAAATGCAAATCATAGAGACCGACTCACGACTCTATGCAAATGCAATGCGGTACCGACTCAACCTCGTAATTCATTAGTCCCCCAGGAACTCTTGGAATCATCGCTTGTTACATAGAGTAACTCCCCGTCGGGCCTACGATGTTCCCCGTCGCTATAAACCATTATTTCAGGGCGAACGACGTTTATGGATTGCTTTCGACCACTATTTCAGGGCGCACAATCATTTGTGATTAATCGCTTCTACCGTTATTTCAGGGCGTAAGACGATAAAACTGATTGTGATTAATCGCTTCTACCATTATTTCAGGGCGTAAGACGATAAAACTGATTCATCTATGAATCTTCCAATGCAAGAATGCATATCATGATACTTGACACATTAATGACTCATGCCAACATCAAATGCTCATGCATTAACAATAATCATGTATTTCAAGTACATATAAAGTAATGCACACAATTGCCCAAAATGGCCACAAACACCAATATACCATTCCACAACATCAAATTCCCATCAAAGAATCATCACACAAGCCATCTCATAACATATCATAATATGTCTTACAATATTGAAAAATAACTCAAAATTCCATTTTTACGGTTTCTCGAAAAAGTCAGCTAAAAGTCGGCCAAAAATAATATTTTCTATCATCATCAAAAAGTGCTCATCGACAGCTTCGATTCGGTATAAAGAACACTTAAATACGATAAACAACGAAGAAGATATGAATATTTCAAAATAACGCAAAAACATAAACCGGACGCCCGACACTACGAAACGGTTCGAAAAAACTGTACCGATTGGACTAGGTTCAGACCTCAAAACTATTTTTCCTAGAAAGAACATCTCGTTAGCTTCCCAACGCTTCGAACGGGGATCAAAACCGACTTACGGTTCAAGAGATATAAATTTCCGAAGTTTTCCGAAAAATCAGGATTTTCCACCTACAGCACGCGTCCGTACGCCTGCGGGCTGCTACGGATTTCGGCTATTTTGCCCGAAAATCCGACCGATTCAATTCTATGATACGAAACAAATACACAATAATCCTTACCAAATATATATCAACGTTTTAGGACCATAAAACGATAATTCTACGACGTTCGATTTTCACCAAAATCTCACATTCTCAAAACCCAAAAATGTCAAAACTCACAATATCAACCGATTTCAACCAAACGAGTTTCTATAATCTCGGTCTAACCTCATACGACTAATCTACGCAATTTATTTCGAAATTCATCCGTGAAAACATCGATTTCTAACCATTTTTACCATTTCGACCTAAAATAAAAACTATATGAAACTATCCAAAACAATCAAGAAAACATACACATATACATACACAAGCAATATATAATTGAAACTTCTCACCCTTACCCGATTATTCGCGCTTGAAACGGAGTTCCCGCGATTTTTTCCCTTTTCTCCTCTTTTCTCTCTTCTTCCTCTTCTTTTCTCTTTTCCTTCTTTCTTTCTCTTTTTCTCTTCCTTACTATTTTTCTCTCTTTTCTTTCTATTTATATAAAAACATAAAACTTACCCAAGCAAAAGACCAAAATACCCCTCAGCTCAAATATCTCTCAAACGCTCTCAAAATGCGATAAAACATCAACAACGATGAAAAATAATATATTGCCAAATAAAAGTCAATAATAAAATAATCAAATAGACTCGATTAACTAAAACTGACAAAAACTGGGGCGTTACATCTTACTCCATACTTTGATAGAAGTTTGTCAAATATTTTTTATATGAAATGAGAGCCACCGTCACTTATGACAAGTCTCGGCACACCAAATCTGGGAAAATTTGTGTCTTTGAAAAGATTTATGACTACTCGTGCATCATTTATAGGAGAAGTTATAGCCTCAATCCATTTTGAAACATAGTCGACAGCTACGAGTATATATTTATTTCCAAAGGATGATGGGAAAGGTCCCATGAAATCAATCCCCTATACATCAAAGACTTCTACTTCCAATATGCCTTTTTGGGGCATCTCATCGCGTCTTGATATGTTACCAGTGTGTTGGCACCGGTCGCAGTTTAGTATTGCAATGTGCACATCCTTCCAAAGGTTAGGCCAAAATAGGCCGAATTGCAGAATCTTAGCGCATGTCTTTGAAGTACTTGCATGTCCTCCATAAGGAGCAGAGTGAAATTGAGAGATGATGTCTTCTATTTCAATTTCAAGGACGCAAGGACGTAAAATACCGTCGGCTCCTCTCTTAAAGAGCAGAGGTTCATCCCAATAATAATGTTTTAGATTATGAAAGAATTTTTTCTTTTGTTGATAAGATAAGTCTGGTGGAAGTACTCCAGCTGCTAAGTAGTTGACTATGCCAGCATACCATGGCAGTATTGTGTGTGAGTTAATTTCTTCCACGGCTTCTTCTATTTTTGGTTCATTTAAATGTAGTTTAGACATATCACCTTCAAGTTGGGCTATGAGTCGTTCATAAGGGAAATCGTCATTAATAGGGACTGGCTCTGGTTTGATGCCATCTAATCGGGATAAGTGGTCTGCTACTACATTTTTAGTTCCTTTCTTATCTTTGATCTCTAAATCAAATTCTTGTAAAAGCAGGATCCACCTTAGCAGTCTAGGTTTTGCATCCTTTTTGTTTAATAAATACCTAATAGCCGTGTGGTCTGTATAAATAATGATCTACTTGCATAGTAAATAGCATGGGGTTTTCTATCCCTCATTTGTCCTAGAACTGCACCTACGACATAATCACTCGCATCACACATGATTTCAAATGGTAGTCTCCAATCTGGTGGTTGCATGATAGGTGCGGTGATGAGAGCTGTTTTTAACTGTTCAAACGCTTTTTGACATTCCTCATCAAAGATAAATTCAGCGTCTTTCATTAATAGACCAGTAAGAGGTTTGGTAATTTTCGAGAAATCTTTTATGAATCGTCGGTAGAAACCGGGGTGTCCTAAGAAGCTTCGTATTTCTCGTACGGTTTTCGGAGGTTGAATATTTTCTATAATTTCTATCTTGGCTTTATCAACTTCAATCCCTCTGTCGGATACAACGTGTCCAAGTACAATTCCTTGATTTACCATGAAATGGCATTTCTCCCAGTTTAATACGAGATTGACTTTTACGCGTCTTTCAAGTACCATTTCTAGGTTCGATAGACATCCTTCAAAACTCTGCCCACAAACAGAAAAGTCATCCATAAACACTTCCATAATGTCATCTATAAAATCAGCAAAGATCGACATCATGCATCTTTGGAATGTGGCAGGAGCGTTACATACTCCAAACAGCATTCGTCGATAAGCAAATGCTCCATAGGGACATGTGAAGGTTGTCTTTTCTTGGTCATCAGGATGTATCGGGATTTGAAAGAATTCTGAATAACCGTCTAAATAGCAGAAGTAAGAATGTTTTGCCAATCGTTCCAACATTTGGTTAATGAATGGCAGTGGGAAATGATCTTTACGAGTAGCTTTGTTCAACTTTCTATAATCGATGCACATTCTACTTCCAGTTATAACTCTTTGTGTTATAGATTCACCTATTGCGTTCTTAACAACTGTAACACCTCCATTCTTTGGTACGACATGTACTGGGCTAACCCATTTACTGTCTGATATCGGGTATATAATTCCTGCTTCTAAAAGCTTTTTCACTTCATCCTTGACTATAGTACTTAAGATTGGATTGATCCTTCTCTGGTGTTCTCTAGAAGTCTTACAGTCTTCCTCTAGCATAATGCGATGCATACAGATAGAAGGACTTATTCCTTTAAGGTCAGCGATGTTATAGCCTAACGCAGTTGGGTATTTTCTTAAGACATCTAAAAGTTTCTTAGTTTCGGTCTGTCCTAGGTCTGCATTGACTATCACGGGTCGTTCGAGTTCTGCGTCCAAGAATTCATACCTTAAGTTATTGGGTAGTGTTTTCAGTTCTAGAACTGGTTTCTTCGGGCAAGGCAGATGATCTGGTGTAAGTGCTAAACATTCGCTTAGGCTATCGTCTTGATAAGGTTCACGCCAATTATCATCTTCAAAAATCGGAGGTATTGGAATTTTTAAAATATCTGAGTATGTGGTTGGTTCCATCTCTATTTCTCTTATGCATTCATCTATGACATCTAGTAGATAGCATGTGTCGTCTATAGTCGGAGCTTGTAAGAATTGTGTCAAAATAAACTCAACCTTCTCTTCACCAACTTCAAAAGTTAGCCTACCCCTCTTCACGTCTATAATGGCTCCAGCGGTAGCTAAGAATGGTCTTCCTAGTATGATAGGAGTAGTGGAATCTTCTTTAATATCCATGATTATGAAATCAGTGGGGATATAGAATTGTCCTATGCGAACTGGAACATTTTTTAGTATACCAACTGGGTATTTAATAGAGCGGTCAGCTAATTGAACAGACATCTTAGTTGGTCTTAAGTCTCCCATATCAAGCTTCTTGCATATGGATAAGGGCATTACACTAATACTGGCTCCTAAGTCGCATAGAGCTTTGTCTATGACGAACTTCCCAATTACACAAGGTATGGAGAAACTACCTGGGTCTTTCAGCTTAGGAGGCATATTGTTTTGAATTATCGCGCTACACTCAGCAGTAAGTGTAACTGTTTCGTTATCCTCAATCTTTTTCTTATTGGATAGGATTTCTTTAAGGAACTTAGCATATGAGGCCATTTGGGTGATAACTTCTGTAAAGGGTATCGTGATGTTCAATTGTTTCAGAAGTTCAACAAATTTCTTAAATTACCCTGCAGTTTTAGAATTTGCAAATCTTTGAGGATACGGAATAGATGGTTTATAGGGTGGTGGAGGCACACAAGGTTTTTCTTTGTTTGCAGCCTCTTGGTCATTACCTTCCTTTTCCTTGGGTTCATTTTCCTTCTCAGTTGTTGTGCTATCAGGCCTTTGGCGTATGGCTGGATTCTGAAGTCTCGGATCAATGGGTCCGTCTAGTTCTTTACCACTTCTCAATATAAGGGTATTTGCATGTCCTTTCGAATTAGGTTATGGCTGTCCAGGAAATGTTCCAGCAGGAGCAGCAGTAGGTGCTTGTTGTTGTGCCACTTGTGAAATTTGGGTTTCAAGCATTTTGTTGTGGGTGGCTAAAGCGTCTACTTTGTTTGCTAATTGCTTAATTTGCTTACTAGTGTGTATGTTTTGATTCAGGAAGTCTTTGTTTGTTTGAGTCTGGGTAGCTATAAATTTTTCCATCATTAGTTCAAGGTTGGACTTCCTAGGAACATTAGGGGCAGTTACGGCAGCCTTTTGGTAGCCTGGTGGTGTAGCAGGTGCTTAACCAGGTGCATACAATGCATTGTTGTTTTTGTAGGAGAAGTTTGGATGATTCTTCCAGCCCGGATTGTAGGTATTTGCATAAGGGTTCCCCTGAGCATAATTCACTTGGTCACTGGAGACTCCTGCCAAAATTTGACATTCAGTGGCGGCATGTCCAGGTGTTCTGCATAATTTGCAATTTTGAGCTACGGCAGCCGTGGTGGCTGCAGGTGTTATAGTCAAGTTATCAATCTTTTGGGCAAGGGCATCTACCTTAGCATTGACACGATCAAGGCTGCTAACCTCGTACATTCCACCTTTTGTTTAGGATTTTTCCACTGAAGTTCTTTTTCCTCCCCATTGGTAGTGGTTTTGAGCCATGCTTTCGATCAGTTGATAGGCTTCTTCATAAGGTTTATCCATAAGTGTACCACCAGCGGCGACATCTATTATCAATCTTGTATTGTACAGGAGACCATTGTAAAACGTGTGGATGACTAGCCAATCTTCAAGACTGTGATGCGGACACATCCTCATCATGTCTTTGTATCTTTCCCATGCTTCGTAAAGAGATTCGTTGTCCTTCTGTCGAAAACTATTAATTTGGGCTCTCAGCATAGCTGTTTTGCTTGGGGGGAAATATCGTGCTAAGAATACCTTTTTCAACTCATCCCAGGTAGTAACGGAGTTTGATGGCAAGGATTGCAACCATGCCCAAGCTCTGTCTCTTAATGAGAAAGGAAAAAGACGTAGTCTTATCGCGTCTGTAGTTACACCATTTGCCTTCACTGTGTCCGCGTACTGCACAAACTTGGTCAAATGTTCGTTAGGATCTTCTGTAGGATTTCCAGAGAATTGATGTTATTGTATAGCTGACAGCAATGAGGGTTTCAACTCGAAATTATTTCGGTTGATAGCAGGGGCAGCAATGCTGTTATGTGGTTCTTGCTCAGATGGGGTAGCATAATACTTAAGAGGACGGTTCTGTGGTCCTTCGGCCATGTTTCGTTCTTTGGCTGATTCAGGAGTATGAGCAAGGAGATCGGGAATATTATACTTGCGTTGATACTCAAGTATTCTGCGTCTTAAATGTAAGAAACGCTCTAATTCGGCGATTGGTGGTTGCAAGTCTTCGCTTTGTGAGCGAGTACTTGGCATACAATCGAGAAAAAGGGAAAATTGGTTTTTTTTTGCCTTAGTCTATACAGCGCAACAAAGGAGTTACGATATCGACTTAATTGGTCCCCGGCAACGGCGCCAAAAACTTGATCGCTATTTAGTGTACCTAAATGATTCTGACTGCAAGTATACAGTCGTGTCGCGTAGTTTTAAAAGATTATCAATCCCACAGAGACTAAAAATCGAACGTATCGTTATCTAATGTTACTATGTAAATCTAAGGCTAATCTGATATGGTTTTAGGTTCAAAAAGGGAAATTAAAGGGGGATTAAAATTTAGGAATAAACTAGTTATGATTAGGATATCGGTATATAATTCAGTATACCATCGTGGATTTCATTAAACCTAAGCGTATAAAAATTTATCACAATATAATTCTGTAGAAAATACCAGTTTAAAAGCCCTCACCTCACACTCTCGTGGTTATTGCTTCGGACTATACCTTTAAGTCAATATGTCTGCTCTCGCTAGCCTATATGAGTTTAAAAATAATTTTTGAAAACTAATAAGTCCTAATTAACTTTAAAGCGCTCTCGCTGTTTTTAAAACTAATGCTCAATTTCAGCTATCCGGGTAAAATCTCACACTCTCGTGGTCTTGACCTTAACCTTTGTTACCTTTTTACTCTCGTAATAAAAGTTGGTTTTAAATTAAGAAATCGAAGCCAGAAAATAAGTTGATTTATAATTTTAGCTTAGAAATATTTAATCCATTTCGGTTACTCAATTACATACCGATAAAATCGGTTTAGCTCGACATACTAATTAAAATAAACATGAATGCGAATAAACAATTAAACCTAAACTTAGACATAATAAAAGAAAAACAATTGCTATAAATTGAAATGATAAAAACTTGGTAAATGCGGTCTAAGCAATTCCTCCACAGATCGGCAGGCTTTTGCTTGAATAAATGGAAACAACAAAATGATGAAGGCAGGAAACAAAAACTTAAACTAAGGTGCAATAGTTCCTCAATGTGATAAACTATTACTTTGTTTGGTAATAGGGGACAAGGAAAACGGTAAAGGAAACAAAACAAAACAAGAATGAAATTCTGGAAATAATTCTGCAGCAATACGGCACTTCGGAAAGGAAAATTGACCACCCCTTGTTCTTGGAATCCTTCTCATATATATAGCCTCAGCTATGGCAGTAGTTGGAGAAAATGTAGGGACACCACTTTAACAGTTACTTGGTTTGGAACCTAGAAATCTTCGGAGAAAATGTAAACGTACAATAACTGAAATTCTGAAGCTTCGTGACCACGTCTGTGCTTAACGTATTAATTCTATTTTTGATTCCATGACGATCGTGAGGGAGCTGTGACGGGCGTGATGCATTTGAAGTCCATGACGATCGTGAGGGGGCTGTGACGGTCGTCACACCAGCAAAATATGATTTCTGCTATTTTCTGCTCTCTTCTGCTCTTTTCTTGCTTGTTCTGCTTCTTTTCTACACTTTGCATACTTTTAACTTGGAAATTGAAATACCTGCAAAAACACTTAAATATTCTCGGAATAATCGGAGATTAGACGGAAATGGAATAAGATTTTAACATAAATCAAAGTAAAAATACGATATGTTTTCGTGTTATCACTAGAGTCCATCGAAGTCAACCACACTTGATCACTTGTCGAATTACCTCAAGATAACAAGGCAGTTGATGTGATGTGGGTATACAAGGTGAAGCTGAATTCTAAAGGAAAAGTAACTCGGCACAAGGCGAGACTTGTGGCGAAAGGATTTCTTCAGAAAGAAAGAACTGACTTCGACAAAGTTTTTGCTCCTGTTGCTAGGATCGAATCAATCAGGTTGGTTGTTGGTCTAGCAAATATGAACAACTGACAGGTATGTCAAATGGACTGAATGGCCCCTTAGATGAAGAAGTTTATGTTGCACAACCAGCTGGGTTTGTGAAATAAGACGAAGAATGAAAGGTGTGCAGGCTGCATAAAGCTCTGCATCTAGCTTTCTAAGGGAGAAGATATTTGTGAAGTGCACAAATGAGCATGGAGTATATGTAAGGAGAAGCAATAGTGAATTGCTTATACTATGTCTCTATGTCGATGACCTGTTGATAATAAGAAGTTGCAAGAAGGAGATCGAAGATTTCAAACATGGCCTAAGTGAGGAGTTTGAAATGTAAGACTTGATAAATCTCTCATATTTCCTTGGTATCGAATTCTACAAGAGTGGTAGAGGTTTGATGATGCAATAAAGAAGATATGCAGGCGAAATACTCAAGAGATTTGAGATGCAAGATTGCAACCCAACTTCGACTCTAGCTGAGCCAAGACTACAACTGTCGAAAGAATCAGATGAAGATGTTGTCGACCCAACTCAGTACAGAAGACTTATTGGGTCATTAAGATACCTTTGTCACACAAGGTCTGATCTAGCATACAGTGTAGGTATGGTGAGTAGATTCATGCAGAAGCCAAAGGTATCACACCTAGTAGCGACGAAGAGGATACTAAGGTATCTGAAAGGAACTCTCGACTATGGCATTTTATTTCCTGCAACTGATGAGGGAAAAGAATGCAAGTTTGTGGGATACACGGACTCAAGTTAGTGTAGTGATTCTGAGGATAGAAAATCCACAAGTGGCTATGTGTTTATGCTAGGTGGTGCACCAATTGCTTGGAGTTCGAGAAAGGTGCCAGTAGTGGCATTGTCATCGTGCGAATCAGAATACATAGCTGATTCTCTCTGTGCATGTCAAGCAAAGTGGATGGTGAACCTGGTCAAAGAGATCACAGCGAAGAGTCATGGAGCAATTATCATAAAGATCGACAACATGTTAGCTATCAATCTGGCGAAGAATCCGATAGCACATGGGCGAAGCAAGCACATTGAAATGAGGTTCCATTATCTTCGAGACTAGGTAGCAGAAGGGAAGATGAACTTGGAACACTGCATAACTGAGAATCAGATTGCAGATATCATGACGAAAGAAGTGCAAGTCGAAGTGTTCAAGAAGCTAAGGTCTATGATGAATATAGATAGCTTAGACACAATAAATTATGTGGTTTGTTGAGATTGTAATTCTTTGTGTCGAAGCAAGTGTAGCTCGACAGAAACAAGGATGTGTCGAAATTAGCCTAGTGTGTGTGTGTTAAATGTCGAAGTGTCGAAGCAGATTGCTTGACACAGGATTTCGACTTAGACCAAAATAGATATTTTGGCCTTTTGTAATTTTGGGTTTTACCTTACAGAGCAAGGTAGCTCAATTATAAATAGAGGGAGTAACCCCTATTTTGAGTAAGAAGAATAGAGAATAATATTATAACACACAATAGAAAATGCAGTTACATAGTTGAATAATTTTTTTGATAAGCAAAATCAATAAAGGAGATTAAGGAAATCTCGAACCAAATAATACAACCACCGGTCCGACAACGAAATTACAAAAAATATAATGGGAATTTATACCATTCGTATAATCTACAAGACTTACTATCGTGGCTACCTAAAATCAACCAATTCCACGAGTAAGTTTTGATCTCATTGACAATGTCAACAGCGTTAAACACCACGTCATTGAACAATATACTGTTTCTAAATCTCCAAATAATCCAACAAGTAATAAACCAAAGAGAATTTATCTTTCCTGCTGCACAACGACCTTTAAGCCTCGAATTCTAAGTCTTCGCATGGAGGGAACAATTAGATTTTGAAATTCAGTCTATGTCCACCCACTCACAAATTTTATTCCAAACCAAAATTCGGTTTTGATGCAGGAGAAGAAGAGGTGAAACGATTCTTCTAGGTGGTGAAAACAAAATATACATACCTTATCATGATCATTAATAATAAGCCTTCTGATTGCCAAATTGGATCTTGTAGGCAGCCTGTCAAGAGCCAATCTCCACCCAAAAATTTGAATAGTCGCCGGGAGCATCGTTTTCCACAAAAGTTGCAGCAAATCAGCATTAACCATATCAGCCTCACTATCATATACAGAGCAGTTCAAAGCATAGTAATACGAGTTGACCGTGAACGAATTAGAGTCATGAAGAGTCCAACTCCAAACATCGATTTTGTCTTTATTGAGAGTGGTTTGTTCCAGCAACTGACAGCAATTGTTCCACTCGTGATCCGAAATGGGGTCACCGATATCCAAATAGTCACTCACCCTCCATCTCCAAGTTTCACCGTCCCACTCCCCCATGTCTTTAACAGAGCTAGATTGATTCCTTCAAGCCTGGAACAGATTAGGGAAACGATATTTCAATGTCTCGTTTCCTATCCAAATCGAATGCCAAAAAGTCACGTTAGTTCCTACACCAACAGAGCAATCCAAAAAATCACTGAAGCAACAGAAGGAATCAGAAACAGATATAGATAAAAGGTCCTTCAACCATAGAGATTCATTCTTCAATAAATCATCTTCAGCAGCAAGTTGCATTTTGATGCTCAAGTTGCGGTATCTGTTAACCAGAGTCTGTCTCCATATTTCGTTTCCTCCACGATAAAATTTCCAAATCCATTTTGCTAACAGGGCACAATTGAAACGACCAACATGTTTTACTCCGAGGCCTCTGAGTTCCTTTGGTTTGCAAACTGAGTTCCAGGAAATCCATGACACGTACCCTTTATTGGAAGCTCCTACCCAAAGAAATCGTCTTTGTATCGCAATAATTTCCTTCACCGTCTTCTTGGGAGCCTTATAGAAAGCTAGGTGGTGAATAGGCATATTGGCGAGAACCGAGTTTAGCAAGGTAACTCTTCCCCCAAAAGACAAGCTCCGTCCGTTCCAGCTAGAAAGATTCTTTCTCAAACACGTTATGACAGGGTTCCAAAAAGAATACCGACGATGGTTTCCTCTAACTAAAAGGCCCAGGAATTTGAAGGGGAGAGAACCTGATTTGCAATGCAGAAAATGTTCTGCAGCTGTAAGAATATCTGCGTCGACTCCAACGCCATAAAAGCAACTCTTGGAGAAGTTGATTTTGAGGCCAGAGGTAACTTCGAACGCCCTCAGGATAGCCTTGAAAGTCCAAATATTGCGCACCGAACCATCCCTAATAAGCAGAGTATCATCTGCAAACTGGAGCAAACAAGGAGAGGGGGAATCCTGAACTTTGAATGGGGACAACATGTTATTATCTGATGCAGCTCTAACCAAACAAGCCAAACCCTCAGCAATAATGGCAAACAAGTAAGGGGCTAAGGGATCGCCCTATTTCAAACCCCTGCCAGCCATACAGTCCTTCGAAGGTCTGCCGTTAATAAGGATCGAAAAGTGACTCTTAAAAACTGATCCTCGCACCCACTTCAACCAGTTACAGCCAAAACCCATCTTAATAAGTAAATTTTTAAGATATCGCCAATCAACACAATCATACGCCCTCGTAAAATCGACTTTAAAAAATAAGCACTCTTTCTTAAGTCTTTTCGTAGTCTGCAATCTCATTGGCTAAGAGAACGCCATCGAATATCTGGCGACCAGGGATGAAAGCAATTTGAGAGGGGGAGATAATCTTATGGATGAACTTGCCCAATCTGCCTGCCAACATCTTGGATATAGTCTTGATAACACAACTCACGAGACTGATAGGCCTGAAATCTTCGAAACCTTGAGGATTGTCACTCTTCGGTACCAAGGAAATAAAGGAGGAAATGAACATCTTAGGCATAAATCCAGTCCTGAACAACTCTAAAATACAGTTAGAGAAATCCACTCCAATAATATCCCAGCACACTTTGATGAATGAGAAGTTGAATCCGTCGACCCCTGGGCATTTTTTGCCATCACAGTTAAAAACAACTATTTTCACGTCTTCAGCAGTAAAATCAGCCTCAAGAATAGCTATGTCATGATCATCTAAACACGAGACACAAGCAGAGTTGAACCTACTGCTAATCAAAGGTTGTTTCTGAAATTTGGATTCGAAGAACTTCTTAGCTTCGTGCTTTATCTTCTCAGGGTCCTCCACTAAATTGCCTTCCATTCTTATATCTGAAATATACTTAGAACGATTCCTCGATTTGAGATAGTTGTGAAAGTATTTGGAATTGGAGTCTCCTTCTCGAAGCCATCTCACGCGAGATTTCTGAGCCAACATACTCTCCTTTAATCTCAGGTTGGACCACATATCCTCCTGAATTCTGAGCCTCTCTTTTATAGATTCATCGACATGGCCTCCATTATCCATCTCTGAGCTCCTCTCAAGCTGATTAAGTTGATGAACTTTTTCCTCTATTTTAAGCTCCAACCACCCAAAAATCTTAATATTCCAATGTCTCAGATCACCTTTAAGAGCTTGCATCTTCTTGAGAAGGATATTGCTGAAAGAACCAGTGAAGGAGTAGGAATCCCACTTAAGTTTCACAAATGGGAGAAAATCTTTATGAGACTGCCAACAATTGAATGTCCTAAATGGCTTAGGACCCCAGTTGATATCTTTGGACTTCAGCCACACAGGACGGTGATCCGACACGTCTCTATCACCCACTTCTTAGTTCTTCAGGGATAAAATTTTGATAGCTAGATCATCCACCAAAATTCTATCCAATCGACTTCTACTTTGGCCGTTAGAATTGAACCAAGTGAACCTATTCCCAGAAACCGGAAGGTCGAACAAGTTCATGTCATCTATGAAAGCCCCAAATTCCCTCATACCGCTGGTGTTAGGTTCCCTAATTCCTTTCCTTTCTTCCCCATTTTTGACTGCATTAAAATCCCCCCCTAATCCACCCTCCTCCATGAAAACTCCTCTTCACTTCAAGTAACTCCCTCCACAGTCTCTTTTTATCCGACAGCCCACAAGGAGAGTACACGTTTACCACAATCAACTTTTGATTTTTCCACATGAATTCAACCCCCAGAAATCCAAAACCACAGAAGCTAGAGCAAGCAGTCAGAACATTACGCTTCCACATTGTCAAGATGCCTCCAGATCTGCCAACTGATTTCAAGCCCGACCAATCCACATCCTTGCTACTCCATAAGCTAAGAACCACTTTGGGATCCAATTCAGGGATTTAGTTTCCTGAATCAGACAAATATCTGCCATACCTCTTGAGAGAATTTGAGCAACTCGTCGTCTCTTAAGAGGGCTACAACATCCTCGAACATTGTATGATACGATATTCATGAGCCACCTGTAGCAACAACCTTCTTACCAACCCTTGCAACCATGTCGTCGTTGTCCAGCTTCCTTAACATGCTATCTAGAAACCGTCCAACTTCTTCTTCTTTAGCTTTTCCAATTTCGATGGTGATTTCCATAGTTTCGACCTAGTGAAGTCCTTAGGTTATCTTCGGCTTAAATTCCTAGCTTTCGATTTTAGGGGCCTTGGTAATCCTTCCGGCTTCATTCCGGATTGGGATTATGTGTTGCGCTTTTTCGCCGACACCGGAGCTTCCCCTGTTTTCTCAATTAAGTGATCGATCCGCAGTTTTATCTCTTTTTATTTCGTTTGAGTCAAACATGGCTTGGGAGAGGATAACTAGAAAGAAAAAAAGGGGTTCCTATGAAAGTCTCTCCATTTGGAAGGAAAACGCTGGTAAAGGAGCTTTATATGGGGAACCAACTACCTCTTTCTTTGTGACCGAATTCCCGGAATCGAAAAAGCTGGTAAAGGAGCTTTATAAGGGGAACCAACTACCTCTTCCCTTATTTTGTTAAACCCTAATCTTTTTTCCTATTTAATTTTCTTTCTTTCTTCTTCCATTGATAATTGTTGCGCAAAATCATTCTTGCAATCAAGGCGTGATTAATTCACTCAAGTAAAGAGTGAAGAACAAAGAATTTCAATCGGTTGATTGAATCTTATTTATCAAGATTGATTTGGAATTCTCAAAGTTTTGGATTAATTCCAACAGTTCTGTTGTGGTGCTGTAATATTTTGATCTATGAAGTTATACCGATATTTTTGCTCTTAGTAAGGTAACAAGATGTCATCGGGAGATCAGTTCCGTTTAGCTCTCGTAATTGGTCATCGTGTTTTAGAGTTGTCAAGTGTGTTTTTAGTGCCTTAGTTGAGGAGGATTTGAGGATGGAGTATTTTTTTGAAAATATGGATGTTATCCAACTTATTTGTTGCAATGGCTTAAGAGATTTATTGGCTCACCATTTTTCCCAGCTTTTTTAGTTTTATTTTTGGGTTTGGTGGCCTCACAGGTGCTTTGTATTGGATATGTGTGCTTCTGTGTGTATTAGCATATCTTATGCTATATTTTCTTTAGTTTAATAAAACTTTTTACCTTTAAAAACAAAAGAAAAAAAGATAGTGATATGGGAGAAAAAAATGAGAAAGTGACACGCGAAAAAGAAGGAGAAAGAAATACAGAAAAATGGAAAAAGGAAGTTTGGGAAAGCATTGCATGAGAAACGCGTGGAGAAGAAAGAAAAGTTTGTCAAAAAATTTGATTAACATTTTATAAACTATGATTAGTAAGATTTAAGCTGCGATTACACTCGTAAGCTTGAGTATTAACGTGTTTTGAATTTGAATTTTTTTAGTTTAAATTCTTATTGAACAATGTGAATAAAAATACTGCATATTATATCACGTGAATAAAACATTTGAGCTATGATACACAACCATTTATTAACGACGTAATCACCCGTACTAATTTACCTGTGAATCTACGACATATTATGTGTGAATAAAATTAATACAGACTTCTATTAAAATTCATATTAATTTGGTACCAAATTTGAAATAACTGTTACGGTTGAATTTATTATAATTAAAAAATTAATATATTTTATAATGAATAAGAATAAATTTTTAAATTAATTTATATTCAATATTATTAAATTAAAAAAGTCCTTGATAATACTCATTCAGTTTACCCATTTTCTTTAGCAGTCACAAATTATATTGTAGGGTGTGGGTGTGAAATACTTTCTGGTGTCACATTTCTTTTAATAAATGTAAATTTATATGCTATTGTCTTTTTAATGTTTTCACCTATTTTATGATTAATTTGTTCAAATAATATGTTTTATTATTGACATTCACGTGTATTAATATGAATTTTGAAAAATTATGCAATACAACTAATAAGTGAATTAATATATGCTTCACCAGTTTAATTTTTAGAATTGTGAAAACTTACTGGTAGACAAATTCACGGAGGAGAGAGTAGGGGTGTTCGCGGACCGGTTTGGTTCGGTTTTGAGAGAATCCGATACTCGAACCAATGAAAAATAAATGGATTGGTTTGGATTGGATTTCTATATTTTTGCAATAAAACTCAAACCAAACCGATCCGAAAAACAATGGATTGGTTTGGATTGGATTGATCGGATAAATTAAACATAAATATACAAAAATATATTTTAAAAATTATTTGTTTACACACTATGAAAAATAAATATTGAATACATGACACACATATTTTTAAACAAGTTATGACCACCTTAGTCATACAATTGTTGTATTTCACTTAAATATTCAATAACTTAAAACAATTTTATTGCATACTCATACTCTATTCCATAGTATAAAATTAAAGGTTTGCAGTTTGCAGATACTTGTGATTTGAGGTTTTGTGATTTGGGAAGAAGGTTGTGGTTTGTGGATACTTGTAGTTTGCAATTTGTGAGTTTGATTTCTAATAGTTGTAATTTTTGGTTTCTCTATATTTCATCATTGATTGATATACTTGTGATAATTTGAAAGATGTCATTCCGTTTTTCATTAGAAATGTCCAGAGACTATACTTTTTTGTTTCTTTCATTATAGTTTGTACTTGGTAACTGCTATAACAATTTTTCTCTTCATTCAATAAATAAGTAATAACTTAATTAAAATTAATAATTTATTATAGAAATTAATTATGTTGATTGTTATTGGTTTGATTCGGGTTTACGGGTAGCAAATTAGAAATCTGTTGTCCGAACCAATTAACATCGGTTTTAATTGGTTTGGTTCGGTTTTTGCCCGAACTAAAAAAATGCCCAACCCAAATACATTGGTTTGGTTTGGATTCCGGTTTGGTTCGGATTTGCCAGAACTAATGAACACCCCTAGGAGAGAGACGGGAGACATATTTTGAAAAATTATATTTTTAAAATTAAAAAATTGTTATAAAATAATTTTATTTAAGAAAAATAGATTAAAAAAAATTTATGAAATTTAAAAAATAAAATATAATATAAAAAATATTAAAAATATTAAAATTCTTTTTGGATGGATGAATATTCATTCACTAAAAAGTTGTTAATGGATGGATTGAATAGATTATATCTTTTAATGGATGGATTGGATTGAATTTTTTAAAATAACTTTTAGTAGATGGTTAATGGATTAATGGATTGTTTTGATCCATCAATTAATAATCCAATTCATATCCATCAAATCTATCCATTT
The DNA here is from genome assembly GCA_022829125.1 of Lathyrus tuberosus. Taxonomy (NCBI): domain Eukaryota; kingdom Viridiplantae; phylum Streptophyta; class Magnoliopsida; order Fabales; family Fabaceae; genus Lathyrus; species Lathyrus tuberosus. The sequence goes on along the minus strand of JALAZF010000249.1, from coordinate 5,571,681 downwards.
TGCCACCCTAGCCAAAACCATTCATTGAATAAACTTTATTACTATTTTGTATCGAAATTCTACATACCAGGGGACCACCTATTTATATACTCCCTTCGTCCTAAATTATAAGACGTTTTTGGCTTTTCACACAAATTAAGAAACTTAATTATTATTTTATGAAAAAGACAAATTATGTATAACTTTACAGTAATGCCCCTCATAATTATATAGGAGAGAGAAATTAAAAAAGTTGAAAAAATAAATAATAATAAATATTTGAGGGTATATTGGGGAAGATGTCATTTATATTGCATTGAGAATGTAAGGTGCCTTATAATTTGAGATAAATTTTTTTGACAAAGTGACTTATAATTTAGGACAGAAGGAGTACAATAATTTCACCTTCATATCTAACAAAGCCATGTATATATAAAGAAACTCAAACTACTCCCTCAATCTCACAATGAGGGATTTATTTGGAATAAAAAAATGTGCCAAAATGCATGATTTATTTTAATTTTTAATATAATTTTTCTTATTTTATCTTTTATTTAATATTAATTTCATCATTTCCAATACATCATAAAAATATTTTAATAAAAATATCATTCGTTCTCTTTCATTTATTTCTTTTTTCTTAATCTATATGAAAAATCAACTAAATTATTCATTCTGGAACGAGGAGGAAGCATTATCTAACAATATTCAAACTAGTCTATTTTGTTGACTTTATGCATGACTGCACATTTAGTTTGATAGTAAAAAAAAATATGTCCTGATATTTTATAGACTTATTAATTTTTTAGTGATAACGCATACTCAAATAGATCTGGGCAAAAAAAAAAAACAAAAATAAGATGATTCAAGGTTGAATCTAATATTCTATATAAAATATTCTGGCAAAGAAATAATACTACCGGTACGACTATGACTTTTATTCATTGATTCTGTAACGCAAAATAGTAATGTAGTATCAGTTGCTTCCTATCATATTACCAACAAGTCTTTCAACAGAAATAAAAGAAGATCCAGCATTAACAACAGCATTCCTTGCCATCTCCTTCATCTCTTGAACCTTCTCGTGCACAATATTATCTCTATCCATCAAACTCTTCAACCCTTTCTCAATCTCTGCAGCCATAACAACATCTTTACTACCCTTTCTATAATTTACTCTCAACTCCACAGCTAGACCCCATTCCTTCACCATCCTAAAAGCATTAAGCTGCTGTTCTGCATAAATAGGCCATGTCAATATTGGCACACCAAACCACAAACTTTCCAGAATAGAATTCCATCCACAATGTGAAACAAACCCACCAATAGCCTTATGTGCCAATATCTCAACTTGAGGTGCCCATTCACATATCATTCCCTTACCTTCCAATTCCATCCATTCTAAAAAGCCTTCTGGTGGAGAATTTACAGCCCACAGAAACCTAACTCCACTATTCTTAAGTCCTAATGCTATTTCTCTTATTTGAGATGGACCAAAGCTAACTCCCATGCTTCCAAAACATAGAAAAACAACAGATTTATGTGGCTGTTCATCTAGCCATTTCAATATAATATAATGTTGAGATTGATCAAAGTGAGGGCTAGGTTGAACTTTGAGATCAAGCAAAGGACCGGTAGCATATATAGGAGGAGTTTTTTCATTATATAATAATGCATCAATTGAATATTGTTCCAAATCTGAAAAAGTATTAACAATAATTCCTTTGGTGTCATTGAATCTCTTTGCAAGATTATAATAAGCCTCATAGCCACCTTTACTATAAGCTGAATTAGGTAACACACTTGAAGGTACTAGATTAGTGAAACCAGGAATGAACAACTCGGTATCGGAATCGTTGAACACATCGTCTATTCCACGGTTTTGAAAGGAAAGCATGAACCCCAAGAAACCAACATTTGATGTTAGGAACAAATAAGAAGGGATTCCAAAATCATTTCCAACATCAATCATTGAAAGACAGAAGATATCTAGGACTAAACCAACTACATGGTTTGAAGGAGCCGATAAAATGGTTTGAATGGTGGATTTGACATGAGGTGTGAGGTTATGCATGAGGGTTTTGATGTAGCATGGTGGTGATATTAATAGCTCATTTGGTGGTGATTCAACTTGAGGGAGATGAATGAGATGGATTTGAGGTTGTGAGGTAAGAACTGATTTGATGTATGAATCTGAAATGGGAGTGTTTGGGAGATTGATGCATAGGACTGTGATGGAAAGGTTGGTATTAGTGTTGATTAAGAGTTTTGCAAATTCAAGTGATGAAGCTAAGTGTCCAATCCCTGGTGAGGGAATGAAGATCAGTTCTGGTTTTTTCTTCATGTCACTCACAATTTTTTCTTTCTTTTCTTTTCTCTCTTTTATAGAGTGGTGGAGATAAGATCTAAAATTTTAAATAATTGAATGAAATAATAATTTAAGAACTATAATTAATTTTAATTAATTATATTAATTTAAAAATTAAATTAATGAAAAAATCATAATTTAAAAAATTAAATTAATTGTTTATTCTTTGTATTATTGCATACTATTTTTATTTTTGGTAAAAGTCTATTTTAAAGATATTTTGGTATAAGTTATTTACATACTATACTTTTCAATCTTTTTTTATAATATAATTCAATTTTACTGTTATAATAAGGATAATTTAAGCGGAAAATAATAAGTAAAAGTAGTGCAATTAATTAATTTTATTTTAGTTAAATTTAAATTAATTACATAGTTAATTTTAAAGTCAAAGTTCAATAAAACTCATTGAATATATTATATACTTGATAGTTACAATTTAAATTATACTTGAATCACCCACCTATGCAAATAGTTGTGTGATATTTATTGGTAGAGTGTATTGGGCGCAATGACTTTATTATAAAATGGAAAATTGCTATCAAGACTCATAAATTGAAATTTATTTTTCATATTCTTTTATAGAAAAGCGAATAAAATTATTTAAAATCAGCCACTTAAATTAATGCCGTCATTATAACCTTGCCTTAAAATTAAGTATTATAGTCGACCACCCCCTAGGATTTGGGATGGCTGCGAAAATTTTATATGTTAAAAAAGTCATTGCTTAACTTTGAATTCTACTATAATCTCAGTGGTCCATTCTAAAGTCATTGCTTGATTTTTTTTAACTAATTTCTTTAGATTTTGGAGTTATTAGCAGCGAATTTTGTTTATTAAATTGGAGTATCTCTAATATTCCTTATTAATATATCATTACTTACTTGCCTAACTAAAAAAAATTTAAAAATTAATATTAAATAATTTAGAGAGTGAATAATCACAAAATATGAAGGTGATTTCTTAATACATCACCCAAGTTTCTTAGGCACCACGTGAAATTTCATTTTTGTCCCAAGATTTCGGATTTGCACATTCAGACGCACCAAATTTTTAAAAAACGCCGATATGTTCTGGATGTGCACATCCGGACGAATTCCTGGTTTGCAAATTCGGAAAAAATCAAAAGATTTCCATAAAATCGTTTACTGCTAAATATAATTAAATCCAATCTAATTAAAATCTAATATAATTAAAATTAATATCGTTTTTTTTATATAATTACATCCAATATAATTAAATCCAATATATTTGCAGATCAGGAATTCTTTCGGATGTGCACATCCGGAAAAAACTGAAAAATTTTAGAAAAAGGGTGCGTCCGGATGTGCACATCCGAAAATTAGGGGCAAAAACGGAAATTCGGTGGTGCCTAAGAAACATGGGTAGTGTGATAAGAAACCACCAATATGAATACTTTAATTAGATAGATTATATAAAGGAAATTTCTTACCACACCACTCAACCTTCTTAGGCACCATGCGCGCTGCCGAAAATACCCCTGCGTTCCGGATGTGCAAATCTGGACGAACCATTTTTTTTTAATTTTCAGTTTTTCCCGGATGTGCACATCCGATAAACGTTCGTATTTGTAAATCCGGAATAAAATCTGATGCAGAACACCAAAATTCCAACAATGTTTCTCACATTCATAAAATAAAATCGGGATTACATTCAGAAATTCGCCATGACATCGACAGAAATTTAAATATTACAAGATCAATAGCCCGGTGGACGCTTGCACATCTCTAAGATGTCATCGACCGTTCTTCGGATTTTGACGGTCGCCTCGAACTCGAGCGGGAAACGTTCTTCGTACCCGAAAAAAGTTTGCCACATCGCTCTAACATCCTCTTGATTCTTGAGCTCAACAAGGCTGTAAGCGACATTCCCTTCGTTGTCAACCGAAGGTGAACAATACTGAAACTTCGCAACCTTCCGTTTGTCTCCGTAAGGTAGGAAATGTTCGATGTCGTCAATGATCTCGCCGATGGAGATGTCCCTCGTTAGCTTATACTTGCGACCGCATGTTATGTCGTCAGTATAGGAGACACTTGCGACATACCAATGGATATTGATATCATACAATTGAGACATTTAGTGTTTGTGTGAATGATATCAAATGAAACCCCTAATTTATAGAAAAGTTAGGGTAAAGTTATTTCTGCATAAGTTAGTTCCGGATGTGCAGATTCGGACAAACCCTACAAATATTGATTCCGGAAGTGCACATCCGAAAATTTCCCGGATCTGCAAATCAGAATGTTTTACTGATACATTTTCAAACAGAATTGAATATGTTATGCAGCCAATTGGAATGCTTTCATTGCAATAAAATTCGTAAGTGTATTAAAAAGACATATGAATAAAAGTTAAATATATTTCACTTCAAAAATGTACATTATGTTGTATGATTATACAAAAGAGTTAAAACAAAAATCTCCGTCTAAATCTATCGGAGCTTGACCTTTCGAATTTTCTGCATTTGATGTCTTTTCTATTGTGTTCAATCTTTCGAATTCAAGCATCCTTTCGACAAAACTATCCGGCCATGACTCGGCAATTGCGGTTGCATGCGTCGCCCATTACGGTGATTTAGGTGGTATGGGGCATCCGGGTTTCAAGATAACTTGTACAAAATGTCTTGATTTCGCAAGCCATCTGATACACATGATGCGATCATTTGGATTAGACGAAGGTGTTGTGTGGAGTGGAAAAAAGGTTTCCGAAAAACCGTATCGCGTCAAGTCGATACACACCATATCGTAGGCGCATGCGATAAGATGCCCCATCTCGGGGAAGCTCATCCATTTCGATACCGGGGCTGGACCACTCAACCACGGAACAAGTGACTCGTACACCTTGTCGTATTTTTCTTGATTTTCATAGAGACGCAAGTATGCTTCTTTATGCGTCTCCAACTCTAGCATAAGTTGATGACGGACAAGTGCATGACCTTCCTCTCCTTTACCAAGTAGAGCCGACACGGCTCGGTAACTGCAATTACCATCCCCTACAACATCGATGATACCGTCGATATGCTTGTGCATAAAAACCGGCATCTCGTTTATAAATGAAATTATACGTGTAGTCGGAGTCGGAGTCGGAACTCGTGGAATCGGTGTTGGAGCCGGTTTGGAAATGCGAGCTCCTTTCATGACACTTTCCAGAATTTCATGACCGAATCGGCATATAATTCCGTTGTGGAAGAATTTAGAATATGAGTCCATGCATCCATTATTTTCTCTACAATGACACCCGACTTGTCCACTTTTCCGTCTTCCGACTCCACTTGTTTCGCACCTACCGCGGTCTTAACCCGACTTCGTACATTCTTTGTTATGTGAAATCGACAAAGTAGTGCATTGGAAGAAGGAAAGACCTTTGCAACCGCATTCATCAAGGCGTTATCGCGGCCCGTAACAATTGCTTTTGGCATTTGAACATGTTTCTTCAAAAGTGACTGACACGTCTCCAACGCCCACGTAAAATTGTCCTCTTTCTCACACTCCAAAAAGGCAAAGCCGACGGCATATGTCTTATCCGTAGACGTAACACCAACCATCTCAAACAATGGAATACGATACTTGTTTGTCTTGTAGGTGCTATCGAGAATGAGCACTGTCGAGAACGTGTTGAACAACTTGATGGAATCCGGATGAGTTCAAAAAATATCTCGGACCGTAATTCCATCATCACGATATATGTACCGAGACACGTAATCGTTGTCCTTCAACAATTTCAAAAGTTGTTGCATCTCACTCCTATCTCCCCTAATTGCCTTGTTCGTTTGATACCGAATGTTATACACTTGCTTTATATTTGCTACATTTTCGGGTTCTTTCCGTTTCAACGTGGCAAGTATATTTTTCGGTTGAACCAGATTCAAGGTCATGTCGGCTATACATATCTTCTCTTCCGCCTTGAGCCGACATACACTTGGATGACCTTGAAACTTTGAGCACATTTCGTGGTTATGTATACCACAATGAACGGTAAATCTCCATTTCTTGGAAGCTAACATGTAACCACCAATCTTAAAATGGCACTCACATTTTCTAGTACCGGTCTCGTCTTTCTTTAACTTCCGTAGAGGTGCTTGATATTTGCCGCTTCTTTCGCAACCCAAAATTACAAAAGTCTTTCTTCTTTTTGAACCATTATCCGATCTCCCGATATTTGCACCGAAGCCAAGCTCAATATTCGTCCTACGAATGTATGCGACCATACTTTCACGATCATCAAAGTCTTGCTTGTTGTTAAAGGCACCGCCGACATCAACTGACTTTACGAGCATGCCTTCATCTTTCGGGGAAATCGGCGTAACTAATTCTTTTGACATGTTATCGGGGTGCACCATATCTATTTATAAACAAGAATAGAACAATAAATATGTATAAATAAAACATATTCAAAATTGTTGAAAATTTAAATTAATTAGTTCCAAGCATTTTCCGGATTTGCACATCCAGAAATGTTCATGCTCAATTCGTTCAGAATGTGCACATCCGGAAGTAGCGTAACTTGTTTTTTCAAAAAAGTAGATTGATAATGTGAGCAATGTAGTGGATGAAGTTGAATATTTACCTGAAATTCAATCTTTTCTTGCTCCCTTTGATTTGTTGCACCAAAAATTTGAACTTTTTGAGTGAGAAATGGGATTGATGAAGTAGGGTTTTTTGAGTTGGTGAGAGTGGGTGTAGTAGAAGAAATGTTGAGAATGGGAAGGGAGAGTGATCATGCAGCTTCAAATATATCAGCAATTCTTCTGGATATACAGATCTGGAGGCCTTCCGGATACGCACATTCGGAATAACTTTTTTTTATAAGGTTACGGTGCGTCCGGATGTGCACATCCGGAATCAGGGAGCAAAAAAGAAATTTCACGTGATGCCTAAGAAACTTTGGTGGTGTATTAAGAAATTCTCTTATATAAAATGTGTAAGACAAAATTTAGGTCGGACTCCTCTCTAAAAACTTGTATTATTAATTTTATAATAATTTATATTTTTTGTCAAACAATTATCCAAACAAATCTAACAATATTTTTTTCAACATGTATAAAATTAAACTCAACACCAATTTTAATCTTTGTGATCATATCCCGTTATAGTCATATGCTATTACTTGCGGTGACTTTGGTGCACTTGTCAATTGAGCAACAATTTTTTTTTTTAAAGGCAATAATTCAATGGGATTGAAAACAAGTACAAGTGGTACTCGAACCCTTACAAACGCGGCTTACGCTAAACAGACCAAAGGATTAGTAAGCCATAAGTGCCAATTACAAGACGAAGAAAAAACAAGTTCCTTTCCCAACCAATACCAAGCTGTAGCTTTAATCGAATTCACTAAATTATCTATCGAGACTCTACCGTTATTGAATAAAACCTCATTCCGGCATAACCATAGGTGCCAAGTAGCTGCACTCCACACAAACATCCCCAACAAATTACCCAACTTTTTTCTAAACAAACTCACCGCTTCAGTGAAAAAAACGTGACAGTTAACACCGGCCGGAAACAATAAATAATTGACAAAGACTATAAATCATTGACAAAGACTATAAATAAATAAATAAATATCTATATATATATATATATATATATTTGTTGTCATGCAATAACGATGTCTTATTCTTATTTTTATTTTTATTTTATTTATTATTATATAAGAGATTAATTACTATGCACTGACAGTGTAAAAAGTTTTACACTGTCAATACATCACCATCATCCGTTTGGGTTACTTTATAGATTATTAAATTAAAAGTCAAATTTCTCTTTACATCCAACGATTATAATTAACTGACAGTGTAAGTGCATTTCAATTAAATTCATTATATAATTGTCTAACCTTATATGGGAGGCTAAATTTTTCTTTGTTGCATAAATTGAAAAAATGTCTTGTTCTTATTATATAATTGTTCTTATTTTATTTACTGTTAATTTTTTTTTTAATACAATGACTTACTAGTTGTAAATTTTGTTGCCATGCAATAATAATGTCATGTTCTTATACAAGAAAACCATTCTATAGTCACGTGAAGTTGTGACGTGATTATCACGTGGCAAAAAAAAGTTGGTTGCGGCGTGATAACCACGTCGCTACATTATTTTATAATAAAAAAAATGTAACGTTAGCACATGGAATATCAGAATATAAAATTTAAAAATATTATTTGCGACGTGAGAACCACGCCGCAACAAAAAAATAATTTTTTAAAAACAAAAGTCTGCAGCGTGCAGATGTTGGGAATGTTGAAAATTTTAAATTTTTATTTGTGACGTGATTATCACGTCGCAAATTTTTTAGAGGGAAAATTAAAATTTTAAGTCTGACTGAATGCAGGTAGTGGGTATATAATTTATGACCGTTGGCTGGTTGCGACGTGATTTTCACATGGCAAAGTTGCGACGTGAAAATGCTTTCGTTTCCTTTCCCTCAGACCAATTTTAATAATTAAGAAAATTTTTCCAACTTCTTCTTCACCGTTTCCTATTTCGTTTCCTCTCCCTCTCATTTTTCCTCTTCTTCTTTGCCATTTCCTATTTCTTCCTCTTTTCTTCTCCGCAGAAAAAAATTTTCTCTCTTCTTCTTCAAGCATTTCCATAGTTTTAAAGGTACGTTATTTGATTTTATTCTTCCTCTCTTCTTCTTCCTCTCTTACAATATTTTTTGGTTATTATTAATATTTTGTTTTATGATATTGAATAGAAGAAGATTGAAGATTTAAGATTCACGAAGATTGAAGATTGAAGAGTGAAAAAAAGATTGGACTAGATGATTGAAGGAGATTGAAGAAGAGGTATTTTTTGCCATTTATTTTTTATATTTGAAGTATATATAATTTATGTAGTATATATAATATATAAAACGAAAATATTTTTTGGTTAATAGTATATAAAACGAAAATATTTTAGGTTAATAGTATAATTTATTTTAGGTTAATAGTATATATAATTTATTCTGTTAGAAAATATTTTATATATAAATCGAAAATATTTATTCTGTTTGAAAAATTGATTCTGTTAGAAAATATTTTCAGAATTATTTTATATATTTATATATATAAAAAACGAAAATATAATATATTATATATTAATATTCTAAAAAACTGTTTTAACATATTATATATAATTTTTTTTTTCTGAAATTTTTATTAAGTTATAAATTTTTATTAAGTTATAAATGTTATATTCTGTTTTAAATGTTATAAATGTTATAAATTTTTATTAAGTTATAAATGTTATATTATGTTTTAAATGTTATAATTTTATTGAGTTTTTATTAAGTTATAATTTTTTTTTCTGAAATTTTTATTAAGTTATAAATGTTATATATAAAAAATTGTTTTAACATATTATATATAAATTATATATAAATTCTGTTTTCTAAAAAATTATATATATATATATATATATATATATATATATATATATATATATATATATATATATATATATATATATATATTCTGTTTTAACATATTATATATATATATATATTTTTTTTTTCTGAAATTTTTATTAAGTTATAAATTTTTAGTAAGTTATAAATGTTATAAATGTTATAAATGTTATGAAAAACATAATACATAAAAAACTGTTTTATAAACAAAAACATATACATAAAAACTGTTTTAATATATAAAAACATTATACATAAAAACTGTTTTATAAACAAAAATATATAATATAAGTTATAAATGTTTTAATATATTATATATAAAAACTGTTTTATGAGTAAAAACATATATATACATAAAAAACTTTTTTATAAACAAAAAACATTATATAAAAACTGTTTTATAATTATTATATATTATATTGTTTTATAAAGTATAGTAAAAAACCTATTTTATATGTAAAAACATATATATAAAAAACTGTTTTATATTTGTTATTATTATAGTGTTTTATAAAAACTGTTTTATATAGTATTGTTGAAAAGTATTAAATAGAATGTTAATAAAAACGGTTTTATAATAAAAAAGTATTTTATATAATTTTTTTTTCTGAAATTTTTATTAAGTTATAAATGTTATAAAAACAGAATAATATATAATGTATAATAACATTTAATAAAAACAGAATTATTTTATATATATATATATATATATATATATATATATATATATATATATATATATATATATATATATAAAACGAAAATATATTTAATATGTTTATATTTTAGGTTAAAAGAATATTATGAAAAGTTATATATTTAAAAAAAGTTAATTATAAAAAAAGAAAATATATTTAATATATTTAATATGTTATAAAAAATATTGTATTTTATGTAGTGATTAAAAACATATATACATATATATAAAAATGTTTTATAAAAAACAATCTTATTGTTAATATATTTTTTATATACATTTATAAAAAATTGTTTGAGTAAAAACATATACATAAAAAACTTTTTTATAAACAAAAAATATTATATAAAAATTGTTTTATAATTATTATATATTATATTGTTTTATGAAGTATAGTAAAAAAACTATTTTATGTAAAAACATATATATAAAAAACTGTTTTATAATTATTATTATTATAGTGTTTTATAAAAACTGTTTTATGTAGTATTGTTAAAAAGTATTAAATAGAATGTTAATAAAAACGGTTTTATAATAAAAAGTATTATATACTATGTTAAAAAATATTATATATAAAAACATTATAGTATATTATATAAAACATTAATATAGTATGTTAAAATGTTAAATAGTATATATATATATATAGTATATTTTTAGTAGTAAGAACAAGAACAATATGTTTAGGACTATTATTAAGTTGATTAATTTAATATTTCTAATTAAAAAGGTATTGATTATATAAATTTGCAGTAAATGGAATATTATCAGTATTATCGTAGTTGGATGTACGATAAACTATATCCAGGAAGACGCGCACTTAAACCCAATTTTATAGAAGGAGTTAATGGTTTTATCACGTGGACGTTTGCTCAGGAATGTTGTCGAAGCGAAGGAGGAGTTAGGTGTCCTTGTCTTAAATGTGGATGTAGATATATAATTAGTGACCCAGAGGAAATAACACGTCATTTGCATAGAAGAAGTTTCATTGAAAATTATTGGGTTTGGACGTATAATGGTGAAACACTACCGAGTAACGTACCAGAGACTAGCAACACGCATGCTTCAAGTAGTCGACCGCCTATGGAACCGCCTATGGAATTTGAGGAAAACTTTAATCTGATCGGTGACATGGTTGAGGATGCTTTTGGTGTTAACGTGACCCATGATCAACCAGAAGATTTTGACGGGGAAGAGTTGCCGAATGAGGAAGCGCAGAGATTTTATCAGTTGTTGAATGAGATGAATACTCCGTTGTTTGAGGGGTCGTCAGACTCAAATGTGTGTGAGATTATTGGCCGCCAAGTCAAATTGGAATGTTCCTGATTAGTGTTTGGAGCACTTCGCAAAAATGATGTTGGACTCAACTGTAATGAAAGACAACTTGCCTGCGAGTTTCTATGATGCAAAGAAGTTGGTGTCAAAGTTGGGTTTAAGAGTAAGAAAGATTGATTGTTGCATTAATGGTTGCATGTTGTTTTATGACAATGAGTTTGGTACCCAAGATGGATCGTTGGAGGAATGTAAGTTTTGTCAGAGTCCAAGATATAAAGTTCGCAGTAGAGCCATTAACAGTAAGCAAAAGCGTGTAGCAGTAAAGTCCATGTTTTATCTTCCGATAATACCAAGGTTAAAAAGAATGTTTTCTTCAATGCACAGTGCAAGTCAAATGACATGACATCATACAAACAAAACAAGCCCAGGCACTATGCGACACCCATCTGACGGCCATGCATGGAAGCACTTTGATGAGGTACATCCCGATTTTGCCGCGGAACCTAGGAATGTCAGGCTTGGATTATGCTCTAATGGTTTTGCTCCATATGTCTAAGCGTCTAGAAGTGCGTATTCTTGTTGGCCAGTCATTGTAACCCCTTACAATCTCCCTCCTGAGATGTGCATGACAAAACCATACATGTTTTTGACGTGTGTCATTCTAGGACCGTCGAGTCCAAAAGCCGGAATTGATGTGTACTTACAACCTTTAATTGATGATTTGAAGAGGCTGTGGATTAATGGAGAATGGACTTATGATATATCCCGTAAACAAAACTTTTTAATGCGAGTTGCCTTGATGTGGACCATTAACGACTTTCCAGCATATGGCATGTTGTCTGGTTGGGGTACGCATGGCAGAATGGGTTGTCCGCATTGCATGGAATGCACCAAGGCGTTTACATTGGATAAAGGGGGGAAAAGCTCGTGGTTTGACTGTCACCGCAGATTCTTACCATCAAATCACCCTTTAGAAAAAACAAGACAAATTTCAAAAAAGACGAACGGGTAACAGATCTGCCTCCGCCTCGATTGTCACCGGTTGCTATATGGAACCAAGTTTGTGAACTTCCAAAGTTTACATATACTGGCAAAGCCTGTAGAATTGAAGGATATGGGGTCACACACAATTGGACAAAAAGAAGTATATTTTGGGACCTCCCGTATTGGAAAGATAATTTGTTGCGCCATAATCTTGATGTTATGCATATTGAGAAGAATTTTTTTGATAATGTATTTAACACAGTGATGGATGTTAAAGATAGAACAAAAGATAATGTGAAGGCTAGACAAGACATGGAAATTTGGTGTAATCGGAAAGAGTTGGAATTAAAGCCTAAACCAAATGGAAAATTATTTAAACCCAAGGCATGTTTCAGTCTGACCCCCCCAAGAAGCTAAAGCGGTTTGCGGATGGTTAAAAGGTTTGAGAATGCCCGACGGGTATTCTTCAAATTTAGCAAGGTGTGCCGACGCTAACACTGGGAAGTTGCATGGAATGAAAAGTCATGATTGCCATGTTTTTATGGAACAATTGCTACCAATTGCGTTCGGTTCTCTACCCAAACATGTGCTTAATCCACTAATTGAAATTAGTCAATTTTTTAGAGATATTTGTGCGTCAGCTTTAAGAGTGGATGACATCATTAAGTTGGACCAAAATATTCCAGTCATTCTCTGTAAGTTGGAACAAGTATTTCCGCCTGGTTTTTTTGACTCCATGGAACATCTACCTGTGCATCTTGCATATGAAGCTTATCTATGAGGATCTGTTCAATATAGGTGGATGTATCCGTTTGAAAGGTTCATGGGTGATTCAAAGCGATCAGTGAAAAATAAAGCTAGAGTTGAAGGATCAATATGTGCACATTACTTGCATCGAGAAACTTCACATTTTTGCAGTCACTATTTCAAGCACTTGATGTTAACTCCAAGAATCATAAGGAATCCTGTAAATGTTATCGAAAGAAGTCAGTACACCTTATCAGTCTTTGGGCTTCCAGGTCGTTCCTCTGGAAAGAAGGGTGAGCATTGGTTGACCCAACAAGAAATGCAATCCGCACATATTCATGTCTTGATCAACTGTGTTGAAGTTAAACCATATCTTGAGTAAGTATAACCCAACTTTTTAATTTTCTTTACAGTGTGAATATAAAACTTATTACCTTGAAACTTATTGTGTGTTTTTTTTAGGGAATTTAACAACGCCTATTTTCATAGTACCGGTGTACAAGCAACATCTGGTGTCATTCATGCCCAATTTCCAACATGGTTCAAGGAGAAGTTGTATAGGGTTATTGCACTGACTACAGAAATACTCCATTTGAGAAACTTGTCTAATGGCCCTCGTCAAAGCGCAAATAAATGGCACACATACTTCATGAACGGATATAAATTTCACACTCAGGAATAGACTGAAGGAAAAAGACCATAAACAGTGGCGTATTTGTGAAAGGAGTTACAGATGGTGGTGAAGATGACTTCTATGGTTTTGTTAAACATATCTACGAGTTAGTATACAACTACTTGGACTCGGAAAATAAAGTTGTGTTGTTTTATTGTGAATGGTATGATCCAACTAGAGGCACAAAAATAGATAAGACATATGGTACTGTTGAGATTCAAATGGACCGGAGGTACAAAGAGTACGACCCTTTCATAATGTCAAATATTGTTAGGCAAGTTTATTATGTTCCTTATCCTTCATTTGTGCCACGTAAACGAGGGTGTTGTGTTGTAATAAAAACAAAAACATTGGGTTATATTGAAACTGACGATCTAGTGGAAGATCTTGCTTACCAAGTTGATGAAGTTGAAGAAATTAATGATGTGATTCCAGATGAACACACTACAAGTTTGTCTGATACAATGGTTGAGGGGCATCAAGTTGATGAGGATGAAGATCGTGAAGATTCTGGATCCGAGGACAATATCACATCAGATGACGAGGATGATATGGATGACGAGCATGACGATTTAGAATAGTGAATATGTATTAAATGAGAAATGTGTTTTGTAATTTTACTTAATGAACCATCTATTGAATGAGTCAATGAATATGTATTACAATAGTGAATATGTATTAATGAGAAATGTTTCTTGTAATTTTACTTAATGAACCATCTATTGAATGAGTTAATAATGAATATATATTAACTGTGTATTCTCTATAAATAGGTAAAATGCCACCAAAGGATAGTGGTAAGAAGTCCAAGCATACAAGGGTAGTAGTATGCCAGTCACCTCACTCTGCCATATGTCCTCCCCCGCAGAGTCAGGTTCATCCTATGTCCATGGATAGTACTCAGCCTTTTATGTCATTACTCTCCTCTCAGTATCCTCTTCAGTTCCCATCTGGGAGTCCATCTTTTATTAGCCCATCTGGGGCCCCATCTTTTGTTAGGCCACCTGGTTTTCCATTCCAGCAGAGTCAGGTGCCTTCATCCTTCCAGCAGAGTGGAGGATACAGTTTTCCACTTCCCACACAGATGCCTTCATTCGTCCAGCAGACTGGAGGATCCAGCACCCCACTTCCTACACAGATGCCCCCATCCGTCCAGCAGACTGGAGGATCCACCTCTTCACGGCCCACACAGACTGGTCGCACCCCACATCCCACACATGTACCTGCATCCGATGATCATGCAGAGGTGGGTGATGGCGATATTGGTGTGGACGATGATGAGATAGATGAGAGAGATCTTCGAGGGGATGATGATCTGAGTCAGATTCATACCATTGATGGGAGATTTTGGATTTGGCCTGAAGGAAACTCGTAAGTTTCTTATTTATTGATTTTTATTTATAAGTGCACATTTCCATTTTAAATATAAATTTATATAATTAATGCTAATTCAATTATTGTTGTTTAGTTTCGGGCCGAGTCAGACTGCTGCCAATGTTATAAGTTATATAATTCAGCAGAATTATAAGAAATTGTATAAGACTTTTGGAGAAGTTAAGGACAAAGACGAATGGTTTAAGCAATTTCAGGTATCATTAATTTATTTGTTAAGTTATTGTTATTTAAATGAATTTTTTATTATTGTTATAATTTATCTAACTATTTATTTTAATGTCATACAACATTGCAGGCGAAATGTGTTTGGGATCCACTGAACCATGAAAAAGTAAAAAAAAAAAAAATTTGGCAGGAGTTCAAGACGACTTTCTGACATGCTATGACGTGTTAGAGAGCGTTTTCTACTGTTAGGCATCCGTCCCAAATGGACAGGCAAAGAAATTTTTGATGGCCTTCTTAAGTATTGGGAAACGGATGAATTTAAGGCTAAATCTGAAAATGCAAAGAAGATGAGGGCATCAGAAAAAGGGGGTTGCCTTAATGCTGTTGGAAGTATTAGTACTGCTGAGCATTCTCGACGCATGGTAATTATTACCACTTTTTAAAGTCATATTTTGATTTATAACATATATTATTAATTTAAGTTAAGTTTATTATTTAGGCTAAGTGTTTGGGGAGACAACCACTGATGATTGAGCTAGTTACCCAAACTCGGACAAAGAAATCGGGGAATTTTGTTGACGAGCGTACACAAAATGCTTTGGTAAGTAAATTTATGTTGTTTATTTTTTTTTTAATTTATTAGCAACTTAGTGACGTGATTTTCACGTGGCAAGTGAGATGTTGTGGTGTTAGAATCACGTGGCAATTGATAAGTTGTGGCGTTAAAATCACGTGGCAACTGATAAGTTGTGGCGTTAAAATCACGTGGATATATTTTATTATTATTTATTTTTATTTAATTTAATTTAATTTAATTTAACTTATATTAACTTGATTTTTTTAATTGTATGTGTAGAAGGATTATCAGGTCTTGATGGCAGAATTTCTGACCCATAATCCCCAGTATACTCCTCCTCCAAGACAACCGGTTCATCCAGATGTGGATTTCTATATTTCGAGTCAAGCTATAGGGGGAAAGGGGGATAACGGGTGCTTTTTTGGTGGTGGAAATTTGGCGGGCACCTTGAAGAGTGGGGATAGAACTCTGTATCAGAGATCTATAGACGGTGAAGGAGGGTCACGTCAAACAAATTTGACTCCGCAGCAGTTAGAAATGGTAAGACAATTGGCTAGACGCGAGTCAGAGGAACGTGAGGCGGCATTGAAGGCCCAAATGGAGGCGACAACGAAGGCCCAAACGGAAGCAATGGAGGCAATGGCGAAGAGGCAGACTGATATGGAGGAACAAATGCGGCAACTTATGCAAGCATATGGTGGAAATCGCAACGATGGTGGTTAATCGAGGAATAATAACAACCAAAATGATGTTGACTTTACTGACTATTCCGACCCGGATGATCCAATTATTTAGTTTTATTTTTATTTTCTTTTTACTTTTTAATTTGTGTACTAATGAATTTATAATTATATTTTAGAAATATTTAGTTTTATTTAGAAATATTAAATTTAAATTTAAATTTATTAATTTTATTATATTAAGTTTATTAATTTATATATTTAAAAATATTTAGTTTTATTTTTATAAATTTGATTTATAATATTGAATTTAGTAATATAAATTATAATATTTAATTAAATAAAACATAAATTATATAAAACAGAAAATTATATTTAAATAATATAATTTTTTTAAAACAGAAAATTATATATAAATAAAATAGAAATTATATTTAATAAAAATCAGAAATTATTTAAATGGAACAGAAAATAATTAAAAAAAAAAATACATCATTTGCGACGTGATTTACATGTCACAAATTAGTGACGTGAAAACCACGTCGCAAAATAAAACGTACAAATAAAAAAAAATATTTTGCCACGTGATTTTCATGTCACTAATTTGTGACGTGGAAATCACGTCGCAAAAAACTTTCTGCATTTTCTGACCCACCTCTGCTCACCTGCTCTGACTCTGTCTGGAGGGATTTCTATCAACTTTTTTGCGACGTGATTTTCATGTCACTAATTTGTGACATGTTTATCACGTCGGTACAGGGTTGCCACGCGCTCTCCTGCGACGTAGAAGCTCACGTCGCAAAAAATGAGTAGTGACGTGTTTTCATGGTTTGCGACGTGGGAATCACGTCACTAAAGACAACATATTTTGTATTTTTACATTTATTATTATTATTATTATTATTATTATTATTATAAAATTGTCTAACTTTGAATGGGAGGTCAGTCATCGGCTAAATTTTTCTTTGTTGCATAAATTGAAAAAAACGCTTGTGCAATTCGAATGGAAAATCAATTAAAGAAATAAAGAGAGGAGAGAGCAAGAAAAAAATAATGAGACACCCCAAAATGAATCTAAGTCAGGCAACGACATAGAAAATCCACCAATTGATCAACAAATAGTTCTAAGATCTGAAAGACCACTTTAAGACTATGGCAGACATACAATATATTGACCGTTGTCAATCAACATGTAACCGCAACCATGTTTCGAATTCAATCATATGCTACATTGCTAATTAGTCAAAATCAATTTCATGAAAGGCTCAATGAAGATGCAAACAACATTTAAAGAGTTTCATCACCATGTGAACAATCGATAAGGTAAAAAGTAATTCAGACGAAGGTAAACAATTACACTTAATTCCTTTTACTCTTGAAGATGATGCAGAATAATCGTATGATCATTGACACCAAATAGAATCAACATGTGGGCTGAGATGGGGAATACATTCATAGAATAATACTTTCTCACATCTCTGTTTTTTCTAAAGATATATGACATATCCTTATTCATATAGAAGGAGGAAGAGTCACTTGGTGGGCTTATAAGAGATTTAAGAGACTCTTGAGTGCATTATTAACTCACGGTTTACATCTCATAGATCAAATGCAAATTTTACGTAACTCACTAAGGCTTGAGATAGAGCACATATTGTATACAACAGTTAGTTATACCTTAAAGTTTAAAATCGTTTCCCAAATTGTAAGAATAGTAGAAGCTATTGTTGCTAATGAATATTTGGAACTATATGACAAGTGTTCTACTACCAAAAAATTGTTTGGTTAATCTAAAGCTAATGGAGGATACTAACAGGAAATTTGAAGAGCATGAAGTAACCAAAGTGGAGAAAAGGTTAGATGCACACAAAGTGGCTCAAGTCAAACAAATATGATGTAAAATATGTGGCTCAATGCATTGTGAAACATCTTTAGTTGTAAGGAAGCTTTGGGGGCGAGGCGATACCCCCTTTAGGGCGATATATGATGGTCACCCATCTTGGGAGAGGCCTATAGTCATTGCCTTAACTAGGTCCTTTACAAATATAACACCACATAGTCCCTCAAGCACGAGGCCTTTTTTTAGAAAACAAAATGTTTTTAGACTGTGGTACGAGGGAGTATGTCGAGGCCATGAGTTTCCTGATGTTATGTGTGACGTGTTAGGCCTATTAGGCTTAGGGGATTTTTAACGGGAATCATATTGTCTTATCTCATCCGAGGGACTATAAGTCCTTCCAGCGAAGTTATATGTAGCATGATTGATAAAACTATAAGTCCCTCAGGCGGGGCGTTAGACCTCTCAGGCAGGACATCTATCAAGTCCTCAAACATGAATTGTGACTAAGTCTCTTATGCTAGACTTCGGTTGTGCCTCTTTAGAGTGATTTCTATGTCTAATCCCGCCTGAGGAAACCCCGAGTGTGAGGGCAAGGTTCCTTAGTCCTTATTTTAATGATGTCAAAACTTGTATTAGCTCGTACTTTGTACTTTGGACAATATCATCGCGTCTTAGATTGCATTCATTCTTTAAAATGCGCAAAATATTCTAAGTTCATGTGTCTATATATATAGGAGCATCACATATATGTTATGCGTGCACTTGATCATATTAGGTAACTTAGGTCTACACAAAAATGGCTTAGGTGGACCAAAATATTAGCAAAGAACTTCTTTTTGGCTTTTTAGGGTCCTTACGTCAACTCACAATCCTGTTTCGTTCGAGGCATACATGTTGATGAAAGCTCATTTGCTCTCGGGTCTTCTCACGTCGACCCATAGGCGACTCATACTAAAAGCATTAAAATCTGTTGTTTTGAAGTAAGCCTGCATCGACGCATGGACCTTTTCTGGTCGACGCATCGCTTGATTTTTTGTGTAGTTTTGCATTCGGGTGTGCTCAGGACGACCCACCTGATGCTTTGGGTGACCGCTCGCTGCTTTGAGTCAATTTTTCTAATCTGTTATGTTTCAAAATGTTGTTATGTTAGTTAGTGGGTCTAGGCATCATATATATTCATTTTGTCTCATTATTATACACACATACAACAAGAAAAGTGAAAGATATACACTGATTTTTGCTCATCATCTTCACTCTCAATCTTGCATTCTTCAACAATTACACATAATCATTTTTGTTGATCTTTTGCATTATCGAGGTGCAGAAGAACAAAGGAAGCGTGGCCCCAATACGGAGATGTCCGCACACAAGTTCGAATGCCCGCACGAACGCCATCGCGTTAGGACGAAGCTGTGAAGGCGCCATACGCAACTAGTGGAACACCCCCTTCTAAAAATCACTGAAGGGGAGATGGATTCCCGCGTCCCGAAACGCGAACTAATACATCGAGAACCTCATCCCCCTGAAACTTGAGAAGATGCGATGTTGTTCTTTGGGCTTATAGACCATCCAATTCGAAGAAGAGCCCACAGCGAGAACCTCGACAGTCGCGAAGGCGTCCGTGTCGTCGACAGCAAAGCGCGACCCGACATTAAGAGGTTCATGCCCGCCCAATCTTCGGGCGTGCAGGCTCGTTCAGGTCCGACTTGCTGGACGGGTGCCTCGAGTTCGACCTCGTCGTTGATATGAATGACACCCTCGATCCTTACGGCCATTTTACCTGAAAAGCAGAGGAAAATGGTGAATTCGACTTCCAAGATTAAATCCACCCTTCCACCGCAAATCAAGTGAAAGGGCGAAGAGATGGACGAGGAGCCCCAGACAAATCCTCCCCGACACAAAGTTGCAAGCCCCTCCTCGACGGAGAGACTCATCCACAAAGAAACCCCGAGCAACATGGCGTGACGATCCTCCTCGGTAGGAAGGCTCCCCAGTTGAGGGGACACGCGGGGAGACTTCTCGAGAGAGACCTCCCCGCGATATATGTACGCTTGCGAGGAGCAAGGCTCCCCGAGGCCTTCATCCCAGCTCCCCGAGACCTTTATTGCGGGTCCTCGAGGCCTTCATTGGGAACTTCATGAAGTTTCCAGAATCCTCATGAACTTCCCGGCGTCTTGATCGAAAACTTCATGAGCACGGCCGAAAAACTCATAGTTTCGCCGGAAGCTTCATGAAAGTCGCCAGAAAATTCATACGTCCCCCCTAAAATCCTACATGCTCCCCAAAAAATCGCCGGTAATTTCATAATGCTGGAGATAAAGATTAGAAACTTACTTGAAAGGAGAAGGTCTGGACGACGGATAGAAGCTGACGGCGACGGAGACGGCGGCGGCGGCGGAGATGGCGGAAGCGGTTTGAAGAATTTAGAGAGAATTAGAGAAGTTTTGACGAAGATAAAGGGGAAGCGTGGAAATGAAGATGACTTCCCCCTATTTATATTCCTAGCACGGGAAGCGAGGAAGAACTAGGCACTCAAGTGCCCCTACGCGTAGCCACCCTAGGCATTAATCACACGTGACACGTGGCGCTGTAAGACACCATGTGTGTCCTCTCAGCTTCCCCTCGTGCCCGCAGACCAGGCATGCCCGTTCCTTTCCATCTCCCCCACATCGTCGGCCAAGGTACCAAACGGGGATATACTCAGAGGGGGAAAAAGGGCCAGTAGTACGTCTGACGGACAGACCTCCCCGCGAACTCATGTCTCGTCGAGCATCTCCTACTCCTAGCCACACGCATCACCCCCTAGCTCGGTGTTTCGGACACACTGACGCCCCTCTGGACGGGCCCTCGACGATTGGACTAACTCTTAAGTCATTACCCCTCTACTTTGGAGCAACGACTTGGGGGGCTTCTGTTCTGGACTGGGCACAATTGAGGTTCAACCCATCTGCATGCCCGAGGAGCTCTCACACGTCTCCCCCACGGACTCCACGTGCCCCCCACGTGGGGACACGTCATCAGGCAACTACCCACTTTCAAAAGAACTGGTTAGCCCACCTTCCGAAGATCACGGGGCAGTTGATCCAGGGTGAAGACCACGTGCTGGTCTTCCCTACGCCATGTAAGCCCTGGCAGTTACTCGCATTAGGCCTTGCGATCCAACCCAATGCAAAGTAACTGTTGGCCCTGTGCTGGGGGCACATTATAAATACCCTCTTTCACTAGAGGGTCAGGTATTCTATTCTTTGCACCTTTTCTCTGTACTTGCGCTGATTACTCCGTCTCTGAATTTAGCATCGGAGTACCTTGCAGGTACACCTCCCATCTCTTCACCACCACTAGCGAATAAAGGAGCTCACGACGTGTTGCTGACTGCTGATCCAGTAAGATTATATATATATATATATATAATCTAAGTATTGATTTTGACTGTGAACATTCAAAGAGAATTTTAATATTAAAATCTCACGGATCAGAAGTTGAAGACCAGACTCTAAAGAAGTCAACTTCTGAAGAGGTCAAAGTCTGAAGATTAAAGTCTGAAGGAGTCAACCTCTAAAGAACAGACTTTGGAGAAGTCTGCTTCTGGTGATCAGAACCTAAGCCAGTCAAAGCGCAAGGACCATGGTGACACTAATATGACATTGTTCATCTCCGAACATACTTTTTCAAGTGAATACCTAAGCTCTATTTTTTCATATAGTCTACTAGGATACAACTAAGACTAAACTAACAACATGGTTTGAATGAGATGATAAAATGGTTTGAATGGTGGATTTGACATGAGGCGTAAGGTTATGCATGAGGGTTTTGATGTAGCACGGTGGTGATATTAATAGCTCATTTGGTGATTATTCAACTTGAGGGAGATGAATGAGATGAATTTGAGGTTGTGAGTTAAGAACTGATTTGATGTATGAATCTGAAATAAGAGTGTTTGGAAGGTTGATGCATAAAACTGTGATAGAAAGATTGTTATTAGTGTTGATTAAGAGTTTTACAAATTCAATTGATGAAGCTATATGTCTGATCCCTGGTAAGGGAATGAAGATCGATTCTGATTTTTTCTTCATCTCACTCACAATTATTTTTCTTCCTTGCATTGTTTTTCTTTTCTTTCTCTCTTTTATAGAGTGGTGGAGATAAGGTCTAACAATTTTAAATAATTGAATGAAATAATAATTTAAGAATTTAATTCATTTTAATTAATTTTATTAATTTAAAAATTGAAATTAATGAAAATTTTATAATTTAAAAAAATTAAATTAATTGTTTATTCTTTGTATTATTTGCATACTATTTTTATTTTTGGTAAAATTTTATTTTAACAATATTTTAGTATAAGTTATTTGCATGCAATACTTTTCAATCTATTTTTTATTATATAATTTAATTTTATTATGATAATAAGGATATACTACCTTGCAAATAATAAGTAAAAGTAGTGCAATTAATTCTTTATATTTAATTTAAAATTTAATTATTTACATAATTAATTCTAAAGTCAAACTTCAATAAAATAAATCTAATATATTATATTATTATTGATAGTTACATTTAAATTCTACTAGAATTTCCGTTGATGTCACAATGACATGAACCAATGTTTTAAAAATCAAACAGGGGAACGAACCGATAAAATATTTGTTTTAAGATTCAATTAGTTCAAATAATTAAATTTATGGTCGAACTGTTTATTAAATAGACTACTAAGATAAAACTAAATTTTATGGATATGTCACACATAATCATATGTTCACAACTTAATAAAGTAAATATTTTAAAAAACTATTACAAACTTAAGACAACAATATCAATAGTACATATAATAACACAACATAGTTGTACACTTATTTCAACATTGATTTAAGAATAATTTGAACAAATTAAAGAATTACAATAAAATAAGTTAAACTAATTCAAAACCAAATTAAAATAATAGAACATAGTAACTAAAATAAAATTCAAATAATTAAGAATACCAAAATTAAATACGATAAAATAACCAAAATAAAACAATACAACATACTTAATTGAACAACAATAAACAAATTTGAGTTGAACTATGATCAACAAGCCATAATTGATAACAACAAACAATATTGACTTAAACGAAAATCAATATTGAGTTGGATAGTGTGACTATGTTTGAAAGAGACAATGTGATGATGATGATGGAGTGTGGTTGAAAGAAAAACTATAACGGAGTGATAGATCTTAGAAGTTTGTATGATTGTAAAAAAATTAGTAATTCTTTTTTGTGATTGAGGAATGTTTTAAGTTTTGATATTGCCATATTAAACTTTGTCAATTTTTTAAAAAAGAGACCAATTTGATGCATTTATTTGAACTAGATTATTTTACAAAACCGGTTTCGGTTCTTTGGTTCGAACAATTTTGAATGATTCAATTCGATTTTTCCAATTTTACTTCGGTTTTGACCCACTAGCGAGTTTGAAAGGTTGATCTGTCTGAATTCAGTTCCGATTTCTGGTCCAATCGGTTGAACCGAACAATTCAGTTCAATTTTTAAAACATTAATATGAACTAAAAAAAATTTTTGAACTCTTAAGATGATTTTGATTTTTTTTAAACGAGCTTTAAAATAAATTTTCACTAGAGTTTGTTGGTCGGGAATTATTTTTTAATATAACATATTTTTTCAAAAAAAAAATACCATAAAAACAAACATTTCAAATAAAGTACCAAAATAGCATAGTTTGAAAATAATTTAATAGGGTGGCGCCATATGGTATGGCGCCTCAGGCATAGGGAAAAACCCTAAATGCCAATCCATATGGCGCCTTGGTTCAAATCATGCCCTAATTTTTTGTTTTTTCTTTATAGGGGAGGCGCCATACCATATGGCGCCTCAGTTCCCCTTCCCTTTTTTTTAATTATTATTTAAATTTGGAAATTAAAAAATGTAATAAAAAAAATGAGGGTATCCAAAAAAACATAACCATGTTTAGAATAAAAATTAGTACACTTGATGGTAAAGAAAAATTTAATGATCGTGCCTATCTAAACGTCCACCGGTTCCACATTCCAGGGCTCTTGTGCGACGTCTTTGTCTACCACGATTTTGTTGAGGTGTGTCTGGCCTTTGCGTCTGCTGAGATGGTCCCGACGTATTAGACAAATTTTGAAGCATCTGTCCCCAATAGCCGGGGGGTTGCCGCCAACAGCGCTTCCGTAATCCAGTTGCATGCCCATGTTTTCGTAGTTTGTAATGGGGGGTTGGGTTGGTTGTGGACGGTATGGTTGGCCGAAATGTTGCATTGAAGGGTGTTGGTACCGATCCAGTGGTTAATTTGGGGTTTGGTAGTCGAATAGTGAGTGGGTTTGTTGGTCATAGGACGATTGTGTTTGCTGGTTGTAGGACAATTGTGTGTTCATTTGCGGGGGACTATGGTGGGATGGGGTGGGTTCAAACGAGTTGTCAGGGCTATATGCATTAATGGGGTCGGTGTAGGTGGGCTGGGGGTAGGGGTAAGGCTTTTCTTGTTGTGAAAGGGTTGGTGGCATGAAAGTGTTGCGATTTTGTGAATGGGTTGATTCAGTTTGTCCACATGGTTGCTGGGTATAATAAGGTGTATGATGTGGCTGGGCATGTTGCTGTGAGGAAGAGGCACGGCGGCGCAGATCAATTAGATATGTCGGCTGAGAAAGGAATTGTTGGGGTGTTGTAACAGACCTAAACCAAGTCATATATTGTTGAGTTAGTATAGCATCTTCCACAATAGGGTCGAATTAGATGTGCTGGTGTGGATTCTCTCAGTGTTCACACATCTCTGTTGCAAAGTTCGTCCAGTGACCCACGGCTCACTCTGTGTCCACTCTACGTAGATGCCACTGTCCCAAACGGGTCGGAGCGACCGGAATATCCTGATGCATTCCGAATTACCGTTTTACCCGATCGCTTTGATGCAACTCCACAGTGGTGAACCAAATGATGGGTGCCTTTGACGTCCACACTGCAGCATCATTCGCGTTTGGGACGTGGTCGAGACCCTCGTACGACCTCCAGACAAACTACAAAAAGAAAATAACATTTAATTAGAAATTCGGTGTTGCTGCAATTCATTAGACAAAATTATGGTATTTCAAGAAAAATTACATCGTCTGGGCCAATGTGATCTATTAGGTTGCGGTAGACAGTTATTGCGCTCCTGGGATTTCGATGATAACTCATTCCCGGAACTGACCACCTAAAAAACGTGACACAAATAAGTTAGCTACAAATAAACATCTCATTAAACGACATAAGTTAAGTCCGAGTAGTAAAATTGAGCGTACTTGTTTCCGTAGGGAAAAGTGAATGGATTCCGGTTAATAGGAGCCAGCGTTGGCATTATGGACCAACCCCACGCTTAAAGGAGATAAACAGAGCCATAAAAAGTACAAGTGTCTTTTTTTTGCAGTTTTATAAAGTGAACTATAGAGATGGGCCAGGACAGCTAAACCCAAACTATATTCGCGCACTTTGTTGATGTTATACAACAAAGGTAAATACATAATATTAACACTATTTCCAGTACTTTCTGGAAATAAAAAGTGACCGAGCAAAAGCATTAAATAGCACCGAGTTTTTATTATCTTATAATACGGGATGGTTTCCTCATCTAATACAATAGACTAGTAGTATTCTTTAAGGTATTTTAAGTTAATACCTTGGCCCCTAGGTCGACCATCCCGTGTTGGTTCAGGTGCATCGAGACTGAGCGGTGTGCCCAACAACTCATCAATCAGTTGGTTGTTTACAAATATGTTCCCGTTGACGGCCTTTCCGTTGATGCTTAGGTCAAGCAACATATACACATCTTGGAGGGTGACCGTGCATTCACCGAATGGAAGGTGAAATGTGTGGGTCTCAGGCCTCCATCGTTCTAGCAAAGCTAGAATGAATTTTGGGTCAACCGTGTATGACGTGATTTTAATCAACTCACAAAATCCACATGCAGTTAGGTATTCTTCGATGAATGGGTCGTGTGGCATGTATTCGTGCCCAAGACAACGGAACCTTGATACCTCCTGAACAAAAATATAAATAACATTAGTTGTAGTAAAAAATGGTTCTAGGTTTAGGAAGACAAAACGAACCAAAGTCAAGACACTTACAAAGTCTGTAATGTTTTCCAGTGTGCCTCTGTAATCGTTTCCCATGGTGAGTAAATACATTTTTTGGTATGAAGAAGAAGAGGTTGTAATGGATGCGAATATTTTGTGATTTGAGTAGAAGAGTTTGTGATCAGAAGAGTTTGAGTAGAATAGTAGAAGAGTTTGTGATAAGAAGATTTTGTGAAGAGTTATTTGGTGGAGAGAATATATTTATAATGGTGAAGAATGAGATGAGGGGAGTCACATGATATTGCATGTATTCTTGGTCATTGTGTAACGAATCTCTTAGGTGTTCTCTTGCATGCATGCTTTTGAATTGTAGTGTAACAAGTATAGTCATAGAGAGAAGTGTATTACTTTTTTGTGTGATCTGAGGAGTGTAAGGAATCTTGCTAAAAATGCATGTAAACCCATGTGAAAATGCAAGGCCAGTGTAGTCTTCTGATCTCATAGACTGTGCAAATGAATAGTGGAAGGCTAGTGTAGGCATGCAGACTTGTGTGGTCTTGTCAAGGCTAGTGTAGGCATGCAGACTTGTGTGGTCTTGTCAAGGCTAGTATAGGCATGCAGAGCTTTGGAATCACTTAGTTCGTGGAGTGTGAAAAGTGTGGTTAGAGAGTCACATGAGAAAGTGAAGGCATGGTAGTATTGTCACATCCTTTGTTAACATTTTCTTCCAAACACTAAACCTTGCCAATATAAATAATACCAATAAAAATAATAACGATAATGAAAAAGCATTCTAAAGTGTGGTCTTGTCATAATAGAAACCATTCTGAAGCTATTAAACTCTCAAGACACGTTAATTGTATCAACTATGAATAATAGTGCATAGACGTGCTAAATAATAGTGGAAGGCTAGTGTAGGCATGCAGACTTGTGAAGGCATGGTAGTATTGTCACATCCTTGGGAGATTCTTGGCGTGGAAATATGCTTTTGTCACGCAGAGAAGCACATGGTTCATGCAAGGCAATGGTAAACCATTCTGAAGCAATTAAACTCCCAAGAGACGTAACTTGTATCTACTATACGCCTATTAATACACATGAAACATACAGCTTATGCTCACATCCTTGAGTTAACATTTTCTTCTAAACAATAAAGTTTGTAAAACATTTCTTCCAAACACAATTTATCAACGTTTTTTTGTTATGGCTCAAAGACCACAATACATGATAAGTGCACATCTCAATGGTGAGATATTTGAATGTCCAATCACAGGTTTCAATTTTAGGGATACTGAAGTTACTAGGTTTTTAATTGATAGGAGATCAAATTTTTTACATTTGAAAGCCAAGTTAGAAAAGAAAATACAGTGCGGTCCAGTTGGGCAAATCCTATACAAAAATCCTATGTTTTTTGACAGGTACGACCAATGTAAATTTTTTCAGCTGAAGATTCGGGACGATGATGATGTGCGTAATATGTTTCTCAGTCATGAGTATTCTGGATTCAATGATATTGAGTTATATATTACGTTACAACAGCATCAACTGTCTCAACAACTTGAAGTTTCTCAGGTTTTTAACGAATTCGACGACGAACACGCTGAGGTCGATGTCGTTGACAAGGAAGAAGAATAAGCGGAGGACATTGTCGACGACATGGTAAACAACGAAGAGGAAGACCAATTACCAGGCAGTCATGTTTATTGCCCACCTGAATACATGACAAGACTCAACTTAGGTGAGGACAAACCATCAACGGATATTTTTTATGACCCATACATGCAGACGAAGGGAGTATTAAAAGTTGGAGACAATTTTCGTATGAAAGAAGATTGTGTCCGAGCAATAAAATAATTCCACATGAACTTATTTGCAGATTATAGAGTCGATCGAACAAATCTGACTCTATACAAGATTTACTTCCGTAATGAGGTGTGCCCGTTTAGATTAACAACATCTTTTCGGAAGCGAAGCAATTCCTGGAAGTTAGTACAATAATAACGCATATGGTTCAAAGATACAACTACAATCCTTCGTACAGGAAGGCGTGGATTGCTAGGACTAAGACGGTTGAAACGGTTTTTGGAAATTGGGAGAACTCTTACAAAGAACTTCCAAGATACCTGGTGGCATTAAAATACTATGCTCTAGGGACTGTTGTCATGTTGGAGACGTTGCCGGCGTATACGCCAGACGGGAATTGTGTAAGTGGAAATGGCATTTTCCATAGACTCTTCTGGGCGTTTGAACCATGCATCAAAGAATTTACGTACTGTAAACCTATAATTCAAATTGATGGAACATGGTTGTACGGAAAATATAAGGGCCCGCTACTGATAGCCGTGGCACAGGATAGCAACAACAACATTTTCCCTATCGCCTTCGCTCTAGTTGAAGGGGAGACTGCTGGAGGTTGGATTTTTTTCCTAAAAAATATCCGACAATACATTGCTCCCCAACCTAACTTATGTTTGATCTCCGATAGACACCCCTCAATCGAGAATGCTTACAATAATCCTGATAACGGTTGGCAGGATCCTCCCTCAAGCCATGTGTATTACATTAGACACATCGGTCAAAATTTCATGCGGGAGTTCAAGGACAAGGGGCTAAAGAAAATGGTTACTAACGCGGGCTATGCACTAACAGAGCCTACCTTCAGATACTACCGTGACGAGATCAGAGTTATAAACGTTGATGCATTGAGATGGATTGATAATATTCAACGGGAGAAGTGGACAAGGGCATACGACAATGGGCAGCGATGGGGCCACATGATAACAAACCTCGTTGAATCTATGAACTCTGTATTCAAGGGCATCCGAAACCTACCGATAATCGCTATGGTGAGGTCAACATATTTCAGGCTCGCTGCACTCTTTGATACCAGACGTATAAAGTAGGGTTCGATCTTACAATCTGGGCAGCTGTTTAGTGATAGTTCAATGACATTTATGAAGAACGAAGCTGCAAAGGTCAACACACATGTGGTCACAGTCTTTGATCGTACTAAAGGTCACTTCAGTGTTGTAGAGTCTATTGATTACAATGAAGGAAGGCCTAGGGGATGTTACCGAGTGGAACTGGATAGGAGTTGGTGTGACTGTGGAAAGTTTCAGGCATTTCGTATGCCTTGCTCCCATGTTATAGCAGCATGTTCCAAGGCCCGGCTGGACCTAACCAACTATCTCTCTGTTCTTCACCAAGTCACTACTCTATGCAATGTCTACGACACTAGCTTTCAAGTGGTAGCAAGGGAGGATTACTAGCCTCCATACGAAGGCAAAATTGTGTGGCATAATGATTTGATGCGAATAAATAAAATGGGTCACCCTAACAACACCAGTATTCGAACAGAGATGGATGCAACAGACAAAATGGTGAGGTTATGTGGTTTGTGCCGCCAGCCAGGCCACAATCGTACCAAGTGTCCAAATGTAAACTTGTCTATTTATAACAACAACAAATTTTATTTCATTGATGGCATACCTAATTGATTACAACGACATAACATAACAGAACATGTCTTACCTAATGTTATTCTGAGTCTAATAATCGACGAAAGAATTCTCCATGGCTGACCAACTCTAACAGAAAGAGTGGAAAAAATGGGAGAAGGGTGGACTAGGGTTAAATCGAAACGAGAGGTCAGGTGGAGAAGACGATCTACAGGAGACTATTCTGGGAATGGGGACAAGGAAGCTAGGGGGTTTACATCAACCTTCTTCATCACAGAGTTTGCGGAAAAGTGGAAGGCCAAGGATCTTTATTAAGAGTTTCAGAAGCTGGGAGACGTTGACGAGGTCGTCATTCCGCCAAGAAGAGATCGAAGAGGCAGATGTTTTGCGTTCGCCAGGTTCTTCAACGTCGGAGACAATAGAATCTTTGCCACTAAGCTGGATAACCTGTTCCTTGAGGGTAGAAAACTATTCGCTAATGTGCCAAGGTTCTCAAGACGTGAGAGTCTCATCTCTAGGAAGCCAGCACAGTCTAGAAGGTATCTTGGGGAAAATGAAGTTAGCAGAAGACCTGTTGAGGTTATCCAAAGCAAATTTAGAAACCACACCTTTGCTGAGGTTATCCAAAGCAAGAAGGACGTTCCAGCTAGTCACCATTGCATGACCTTCACAGCGGAGGAGGAAGACCTGTCACGGTTATCTAGGGCTTTTGTGGGGGAAGTCCAGCAGCCAGGTTTCGCTTATAGCATGAAGGAGATCTTCCATTCTGAAGGTTTATTTACAGTAAGAGTCACCCATCTGGGGGCCAATCTATGCCTGTTAGAGGATTTGGTTGAAGGAGAGGTCGATTGTTTGTTAAGAGATAACAAGGAGTGGACGGACAAGTGGTTCAAAGCCATAAGGAAATGGAAGCACAACGATGTTGATCAAGAGAGACTGACATGGATCTATTGCTATGGCATTCCTTGCCATACGTGGGGTGATCCCTTCTTCAAGTTTTTAGCTAAAACGCTGGGCCACTATATCAGAAGCAATGAACAAACAAGGTTGAGCACGAGGGTGGACTTTTCCAAAATTTTGATTCGCACAAGGTGCAGTTTTGGCATCAACGAGAAGTTTAATGTGTCTATCAATGGAACTCCTTTCAGGATCGGTATAAAGGAAGAAGCGTTGTGTTCCACAGATTCCTTATTCATGGGTAATGAAAGGTATAAAGGGATGGCATACAGCGACGAAGTCCTTTCGTCGGAGTTTTCTTCTGGTGAGGAAGGGAAATGAGGTCCGACGATTCCAGATTTCGAAGATGAAGAGGGCGAAGAAGTCGAGGAGACAGTTGAGGAGGACTTCTCAAACGTTAACATTGACAAGGTTGAAGAAACATTTTACTCTTGTCAGATGGATATGGCTAAGGCTTTTTCGTGTTTTAAGGAACCTAGGCAGGAAAGTTATGACAGAGCTTTTTCCTCAGGACGAGGTTCTGTACAGTTAGAGTCAGAGGCACGGAACTCGATGACTGCATAAGCTATCATTTCTCCTGTCAACTATTTGCTTAGAGAGGGTACAGGTTATCTTGATGCGTCTCATTTAGTGGAGAACCGGTGTTCAGGTGAAGGAGGGCCCAAGTTACCAAGGAGAGGACTTACTGGACCTAGCAAAGGCCCAATATCCTTTGATGGGGCTTGCAAGAGTGCTTTTGAGAAAAGGCCCAAACCCATTAAATCTAAGGCCAACAAATCCAGCAAGATGGATCGTGGGCTGGATTTTGGGCCTTCATACTTCGTGTGTCTCAACAACAGAGGGGGTACTTCTGAATCTATCTCCACCAAGTCCTTTGGTACAGTACTTGAGCGAGGGGAGAAACCTAAAGGTTTGGTCAATCAGTCGTATTCCCTTACTGACTCTGAAATCCAATGTTGTAATAGGCGGATCCTCAATAAAAACGAAGAGATGAATGCTGAGATGTGGAACACCATCACTAGCCTGGGCTTGGTCAGCAACAAGAAGAAGGAAGTTATGGTCAAAGAGTTGGAGACAATGGAGAGAAGAGATAAGGCTGGATCGATATCTAAGAAGGCGGGTTTATGCTTGTTTCCATGAATATTTTAACTTTCAATATTCGTGGGGGAGGGTTTAGGATCAAAAGGAAGAGGATCAGTTTTATTATTCAATCTGGCAAAGTTGATCTTTGCTTTCTTCAGGAAACCAAGTTGGTTAGTTTTGATGATTGCCTTGCCAAGGAGTTTTGGGGAAATGATGACGTCGAGTGGACGGCTAGTCACTCTTGTGGGGCTTCTGGAGGTTTGGCTATCTTGTGGAAGAAGAATTCTTTGATCATGAATTACAATTTTAGAGGCAAGGGTTTTGTTGGTATGAACGCGGATTGGAAAGGCAAAACATACAATTTCGTCAACATTTATGCTCCTTGCGACACTAGGCTCAGGAGAATTTTGTGGAGTGATCTTCAGGTGCACATGCTGAACAGAAGAGCGGAGTTCTGGTGTCTTGGTGGAGATTTCAACGCGGTCCATAGCAGAGAGGAAAGAAAAGGAGTTTCGAGGTATGTTTCTACCACTGATATGGAAGACTTTAGTAAATTTATTGAAGAGGTGGGGCTGGTGGACCTTCCTTGCACTGGGGGCAAGTATACTTGGTTCAACGGTGGTGGCAAGGCTTTGAGTCATCTTGACAGATTTCTACTTTCAGATGGGTTGATAGAAGATTGGAGGTTGACGGACCAAAGAATAGGCCAACGCGACGTTTCAGACCACTGCCCCCTTTGGTTGAGGCCGAATCTTTCAAATTGGGGAGCGAAACCTTTTAGGTTTCTAAATGTCTGGTTCAAACATTCAGATTGTTTAAGTTTCATTAGCACAGAGTGAGGTCAAGGGCAGAGGTGACTACATGTTGAGCGAAAAAATGAAGAGTTTGAAACAGTCTTTGATTAGGTGGAACAAGGAGGTGTTTGGATGGATCAATTTACAAGTTCAAAGTAAGGTGGATCAGCTTAACAGCCTGGACAAATTTCTGGTGGACAATCTTGGTAAAGATAATGAAGCCCAAGTGGAGGAAAGGGTTAGAGTTCAAGCTGATTTCTGGAAGAAACTTGAGTTCAAGGAAGCTATGCTTAGGCAAAAGTCGAGGCAACTTTGGCTCAAAGAAGAGGATCTCAATACGCATTACTTTCACCAATCCATCAAAGCTAGGCAGCGAAGAAACTTTCTTCCTTGCTTGATCAGGGATAATGTTGTGGTCGAAGAGGTGGAAGTTATCAAGACTCTGATACACGAGCACTTTTCTAGCTTTTTCTCTGAACCTGACTTTGATAGACCTGTCCCAGCAGGGTTGTCCTTTAATTCTTTGAGTGCGACGGAAAAAGAGTGTCTGGAGGAACTTTTTTCTGAAGACGAAGTTAAAGAAGTGGTTTGGTCCTGCGACGGCAACAAATGTGCAGGTCCAGATGGTTTTACGCTTGAATTTTTCAAGAAAGGCTGGGAATTCCTTAAAAAGGATGTGTTATGCTTCGTTAACGATTTTCATAAGAAAGCTAAGTTGATCAAAGCTTGCACTGCTTCCTTTCTGGTCTTAATTCCAAAGATTGCCAACCCTCAAAATTTAGCAAATTACCGCCCTATCTGTCTGGTTAACAGTCTGTACAAGATTCTCGCCAAGCTGCTGGCTAATCGTCTCAAGAAGGTGATGAATAAGTTAATCTTCTCCAACCAATCTGCTTTCATCGAAGGGCGGAATATTTCTGATGGCATCTTGTTGGCTAACGAAGTTTTAGATATGGCGAAGCGTGACAGGAAGAGTTGTTTATTGTTGAAGGTGGATTATGAGAAAGCGTATGACACTCTCAGCTGGAATTTTCTTCGTTTTATGTTGAAGACCATGGGCTTTGGAAAACGTTGGCTCAGTTGGATGGAGTGCTGCATCTTTAATAGCTCCATGTCTGTTATGGTTAACGGGGGTACCACCAAAGACTTTGTCGTTAGTAGAGGTCTCAGGCAAGGGGACCCGTTATCACCATTTTTGTTTCTATTAGCTATGGAAGGATTGACGACCTTAGTTAATAAAGCATTGGAGTTGAACATCTTCAGAGGTTTTCATTTCTCGGCAGAAGGGTCGGTGGACGTCCTTCCATTTACAGACGACACAATCTTAATTGGGGAGGGTTCTCTTGATAACCTTCGGTCCATGAAAGCCGTTATGAGAGGTTTCGAGATGATGTCGGGTCTTAGAGTGAATTTCAACAAAAGTAAGTTGTATGGGGTGAACATTGATGATCACTTTCTTGAGGCTGCCTCTACCTTCCTTGGTTGTTTGGTCGACAGATTGCCGTTTAAATTTTTAGGTGTGCTCATAGGTAACATTCCAAGGAAAAAAATGATGTGGGACAATTTATTGGAGAATTTACGCAAGAAACTTGTTGGTTGGAGAGGGAAACATCTCTCCTTTCGCAAGGAGAGTAGTGCTGATTAATTCTGTTCTCAACGCTTTACCGACTTACTCTCTATCCTTCTACAAAGCACCGACAGCGGTCATTAGGGAGATTCGTAGTATCCAAAGAAGATTCCTTTGGAATGGCATTGAAGGAAAAAGGCCAATCTATTGGGCAAACTGGAGTGACATTTGCAAACCGAAAGACAAGGGTGGACTCGATATCAAGGATGTGGAAGTGTTCAACAAATGTTTGTTACTCAAATGGAAGTGGCGGATTCTATATGAAAGGCAAGCAATTTGGCAAAACTTGATCAGATCTCGCTACGGTAATGTTGATGTCAAAGCTACTGCTGGAGGAACGGAGTCGATCACGAATAAAGACTCCATGTGGTGGAGAGATATGATCCTAAATGAGCTTTCTGATCAGCCAAACCTGGCTTTTTCTAACCTTTTCTTATGCAGGATCGGCAACGGATCTTCAGTTTCTCTTTGGCACGCGAACTGGGTGGCTAACCAATCTTTAAAGGAGGCTTTTCCTGACTTGTTTGTTGCAGCTGTTTCCCAGGATATGACGGTCCAAGAAGCGGGTTCCATGATCAATGACGAGTGGACATGGAATTTTTGAGCCATAATTAGAGATTGGGACGTTTTGGAGGATGAAATCAAACAGGAGTTTGTTGATTCGATTTCTGGAAATGAACCGCAGATGAACCAAAAAGACGATTTGATTTGGAAGCTCAATGATGATGGTTTGTTTTCTGTCAAGTCCTGTTTCTCATTGTTGATGGATGGCATCAATCCTTCACAATCTACAAGGGAGGCGCAGAACTTTCTTTGGAATTTGGATGCGCCGTCAAAAGTGTTGTTTTTCGGTTGGAGACTGCTTATCAACAGGCTGCCGACTAAAGACTTGCTGATTCGTAGGGGGATTCTGAATCACGCGACTGATGCTGCCTGTGCTTTCTGTTTCTGTTCAGAGGAAAACTTGTCACACCTCTTTTTTAGCTATCCTAGAAGTTATAGTTTGTGGGTGAAGATTTTGGAATGGATAGGGAGTGAGTGTTATCTGTCTTTGCAGGATCTTAAGGCTTTCCCGTGGAGGTCCCATCAGCTCATTAAATCATCGGACAAAATTACGGTGGGAATCATTTGGTTAGCCACGGTGTGGAGTTTATGGCTAATGCGTAATGAAATTCATTTCAATGAGGTTGTATTTAGTTTTGATAATTGTTTGTCGGAGATTGTTTATAGATCTTGGGCTTGGTTGGGTTTAAAGTGTAAGCGACAAGGTTATATCAACTTTGTTGATTGGCATGCTAATCCTATTTTGAGTGGTAGGCATTAGTTGCTGTTTCTCTGTATTTTTGGAGTATCTTTCCTACTCTTTTAATACAATTGCTCATTAAAAAAAAACAAATAACAACGACATAACCTAATACCAAATCAGAAAATAACAATATACCGAAAATAAACAACCCAACGCATCAACTTATCTAGGAAATTACAGCCATCAAGTTAATTTTCTTTGGATTCATCACCATCATAAGTACACCAGCATCATTTTGCACTTTTCTCCAAGTGCGGGTGGCTCCATTTGGACCAGACTCTTCAACCTATCTCTCAATCTTCCTGATCTTTTCACCTGCCTCAAATTCTCCTTCTAGCCAGCGGTAAAGTTCCCTATGCAAATGCTCCAACGTCTGCGTGTTCTAGAGTAACATCTTCATCGGAGGCTTGACAGCTGAGAATACAACTAGGACATTTCTGTTCATCAGTGGAAATTCTGGAAACGATTCCTCTGGTGCTGATGATGATGACGATGGACGGCGATTTAACCACTCAGACATGGTGTTGAGAAGGGGAGAGATTATCATATTTGTGATGGAAGGGAGAAAATTAGGGTTTTGGTGAGAAGTGTTGTGTAATAATAAATGAGGGTGAACCCTTATTTATAGGCACATGATACCCTATTAAATAATTAAATTAATTATATATTAAAATCATAAAATTTAAATCATTAAAAAAAAAGGGATTGGCCTGAGGCGCCATACCATATGGCGCATCCCCTGAGAATTAGGGCACCCCCATTTACACTGAGTCGCCATCTCATATGGCTTGTGGCATTTTTTCAGAATTTTTTTTGCCTAAGTCGCCATACCATATGGCGCCTCAGGTCATTCCTTTTCCCAAACCATGTCACTTTGGTAATATCTTTGAAAGTATAATTCATTTGATATTTTTTTTAATAAGTGTGTTATATTAAAAAAAATTCGTTGGTCGGAATTAATACAATGTATTTGTAATTAGTTGAAACTTCAATAATGTTAAATTGCAAAATAGATTATTCTTATTTTTTATTTCGATCTCTCAATTGAGGGCAACCTATCGCATTCGTTGTAGAATCATATTCTTAAAAGAATAAAGTAAGTTATAAAGGTAGAAAAACAATTATAGAAACATTAATGTGTTAAAATAATAGATTATTATTTTTGTTGATGATGAACCTTTTGCTAGGGTTTGCTTCAGCAAAACGTGAGAACACCGGAGTCAAAGATCTCAAGGAAAGAAGCACCAAAAAATTTAAAGGAAAAGATATATATCCTGTTGTGAAGACAACTGGAATGCTAGAACATCAAGACCTTCAGTCTGTTTCATACAAGGATATGGTTTCATACAAGGATATGGTGGTTTCAGTCTGTTTCATACAAGGATATGGTGGTTGGAGAGACAAGGCCTTAGAGATATTTTGAACCAAATGTGGGCAAGGAATGGAATTCTGAATATTGTTAACTTAGGTTAAGAGTACTACATGGTTTCCTTTACCAGCGAGGTATTAGAATAATAATTTATATTTTATTTTATATTTACAAACTTGGTGACCAAGTTTGTTAGAGGGTATTTTAGTATTTTATTGTTGCTTTTGTAGCCCTAGTTTTAGCTTATAAATAGACTAGTGGTAGTGAGTATTTTTAGTAATTCTTTTGTAATCCTTGTAGCTGTCATTCTCTATAATACATTCTTCTCTTTTCATCCATTATTTCACCTTGTACACCAACAGT
This sequence comes from Lathyrus tuberosus, assembly GCA_022829125.1. Taxonomy (NCBI): domain Eukaryota; kingdom Viridiplantae; phylum Streptophyta; class Magnoliopsida; order Fabales; family Fabaceae; genus Lathyrus; species Lathyrus tuberosus. The sequence goes on along the minus strand of JALAZF010000249.1, from coordinate 5,533,864 downwards.
TGGTATCTAGAGATCCGGTTAGGATTAACGGGAAAACACGGGAAACACGAGTGAAACGTGAGGATTCTTGTGTGATTGAATTTTGGTTCTTGATTTGTGTTGAATCTAGAACGAAATTCTGATCAGAATCATAATCTTTTGATTCTGTGGGTTGGGAAACACTGTGTGTGGTAAGTTCTGAGTGTACTGTACAAGGTTGAAGATGATGAACGGAAACGGCGGCATGAACACCAAGCTTCCAGTATTTGACGGCAAAAATTGGAATCGTTGGATGATTCAGATGCGAGTACTGTTCGGTGCTCAAGATGTTCTAGATCTTGTCACCGAAGGTTACGTTCCGGTAGCAGCAGATGCGACGGAGGAGCAGAAGAACGCGCAGAAGTATACAAGGAAGAAAGATCAGAAAGCATTATTCTACATCCATCAGTGTGTGGATGCGAATGTCTTTGAGAAGATTGCAGATTCAACGACGGCAAAGGCGGCGTGGGACACACTGGTCAGATGTTACGGTGGTGACGCATCAGTGAAGAAGGTGAAGCTTCAGTCTCTACGTAAGCAGTACGAGAATCTCAACATGAAGAACAATGAGAAAGTTTCTGAGTACATCTCCAGAGTGATTCTGATCACTAATGAGATGAAGGCGTGTGGAGAAACTCTTTCTGAACAAGTAATCATTGAGAAGGTATTGAGATCCCTTACTCCTCAGTTTGATTACATTGTGGTAACAATAGAACATTCTAAATATCTAAGCACCATGAGAATTGAAGAGTTGCAAAGCAGTCTAGAAGCGCAAGAGTTGCGTCTGACTGAGAAAACTTCTGAAAGGGGAGTAGAGCAGCAGGCTCTGAAAGCAGTTTCTGATAAGAAGCATCAGAAGCAGAGAAGATCTGATGGTGGTCAGAAGTCAGAAACCTCAACTTCTGATAGGCAAAAGAATGCTCAGAAGGGAAAAGAGAAGTATGACAAGAAGAAGATCCAATGTTACTGTTGCAAGAAATTTGGTCACTTTGCTAGAGATTGTTGGTCAAACAAAGAAAGGAAGTCAGAAGAAGCAAATATAGCCAGAAGTTCTGATGATGAATCTGTGCTACTGACGGCTTCTGAATCTGATGATACGAATTTGATAGACTGGTGGTATATGGACACTGGCTGTTCAAATCATCTTACTGGAAATAAGAAATGGCTGGTTGATTTTGATTCTGAGAAGAGGACAAAGATCAGATGTGCTGATGACAAATATCTTAACGCTGAAGGTATGGGAAATGTCAGAGTTGTTCTGAATAATGGGAAAACAGCATTGATTCAGAAAGTGTGGTATGTACCTGGCATCAAAAGCAATCTGATGAGTGTGGGACAATTAATTGAGAAAGGTTTTTCAGTTACCATGAAGGACAATCTTCTGAAGCTGTATGACTATAATCAGAAGTTGATTATGGAGTCAGAACAGGGAAGGAATAGAACATTCAAGGTGAATGTCAGAACTTCTGACTTTGAATGTCTTAGTGCAACAAGTGTTGTGAAAAAAAGTGAGCTATGGCACAGAAGATTTGGTCATCTGAATTTCAGAAGCTTAGAACATCTGAATTCGAAGAAGCTGGTACATGGAATTCCTACAATTAAGAAGCCTGAGAAGTCATGCAAAGTGTGCATGGAAGGAAAGCAACCAAGATTGCCATTTGCGTCAGAAGTTGCTCCAAGAGCAAAACATGCTTTGGGAGTAGTACATTCTGATGTGTGTGGTTCATTTCCAGTAGAATCGTTCGGAGGGAATAAATACTTCGTGTCATTTGTTGATGAATTCACGAGAATGATATGGGTATCCCTTATTAAGTTCAAACACGAGGTGTTTGCTGAATTCAAGAAGTTCCGAATGAAGGTTCAGAATCAGAGTGGTCAGACTCTGAAGATTCTCAGAACCGATGGTGGGGGTGAGTATAACTCCAAAGAGTTTCAAAAGTTCTGTAAGGAGAATGGAATTGAGCACGAGGTTACTGCTCCTTACACTCCTCAACACAATGGTCTTGCTGAAAGAAGAAATCGTACTTTGCTTGATATGGTGAGAAGCATGCTGAAGGAGAAGAAGCTTCCTCAGAACTTCTGGGGAGAAGCTGTTGCCACCGCAGCATATGTGCTCAATAGATGTCCAACGAAGAAGCTGAAGGAAATAGTTCCTATTCAGAAGTGGACTGGAGAAAAGCAAAGTGTTAGTCATCTAAAGGTGTTTGGTTCTGTTTGTTACAAACATGTTCCAGAAGCTAGAAGACAGAAGTTGGATGATAGAAGCAAAGTAATGTTACTGGTGGGGTACCACAGTACAGGTGCGTACAAGCTTTATTGTCCAGAAACTAATAAAGTTGAGTTCAGCAGATACGTTATTGTGAAGGAATCAGAAGTTTGGAATTGGGACAAGTCTCAATCTGATTCTGATGTGAGAACTTCTGAAGAAAGGTCAAAAATAAGAATTTCTGAAACTGATGGTGATTCTGACTCTGAAGGAGACTCAGAAGATGAAGGTGATTCTGATGATCCAGATTCTGATGATGATCAAGATTCTGGTGGTGATTCAGATTCTGGGAATATGCCAGATTCTGAAGGTGGTCAAGGTTCTGGAGGAAGTTAACCTTCTGGAGCAAGAGCTTCTGAAGGAGAAACTTCTGAGGACAGAACTTCTGAGGTTCAAGCATCCGGAGAAAGTTCTGAACAAGGTCAGAGGCCACAGAGAATCAGAAACATTCCAAGAAGATTTGAAGAGTTTGACATGTTGCAAGACACTGAAGTAGATTCTGAAGGAGAAATTATTCAGTGTGCCATGTTAGTAGACTCTGAACCTGTGAGTACAGAAGAGGCTCTCAAGCAGAAGTTCTGGCTAAAGGCCATGAAAGAAGAACTTGAGGCCATAGAGAGAAACAAGACTTGGAAGCTGACAGAACTTCCAAAGGACAAGAAAGCCATCAGCGTCAGATGGGTTTTCAAGCAGAAGCTAAAGCCAGATGGATCAATTGGCAAACACAAAGCGAGGTTGGTAGCAAGAGGATTTCTACAGAAACCTGGGCTGGATTATTCTGAAGTGTTTGCACCTGTAGCGAGACATGAAACAATCAGACTGGTGATTGCAATAGCTGCTAACAGGAATTGGCCTCTCATGCATTTAGATGTGAAATCTGCATTTCTGAACGGTCCATTAGAAGAAGAAGTTTATGTGTCACAACCTCCTGGATTTGTGAAAGAGAATAAGGAAGGGATGGTGTATAGATTACATAAAGCTTTGTATGGAGTGAAGCAAGCGCCCAGAGCTTGGAATCAGAAGATTGATTCATTTTTCAAGAAGCAGGGTTTTCAGAAATGTGAGATGGAATACGGTGTTTATGTTCAGCATATTTCTGAAGGCAATATGATTCTGGTGTGTTTGTACGTTGATGACATATTGCTGACCGGAAGTTCTGAACAAGAATTAGCTAAGTTCAAGAAGGTGCTGATGAATGAGTTTGAAATGACGGATCTCGGGAAAATGACATACTTTCTAGGGATGGAGTTCAGATATTCTGAGAAAGGTATCATTTTGCATCAGCTGAAGTATGAACGAGAACTTCTGAAGAGATTTAAGCTGCAAAATTGTAAGGCTGCTATCACACCTGCAGATACGAATCAGAAACTAGATTCTGATTCTGATGGTGAGGATGTGGATGCTACAACCTTCAAACAGTTGGTTGGTTCTCTGAGGTATTTGTGTAATACCAGACCTGATATTTGCTATGCAGTTGGAATGGTTAGCAGATTCATGAGTAAACCCAAGTGGTTCCATTACCAAGCTGCTGTCAGGATTCTGAGGTATATCAAGGGAACTCTGAAGTATGGAGTGTTGTTCCCTTCTGGAAGAAAGACTGAATCACAACTTCTGAGTTATTCAGACTCTGATTGGTGTGGAGACAGAGTTGATAGAAGAAGTACTTCTGGATACTTGTTTAAGTTTCTAGGAGGCCCTATTTCTTGGTGTTCCAAGAAACAACCTGTTGTTGCGCTATCAACCTGTGAAGCTGAATATATTGCAGGCGCTGTTATTGCTTGCCAAGCTGTGTGGATTCTGAACTTGCTGGAGGATCTGAAGATCAAAGTTGACAAACCTCTGAAGCTGATGATTGATAACAAGTCTGCAATCAATCTTGCCAGAAACCCAGTGTTGCATGGGAGAAGCAAGCATATTGAGACAAAGTATCACTATCTGAGAAGTCAAGTTCAGAGTGGAGTGTTAGAAGTTCTGCACTGTAGCACCCAGAAGTAGTTGGCAGATGTTCTGACGAAGGCTATCAAGACGGATCAATTCCTTCGCTTAAGGGATGGAATTGGAGTCGTTAGTTTTGAGGAAATATAAATTAAGGGATGGTATTAGAATAATAATTTATATTTTATTTTATATTTACAAACTTGGTCATTCTCTTAAGGGATAGTATTTTATTGTTGCTTTTGTAGCCCTAGTTTTAGCTTATAAATAGACTAGTGGTAGTGAGTATTTTTAGTAATTCTTTTGTAATCCTTGTAGCCGTCATTCTCTATAATACATTATTCTCTTTTCATCCATTATTTCACCTTGTACACCAACACGAGGAAGATAAATACTCGACACTAATGGAAGGACCCTGGTTGATCTACGATCATTACTTATCAGTTCATGAATGGAGGCCAAACTTTGCCCAGAAAGTGATGTGACTGAGCAAGTAAAGGTTTAGATGAGAATCTCAGTTTTTCCTATTGACGGTGCAAAAAAATCGTAAACCAAGGAGAGGAAAACAAATAAACTATAGAGAACCAACGAGGGAAACACCTGTGGTGGGGAGCAGCAAAGCTCAGACTGCAATCAATGGCATTAAACACGAAGAGGAAAAGAAGGGATCCAAATTTATTTATCATAATAGTGAGGTAACAAATGTGGAAATTGATGATACGTTGAAAACGGCAGCCTAAGAAGTGAATGCAAAAGAAATGAATGCAAAATCCTTGGTTTCCAAAAGAGTGGCTGAAGAGGAAATAACGGGAAATTCAAAAAGTCTGGAAAAGGAAAGATATAGTACTCCCTCCGTCCCACAATGAGTGATCCATTTGGAATAAAATGGTGTCCCAAAATATATGACCCATTTCAATTTTCAATGCAACTTTTCCTATTTTACCCTCTAATTAATATTACTTTCATCATTCCCAATACATCATAAGGGTACTTTAGTAAAAATATCATTCTCTCTCCTTCAATTATTCCTTTTTTCTTAATCTGTGTGAAAAGTCAACTGGGTCACTCATTCTGGGACGGAGGTAGTATGAAAAAACAAAATAAAAAGACAAGTGTGACAAAGAGAGTGGTTTCTAAAGCAACACCTGGAACTATGAAAGAAAAGAAAAAAGTGGGGCCCTTTAGGAAAAATAAAAGTGTGTATGAGAGTATTATGGAGAGTGAGGGCATAATAGAGGTGATAGTGGGCCTTTCCTTGGGGGAGGATATTCAGCTAATGGACTCCCTTGAATCCAAAGGTCTTGGGCCTATTATGGATATATCACGAACTCCGAAAGACCCAGGCCAAATGTTCCTAGGTCTCGGGGGTCAATGAAAAATAGTCACAATATCCCGAGGCATGAAATTCATATTCCCACTAAGCTGACGGACATTGGAGAAATAAATGGTGGAAGAGATGCAATAGAAGTAAATGTAGATGAAATGTGGGAGGTGGATGAGGACTCTGACATGGAAGTGGTCTAAGAAACACCAAGAAACGATAGAGGGCTTGGTCAATCTCAGAAAATTGTCTTGAAAGTTAGTAAGCCCTTTACTATTATCATGTAGTAGAATTGTCGAGCAGCAGCGAGTAAAGCATTATGTCATTTTTGTAAAAGCTACTTATATAAGGTTCATCCAGATGTTATGGTGACTATGGAAACGAGATTAAGCCCTTTTAGTTTGGAGAATACGTTCACGATGCTGGGGTTTGACAAGTTAATATGCTCGGAGGTTAGGAGGTTTTCTAGAGGTATTGTAATGGCTTGGAAGTTTGATAAAGTTGAGGTAGAGGTTATGAAAATCCATTTTCAATTTCTGTATATGAAAATAAAATTCCTAGTAGCTGAGGAGTTTCTCTTTACGCCAATGTATGCTAGTTCAAAATCTGAAGGTCGTAAGGAGATGTTAGATGAATTGATCAACGAAGCAAAGCAAATTCAACAAGGGTGGCTTATTGGAGGAGATTTCAAAGATATATTGAATGTCTTAGATAAGAAATGTGGTAACTCTGTGTCCAGTAGAAGGATCGAAGTGTTCAGAGAGAGTTTCAACGTGTGCAAGCTAATGGAGATGGATTTAGTCGGTCGTCGATTTACTTGGAGAGGCCTAATGTTTCATGAAGGAAGGAGAATCTATGAGTGTCTTGATCGAGCCTTTTGCAATGCCATTTGGAGACTCCAATTTCCAAATGGTTTTGTTAAAGTTCTCCCTTGTATGGACTTCTCAGACCACCATCCGATAATTATCAACCTTCATGACACTAATATGGAAGCATCAGTAGATTTTTCTTTGAGAGTGCATGGTTGTTAGAGAATCAATATCAAAATATTGTGAAGGAAATTTGGTAGAGCAACCATCATGTCATGGAGAATATGCCACAGTTTAGAACCAAAGTTTTTTAGTGGAAGAAGTTCACCGTTCACAGTGTTGACAGACATAGGAAGCACCTGCTTAGAAGAATCAATGGAATTCAACAAGCCTTACAAGATGGAAGGGGGCATAGAGGTTTACTTTAGCTTGAACAAAAGTTTCAGTTGAAACTAACCAGGTGCTTCATCAAGAAGAGCTCTTGTGGTTCTAGAGGTAGAGAGCTAAATGGCTTATTGACGGAGATCGAAACACTAGGTACTACCATATTAAAGCTATACAGAGGAGAAGGAAAAATCAAATTGTTATGATTAAGAATGAGAATAGTCATTGGGTGGAGGAAACTGAACAAATTGGAAATCTCTTCAAAGATTTTTACCAAAACCTCTACTCCAAAGACACGTCTATTGGGGAGTGGCTAGAAACAAATAATACCTTTCCCAAGGTCAATGCAACAATAATGCAAAAGCTTAATAAAGCAATCACAAGCGGCGAAGTTAGTTAAGCTATGTTCGGCATGGCTCCTTGGAAAGCTCCTGGCCCAGATGATTTCTCAGCAGGTTTTTACCAAAAGTCGCAGCCTTTCTATTGGTGAGAGCATATGTAACTTTATTAAGGAGTTTTGGGGTAAACCTGAGCGTCAAAAAGAGGTAAATCAAATGGAAATCTGTTTGATCCCCAAAGTTACTAACCCTATGCACGTGCATCAATTTCCCCATATCTCTGTGTAACTCAATCTATAAATATATGAGCAAATTGATTGTGAATAGTCTGAAGGAGTGTATTGATGATTTGGTTGGGCCTTTTCAAACCATATTTATATCAGGAACAAGTATACAAGAGTTACCACATAGTATGAATAAAAGTCAAGAAAAGATAGGGTATTTTGTTGTGAAAGTTGATTTGGCTAAGGCTTATGACAACCTTAGCTGGAAATTCGTCCACACGGTGCTTAATGAAGAAGGATATCCACAAATTCTTATTCAAGTCATCATGAATGATATCACATATGTTTCAATTAGCATAAGGTCAAATGGGAACCAAACCATTTATTTCAACTTTGCAAAAGGATTACGACAGGGAGATCCAATCTCACCCTATCTTTTCATGCTCTGTATGGACAAATTATCGCATATGACCATGGATTCGATGGTGGTTGGTAGGTGGAAAGGTATCAAGACAGATATAAGGTGTACAGTAATTTCCTACTTAATGTTTGCAGATGACCTACTCTTATTTGGGAAGGTGACAGACAAGCAAATGGAGTGTGTTAAGGATGTTCTAGAAAGCTTTTGTAGTATCTCTGGTCAAAGAATCAGCAATAATAAGACTCGAGTCCTCTTCTCTAGTAATACTCTGACTCATGTGAGAAGAAATCTCATTAGAAGGTCTGAATATAAAGAAACAAAGTAGCTAGGGTTGTACTTGGGGGTGCCCCTCACTGGGAGACACATGAGAAGCAAGGATTTCAACCACATAAATAGAAATATTAAGGCTAAACTAACGAGCTGGAAAGTTCGACATTTATCTGTTGCAGGCAGGATGACCTTGGACAAGGCGGTTATTGAAGCGATTCCAACACACACTATGATGACTTTCACTTTGCCAAAGGAGTGTATCAAGGAAATTCAAAAGTTGCAACGAGATTTCATATGGGGAGACAACGAAGAGCATAAACACATTCATGCTGTCAAATGGAGTACGCTTATACAACCTAAAAACATGGGAGGTTTGGGCTGCAGGAATTTAGTCCACATGAATTTAGCATGTCTAGCTAAACTGCGCTGGAAACTGATGACTGGAGATAATAGATTGTGGTGTCAAGTTTTTAGGAGAAAATACGACATAGGAGACAATGGACTCTACGCAATTATTGTCAAACCTCAAAATTCGAGCTTGTGGAAAAAATTGTAACTATGTTGCATGATTTGCAGGATTTGACATTGTGGAGCATAGGTAATGGCGAAAGTGTAGAATTTGGCATGGTCAATGGTTAAGATCTAGTATTATTTAGCAGAACATGGGAGGGGATAGAATTTTACAGCAACTGAATAAAGTGGCAGGCTTAGTGGATGATAATCAAGAATGGAATATCAGGCTGTTTAACAGTTTATTTGACAGAAACATAGTTGAAGAGATTACAACCATTTACCCCCTTTAGATGAGCATGGAGACAAAGAGTGTTTGTGGAAAACAACCCTTAGTGGTAGCATTTCAGTAACAAGTGCGTATGAGAGCTTTGCATGGAGGCATGAAACTGAAGTTGACCCTTCCTAGAAACTCATTTAAAGACTTAAATCTCCTGAAAAAATAAAGTCTTTTGTGTGGTTGATTAATCATGGGAGCTTGCTGACCAATGCATATCTCCATAACCTTTCTATAGGTGTTCTTTGGTGCACATACTTCCCAAATGCAAATAAGGATATTCTTCATGTGCTAAGAGATTGTGGGGTGGCAAGCAATGTCTGGAGACACCTTGTTAGAGAAGATCATTAGATTGAGTTCTTTGAAGAGATCCTCCAAAACTGGATTCTACACAATTTAGTTGGCAGGTAAAGGTGCGAAGGTTCCTTAAATTATGGAGAGGTTTGGGCGACAACGTGTCATACATTGTGGTTTTGGAGAAATTAAAGAAAACATGATGAGGCTTACATTATGCCTAGTAACCTACCTGGTAGAATCTTGGACATGGTAACAACATATAATGAAAGTGGAGCCCTTCAACGAGGAGTCAATTCAAATCGTCTGATATAGAAGAACATTCCGCCATAAGAAGTTTGGATCAATCTGAATGTGGATGGGACGGTGACCAATCTTTCAAAGGCTACTTGTGACGGGCTTCTCCGTGATCACCTGGGGAATATGTGCGGAGGTTTCTCGAAGCATGTTGGAGTTTGTAGCGTAGAAGTAGTTGAAGCTTGGGGTGTGCTCGAGGGATCAAATTGGAGGTCGATAGAGGATACAAGCAAATTGAGCTTTGGTCAGATAACAAGAACATTGTTGGTAGTCTCTATGGTGCAAAACACTACATGGGTACAACAAAGAGCCTCTTGGAGCAAATCAAAAATCTAACTACGGGTGACTATATTGTTCGTTTCATTCATATTTACAGAGACGTTAATCGGTGCGTCAACACTTTGGCACTGTTGGCAAAATGAGTCCTTGTTTTGATACCGAAATCTTTGTTCTTGATAGTTGTCTAGAGGAATTACTTATGATTAATGAGAATAGATTATGGGTGTGTTCAGCCCGTGTTTATTTCTTCACCTAATTTTCTTTTGGGCCTTGGCCCTCTTTTTAATAAAAAAAACAATTTGTGTTAGATTAAAGAAATTAAATGTATTAATTAAATATTATTAAATAGAAATAAATAGAAAATAAAACATAAATAATATTTTTTAGTATGAATTTAAAAGTGATTCCATGCCAAATCACTTCCCTGTTATATCTCTATAAACTATTTTATTTAAATTCTTAAAAAAAAAGTTTACTATTTTATCTTTGTTGGAACTTGGTACCATTAACGGTTTTACTGCTAAGTCGGGTTATGAAACAATGCTTCATACTTCGTTTTCCGCAGTAGATGTTGCAGGTATGGAGTTTGCTTACTCGTTACTTTGGAATCTTTGGTTCCGTTTAAAGTAAGAGCGTTTGAATGGAGGAGTTTTTTTAATAGATTACCATCGAGAGATCAATTACTTCGGCGCAATATTACCCTTAACTCTGAAACCTCCCGTGTTTTCTGTAATTCTGAACTAGAGACTTTGGAACATGTTCTATTTGGTTGTCTTATTTCTAATACTATTTTGACAGAGATAGCCGTTGGATTAGGATGGAAATGTTTCAAACTGTTAATGTTTTAAATAGTTTTGTCTATTGGGCTTCGTATCCATCCAAGAAGAACGTGACAAAGCGTAAAGTTGGTTGCATTTGGCTGACTGTGTGTTGGACTTTGTGGAAGACGAGGAATGATATAGTGTTTAATAATGCAACTTGGAATGTTTCGGACATGCTTTGGAACATCAAAGCTTTGGTCGGGAGATGATTTTTTATAGGTGAAATTAATAGTTTCAAATGTAACTTTTTTGAATTTTGTAATTTACCATAACATTATTTAGCGTAGTTATATTTGGTTTTAATTTTTTCATTGTTGTGGACTTGGTCCTATTTCTTGCTTTAAAAAAATATGTTCATTGGTGAGACATTCTAGATCAATTTTTAGGCTGAATTGTTTTTTTTTAGGTAAACAATAACCATTACATAAGAGTACTAGGGTACTCCAATAGTTGATCCGAGATAAAAAAAAAAAAAACTTAATTATAAATTGAAATTTATTTTCATTTTCTTTTATAGAATCGAGAATAAAATTATATTAAGTCAGCCACCTAAAGTCATCATTATAGCCTTGTAGATAGTAGAAAGAGTAAAGCCTTAGAATTAATTGTTATTATTTATAGTCGACCATCTCCTACGATCCCTGGACCTGGCTGCAAAAAAATTATATTCATAAAAAATTATTGCTTAACTTTCTTACTATGACTTTGGTGGTCCACTCTTAAAATTTTAAGACTTAATAGTACAATATAACTTGGAGAGTGAGTAAACAAAATATGAATACTTCAACTAGAAAGATTATATAAAGTGTGTAAGAGAAAATTTAGGTTGGATTCCTCTCTAAAACAATTATCCAAAAAAATTCTAACAATATTTTTTTCGACATGTATAAAATTAAACTCAACACCAATTTTAATCTTTGTGTTCATATCCCGTAATACTTGTCATGTTATTACTTGCAGCGACTCTGGCGCACTTGTCAATTAAGCAACAAATTTTAATATCGTTGACAAAGACTATTAAAATTTTTTTAATTCAATTACTTACTAGTTGAAATTTTTGTTGTCAATAATTGTCTAACCTTATATGGGAAGTCAGTCACGGCTAAATTTTTCTTTGTCGCATAAATTGAAAAAATTGCTCGTGCAATTCGAATTGAGAATCAATTGAAGAAATAAAAAAGAGGGGCAAGAAAAAAACAATGAGACACCCAAAATGAATCTAAGTCATGCATCAACATGAAAGATCCATTAGTTGATCAAGGAATAGTTTTTGGATCTGAAAGACTACTTTAAGACTATGGTAGACGTACACTCGAAGATAATAGATTGACCGTTGTCAATCAACACGTAACTGCAACCAATTTCGAATTCAAGTCTGTGTTACATTGCTAATTAGTCAAAATAAATTTCATGAAGGTGAGAGGCTAGGTGTGAACCGTTATGCTTTAGGTAATATGTGTCTCAATTAAGACATGTCATCTCCCATTGAGGGAGGGGTATTTATAGAGGCTTTAGGCCTAGGGCTTCTTTGGAAAGGTCACTGCCATCTAGTTAATTGTGGATCGATGAATCCCTATTTCTAAGAAGGATGTGGGCCAGTTATTGACCATGGCTTCTCTATGTCATAGAAATGTATTATACCAAGGTGTACACCTGCCTATTTTTATGGATAATTACCCGAGTCCGTGCCCATACCCATTTTTGCGGGTTCTTACCGTACCCATTATGGATAATTTTGAGGGTGCCCATTGGGGATGGGTCAAATTGCCATCCCTAGGTTACATATCACTTGTATTATTTTAAAGCTTTATGCATTGTTTATTATTGATGTTAAACTGTTCTTAAACTGGTTTTAAAAGTTAAACAAGTTGTCTCAATATCTGGTCAAACATTTGTCTCCTAAGGAACAAAATTTTCAATTGACATCAGAGCAAGCACCTTGTTCTATATGGGTGAGCTCCATGAAAGTTATTTTATATTTAAATGGACAACACTAAGGATGGACGGTTTGTCAATAGACCACCTGTTATGGATGACACAAATTATGATTATTGGAAAGCCAAAATAATGGCTTTTCTCAAATCCATAGACAACAAAACTTCGAAGGTTGTGATTAAAGGTTGGAAACATCATGTGGTTACATCAAGATGGTACAACAAGTTTGAAGCCTGAAGCTGATAGGTCCAAGGATGTATATTCATCATTTAATATATAACAATTCGGGTCAATTTTAAAAAAGCTTTTTTTTGCAATCTTTTAGTAATTTTGTCCCTTCATAAAACTGGTTATGTTTAGTCTGTGGGGCGAGTTCGGAGAAGCACGTTTGGATTAGCCCCAATTTTACTTCAAAAAATACAAAACAACGGGTATTTTGAAGATACATCTCCGTAGAAATCCTTTGTGTCAGAAAAAATAGGGTGATTCCGGATATGCATATTTGGAATATTCTTTGAGAAAAGAATAGGGTTTCTAAGGTCCATAATTATCTAAAACTAGAATAAATAAGGGGTCTCTCATCTCATGTTGTTTACAAAATCACACCACACAAGAATGAATATACATTAGCATGTTGCATTTTTCTACTTCAACGGAGTGAATCGCTAACTTGAATTCAAGGTCACATAGTACATCCCTCTTTTAGATCAGAAATCGATACTAGAGAAACTCCTACAATACCCAGACAATCGAAAAATTGTGAAACTCGAGTACCTTTCACTCTCGATTGACATCGAAGAGAAGATTCAGTTCAACAAGTTTGAAATGAAGACATATGCAGATTTAAGGGTTATGTGGATTACATTTCAACATTAAAAAACAAATGGATTAGCTGAAGTGGACGCGACAGGTTGAAGTGGATGCGACGATTGCCAGATCCATTGAAGATATTTTAAAGATGTTGCAACCTCTTGATAAAATTTAATGATAAATTTATGTTATTGATTATCTATGTAATAACGATTATCTATATAATGTTGCGCATTTTGATTTTAATCTTTGTTTTACTTCAAGTTTTTGCATGTGTTACTACTGGTTTGTGGTTTGAGCATACGGGTTGTATTTCGGGGATGCATTTCTAAATTGACCCTAATATAACTACAGAGATGCATCTCCGAAAATATTTTTGGGCAACATGGACGGCTCACTCGGAAAAGTGTTGATGGTGTGTAATTTGGACGCGTCCAAAGAAACGGAATCCAAAAGACTTTGTGACTTTTCAGCATGGTGAACCAACACCCCCAAAGGTGAGAAAAGTAATGCCCTTTCATTTTTGAAAACCGTATCTACCAAATAACCCGACCAAATCCTTTTTTTTTTTTGGGTTAATTTAAATAGGTTTGGTTGGATTTATTAGATTTATCCAATGTATATACACCCCTAATTGTGACCATACCATACAATACAAGAATAACTCTCTTGAAAGTGTGTAGTCACTAATAGCATATATTTTCAAAATCACTTAGATTTATCAATACAGAACATAAAGACAAAAACAAAGGTGATGAGTATGAGCTTGGAGATAGTGTTTCCATTTAATAAATCCCTTGGATTTATTTTAAGCCTTTGGAGGTTAAAACTTATTATTTGCTTCATACTCAATTTCGATACTGATAACAGTGAACTTCAATTATTAGTTATGTGTATGCCTCTAATTTTGAATATTTTTATACAAAGTTTTATGAGTATGTATAAATTCCTTGTAGTGTTACCTTAAACTTCAACGTAGCAACCATACTTGCTATTTCACTATAGTATTTTGACTACATAGAGTGTGATATAGTTAGTAGTTACAACTGTTCTAAATTCATGTTTGTAAATGAATCGTCACCGTATAAACTGGTTATTGTAGAATTGAGTTAGATTCTATATAAATTTTAAGATAGTGATAGACACTATCGAAAAATTATTTTTGATGTTATTAAAATTATCGATTTCCATGATTGGTTAAGCCCAGTTTCAACCTCCTAAACAAAAACTCAAAACACAAAACAAGTAAAACTACTGATTTCTCAAATGTTTAATGTTTTGTAAGATGAAACTCAATTTTTAAAATCTATTTAAAATTCTGTTTTTTTTAACAATTTTCTTATTAATTGCATTAGCTTAATTTGAGAGTTTCTGAGAAAAAGGCAACCCTGCTGCCACAATACTAGTAAAAGGATGGAAAGTTAGCAACAGGAAGCCATAATATATTGTTGAGTATATGTGATACAAGAAGGTTAACTTTTCAACTTTTTTGCAATTTCAGCAATGTATTTACCCTGGTAAAAGGCCTGCTGAAGCTCTAGCTCCGTCGGTTGACGAGTTCCGTCGCCTGCGAAAGTTCCAGCGCCGTACGCCGAGCCTCCTTTCACCTCATCCATCTCGTACATGCCACTGCCAAAGGTGTATCCAAGGGGAACAAAGAGCATACCATGATGAGCTAACTGAGTTATAGCAGTCCATCTACAACCATCACATAAAAGAACGAGTTATTGACAGTAATAGTCTATGAAGCATAGACTCTGACGCGACATGGAGACAGGGTTTCAGACATGTCAACAATTCTAATGTCAAAAAACATAAGACACAGACACTGATACATATAAAATAGACCAAACATTTTACGATTAAACTACTAACTTTTGCATATGTCATTAGGTAAAGTTTCTTAAGATAGATGTGAAAGGGATACTCACGCCGATAGTTCTTGGCCTCCCCCATAAAATCCAGTACTCCAGAAGATTCCAGCAGGTTTGCCTGCGAGTGCTTGAGACGCCCACAACTCCCCAGTAGCGTCGAAGAAGGCCTTGAGCTGGCTTGGCATCATACCGAAACGAGAAGGAAAACCAAATATCAAAGCATCTGCTTCCACAAGTTGTTCTGGTCTGATGTCAGATATATCATCTGGTTTAGGAGGGGCTTTCATCTTTTCCAATATTCGATCCGACAGAATCTCAGGTACCTGTTTTCACCAAACACAAAACAAACTACTAAGACTAAGTTGATTCTAACTAAAGAGGAATTCAATTATTTTTTGCCAAGACACTATTTAGATTCTAACATATCTGACACAAACGCGTAACAAGTCACCGACAAGTAGCACCGGTAATAATTTGCGAAAATGAAACATGTGAACGTTTTGAAGTCTAGGTTAGTCATGATTCAACCATGACAAAACAAAACAATTAGCGACCCTATTTAACCACATTTTGGCACGGATAAATATTAGGAATTAGTGACAAATTTTGGACCATGTGCGGTAGATCGCCTATCACGCCGTCAAACACGGACGCCGAACACACCATGACACCAACACAGATTCTAATTAACAAATAATTGAAAAATTACCCTCCAGAGTGTTGCTTCAACACCTTCAATTGAAGCTGCCCCCTTGTGTACTTCTCTTGCCATAGTGTCCACATGTCCATACAAAGAATAATATCTGCAAAAATTGATGCAAGACATAAGATTCCCAAAACCATAATACTAAAATTTCTTATATCAACATTATGAATGCTTAAAATTGAATACATGCTTACACAATGTAGACTTTGGTGATTGTCATCTTCAAAGTGATGGATCAAGATGAAATACTAATGAATCCTATCTGGATGACAACAAATTGAAGATTAACTTTGATCAGAGTAATGATTTTGAGAAACAAAGAATATGCAAAAGCAATCGAATTAAACCTCTGATTTCTGCCTGATAATTGATTATTGTTGTAAAATAACTAATAAAGAGTACAGAATGTTAAAAAAACAGTGACATATATTAAATTTGTATTTTTATATGGATTCTTGTGTGGTGTGATTGAAGAAGCAAGACATGCGTCCGGTATTTGTTAAGTGCTGTTGATTGAATTGGATAAAGACAGAGAGCTAAAGCTTACGTGCCGATGATGGAAACATGTTCATCCATCTATGCCAAAATAAATAAATATTCTTATATTTTTATTATTGAATTTTATATAACAAGGATTGTTTTATTTATTTTAATTTTTTTATTATTATAGCAGCCAACACATATTTAAATTAAAGTGAATTCTTATTTACTCATTTCAAAAAATTGAATAGAATTATTTATAGAGAAAATTAGACTATATTAGATTGAAAATTTATAAAATTTAAATTATTAAATAAATAATTAAATATAATAAA
Organism: Lathyrus tuberosus; assembly: GCA_022829125.1. Classification (NCBI taxonomy): domain Eukaryota; kingdom Viridiplantae; phylum Streptophyta; class Magnoliopsida; order Fabales; family Fabaceae; genus Lathyrus; species Lathyrus tuberosus. The sequence goes on along the minus strand of JALAZF010000249.1, from coordinate 5,517,260 downwards.
ATAATATGACATTAATGAATTAATTAAAAATAAACTATTCAATTTTTGTGATGGATAACAAAGTTGTCTCCTTCAATTAAATTCGTGGAGAACAAGACATGTGTACTAGAAAAGTATACACCAAGTTACTATGCATCCTAAGCATTTAAGATTCATTAAGTGCCTTATAGCCATAATCCCTTGATTGATAGTGTTTTTAATGATCATAAAAATCCAGATTAATTTGTATGTATCAGGCCAGCTGCCAATTTATTATAAGAGAAGTGCTAGAAGCACTTCTTTTTACACTCTCGTGGTTGAATAGTAGATAGGTTCTTCACTTCAGAAATAGATCACACATAAAATAGTAGGATTCACTTATGTTTTATCTAATAAATATATAACTCACGTCTGTATAATATATATTTATGTATTTTTTTATATTTATATATTTTAATTTATATTTATATATAAAAGTGTATGTATGTCAATTTAAAAAAATCTATCAATATTAAATCATTATGTATTTAATATACGTGTTTGTTTTAACAATAAATTGTTTGAAATTCTTTTAATATTTTTAAAAATTTAAAATTATATGATATTTCATATTTAATCTATTTATTTTTAATAGAAATATGAGTTACAAATATATAAATATTTACATACTAGAATATGGATATTAATTGTGGCGTCCAAATGAATATAGATTCGAGTATGAGACATACTCATTTTTTTGCATTATTTAAGACAAAAGATAAAATGATGTATAGTGCATTATTTAAGTATACACGTTTTTGTGCATTATTTAATATAAAAGATAAAAATGATGTATAGTGCATTATTTAACATACATGTTTTGTGCATTATTTAATATAAATAATAAAAATGATGTAAAATGAATTATTTAATACCGTATACTACATGTTTTTGTTTAACATGATATAAAATCGCATCATACATATGAAAGGGGGAGGAAGTCAATATTTGGGTGTGGGTAGACATCGACACATATATGCATTAGATTAAAGTGAAAACGTTTATCATAAGGATTAATTTCATTTTACTCTGTCATATACGCTAAAAGGAATTTAATTGATTGATTTGCAACGGAAATTAAATAACAAAATAAATTGCAAAAATTAAAAGGATATGGTAAGAGAAATTGCATCGTATATTTATATAGATTTGGTTTAATGTTGGCCAGTTCTGTCCGTTAGAGGTGTTGAAATTTTAGTATTAGATATGAGATGTCGAAAGAGATGTTACGACAGTAATATCTACAACTGTTATCAACTTAAGAACAAGGTAAGAAACACAGTAAGAAGACAATAAAAGACACAAACAATTGTTAACCCAGTTCGGTACAACTCACCTACATCTAGGGGTTACCAAGCTATGAAGGAAAATCTACTATAATAGTATTAGTTCAAAGGTAAACTCCATCGTTTTCAACTTCACCTAATCACTACCCATGCAATTTCTATCTAAGACTCTCCTAGATATGAGAAACCTCTCTCACTTCCTACCAGTCACAAACCAGTGACAATACAACAACACAAAAATATAAGTAAACACACTTCTAAGTACAATACTTAGTTTTGCTTAAAAATTTCAACTAAGAACAATACACTCTTGCTTAAAAGCTTTAGAGTGAACAATTAACAATGAACAATCAGTCTACCTCAATGTATCAAAAGATACATGAGTGACATAAAAAAAAAACAACACACTCAAGGAACTCTCAAACCCTAAACCCTTATTTGTGCACACACGGCTTCTTCAATGATAATCCTTAAGTTTTTAGGTTTAGAAGGTCTCTTTATATAGACTCTTGTAGTATGGGCTTGGACTCTTCAATCAAATCCAATCTTTCAGTTGTAAATCGCCTGCAGAATTTTCTCCCCAAAAATTGGAACAAATCTTCAAAGTTTCCTAAAAGATCTCCAAGATCATTTTTATGAAACCAAATCAAATCTGCAATGTTCCTAAAATATCCTTGCTTAGCTGTGCGTGTATGAGAACTAAAAACATCCATTATCTCATATTTTAAAATCAAATCTTCAAGGATTTAAAATGCAGAATTGTTCTGATGTTTTGGTATAACATGTCAGAACATCTGTCAAGAAAAGTAACAGCAGACTCTGCTGTACCAATTGGTCAAGATGTCATGACATCTTGCTCAACATCTGGCTATGATACATGCTCTCCAAATTAAGCATGTTTTACCAAAGATGTTGCGAATCATAAAGTCACAGACCTAACAATTTCCCCCTTTGGAAAATTTTAGCTAAAACAACCATTGCACAATAGTTCAGGAGAAGAGGAATAACACCACAAAAACAAAGCACAAACTACATGAAAAACATGTAAACTTTGTACAAACTGCAAACACAAGCTACATGAAAAACATGTAAACTTTGTACAAACTGCAAACACAAGCTACATGAAAAACATGTAAACTTTGTACAAACTACAAACAGAAGGATACCAGAGATAAAATGCAGCTACAAATTATTAGAGGAATACAACTCCTTGAGAATCCAGAAATCTCCAGAGACTAGATGTCAAGACATGTGGTCTGACATCACATTAACACAGCTCCAACACAGCAACCTCAGACAAGTTCATTACTCCCCCTGACACACATAACCAATACTCTCCCTCAAAGGGAAAACCAAATGCAGCAACCAATAATAGAAGCACATGCAGCAAGAGCCTCACTAGTAACTCAGAGAACTAGAATAATAGACAACCATAGAGTAACCAAGGTTCCCCACAAACACATCATGTCAGAACATGTGATTAACCCAATCTTCATCAGCATCCCCGACAGAGTCATGCAATTGAGCATGACTTTTCTTGAAGGACTTCATCTTTGTCACAGACTTTTTCCTTGTCCTAGATGCTACAGTAGATGATCCGACAGATGTCACACCATTGGACTCCACCTTCTTTTGACCTGTACTCTTATCCTTCTTAGCTTCCAGCAAATGACCCTTTTCAGCATCAACATTTTTGGAGGACTGACTCATATTGAAACACAGCTTGGTAGAAGGCAGAAGCAGTAAGGTTTTGGATTTAAAGAAAAACTTTGCTTGTATAGCCTGATCAGTCAAGGAGAATTTTTTTTTGAATAAGGTGTAATTATCCTTGTTATCAGAGCACCGCCCACATATGAGAGAGACACTCTTTTGTCCCTTTTTCTCTCTTTCCAAGCTTTGACTACAACATTTGAAATGACACTCTCTATGTCATTGAAAATTGTTTTTCTTGAAAACACATGCACCGTTTTCAAGCCTCCTAAACTATAATTTCTATAACTCTTAATCAGTACAAATTCCCAAAACACCCCTGACAAAATAATGACCAGTCACAATGACCTTGTCCAACTATGCAGAGTGAAAATCTTTGAAAGTCCTAATTATGACCAGCTAGTCACAGTACAATGTCATGACATCCTATTTGACATTGTATTCTTTTAGCATCCATCTTAACTGAAAGCAACACCTTCCTAAGAACAAAATGTATAATTGATGATCCAAGAGACAAGATTGTTTCTCAATGAAGAACTTTCCTTAGACCAAATTAGAACCATACATAGCAGAATAAAAAAACACCAATCCCACACTTCAAGAACCACAAAAAACACTGTCAAGATATCTTGTCTGACATCACAGAACCAGTAGCAGAACTCCCCCTGAATTGCATAACAAAATTAAGGACAATGTCATGACACAATGTATTCAAGCATACACAAAGTAATGGAAGCACATATAACTTGGTGGAAACACACATTCTTGACCATCTTCAGGTGATTTTCCACCTCTTTCCCCTGTCAAAGATCCTTCTGCACTTCTTGTTGTTGTCATATATTTTATGAGTGTTGACACTGAACTCCCTTGCCACAGCCTTAAAACAAGTCTTCTTCAAACCAACCGTTCTATCTTGTAGAGATCTTTTGTTCCATCCCTTAACAATGGCAACTTTCTTAGGCTTATTATACCTCAGAGAATAGAGGAAATATACAATATCTGTTGCATTCCTCTATAGCTGTAATTGCCATAAATTATTAATAGGGCAAGTGCCTAGCCCACTGCTTATGTTTTCAAATTTATTTGCATATAAGGAATTAGTAAACATAATAGTCAGCTATTCCTTAGTGTTCACATGCTCCAAAATAACAACCTTACCTTTAGGAAGATTCCTGATTAGTTGATGACTATCAAGGTTCTTGTTCCAGCCATGTTGAATGAGATATATGATAACATTTAGATCTTCACAATCTAATGTCATGACATTCTGCTTGACATTATATTCCTTCAACATCTGTTTCATCCACACTAGTTAAGAGAAAACTCTTCTTGTTTCACCATATTCAGTTTCAACAGTGTTCCCAGAAGCACATCCGTCAGCATTGTAAAATTCTTTCATCAAGAAATTAGTGTTGTGAAAGTAGAACACACCATAAACACTTGTTCCAATGATGCAATCCAAGATAAGACTCATCCTTGGTTCAAGCTTAGAGACAAGACAAGAGTCTCATATTTTCTTTGTAAATTCAGTTATTTTATCTTCAGTAGGGTATCTTGCAATGAGTTCCTTGGATTGTTCTGCCTGAACTCTAACAGAGAGATCTGAAGTGACTTGAGAGTTATCTGACACAATGCTAGAGAAATTAGAGCTTTCTTCCCTTCCTGCCTCATCAATTAGCCCAGAGGATGTTTCAACATTGGCTTCAATATCTATCCCTTGCTCAGTAATTGAGTCATCAATTACCACACTGATAGATTCAATTGTCATTTTAGTTCTGGAGTTAAAAACTCTATAAGCTTTACTGCTTGAAGAGTAACCCAAAAATATCCCTTTATCACTTATGAGAGCTATTTTACCCTTTTGATCTTTGTCAGTCAAGACATAGCATTTACTTCCAAAGGTATGAAAGTATTTGACTGTAGGTTTCCTTCCTTTTCATAGCTCATGGAGAGTGGTTGAAGTACCTCCTCTCAATGTGACCCTATTATGAATGTAGCACACAGTATTCATAGCTTCAGCCCAAAATTCCAATGGCAATTGCTTAGCATGAAGCATAACTCTAGCTGATTCTTGTATGGTTCTGGTCTTCTGCTCAACAATTCCATCTTGCTGAGAAGTTATAGAAAAAGAAAATTCATGTCTGATATTTTCAGAAGCACAAAATTCAGAGAATTTTGCATTCTAAAACTCCTTGTCACGGTCACTTATAATCTTGACAATCACATCGTTCTTCTCCTTTTGAATACTTTTACACAGATCTTTGAAGACTTCAAACGTGTCTGATTTTTCTCTAAGAAAGTTCATCCATGTAAACCCAGAAAAATCATCTATAACCAAATAGACATACCTCTTTCCACCCAAGCTTTCTATCTGCATTGGTCCCATTAAATCCATATGGAGAAGTTCCAGCACTTTGAAAGTAGTATGTGTTGCAACATTGTGTGTGACATCATGATTTGCTTCCTAATTTCACACTCACCACAGACTTTCCCTTCTTTAATCTTGAGTTCTGGCATTCCTCTAATGGCTCCTTCAGATATGGTCTCCTTCATTCTTTTGAGATGAAGATGTCCAAGTTTCTGATGCCATAACTTCACTTCACTCTCATTGGTTATAGAACATGTGGAAGAGTAAGTAGTTATTTGCGGTTCCCATAGATAGCAGTTGTCTTTAGACCTTATACCCTTCATCAGAATAACATCTTTCTCATCTTTGACTGAACATTCTGACTTGGAGAAATTGACCAACAAACCTTGATCACATAGCTGACTAATGCTAATAAGATTAGCAGTTAGTCCTTTCACACGAAGAACATCTTCTAAATTAGGAGAACCAGCACACACCAATTTTCCCACTCCTTTAATTTCTCCTTTAAATCCATCACCAAATCTGACAGCACCTGTGGACTGAGACCTAATATCCACCAACAACTTCTGAACCCATGTCATATGTCTAGAGCATCCATTGTCAAAGTACCAGTCTTCTCTAGTTGAAGCCTTCAAGGAAGTGAGAGCTATAAGGTTTGCATCCCTGTTGATAGACCTTCTCTTTTTACTCACTTGATTAGCCTTAGAACGAGCTGAAGATTGTTGATCTCCATACAATTTATAATAGAAAAGCTTTATATGACCATACTCACCACAGTAATGACACCTCCAAGTTGAGGATTGAGATTTTGTTGAGGTTACATCATGTCTGCCAGGATGTTGTAACATGTGGTTGGACATGGTGATCATCTTCTTCTTCTTAGAAGGAAAGAACTTTTCTACAAACCTTTTCCTTTGCTGACCATCAGATGGATAATTACCTTTTGTATCTCCATATTCTTTCATCATATCATATTCATTTTTCATCCTCCTTAAAGAGTCAGTCATGTTATTAAGCTTAGAATTCAAGAGAATTGCCTCATTTTGCAGATGATAAACAATACATAGAAGTTCCTTCTTCTCTTTCTCCAGTTCAGCTATGATCTTTCTCTGATTTTACTGTGTCTTAAGACTTCCTTCACACTTGTCACAAGTTTCCTTGTAAGACACATCCAGATCTTTATAGAGGACATTTTCATCGCAAGATTCTGCTTCATCAGCCCATCTTCCAGAGAGAGCAGTCACAAGATTTACAGTCTCAGAGATAGATTCATCTTCTGACTCATCATCATCAGACCAAGATACATACAACCCCTTTTTCTGTTTCTTGAGAAAGGTGGGACATTCTGACTTGATGTGACCAAAACCCTTACACTCATAACATTGTATGCCTTTGCTTTGATTTGAATTCTCTTCATTCCTGTCATTCTTTTGAGAGTCATTGTTATTTCTGATGTCAGATGTGATGTTCTTGACAACTGGTCTTCCTTTTCTGTCTATCTTTTTCAGAACCTCGTTGAATTTCCTCCCAAGAAGCACAATGGAATTTAATACTCTTCATTAGTATCCATATCACATTCATCCTCTCCATCTTCAGTATTGGACACAAAGGTTATGATTTTGTTCTTCTTTTTTAGATCTGTCACTAATACCTAGTTCAAAACTTTGAAGGGATCCAACAAGTTCATCCATTCTCATGTTGCTGATGTCCTAAGCCTCTTCAATGGCAGTAACCTTCATGTCAAATCTTTTGGGAAGATACCTGAGGATCTTTCTTACCAGTCTTTCCTCTGACATCCTTTCTCCTAATGCACTGGATGAATTAGCTATCTCAAGAATATTCATATGAAAGTCATGAATACTTTCATCCTCTTTCATTCTCAAGTTTTCAAATTTTGTAGTGAGCAACTGAAGTCTTGACATCTTCACCTTATATGTGCCTCCATGAGTAGTTTTCAGTATTTCCCAAGCATCTTTAGCCACAACACAAGTGTTAATCAATCTTAAAATATTCCTATCAACTCCATTGAATAGAGTATTCAAAGCTTTAGAATTTCCAAGAGCCAGTTCATCCTCTTATTTAGACCATTCTTCTTCAAGTTTCAACTCAAAAGTCTTCTTTCCATCTTTGTCCAGAACAACAGGATGTTCCCATCCTCTTATGATAGCTTTCCAAGACTTGCTATCCATAGACTTCAGAAAGGCCACCATGCGTGCTTTCCAATAATCATAATGGGTTCCATTCAGAATGGGTGGTCTGTTGACAAATCCTCTCTCCTTGTCCATAGTACCAGAAGGTATCTTTCTTAAATCCCACCCAGAAGCAGAGCAGGATGCCTGCTCTGATACCAATTGAAATTCTGGTATCAAATATGAGATGTTGAAGGAGATGTTACGACACTAATATCTGAACTGTTATCAACTTAAGAAAAAGGTAAGAAACATAGTAAGAAGACAGTAAAAGACACAAGCAATTGTTAACCGAATTCGGTGTAACTCACTTACATCTGGGGGCTACCAATCCAGGAAGGAAATCCACTATAATAGTATTAGTTCAAAGCTAAACTCCCCCATTTACAACTTATTACCTAATCACTACCCGTGCAATTTCTATCTAAGGCGCTCCTAGATATGAGAAACCCCTCTCACTTCCTACCAGTCACAAACTAGTGACAATACAACAACACCAAAATAGAAGTAAATGCACTTCCAAGGACAATACTTAGTTTTGATTAAAAGCTTCAACTAAGAACAATACACTCTTGCTTAAAAGCTTTAGAGTGAACAAGTAACGAAGAACAATCAGTCTACCTCAATGTATCAGAAGATACATAAGTGACATACAAAAACACAACACACTCAAGGAACTCTCAAACCCTAAACCCTTATTTGTGCACACACGGTTTCTTAAATGATAATCCTTAAGTTTTTAGGTTTAGAAGGTCTCTTTATATAGACTCTTGCAGTATGGGCTTGTACTCTTCAATCAAATCCAATCTTTCAGTTGTAAATCGCCTGCAGAATTTTCTCCCCAAAAATAGGAACAAATCTTCAAAGTTTCCTAAAAGATCTCCAAGATCATTTTTATGAAACTAAATCAAATCTACAATGTTCCTAAAATATCCTTGCTTAGCTGCGCCTGTATGAGAACTAAAACATAAAAAATATCATATTTTAAAATCAAATCTTCAAGGATTTAAAATGCAGAATTGTTCTGATGTTCATGTATAACATATCACAACATCTCTTAGAACATCTGTCAAGAAAAGTAACAGCAGACTCTACTGTACCAGTTGGTCAAGATGTCATGACATCTTGCTAAACATCCGGTTGTGAAACATGTTTTCCAAATTAAGCATGTTTTACCAAAATTGTTGCCGATCATAAAGTCACAGACCTAACAGTCGTTCTTGAGAGTTTGATTATAAACTTTGAGCTTTTGAAGGCTATGATCACGAACCTTAATTCCATATGATCTTGATATTTTTACAGGCTTATCCCATACCAATGACAGTTTATACCCCGGGCTAAGCTAATGAACCATTTAGAGATTTATGGCTTATTAATAACTAAAACAAAGCTTTTTATTTTGTCAAAACTTAAAAAACCAACCATATATATATATATAATGACAGATTTATCTCATGAACCAAACTCGGTCTCTTAAGAGAAACACACTCCTGAGAATTTAAACGATCAACATGACCACTTAAAAAAATTTATTCCTCTAAAGCAAAGCTTCACTTACAAGCACCAAGGCAATATCAAGTGAAAGAAAATATTTTCTATAGATAGATAGATAGATAGATAGATAGATGGATAGATAGATAGATCGATAGAGAGAGAGAGAGAGAAAGAGAGAGAGAGAGAGAGAGAGAGAGAGAGAGAGAGAGAGAGAGAGAGAGAGAGAGAGAGAGAGAGAGAGAGTGAAATTCTAAAGAAATGGTAAAACATTTGAAAATGGTGTGAAAACAAGTGAATGAGAGCCTCTTTTATATAGGAGTTGGAGGCTCCAAAAAAGTAAATGATCCATTGTCTGAATTAATGGGTCAATTGATTGGCACAAAGCTTCAAATTCTATTTTGGAGTTCTAGGGCAGGGGAAATCATGGTAAATGCCACACTCATCAAAGAGTTTCTCAAAATCTTTGTTTTCAAATTCTCCACCATGTTCACTTCTGAATTTAACAATTCTAAAGTCTTTCTCATTTTGCACTTGAGAACAGAAGGTAGAAAACACAAAAGGTGATTCATCCATGTGTCTTAGACACTTAACACATGTCCATCTAATGTAGTAATCTACAATGACTTGTCCGTACTTCTTATCATTACATGAAGCAATTTTGCAGTGGTCCAAAGAGGTCAATATGCAGAAGTTCCAATGGTCTGGAGGTGGAAACAACATTTTTCTCTTTGAAAGAAGTTTTTGAAAACTTGCCTTTTTGACATGCTTTACAAAGAGCAACTAAAGAAAACTTCAGATTAGGAAGACCCCTGATTAAATCAAGCTTATTTAGCTGAGAAATCCTCCGCGTGCGTACACGCCCAATCATCTATGCCAAGTCCATTGCTTTTCATTTACAAACATAAGACATTTTATATTCTGATTTTTCAGATCAGAAATTCTAATCTTGTAAATGTTGTTTTTCCTCTTTCCATTGAAAAGAACTAAGTCGTTCTTCTGATTAACAGCTTTACAAGACTTTTGATTAAAGATTATATCATAACCATTGTCACTTAATTGACTTATGGGCAATAAGTTATGCATTAATCTTCAACTAATAAAACATTAGTAATAGAGGGGAGAGAATCGTTACCAATTGTTCCGGAGCCAATGAACTTCCCCTTTTGATCACCTCCAAAACTGACGACGCCTCTAGGCTTAAGTTCCAAGCTTTGGAACACATGCCTTCTTTCAGTCATGTTTCCTGAGCATCCAAAGTCTAGGTACTAAAACCGGTGTTTCAACCTCACAGCTAAGAATGTCTGCAACATATATTATCTTAGCCTTAGTTACCCACATCTTTATGGGTCCTTTTGGGTTAGTCTTCCCAGATTTTTTAACAAACTTGGGTTTCTGTGCAGGATATGAATGCATGTATGAATATTTGAAAAGAGTATGATCTTTTGCTTTAGCCTTAGGTTTTGCAACAACTTTACCTTTAGGCATAACACCATTTTGTTTACTATAAGGGACAAAATGAGAAGAAATAGTCTTTGTTTTATCAACTTTTTCAAAATTATATTTTTCATCAGAATCATAACCAATTCCTCTTATACCGTTTCTGCTAATGCCATAAATCATTGAAGCCATCACGCTTCCATTTAGGATTCTAGCAAGAAATTTCTAGAAGCATTTGTCATACTTCTTTATGACATTATCAGAATCTATAGAGCTTCTGAAAGATTTTCCTTCTCAAGTTTGGAATTCTTGCTCTGAAGCACAGAGTTATTATTTTTCAAAATAAAGTTTTCTTCACTTAAACTTGAGAAATATTTCTTAAGCTTACAATATGCTTCTGACTCAGATACGTGAACCTTTTTCAGACCCTTGTATTTGCCCAGAAGCTTCTGATACTTATCTAGAACTTATGTTAAACTGGATTCAAGTTCAGAGCGAGAAAAATCAGCAAATACCTCTTTAGAGTCTGATTCAGATTTTAATCCTGATAGATTTTTCTTAGCAGGAGCTTATGTGCATGCCATCAACGCCACATTAGCTTGCTCTTCCCCAAGGTCATCTTCTGAGGATTCTGAATCTTCCCAGGTAGCCATCAGACCCTTCATCTTCCCTCTGAAGTCTTTCTTCTTAGGTCTGTTTTTCTTCAACTTGGGACAATCATTCTTGTGATAACCTGGCTCCTTGCACTCAAAGCAGATGACTTATTTGCTAGCTCCGGCTTTCTTGGATCCACAAGTTGACTCAGAACAACCATCTGTCCTTCTTTGTCCTCTATATATGCCTTGTCTTTTCTTCTAGAGTTGATTCACTCGTCTGGATAGAAGAGACAACTCATCTTCTTCTTCAGAATCTTCTTCAGATTCTTCTTCTTCTTCTTTTTCTTGAGAAACTCTAGTCTTTTTAGACTTTCCTAAGGACTTTAGAGCAATTGATTTTCTCTTTCTCTGGGGCTCATCTTCCTCAAGTTCAATCTTATGACTTTAAAGAACTAACAAGTTCTTCAAGAGAGGTGTTATTCATATCCTTTGATAACTTCAACGCAGTTACCATAGGTCTCCATCTTTTAGGTAGACTTCTGATGATCTTTTTTGCATGATCAATAGTAGAATAACCTTTGTCCAGGACCTTCAGTCCTACAACAAGAGTTTGAAACTTTGAGAACATGTTCTCAACAGTTTCATTATCTTCCATCTTGGATGCTTAATATTTCTGAATCAAGGCAAGTGCCTTGGTTTTTTTGACTTGGGTGTTTCCTTCATGAGTTATCCTCAAAGAATCAAATATTGACTTAGTAGATTCTCTATTTGTTATCTTCTCGTACTCACTACATGAAATGGAATTCAGTAAGATAGTTCTAGCTTTGTGATGATTTTTATAATATTTCTTTTGTTGATCCCTCATCACTCTTATTTCTATTTTGTTGCCACTAGCATCTATAGGGTGTATGTAGCCATCAACTACCATATCCCATAGATCTATGTCATGACCAAGAAATAAACTTTCTATTCTATCTTTCCAGTAATCAAATATTTCTCCATCAAAAATAGGAGGTTTAACGCTATATTGATCTCTATTATTAACAGCAGGCGGAGGTGGTGGAATAGTTGCCGTTGTGTTTCATAGACTGAATCTTTATCTGACACAAGTGTTTGATACGCAATCAATACCGAAACAGGAGCTCTGATGCCAATTGAAGGTAACAAGAAACATAAGAAAATGGGGTTTGAATTAGGTTTTTAAGATAAAACTTTTTCACACCCAAGACACTCAAAGATGAAACAAGAGTGAAAATAAATGAACACAAATATTTTTATCTCGATTCACTGTTAACAAAGCTAGTCCATTCCACCCGCCAAGATGATTTCTCCTTATCAACAAGGACTTAATCCACTATAATCAATAGATTACAAACACACAAATACTATTTGTTAATGTATTCTCGAGAATCTTGACTAAAACCTAGTCTCTCAAGGAATATAACCTCAAACAATGAGATATAAGAAATGTGTTTACAGAGTTGCTTCAAAGAAAGCAGATTACACAAAGTTTGAGTACAATGAAACAATCACACAAAAACGAACAAAAGCTGTATGTGTGTTTTCTATACTATATTCATTAGAATATTATGTTCAACAAATAATGTTATGAGAGAGCATTGATCATTAGTATAGAAGCATCATTCATTCTTCCAAGTCTCCTTTATATTGACAATGAAAAGATCCATTGGAGGGTAGAATGGAAATCTTCACAAATGAGCTGTCACCTTGCATAACGGTTTGCAAAGGTGGGAGAGAAAATGGTAAAATAGTATAGTCCTTTCTCCACAAAATTAGCATAGTGGAAAGAATATTAATCTTGTATCGTGTACTATTTCTCTCACGTAAAACCTTTTGATCTTATCTTCTAATCTCTAGAGGATTCGGAATAAATGTTGTTGAAGCATGTTTAGAAGGTTCAAGAGTCTGGTTGAAAGAAAATTCAGAACCTCTGTCTTCAGAGTCTTGACACAGTTCCTCAAAACCTAGTCTTCAGAGTCTTCACAACTCGGTCTTCAGAATCTTGAGGGCTTGATAAACCTTCAGAGGCTCTTCTATCAAAGTCACAATCAGAAGCTTTAGCACAAACGTTTATAAGAACCGTTGTCTAAGAGCATTCCACAACTTGACGTAAACTTGTAAAGCGTACATTTGTATCTCTTTAGAGGAAAAGTGTGTTGAGTCCAGAATCTGATGACATCACACGCTAAATATTTAGAGTCAGAACCTGTTATCAAAAGCTACACACTAGACAAAATCGTTAGGGTACAAAATTGTTATATAAGAAACATTGTATTGTTATCATCAAAACTAAAGGCCAGATGCAGAACCAAATCTTGTTCTTACAATTGAAAGAGAAACTACTCTATCAAATTTTTTATATTAGAACATCTTAACACTTGTATATTTTAGAAGTTCTTAAGTCTTAGAGTCTTTCTAAGTTTTATTATGTATACACCTCTAATTGTATATCAAGTGTATTTGTTGCCCAAATCTCTTAACATTTTGTTATAGAGTCAGTAGTCTCTTGCCTTAGTTCTTGAGCATTTGAAGTCTCTTTCTTGTGTGCTTGAGCATTTGAAGTCTGTTGCCTATGTTCTTGAGCATTGGAAGTCTCCTACTTGTGTGCTTGAGCAAAGGAAGTATCTTACTTGTGGGTTTAAGCAAATGAAGTATCTTGCCTGTGTGCTTAAGCATTTGGAAGTCTCTTGTTTGTGTGCTTGAGTATTTGTAATCAGATTTAGTTACAATGTAAATCCCGTTGGAAGTGGAAGGGGACTGGACTACTTTCAGGTTGTGAGAGGAACCAGGATAACTGCTTGTGTCTCTTTACTTTACTTTACTTTACTTGCTTCTAAACAATATTCGGATGCTACCATTTGTTTACCTTTGAATCATATTCTGTTACATAATCTGATAGAGAGATTCAAGAGTTCAGACTCTGAGTGATTATGAAGTCAGTCTCTGAAACAAGTGTTCAGAATCTGATTAAGAACCATCAGATTCAGAAGTTGAAAAATCCAACACAATTCAACCCTCCTTCTTGTGTTTTTCTCTCCTTCAGTTGGCATCAGAGCAAGGTTTGTGCTAAACACTTAACCATGGTGCAGAAAAGATCTTGAGAAAAACACTTCCTTATTTATCATGAGTGATTATAAAGCTGAATTATATCACTCTGGTGATGGTGGTCCCACAATGCAACTAAATCCTCTTGTAATGTTAATCATGATTATTGTACATCTGAAAAGAACAACTATGTTGCTAGACCTCCAACAATCATCAGGGACTCTACTGAATTTGAATGGTGGAAAAGAAAGATGTACACACATATCATAGGTCTTGATGATGAGTTAGGGGACATCCTTAAAGATGGCATTGATATTCCTACGAATGGAGTTGGAATGGTGTCTGATAGAAAAACTCTCACACCTACTATGAAAAAGATTTACAGAAAACATAATAGAGTGAGAGGAATTCTTGTTGATGTTTTGCCTCATTCTGAATAAATAAAGATCATTGAAAATATAACTACCAAAACCATTTTTGAATCTTTATGTGCTACCGATGAAGGAAACCAACAAGTTAAAGAAGCCAAAGTTAATCTTTTGGTTCAACAATGAGATGTTTAGAGTGACAGAAGATGAAAACATTGAAATTTTTTTTCTAGGTTTCAAGTTCTTGTGTGTGTGGACTTCAGGTCTTGAACAAGAGCTACACCACCTCTGATCATGTCAAGAAGATTCTAAGGAGTCTTCCTGTTAGCTACAAATCAAAGGTGACAGCTATTCAGGAAGTAAAAGATCTGAACAGTATCAGTCTTGTAAGTCTGGTCAGTAATCTCCAAAGCCTTGAGTTAGAGCTCAATGGAGATGAAGAACCAAATAAGAAATCAAGGTATTTGGCTTTGAAATCTATTGGGAGGTATGAGAAATTTTCTCAGACTTGGGAGCATAAAAAGGCCACTCATGTTGAAGACTCTGAAGAAGATTCAGATGATGATGAAATGGCTTTCATCATAAAGAGATTTCATTATTTTGCTAACAAGAATAGAAAGTTCTCTAGAAGAAGATCTTACTTCAGAGGAACTAGCTTCAAAGTTAAAAAAGATGATCAGAAAGGCTGCTTCAACTGTCATAAGCCTGATCATTTTATAGTTGATTGTCCAGAGCTTCAGAAGGACAAAGCCAAAAAGGGAAGCTTCTAGAAGAACAACTTCAGAAGAGATTTCAAGAAAAGTCTCATGGCAACATCGGTTGAAATTGATAATGAAGAAAAAGCTGATAAAAATAAAGAAGAATCCAATATATCTTTGGTGGCTTCAACATTCTCAGACTCATAATCAAAAGTTAATTTTGACTCAGATTTAGAGGAAGCAGATGAGGTATTCACTAAAATTTCTAGATCTGATTTAATTAATTTATGTCAAGATCTTATGGATATATGTCAAGAGAAATCCAGACATATGAAAATCATAAAAAAGCAATATGGTCTCATGAAAGATGAATTAAAATTTTCAAGAAATAAGTTGGAAGAATTGGAAAGAGACCAGATTGCTTTTGCAAAAGATATTTCTGACAAACCTCTTAATGATTATGAATTGGCTCTTCAAGAGTTTGTCATGACTGGCTTTAACAGAGCCAAACCTGCATCCATAATCTATGGTGTAAGTAGAAGCAAAAGAGAAAAATCTTTTAATCCAAGGACTGAAAACTTGGTTAAACCATCTGACCCTCCTTTTTCAAGCTCCGCTAAAAAAGGGTTGTACTCTCATTTTGTGCCTGCTAGTAAAGAAAAGGGTTCAGACCAATCAGAAACTATAACTGTAAAGTCAGAGGTACTGAAGAAATCAGAACCTGAGACCTTAGAGTCAAAGGTTTTGAAGAAGATAAAACCTAAGACATCAAGGTACAGGGCTCTGAATGGCCCATACCCTAAGGTTATGAATCATTCAAGACAACAAACTTTTAAATCTAAAGTCTTGAATGATCCAAAGCCTTATTACAAAACTAGGCTCAAAATAAGAGAAAGCCTGTAAAAAATAACGCTAATGGACCCATTAAAGTATGAGTACCAAAGAGTGAGATTGTCTATGATGTAGATATGCTAAAAGGAAAGAACAAAACAACAGTTTCAGTTCTAGGACAGTGGCTAACTACAACATAAAACAAAATAAAAGCCTATGTCCTAAATTCTAACTCAGAAGGAGGAAGAAAATATGGAATCTGGAAGAAACCAGTAAGGCAAGATTACTGGTACTGGGAAAACTGAAGTTGATTAATCAGATGTTGTTTTTTTAGATGCTTAACTAATCTCTAGAGCTCATCTAGTTAATATGGCCTCTAAGAAGGCTCATGATGGTTATCAGAAGAGAATTGTTGGAACAAAGTGGTCCTCAAAGAACAATCTCAGATCAGAAGTTACCCAAAGTAAGTTTGGAGTATAATGTCAAAGCTTGTTAAGAAAATTTTCAGAGTTTGGATGAGAAGACTCTCCAAAAGCCGGTGGATCAGAAGCTATAACTTCTTCAAAAGTTGATTGATCCAAATCCAGATGTTCAAAAGCTAGTGGTTCATAATCGAGTCTAACTTTTGAAACACAACCAAGAAGAAGCAAGTTCTGAAGAAGCTCTATGTGATTCTCAAGAAGCTGCACAAGTCTTCTCATCCAAAAGAGTTAATCATTGGAAATATAGATAGTCCTATGAAAACAAGATCTGCATTCAAAGAGAAGCATTCTATGTTGGGACTTATCTCCATGATAAAACCATCTTCTATTGATGAAGTGTTATCTGATGATGGATGGATTATAACAATGCAAGAAGAACTAGACCAGTTTCAAAGGAATGATGTGTGGGATCTGGTTCCCATATCTCATCGGAAGAACATCATTGGAACAAAATGGGTGTTCAGAAACATGCTGAATGAGCAAGGAGAGGTGGTAAGAAACAAATCTAGACTGGTAGCTCAAGGCTGCAGTTAGCAAGAAGGTATAGATTTATCTTAAACAATTGCACCAATTGCAAGGTTAGAGGCAATCAAACTCCTTCTATCTTATGCTATTAATCATGATATTGTTTTATATCAAAGGGATGTCAAAATTTCTTTCTTAAATGGAGTCATTTCTAAAGAAGTGTATGTCAAACAACCTCATGGATTGAGGACTCAGCCTACCCAGATTTTGTGATTAAAATTAAGAAATCACTTTATAGACTCAATCAAGCTACAAGAGCTTGGAATGAAAAGCTAAGTAATTTCCTGTTAGAAAATGGATTTCAAAAAGGTCAAGTTGACATTACACTATTCAGGAAGACTCTGAATAAGAAATCTTGATTGTCTAAGTTTATGTTGGTGACATAATTTTTGGTTCTACTAATGCATATCTTTACAAGGAATTTTATGAGACAATGCATGTTGAATGTGAGATAAGCATGAAGGGGAATTGAAGTTCTTTCTTGGAATTCAAATCAACCAAGGCTAAGATAGAGTTTATGTTCATCAGTATAAATATACTAAAGAGGTTATGAAGAAGTTCAAACTTGAAGACTGCATAGATGTGAACACTCATATGCATCTAACATGCAATCTGAACAAAGAAGAAGAAAGCTCCAAATTCCGTCAGAGGTTGTATAGAGGTATGATTGATTCCTTACTCTACTTAACAGCTTATAGTCCAGATAATTTGTTCAGTGCGTGTATGTATGATAGATTCGAGTCAGATCCTAGGTTGACTCACTTAACTGTTGTTAAAAGAATCTTTAGGTGTCTGAAGGGAACAACTAATACAGGGCTACTTTATAAAAAACACTAGATTAGAAGCTAGTTCGATTATGTGATGGCGATTATGTTGGGGATAGAATTGAGTGGAAATTCACTAGTGGAAACTATTAATTCATAGGTGAAAACCAAATATCCTGGGCTAGTAAAAGACACACAATTATTGCTTTGTCCGTAACAGAAGCAGAATACATCTCAGCTGCTAAATCCTGCACACAACTCCTCTGGATGAAATATTAGTTGGAAGATTATCAGATTTGTGGAAACAGTATTCCCATCTTCTGTGATAATACTTCTTCCATCTGTTTAACTAAAAATCCAGTTCAATATTCTAGAACCAAGCACATAGAAATAAGACATAATTTTATTAGAGACTATGTTCAGAAAGGTGTAATAGATATACCGTTCATTGATACATATCATCAATAGGATGATATATTTACCAAGCCTCTTACAATAGAAATATTTGATTTCATTAAAAAGAATATAAACATGCATTTTGTGGAAGATTAGTGTTTGCTTCTAAATGGAGGATCAAAAACTGTTATGATCAGAAGCTCTGAACCAGCTTCTGATGTATGGAAGCCTCTAAAGCATTTTAGCTTTTGATACTTAGAACTCGATTAAATGTTTTTGATGGCATATACGTGGATTGTACGGTTAAGTATTTACTAACTTCTATCCACTTATGTGTTATAAATTTGAGAATTCCTCTAAGTTGGTCTTATATCTTTAAAGATTTCTGTTTCGGTTATGCTCTATCTTTGAGATATATTAACTATATGAAATCTTTATCTAATAAAACAATAGCATGGTTTAATAGTATTCTTGGACATCAGTTAGTTTAAATATTTGCATTTTTTAATACACTGCACAAACATGACTTTGGTGGTTGAAAATAAATTCAGACTAAAAAAATTTGGGGCAAATATATACTTTTATTTAATGGAGAAGGATTTCATGATTCTGATTACAA
Source organism: Lathyrus tuberosus (assembly GCA_022829125.1). NCBI lineage: Eukaryota > Viridiplantae > Streptophyta > Magnoliopsida > Fabales > Fabaceae > Lathyrus > Lathyrus tuberosus. Next base: position 5,498,413 of record JALAZF010000249.1, on the reverse strand, counting down.
GAGGACAATACAAGAAGCTACTTTGGTCATTTGTTACCACTCCATCCAAGTGACGTGAGGTAGCTCCTCCATTCATCATCGCACTCATCTTCAGATATGTTAATGACTTCCTTCTTAAGGTTCCCATTGGATCTCTTCATCTTGTTCTTTGTGGTTCTTCCAACTCTGGATGCCCCAGCAGAAGTTCCAGCAACTTGTGAGGAATTGATTTTGTCATCCTTCTGATTCTTCATAGCTTTCTTCACTTATTCAGCATAATCTTTCATGGAGTTTTCACCTTAGTTACTCATTTTTTTATTAAGAAGTAGGCTTATAAAAGAAGACGGAATGAACTTTCTATGTGTTCTAAGCTGGACTTCATAGGGAAAATGGGAACAAGTGAAATCAGTATGGATTAATAAGCACCAATAAAATCAAGATAGAGATGCATGCTTGGTCTTCAGATTCCCTTTCCAAGGCTTGACTACCATATCTCATTGGCCAAGAAGCAAGTTGGAATATCTTGTGAGTTGCAGAACTTCTTCCAACCACTCAAGTCATTTATTGTCATCACATTTTTTACTTGTTTTTTAACTGATCACAAGGGGAGAACCAAGCCTGATTATTAATTATTTTTACTCAAATCTAATTATTTTGCCTTACATTTTTCCTTAAGTATCTTTTCTTTCCCTTATATTTTTGTTGATGACAAAAGGGGGAGAGATATAGAGTATTTAAGCACCTGAAACTGATTATTATTACTATTGTGCTTAATTCCCGAAGATGAATGCCATTGTGCTTTTGAAGGAATTTAATTAACCTGAATAGGACGTAGGGGGAACTTATTGTTGTAGTAAGCACTAATAGCCAATCAATATTAGCTTGATATGATTTTGTATCATGACCTTGATATATATTGTTTGTTAATATATATACTTACTAGGCATTGTATTTATTTTGTTATTTGTATATAACATAATAAAGTCCTTAGAATAATTAGTCTATTAATGACCTGTTAAGTGTGACATAATCGTGAGACCTTATTAAACATAAGGATGTTATTCTTAAAGTATTTGTAGTCAAGCTTTACTGTCAAATAGAAAAACAGTAATGCATAATGACTATTATGTGAGTAGACTGATGAATGTATCTCACAGGTCAATGATATGAAATATCAAGTCTTCACGTAGGTATAAATATTAGGAGTAATATTTATACTGGATTGACCCACCATGAGAATACTACATAGTTTGTTATGTAAGTGTCATAAGTTATTCTCATAGTGATAGTGGTGTATATCACCTTCGACCTGAAACCACTATGGACCCTAGATGTTGAGTCAAGTACTTTATTGCCAATCAAATGTTGTCCGTAATAGGATGATCATAAAAATGGTTGATGGGTACTTTACAAATAATGCTGAGGGACATGAGTGATCTAGATGAGATTTTCTCCTCATACATATACGAGAGTAATATCTATGGGCCCTTTGATAGAGTATGACTGTAAAATGCATGGTTGTGCTCAAATAAGTCAATATCAGATATCGGGCATATTTGTTGTTATCAAGTATACTTGGGGATCAAGGAATGAAATATTGGACTATACAAGGGTGACACATTCTATGCCTCATGTTCAATATAAATATAAGGGGAAAAGGGTAATTGTACACATGATCATTATCACAAAAAGGTTATGTCGGATCACACGACATTCCCGTCACTTGGATAGTGGTGACGTGTTGCTAGATATCGCTCATTGTTTAAAATATTAAAAACTTGATTTACTATTATTGCCAACATTACGCGAACCTACTGGGTCACACGCAAAGAGTACTTATAGCGGAATGGAAGATTAAATTAAATATGACTTAATTTAATTATGTGTTAATAGCATTTAAATTATTTAATTTATTAACACATATAGTTTATTTAATTAAAAATGATTTAATTAAATGAATGAGAATTGACAGTTGATTAAATTAAATATAATTTTATTTAATTAATAATTTTTATTTTATTTTATTTTTTATTAAAAGATTTTAATTAAATATAAATAATACTTATTTAATTAAAATAGTTTAATTAAATAAGATTGAGCTTATTTTGGAAAAGTTCAAAATAAGAGCATTTGGGTTTTAGAAGCTCTCTATAAATAGAGGAGCTCTTTCCCCTACCAATGTTAATTGTCAATTTTCTCAAAAAAAAGAAACGGCTACCACCACCTTTCACTTTGCACTCGCGTGGACTATGTATAGACGCCGGTATCTTCCGCCTTTAGTGATCAAAGATAAAACACACTTCAAGAGGTAATTCTTGAATCCTTATTTTGATCAATTTTATTTGTGATTAATAATTTAATCAAGATCTATTTATTGGGATTATACCGCTAAGAGGATAAAAAAGTTTGAAAAATCCCTCTTAAATCGCTTCAGTGGTATCAGAGCCTCTGGTTATAATTAAATCATTAGTTTAAATACGATTTATGCATGATGATAATTTTATGATTATATAATTATAGTGATATGCCTCTGTATGATTAAATATGTTTATTCGTGAGATTGAATTCGATTGAATTGCAATATATTATTCTGGTATGATTTATTGCCAAAAAGAGTTTATGGAACTTATTGTTTTTGAATGCCATATATACTAACCCGAGAGTCATAGCGTTTATTGCATGCCGTAAAGAGTTTATCATAATTTTGTTTGGATGCATAGTGAAAATATATTGCTTATTAGAGAAGTGGTATGACGCATGTTTTGTCGTACTTTCTTTTTCGGAAGAGTAACATCATTGTTTGCTTTTGTATAATAAACCAATGATAATAATACTTATTAATTATAAACAATAATAAAATAATAATTTATTATTTAATATTAAATATTAACATCATGTTTTGTATACTTTGGATGTTTGTTGTTGACTATGCTTCGGAATCCAATATTTGTATGGTGAAACAACGATACTTCCATCATTCATAACTGATACAAATATAATTTGATAAATTTATATATGATATAAATATCTCTAATTCAAAATTAGTGTATTTGATACACTATTTTGTTTTGTCCATTAAATCAGTGTAATGATTGTTATACATTTGAATGATCAATGTGCATTCTGCTTCGGAATCCGACATGTGTATGGTGAAGCAATGACATTTTGAAAAATTATATTGGATACTTGATCATTAAATTTTGATGGTATGAACACTTTTGCATTAGGGTTTGTGATAGTGCAAAAGTTGTGCTTTTATGGTTCGCAAAAAGCGTCAAGTGTTGATGCGTAAATATTTATAAATTAATCAATTTATTGTTATTTATTATTTAATTAGTTATTATTAAATAAATTGGTATATGATTATGACCTTAGATTTTTTTGCATTTATTTTATTTAAATACGACATGCATGTCGTATTGTAATTAAATACGACATGCAGTGTCAGTACCTCTCGGCACGAGCTCTGGATTACTAGGGCCCCTTTCCCCTGGGAACCAGAGTGCGAAAAAGCAAAAAAATATTATAATTATTCGAGTTCAAGAGTTGAAGAGAAGACAACGCCAATCGATGACGCTGATGAAGAGGCTTAAGAAGCTTACTCCTGGGGTCAAAGAATTGTAATAAAATAGTTTATTTAATTCTTTCATTTTAGGTGATCATGATCGTATTATCAAATTTTATTTTATGTATGTGATGCATGAAATGTATGTTTATATGCACGTGTATGAGAGGCACAAATATGTGAGTGTATGAGAGATACACAAATATGTAATATCAAACTTAATAAAAAATTCTTCAATTAAATATTAAGTTAATTGCTTTTCAAAATTTAGCACTCGTCAAGGCTAGTATTGAATAATGTAGGTTTTGCCTAATGTGAGGTGCATGTTTTATAATAAGGTGCAATGGGATAAATGTAATATCCAACTGCTAAATTTTTGGGTTTAACTTAACTAAACTAATTATAATATGATTATATATGTTTAGAAGAAAGAGTTGAGAAAAACCCATATGGTGGATTAGAATAAGGAGTTATTCACTCAATTGATAAAATTCGAGAATTGTATTAGATACAATTGGAAAGAATTCCTACCTAAATAACAAAGTTTTATGTAATCCGCCTATGCAGACTTAAAACAAAGTGAAATATGGATCTCGACCAACTAGAAAATATTCCAACAGGATTTTCTGAATCAGATGTCGAGGGTCATTTGGTTTAAGTAAAAATAGTGGGAGCATTTTAATAAAAGTCCTTATTAAAATGAATTTGATACAATCTTTTTACACATTTTGTATTTAGAATTTATTTTGCATTTTATTTTATATTTTACTGTGAAATATCCTTATGAAGGATGTAAGGAACATAAAGGAGTTTCTGAGTTGGTGCAAAAATTGAGAATTGGTCTCAAGCACGAGAATAATTGTATGTTCTCAAGCAACCAATTCCTAAAAACCGAATATAACTAGATTCGAAGAACGATACTTACAAGAAGGATTAAGTCGAATGTCTAGATATAACATATCTCATAGTTGTTGTCGTCCCGAAGAATGATATGATCATTAATCTCGATAATTTTCTTTTAAATAAGAAATACAAGATGTGAGAAATGTAAAACTTTCCAAGGTCTTTTCTATACATGTTAGGAATCCAAATGGATCTAAAATAGTTTTGAGATTAAAATTTTGGATTTCCTTATAGACCAAATAGTTGGGCACAAGTTTTATTTGAGATTGTCTCAAATAAGTATATTAGATTCATTATGAATGAATTTTAAATATATCCACCACATCTTATTGAAAAGAAAAGAAAATTGTTTGTGATGCTAAATAGATGAATTATAAAAGGAATGAGATTCATTTTATATTCCTTTGAATTTTGGCAGGAAAACACAGTTCTAAAGGTAGACAGTGATTTCATGTGTTGAAAGACGAAAACTGTTAATGGTTATCAAAAGAGTCAAAGTAGAAGAAAGAAGTAAGACTTTTTCTTTATACGATTTGTTATAGAAAATCAAATTGTCTACTTCTACATCTTGGATATGTGATACTAGATGTTGATCTCACATTTATAAGAATGTGAGGAGTCTTTTAAGAAGTAGGACATTGATTATAATTTGAGTCAACTTACCTCTAGAATGGAACAATGTTTTTCATTGACTATAAGAGCTTATGATTAGACTTAAATTAGAGCTTGGAATAAAACCAAATAATTGTTATTAAGTTTCATTTAGTAATAAACACTAATTCTAAGTCTTGTATTGACAAGATGAGGAATGCATGTTTTGATAATGGACAAGTGTTGTTATGATTATCTAAAACAGTGGTTTCAATTCTAAATCAAGTAGTATATTTGAGTTATACGATCTCGATAAGCTCATCTATAACAAATGTAGGATGGATTAAATAAATTTTGAACCTTATGTATATCAATAGCATTAATATTTAGTCCAATGAGTGAGAGATACATTTTAAAAGTCTATGAGAATAGATTGTTGAATTCATTTGGTTTTATATCATTTGATATATGCAAGTCTTGATTTTGGTAGATATATCTAATGTTTCAAATCATTAACTAAGTGAAAAGACAAATGATATATCTTGATTATATACATGTATGATGGATATGGACCTCTAAACATATTTGCTAGATATTTTTGTTTCTCTTACTTCATTTATATCGCTGACAAAGTCAGTCATTATGGATTTGTGCATGTGACATGAGTTAGAATTCTTTTTAGAAGTGTTCAAGAATGAAGTAGAAGGAAACAACTCGAAAAGGTATTAAGACCATACAAATTATTCGCTGAAGTAAATATGTATATAAAGAATATAATGACCATTTAAATAGTATTATGTTTGATATTGTTCGATCTAAGATAGTTCAATCATATATTTGTGACTCTTTTTTATAAATTGTTTTACATGTAATTATTCCTATCCATAACCAATCCTTTGTAAATTGTCTTTATGATCATCTGGGTTGTAAGATTTATTAAGTAAACTTGATCACAATCTAGATGAAGATGTATTTATGGATGTATCCCAATGGAAATAAGGAACACATATTCTATAACACGTTATGAGACAAATATGTTTTGTTGCTAGAACTGAAGTATTTATTTAGAGATAGTATATATCTAAAGGAGTCAGTGAGAGTGATGTAGAACTTGAAGAAATTTAAGCACCATAAAATACATATCTTCATGAGAATGGAACATGAAGTAATTCAACAAGGGAGTTGTTGTTGGATAATTGGTTCATGTGGCACAAGATACTAGAAAAATATGTAAGTTGTCTATATCCATTTATGGGTTAAAGAAAACATTTTGGAATTAAATTATTTTATTAATGAAGTTTTGTGAAAACTTGGATTAATAAATGTCAAGTTTAAATCATGTTCACATAAGAAGGTTAGTGGGAGTATTTGCATTAATCTAGTATAATATGTATGTGACATACTGATCATAAAAAAAATTCCCTACGACAGCAATGTAGGACATGGTTAATGAAATGGTTTTGATGAAATGCTTAAGCAAGATTTTCTAAAAGGTTAGGAATCAGAATCTATAGAGATAGATGGTTGATGAATCTCAATCCTAGGAGAAGTACATATTCTGACGAATTGTTGAGACACCTAATATGCATAATCTCACGTTAAAGATTATTGCATGTGTGGCATAATGTTTTGACTAATGGACAATGTCTTACCTCATTGGATGAGAAAAGGGACACCATGAAATGTATTGCACTAGATGCACCATATGCTATGAGCATAAAAAAAATAAGTACCAACCTGATTGAAGTGTTCATCACTAGATCACTATCATGAAGGTCTATGAATATCTTAAAAGAACCTAGTGTTCCTTTTCTTGAGAGTAGATGGGAATAATCATTATAAAGGAGTTACAATGATGTTATTCCAAAATTTATGAACTATATATTCATATCACAATATAAATTAAATATTATGCTGGATGATAATTGTATAAGTTGAAAAAGACTTCAGACAATTTTCGTTTTTAATACAATGTCAAATATATGATTTGGATCGCTTTGCTAGTTCTTAGGAAGAAAGTTGTGTTTCTTGTATTGCAGATCCTATTTATCTCATTCACGATGATAATGGGTTAATCCTGCAAGTTTAGAAAACTAGATCTCACTAGCGATCCATGTATATATATTTTGAAACTTCAATTTATTTCGATAGAAGATCAAAGGTTGAAATTGGAAGAGGTGTATATAACCAACATAGGAAAGATTTCCTTATACCCTAATAAAGTATCATGCTTTGATGATGCTTGATGCACATAATGGGCAGATATGTGTTAATTAATATTTGATTGGCTCTAGTGCTAGTGGGGGATTATTGGAGTAAGCCCTAAGCCAATCAATATTGGCTTAATATGCTTTTGTATCATGATCTTGATATATATTGTTTGTTAATATAAATAATTAATAGGCATTGTATTTATTGTGTTATTTGTATATTACATAATAAAGTCCTTATAATAATTAGTCTATTAATGGCCCGTTAAGTGTGACTTAATCGTGATACCTCATTAAATATAAGGACGTTATTCTTAAAGTATCTGTAGTCAAGCTTTACTGTCAAATATGACAACAGTAATGCATAGAGACTATTATGTGAGTAGACTGATGACTGTATCTCACAGATCATGGATATGAAATATGAAGTCTTCACGTTGGTATAAATATTAGGAGTAATATTTATACTTGATTGACCCATCATGAGAATACTACATAGTTTGTTATGTAAGTGTCATAAGTTATTCTCATAGTGATATCAGATATCGGGTTTATTTGTTGTTATCAAGTATACTCGGGGATTAAGGAATAAAATATTGGACTATACAAGGGTGACACATTCTATGCCTCGTGTTCAATATAGATATAAGGGCAAAAAGGTAATTGTACACATGATCATTATTACATAAAGGTTATGTCAGATCACACGACATTCTCGTCACTAGGGTAGCAGTGATGTGTTGCTAGATACCACTCACTATTTAGAATATTAAATACGTGATTTAATATTATTGCCAACATTACGAGAACCTACTAGGTCACACGCAAAGAGTACTTATAGTGGAATGGATGATTAAATTAAATATGATTTAATTTAATTATGTGTTAATAGTATTTAAATTATTTAATGTATTAACACATATAATTTATTTGATTAAATATGATTTAATTAAATAAATGAGAATTGACAGCTGATTAAATTAAATATGATTTAATTTAATTATTTTTTATTTTATTTAATTTAATTAAAAAGAGTTTAATTAAATATAAATAATATTTATTTAATTAATATAGTTTAATTAAATAAGATTGAGCTTATTTTAGAAAAGTCTAAAATAAGAGCATTAGGGTTTTAGAAGCTCTCTATAAATAGAGGAGTTTTTTCCCCTACCAATGTTAATTGTCAATTTTCTCAGAATTGGTGAAGAATAACTTGAATTTATAGAATTGTTTCTGTAACTGAATCAATTAGGGAAATGTTAGAATGCAGCTAGTGACACCTGTTAGATGATTGAAATTCAGTTAGGGAAGTTAGTTATAAAATGGTTAGTTAGTTAGAGGTTAGGAGGCTGTTATGGATAATTGAATGGATTGTATGTGAATCTGTCATGGTTAAAATTTCTGTTATAGTTGATTAGTCTATGAATGAAATTTGTGGTCATAGCTTGTGTTAACTATTTGAATGAACCTTGATTATGCTGTTATAATTATGTTAGGGTTATAGGCAAATTTCTATTACTCTCATGGCCATGTGCAAATTATATCCAAAGCTAGAATGATAGCACCGACCAGATCCATCCAATCATGAAAATAATTGGCCAAAAGTGCAGCAATGAGGCCACTTAAATCTAGGGGTGGAAAAACGGGCCGTGGCCCGCCGCCGGCCCGCGCACCTGCCAAAAAATGGCGGGTTGGATTGGGATTTTGAGCCTGCCGCCCACCAAAGCCCGCCCCGCTAACGCACACTACCCGCCAAAACCCGCTGCCCACGAGAACCTGCCAGACCTATTCGTTCAACTTGTCCCACCTTAAACTCGCCATTTTTAGTTAATTCTAGTAATCCCAATTCTTGATAATTTTATTTTATACATTTATTTGAGAATATATGCAATATTTTTTGAAGTAAAATTTGTTAAGAAGATGCTTTATAAAAGTTGTTTAAAAAAATAAGTGAAAAATCTAATTGAAATGTAAAAGCAAGCCTATTAATCTATTAAAAAATGAAAATAAATAAATAAAAAAGTAGATGGGCAAGCCCGCCACCCGCCAACCCGCCACCTTGGTGGGGCGAGCTAGATTTTTATGCCCATTTCCACTTGGCAGGCTTGTCCGCCTCGCCTTTTTTTGGCGGGGTAGGCGGCCCCTTTTGTCACCCCTACTTAAATCCCGATGGATTAAAGAGGAAATGACTAAACAACCAAGAACACACCAAAAAACTACATTAATAATGAGAGAAGTAAATATGCGGATGAATTAGGAGTTGCTGATCCATAAATCTTATAACATATAAGTAGTAAAGTTAACTCTATCCCCTTTACAATGTGGCTCCTGGAATACATCCTGTAATTATCTGTAAATTTCTCATGACGAACTACAAAACCACGCCCAGTTTCTCTATACTTTGCTCCTCCATGAGGAAAAGTGAGCCCAAAATAATGTATCTTTGTACCTAGTGAAAAAGTGAAGAAAACGGGTACGAGTTGCAGTTGCATTATTATGATATCACCTACAACAGTTATGAACCCTCTCTCTAGTCCAATTTCCATGATCATACGCATAATTATTAGAAGACCTATTTGAACAAGGGATTGAAAAGTTATTGCTGCCTTCAAAGGGTAATTTCTTTTCCTTCTAATAAACTTAACTATAGCAGCCTTAACTCCACTCAATGACAGGTAAAGATTTCCATATAAGAAAGAATAAACCGTGATGAGCACTAACATTGAGATGACATAAAATTAAACGGTTTGTAAAATAGAATGATAACACGTAGAAAAAGTCAAATTGATGCCCCAACCGGTAGATATCCATGCTTAGTGTCTGCTCTCCATTAGCACAGGAAACTATTGCTTCAAAAAGAGAGATTTGATTGAGCTTTTATATGTTGTGAACCATTATTTTGCAGGTTATGTTAATTGAATGACTACTACGTTAATTTAATGTGTGTATATTTTATTTTGAATGATAGTTAGCATTGGCTTGGCTTGCATTTAGCATGACCATGGTTTGTTTTGGATGTCATTTGGTTTATGTATGTGATGATGTATGATGAATGTGAAGTTATTGATGTATAGCATATTATTTCATGCATGCAGGTATGGTACAACAGGTTGACATAGCTTTGCAACTTGGCATGGACAAGGTTTTGGCATGGCATAATGCATCATGGTCATGAAGCATACTTGACCACCTTTTGAGGTTACTTGGATGTGAAGCAATGAAGATGGAGAAGACTTGGAAATAGGTCTAGGGTTTAGATTTCTATTTAGGAGTTAAAGTCTGGTCTTGGTCAATTGTGGACCAAAAAGTCAAATGTGACAAAAATGCTCATTTTCAATATAATTCCCATTTTTCTTGTGTAATAATACCCTTGTATTGTAATGGAGTTTGATTTTTGCAATGAAGTGTGACCTTGAATTCTTTGATTTTTATTTGTAACTTGCTTTTAAAGTAACACATGATCTCTTGCATTTCCCCTCCATTTAGATATGGCATTTGAATCTATCTTGAATGGAATGCTCTCTTAAAAGATGTCGTTGGGACACAACCATGATCAACCTTGCATTAATGCTTCAAAAATTTCCTTTTTTCCTCCAAAATGTATCACAAGAATGTAGCCATTGAATGCAGTAATGTGGAAGCCAAAGTGACCAACCATAGTCCATGATTCTTGCCTGACCACTAGCAATGGGACCTTAATCCAAAAGAATCCTCAGATCAAACCAATAATAGTCCAAGCATTAGACATAAAATTAAACAATTAAATCCATCATTAAATGAACCTTTGGATCCAGTAATGTTACATGTAAATGCGGATGAAAAATGGATGCTCTTAACTACAATGATTTATTGAGGATAACTATATGCAGATGAATCAAAGCCATAATGAAAATGAGAAAAGTGAGAGCAAATTTTGGGATATTACAAACAGGCGTATGTTCTGATAAATGGGCGACCGGGAAGCTAGCAGGGGCTATATATTGCACCACATATTTTTGGGGAACCTTCATAACACCTCTTGTGGGTCCTATGCAATTATACCATTACATTTATTTATCAAGAAAAACTCAAAATAAGTTGAACAAAGATAGAATGATGAACTGGAGTGTTTTTTATATTGATTGAAGCATGATAAATTTTTACTTAAAGTTGTGGAATATAGTTTAATTGTGATTTCTAAGCTTCAAAGTGAAGCTTGTTGTATTTATAGACGTAAAAGACTCATTTGTAGTAAGTTTAATATAATTGTTGGGGCCATGTTCCAATGCATGAAATAATGTTGGAGAAAGTTCCTTTGACTTTCTATATCATCATCTTGAACATTAGAATGTATTGATCTTGCTTGAGAATGTCTTGCTTTTGCACCACATATTAATGTTTGAAATTTTTTAGGTAATATATATCCAAATGCAAGTAAATCTATGATCTTGTGAAATCTCACATCAATATGTTTGTTCCTAGCATGATACACCTAAATTTTTTTCCAAATAAATGGTAATCTAACTGTCACAACGCAACAAAACTCCTCCTTTCTCAACACCTAATTCTCTTACCAATACTATAAGACATAAGGCTCTTTTGGAAGTTTCACAGGACTCCATGTACTCTGCTTGAATTGTTGACATCTCCACTATGGATTGAACCAATGATTTTCAATAAATAGGTCCTCATGTTAAAGTAAAGACACACCCTATTGCAAACATTTTGTCATCCATCTTACTAGCATAGTCTGAATCAACATATCCTACAACTGCAGGATCACCGTGTTCACTGCTAAACATTATGGATCTATGTGCTTAAAGGTACAATTATATGCATATGATAATAATGGCAGATGATTCTTGGTAGTTTTGATGATGACAACACCTAAGGCTAAGCAACGTTTGGTGGAGTAATTGAAGATCCCTATTCAAGAAATCTCTAGTGATAGTGTCTATCAAAGAAGTCATATCAAGGCTCATCAAATAGAAGAATTCAAACCATATATGAAATTTTGAGACATTAGTGAATCTAGAAAAAGATCTTGAAGCTTTAAGGTTGTGAAAGAGATGAATTGTGAAAGCTCGATTGATCATGTGTTTGAGTGATTAATGTATTGTAAAAGTATAAGAGTATCTCTTAAGATACTAAGATAACTCTCTCTCTCTCTCTCTCTCTCTCTCTCTCTCTCTCTTTCACACACACACACACACACACACACAAACACACACACACACACACATGCACACACACACACACACACACACACGCACACACACAAAAGAAAACACACACATACACACACACACACACACATACACACATGTTTTTTGAAGCCTCTCTACTTTTATAAAATCACCATAAATTTTTTTACACAAGTAGCTAGTTGGTTACTACCTTGAATAATATTTTAAGAGTGTGATTTACACTAGGTAATCAGATAACACATTAGGGTTAATCGATTATCTCTTATGTAACACCTCCTAATCGATTAAGAGGACTTTTAAGTGATTAGTGATGCCAAATTTTAAAACCTTCCACATTTAAACTACAAAACCAATTCGACTTAGCTAATAATCTGTTATGTGCATTAAAAAGTCCAAAGATCATTTTCTTTTTGTATCTATATTTTTTCCTATATAAAGGAGGATTCTTCTCATTGGAAATTACACTAGAATACAAATCTCTACTATCTTTTTCTAATTATCTCTCTTCGCTCATTCTTATATTCTTTCACTAATGTTGTCTTAGTGCCTTGCAAGAGAAAAATAATTCAAAGAGTTTTTTATTGTATTTATGATCGTGCTTAAGTATTTTTCATCAAGAATTCAATTTTCTTGGTTAATACCATTTGTTCTTGAGATTGTCCTAGTAAATTACTATTTGGTTATTGAGATTGTTTTAGTAAAATCTATGTTTGGTTCTTGATATTAGCCGTTAAAATATCGTTTTACTTTGTGACCTCATCCCTCAAAAGCTCCATTTGGTTTGAGGGATCAACCTCTGTAAAATCTATTATCTTTGTAATAAGGTTTATGGGAATATCCATAATAGCTCAAGACATTATTTTATTATAACTCGCAAGAAGAAATTCTTGGGGAGAGGAGTAGGCCAAGTGGTAGGTTTAACCTCTATACCTATCTATTTTATTTCTCTTGATTTATTTTCTTTCTTATTTAATCCTCATTTTTGCTTTTGGCTGCTTTATTTGTGTACTAACATAAATTATTTTTAAATTAAAAATAATTTTTTAAAATTTAATAATCATTTTTACATTTCACAATTCAACCCCCCCCCCCCCCCCCCCCGTTTGTGTTTGGAGTCACTTATTTAACAAACATGATACCATAAGTCATTGTACTCTTCAAGTATCTGAAAATCCACTTGACTTCTTCCCAATGACTCTTTCCGAATTTGTACATAAACTTACAAACTTGACTTACAGCTTGTTCACAATTCAATCTAGTGCATACCATAGAATACATAAAACACCCAACAAAAATGGCATAAGGAACCTTTGACATATATACTATCTTATGCATATGTGTTTGGAAACTGATTCAATGAGATATTAAAGTGACTCTCCAATGGGTACTCACAGCCTTCAAATTACTCATGTCAAACTTGTCTATCAGCTTTTCAATATAGCTTTTTTTAGAGAACCATAATTTTCTAGCATTCCTATCTCTATGAATTTCCATACTAAGAATCTTATTAGCACCGCCTAAGTCTTTCATGCCAAACTCCTTTCCTAACATGATTTTTCAGTTCATTTACATCATTTAAATGATTAGAGGCAATCAACATACATTCACAAGAAAATAAAAGATCCATCATCAAGGCTCTTAACATAATTTCAACAATAATACTCACTCATTATGTAGCCAATATGAAGCATGTACAAATCAAAGTGATTGTACAGCTTCCTTGGAGACTTCTTTAAACCATACAAAAACCTGTTTTGTTTACAAACTAGCAAACCATGTGCTCTAAATGCATGTATTTACTGGCTACCAAGGCTAACACTACCTGGATAGAAGTATGTTTAACGAACAAAGAGAAAATTCTAGCATAGTTAATCCTCTTCTGTTGTGAGTACCTCTTTTCTACAAGACGAGCCTTGAACTTTTCCCCTTCTTTTTTTGTTACCGTTGGTTTTCTCTTGAACACCCACTTACAACCGATGGCATTTTCCCCTTAGGAAGTTGGAGAAGCTCACATGCATAATTTTTATTTAAGGAATCCATCTAATCCACCATTATACACAACCACTTATCTCACTCTTGGCTAACCATAGCTTCTCAAAAGGTGGAAGGGTCTCTAAAACTAGTAAGAAGTACATAGACTTCCAAGTCTTTATACCCATATCTTTATGATGGCTTGGTTCAATGTTGATCTCTATCATGCACAAGAATATAATCATGTTCTCCACCTGAAACTTTAGGTCTATGGTCAATTTCAGAATAAGATTCTGGTTCTTGTTGTGGTTTGCGCACTACCTGCATACTTTTCTTTGGTGGATGATCAACATCCACCTAAAACACCTATTTGTTGGAAGTTTCTCATTCATATGTTGAAACATATATTGCAAGTGAATGCTTTAACATTAACTGCTCATCAAAAACATCATCTCTGCTAATTACCATCTTCTTTTTAATTGAATACCATAACTTGAATCCCTTGACACCTTTTGTGTAACTCACAAAGACACACTTCTTTGACTTTGGATCAAGTTTAGATTAAACTTTCTAGATATATGCAAATATGATGGACACCAAAAATTCCTTAAATTGTCTTGAACAATAGGATTATATGTCTATGCCTCTTCTGGAACCTTCCCTTCCAATGAAGCTCGTGGTAATCCATTAATAAAATAACATACCATATTAATTTCTTCTGCACAAAAACCTTTTGATATTCTGACATTTAACAAGAGACATATTACCCCTTTAGTTAGAGACCTATTCATTTTATCTACGACACCATTTCATTGTGATGTCTTACAAACTAAAAAAATGCCTTTGAATACCATATTTTCACAAATCCTCTTGAAATTCAAATTAGTGTAACATGTCCCATTATCTGATTGTAAATATATACTTGATTTTTCTATATGTTTGATTCTCTACTTCTGGCTTTAAAAACTTGAATTTAGTAAAGACTTCATAATTCTGATTCAAGAAATACATCCAAACCTTGTGACAAAAATTATTTGTGAAAGTCACAAAATACTTGGAACCATCAATGAAAACATCTTTTGTAGGCCCCCACACATTTGAATGTACATAGTATAAAATTCCCTCTATTTTGTAATTTTTTTTCTTGAATAGAACACGACATTATTTTCCAAGTACACAATACTTGCACATTGTTAGACGATAGACTTCGATCTAGAGGGGGGGGGGGTCAATAGATGGCAAATTTTTCAACCAAAAACTTTGGATAAAATCTGTTTCAAAAATATGGTGCAGCAGAAAAATGACCTGGATCAAATCGTCTAATCGAACCTACTATCGAAAATTTATATGCGCAACGTAAACCTTTTGGAATGATAGTGAATACAAATCGTTCAACAATTATCAAGTCACAGATCAATCAAATGCAAAGCTATTTGTAATGCTTATTTCCAATGAACACAAAGCAAAAAAAGTAAGCTCTTGCTCGTGCTCTTCCAACTTACCAAACAAAGTCACGAGATCAAGCGACTTAAGATCATTTTCCTCCTTGATGGCGGTGACCTTGGGCTTCCATTCCCTACTTAAACGCCTCAAAAATTTGTTAGTAGCATGTTCATTGGAAACAGGATTACCTAGTGCATTTAACCAATTTATGAGATGAGTGAACCATTTTCGCATATCCGCAATGGTTTCACCATGCTCAATACGGAACAACACAAACTCTTGATTCAATGTGTTGATTCTAGCTTGTTTGACATCATTAATACCCTCATGGGCAATCTCTAATGCATCCCACATAGCCTTGGTGGTCTCAAAATGAGAAACACGATAAAACTCATTAACTCCCAAAGCGGAAGTGAGAATGTTTTTCACTTTCCAATCATGTGACCACAATTTCCAATCATTAGCATCCCATTGTGCTTCCGGTTTAGGTACGGTAACACCCTCCGGATTGGTCATAGTTATTTCATTCAGACCATTTTGGATAGCGTTCCATATACCTTTGTCAACAGAGTTGACATGAATACACATAAGAGCTTTCCAATAGGCATAATTTTTGCTAGTGAAAATGGTGCTCTATTGTACGCACCCTTAGGTTCGGTAGCCATTCTTCTAAGAAATATATCTCAAGCACGGATTGAATCGGAGCTCTTGATACCCCTTGTTAGATGATATACTTAGATCTAGAAGGGGGTGAATATATCACAAAATTTTCAACCAAAAACTTTGGTAAAAATCTGTTTTAAAAAATATGGTGCAGTGCAAAAATGATCTAGATCAAATCGTCTAACCGAACCTACTATCGAAAGGCTATATGCACAACGTAAACCTTTTGGAATGATAATGAATACAAATCGTTCAACAATTATCAAGTCACATATCAATCAAATGCAAAGCTATTCGTAATGCATATTTCCAATGAATACAAAGCTATAAAAATACACACAAATAATTTATCAAACACTTTGTGTGCGATTGATCACGTTTGGAAATTCGATTTATTTTGTTGATGTAAAAAGCCAATCATAATCAAAGTGATTGTGATTATATCAACACCAATAATTTAAAAGAAAGTTGAAAATAATTTCCAATCGAATTAATCGATACAACAACAAAATCAATAATTTGCAAGAACAACAACTAAAGAAAATTAAAGCGATAAAGAGAGATAAAGATTTATTTAGGCAACTCCCCAATCGGCCTCGCTATGGGTACGTCTGCCCTTAATTTGAAATCAACTTGTAATTAGCTTTAACTTTGCAAAATCGTTTAAACAAGAGATGAAGAACTTAAACCCCAAAATCCCTATGATTTGTGTTGATTCTTGCACCTCCAAACCCTTGATCAAAGCTTGATCAAGTGACCTACAAAGCAGCTATGATCCTCCAATTATCTCGAGCACACAACTTGTTGAAACCCAAGATTCCCGAACACAATTCACCGTCTCGCACTACTCCCTTGCAAGGAAACCACCTTGTCCAAAGGCCTTCACTCAGTCGAATCAGTGTTGACGTGATCTTGTCCAAAACCTTAAAATCAAACTAATCTTGAAGGAAAACTCCACCTTATTTTTCTTATTTGAAACACACAAAGTTTCCAACCCAATATTCTCAGGTACACCAAACCTAATTGGACGTTATCAACCCTAATCTAGATGGTCAACCAATCGAAAAATGATTATATGTAGTTCAACTGTGTGTATGCAAAGAAGAAGGGTTGAATATGATGGGCAACTTTGTAATCCAATTTTGTTTAGGTTTTATCTCTAGAAAACCCTTTAACTAGAAGAAGGTGCATGTATGAGTATATATAGGTATGTGAGAGAATGAGAAAAAGGAATTCAATAAGTTGGAGAAAAAAATGAGATTTTTGAGGTGGGAACATGCATAGGTCGGTCTATAAAGGTCATGGATCGACCTATGTAGGTATTCAGGTCGACCTGTGAGGCAGCCTATGAGGCGACCTGTGGGCAGAACCTACAGGCTTTAATACTGCTCCATGGGAGCCGACATGAACAATTATATGTCGGCCTATACTGAAACAAAAATTAGTATAGGTCGGTCTAATCATGCATGTGTCGGCCTGAACTAACTTGTTTACCCAAAAATATGTTTTTCAATGCAATTATGATGTAGACTCCTTTTCAAACTTATTTGAATGCTTCCTAATGCAAGATGCTCATCTAGAATGGGAGGATACCGTCCAATATACATAAAACTACACTATCCTAGTTTTGACATCACTCAAAATACAAAAGCACTCACATACTCCCCCTTTTTGATGATGGGAAAACCTGAGACGATGTGTTTCACGACGTTGTTGTCTTTTTGAAGACTCCCCCTGAATATATGCATATTCTTCAACTGGTATACTTTCTCCCCCCTTTGACAACATCAAAAAGAAAACAAGAAAACTATGAGAAGTATCAATAACCACATACAAATTCAAAATACCACACAGAGGCAATTTGAAAAGAGAAGATAATCAACATAATCGCACTCATATAGAATGATATGCACATTGATTTAGAATGCCTAAACATAATACAAGCACATCAAGTAACAATGGAACATAATTTCTACACGTAATGCTAAAATAAAATACACAAACATGAACAATGAAGGATACAATGTAATCACAAATCCTTAAGCTGCTACAAAAGTGGCACGATTACGTGACATATGCTATTGGTGCTCCCGAAATGCTGCACATGCATGTGCTCTAGCAAGGCGATAGACGAAGTCATCACCACTCAAACCAAAAACAGAGATGTAACTATAACAGTGACACACGACAAGAATTCATTTAAAATCATAACATGTTCGACCAAAGTTCATGAAGAAATACATAATAAGCCAATATGCACCAAAGAAAAAGTTTCAAGTATATAGAAGGAATACCACAATATAACTATAAACATATAATTGACAAAGATCAATAGAAATTTTTGGAAGTGAATATTAATAAACCTCTTCATATATCAAGGATATTATCCGTTTGGAACATTAACAACAAGTAATGTAAAAGAAAACTTACTAAGCAAGAGATAGAAAAGGAACACTATTACCTCTCATGTAGATTGATGAACCATGCACTCTTATGAGATAAAACTCCCAATGACGGTTAGAGTAAAATTATATAAAGTGTATGCAATAAAATGATATGCTAGGCAATATTAGATATATCGAGTATCCCTAATTCCCTTCGGATATTGAAAAATGGTTTGGTTGCAAGTGGTTTTGTGAAAATATCTACAAGTTGATGTTTACTATCAACATGCTCGAATATGACATAACCTTTTTCAACATGATCACGTAGGAAATGATGGCGAATCTCAATATGCTTAGTGCATGAATGTAGCACCGGATTTTTGGTTAGATTGATAGCGCTAGTGTTGTCACATATAATGGGAATACGTTGTAAGTTTGTATCAAAATCAAGTAATTATTGCTTAAGCCACAAGATTTGGGTACAATAACTATCAGCCGCAACATATTCCGCCTCGGCGGTTGACAATGCAACATAAACTTATTTCTTGCTATGCCAACTTACTAAGGCATTTGAAAACATGTGGCAAGTTCCACTCGTGATTTTCCTATCTGATTTGCAACTGGAAAAACCGGAGTGAGTGTATCCAACCAAGTTACAATCGCTTCCTTTAGAATATCAAAGCCCATATTGATAAGTAATGTGAAGATACCAAAGAATATGCTTTATGGCTTTTAAGTGAGATTCTTTAAGAGTCGATTAATAACGGGCACACATGCATACGCTAAACATGATATCAAACCTAGATGCGCTAAGATATAGAAGAGAGCCAATCACACCTCTATATTTCTTTACATATACGTCATTACCATTTAGACCCTTTTCCAAATTACCATTTGTGGCCATAGTTGTAATGATAGACTTTGCTTCTTCCATGCCAAAGCGCTTTAGCAATTCTTTGCAATACTTCTTTTGACACACTAATGTACCC
The DNA here is from genome assembly GCA_022829125.1 of Lathyrus tuberosus. Taxonomy (NCBI): domain Eukaryota; kingdom Viridiplantae; phylum Streptophyta; class Magnoliopsida; order Fabales; family Fabaceae; genus Lathyrus; species Lathyrus tuberosus. The sequence continues at coordinate 5,478,529 of JALAZF010000249.1, read as the reverse complement.
TCTTTCAATTGCTTGATTTGAAGCCCAAGGAAGTAGTTCAACTCCCCCATTAGGCTCATCTCAAACTCTCCCCGCATAAGCTTACAGAACTCTTCTACAAGTTGCATATTAGCTTATCCAAATATAATATCATCAACATAAACTTGAACTAGAAAGGTGTGCTTCCCTTGGTGCTTAATGAATAGAGTAGTATCTACTTTGCCCCTTGAGTATCCTTGGTCAATTAAAAATTTTCTTAGTCGCTCATACCAAGCCCCAAGGGCTTGTATGTGTCCATACAAAGCTCTTTTGAGCTTGTACACATAATTTAGATACTCGTAACTTTCAAAACCTAGGGGTCGAGCTACATACACTTCTTCATTAATGAAACCATTTAGAAATGTACTTTTCACGTCCATTTGAAATAACTTGAAATTCTTGGCGCAAGAATAGGCTAGTAGAAGACGTATAGCCTCAAGGCGAGCCACCAGAGTATAAGTTTCGTTATAATCGATGTCCTTATCTTGGTTATTGCCTTGCGCCACTAGCCGAGCCTTATTGTGGGCTATCACCCCGTTGTTTTCGTCAAGTTTGTTCCTAAAAACCCATCGATTGCCAATTACTTGATGATCTTTAGGACGAGGGACAAGGTCCCAAACGTCGTTTATTTTAAATTAATTTAGTTCATCTTGCATGGCCATAAGCCAATGCTCATCAAGCAATGCATCTTTAGTATTTTTAGGCTCTACTTGAGACACATGTATGTGATAAGGTTTGATGATTTATTGGCTTGAATCATGTAACACAAAATCATGCAAGCATGACTTAGTTCAAGATAAGGATGGAGTATGATTGCATTTATGTATAGCTACTATAAATTTGTAAAATGCAACAACCAACAGTCACATTTGATATTTTTGGAAGTAACAGATATCACAAATATCACACATATAGTTTATCACATATCTCTATGAAATAAACAGGTAAAAGAAACACTTGCGTACGTAACAAGAAAGGGATTGAAACGATATTACCATACCGTACACAAGATGGAGGATGCACTTGCATTTCATGAAGAACTTTCGAATGAAAGTTGAAATAAATGCAATACGTGCCACGAAACACAAACGAGACCAAAACGTTTTTACCACATTTCTTCTTGTACAAGTATTTGAAAGTGAGATTAGTAATGTATTCAAGAAGATCATTTGATAATTGTTGGAGGTTCTTCCAACTCAAAAGGTGATTGTCCACTTTAATTGAATTTTTCTTCTTGCTCAATTTTGATGATAATCTTGCTCACATTCATCTTCATGCTTCATCATCTTAGGTTGATCACTCATAGTTTGATACACTTGAGTAAGTCTTGTCTAAGATTACCTACATCATTTAACATAATACCTTTCCTACACTTCTTGGATAACACATTAGTAATCATTCACATACTTTTACCACTTAAAAGAAAAACACAAAGAGTTAACCTGATTGGTAACAATCCACCTTGTTAGTCACATAAATCAAAACAATAAGGACATGTCACCGTGTTGTGCCTTGATTCTCCATGAACGAGATCCCATACTCTCTTCATAGAGTCAAGACATTTTTCCTGCATGATTATAAAATTGTGCTAGGTACCCAATCTCCATTGGGTCCTCGGGGATTAGTAAAACCTTGGTTGCACTTAGGCATTCATTGAAAGACACATTAGGAACAAAGAGTTTCCTAAATTTTCACTTTGCAATAGTGTGTCCCTTTTTGCAACAATAGTGACAATACAAGTTAGAAGAAGATAACCTTTTTCTATTTGGTTCTTTTTAACGTAACTATACCTTCGATAAGAATTATGTGATGGTAAGTCATACTTGGAAGTATCTATTGCAAAGGTAACCTTATGTTGCAAAGCTTTATCAAGTTTAGCTTTAATAGTCCTTGACTCCTTTTTCCAAATGTGACAAGTTTCACAACCAAAATTCAACAAAGATCTAGGTTCCTCATCTTGATCTTCTAGAATAACTGACATAGATTTCCTTAGTACTTCCACATGTTTTTCATGTTCAGCAATCTTAGCTTCCAAATGGGAGATAATTCTCTTGTTTGAAACTAATCTCTTGAAGAAAAATATGGCTTGTCTTTGTAGATTTTCAAAAGACTCTTGAAGTTGAAAAAAGGCTAAATTATGAGAAGCTTGAAGTTTGGAGTGACATACAACCTTTTTCTTTACTTTGTTTGCCATATAGCAAAGCTTGGTCGATTTATCACTTGAAGTAGAGCTATCATCACTTGAAGAATCACTTTCTCTCTCCTAAGCGGCATAAGCTCTTCTAGATTTTCTAGACGTTTTGTGACGACCTTTTCACTCTTAATTTTTGGACACTCCATCTTAAAGTGACCGAGTTTACCACAGTTGTAACATCTACTTCGTGACTTCCCCTTTTTCCTCTCATCTTCTTCTTTTGAGGAACTTGATAACCTTCTTGATTTATCACAGTACTTGTTGGGATATTTGTCACCATGTTTTAACATGTATTTGTTGATTCGCTTTATGAACAGTCTCATATCTTCTTCGTCGGATTCATTGTCATCTTTAGGTTCACTATCCTTTTGCTCATCTTGAGAAGGCCTTGAGCTAGAAGTCTTTAGAGCAATGGACTTCTTCCCTTCATCTTTGTCTTTCACTTTCTAATTCTTTGATCTCTTTTCATATTCCTTCTCATATTTTGCCAAGCAAGTAAGCTCTTGCTCGTGCTCTTCCAACTTACCAAACAAAGTCGTGAGATCAAGCGACTTAAGATCATTTGCCTCCTTGATGAAAGTGACCTTGTTCTTCCATTCCCTACTTAAACACCTCAAAACTTTGTTAGTAGCATGTTCATTGGAAACAGGATTACCTAGTGCATTTAACTAATTTATGAGATAAGTGAACCATTTTTGCATATCCGCAATGGTTTCACCATCCTCAATATGGAACAACTTAAACTCTTGATTCAATATGTTGATTTTAGCTTGTTTGACATCATTAGTACCCTCACGGTCAATCTCTAATGCATCCCACATAGCCTTGGTGGTCTCACAATGAGAAACAAGATAAAACTCATCAACTCCCAAAGCGAAAGTGAGAATGTTTTTCACTTTCCAATCACGTGACCACAATTTTCAATCATTAGCATCCCATTGTGCTTCCGGTTTAGGTACGGTAACACCCTTCGCATTGGTCGTAGTTATTTCATTCGGACTATTTTGGATAATGTTCCATATAACTTTGTCAACAGAGTTGACATGAATACGCATAAGAGCTTTCCAATAACCATAATTTTCGCCGGTAAAAATTAGTACTCTATTGTATGCACCCTTAGGTTCGGTAGCCATTCTTCTAAGAAATATACTCAAGAACATAATGAACCAGAGCACTTGATACCACTTGTTAGACGATAGGCTTCGATCTAGAGGGGGTGATAGATCACAATTTTTTCAACCAAAAACTTTGGCAAAAATCTATTTTCAAAAATATGGTTCAGTGTAAAAACGACCCAGATCAAATCGTCTAACCGAACCTACTATCGAAAGGCTATATACACTACATAAACCTTTTGGAATGATAATGAATACAAATCGTTCAAAAATTATCAAGTCACAGATCAATCAAATCCAAAGCTATTGGTAATGCTTATTTCCAATGAACACAAAGCGATAAAAATACGCGCAAACAATTTATCAAACACTTTGTGTGTGATTGATCATGTTTGGAAATTCAATTTATTTTGTTGATTTAAAAAGCCAATCACAGTCATAGTGATTGTGATTATATCAACAACAATAATTTAAAAGAAAGTTGAAAACAATCTCCAATCAAATTAATCGATACAACAATGAAATCAATAATTTGCAAGAACAACAATTAAAGAAAATTAAAGCGATAAAGAGACACAAAGATTTGTTTAGCCAATTCCCCAATCGGCCTCGCTATGGGTACGTTTGCCCTCAATTCGAAATCAAATCGAGATACTTGTAATTAACCTTAACTTTGCAAAATCGTTTATACAAGAGATGAAGAACTCAAACCCCAAAATCCCTATGATTTGTGTTGATTCTTGCACTTCCAAACCCTTGATCAAGTGACCAACAATGCACTTACAATCCTCCGATTATCCCGAGCAAAATTTTTGAAACCCAAGATTCCTGAACACAATTCACCGTCTCGCTCTACTCCCATGCAAGGAAACCACCTTGTCCCAATGCCTTCACTCGGTCGAATCTGTGTTGACGTGATCTTGTCCAAAACCTTTAAATCACACTGATCCTGAAGGAAAACTCCACCTTGGTTTTCTTATTTGAAACACACAAAGTTCCCAACCCAATATTCTCGGTTACACCAAACCTAATTGGACGTTATCAACCCTAATATGGACGGTCACCCAATCAAAAAATGATTATGTGTAGTTCAATTATGTGTATGCATTGAAGAAGAGTTGAAGATGATGGGCAACTTCGTAATCCAATTTTTTTTAGGTTTTATCTCTAGAAAACCCTTAAACTAGAAGAAGGTCCATGTGTGAGTATATATAGGTATGTGAGAGAATGAGCAAAAGGAATGCAATAAGTTGGAGCAAAAAATGAAATTTTTAAGGTGGGAACACGTATAGGTCGGCCTATGAAGGTCAGGGGTCAGCCTATGTAGGTATTCAGGTCGACCTGTGAGGAAGCCTGTGGGCAAAGCCTACAGGCTTCGATACTGCTCCATGGGAGCCGATTTGAACAATTCTGTACCGGCCTATACTGAAACAAAAATTCGTATAGGTTGGCCTGATCATTCATGTGTCGGCCTGAATTGACTTGTTTGCCCAAAAACATGTTTTTCAATGCAATTATGATGTAGACTACATTTAAAACTTATTTGAATGCTTCCTAATGCAAGATGCTCATCTAGAATGGGATGATACCGTTCAATATACATAACGTTTCACTAACCTAGTTTTGACATCACACAAAATACAAAAACCACTCACACACATATCCACCTTGAAACTACAAACACCCTTTAATTTATTTCTCTTATGAATTTCCATCACCCCACACTCATTGATATGAACCAGACACATATTCCAGAGTTGAGTTGCATCATATCAGACTTAACTAATGCAATATTACCTAAAATATTGTTCCCTAATAGTTCGTAGATATTACCTACAATCCTCATTTCTCTCATCAAAGTCAATGCACCCTTGCTAACCTTCATAATATCCTTATATCCATCATACCCGTATGATAAACCATTTATCTATAGAGTATCTATGGAAATATAGTTCTTTCTCAATTCTGGAATATATCTAACATCGTTAAATGTTTATAGGCTATCATCATCCATGGAAATTTTAATTTGTCCCATTCTAGTGATAGTACATGCTTTATCACCACCTAGATAAACATATACAAAATCAACTAACTTGAATGTAGTGAATAATTCCTGGTGTGGTGCCATGTGGTAAGAATAACCAGAGTTAAGAATCCACGCATATGTGCACTTGTTAGATGAAACACATAATGTATATGCTTTACTGCCATAATAATTGGTTTGAACCAAATTTATAGAACTAGATAAGTCTTGTTTTCTGTTTGGACATCCCCTTTTCCTGTAATCAATTTATTTGCAATTATAACTCTCAATTGTCTTCTGGTTCTTGGATTTAGACCTCTTCTTTACAGAACCTCAATTACCCTTGTTCCACCCACAATATTGACCCACTTTCACATATAGAATGTCTCATTAAGTTCGTTTATCTACAATTTTTCTCCTTTGAGAATGAGACAAAAGTGTAGCAATAATACCATCAAGACTAATAGTATATTTTTCGTAGGTAAGAGTAGTCAGTAAGTGATTATAAGAACCTAATAACAAGCACAACAAGATAATTGCCTTATCTCTGTCATCAATCTTCACCCCAAGCCTCACCATATTGATTATTATATTTTTGAAAACATTAACATGTTGTTTCGAATTAGATCCTTCCTTCATCTTTGAACTGTATAGTCAATGCTCCGCGTACAATTTGTTCATCATTGTCTTTGACATATTCTGATTCTCTGGTTTGTCCCAAACCTCCTTTAGCATCGTCGGATCGAGGATATGATACCCCATCTCATCTAAAACACATAGGTGAATCAATCATGCAATATTCTCCTTCATCTATGTCCAATTGGTATCGTCAATGTCGATCGATTTCATCTCATGCAACGCCTTCTGCAAACTTTGCGGAGTTAGTACATCCTTAACCCTCATTTTCCATAATCTGACCTTATCACCTCAAATTTCTCACCAGGGTTAATCACCATCTGATACCAATTTTTATAAAATTAATCACTATAGAAGATTAAAGATGAATGAAAGTAAAAATACAATGAACACAATCTATCTTTGTTAATATAATTTAACCAATGATTTCTATCTCTACAACTATATAGCATATATAGTTCCATTAATTTAGGTCCAATAATTATTTTTCATTAGGGTTATAGTGGTATTATATATATATATATATATATATATATATATATAGATATATATATATATATATATAATCTATGGCTCATTTTACAACAATAACCATGAAGTCCCCACATCCCTCAGTTACCTACCCACTACAAATAGTTGTGCCTAAGACATGTATGGAGTTTCGACATAATTATGAACCATACTCAATAAGATGTAGTGGAGTTCATTGAACTTTAAGGTGTACTTGATCATCCTGAAGTTCATTCTGTATTAAACACCTGAACTATGGGATTCACACTTGAGTTTATGAAACAACTTGTAGCTGAGATGCGCGAAGATGGTACACTTTCTTTTATACTTTTGTCAAAAACACCTTATGTGCCTTTTTTCCTGACATTAAGGATTCATCATGAATGTTTGTTTTTTTTAATACCCAATATTTTGTGAGTTGTACTAGCTTCTTTGTAAATTTGGTGATTGGTACCTGAAAATAAAATAATTACTTTTATGTAGACATATTGATATTGTGTTAAGTCCCTTTTGTATTTGCACAAATTGATATATCTCAAGTACGAAAAATTGTAGGCTGAAGGGTTGTTGAGTATGGATCATATATTTGAGATAATTATGAGTTTAGGATCTATTGGCTCGACAAAGTTTACAGAAGGCACTGCGTGAGACAAAACCAAACGATATGGAGGATACCGATTGGTTAGAGATGAAGGAGAAGGTTGCAGGATTTATTCGTCTATGTGTTTTAGACGAGGCGATGTATCATATCCTAGACCTGGCGACTCTGAAGGAAGTTTGGGACAAATTGAAGCGATAATATATGTCCAAGACGATGATGAACAAATTATTTATGAAGGAGCGACTGTACATTCTAAAGATGCAGGAAGGATCCGATTTGGAATAACATGTTAATGTCTTCAACAATATAATAACCAATCTAGTGAGGCTCGGGGTGAAGATTGTTGACAAAGATAAGGCAATTATCTTGCTTTGTTAGTTACCAGGTTCTTATGACCACTTGGTGGCTACTCTTACCTACGGGAAATACGTTATAAATATTGATGTGATTATTGGTACACTTTTGTCTCATTCTCAAAGGAGACAAATTGTAAAGGAAGGAACTTAAGGTGACAGTGTGTATGTGAAAGAGTGTCAAGATCATGGGTGGAATAAGGGTAATAGAGGTTATGGAAAGAAGAGGTCTAAATCTAGGATTTGAAAAACAATCGAGTATTATAGTTGCAATAATATTTGGCAATGGAAGAGGAATTGTCCAAACAAAAAGCATGGCTCATCCAGTTCAGCGAAGGTGGTTCAAACTGTTAATTCTAGTAGTGAAGCATCATACTATTTGTTTCATCCAGCAAGTACACAAATGCATATATTCTTAACTATGGTTGTTCTTACCACAAGACGCCGCACCGAGAATGGTCCACTACATTCAGGTTAGGTAATTTTGGATTTGTTTATCTAGGTGATGCTAAAGCATATACTATCAATGGAATATGACAAATTAAATTTTCCATAGCCGATGGTGGCGTTGGAACATTGAATGAAGTCATATAAATTTCAAAATTGAGGAAGAACTTGATTTCCCTATGTACTGTACATGCAAATGGTTTATCCTACATGTGTGATGGAGATAGAGACATTATGAAGGTTAGTAAGGGTGCATTGGCATGTAAAATCTACAAATGGTTGGGGAACACTATTGTAGGTGGTGTTTCATCAGTTGAGTTTGATAATGATACAACCAAACTCTGGCACATGCATCTTGGTCATCTCAGTAAGCGTAAGATGATGGAACTTCATAAGAGAAATCTATTTAAGGGTGTTTGTAGTTTTTAAGTTGGAATTGTGCAAGTATTGTGTACTTGGGAAATAATAGTTTGTTCGGTTCAAGACCACGAAGCACAAAATAAAGGAAACTTTAGACTTGTGTATTCTAACGTGTGGGAACTTACCAATGAGATTTCCATGGGTGGTTCCAGGTATTTCGTGACTTTCACAGATGATTTTTCTCACAAGGTTTGGGCGTATTTATTGAAATATAAATCTGAAGTATTTATCAAATTCAAGTTGCGGAAGGAAGAGATAGAGAATCAAACTAGCATAAAAAACAAGTATTTGAGGTCAAATAATGGAACAAAGTACACTAATTTTAAATTCAACAGCTTCTTTGAAGACTTGGGTATTCAAAGACATTTAAATTGTAAGACACCTCAATAAAATGGTATGTCAAAGAGAATGAATAGGTCATTAACTAAAAGGGAAAGATGTTTTTTGCTAAATGTTGGACTATCAAAAGGTGTATGGGCAGAGGCAGTTAACATGGCGTGATATCTTATCAACAGGTCACCACGAGCTTCACTGGAGGGGAGGGTTGTAGAGGAGGTATGGACAGGTAATCCTATTGATCTTGACAATTTAAAGATTTTAGGTGTCCTTCTTATGTACATGTATCCAATGAGATTGATCCAAACTTGATCCAAAGTCGAAGAAGTGTGTATTTGTATGTTACACAAAAGGTGTGAAGGGGTTTAAATTATGAGATCTGATTAAAAAGAAGATGGTAATAAGCAGATATGTTGTTTTTGATGAGTATTTAATTTTGAAACTATCAATTGCAACAGATGTATCAACTTCTAGAAAAAAAATTCCAACAAATAAGTGATTTAGGTGGATGTTGATCCGCCACTAGTGAAAAATTTGCAAGTAGAGCTAGAAAAACACGAGGAATCAGGACTTGATACTGAAATTGACCATAAACATGAAATTTCAAGTGGAGTACATGATTATATTCTTGTACATGATAGAGAGCACCGTTCAACCAAGCAACCAGAAAGATATACATGTAAAGAATTAGCAGCATATTCATTTCTTACTAGTTCTAGAGAGCCTTCTACTTTTCAAGAGGCTATAGCTAGCTAGGAGAAATATAAGTAAATAGGTGCAATGGTGAATGAGATGGAGTCTTTGAAAAAAAATTAGACATGGGAGCTTGCTCAGCTTCCTAAGGGAAAAGGGGCCATCGGTTGTAAGTGGGTGTTCAAGAGAAAACCAACAATAACGAAGAAAAAAAAGGAAAAATTTCAAGGCTCTTCTTCTAGAAAAAGGGTAATCGCAACAAAAAGGGAATGATTATGATGATATATTTTCTATGGTTGTCATACATAATTCTATCAGGCTAGTATTAGCCTTGGTAACCAGTTGAGACATTTTAGAGCAAATGTATGTGAAGACATAATTTCTTCACAATAATCTAGATGAGCAAATTTACATGGAGCATCAAGAGAGGTTCAGTGTCACTAGACATAGCTGACTACTTGTAAATTTAAGTGGTCTTTGTGTGGTTTAAAGGAGTCTCCAAGGCATTGGTAGAAGCTCTTTGACTCATACATGCTTAAGATTGGCTATAGAAGGTATGATTTTGTCTGTTGTGTTTACATTAGGAGCCTTGATGATGGCTCCTTTATTTTTTTTTATTATTGTATGTTGATGATATGTTGATTGTTGCTGTCACACCCTCATTTTCACCCCAGTCTTTTATATCATGGATTCATCATCATCATCATACCTTGGTGCATACCAAGTACGTGGGTTGCAAGGGATAGATAAGTAAGGATCTTTGCTTCAAAGCAACTATTATTTGGAAATTATTCTGGACTGGACCAATGATTAGGCATGGCCCAATCCACTTCTGCTCCCAGAATGGCCCAATTTCCTATGTCCAGTCAATATAGGGCAGCATTTACCTTTCTGCCCCTCTACCAGACACATATGGTCAGAGGGCCCACAAGGTCTCCTGCTCCTCCTCTGCATCCCTGCCCTTCATGCACGACTCTACCATCCAGAAATAGCCACGACGCCCGTGCCCGGAACTACATCTTTGCCCGTGGCAACGGCTAGTTTCGGGCACCTCTGCCCGTCTTAACGGCTAGTTTTTGGCAGTTACCTATTCTTTGGGAAATGATTATTTCGCCCCAAAAATAGGATCTACATCCTTCCTCGGAGGAGACGCCCCTCGTTTGAGAGGCGGAGCTACTGCGTCTCCCTCCCCCACTCATACTGATCATGTTGAAGACCATCCCTCCCTGGGTCTCTGCCCGTTCCAGCTCCACCCAACGTCGACCCGGCCGTGGTGGCCTCCTTGAAGCACTGAACAAGACCAACCTCTTAATCCTCCAACAAAACGAGAGGATTGAGGCGTTGGAAGAGTCTTCCCGACCAAGATCCCCTCAGCCAAGGAAAGATCACCGACGATCCAAAAATCCTCCTCCCTGAAGTGAAAGTGACCGCCGGGCATGCCAGGAGGCAGAGTTTCATGCCTTCCGGAAGCGTGACCACGTTTCCCCGTGAAACCAGTACTCCACGGGAAACAAGATAGCCTTGAGATATCAACGTTCACCCCCATGTCAGGTCAAAGGGCCGGGCACGAACACTGTCTTCTCGCAGAAGTCATCGCCCTGTCCCGAGCGAAGCACCCGCTCCCCTTCATGGACCAGTTCCAGCAGCGACGATGAGCCCCACTGCCCGTTGTCTCAGGAGATCATGGCTATACGCCCCCCAAAGGCTTGGAGAAACCACCGTCTTTGGGCATTTACGATAGAACAACAGACCTAGATGAGCACATCGAAAATATAGATGCGTTGCTCGACTATCATGGCGTCTGGGGCGCCATCAAATGCCGTCTGTTCCCTACCACGCCCCGAAAAGGAGCAATGACCTGGTATAAACAACTTCCCGAGGAGTCCATCACCTCGTGGAAACAACTGGGAAGAATGTTTTCCAGACACTTTACAGCATCACGCCGCCATCCAAAGACCGAAGCCTTCCTTGAGACCATAATTCAAGGGAAATATGAGCCTCTCCGGGCGTACATTGAGAGGTTTAATAAAGAAGCCGTACAAGTCCCTACCACCGATGACATGAAGAAGTTCTTGCTCGAGCGAGGGCTTCATCCCCGTACAGAATTCGCCAAAGTTGTTGGCATTGCTCCTCCCAGAACTCTTGACGCATTCCTCCTCAAGGCGCAAGCGTATATTCAGTATAAGGAGAAAGAGGTGGCCAGCTGTGCTCGGGTATCACGCCACCAAGAAAGTGCCCGAGCCTCCAAAAGAGATGAACCCTCAACATCCCGTAAGGGAGACAGAAGACGTGAAGATCGTCCCCGGGAATCTCGGGACAACAAAGGGCCCTCTGGCCGCTTCCATGATTACACTCCCCTGACTGTCTCCAGGGAAAAGATTCTCTCCGAATGTGCTAACTCGGAGTTTAAACAAGAGGGGGTTTGATTCCCTAAGTAGGTACCGGCCAAGCCGAACATCGATAAGTCGAAGTACTGCCATTTCCACAAAAGTCATGGCCACACTACTGAGGACTGCATCCACCTGAAGGATGCCATAGAAATACTGATCAGGGACGGACACCTGAAGCAGTTTACAAAGAAGAAGGATACTCCCCGGCAAGATGCCCAGGAGTCGAAAAAAGTCGAGGAAGAGGTATCTTCCTCAGAAGAGACAAACCTCTAGGTCGCCATGAGTATATCACGAACTGAGGACTTCTATGTTCCCGACGAGCTCAGTGCTCCCGTATATTTCGCAGCCCATAGCCTATGGGAAACTTTCCCCTCCACCATGGTCATCTCCGAAAGGGGTTTTAACAAAGTCACCGTGGGCTCCGTAAACAGAAAGTTCGAGCATCTACTCAGCACGAGCTCCAACAAGAGTACAACCCTCAACAAGGTCCAGGGAGAATCGATCCCCATCTCTTTCTACAGAGAGGAACTCCTTGGAGGAGCCCCAAGGTCAAGCATTCCACTGTTCGTAAGAGCCGAAATGGAAAATTTTGATGTTCGCAGAATCTTAGTCGACCAAGGCAGCTCGGTCAAAATCATGTACTCGCAGCTATTCTCAACCCTCTAGCTAGATGAATCGCACCTCACTCCCTACGTGGGCTCTGACTTGCAGGGTTTCAACGGGTCGGTCACAAAACCCTGGGGGTATGTCGAGTTGATCGTGACCTTTGAATCTGCATAGACGGCCAGATCTATCAAGGTCTAATTCCTGGTTATTGAATGGTCATCTCTCTATCAGTGCATATTCGGGCGGCCAACCTTGGCTGAATTGGTGGCCACCTTACACAGGGACATCGAGGCTGCACGAAGATTCTTCGAAGCGGCCACCAAGGGACTCAACACCATCGCTGCCAAGCCGAAGGCGTCCAGTAAGCTAGCCTTGCCCAGCAGCTCCGAGGAAGCCAAGCCACTACCACACGTCGAATCTATCGACCTCGACAGCCGCTTCTCCGAAGATGATCAGAAGGAGGACCAGACTTGCCCGAGCAGCTCATCCACTTCGACCAGCACCAGCAACGGCTCCCATCCGATGCACCCGATTCCGAATGGCGATTTAGAACTCGTCCTGCTCGGCGATGACCCTCAGCGAGGAGTAAAGATAGGGACCGGCCTCCCCGATATAGCGAGGAAACAACTCAAAGCTTGCCTCCGAGAAAACCCCAACTTGTTCACCTGGAGTGTCGCGGAAATGCATGGCTTAGATCCTGCTGTCGCCTGCCATTAACTCACAATTGAACCCGTCGTCAAAGCAGTAGCACAACGTAAGAGAAAGCAGTCTCCGGAGAAAACGGAGGCTGTAGAACAAGTTGTAAAAGACTTCCTCGAGGCAAACTTTATTTCGGAAGCCAAGTACACCACTTGGTTGTCCAACGTTGTACTCGTCAAAAAAGCTAATGGAAAGTGGTGTATGTGTGTTGATTATATTGATCTCAATAAGGCATGCCCAAAAGATGTATATCCCCTCCCTAATATTGATATACTTGTTGATAACTCTGCCAGTTTTAAACTATTATCGTTCATGAACGCCTACTCGGGCTACAATCAAATACCAATGGCGAAAAGTGACAAGAAGTACACGGCCTTCAAGACTGAATCAGGCAATTATTACTACAACGTAATGCCCTTCGGCTTAAAAAACACTGGTGTGACCTATCAAAGGATGATGAACAAGGTCTTCCGGGGAGAAATCAGCCACATGCTTGAAGTCTATATGGACGATATGATCATAAAATCCCACGAGGAAACCGATCATACGGCCCATTTAAGAAAAGTCTTCGAGCAAGCCAGGAAATACCGGATGCGTTTCAACCCAGAGAAATGCACTTTCGGGGTGCGGGAGGGCAAGTTCCTCGGCTTCTATCTAACGGAATGATGAATCGAAGCCAACCCCGACAAGTGCAGGGCATTCTCCAAATTTTCAACACCTAGCTCGAAGAAGTGCATCCAATCCCTCAACAGGATGTTCACTTCTTTATCTCATTTCGTGGCCAAGTCTGCCCAGAACGCTCTGCCCTTCTTCAAACTCCTCTGCAAGGAGGCCGCATTTGAATGGAAAGAGGAATGAAACCAGGCTCTCCTTCATCTAAAACGAGCACTATCAGAACCGCCAGTTCTCTCTCGGCCAGATAACGGCGAAACTATGTACCTTTACCTCGCCGTAGCAACCGAGGCCATTAGCGCTGCCCTCATCCGTGAAACGCCCGACGGGAAAAAGCCTATATACTTCACGAGCAAAGCATTGCAGGGACCAGAGCTGAGATACCAGTAAATAGAAAAGGTGGCACTGACCCTCATCAATGCTGCATGAAGGCTAAGGCACTATTTCCTGGCCCACACGATCATGGTCCAAACAGATCAACCCATAAAGCAACTGCTAGGACGACCTGATATGGCCGAAAGGATGCTTAAGTGGTCATTGGAACTATCTGAGTTCAACATTCAGTATGAAAGCAGAAAGACCCTTAAGGCCCAGGCGTTAGCCGATTTCGTCGCAGAAATGATGTTCGCAGATTCCTCCACCTACGGGGCGCGGAAGTGGACCATCTTCGTTGACGGAGAATCCAGCTCGGCGGGAAGTGGGGCAGGTATCATCTTGGAAAACGACGAGGGAATCATTGTCAAGGTATCACTCACTTTATCTTTCCCTACTTCCAGCAACCAAGCTGAGTACGAAGCCTTCCTCACCGGTCTGCACCTGGCCGAGGACCTGGGAGCTGAAGAAGTCGTCATCTGCACCGATTCGCAACTCGTGGCCCTTCAAGTTAGAGGAGAATATCAAGCCAAAAATGACAACCTATCCGAATACTTGTCTCTGGTCAAAGAAAAAATGACGAAGTTCGCAACAGTAGAGGTAAAACATGTTCCCCGCGAACATAACGTCAGAGCAGACGTGTTGTCTAAACTGGCGAGCACGAAGAAAAAGGGCGGAAACAAGTCTGTCATCCAGGAGGTGCTTCCTCGACCCAGCATCGAGAAGACCTCTATGATCCTCGACGTGCAAGTCATCAGCGACAACAACTGCTGGATGACCCCCGTTTATAATTACCTCGCTAAGGATGAACTCCCGTCTGACCCCAAAGAGGCCAGCATAGTGAGGCGCAGAGCCCACTCCTACGTCCTGGTCGAAGACAAGCTGTACATGCGAGGGTTCTCCATACCTTTACTTAAATACGTCGAGGAAGAGATGGTCGCCCACGTCTTGCACGAGATCCACGAAGGAATCAACACCCAACACCTCGGGGGGAGATCCCTCGCCAGGAAAGCCCTTCGGGTAGGGTACTACTGGCAAACCATGCAGCATGATGCAAAAGAACACATGAAGAAGTGTGACAAATGCCAATGGCACGGGGACATGCACTTGGCTCCACCTAACAAGTTAAAAGCTATCTCCTCCCCGTGGCCCTAAGCATGGTGGGGCCTGGACATCCTAGGGCCATTCGTAGTAGGGTCAAACCAGAACAAGTACTTGATAGTGGGAGTTGACTACTTCACAAAGTTGATAGAAGCAGAGGCTCTGGCCAAAATAACGGCCCCCAACATACTTTGCTTCTATAAGTGAAACATCCTTGCCCGCTTTGGCATCCCACAAGCAATAGTCACTGAAAACAGGACACAGTTTACGGACAGAATGTTTCAGGACTTAGTCACCCAATTAGGCACGAACAACATTTCGCGTCCGTCGAGCATCCCCAAACCAACGGGCAGGCCAAAGAGGCAAACAAAGTAATCATGTGAGGCCTCAAATGAAGGCTGGACGAAACAAAGAAAGCCTGGGTCGAGGAATTGCACAGCGTACTCTGGGCCTACCGCACTACACCCCACTCTTCGACCGAGGAAACCCCTTTCCTCCTAGCTTACGTAACTGAGGTAGTGATCCCCATTGAGATACACGTGCCATCCCGACGGACTGAATCACCTCTGGATGAGGAGACAAATGATGAGGAACTAAGAGAATAGCTTGACCTTGTCGAAGAAGTCTGCTCAGGGACAGCTCTGTTCGAAGCCTTATTGAAGCAGAAAATTGCAATCAGGCACAATGCCAAGGTTATACGGTGAGAATTCCAACTGGGCAGCCTTGTCTTAAGAAGGAACCACAAGGATTCTCGAGAAGGCAAACTCGCCATAAACTAGGAAGGACCCTATCGCGTCCGATCAAAGATGGAGAATATGGCCTACTACCTAGAACACCTCAGCGGGGAAGAACTTGCTCGACCATGGAACGCCGAAAAGCTAAAACAATATTATAGCTAAGGCCCAAATCGTCGGTTTGCTTCGTCGAAGCGACAAACATAACATCCCGACTTTGATGCACGCCCAGGTACAAGCGTTGCATACTAACTAAGACAAGATCCCGCTCAAGATCGAGCGGGATCCCTGCCCAAACGTGGTTCCTCAATCGAGCCCGCTGCCGTCAAAGTACCATGATAGGTAAAACACCCAGCTCGTGATAGGAGGTTCACGCTGCGAGCTCATGCCTCAAACGCGACCTGAGTTCGGCTCTCATGCCCGGAAGCTACCCAAGCCGTTCGACCAGTCCCTCTCACTGTTGAACACATATATGTCAAGCAAACCCCGGAACTACAAATCACTCGAAGTTACCCTTATTACGGGCACACACACGTATCGAGCAAAGTTTCTACACTTAGCGAAAATAAAAACAAATAAAACCAAGCCCGAGTATAAAACATACAAAATCGACCAGGACGGCCGGATACATACATATCAAAATAATTACTGACCACAAGGGCCACGATTGTGCTTGTTACAAGATAAAGGGGCCACGCCCCATACGAAATAACAATAAAATTACATAAAACATGGCACGCAGGCCTGAAACATCACAACAAGAAAAAGGAGACATCATTCCTCCATCTGCTAGGCCTGCTCAGGGATAAGATATGTCGGCTGAGACTCTTCATTAAGGAGACGGGCATGCTCATCGCCAATCTGGAGGAAGTCTAGATTAACAATTTTACCATCTTCAACGTGACTCAAAAAACTGGTCCCCTCCGTGGATAGCTGGACCCCTAGATTCACCACCTTGAGTTGAGCCACAATATTGTTGAACGACTCCTCCCTGATGACATAGACATCCATAGACATCATCCTTTGCCCGTGCAATACGAGCAACTAGCTTGGTCCTAGTTTTCAGCGCCTTCACCTCCTCAGGCTCATCTTCAGCCGGGGCCACCGCAGACCTCATCTGCCTAACCAGGTCTTCAGAAGCCTTCTTTTTAGCGACCAGGGTCTCCTTCTCCCCTTTCAGTTTAGCAGCCTCCTCCTGGTATTTCTTCCTCGCGTCATCAGCCTCCTTGGCCTTCTTCACCTTTTCTTCCAGGGCTGATATCACCGCTTGGGCCTTCTTTAGCTCGAATTTGGAGGAGGGGTCTTCCTCGGCGTAGAACGCCGCCATCTCCAGTACCTGGATCAACTCAGAAGCATCTTGCACTAGCATTACCCTCTTGCTCGGGCGGTCCATACCCTTGAGCTTTAGGGACTCTGCCCGAGGAACCGTCAGGGATGTGCCCTCGAAGAACTTCCTGTTATGAAGGCAGGGAGGAAGCTCAAACTTGCTTTTCTCCGCCGCCCAAATGAGATCCACCAGCTCGTTCGGTCTGGTTCGCTTAAACCTTAAAGCCCCAGGCACAGGAGATCCCTGGCCAGAAGAAGGAAAGGGCGAGGAGCTCCCGCAACCAGTTAAGGAGGAGGCACCCACTGAGTAAACTGAGGCTTTGGGTTGGCCGCGCCTGCCTTGCCCTCCGTTAGAGCATTCTTCATCATCCTTTCATGAGCGGAAGGCATTTCACTTGCAAAAACGTAATGAGCACGTTAGCGAACAAAGAAAACTATAATCCAGACAAGCTAAAAAAGTAAAGACTACCGAGCAACTTAAGGGCGTCAGCATGGGTCTTGCACTTAAGAAGCCCCTTCATGTTGATATAACGGTGTTCCACTCTTTGCCCGACATCTTCATCAAAGATCGGGTCCCCCTTCTTACTCCAGTACTCCGCGAGTTTAAAACTGTTAACATATTTGACCAGCGTCGTAGCTAGCTTTGTCATCCTCGTTCAGTATCTCCAGTTTGGCAAGATAATGGTCAGTGTCCCGAGAAAAATGGTTCCCAGTCCAACGGAAGGGAAACTTATACAATCTCTCCGCCATCAACTTCCCATGCTCGTCATACAGATCATTACCGTCCTCGTCCGTCGACACTTCCCAGGAATACGTAGTATCCTGGGCTTTCTCCGACACAGGTTCAATGATGTAGAACCTCTCCTTAAAGGTCCGGATAGACTCAGAGAAAGGTTTGAACAGTATCTTTGCTTACTTCAGTGAAACCCAACCATACTTTCTCCCCGAAACCTGCCTCTAGAGGTGAAAGATTGTGAAAAACAAAGGCAGGGTAGCTCCTATCTTCAGGAACTCGCAAGTCAGCTCAAAAGCACGGATGAACGCCAACGAGTTAGGGTGCACCTGTGATGGGGCCAAGTCCAAGTGTAAAAAGGCTGACCGCTGAAAATCAGTGAAGGGTAGCCTCAACTCTATGTCTTTAAAAGCATACTCGTACATCGGGAACATCTCCCCATAATCTGTACAAATACGGTCGTCCTGACTTGGGAAGTGCACCTTCCACTCCCCTTTTGGCCCCACGTTCGTGAGGACGTCCCCGGTATAGGAAGCACAGACGGAAGCATGCTTGGCAGGCTCCGTGACTGTCTATTCCTCCGCAGAAGCATGCTCGGGATTCTCCTCGACATCACTGGGGGCGGTTGAAGCCTCAGTATCACTACTCTCCAAGGAGCTCTCCAAGGACGAGTCGATAAGAATCTCTTTCTCGGGTTCGTGTGCCATCTCGTTCACCTAAAAAATCAGAGGACAAAAGTGAATTCGACTGCAAAATCAAATCCACCCATCCACTGCTAGTCAAGTGAAAGGGCGCACAAAGGGCCAAAAATGACATCCCCGACCTAAGCCCTAAATCAAATAGCATGAGGGTACTTTGCAAGGAGATGCCCGGAGGCAACCCCTCCTGCACGTACGG
Source organism: Lathyrus tuberosus (assembly GCA_022829125.1). Lineage (NCBI taxonomy): Eukaryota > Viridiplantae > Streptophyta > Magnoliopsida > Fabales > Fabaceae > Lathyrus > Lathyrus tuberosus. The sequence continues at coordinate 5,459,653 of JALAZF010000249.1, read as the reverse complement.
GGAGATTCTCCCCGGGCCGCTACCCAGTTTTCCATTTGAAGCTCCACCGGAAAACTCATATGTTCATCAGAAAATTCATGAGAGCGCTGGAAAACTCATGAGTTCCGCTGGATACGCTCACTCTAGTCATCGCAACGACATTGAAAATAGCCTAACTCTACAGTCCCTTAAAGCTCCGGCGACCATGACAGCAGCAGAGAGTGGCCAAGCCACCGTCTACCACCAACAGTCGTTGGAAAATAATACAGTATCTACCTAAAGTCATCCTAGCCACATGCATTCTAACAAAACGAAAGCAAAAAGCTAGAAACAAAGCTAGAACTGGGTAACTTACGTGGTCGAAGAAGATTTGAAGGGTCGAAGAGCTTGCTCGAAGCTTTGTACGGTGGCAGATACGGTGGCTGACGGCGACGACAGACTGGAAACTCAGAAATAAGAATGAGGAAGGAGAGAGAAGTGAAAACCCTAAATGAGCAGCTTCTCCCTTTATTTATAAGCACTTTGAAGGCACGTGCATGAGCACACGCGACTAGGAGCATCATCATGACCCTAGCCTAGCCATCATGACACAATTAATGTTGCACAAGGCTCGAGGCACACGTGGCGTCACATCTCTTCAGACCACCTCAATCGTTGGTCTCCCGGCACACCGGGCGGACCAAACAACGTTACGCATCCCGTGGGCACCAAACCCCCCGCGCATCACAGGACAACTCCACTTCATCAACAAATGACGACCCCTTCACAATTCTCCGGGGCTGTGAGCTATTCTTAAGTCATCGCTCCCGTGCTCGGGAGCAACGACTTGGGGGGCTCCTGTTCTGGACTGGACCAATGACTAGGCATGACCCAATCCACTTCTGCTCCCAGAACAACCCAATTGCCTATGTCCAGCCAATATGGGGCAGTATTTACCTTTCTGCCCCTCTACCGGGCACATATGGTCAGAGGGCCCACAAGGTCTCCTGCTCCTCCTCTGCATCCCTGCCCGTCATGCACGAATCTACCATCCAGAAACAGCCACGACGCCCGTGCCCGGAACTACGTTTTTTCCTGTGGAAACGGCTAGTTTCGGGCACCTATGCCCGTCTTAACGGCTAGTTTTTGGCAGTTACGTATTCTTCGGGAAACAGTTATTTCGCCCCAAAAATAGGGACCGTTGGCCACGCGCTGGGGGCATTATAAAAGCCCTCTCATGCGAAAGGATCAGGTATTCCAAATCATCCTAAGAAACACATACTTTTGTACTTGCCTTTTTCCTCTCCCGATTCTTACTTTAGCATCAGAGTGCCTAGCAGGTACACCCCCTCCTCATCTCACACACCCAGCATCACAAACGTCTTTCTTGGCCCACTTTAGGTTCTGATCAGCCGTCAAGATCAGAAATCATCAAGTGATTAGGGTTGTTGGGCTACTACATGACTCTTATGAACTAATCAACCCAATGCTCAGTATTGACCCACTTCTGATCAATTGGAACAATAAAGCTTCAAGAAGTTTTAAATCACCTATACATGGTTCAAGACTTTCTTTTAAGATTAAGATGAGTTTGTTGAATATGGAGCAATATTCTTTCTTTTGTTAACTTGATTTTAATAGAGATTCAAGGCTATGTAAAGAGGTTTCAAGTATGTGTGCCACCTTGGTTTTTAGATCCAAAATTCCAAAATCATTTCAAATTCCAAGCCATAACCACCTTTAAAGTTCTATGCAAAATGTCAATTCAAGATCCAACATTCAAATTCATTTCAAGATTCAAATTCCAAATTCACAAATCCACATCCAATGTCAAGATTTCAAGTTCAAGATTCAAGTTCATTTCAATATTTCATTCAAAAATCAAATTGCCCTTTCTTTTCAAATTCCAATCTATATTCAATTTACAAATCCATTTCAAGATTCAAATTTCAAGTTTCAAATCCAATGTTAAATTTCCAAGTTTCAATTCAATGTCAAATTTCTAAAGGATTCAAAGTTTCATTCAAAATTCAATCAAGTTTCAAAATTACAATTCAATTGCAAGTTTCAAATTCGATATCATTCCATTCGTGTCAAAGATACAAGATTCATGTCAACATTCAATGGCAAAAATACAAGTTCATAACAAAGGTTACAATTTCATTTCAAAACTCATGATAAAGTTACAAAAAATCTAAGACGCCTTTTGAGACAATCCATCAAAAGCCATCCTTTGAACCAAGATTCTTGACAAAATTCTTGAAAAAATCCTAGACGCCTTCAGGGGTATTTATTATGTAAGTTAAGGTTGTTTTGAGGGGTGGTCGGAAAGAGACGACGACAGCCACAACACGCCACAGTCTTCTCCCGCAGGTTTCATAGCTCAGGTGGTCTGAGTTGCAGAGGACATGAGAGTGAGAGAGAAAGACGATGAGTGAAGTGAGAGAGAGTCTGAGTGAAAATGGGATTTAATGCACCCTTGTTTCTCTTTTGTTATTTCCCTTGCCACATGAGTTATGCTGATGATGATGGCTGTAACACCCCCAATCTATACCCCCAATTATATAAAGTAGTAAAAGAAAATTCAAAATTTCATCAGAGTATATTTAGAAATTCATAGCATAGACCGAGGGGTCACACCAATCTGAAACAAAACACAATAAACCTACCCATAAAGATATGCAACACTCGCAGGTAGCAAATAAACAGAGGAACTTAGTTCCTACTACCCACAGTTCAAATACAGAATAAAGCGGAAAATCTGTACTGAATCTCATATATATATATATATATATATATATATATATATAACATAAAAAGTTGTCATACATCAAGTCATACATGCACAAGCCAAAATATATATATACATATACACATCAAACTACAAAACAATCCCCCCTGACTACCCGGTGCCACATATCAGAGCCGACCGACAAAAGAATGAAGTCCTAAGCTTCATAAAAAAACCTCCAGCAATCTAATCTGCAATGCCTCATAGAGCATTATACAACAGCAGAAGGGTGAGAAAAACAATCATAATATAACTGCATATAATTATATATAACATCAAAATTACACATATATACGGTTCTCACCACAACTCACGCCATAATTCACACACCAAACAACACAAGGCATATTTCATATTTCCATTACCAAGGTATAATAATCATGCTCACTACAAGTATCACCAACACATATCCATATATCAATTTATCAATTTTATCCATAATTCCACACATAAAAAAACCATTAATGATTTATGCAAATGCAAGAGACCGACACAACGACTCTATGCATATACACATGCGGTACCGACTTCCAATGTTTCTCATCACTAGTTCACTCAGGAACTCTGCTGGAATCATCGCTCGTTACATCACTGTAACTCCCCGTCGGGCATACGATGTATCCCGTCGCTCACACCCCACATGGGCACACGACATTTATGGATCGTTCACACCCCACACGGGCACACGACCCGATCGCTCACACCCCACATGGGCACACGATCGTCTATAACCATCGCTTTCGGTCCTCTTATTTTTAAGGCTATTCATACCTCTTATTTTTAAGGCTCACGATGTTATAGCAGATTCCCTCTGGAATCCAAACCGTCACTCAGGACGTCACAACAATGCATATCATAATGCTTGGCATACAAGGACTCATGACATTCCAAATGCACACAGATACACATTCATAATCCTGCATATAATTATCAATTACCACACATTGCACTTTCTTGTCCTAAGGCCACCAATCATCATCACAATATGTATTTCATGTAATTTCATCACACAACAGTACACAGGCCATACAATATCCACCCCAACAGCATATTGCATATACACATCAAGTTCACACAATTGAAACGACAAAAGTCGACAAAACAACATATTTTCTAATTCCCGACCTAATTTAATCGGCCAACAATCTCAAAACCATCATCATAAGCAAGAACATTTCATAAGCTTTCCAACGATATAAAGAACGTTCAAAACGGATAACCAGATTAAAAGTTATGGAATTAAAAAGAAAATAAAAGTGTGAAAAATCCTAAGAACCGCCCGGCGAAACAATTAAACCGCCCGGCGAAACATCCTACGCCGCTACTTCACCCGGAGAATCAGAGGCGTCACCATTTCTACCAAAATGACTCAATAGAGTCAGGAACTTGTAACCTCTGCGCCTCTCCAAAACCGCCCGGCGAAATCACGAATCGCCCGGCGAAAGGAGAAAACCGCCCGGCGCTTTACACCAGATGCAGAAAATTCTGCTACGTGTGACACTGTTCCATAACCCCAAAAACCCCATTTTTCCCCACCAAACCATTTCCAACAGCAAAACAATTATTAGCAATGGTTCGTAAACATAGTGAGATCATACAAAACAATTTATATCGATTTTCGTCCGTGAAAACATCGATTTCTACTCGTTTACGCGTTTTCGACCTATAACCGAAAACCATGGAAAAAGGCAATACAACATGCAAACACACATACATAATCATACACAATGATAAGATAATCGAGTTTCGCACCCTTACCCGATTAAATCGTGTGTAGAAAAGTCGGGAGATTGATTTCTTCTTTCTCAAGTTTTTCTCTCTTTTCTTCTTTCTCTCCTTTTCTTCTTTTCTCTTTTTCTTCTTTTCCTTACTATTTTCTCTCTTTTTCTTTCTATTTATATTCTAACTCAACCAAAATAAATCAAAATGCCCAAAATACCCCTACACTCAAATATCTCACAAATGTTCCCAAAACGCGATAACATATAATCACGATGAAAAATAACATATTTTCGCATAAAATTCATAAATAAAATAAAATAATAATAAAATAATCAAACGACTCAATAAATTAAAAAGACAAAACTGTCAAAACTGACTGGGTCGTTACAACTCTCTCCCACTTAGAAATTTTCGTCCTCGAAAATATACCTGAGACGAACAACTCTGGGTACGACTCCCGCACCCGACTCTCCAACTCCCAAGTCAAATTGCCCTCAGCAGCGCCTCCCCACGCCACTTTCACAAGTGCAATATCCTTGCCCCTCAACCTCTTCACCTCGCGATCCAAAATCCTAACTGGTAATGCCTCAATCGTAAGGTTCTCCTTTACCTCAACCTCATCCATCGGAATCACATGCGACGGATCCGGAACATACTTCCGAAGCTGTGAAACATGGAACACATCGTACAAATTCGACAGATTCGGCGGCAACGCCACCCTATAAGCCACAACACCCACTCTCGCGGATATCTGGTAAGGACCAATAAACCGAGAAGTAAGTTTCTTTGATTTCAATGCACGACCAACACCCGTTACCGGCGTAACTCTCAAAAATACGTGATCACCTTCTTGGAACTCAAGATCCTTCCGTCTCCGATCATGATAACTCTTTTGCCTACTCTGAGAAGCCTTCATTTTCTCACGAATAAGCTTCACTTTCTCCGTAGTCTGTTGCACCAACTCTGGTCCAACTACCGAACTCTCACCAGATTCGTGCCAACACAACGGTGTTCGACACCTTCGTCCATACAGTGCTTCAAACGGTGCCATTCCAATACTTGAATGGAAACTGTTATTATACGTAAATTCAATCAATGCAAGATAACTATCCCACGCACCACCTTGTTCAATAACACATGCTCTCAACAAATCTTCCAACGACTGAATCGTCCTCTCCGTCTGACCATCCGTCTGCCTCAATTTAGAACCCAATGCCTTCTGTAAACTTTCCCAAAATCTCGAGGTAAACCTAGGTCTCGATCCGAAAAAATACTTAACGGAACCCCATGCAACTTCACAATCACACTGATGTAAATCTCAGCTAACCTCTCCAACGAAAAACTTATGTCAATCGGAATGAAATGAGCCGATTTAGTCAGCCTATCAACAACCACCCAAATAGCATTATGCCCTCACTGTGTATTCGGCAACCCTATCACAAAATCCATGGAAATGTTATCCCACTTCCACTCAGGAATATCTAACGGTTGCAACAAACCACTAGGCCTCAGATGTTCCACCTTTGATTTCTGACAAGTCAAACATGCATAAAAAAACTGAGCCACATCTCTTTTCAATCCAGACCACCAGAAAATCTTCTTCAAATCTTGGTACATCTTGTTCGCTCCCGGATGTATACTCAAATTACTCCGGTGTCCTTCCTCCAAAATCATCTGTTTCAACTCCGAATCGTCCAGAATACAAATTCTACCTCGGAACCTCAAAACACCGTTAATATCCACTTGGAAATCACTATTCACATCTTTCTCTCCCACCAACATCAAATCTACAAATTTCACATCCAGCTTCTGTTTCTCACTAACCGTCAGCAGAAAATCATTAGTATCGTCAGCATTCCAAGCCTTACGCTATCCGACGTCACTTCATATACCAAACTCAAATCTCTAAACGATTCCAAAAGTTCCCACTCCTTAACCATTAAAGCGGACATATGCAATGATTTCCGACTCAACGCATCGGCTACCACATTAGCTTTACCAGGATGGTAATTCAAGCCAAAGTCGTAGTCCTTCAAAAATTCCAACCATCTACGCTGCCTCATATTCAACTCCTTCTGATCAAACAAATATTTCAAACTTTTATGATCACTAAAGACTTTGAACCTTGCCCCGTAGAGATAATGCCTCCTAATCTTCAACACAAAAACCACATCCGCTAATTCAAGATCATGAGTAGGATAATTTTTCTCATGCACTCTTAATTGCCTTGAAGCGTAAGCTACAACCTTACCTTCCTGCATCAACACACCACCTAAACCAATCAAATACGCATCACAATAAACCACAAACGGTTCATTAGGATCCGGTAAAATCAAAATCGGAGCTGTCGTCAATCTTCTCTTCAGCTCATTAAAACTTTCCTCACACCGAATATCCCAAATGAACGTTTGCCCTTTACAAGTCAACTGGGTCAAAGGAAGTGCTAGCTTAGAAAAACCTTCAATGAACCTTCGATAATAACCGGCCAAACCCAAAAAGCTTCGAATTTCAGTAACAGATCTCGGAGCCTCCCATTGTAGAACTGCTTCTAATTTAGATGGATCCACAGAAATACCATTACCTGAAATTACGTGTCCAAGAAAACTCACTTCCGACAACCAGAACTCACACTTGGACAATTTGGCAAAAAGCTTCCTTTCTTTCAAAACCTGCAAAACAATACGCAAATGCCCCGCGTGCTCCTCTCGAGACTTAGAATAAATCAATATGTCATCAATAAACACCACAACAAATCGATCCAGATGCTCGTGAAAAATACGATTCAGGTACTCCATAAACACACCTGGCGCATTAGAAACCCCGAACGACATCACAGAATATTCATAATGACCGTATCGTGTCCTAAAAGTCGTCTTCTGAATATCTTCCTCCTTCACCCTAATCTGATGATACCCTGACCTCAAGTCAATCTTACTAAACACACACGCACCAACCAACTGATCCATCAGATCATCGATTCTTGGAAGAGGATACTTATTCTTAATCGTCACCTTATTCAACTGGCGATAATCAATACACAATCGCATACTCCCATCTTTCTTTTTCACCAATAAAACTGGAGCACCCCAAGGCGACACACTCGGCCTTACAAACCTCTTCTCCAACAAGTCATTCAACTGTTTCTTCAACTCTACCAATTCAGATGCCGACATACGATAAAGTGCCATAGAAACAGGTCTAGTACCAGGAACTAGATCTATAGAAAACTCCACCTCTCTCTCTGGCGGCAAGTCTGAAATATCCTCGGGAAACACTTTCGAAAATTCACACACAACAGGAAACACCTCAAGTGAAACTTTACTGTCCACAGTCAAAGATGCAAATAACCCAAACAACTGAGCTTCATCCGCCAAAAGTCTCTTCAAATCTTTGGTAGATAAGAAACTCGAGTCTCTGTCTTCTTCAAGAGAAGGAAACCTTACCAGCTTATGATAACAATCAATATGAACCCAATTGAATTGCAACTAATTCATTCCCAAAACCACGTCTAAACCCTCCAACGGTAAACACACCAAATCCATCTCAAAGTCTTTACCATAAATGGTCAAATGACAACTTAAACAAACCAAAGAAGTAGTTACTGACCCCATTGCTGGAGTATCAATAACCATCTTACCACCCATCAAAGACAACACAAGATTCAAACGCTTCGCACACTCAGACGAAATAAACGAATGAGTCGCTCCAGTATCAATAATAGCAACTAAAGGAGTACTATTAATAAAACAAGTACCTCTTATCAGACGATCTGCACTTGAAGTCTGAGTCCCTGCCAACGCAAACACCTTCCCACCAGATGGAGCCTGCTTCGGTTTCGGACACTTCGTACTAATATGACCAGGTTCACCACAATTGTAACACTTCACCACATTCTTCCTTGCACAATCAGCTGCAACATGTCCTAAACCTCCACAATTAGTACACTTCCTCATATCTTTCCTGCACTCAAACTGATGATGCCCCAACTCCCCACATTTATAACATCTCAGAGGACCCGACATTCCTCCTCTACTTGACCTTCGATCAAAAGTACCCCTTTGTTTACCCTTATCAGTTGGTGTTACATACGGGCCACCACGGAACTGTTGCTTCCCTTTCCTCTCGCTCACACTCTTATAGTGAGTAGAACGAGCTTTACTATCCTCCTCATAAATCCTACAACAATCCACCAAATCAGAAAACCTCCGAATCCTTTGATACCCAATTGCCTGCTTTATCTCAGGATGCAATCCGTTCTCAAACTTTACACACTTAGAAAATTCCGCAGTCGCTTTAGCATAATGAGGATAGAATTGCACAAGCTCCACAAACTTAGCAGTATAATCAACAACAGACATATTACCTTGTTTCAGTTCCAAGAACTCGATTTCCTTCTTCCTCTTACATCTTCAGGAAAATACCTCCTCAGAAACTCAATGCTAAACATAGCCCAAGTAATCTCCTCCTGTACAGCTTCCAACACATGACGTGTACTGACCCACCAATCATCAGCTTCTTCTAGTAACATATGAGTACCCAGTCTCACCTTCTGATCCTCAGCACAATCCATAACCCGGAAAATCCTTTCAATCTCTTTAAGCCATACCTGGGCACCATCAGGATCATATCTTCCTTTGAAGACAGGCGGTTTGTTCTTCCTGAACTCATCATTACCTGCAGCATTAGGTGCACCCTGCACAGCCCCAGCCATAGCTTGAATAGCAGCAGCCAAAGCAGCGTCATTCCTACCAGCCATATTCTATTCATTTCCAATAACAGAAACTATGGTTAAACAAACAACTCACTCCAACGCCACATCGACCAAGGACTGACACAAACAGGTACGAACTGACACGGATTGGCTCTGATACCACTTAGTGTAACACCCTCAATCTATACCCCCAATTATATAAAGCAGTAAAAGAAAATTCAAAATTTCATCAGAGTATATTTAGAAATTCACAGCATAGACCGAGGGGTCACACCAATCTGAAACAAAACACAATAAACCTGCCCATAAAGATATGCAACACTCGCAGGTAGCAAATAAACAGAGGAACTTAGTTCCTACTACCCATAATTCAAATACAGAATAAAGCAGAAAATCTGTACTGAATCTCATATATATATATAACATAAAAAGTTGTCATACATCAAGTCATACATGCACAAGCCAAAAGATATATATACATATACACATAAAACTACAAAACAATCCCCCCTGACTACCCGATGCCACATATCAGAGCCGACCGACAAAAGAATGAAGTCCTAAGCTTCACAAAAAGACCTCCAGCAATCTAATCTGCAATTCCTCATAGAGCATTATAAAACAACAGAAGGGTGAGAAAAACAATCATAATATAATTGCATATAATTATATATAACATCAAAATTACACATATATACGGTTCTCACCATAATTCACGCCATAATTCACACACCAAACAACACAAGGCATATTTCATATTTCCATTACCAAGGTATAATAATCATGCACACTACAAGTATCACCAACACATATCCATATATCAATTTATCAATTTTATCCACAATTCCACACATAAACAAACCATTAGTGATTTATGCAAATGCAAGAGACCGACACAACGACTCTATGCATATGCACATGCGGTACCGACTTCCAATGTTTCTCATCACTAGTTCACTCAGGAACTCTACTGGAATCATCGCTTGTTACATCACTGTAACTCCCCGTCGGGCATACGATGTCCCCCGTCGCTCACACCCCACACGGGCACACGACGTTTATGGATCGCTTACACCCCACACTGGCACACGACCCGATCGCTCACACCCCACATGGGCACACGATCGTCTATAACCATCGCTTTCGGTCCTCTTATTTTTAAGGCTATTCATACCTCTTATTTTTAAGGCTCACGATGTTATAGCAGATTCCCTCTGGAATCCAAACCGTCACTCAGGACGTCACAACAATGCATATCATGATGCTTGGCATACAAGGACTCATGACATTCTAAATGCACACAGATACACATTCATAATCCTGCATATAATTATCAATTACCACACATTGCACTTTCTTGTCCTAAGGCCACCAATCATCATCACAATATGTATTTCATGCAATTTCATCACACAACAGTACACAGGTCATACAATATCCACCCCAACAGCATATTGCATATACACATCAAGTTCACACAATTGAAACGACAAAAGTCGACAAAACAACATATTTTCTAATTCCCGACCTAATTTAATCGGCAAACAATCTCAAAACCATCATCATAAGCAAGAACATTTCATAAGCTTTCCAACGATATAAAGAACGTTCAAAACGGATAACCAGATCAAAAGTTATGGAATTAAAAAGAAAATAAAAGTGTGAAAAATCCTAAGAACCGCCCGGCGAAACAATTAAACCGCCCGGCGAAACACCCTACGCCACTACTTCGCCCGGCGAATCAGAGACGTCACCATTTCTACCAAAATGACTCAATAGAGTCAGGAACTTGTAACCTCTGTGCCTCTCCAAAACCGCCCGGCGAAATCACGAATCGCCCGGCGAAAGGAGAAAACCGCCCGGCGCTTTACACCAGATGCAGAAAATTCTGCTACGTGTGACACTGTTCCATAACCCCAAAAACCCCATTTTTCCCCACCAAACCATTTCCAACAGCAAAACAATTATTAGCAATGGTTGCTAAACATAGTGAGATCATACAAAACAATTTATATCGATTTTCGTCCGTGAAAACATTGATTTCTACTCGTTTACCGCGTTTTCGACCTATAACCGAAAACCATGGAAAAAGGCAATACAACATGCAAACACACATACATAATCATACACAATGATAAGATAATCGAGTTTCGCACCCTTACCCAATTAAATCATGTGTAGAAAAGTCGGGAGATTGATTTCTTCTTTCTCAAGTTTTTCTCTCTTTTCTTCTTTCTCTCCTTTACTTCTTTTCTCTTTTTCTTCTTTTCCTTACTATTTTCTCTCTTTTTATTTCTATTTATATTCTAACTCAACCAAAATAAATCAAAATGCCCAAAATACCCCTACACTCAAATATCTCGCAAATGTTCCCAAAACGCGATAAAATATAATCACGATGAAAAATAACATATTTTTCGCATAAAATTCAGAAATAAAATAAAATAATAATAAAATAATCAAACGACTCAATAAATTAAAAAGACAAAATTGACAAAACTGACTGGGGCGTTACAATGGCAATGGCTACCGGTGACAAGTGTCACCGACTATTACTTCATTTTTGTTCCATGCACGCGCCTCCTTGCTTCCCCACTATGTACATGCGTTCTAGGCCATTAGATTTAGAGTTTCCGCTGACTCTATGGAGGATCAACGATCCTGATTCAATCAGAGGTCAGAGTTGATCTGAGGGTCCACGATGGACCCTTCTCCCAGCGTGGGCCATCAACTGGATGGGTCTGGGGTTATTTCGGTTTCAGTCCCTCCCCCACCCCCCCAATTACTATTTTCTGTCCAGCCCACTTTATTTTCACTTCTTGTTTTTTTATTTTATTTTATTATTTTTTATTTATTTTGGTTTCTAATTTCTTGCAAATATTTTATGAATTGACTTTTAATTTCTCCAATTATTAAAAAACCTGAAAAATATTATTTTTAATTAATTTTTATTAGTTCTATTAAATCATTACATTTAAGACTAATTAATCTACTTAAATATTAATTTTATTAAATGTTTAAGTTTAATCCAATTAACTGTTTTTTTGTTAATTCCCTTATTATAAAAATTCAAAAATATTAAATTGTTAATTATCTTAAATGTCTTTATTTAATATTGAAATAAATTTATTAATTAATCTTATTAAATATTTACATTTAATTTATTAATAAATCTTTCTTTTGTTTGTTTTATTTTGTTCATATAATGCTTGATTTCTATGATGCTCATGCCTTTACTCATGTGTGATTGATGTTCATACCATAGTGCTTTTGATTTTCATTCTTCATATGCATGCTTAAACTTGTTTTCAAACTAATACCTTGATTGAATATCAAGCCATTTTCAAACACCTTGTAAGTCGATTGTTTTCACGATCGCCATCAACCTCATAGCCTCCTCTTGGGCTTTCGTACAATGATCGTCGTTTTGCATTCCATGTGCTTGTTTGCATGCATTTGTATGATGATTTTATTTGTGCTATGGTGTGGTTCCATCCCCATTTGAGCAAATGTATCCCTACTCCCATAAAGTGTAATAATTTCTATCTTGTGCTTTGATTGTTAGTTGCTTAGGTTCTCCCTTAATGCAAGATTAAAATCAACCACCCATTTTTCAAAAAAGGATAAAATAATTTTGATCCAACGTCAATCCTTTTTAATAAGAAAATAAATAGGGTTTTCCATCACCATTAACCCTTAAACCAACTACACTCCATTTTGCATTTACCATTTGTAAGTTGATTGTTCTTACGATCGCCATCAACCTACCCATTCACCAAAACCTTTTTAAAACAACAAATAAACCCTTGATCCAACATCAAGTGGAATTTTCTCAATCAAATCAAGACACTTAACAACCATGAAACACTTTTAAATAAAAGATGAATAAGGAGCAGGGTGTAGTCAATGTCTCCCCGAGAATGAGGATCTGAGATGTTGTTCTCGTGGTTCGAGCTCTCATCATCCTAAAATCAACCAAACAAATCGTAGTTGCCCGAACTATGAGATTGCGAAGATCTTAGCGAGCACCCTAATAAAATAAACCATCTAGTCCCCATTCTTTTTCCTTTCTAATAACTTGAGAAACCTTACATTTTTAAGCCAAAATTAACACGCACAACTAACCGAACAGTTCATGTCAAGTACAACAGACGTGAGGGATGCTAACACCTTCCCCTTGCGTAACTGACTCCCGAGCTCAGATATTGGTTGCGATGACCATATACTTATCTTTCTCTTAGGGGTTTTATTCGATATTTTCCCTTTCCCTCTATGGGAATAAATAAAGATCGATGGCGACTCGGTTAAGTCCATCCCGCGAGCGTGCGATTGCGCTTCGCGAGGTCGTTCTCATTTTTTGAGGTATAACAGCTGTTAATCATTTACATGATATAAATGAACTGAAAAATAATATTTAGAAAGGATTTTGACATGAAATACTTATGTCTTGCTAAGAAGAATCTTGGTATGGAAATTCACAGGGATATGAGTGCTAGAAAATTATGGCTCTCTCAGAAAATCTTTATTGAAAAGGTGGTAGACAAGTTTCGCATGAGTAATTCTAAAGTTGTGAGTACTCCATTGGAAAATCACTTTAAGCTTTCATTAGATTAGTGTCTAAGACAGATGCAGAAGCTGAGTATATGTCAAAGGTCCTTTATGCTAGTGTTTTTGGTTGTTGAATGTATGTTATGGTCTCCACTAGAATAGATTTGATGCAAGTTGTAAGTCAAGTTTTAAAGTTTATGTCCAAATCAAGAAAGTTCATTGGGAAGCAGTCAAGTGGGTTTTCAAGTACATGAAGGGTACTACGAGCTATGGCATCATGTTTAGCAATGAATTGGGTGATCATTCATTTGTAGGATATGTTGATTCATACTATGCTTGTGATATGCATGATATGAGGTTTACTTTAGCAGGAGTACCTAGTTGTCAGAAATCGTCAATCCAATCCATAATGGCCATTTATTGGGCAAACAATCTGGTGTATATGTGAAGTTTGACAAGAACAGAGAGTCACTTGCATATGGACATATATTACTTGAAAATATTCCTACTTTAGAGAATACAACTAATATGTAGACGAATACAGTCATCAGTGACAAGTTTGGGAATTGCTTGGACTTGTTACATGTTTCTCATTATTAAGCAAGAGGTGTACCTCCCAAGTTTCCAAGATGAATCATTATGTATGAAGTCTTCATAGGGGTTTGGTATTCTCCAAGGTGGAGATTGTTAAGTATGGCTTATATTGTGTAGATAATTATGGGTTGTTGAGATAACTATGGGTTGTTGAGAGTATAGCTCATATTATTGAGATAATTATGGGTAAAGATAATTGTGTGTCCTAGTATTAGATATATGACTTGTAACACTGTAATCCAATTAATTCATAAGACATAAATAAATGGAACTATAGCTACTCTATAATCGTAGAGGTAGGTTCCCTTGGCCGAACTGCGTTAACAAAGATCATTCACGTCCATTGTCGTTTAATTAAATTAATCTTTAACCTTCTATTCTAGCTCTTTTTCTAACAAGTATTGAAATATTATTTATTGAATGGATAGTGTTAGAGATATGTGGCAAAATACTTGAAATATTGCAGGCTAGTAAACTACAGCAACCTGATGCAAAGTGAACTAACAAAGTTATTCTATTGTGTAGAAATAGTTCAGTTAGGTTGTTAAAGTTCAGTAAGAGGTTTGTCTCTAACGGAAATCTGTTATATGTCTTGGATAGAGTTGGTTATACAGAGTATATAATAACTGTTGTAACAATGTAACTAACATGAAACACAATATATTCTTCTATACAAAAGATCTAGCTTTCTCAATATATAACTGATCAATGTATTTTAATACACCATATTTTACTTTGTGCTAAAGGGTTTTTATGACCTATTGCTGTTATTTTACTATTTTAAGTGTGTTTCTTATGTTTAGCTTATTTTTGCTTTTATTTTAATTCGGTTATTTATTTTCTGAATAAGCGGTAAATTAACACCTTCGCGCTCTGCAAGTCATAACTTGAGCTACAATAATCTGATTGACACGTTCTAATATGAGTTGGAAAGATGACAGTATAAGATACAAGTTTTGTGTTGAAGTAAAATGCTGATTCGGAGTTCAACAGGGTTGAATAATTCTTTTTATCTCCAGACTTAATAAAATAATTAGTTTTGGGTCAGTTTTTATGTTTTTCGGGTCGGTTTCCATTAGGGCCTGAATTCCTTGTAATACTTAAACTAAAACCGCAACTTATGTTAGGAATTTTGTTTTCTTTTCACGAGATAAAAATTAGATGCAGAAATTCCATGGAAGCCTAAACCTTCTTTGTGGTTATATAATTTCCAATTCAATTTCTTTTCCTTTCAATTGTGGCCTATGATTTTCGTTTGCTTAATTCGTAATTCATAGATTAGGGTTGATTAATTTCGATTATTGCATGTCTTTTTTGTTTATTTTCTCTATCTGTAACTGTTTGCTTAATTCGGTAAATGGGAATGTAATTCACATATTATTGATTACTTTTATTTGATCGATATTGTAATCGAAAATGAATCGAATCCGCTTAAGGAATTGGTAAAATAGTAATCGATGATAAGTAGGAAACTGAACCGTTAGATTTACTCATTAATCATATTTGTTTCTTTTAATCATAAACTTAATCGAAAACCTCGAAAACCTAACCCCCCTTATTTTCGTTCAGGTGGTTAATTTAACAAAGAGTCCTTGCGATACGAATCGAGTGTCGCTTCCATATACTACATATATTAAACTTTTTTTTACCCTTGTGGAACAACGAATCAATAACTCAATGCACTTTCATCTTTATCATGGTACCATTTGCTGGTTACGATCATCTATGCTTCCTTAATCCTTTCGCTTCTCCTCCGTCTCTGCAAAAAGCGTTAATATCCATTGATTCAAGGTGCAGCAATGGAATCCACTGAAATCAAGCTTTAGTTGTTCGAGAACAAACTCACTCTCAAACAATGTCATCAATTTTTGTGTCTTCCGATTCAAAAAGCTCATTTGGACCAAGGTTTTCAATCAAATTGTAAAAACACAACTATTTTCTATGGAATCAACAAGTTGAAGGAGTAATCCTAATGCAAAAGATGCATAAACTTATTGTCAATCAGTAAATTCCTCTAAAATTCAAAACGGCTCAAGATCGAGTAACATGTACATTTTTTTTGAAGAATGTGAATCTTGGATTATACAAGATCAAGATGTGTTGATATGGTTGCTTTCCACCATTTTCGAGTCAGTATTACCTCGAGTCCTCTCCTGCAAACATGTATTCAAACTTTGGGACAAGATCCACAAATACTTCAACAGAGTGAAATACTAATTGTGGGTGTAATCATTTTGAGTGGTATGAAATGATGAAATGCAACCAATAATACAACAATAAAAAACTTATAAATGTTCAGAATATGAGGAAAATGATGTATAAATCAACCTAAATGATGAAGTTGTTAAAAAAAACCTAAATGACCAACCTGCTACACAAAAATAACTTAAAGGACCTCTAGTGTAAGTTTTTCTTTTATTTATAAGAATACTAGGGGTAGTCAACCTAAATACAAAATAAGGAAAAACTCGGATGGGATCAAGATGCAACTCCTCTACATCAAAGCCTATAGATCCATATCGCTATGCTCTTAGCCAAATTTCTGAGGGATTGTTAGCTGCAATAGTAATATCTAAAATCCCCTGATGACCCCCCTGAAAACAACGTATCATTTCTAGCTAACCAAATGCCCCAAGTTACAAATAACCAAATAAAAAGTCTCAATATTTTCTTGATCCTACCTTTGAGCCAAATATCAAAAGCTAACAAGTGGGACTATGAATCCATCTGTGAAGGCCACAATCCTAAACCACCCCAATATAGAATTATTCCAAACATTAGCAGCTACCAGGCACAAGAGAAACAAGTGATAGAGGGATTCCGCCAATCCAAGGCAAAGGGGCAGACAAGATTATGGACTCTCGAAAGGACAAATGTTTTTGCCAGCTTATCTTTCGTATGAAGCCTTCGTAAGAGGAGCCTCCATGCAAAAATTTGAACATTTCTTAGGACCTACGAGCTTCATATTAGACATAACAATTTCACCAACTTGTCATCAAGCAGAATGGATGGAAAAGAAAAAGAAGACAAAGTTGCATATGTTGATTTTATTGAAAAGCCATAAGAATTTTACCATCATGAAAATGCCTCTGTTGTTCCTGGAATCAGAGAAATGTGACACAAAATAGATATAATTCCCTACAAATCCTGACCTGCCTATGTAGTCAGACGGGACTCATCCATCGTGAAGTTCATGCACCACTCTGCTATGTTGATTCCAAAAATCAAACTTTTGTGAAAATTGATCCTCAACCCGAAGCCATTTTAAACCCTTGAAGAATAGATTTCAAAGTCCAAATATTTTCCAAGCAAGAATGCCCTTGGATAATTGTGTCATTCACAAATTGTTGAATATCGAATTGAAGGTTGTTGGAGACGGAGAATGGTTGAACCGATCTTTGATAAACTGAATTTTTCATTAATATTGTCAGACCTTCAGCCATAATAATGAAAAGAAATGGCTAAACTGGATCCCGTTGAGGAAGGCCTTAACTTTCTCTGAAATCTGGCATTGGGCTACTGTTGACAAGGACTAAAAATGAGCTAGAACAGATGCACGCTTTAATCCTCTTAATCCAGGTTTGACTGAAATTCATTGGATTTAGAATGTAGAACAAATAATCCCATTATACCGAATCAAAAGCTTTCTCAAAATCAACCTTAAACAAAAAAAGTTGCTTCTTGATTCTTGTCTCAAAATCAACCAACTCATTTAACAATTACAATGCACACTACCAATTAGGCAAATTAGCATGAAATTATTAAGCTCTTGAGGATTAGATTTCTTTGGGATGAGGGCAAGGAAGCCCGTTGAGATAGCCTTAGGAAGGTAACCTGAAACAAAAAATTTGTTAATACATTCAAATAAGTCAAGTTTGAAGATATCCTAAGCAGCTTTGTAGAAACCTATTGTGAAACCATCGGGACCGGGGCTTTTGTTCTAGTTCCAAATGATATCCTTAATATCCAATAAAAAGGGGGTTCCAACATTGATCTATCTTCCATGGGCAATATTTTAAAAGATACTCCTTCCAACTTGGTCTGTTATGAGAAGATTCTTGGAACTTACTTTGATGCCTTCAACATCCACTACTACGGAAAACATATACAACAACGGCTGGAAAAGGGAGAACATATCGCGTGACCTGCCGTTGTTACGTAGGGTGTGGTTATATATGCGCTACTTACAATCACAGTCTTATGACCACTGTAGAAAACCTAAAAGTCCGCTATATATGATCACTATTTCTATAACTAACCGTTGTAATATATTATAGGTTCCAGATTCGATTCTCAACAGTGCATCTTTTGGTGTAATATATTATTCTGGACAACGTTCATTATACAACCACGGGTATATATTACAACTGTTGTTAAATTATATGCTTTTTTTAAAAATAATTTTTCTGCATTTTGAAAATTTTCCATTTTTTAACCTGTATTTTTTAAACCATATCAGAACAAAAATAACAATTGTATTATAATGAAGAATTGTATTGTATTACATCAAATCCATACATTGGATTAAGAACCAAACATTGTATATATATTACATCAAAATAAAAATGGCACAAAACCACCTACAAACATTATATAACATCACATAATTGTATCTTATAGTGTTTTGGTTTCTTTGTCTGTTGGTGTCTTGTCTCTTGGTGTATTGACTTTAAACACCTACAATTTCAAATAATCATAGTTGTTAGTAAATATACTTAGAAATAATGATTTGCATTAATTAAATTATGAATAAAGAATAAAATACTAACTTGTTAATTTTCCCATATGCTTTCATTATGATCGATACGAATAACATGCACATCATCTCTATCAACTTCATCACAAGTGATAGGAACTTTTGTTGTGTAAGTATTAGAAGGAATATCAAAACTTTCATCACTACTAGGAATATCTTTTCCTCGGAGGACGATTGATCATTTCCCCGATGTGTCCGAAAGGTCGGTCACATAGAAAACTTGTTTTGCTTGTGAAGCCATGATGAATGGTTCGGTCATATAATTTGCCTTGCCAAGGTCAACCCAGGTGAATCCTAAGTCATCAGTTTATACACCATCAATATTATTGGGTAGCCACTGATAGCCACTGGTAGAAGTTGTTGCATCAAGACATGACAATCATGAGTTTCCAAACCAATTAACTTGAGATCTTTCATTGATACAAATTTCTTGATGTTTGATGAGTAACCTTGGGGAACTTTGATACCATGCAAACACTCGTAAAAACTTTTCTATTCCTTTTTACATAGAGTGTAACAAGCCGAAGGCAGATAAGTGATTTTCCTTTTTTCTATTGGAGCCAATTGTTTTCGTATACCCATCACATCCATATCGAGACGAGATTGCTTACTATCTTTAGTCTTGCCTGGAATGTTTAGAAGTGTTTCAATTAAACTATCACACACATTTCTCCACATGCATCATATCAACACAACTCTTACATCGAGACTTGACCAATATGGAAGATCAAAGAACACAAACCTCTTTTCCATATATTTTTCTCAACAACTTGCCCTTTTTCTTTTTCTCTCTTTCCAAGGACAACATTAATGTGTTTCTGTCGTTGATAAACTTCATCCCCAGTTAAAGGTTTATGAGCGATATCAAACTCCTGCTCTCCATTAAAAGCCTTCTGCAATCTACGATAAGAATGATCGGGTTTTAGAAATTTCTGATTCCCAAGGTAAACATCCTTTTTTCCAAACTCAAGTTGGTGATAACATGTATCAGATTCATAAATAGGACACACTTTGTGTCTTTTAACACTATATCCAGCCAAATTACCATATGCAGGAAAGTCGTTGATTATGCAAAATAACATTGCACACATCTTAAACTTTTCACCACAATATGCATCATCAACTTCAACGCCTTCCTCCCACAAAAGTCTTAGATCTTCAATTAATTGACTTAGATAAACATCTATGTCATTTCCAGGTTGTTGTGGTCCAGAAATCATCATACTTAACAACATATACTTACGCTTCATGCACAACCAAGGAGATAAGTTGTAAATCGTGAGAAGAACAGGACACGAAGAATGGTTAGTACTCATATTACCAAAGAGGTTCATTTCATCGGTGAAAAGCCCAAGCCTAAGGTTTCTTGGCTCAATGCCAAAATCTAGAAACAACGAATCAATTTTCTTCCATTGGAAAGAATCAGTACATGGCGTATGTTTCCATCACATTTTCTTTCATCTGCATGCCATCTAATATTCTCTGCGTCATTCGCATTAGCAAAAAGTCTCTTGAATTTTGAAATTATTGACAAGTACCATAACACTTTAGCAGGAGGCCTCTTCCTACTAACATTGTCATTGTCATTGTCATCACCATTGTTGTCCTTCAGCTTATAACGCGATACACCACATTCCAGACATTCATCAAAATTTTCATACTCTTTCCTGTATAATATGCAGTCATTAGGGCATGCATGTATTTCAATATACTCTAAACCCATTGGACACAATATCTTCTTGGCATCATAACAACGATCACGCAAATTGTTATCTTCTGGTAGCATTTATTTTAGCAAATGAAGCAATTCCGTGAAACTTTTATCCGACCACCCTTTTTTGCTTTCAGATTAAACAATTTTAAAACTGCAGACAATCGTGTAAAACTTGTGCACCCCTTATATAAAGGGGTGTCCTTATCACTACATAAAGTATCATAAATATGGACTTTCTTAAAAGAATATTCTCCAATATCACGGAGCATATCTTCTAGACGGTCATCCATATATTCATCTTCATCAACTTTGTGACTTTGTGACGCACAGGTTCGATTTTTTTCCACCTCACCATGCCACTTCCATATTGTATAATTTTGACATATACCATCACAACATAGGTGATGGAATATCTCATCCTTTGTACTTTTCTTTATATTCCCACAATTAACATAAGGACAATAAAAGATATCATTATTGTTAGAAAGATTTTGATCAGCGTATTCAAGAAATTCAAGAACTCCTTTCTCATATACCAGACCTAATCTATTAGCTTTCATCCAACTACGATCCATAATAAATTCTAAAATTTATATCAAAACAATATTGTGAATGGCACAACAAAATATAAACCTAAAGCATGTCGAAAAACTAAAGCATATTCGGTACAATAATACAACTCTAAATCTTAAGCATATGAACTTTGCAAGAAACAGACGACAAAATCCAACAACAAAACATAAATCATATTCAGTATATTAATACAACTCTAAATCTTAAGCATATGGATAAAGCATATGAGTTTTGCAAGAAACAAACCTCAAAATCAAACAAGAATGAAGATGACACTACTACGAAAAAACCCATTTAACAACTGTTGGAAAATACATATAATTACGCAGATCAATGCATTGTTATGTAGAGTGTTGTCGTAAATGCGCTACTTATAATCACGGTCCTGGGACCGTTGTTGTATTCTGGAAAGCGCATGATATATCACAACGGTTATCCTTAACAACCGTTGTGATATATATGGTACTGAGTTCGAAACCCAGCAGCAGCAAATAAATTACATTAGATCACGATTAATGTAGAAAACCATTCTGGAACGTACCCATAGTTTATTATATACCAATTTATATTTCTTGTTTTACCATACACCTCATTAAAGAAATACAACCATTAAAATTGGTAAAGAACTATATAATCTAAAAATTAAACTATTCTTGAAAACCAACTTAAACACACTATTGTATTCCAAATTGCATGCGTTTCATCATGCACATTTTATGTTCTTTAATACATATATGGTTCAATGGTTGGATTCCTTCAATGCATCAATATCTTTTATTATAGTTTACCTCATCATCGTCGCTTATCATCGTGATTGTTATGATGACTTATCATCATAACAATCATGATCTTTACAATCACGGTGATAAGCGACGACGAAGAGGTAAAGTAGAATTGTAGATATTGAGGTATTGAAGCAAATAGAACATTGAACAATATATTATGTGTTAAAGAACATAAAATATGCAGAATGAGACGCATGCAATTCAAAAAACATTGATTGATATAGGTTAGTTTTCAAATACATCTTAATTTTCAAATTATAAGTTTCTATGTCAATTTAAATGATTTCATTTTCATTAAAAGGTTAGTGAAACAAACAATATACATAGTATATAATAAACTAAACTTCATCTACTGCCAATCTGTATAAGAATTTAAAGAACAAAACATTGCTAAGTCACAAGAAGCCTCTTTCTTGTGACTTAGCAATGTTTTGTTCTTGTTTTGAGAACATTTGTCAACAACAACAACATACAACAACACAACAAATCCATACAACAGAATAAAAAAACATACATTATTTTAGCAACAAAACACTAACAACATACAATATCACAATGACTTCATACTTCTTGTATTTTTTTCCATTGCTACACAAACCATATGTACCTTATCAACTCATACTATAAACTTGCTACCACCATCATCATAACCATGTATAATCTTTACTATACAGCTTCATCTATTTCAAATAAAATAAAATAGTTAGTATTCAAAACAAATTCAACTATAGTTGAAACAAAACCCTAAGTGGGACTGTAACAAATCAAGATACATTGAGTCAATAACGCAACTCTTATTGAAAATAATCGTGGAACTGTAACAAATTAAGATACATTGAGTCAATAATGCACCTCTTATTGAAAATAATTGTGGAACTGTAACAAATCAAGATATATTAAGTTCATCTAGCTTGTGATGCTATGAAGAAAAAATATAAGGTGGATGAAGTTTATACAATAACTTCATACTTCTCATACTTTTTTCCATAGCAACAAAAACCATATGTACCATCACCATACTATATGCTTGCTACCACCATACACTTGCTACCACCATCATCACCATGTATCTACAAGGAAACACAATAAACTTCAAACTTAATCCTAAAACATCAACAACATAATGTTTTCCACAGCATCCTAAAACCAAACCCTAAAATAATAATCCTAAATTCTAAACACCAATAGCATCCAGAAGAAGAGTATAAAGAAGAGAGTAGGAGAACATTCCATCTTCGCCGTCGTAGGAGTTTGGACCGGACGTTGCTCCCGTCAGATATCCTTTAAACTTCTTTTCTCCATTCACTTGTTACAGTATTGGTTAAGATTCATGAGAGGAGAGGGTTGTGTTAGGGTTTTATTTAGAGAGAAATAGTTGTTATGAGCTGGGCAACAAATACTTTCGTTTATATATTAAAAAATATCACTTTTCATCACAATTTACAAGAATAATCGTAATTATATTTTAAATAATAGCAAATCATATCACAACGGTTACTCATAATAACCGTAGTGATATCCCTTTTATTATTTAAAAATATATAAAAAAGAAAGGAGCGCCTTAAAGTTAAATGAATAAATTTTTTAAAAGCGCTGAGGTTCGAACCCATGAAAGATTGATTGTATCATATCGGTTATAACGTCAACCGTTATTATACCCTAAAATTTTATAATTAAAAAATAAAATAAAAAGTTAGCGCCTGAGTTTAGATATGTCACCACAGTGTTTGGAAGAACCGTGGTGACTTGGGCTTTGTTGTTTGCGCGTTTTGTAGTAGTGTGATGAAGATTATCAAGAATTAGGAAGATGAGGAAGAGAGTGAAGTTTGCACAAAACATACCGTACTTCGAAGAGACCAAGAATGGAGATAGTGAAGATTATCAAGAATGAAGATTCAAATGAACGAAGATTGTGAAGATGAAGATTTCACTATCACTATCGCTGTCGTCTTTGGTTCGCTGGATCACTAGTTCGCTTAGGGAATGTTATGAAGGAAATAATGAATCTGTTTTGTTTTAAATTTATCAGAAAAACTTTAATCACGGTTGATATTGACAACCGCAGTGAAATGTAGATTATATTACAATGGTTGTAGACTAAAATCGTGATTAAATAGTGTTTAATTTTTTATTTATTTCTGAACTTAAGTGACACGCGCTTTTTGTAATAGGAAAAATGGAAAATGTAGTTGCTAGGATTCGAAGCTTGTAACTATTACTTTGTCACCACGGTTGTTTATATCAACCGTGATTAAATAACTTTAAAAAAATAAAAAATATATCAAGCGCATCCAATTTGCGATATTATAACAGTGAAATGCATAACTGTAGTAGAATTAGTGTTACCGAAAACGTATTTTGTAGTAGTGATCATCAATAAGCACGTCTCCTTGCCTCAATACCGAAATCTCGTTACGTCTGAAGCTAACCTTCATAAAGGAGTGAAAGAACTTGGAATTTCAATCACATTCTTTAAGCCGGTTACACCTTGATTTTTGTCTCAACATTGGCTCCCTCCAAAGAAGCTGATCCCAAACTTGGGACTGAGCATCAGCTCTATTTCTAGAAATAGAAAAGGATATCGAGTCTACATAGTTTGCAACTGCATCATCTAAGGGTACTTGTAATACTATTGTAATAACTTATAGTAATTGTAGCGGCAAAAATCGTGAGTGTAAGCTATTGATTAACTTAACTCATAAAGCAAGAGTCGTCACCGCACTTTTATTTTACCCAAAAGGAAAGAAAAAAGAGCGAACAAAACCTAAACAAGTTCTGAACAAGCACAAGTAAACAAAGACTGGGTAAGGGGGTTGGTTAAGCTAAGGGAATGTGTTAGCACCCAAAACGTCTATAGTACTCTATACGAACCCTTTGAAATATCTATGATTTTTGGTTTGAAAAGGTTTGTTTGAAAAGAGATTGAGGAGATGATAAGAGAAATATTTTTTAAGATTTTTGTATTTGGAGAGACTTGTCGCCTCATGCCTACGTACCCGCAAAGTGCAATACAAGATCAAAACCTCGTAGTTCGTGGTACAAATAACAAAATAGGTTTGTTATGGTTGTTTTTAAATGTAAAGACAATTTGTCATTTCCAAGCGAATAATTTTGCTTAAAGAAATGAATCATGTCTAAACTTATAAAAAAGTTTTGAAAGAGAAAGTGCATAAGGGCACAAAAGAGGGTACGTGAGTTTGGTGTTTTTTAAAAGTCTTTTGAAAAAGGTGTCAGTATGCTTATGTAATTTAGCATTAATTAAGAAATGAAAAGAAAAGAGTAAAATCACTTGACAAAGTTAAGGTTTGATTATGAAAGAGGTGACAGTTTAAAAACAAGAAGGTTTTGAAAAAGAGAGGAGATTTTGAAAATTAAAGAAGGGGTGGAGAAGAAGAGGTTATCCTAAAGCATAAAGTGAAAGCTAAGGATAAGAAAGATCTAACCACAAATGTAACTATCTTCACTATAAACCAAGCAAAAGCAAAAAGCTCCAAAGTCTTCAAACCATAATTCTAAAGCAAAGGGAAAAAGTCCTAGTTCTAAGTCCAAGGATCCAAGAATAGCATTGAAGTCCAAGGTCTAGTTTAAAATTCCATGTCCAATGAAAATGATAGTAGCTATATTCCAAGATTAGAAGCACACGTTTTTTAGAGGTTTTGGCCTTTATTAATGTTTTTGGTCAAGTGGATAAAGAGAAAAAGGCATAAGCATAAACATAAGGTCCAAGTGGACAAAGTGAAAATGACGGAAGTATAAACATGATATGATATGATGAACAATGAGCAATAAAAATAAAGAGAGATAGGGAGCAAGAAGGATTCATAAAAGTATAGTAATAGTAATGTAGTAGTATATACATAATAGTAGCACAAAGGCAATAGTGCCATAAGCCTTCAAAAGTAACACCAATTATTCCGTCTCATGTCTTGAAATATAATGATTAAACAATGTACTTAGGTCAAGGTTAATGAAGACTTGTTAGAAGATTGATAGAATCAAAGCCTCTACACAACAAGCTTCAAAGATTTTGAACCTAATATAAAAAATTAACCATCCTTGGGCTTACACAACCAAAAGGTTTGGGCCACGAAAGATCAAGTTCTGATTCGGAGGGAGGGACAAATGTAGCGCTATGTTAAGCAATCACCAAGTGACTTATATAGAAGTCACCCTACTCGAGGCCGGTCAATGCACTTTACGTGTTAATGCATGCGAGAGACGCTATATGTAAGTCGTTCTCCTAAAAAGCGATGCCACACGAAAAGAAAAAAGTAAGAACGATTTCGTCTTTAATCGAGAGTCTTGACAATTAATTGAGAGCAACCTATCCACATCTCCAAGTGTCGAGATCGATAATTTATCAATCAATAACAGATTTGAAATGCGGAAGATTCAACATCATCAAAATTGTCACTCATTCGATCATTTAAGACTTCATCAACCAAAAATCCAATCGGATTCAAATGAAACAAAATAAAATGTGATCCACATCACAAAAATAAAAATAGAATCTATTTTGAAAAAAAAAATTAAAAAAAAAACAAGAAGGAATTGTGAAAAATACATTTGAAATAAAGAATTGAAAAAGGAAAAAAACTTAAGAAAAAGAAAGGCAGGTGCGTAGAAAAATTATGGTGGTGAGTAGTAAAAAGGCCCACACGGCCCAAATAAACAAAAATTAAAAGAGATAAGAATCAGAAACTAATTGGTTTCATCATCTTCTTCTACTATGCTAGCAACTTCAAGCTCAAACGAAACGGAGCGGAGGGACGCGGAAATAAGACGGAATGAATCGTAATCAAGTGTAGATTCCAAATATGCTCTTAATTTTGAAGATTACACAATCAAAAGCTCGAATTCAAACCGCGAAATCTCGACACCGAACTCCAAATTACCTTCAATTCAAGGTGAATAACACTTCCAATCTTCTTCTTCTTTTCTTCTGCGCTTGAATCGTTGTTGATGAAATTGATTGTAAATGCGTGCGGGATGTTGAATTGCGGTGTTGGTTTTTCGTTGCGGTGTTGATGTTGTTACGTTCGCTGTATTTTGCAGGAACGAATTTGTGGATTATTTTTTAATTTGCAAGGTGAGTATTGATTGAAGATTGAAGGAGTTTTAAGATGAAGTGTTTGGTGGTATTTTTGCATAGATTTTTTGGCTTATGAAAGCTTGTTGAAAGAGTGAATGGAAGGCTTCAATATATAGAGAAATTCAAGGGTAGTTTAGACAATTTTAATTTGAAATTTCTGCTGTGAATTTAGAATGAAGCGCAACCATGCCGTTTTGATGCTTATTCGCGTTTTTTGTTTGCAGATTCATGTATGCCGCGCTTTGATTGTGTTTTGTTGTAGCTTGTATTCCGTCGTTTTCACTTTTGCTACGTCATTTCGTTTTGCTCACGTTTTGAATTGATGTCATTCTCGAATTTCACTTGCAGCTTGCGTTTAGTCCGCGTGTGACGTTGTTTCTTCTTGTAGCACGTGCCTTGGCTTATGAAGTGGATTAGTAACATGGCGTAGCAGCTGAAGTTGTAACATGAAAAAGGTCCATCGTGTTGGCTTGTAGTGGCTGGCAAATTTGCAAAAGGCTAAAATGGTTGGTTTGGTTATGTAGCATGAGAAACTTTGGTGCAAGATATTATGTCATGGGCTTGTTATAATGTGCTTCACGTAGAAAGTTTAAACAAGGTTTAGGATTGTTTGGAAATAAGGCTTGAACATGAAAATGCATAAGCTTGGCAAGTTGCAATTTTGAAGTATGATTTTCAACATGAAGTTTGGCAAGTTGCTTGGTGTACATAGCATGGCTTTTGGTTTTTGGCAAGTATATTTTCATGAAGACTTATGAGTTTGTAATAATAAAAAAAAAGGAAATGAGCTTGTGAATTTTGTAGAGTTTGGACAATGATTTTTGTAATGGACAATTTGGTTAGAAAAAGGATAATTGAAAAATTGGTTGAAATTCTGGTATCAGATATGTGATGTTACGTGTGATGTCACAACAACACACTCTGCAATGGACAATAACAAACAACAACAGAAACACACAGAATTGTTTACCCAGTTCAGTTCAACAACTTAATCTGGGGGCTACCAAGCCAGGGATGAAATTCACTACTTGTAGAATTAATTTACAGACTCAACAACCTAGTTGACAATCTCCTAAACTTAATTCCTATTAATGAACTTTCTACCTAAGAGCCCACTTAGGTATGAGAACACTACTCAATCCCTAAAACCTCTCAAAGATCAACCACTTTGAGAAACACTTTGATCCTGCTTCACAGCTTTGATCAAGTTACAAAACTCTCTTGCTTCACATCTCTAGAGAGGACATATTACACTCACTAATTCACACTAGAATGGTTAACACAATACTCGTACAAAGACAATGATTGACACTCAGTCTATTCTCTCTCTCTTCTGTCTACTTTCTGTGTATTCTTCCTTTGGTTGATGCGCTTTATATAGCCATCTGAATCGGGTTTGGACCTGCTACAATATCTGACCTGATTTGTTATTTAAAACTGAATCGTCGACAGATTTTCTCTCTCAAAATCTTCTTAAATCTTCAGCCTTTAAACACTCCTACAAATCTGCATCAAATCTGTTTGTAACAGAAAATATCTATCCCAAGATATCTGCAACCAATGAGACTAACAGCTCTCCCAATATCCAGCTAAAACGCAAACCCTAACAACATCACTAAACCTGATGTTATTAACCTTCTGCAGACCTGATGTCACAACATCGCATGTGACATCAGACTTCACAACTTCAACAAGCTAAACACTTAACATAAACAAATGTTAAGACTCAATGTTAAGACATCACCCATGTGACATCAACATTGAACAACTTTGTTTTACCAAAATTCTAGCCAATCCAAGAACCAACAATCTCCCCCTTTGCCTAATTTTGGCTAAAACACTCTCTGCACCATCAGAGTCTTCAGCAGCGGATAAACATGAATATTTTACCAACTTTCGCAGCAACATTTCTTCATCACAGCTTCACAATGCATTCAGCATGCTGCACACACTCCAATACTCTGTTACATACTTCAGCACTAACTGGTAGCAACATTTCTTCAAACAGTTGCACCGACTTCAAACACTAATCAACAGCATAGGGCAAGCTCCCCCTCAAAGCAAGAATCAGCATACCAGCAACTGTTCAACATAGCACAAACTCCCCATCAATATCTGCATTTTAGCATCACACTAGCTGCACTCCTTAGCATTGCACAATGACTAATTCTTCTTCTTGACATTGCAACACCTTGACTAACTCTTGGCTAACTCTCCCCCTTTTTAGCCACAAATGGACAAACGTCAACATGAAAGTCCTACTCACTACAGTTAGTCCTAAACAAGCTCTCATTGTCAGTCTAAAGTCAGCATGCAAGACAAGACAAATCATAGAACATAAAAACATAAATAGTGCATATACAGGCACAGTATTCAAATTACATAATAGAGTGCAAAAAAAATAAAACTAAACTACTATCTAGAAAAAGCAGCAAGGAAACTAGTCTTCATCAGAGCTGGCACCATCTCCACCATCTTCAGTTTTTGCACCATCACCTTGTTCCAAGGATTTTATCAGCAGTTCTATCTTCATCTTTCTTGTTGTACTGGTACTAATGACCTCATCAAGATCTTTGCAAGTGGCCTTCAGTTCTTCAAGTAATTCAGCCTTGGTACTCTTTTTGCCACCAGCATCTGATGTTACAACAATGTCTGGAACATGATGTCCAGCAAACAACTTAGGATGTAAGGTCAAGGCTGACTCCCTCTTGCAAGCTATATCTGAACTTGTTAAAGTTTCAGGATGTTGCTCCAAGATGATTCCACACACAAGGGATGGGAATGTTATAGGTAATGTTCTGGATTGGGCCAACGGCCATGCGCGACCCAATCCATGATTGCTACAGTAACGACCCAAACGCTTGGATCCAGTCCATTAAGAGGACAAGTACCCTTTTGCCCCTACAATCGGTCATGGACTGCTCAGTCCTGCCCGGAATTATTGCCCGTCACACACGGACTACAACTCCCCGACAGTAGATGAACAGACGCCCACAACTACCTTCCTGCCCGATATAACGGCTAGTTTGGGCATCCTGCCCGTCATAACGGCTAGTTTGGGCAGTTACCTATTCTTCAGGAAAACAGTTATTTCGCCCTGAAAATAGGACCATTGGCCACACGCTGGGGAACATTATATAAACCCTCTCATTTGAGAGGGTCAGGGATCAAATATTCATCCTAAGAATACACTTTAT
Organism: Lathyrus tuberosus; assembly: GCA_022829125.1. Taxonomy (NCBI): domain Eukaryota; kingdom Viridiplantae; phylum Streptophyta; class Magnoliopsida; order Fabales; family Fabaceae; genus Lathyrus; species Lathyrus tuberosus. The sequence continues at coordinate 5,429,212 of JALAZF010000249.1, read as the reverse complement.
ACTTGCCCCTTTTCTCTGACCCTTTCTTACTTGAGCGTCGGAGTGCCTTGCAGGTACACCCCTCTCCTCTCCTCATCAACATTCCGAGCACCTTGCCCATCTGACGACCAGCATACGTGGACCTGTTCGAATACTCCGGATCAGTGGCGCCGTCTGTGGGAACTCCTTGTTCTCCCCTTCTTTCTTTCCTCCTCAGAAACTAAAAGATCAAAACATACTTTCTTTGATCCGCCCACATATGGCCACTCAGAACTCCGCAAAAGGTGCTGATGTTACGGTTCTCGTTCCCGTCAACAAGATGGACGTTGACGGCAGATCTTTGTTACTTTCTGATCCCCGTTTCCTTCGAGACGGGGCTACTGCGTCTCCAACTCCTCCTCCCACCGAGCAAGGAGGCAAACAGCTACCGTCGGGTGAAAGACCAATTCCTAGCCCTCCCAACGCCGACCTGGCCGTTGTAGCTCTTTTGGAAGCTGTCAACCGCACAAACCTCCTTATCTTGCAGCAAGGAGAGAGAATAGGAGCTCTTGAGGAAGCATCTCTTCCAAGATCCTCTCCTCCAAAGAGTAAGCACCGAAAATCAAGAAGCCTGCCACCTAGGCGTGGGGAAGACCATAGATCGAGGCATGAGCCTGAATCACAACACATTCGCAAGTGCGACCAGATCTCCCCGCGAGATCGATCATCGCCAAGACACAAGAGAACGAGGCAGGATAGGCATTCTCCACCAGCCAGACCTCGTGACCGGCTACGTTCACCATCGCCTCGCAAAGACCGCCGCCGCGAGCGCAGACAACGGTCACCATCAACTCCAAGTTCAGACAGCGACGACGAGCCTCGCGGCCCGTTGTCCCGCAGGATCTTGGCCACCCGTCTCCCTAAAGGACTGGAGAAGCCTCCGTCTCTAGGGACTTATGATGGAACCACTGACCCATACGAGCACATAGAAAACATAGATGCTCTTTTGGACTACAGAGGGGTACGAGGAGCCATTAAATGCCGCCTGTTCCCGACCACGCTCCGAAAGGGAGCAATGACATGGTACAAGCAACTGCCAGAAGAATCCATTACATCCTGGAGGCAGCTGGGGAGGATTTTCTCCCGTCACTTTACTGCATCGCGACGCCATCCAAAGACCGAGACGTCCCTCGGAGCTGTCGTACAGGGAAGAGATGAGCCTCTTCGGGCTTACATTGAACGGTTCAACAAGGAGGCCGTCCAAGTGCCAACGATCGATGACATGAAGAAATTCCTGCTCGAACAAGGATTACGTCCTGGCTCAGACTTCGCGAAAGCCATCGGCCTCGATCCACCGAGGAACCTTAACGCCCTTCTCCTCCAAGCCCAGTCGCATATACAGTACGAAGAGAAGATTGATGCACACTCTGTCTGGGCCTCTCGACACCATGAAGGTGCCCGCTCGTCCAGAGCTGAAGAAACCTCGACATCCCGTCGATGAGATAAAAGACGCGACGATCGGCCTCGCGATGCACGCGAACAGAAGGGACCTTCTGGGCGGTTCCATAACTATACCCCCCTCACTGCCTCGAGGGAGAAAATCTTGTTCGAGTGTGCCAACTCGGAATTCAAGCAAGCGGGAGTCCGTTTCCCCAAACAGCTGCCGGCCAGACCGGGTGTAGACAAATCCAAGTATTGCCGCTTCCACAAGAGTCACGGTCATACGACGGAAGAATGCATCCACCTCAGAGATGCAATAGAGATCCTTATTCGCGACGGCCACCTGAAGCAGTTCGCGAAAAAAGAAAGATGCTCCCCGACAGGAAACCCAGGAGAGAAAAAAGGTTGCAGAAGAGACTCTGCCCTCTGATGACACCAACTTACAGGTCGCTATGTCCATAACTCGGCCAGAGGACTTCCACATCCCTGATAGTCTGTCCGTCTCCACGTACCTCACTGCTCACAGCCCGTGGGAGGCCTTCCCGTCAGCCATGGTCATTTCTGGTGGTGGATTCAACAAAATCACGGTAGGCTCCGTCAAGAGGAGATTCGGTCAAAATGAAGTCACTACGCTGGACACCACTCATAAAGGATTCGTTCCTATTTCCTTCTACAAGGAAGAGCTCCTCGGCGGAGCGCCGAACTCAAGCATTCCGCTGCTTATCCGAGCAAAGATGGCGAACTTCGACGTTCGCAGAATACTCGTGGACCAGGGCAGCTCGGTTGATATAATGTACAACCACCTGTTCGAAATGCTGCAGCTGAATGACTCTCACCTTACTCCATACGTTGGATCCGACCAGCAAGGATTCAACGGAGCGGTGACAAAGCCCTGGGGTTACGTAGAGCTCATCGTAACCTTTGGTTCAGGAGAGACAACCCGAGCAATTAAAGCACAGTTTCTGGTCATTGAATGCCCGTCACTATACCAGTGCATTTTTGGAAGGCCAACCCTGGCAGAGTTGATTGTTGTACCTTCCACCGTATATCTCAAGATGAAGTACTACACTTCTAAAGGGATGGTCGCCACCCTCCACGGCGACGTCGAAGCTGCCCGTCGGTGCTTTGAAGCAGCATCAAAAGGACTAAGCACCATCTCAGCAGGACCAAGGACTTCTGGTCGTTCCGCCCTGCCCAGCAGCTCCGAGCAGCCAAAACCGCTCCCCCAGGTCGAATCTATCGACTTGGACAGCCGTTTCAGCAAGGAAGATCACGCCAAGGACCCAACGACGTCGAGCATCCAGTCCAACAACAGCGGCCATCTCCTACGCCCCGTCCCAGATGGCAACTTCGAGATCATTCCGTTCAGAGAAGACCCCCAACAGGGAGTAGAGATCGGAGCAGACCTCCCCGACCTGGCCAGGAGACAACTAAAAGCATGCCTCCGGGAGAACGCAGACTTGTTCGCATGGAGCGCTGCTGAAATGCTAGGATTGGACCCATCCGTCGCTTGCCACCAGCTTATAATTGATTCGGCCGTCAAAGCCGTTGCCCAGCGCAGAAGGAAACAGTCCCCAGAAAAGATGGAAGCCGCAGAGAAAGCTGTCAAAGACCTTCTAGAAGCTAGGTTTATTTCTGAGGCCAAATACACTACATGGCTCTCAAACGTTGTACTTGTAAGAAAAAATAATGGCAAATGGAGGATGTGTGTTGACTATACCGATGTTAATAGGGCCTGTCCGAAGGACGCCTACCCCCTCCCCCGCGGGTTTTAAGCTTTTATCGTTCCTCAACGCCTACTCGGGCTACAATCAAATCCCAATGACCGCGAGCGATAAAACTTACACGACCTTCATGACCGAATCGGGCAACTATTACTATAACGTAATGCCCTTCGAGTTGAAGAACGCTGGCGCTACGTACCAACGAATGATGAACAGAGTCTTCCAAGGACAAATAGGCGACATGCTCGAAGTATACATGGACGATATGATCGTCAAGTCCCACGAGGAACTAGATCATGCCGCCCATCTTCGCAAAATCTTTGAGCAAGCAAGAAAGTATCAAATGCGTTTTAACCCAGAGAAGTGCACGTTTGGTGTACGGGCAGGTAAATTCCTTGGCTTCTACCTAACAGAACGAGGAATCGAAGCTAACCCCGATAAGTGTCGGGCATTCTCTGAGTTCCCAACGCCCACGTCTAAGAAGAACATCCAATCCCTCAACGGGGTGCTTACTTCGTTGTCCCGCTTCGTAGAAAAATCTGCCCAACACGCCCTTCCTTTCTTCAAGCTCTTGTGGAAAGAAGCAGCGTTTGAATGGACCGAGGAATGTGAAACATCCCTCCTTCACTTGAAGCAAGCTCTGTCGAAACCGCCCGTATTATCACGACCAGGTACTGGGGAAGTCGTGTTCCTATACCTCGCCATCACTGCCGAGGCCGTTAGCCCCGTTCTCATTCGCGAGAATCCTGGCGGACAAAAGCCAATATACTTCACGAGCAAAGCATTGCAGGACCCAGAGTTACGATATCAACAGATAGAGAAGGTAGCATTGGCCCTCGTCAACGCTTCCAGACGACTGAGACACTATTTCTTGGCTCACACGATCGTGGTAAGAACGGATCAGCCCATAAAACAATTACTGGGACGACCAGACATGGCAGGGAGAATGCTCAAATGGTCATTGGAACTGTCCGAGTTCGACATCCAGTATGAAAGCAGGAAAGCTCTTAAGGCCCAAGCTCTAGTCGATTTCATAGCGGAAATGACGTTCTCAGACTCCCCGGTCCACATAGCAAACAGATGGACCATCTATGTAGATGGAGCATCCAGCTCGACCGACAGCGAGGCTGGGGTAATTTTGGAGAACGACGAAGGGACCATAGTCGAGGCTTCTCTCACATTGTCCTTTCCCACGTCGAACAACCAGGCCGAGTATGAAGCCTTCCTCGCCGGTTTACGCATAGCCGAAGACCTAGGGGCTGAAGAAATCATCATCTGCACGGACTCTCAGCTTGTAGCCCTCCAGATATTAGGAGAATATCAGACCAAAAACGACAGTCTCTCTGAATACCTAACCCTGGTCAAGGGAAAAATGGCGAGGTTCAGAACGGTAGAAGTGAGACATGTTCCACGCGAACATAACGTTCGAGCAGACATCTTGTCCAAACTAGCAAACACTAAGAGAAAAGGCGGAAATAGGTCAGTCATCCAAGAGATATTTCCCTGGTCCAGCATCGATAAGGGATCCTAGACCCTACACGTACACGCGATTGGGGACAGTGATTGCTGGATGACACCCGTGTACAACTACCTCACCAGGGACGAGCTTCCGGATGACCCCAAGGAAGCCAGCACCATCAGACGAAGAGCTTGCTCGCACGTCATCCTTGAAAACAAACTCTATCGACGAGGCTTCTCCATCCCACTGCTCAAATGCATAGAGGAGGAAGTTGTCCCTCACGTATTACGAGAAATCCACGAAGGCATTAACGCCCAGCACCTAGGAGGAAGGTCCCTTGCCCGCAAGGCCCTCCGAGCAAGGTATTATTGGCCAACCATGCAGCACGATGCCAAGGATCATGTGAAGAGATGCAACAAATGCCAACGGCACGGGGATATGCACCTAGCTCCACCTAACAAACTGAAAAGCATGACCTCCCCGTGGCCATTCGCCTGGTGGGGCCTAGACATCCTAGGACCCTTCGTGACGGGGTCCAACCAAAACAAATACCTGATAGTGGGCGTAGACTATTTCACAAAGTGGATAGAAGCAGAAGCCTTAGCAAAGATAACAACACTTAACATTCTGCGCTTCTACAAGCGGAATATCCTTGCCCATTTTGGGATTCCCCTAGCAATTGTCACGGACAAGAAGTTCCAAAACTTTGTCGCCCATCTCGGAACAAAGCAACATTTCGCATCTGTAGAACATCCCCAGACCAACGGGCAGGCAGAAGCGGCCAATCGTGTCATTCTTCGTGGCCTCAAGCGAAGACTGGATGAAACAAAGAAAGCCTGGGTCGAGGAGCTCCACAGCGTCTTATGGGCGTACCGCACCACTCCTCAGTCTACAACCGGGGAAACACCTTTCCGCTTAGCATATGGCACGGAGGCTGTTATACCCATTGAAATTCACGTACCGTCCAGGAGGACCGAATCACCTCTAGACGAGGAAATGAATGACGAAGCAATAAGAGAGGAGCTTGACCTTGTCGAGGAAATTCGAACAGGAGCAGCCCTCCGCGAAGCATCTCTTAAGCAAAAAATAGCAATCAGACACAACGCTAAAGTCTTACGACGAGAGTTCGATGTGGGCAGCCTTGTCCTGCGAAGAAACCACAAGGACTCTCGCGAAGGCAAACTAGCAGCCAACTGGGAAGGGCCGTATAGAGTCCGTGCCATAACGGAGAATGGTGCCTACTTCCTCGAGACCCTCAACGGGGATGAAATTCCTCGACCATGGAACACTGAAAAACTTAAGCAGTACTACAGATAAAGTCACAATAAGCTTCCTCGCGTTAAAGGACCACCTAACGGTCATCATGGTGGTTCAGGTACAAACGATGCATACGCACAAAGTGGAATCCCGCTCAAGTAAATGAACCGGAGCTCTGCTCGTCGGCGGTCCTCAATCGAACATCGCCTTCGCCCAGGGACCACGATTGGCAGAACCCCAGCTCGCGATGGGACGTTCACGCTGCGATCTCAGGCCTCAATCGCGACCTGAGATCCGCAACCTCGCCAGGACCTTCCCCGGCTATTCAACCAGTTCTCCACACTGGCGAATTCACACACAACGAGCAATCTTTCAAAAGAAAGCTCTGTTAATAGACACACCCTCCGACGGGCAGTCATACATGCACCGCTAATGTAAAGCACAGCAATATAAACAAAAATCATATAAGTAACAAAACCGGGCAACATAAACCGGACATAAAGTAAAAAAGGCCACACGGGCCAAAGATTGTACGAATTACATAAAAGGGGGGGGCAAATCAAATAAAATTACAACAAACTATACGGCACGCAGGCCGGCAAAACATCATCATCTGCAAACATCATTCCTCAGTGTCTTCGACTCATTCATCATTGGGCGGAGAAGTCTGGGTTCTAGCTTGGCCGGCAAGGAGAGACTCTGGCATCACAATTTGCCCGTCTTTAACGTACACCAGAAAATTAGTGCCTTCGGTCACCAAATCAACACCAGGATTCACCACCTGAAGCTGAGACACTGCGTTCTTGAAGGATTCCTCGCCAAACACTACGTTGTCCTCCTCAGCCACCACCAGTCGGGCAACTAACTCTGACCTTGTCGTTATCATCTTCACGTCCTCAGGCTCCTCCTCGCCGGGAGCATTGGTCGCCTGCAGTTGCGCGACCAAATCCTCAGCGGCCTTTTTCTCAGCCTCAAGTGTAACCTTCTCCCCCTTCAACCGGGCAACCTCCTCACCCTCCTTTTCCTTCGCCTCCTTGGAAACCTTAGCTTCCTCCATGGCCTTCCTCAAGCTCTCCTCAAGAGCGGCCACCTTCCCTCAGGCAATAGTCAGCTCACTCTCAGTGGCCGTGTCCCCCTCGGCATAGGTGGCCGCCATCTCCAACAGTCTGACCACCGCAGAGGCATCCTGGGCCACCAGCGCCCTCTTGCTCGGACGGTCCAGGCTTTGCAGATGCAGAGAATCAGCATGAGGAATCACCAAAGAGGTCTCTTCAAAGAACCTCTTATCCAATACACAAGGAGGCAACTCGAATTTCTCTTTCTCTGGCGCCTTGCCCAGATCCACTGCCTCGTTCCTTGGATGCTTAGACCTGGTCGCCAGGGGCATTGGAGACCGTTGAACATTGGCCGGAGAAGCATTCCCCTGAGGAGGCTGGGAAGGACCAACTGCACGGGCAGGGGAAGGACGAACCTTAGTAATAGCAGCTGCAGCAGCTTGTTTCCGCACGACCATATTCCTCACCATCCTTTCATGGGCTGAAGGCATAGTGGCTGCAAAAGACAAAAACAGGCGTCAGACAATAGAAAATAATGAGCAACGCAAAGCAATATGTTAAGGTTAAATACCGAGCAGATCCATGGCATCTCTGTAAGTTTTGCACCCCAGCAGTGCCCTAGCATTAATAAAACGAGGCTCCACCCGAAGGCCACCATCGGCCTCGAGGATTGCCTCCTTCTTCTTCGTGATGCACTCGGCCATCCGGAACGAGTTCACGTACTGCAACAACCTTTCATATGAAGCAGCACCCCCCTCGTCCAAACTCGCAGGCTAAAAAACATAGTCTTTTGGGGGCTTCGTAAAATGCTCCCCGGTCCAATGGATGGGATATTTCAACAACCTCCGCCCGATGTATTTCCCTTCCTCGTTAATCCTCTTCTCGCCGTTCTCGTCCACTTCAACCTCCCAGCAGAACGTGCTATCCTGGGCAGCCTCCGACACGGGCTCCACGACGAAGTACCTCATCTTAAATGTCCGTATGGACTCCGAGAAAGGTTTGAACAGCTTGCGCGGCTGCTTCAGGGAGACCCAACCGTAACTCCTCCCAGAAGTCTGTCGTTGGAGGTGAAAGACAGTGAAGAAGAAGGGGATGGTCACCCCTATTTGCAGGTGCTCGCACACTAACTCGAACGCTCGCAGGAAGGCTAACGAGTTGGGATGGAGCTGAGTGGGGGCCAAGCGAAGATGTAAGAAGACAGACTGATGGAAATCCGTGAATGGAAGCCTCAAGCCCAGCTCTTTGAAAACATATTCGTACATCGTAAAGCGCTCCCCATAATTCGTGCAGACGCGCTCGTCAGCGGTGGGGAAATGGACTCTCCAGTCCCCGTTATCTCCCACCATCTGGAAACAATCCCCTATGTAGGTCGCGAATTTAGACGCATGCTCAGACGGTTCCGCCACCTCCCATTCCTCTGCTTTATTCTCCGCTGCACCCTCCTCGGATACCTCCTCCTCAGGCACCTGTTCCTGATCATCGTCCAGCAGTTCATCCTCTTGCTCATAGTCCATGTCCTGCTCGGTGGACCCACTCGAGGACCGAGTGCTACTGCTCCCTGAGGAACCAGACTCCTCCTCTGACGAATCTAATACAATATCTCCACGGGGCCCTGTCGCCATCACCTGAAAAGCAGAGAAAGACAGTGAATTCGACAGCTAATCAAATCCACCCTTCCACCACTGAACAAGTGAAAGGGTGCGCTAAGGGCTGAGGACGACGTCCCCGGCCTAAGCCCGGACAACACTACGAAAAAGTCTCCCCGCGAGACAATGCCCAGAACTCTCCTATCACATGAGGAACTTCTCCAAAGCAAGATCGCAAGGTTTTCATTTAATTCACAACTCCATGAAACGCAACGCTAGAATGGTCGCATGCACGCCACCATCGCGACGACGTCACAGACAGACTCTTCACACACAGCGTAACAACAGATCAATGGCGGTGGAGACGGCGGAGCCATCATCCACCACCAGCGGCTACCACATATACAACCCTAAGTCTCTTAAAATCTAACCTAACCGCATGCAATGTCTAAATAAACATCAATAAGAAGCAAAACAAAGAAAAGAGACAACTTACTTATAAATAGAAGACTGAAAAAAGTTGCTCGGAGCTTCAAACGGCGAAGGACGCAATGGGCAGATTTCGCGAGCAGGAAATTTGGTGAAATTGAAGGAAAAATTCAGAATGAAAATTTTCCCTCCTATTTATACAGGAGGTCACGTACAGCCCCACGCGCACGTAGGTTATGATGACTACCCGCTAGCCATCATTGCCTAAGCGGCAGCGGCACAAGTTCCAACACACACGTGGCAACCCCCGTATCGTTTCATATTCCACTAGACTGTTGGTATCCATCTGTAACGGGAAACGCTTAACGACCACGACCAACAGCCACAGTGGGCAATAGAAACCACGGGCATCCACAGCCAACGAGCAAAACACTCCACTTCCCCGGGACTGTACGCTATCCTTAAGTCATCACCTCCACGCTCGGAAGTAACGACTTGGGGGCTACTGTTCTGGACTGGGCCAACGGCCATGCGCGACCCAATCCATGATTGCTACAGTAACGGCCCAAACGCTTGGATCCAGTCCATTAAGAGGACAAAAGTACCCTTTTGCCCCTACAACCAGTCACGGACTGCTCAGTCCTGCCCGAAATTATTGCCCGTCACACACGGACTACAACTCCCCGACAGCTGACGAACAGACGCCCGCAACTACCTTCCTGCCCGGTATAACGGCTAGTTTGGGCATCCTGCCCGTCATAACGGCTAGTTTGGGCAGTTACCTATTCTTCAGGAAAACGGTTATTTCGCCCTGAAAATAGGACCGTTGGCCACGCGCTGGGGAACATTATATAAGCCCTCTCATTTGAGAGGGTTAGGGATCAAATATTCATCCTAAGAATACACTTTGTACTTGCGCCTTTTCTCTGACCCTTTCTTACTTGAGCGTCGGAGTGCCTTGCAGGTACACCCCCTCCTCTCCTCATCAACATTCCGAGCACCTTGCCCATCTGATGACCAGCATACGTGGACCTGTTCGAATACTCCGGATCAGGTAACTTGATAGCATTTGTTTCAGCATGTTTCACCACTTGCTCAAAGATGTAGTTTCTAAAGTCAAACTTGATTTTCTTCCCAACAGCATAGATAAACCTACCCAATCCAACAGCTATTATTGTCTTGTGGTTCGTTGGCACCCAATTGGCTGCTCCAATTCTGTGAAGAATGGCATACTTGATGCTAAGTTTACTAGCCTTCAACTTCTCTTTCAATGGCCAAACCTTTGCCTGACCAGCTGTAATCTCTTTAGATATTTCATTATCAGTCATCTCAAGTTCACTATACTCTTCATCATCTCTTCCCAGATACTTGTTGATAGTACTAGGAGAGAAGTTAATGCACTTTCCTCTCACATAGACCTTCATGAAATCAATGCTCTTTTTATCAGCAATTTTTCCAAAAATGTTGACAACAAATTCTTTGACAAGACCCTCATAGCACTTAGGAAATTTGGTCACAGTCTTCACCAACCCAGCCTCATTAATCAACTCCATAATATCCTTCATCTTTAAAGCTTCTTTCCCAAGCTCCCTCTCTAGGGCTAGTCTTCTCTGACATACAAATTTCCACATTGATGCACTGCTGGCATAATGAAAGGAAATGTTGTCAACTGGCACTTCAAGGACTTTGTCAGAGATTCTCTTCAAAATTATTTTTCTGACCGGTGTGATGTCTTGAGCATCATCCTCAACATCAAAATCAGAATCAGAATCATCCTTGATCTTCCTCTTTTTGGAGGATGTAGCAACCTTGCTCCAAGGTTTTGTAGGACCAACAACAGCAGTTTTCTTCTTGCCTTCAGAAGACTTCTTTGGAGAGGTTTCAACAATCTTTCCTTTCCTTGTCTTTAGTCTCTTAGCAATACTTGGAACAACTTTTCCAATGACTTCATCATCAGATAAATCAACCACATTGATCACATCCTCATTCTTTTCTTCACTAGGAGTAGTTTCAACAGGTGATGTTCTAACATCCCCCTTAACATGCACATAACCTTCTTCCACTTCCACTTCAGAATCTTCAATAACAGACATAGCAAGTCTATGAAGATTTGTAGCAACACTCTGCATGTCCTCCTTTTCCCTTTCAGAATGTTCAGCAGGTATTTGCCTCAGTGGTCTAGATATACCCTTTATAGGAAGCCCTTTCTCAAAGATCTTATCGACAATCTGACCTAAGCTTTTGTCAACATCTACCCTTTCTTTAACAGTTTGAGAAGTGGATGACCTAGCTGCAAATTTATCACTAAAAAGAACACTAGTGACTAGCCTCTTGGTCTCATCATTATTAAATTTAGTTCCAGTCCTTTTGGGTTGAAGTTTGGAAGGTCTTGACATACCAGATTCAGGAACCATCATGGAGATGGGTTCTACATTCAAAGCTTCCTCTGCAGAGCAATCTTCTATAGAAACCCTAGATTTGTCTTGCGATGAACTTTGTGAGGCAGATTTCTTGGATGGAGATGACATCTGTTTTGACATGGTTCCTTTGAGGCAGTAAAGGTTCAGAGACAGATGATTCTTCTTGTTGAAGGAGATGAACAGTCGGGAGATATGAGCTTTGATGAAACTTGATATTGCTACAATGGGGAATGATGGTCTAAGGTATGGCGCCTGATTTTGTGTATCCCTTAAAGACCAATCAATGATTTTCTCCCTCCAAATTAACTTTCCTTTTAAAAATTTAAAAGGATTCACATTAAGAGTAATTTACCCTAATTGACCTTTCAGCAGACTTTCACACTTGTTGTCACAATCTGATGTTACAACATCAACCATAACATCACCAGATAAGCTGTCCACTTGAGGTACCCATTGATAGCAGTTATCTCTGGATCTTATTCCATTCATCACTACCTCATTCTGCTCATTTGTCACCACACACTCATCTTTGGTGTGGTTGACCTTACACCCTTCATCACACAACTGACTTATGCTAATTAAATTAGCACTCAATCCTTTGACAAGAAGCACATTGTCAAGATCAGGTCCATCATGACACTTCACTTTTCCAACACCTTTTACCACCCCTTTCTCTCCATTTCCAAAAGTAACATTAATTGAGACGCAAGAATTGACATCCACCAATTGGTTTTTGAAACCAGTCATGTGCTTTGAACAACCACTGTCAAAGTACCATCCATCCTTAGCAGAGTGTCTGTCTGAAAAGTGAGCCAATAGACACTTAACCTCTTCTTTAGGAACCCACTGTTGAACAACCTTGGGCCTGTTCACCTTCTGTCTAGGTTGAGGGTTAGACTTGGGATAACCATGTAGCTTGAAACAAGAAAACTGCATGTGTCCAAATCTGCCACAGTAAAAGTACCTAACTCTGTCTTCTCTGAAGCGGTTAAACCTTCTGCCACCTTGATGATGATACTGTTGTGGCTGCCACCCATAATGTTGTCTTCTTCTCCCATAGTTTGACTGTCTTCTATGGTAATGATGTTGTCCTTTTGGCTGTCTTCTATGGTGATGAGGCTTCCTTCTTCCATAATAATAAGGCACCGCATTATTATATCCATAGCCATACATGTTTCCCTGATGTTGAGACATTTGATGGAACATGTTCTGTTTGAACCTAGAAGCCTGCATGCTCTTATGATATTGTGGAGGCATATACTGCCTAGCTCCAGAAACATGTGCCTTCCTTTGTTGAGGACCATGAGCATGCCTCTTCCCAACATTTTGAGGTTGTGGATGAGCAACCTGCTTAGGTTTAGGATCCTGTCTCTTTGTGTGATGTTGAGACATTGGTTGAGACATCTCCTTCTTGGTTCCTGAAGTGCTTGCTTCAGCAGATACCTTTTCCTCAACCATAAATCCTATGCCTGACTTATCTCCAGCAACCTTTTCTGTCTGAAGGATCTTATCAAGTGTGTCTGTACCACAGTTCAGCATCCTAACAGATTTGGTCATATGATCAAGATGAGCTTTGACTAATAAGACTTCATTTTCCAAATCAGCTTTAGTAGTCTCAAGCTGAACAATATGTTTCTTCTGTTTTTCACTTTCTTGGCAGATTTCTGCACTCTTTAGACAAAGCTCTTGATAAGTGGATGCTAACTCCTCAAAATTCAGTTCCTCATCACTTGAATCACCATCAGAAACAACTGTTCCAGTTAAAGCTTTGACATGTTTGGCTGACTCTCCTTCACTTTCACTGTCAGAGTCTGACCAAGAAACTGTCATTCATTTCTTCTGCTTCTTCAGGAATGTGGGGCATTCTTTCTTAACATGTCCATAACCTTCACACTCAAAGCATTGAACACCCTTGTCTTGAGCAGTCTTATCTTCATCCTTCTCCTTAGACTTGCTGATGTCAGAAGCGATGTTCTTGATATTAGGCTTGAAGTTCTTGTTCATTCTTTTGAACACCTTGTTGAACTGCCTTCCCAACATAACAATGGCCTGAGATAGATCCTCCTGGGATTCAACACTATTCCCTTTCTCTTCTTGAGCATTTGAAACCAAGTCTATACTCTTTGGCTTCTTTTCAGGTTCTTCCTCATTCAACCCAAGCTCAAAAGTTTGAAGAGATCCAATGAGCTCATCAACCCTCATCTGGCTGATGTCTTGTGCTTCTTCAATGGTAGTCACCTTCATCTTGTACCTCTTAGGAAGGGACCTAAGGATTTTCCTTACAAGCTTTTCTTCTAACATCTTTTCTCCAAGAGCACTGGATGTATTGGACAGCTCAAGAATACTTATGTGGAAGTCATGGATAGTCTCATCTTCCCTCATCTTCAGACTCTCAAACTTTGATGTTAGAAGCTGAAGTCTTGACATCTTAACTCTAGATGTTCCTTCATGTGTAGCCTTCAAAATATCCCATGCTTCCTTAGCAACTTCACATGAGTTGATCAACCTGAAGATGTTTTTATCAACTCCATTGAAGATAGCATTTAGGGCTTTAGAGTTACCAAGGGCAAGCTCATCTTCTTCCTTGGTCCATTCTTCTCCAGGCTTCAGCTTTGAGGTGCCCTCTTTATCTTTCCCAGCATCATCTTTCTCAAACACAACATGTGCTTTCCATTCTTTTATGATAGCCTTCCAAGCCCTGCTGTCCAAGGATTTCAAAAAGGTAATCATCCTTGGCTTCCAATAATCATAATTAGAGCCATCCAAAATAGGGGGTCTATTCACAAATCCACCAACTTCCTTGTCCATCTTTACCAGAAAGTATCAGCCCTAGATCTCACCCAGATGCAGAGCAGGATGCCTGCTCTGATACCAATTGAAATTTTGGTACCCGATATGTGATGTTACGTGTGATGTCACAACAACACACTCTGCAATAGACAATAACAAACAACAACAGAAACACACAGAATTGTTTGCCCAGTTCAGTTCAACAACTTAATCTGGGGGCTACCAAGCCAAGGATGAAATTCACTACTTGTAGAATTAATTTACAGACTCAACAACCTAGTTGACAATTTCCTAAACTTAATTCCTATTAATGAACTTTCTACTTAAGAGCCCACTTAGGTATGAGAACACTACTCAATCCCTAAAACCTCTCAAAGATCAACCACTTTGAGAAACACCTTGATCCTGCTTCACAGCTTTGATCAAGTTACAAAACTCTCTTGCTTTACAGCTCTAGAGAGGACAGATTACACTCACCAATTCACACTAGAATGGTTAACACAATACTCATACAAAGACAATGATTGACACTCAGTCTATGCTCTCTCTTCTATTTACTTTCTGTGTATTCTTCCTTTGGTTAATGCGCTTTATATAGCCATCTGAATCGGGCTTGGACCTGCTACAATATCTGACCTGATTTGTTATTTAAAACTGAATCTTCGACAGATTTTCTCTCTCAAAATCTTCTTAAATCTTCAGCCTTTAAACACTCCTACAAATCTGCATCAAATCTGTTTGTAACAGAAAATATCTATCCCAAGATATCCGCAACCAATGAGACTAACAACTCTCCCAATATCCAGCTAAAACGCAAAACCTAACAACATCACTAAACCTGATGTTATTAACCTTCTGCAGACCTGATGTCACAACATCGCATGTTACATCAGACTTCACAACTTCAACAAGCTAAACACTTAACATAAACCAATGTTAAGACTCAATGTTAAGACATCACCCATGTGACATCAACATTGAACAACTTTGTTTTACCAAAATTCTAGCCAATCCAAGAACCAACATTGGTTATGAAAAAAAATGGAATTTAAGAATATATATGGATAATGGATTTTGGATATGATTTTGAAATTTGGATAAAAATGGATAATGAATAAAAATGGGGTAATGGATATATGGATAATGGATTTTGGATATGATTTTGAAATTTGGATAAAAATGGATAATGAATAAAAATGGGGTAATGGATATATGGATATAGCTTATGAAATGGATATGATGTATAAATGGATAGCTATGCATTTTCACCATTACTTTCCAACAACACGGCCATGAAACCACAATTTTAATCCAAAACCAATTTGCACCATTCCCCACAACTTCTGAGTAAATGACCACAGCAAAATTCGCAATTAAAATAATGGACATCTGAATCAATCATCCTCAGAACCTCTGATTAAATGAATCTCAAATCACTTTGAATTTGTCTGAAACAATTTTTGGGAAAATAAATCCACAGAGGAAACCCAATTTGGACTGGTGAACTCAGATGAACCTGATGGATATCACCACACAACAACTTGACAGTCACTGCTTGAGAAATAGCCCACTGAAACAGAAAACTTGCACTTAAAGCAATCTCTTGATGGTTTGACCAAAATTAGGTCAAACTTCCATCTGAACTGGATCATGAATGAACATCCACATGTGACTTGAAACCGTGCTCTTGCTTTGACAACCATGCAAAACCTTAAACACACAGAGAGAGAAGAGCAGGAAAACTTCAACATATTTTTGGTATTTTAGTTAGAATTTAGTTAAACATAAACAAATAAAAAGTGATCATACCTGGATCAGACAGTTTCTGGTGGCCAACAACGTCGTCTGGACTTCAGCTCCGGTGCGGTTGAAAGACGGCGGGGAGTGTACCTACAAGGTACTCCGACGCTCAAGTAAGGTAACTGTCAGAGAATAGCAAGTACAGAGATGAAAGTAAAAGTGAGTGTAACCTGACCCTCTCAAGTGAGAGGGTATTTATAGAGAGCCCCCAGCGCAGGGCCAACGGTTACTTGCATTGGGCTGGATTGCCAGGCCCAATCCAAGTAACTGCCAGGGCTTACGTGGCGTAGTGAAGACCAGCACGTGGTCTTCGCCCTGGGGTAACCATTCCTAGATCTCCGGAATTAGGGCAGACCGATTCCATCGGGAGTGGGGCGGTTACATGAGAACGTGTCCTCGCGGGGAGGAGTCTTGTGTGTCGGGGAGAGACGTGTCCTCGTGGGGAGGACTTGCTTGCGGACGGAGATGGCTCCTCGCAGGGAGGAGCACATGAGCGTCGAGGAGAGCCCGGGGGGACTCGATGACCTCTGCTGAGCTCGACCATGTTAAGGTGTGGCACGTGCCCGACGCTGTTGGGGCGCGTATGTGCCCGACAGTGGTCTTGTAAAGAGGTCCTTGTTGGGCCATCTCATGTCATGTGGGTTGGGCCTTCTCGACTGAGGGGAAGACCCTGGCCCAGTCCAGAATAGGAGCCCCCCAAGTCGTTGCTCTGAAGTGTCAGAGCAATGACTTAAGGGCCAACAAGCCTGTCGGGGAAGTATCGATCGCGTGACCGCGAGGAGGGGAACTTGTTCGGGATCCACTGGTCGTATCGTCGGAGAGAGCAGCGGGGGCGGACTCGAGCGTGGTAGTTCGCGGATGCGAGAAGTTTGATCTCTGGTGTTAGAGCAAATGGGGAGACGTGCGTGTTGGGGAGCGAACGGTCGCATGTACGCCACGTGTCAGACGCCATCATTGCCTAGGGCGGCTAGGCTAGGGTAGTGTACTCTAGTAGTCTAGACTCTTCGAATTCTGTGAGGATCCTATAAATAGGCATCACCTCATTTCATTTGAACCTTTGCTATTTTCCTCTCAGACTCTCTCTCTCTTCTTCTCCGTTCTTCCGCCGCTACCTTCCACCGTTCTCCGCTGTTCTCCACCAACGATCGCCGTGTTGGAAACCCTAAAATCGTATTTCAAGTAAGTTTCTTTCTTCTTTTTCCTCTTTTCGTTTGCATTTGTAGGGCAAACCTTATGGTGAACTGGTGAAGTTCCCATGGAATTCGTGAAATATCCGGCGAAAACGGCGGAATTTCATAGTTTAGTCGTTGAATCTCGCGGGGAGAGATGATGAAATCCCCGAGGACATGAAGAAAATCCCGGGGTCCTGAGATGAACGTTTCTTAGTTCGTTTGCTGAATGTCCCGGGGAGTAAGGACGGGATCCCCGGGGAACCGAAGTTTGTCTCGGGGACATGGGTCGGATATCTCGGGGTCCCGCCCACCCTCGCTCCTCGCGGGATCAGGGATGGTCGCGGGTTCGTGTTCCCCGACATTCCCTCCTCGCCCTTTCACTTGATCAGCGGTGGAGGGGTGGATTTGATACGGGTCATCGAATTCACCATTTCCTTCTGGTTTTCAGGTAGATGGACGTATTGCCCGTGGCTGAGGGATCTTTGGACGTCGACCACCAACCCGACTCTCCAATGGCGCCAATCGCTAGGGTCGAGGAACGTCCCCTCGAGGAGTGGGTCAGTGATGAGCCGTTGAACATTGCTTCCCATTTTGTCGACGAGGACGAGGACACTATTTTTTGTACCGTCAAGCATCAAGTGGTGGGTTCCTCAAATTCGTGGAAGGTGTTCCGACCTCAAGCCCACCATCGCATATGCTCGACGTACCGAGGGATGAGGTTCCCTCTTTACGAGTGCATGTTCGACAAGGCGGGGTGGCGTCTACCCTTTGCAGATTTTCAACAGGCTGTTTTCGTTTGGTTGCGCCTGGCGCCTTCACAGCTCATCCCCAACTCCCTCGCTTTCATCCGAGCTTTCAAGCTCGTCTGCAAATACCTCCGAATTGGGGCAACCGTGCCTCACTTCTTTCACATCTTCCACCTCCAGCGACAGGCCTCCGATGGCAGACACGACTAGGTGTCTTTCAAGCAAGTGAGCAGCCTGTTTCACACTTATTTGGATTCCGTTCGTGACTTTAAACACCGGTATTATATCGTGAGGCTGGTCACTCTTGAAGCCGTGAATTCGGTGTACTATTGAGTTTCCGTGAGGCGGACGGGCAAACGGAGGAGGTCCTCGAGCCGAGATTCCCCTTGTTCTGGACGGAAGAACATTTCAAGTATGGAACAGACAACTACAAAGTCAGGCCTAGCCGTCTCGACGAGGGAGATCGCTTGGCCTACGAGCAGATAGTAGCTTTCGTCAACAGTTTTAATAGGGGCAAGTTCATGACGATGGACGGGGAATTTGTCCGGGGGGACGACGGGCAGGTGTTGACGAAATGTCGTCTGATCAATAAGAGGGCCCTCCTCGAGACATTCTCCGATGAGGATGCTCTCGAGCTACTAGGTGGCGCCATTCTCTTCGACTTACTCTTTCTTCGACCTCCGGATTACTGACATGTTTATTTTTCTTTTTGCAGGAAAGATGTCGAATGCTGAGGAGCGCTTCAAGAAGCTGAAGGCTACCCGTGCCGTGAAGAAAGGAGGAAAGAGTCGCGTCGATAAGCTCCGAGTGCAGGAGCCCGCTCCCACCCCGACACCCGGGGTTTCCTCTGGCTCTCACCAGGGTCGTGATTCTCTCAGTCCCCAGAGCTCTCCGAAGAGGCAACGACTTACAGACACGGTGGACATCGACCTTACCGAGCACGAGAGTCCCCCTGCTGTGAAATTTGTGCTCCCGCCTTGTCACACAAGGCCGAACTTCTTTACGGGGAACAATTCACTATGCGTGGGTGGCCCCGAAACTCAGGCCATCTTAAGCGTCGACAAGGCTTCTCGGTGAAGGATCCTAGTGGAGGACGTGTCTGCCGTGATGCGGGTTTCCGCGGCTGCCTTAGTTCTGAACGATGAGGCGTGCCCCGCAAGCGAGCTGAACAGGTTGCGAGAAAGTTTCCAGTCCATCTTGGCCAAAATGGAGAAGGTGGGTAAGGAGCTGGCTGACTGCAAAGGCCAGAACCAGGCCCAGGTCGAGCTTCAACAGAAATTGGAGGAAAAGTTGAAGAGTGCCGAGGAGGAGCGGAAACGTCTCGCCGGTGTTGAGGAGGAGAGTGGTCGTCTCTTGGCGAGGAACGCTAAATTGGAGGAGGATGTCCGCCCTACGGAGGAGGAAACCGAGGAGGACAGGTTGCTGACTTCGTGGGCAGCGCTGATAGCGAAGCTCTGGGAAGCCGAGGAAGACAATCTCGTGGTCGCGGGCATAGGTTTCAAGAATGCGGTGGAGCAGCTTCGGGTCCTCAACCCCGACCTTTTGACTGAGGGGATTGACCCCAACTACGAGGTGGTCGACAGTCAGATTGTGCAACCGATGAGAGTCGACGAGGTCCATGATCCCGAGCAGCCTGAAGGGACCGCCGCTGAGTAGGATTTTCTTTCCTGTTTTGTTCGGCCTTCGAGCCATTTTTACTTATTGTGATATTTCTGCCCGGCATGCGTGCCAGGGGCTTTTTGACCTTTCATTGTAATATTTGTACACTGGGCTTCTGCCCATTTTAATGTACCTTTGTTTATCTGCTAGTATTGTTTGCATAGTTTTAATTGTGTGTGATGTTAACGCATTTGCTATACTTTGTTTTTTCTGTCTAAGTAATAAAGACTTCTATACTTTATTTTTCTGTCTAAGTAATAAAGACTTTGGGATTGCTCGACCTTGATAGTCCCTGACCGCGTGGAGGGCTGGTCGGGTGGTCGGAGACGTATTCCGACCTTCAACGAGGCTAAGAGCTCGGTTGAGGTCTTAGCTTCGTGGCATGAGCTTCCCATCGTGAGCTGGGTGTTCTGCCTGATTGGTACAACGGCGGTGGAGCTCGGTCGAGGTATCCCCGTCGGATCAAAGTCCTCGCGCACACACAACGCGGTCTTTGATCATCGTGTTCTATCTAGGGGTGTCGCGCTCGTACCTGAGCGCGTCCCCGTAATCGCGGTGCTAGTGTATTGCGGGCAGTGCTTAACTGTAATATTGTTTTAGCTTTTCAGCGTTTCATGGTCGAGCAAGTTCTTCCCCGTGCATATTTTCGAGGAAGTAGGCTCCTGTCCCCGTTTTCGCGCGAACGCGGTACGGGCCCTCCCAGTTTGCGGCGAGCTTGTCTTCTCGCGAGTCTTTCTGGTTCCTTCGCAGGACGAGGGTGCCCACCTGAAAATCACGTTTGATAACTTTGTCGTTATAACGTAGTGTTATTTTCTGCTTAAGTGAAGCTTTTTGGAGAGAGGCGCCCGATCGTATCTCCTCGACAAAATCGAGCTCTTCCCTCAAGGCTTCGTCATTCGCGTCCCCGTCGAGGGGGGCTTCTGTCCTCCTCGAGGGTTCCCTGATCTCTACGGGGATCACCGCTTAGGTTCCGTAGGTCAGACGGAAGGGGGTCTCCCCGGTTGTGGAGTGTGGGGTCGTCCGGTAGGCCCAGAGGACGCCGTGTAGCTCCTCGACCCACCGTTGTTTGGCGTCACCTAGTCGACATCTTAATCCTCGGAGGATCACCCTGTTCGTTGCCTCAGCCTGTCCATTTGTTTGAGGGTGCTCGACCGATGTGAAGTGTTGCTTCGTGCCTAGTTTTGTGACGAAGTCTTGGAAGTTCCTGTCGGTGAACTGTGTTCTATTTTCGGTGACGATAGCTTGAGGCACGCCGAATCGGGCGAGGATATTTCTTTTGTAAAAACGTAGTATGTTGAAGGCCGTGATTTTTTCCAACGCTTCGGCCTCAATCCACTTCGTGAAGCAGTCTACCCCGACGATGAGGTATTTGTTTTGATACGACCCCTGGACGAACGGTCCGAGGATATCTATTCCCCACCACGCAAACGGCCATGGGGAGGACAGTGGACTGAGCTCGTTGGGAGGAGCGAGGTGCATGTCCCTGTGCCGTTGGCATCTGTCGCACTTCTTGACGTGTTCCTTGGCGTCCTGTTGCATGGTGGACCAGTAATACCCCGCTCGAAGCGCCTTACGGGCTAACGATCGTCCGCCGAGGTGCTGCGCATTGATTCCCTTGTGGATCTCCTGGAGTATCTCGGGGACCTTGGTCTCCTCGACACATCTGAGGAGGGGAATAGAGAACCCTCGCCGGTATAGCTTATCCTCGACTATAGTGTACGAGCACGCCCGCCTCTTGACCATTCCCGCTTTTTTGGGATCTTCGGGCAGTTTGCCCGTCATGAGGTATTCGTATACCGGGGTCATCCAGCAATTGCTGTCCCCGATGGCATTGATGTCCGAAACTGTGGCCGGTTTGTTGATGCTCGGGCGGGAAAGCACTTCTTGTATGACAGATTTGTTCCCGCCTTTCTTCTTTGTGCTCGCCAATTTGGACAAGACATCTGCTCGGGCATTGTGCTCGCGGGGGATGTGAGTTACTTATGCGGAGGTGAACTTTTTCATTTTTTCTTTCACCAAGGCCAAGTATTCTATGAGGCTGTCGTTCTTGGCTTGGTACTCCCCTCGGACTTGCGAGGCCACGAGCTGGGAGTCGGTGAAGAGTTTGACCTCCTTGGCGCCGAGGTCCTCGGCCAGCCGAAGTCCCGCGAGGAAGGCCTCGTATTCGGCTTAGTTGTTCGACGTCGGGAAGGATAGTTCGAGGGATACCTCGATCAGGATGCCTTCCTCGTTTTCGAGGATGATGTCCGCCCCGCTTCCCTTCGGGCTGGATGCTCCGTCGACATTGAAATTCTGGTATCAGACGTGTGATGTTAAGGTGCGATGTCACAACAACACACTCTGCACAATGGACAGAATAAACAACAGAAAAACACACCAAATTGTTCACCCAGTTCGGTCTAACTACCTACGTCTGGGGGCTACCAAGCCAAGGATGAAATTCACTACTTGTAGAATTAATTTACAGACTCAACAACCCAGTTGACAATCTCCTAAAATTAATTCCTACTAGTGACTTTCTACCTAAGAAACCACTTAGATATGAGAACACTACTCAATCCCTAAAATAATACTCAAGGAACAACCTCTTTGAGCAACCTTGATCTTACTTCACAGCTTTGATCAAGTAATAACTCTCTATTGCTTCACAGCTTCTAAGAGAGGACAGAAAATGACTTACTAATTCAACCTAGAATTCTGTATATAAAATTCGTACAAAATACTCAAGACACTCAGCCTATGCTCTTGATCTTCTCTCTGTATTTCTGTACATTTTCCTTTGGTCTTGTGCGCTTTAAATAGCAACCTGAATTGGGCTTGGACTCGCTACAATATCTGACCTGATTTGTTATTTAAAACTGAATATTCAAAACAGATTTTCTCCTAAAATCTTTTCAAATCTTCAACCTTTTAAATCTCCTACAAATTTGCACCAGATCTCCTATGCAGCGAAAAATATCTAACCCAAGATATTCGCATCCAATGAGACAGCTTGCTCTCCACAATTCCAGCTAACACGCAAACCCTAACAACATCACAACCTGATGTTATTAATTCTGCATATCTAATGTCACAACATCGCCTGTGACATCAGACATTTTAACTTTAGCAATTTAACCACTTAACACAGCCCAGTGTTAAGACTCAATGTTGCAACATCACCACTTTGACATCAACATTGAACATACTTTGTTTTACCAAAATTCCAGCCAATCCAAGAACTAACAATCTCCCCCTTTGGCTAATTTTGGCTAAAACAATCTCTGCACTCTGCACCTTCAGAGACTTTAGCAGCCGAAAAAAACTTCAATAATATCATTTAAACCTCCAAGCAGTATCAGCAACATCAACAAAACAGCTATAATCTTCAAACAGAGCTGCACATATTTCAACATTAGTAGCAATAGCAGCAATGAGCACTCCCCCTCAATGCAACAACCAGCATAGCAGTTGTTCAGCAATTACTCCCCCTTAATTTCTGCACTTCTGCATCACATCACTTTAGCAGCATTTGACATTCTTTGATACTCTTGACTCTCTTGGCTATTTCTCCCCCTTTTTAGCCACAATTAGACAAGCTTCAATCAGAAGCCCTATTAACTACAGTTAGTACACCCTAGCTCTCATTGTTAGCCTCACAGTTAGCAACCAGGCAAAACAAATCATAGAATAGAAAAACATAAAAAGGTGCATAGAACAACACAAAATTCAAATTACATAACCGACATAGCAAGTGCAAAAACAAAAAAACCAAACTATTATCTAATAACAGCAGATGGAAGTTAGTCTTCATCCGAGCTGGTACCATCAGCATCTTCATCACCTTCATCTGACCCGGAATCCTCAGTATCGCCATTCACATTATCTTCCCCATGTTCCAAGTCTTTGATCATCTGCTCAATCTTCATTTTCCTGACAGTGCTGGTACTGATAACCATATCATGATCCTTGCAGGTTGCCTTTAATTCTTCAATCAGCTCAGATTTTGTACTGACCTTCTTAACCCCAGAACTTGATGTTGTAACAATGTCTGGAACATGACTCCCAGCAAACAGTTTGGGATGCAAAGATAAAGCTGACTCCCTCTTACATGCTACCTCTGTACTGGTTAAGATTCCAGGATGTTGATCTAAGATCATTCCACAGATAAGGGAAGGGAATAATATAGGCATTTTGATAGCATTGGTGGCACCATGCTTCACCACTTGATCAAATATATAGCTTCCATAGTTGAACTTGACCTTTT
This sequence comes from Lathyrus tuberosus, assembly GCA_022829125.1. NCBI lineage: Eukaryota > Viridiplantae > Streptophyta > Magnoliopsida > Fabales > Fabaceae > Lathyrus > Lathyrus tuberosus. The sequence goes on along the minus strand of JALAZF010000249.1, from coordinate 5,405,471 downwards.
TCCCAACAGCATAGACGAACCTTCCTAATCCCACAGTTATGGTAGTTTTGTGATTAGTAGGTACCTAGTTAGCAGCACCAATTCTGTGCAAGATAACATACTTGATACTGAGTTTGCTAGCTGTCAATTTATTTTTTAGTGGCCACACCTTAACTTGAGTGGCAGTGATTTCTCTACACACTTCATTATCAGTCACTTCCAGCTGACACCCCTCTTGTTCATCTCTTCCCAGATATTTATTGATGGTACTAGGAGAGAAGTCAATACACTGCCCCCTCACAAACACCTTCATGTAGTTCACACTCCTATTGTCAGAAATGTCTATGGGGATGTTGACAACAAATTCCTTAACAAGTCCACTATAGCACTTAGAGAATCTGGTCACAGTCTTCAACAGTCCAGCAACATGAATGAGGTCCATAATTTCTTTCATCTCCAAGACATCCTTTCCAAGCTCCCTTTCCAGAGCTAATCTCCTTTGGCATACAAATTTCCACAAGGGAGCACTGCTCGCATAATGAAAGGATATGTTGTCCACTGGCACTTCAGGGACCTTATCAGAGATTCTTTTTAAAATGGTCTTTCTGACTGGTGTGATGTCATGGACATCTTCCTTAACGTCATCCTCAGATTCAGATTCTTCTCTAATCTTTCTCTTTTTGGAGGGTGTAAAAACCTTGCTCCAAGATTTTGTGGGACCAACACCAGTTTTCTTCTTGCCTTCAGTAGACTTCTTTGGAGAGGATTCATCAGTCTTTCCTTTCCTTGTCTTTAGTCTCTTGGCAATACTTGGAACAAGATTTCCAATGACTTCATTATCAGATAAATCAACCACATTGATCACATCCTCATTCTTTTCTTCTCCAGGAGTAGTTCTGTCATTGATGTCCTCATGCACATCATCTTCTTCCCCTCCTATTTCAGAATCTTCAATGACAGACATAGCAAGTCTATGAAGATCAGACTCATCTCCTTGCATGTCTACCTTTTCTGCCGGCATCTGATTCAATGGTATAGAAATCCCTTTCACAGGTATACCTTTGTCCAGTATTTTGGTAGCTAGATTCCCCATACTCTTGTCAACATCAAACTTTTCTACCACAGTTTGAGACGTGGATGACCTAGGTGTTGATTTTTCACTAAATAGGATACTAGTAACAAGCTTTTTTGTTTCAGTGTCTTTAAAGGTAGTTGCGGCCCTTTTAGAAGCAAGTTTAGACGGTCTAGGTTTACCTGACTCTGGGAGCATTACGGAGATGGGTTGTATATTCAGAGCTTCGTCTTCAGAGTACTCATCTGTAGAAACCCTAACGTTATTCCGCGATGAACTTTTTGAAGAAGTAGATGTCTGCTTTGACATGGTTCCTTTGAGGCAGTATAGGTTGAGATGATTCTTCTTGTTGAAGGAGACGAACAGACGGGAGATATGAGTTTTGATGGATTGTGATTTTGCTATAATAGGAAATGAGGGTCTGAGGTAAGGCGCCAGATTTTGTGTATTTTTTAAAGACCAATCAATGAGTTTCTCCCCCCAAATAAGCTTTCCTTTTACAAATTTGAAGGGATTCAACTTAAGAGTACTTAACTCTAACAGCCTTTCACACTTGATGTCACAGTCTAATGCTAAAACATCAGTCTTAACATCGATAGATGGGCTGACTTCTATAGGTATCCATAGATAACAATTATCTCTGGACCTGACTCCTTTCATGATCACTTCATCCTTTTCGTTTGTCACCAGACACTCATCCTTGGAATAACTGACTTTGTAACCTTCATCACATAGCTGACTTATGCTAATCAGATTAGCCTTAAAACCTTGGACAAGGATCACACTATCAAGAGTAAGACCATCAAGATTCTTCACTCTTCCACTTCCTTCTACTACTCCTTTTTCTCCATTGCCGAACACAACCTTATTTGCATGGCAAGGATTAAACTCCACCAACTGCTCCTTTGATCCTGTCATGTGCATAGAACATCCACTGTCAAAGTACCATGCATCCATGGCAACATGTCCATCTGAGGTATGAGCCAATAGACACGTGACCTGAGCTTTAGGAACCCATAGTTTAGCAACTTTGGATCTGACCTCCTTCTGTCTGGTTTGAGGAACTTAATTTGGATAACCATGGAGCTTGAAGCACGAGGACTGCCTATGTCCAGACCTTCCACAATAGAAGCATCTAACTCTGTCATCTCTGAATTGGTTATATCTTCTACCATTATGATGATATTGCTGTGGCTTCCACCCATAATGTTGTCTCCTACTTCCAGAGTTGGTCTGTCTTTTACCATAGGTAGACTGTCTCCTGAACTGAGGATGTTGTCTTCTAGGCTGTCTCCTATGGTGATGAGGCTTCCTTCTTCCATAGTAATGAGGCACAACATTATTGTATTCATATCCATACCAGCCTCCCTGATTTTGAGACACCTGATGAGATATGTTCTCTTTGAACCTGGCAGCTTGCATGCTCTGGTGATATTGGGGAGGCATATACTAACTAGATCCTTGAGGCTGCATCTTCCTCTGATGGGGACCATTCTTTTTCTCAACATTCTGAGGCTGAACAACCTTCTTAGGGGTAGGATCCTGTCTCTTTGTTTGAGACATTGGTTGGGACACCTCCTCCTTTGTTCCTGAAGTGCTTGCTTCAGCAGAAACCTTTTTCTCAGCCACAAATCCTATACCTGACTTATCACCAGCAACCTTTTCTGTCTGAAGGATCTTATCAAGTGTGTCTGTACCACAGCTCAGCATCCTAACAAACTTGGTCATATGATCAAAGTGAGCTTTAACTAGTACAACTTCATTTTCCAGATCAGCTTTTTCATTCTCAAGCTGAGCAATCTGTTGCTTGTGGCACTTGTTTTCTTGACAAATCTCAGCACTTTTTAAACACAGCTCTTGATAAGTAGATGCTAACTCCTCATACGTTATTTCTCCATCACTAGAATCATCATCAGAAATAACAGTTCCTGTTAAAGCTCTAACATGCTTTGCTGACTCACCTTCACTTTCACTATCAGAGTCAGACCAGGAAACTGGCATGCCCTTCTTCTGCTTTTTCAAGAAGGTGAGACACTCTTTCTTGACATGTCCATACCCTTCACACTCAAAGCACTGAACTCCTTTATCTTGGGCAGTTTTCTCTTCATCCTTCTCTTTTGACTTGCTGATGTCAGAAGTTATGTTCTTGACATTAGGCCTGGAGTTATTCATTCTCTTGAACACTTTGTTGAACTGTCTTCCCAACATAACTATGGCCTGAGATAGATCCTCCTGGGATTCAGAGCTATTTCCTTTCTCTTCTGGATCCTTTGACACCAAGGCTATACTCTTTGGTTTCTTTTCTGGTTCTTCCTCATTCAATCCAAGCTCAAAAGTTTGAAGAGATCCAATGAGCTCATCAACTCTCATCTTGCTGATGTCTTGTGATTCTTCAATGGCAGTTACCTTCATCTTATACTTCTTAGGAAGGGACCTAAGGATCTTCCTTACAAGCTTTTCATCTGACATTTTTTCACCAAGAGCACTGGATGCATTAGCCAGCTCCAAAACATTCATGTTTAAGTCATGAATAGTCTCATCTTCCTTCATCTTCAGGCTTTCAAATTTTGATGTTAGAATCTGAAGTCTTGACATTTTAACTCTAGATGTACCTTCATGAGTGGCCTTCAAAATATCCCACGCTTCCTTAGCAACCTCACAGGTATTGATTAACCTGAAAATATTCTTATCCACTCCATTGAAAATTGCATTTAGAGCTTTGGAATTTCCAAGGGAAAGCTCATCTTCTTCCTTGGTCCATTCTTCTTCAGGCTTCGGCTTTGAAATGCCCTCTTTATCTTTGCCAGCATCATCTTTTTCACACACAACAGGTGCTTTCCACTCTTTAATAATGGCCTTCCAAGCCCTGCTGTCCAAGGATTTCAAGAAAGTGGTCATCCTTGGCTTCCAATAGTCATAATTGGATCCATCCAAAATAGGGGGTCTGTTGACGAATCCTCCAACTTCTTTGTCCATCTTTACACCAGAAAGTAACTTCCCTAGATCTCACCCAGAGAGAGACAGGATGCCTGCTCTGATACCAATTGAAATTCTGGTATCAGACGCGTGATGTTAAGGTGCGATGTCACAACAACACACTCTGCACAATGGACAGAATAAACAGCAGAAAAACACACCAAATTGTTCACCCAGTTCGGTCTAACTACCTATGTCTGGGGGCTACCAAGCCAGGGATGAAATTCACTACTTGTAGAATTAATTTACAGACTCAACAACCCAGTTGACAATCTCCTAAACTTAATTCCTACTAGGGACTTTCTACCTAAGAAACCACTTAGATATGAGAACACTACTCAATCCCTAAAATAATACTCAAGGAACAACCTCTTTGAGCAACCTTGATCTTACTTCACAGCTTTGATCAAGTAATAACTCTCTATTGCTTCACAGCTTCTAAGAGAGGACAGAAAATGACTTACTAATTCAACCTAGAATTCTGTATATAAAATTCGTACAAAATACTCAAGACACTCAGCCTATGCTCTTGATCTTCTCTCTGTATTTCTGTACATTTTCCTTTGGTCTTATGCGCTTTAAATAGCAACCTGAATTGGGCTTGGACTCGCTACAATATCTGACCTGATTTGTTATTTAAAACTGAATATTCAAAACAGATTTTCTCCTAAAATCTTTTCAAATCTTCAACCTTTTAAATCTCCTACAAATCAGCACCAGATCTCCTATGCAGCGAAGAATATCTAACCCAAGATATTCGCATCCAATGAGACAGTTTGCTCTCCACAATTCCAGCTAACACGCAAACCCTAACAACATCACAACCTGTTGTTATTAATTCTACAGATCTAATGTCACAACATCGCCTGTGACATCAGACATTCAAACTTTAGCAATTTAACCACTTAACACAGCCTAGTGTTAAGACTCAATGTTGCAACATCACCACTTTGACATCAACATTGAACATACTTTGTTTTACCAAAATTCCAGCCAATCCAAGAACTAACAGACATAGATCGTCCATTTCTGTGATCCGTTGGTCGAAGGTTCCGGGACGGTCATCTCCGCTACGAAGTCGGCCAATACCTGTGCCTTCAGGGCTTTCCTCCCTTCGTATTGGATGTCAAACTCGGCGAGCTCGAGCGACCACCTGAGCATCCTCCCCGCCATGTCCGGTCGTCCGAGGAGCTGCCTTATAGGTTGTTCGGTACTTACGACGACGGTGTGGGCGAGGAAGTAGTGGCGTAGCTTCCTGGCCGCGGTAACGAGGCCCAGGGTGACTTTCTCAATTTGCTGATATCTGAGCTCGGGGCCTTCGAGGGCTTTGCTCGTGAAGTAAACTGGCTTCTACCCGTTCGGGGTTTCCCGAATGAGGACGGCGCTGACTGCTTCGCTCGTGATTGTAAGATACAAGAAGAGCGTCTCCCCGCTCTCAGGTCGTGAGAGGACCGGGGGTTGTGATAGGACTTATTTTAAGTGGACAAGCGCCAGCTCGCATTCTTCTCTCCACTCGAACTCCGCCTTTTGTCGAAGAAGTTTGAAAAATGGGAGTGTGTACTATGCGGATTTGGCGACGAAGCGGGAGAGAGCGGTGAGCATCCCGTTCAACGATTGTATCAACTTCTTCGAGTCCAGAGTAGGGATCTCGGAAAAGGCCCTGCACTTGTCGGGGTTGGCTTCGATTCCTCGCTCTGTGAGGTAAAAGCCGAGGACCTTACCTGCCCGAACGCCGAAGGTGCATTTGTCGGGGTTGAACCTCATGCGACATTTCCTCGCCGTGTCGAACACCTTCTTGAGATGCGCGGCGTGGTCAACTTCTTCCGCTGATTTGACGATCATGTCGTCCATGTAGACCTCGAGCATGTCGCCAATTTAAGCCCGAAAAACCTTATTCATCATCCGTTGGTAGGTCGCACCGGCGTTCTTCAGACCGAAGGGCATCACGTTGTAATAGTAGTTGCCTGACGCGGTCATGGTAGTGTGTTGTTTGTCGACCTTGTCCATGGGAATTTGGTTGTATCCCGAGTAAGCGTCCATGAAGGATATTAGTTTGTAACCTGCAGAATTGTCGACCAGCTGGTCGATGTTAGGCAAGGGATAACAGTCTTTCAGGAAAGCCCGATTAAGATCAGTATAATCAACGCCACTAGCGCAAAAACGGTTTTAGACAGCGCTTTTTTAGCCTTTAGACAGCGCTTTAAAGCGCTGTATAAACCAGCGACGCTATAGGTTTAGACAGCGCTTTTTGTATTACCAAAAGCGCTGTCTAAAGGGGCGTGTATTTAATGAAAAGCGCTGTCTATGGTACCTTTAGACAGTGCTTTTTCACATTATATGGATTACTTTAGACAGCGCTTTCGACGAAAGCACTGTCTAAGCCCTACCTTTTTTTGACTTTTTTGGTACACCTTAGACAGCGCTTTCTACAAAAGCGCTGTCTAAGACCTTCCTTTTTTGACTTTTTTAGTACACCTTAGACAGCGCTTTCACCATAAGCGCTGTCTAAGACCTTCCATTTTTGACTTTTTTAGTACACCTTAGACAGCGCTTTCACCATAAGCGCTGTCTAAAGTGGACCTTAGACAGCGCTTTCACCAAAAGCGCTGTCTAAGGTGTACGAAAAATTTTATATAATTTTTTTTTAACCACAATTTTACCAGGTTTTTTCAACCAGAATTTGACCTGTAATTTTCAACCAGCAATTTTTTTCAGAATTGGCAATTCAAACCATTGGCCTTTCTACACCAAAATTATATATCCAAAATTGGCATTTCATACCAATATATATATTTAAAATTACAAACCAAAATTGTATATACACCTATTTATAATTACAAATCATTACATTTTTCTACAAATGCACATTTTACTTATTCACCAAAATTGCATCCAACCAAAGCATTGCTTCCAACCAAAGTTATTGCTTCCAACCAAAGCATTTTTTCTACAATGCACATATTACTTATACACCAAAATTGTATATACACCAAAATTGCATCCAACCAAAACATTGCTTCAATCTACATTATAGGTCCTAAAAACACAAAGATTGTAATTCAAAGTATTAAAATTCAAAGTATATACACCAAAAATTGTAATTCAAAGTATATACACCAAAATTGTAATTCAAAGTTTGTAATTCAAAGTATATACACCAAAATTGCAATTCAAAGTATATACACCAAAATTGTAATTCAAAGTATATACACCAAAATTGCATCCAAAATTGTAATTCAAAGTTTGTAATTCAAAGTATATACACCAAAATTGCAATTCAAAGTATATACACCAAAATTGCATCCAACCAAAGCATTACTCCAACCAAAGTTACACATATTAAAATTCTCATCAATTAAAGTAAGAGTATAATATTATACCTTAAGTTTGTAAAATTCCGAGCTCCATAATGTATTGACACCACTCCTCTTTGATTTCATCCAATAGAGCCTTTGTGTAAGTAGCACTCCTGAATTCTTCAAAATACTACATAATAATATAACATATAGTTTGATTTAGTTTTAACTATTTCATTAGACAATATGAGAGATATGTGTTAAAATAACTCATAAGTTAGAAATACATACATCGGGTGGAATCTCCATTCGATCCAACGAAATAGTGTCTCTCATAAATCTCAACATGAAATAGCCGCAATCTATTTGATTGCGTTGCCGAGGACACTACAAATGAAAATAAAATATGGATAAATTCTAAGTTTTATCAAGTAAGCATCACTAATATAATAAAACATGTGATAATTAATATACCTTCACATAATTCCATGTAATGGTGTGGTCGATTCCCCGATGTTCTAGGAATGCTTGTATAGTGCTAATAAAATATAAATGAATATTTAGAACAATTCACATAAATAAATAAATATACACATTTCTATTTAGAACAATTTCACTTACGTGTCAATACAGTCCTTCATATCCGGGTATGTGGTCCAATCATTTCCTAAGGAATCCAGATAATACACTACTCCGCGGATAGGATTGATTGCAACCAACAACCAATGTCCACTGTAAGATTAAACAAGTGTTAGATAGAAACTTTCTACACGAAGTCAAAATACAAAAAAAAATATAATAGATGAATTTAGAATGAAAATCTAACCCAGTATTAAACGGTAAAAAGTACAACTTTTCCGTTTCTTGGTTGTCCATAAAGACGTTGCGTATATACGCATGGACCTCATTTGGTTTCGTCAATATTTCGGTTAAGTTGACAGCGCTGGGGCATAAGAATGCAAATCTTTGCTCCAATCCCCGGGGGCGCATAAAACTGTCATACAGAAACCTGAAATAAAAACATCATTAACATTAGAATATTCATTTGAAAAATAAAGTAAATAAGTTGTTCAATTACCAAAGTAGATCGGATATACCTCAAGTATATATTGACAACAGTGACGCCCAATTCTGTATGTTGGAAAACTTGCTCGAAGTCTTCATTACCAACATTCTGGTCAAATTCAAAGCCATACAAATCTTTCTCCATAGTTATCAGACGAACACCTCCAGTCGGAATATCCGTCATTAATTGTAGAAAGGTCTGAAGGCACGTCCTAACCTTGCCGATAGGTTGTTTTCTAACCCTGGTATTCTTAGCACCAACAGTTTTTTGCGTTGAAACGTTGCTAATCACTTTACCAGGCAGCTATAAATCATATAATTTGTTAGATGAAGTATAAGATATCCAATTTATCATTTTCTATGCATATAATTGTGATGTACCTCTTTTTTTGAGACAACGGACTCGGTATGCTCCGGAATCCGCTTATCCTTTGTTTTGGATTTTGTTGGAGTCTAAATAACATTGCCATGTAAAAAATGAAAATAAAATGCTCGTAAAATCTTTGAATTTACACATTAAGATTAACAAAGGTTTATAACGGTTTTAAGCATATATACCTCATATCCTACGAGTATGAGATTTGACGGTCATGCAACAAACGACCCTATAGCTTGTCCCACCACTCTTACCTCTGAATCATCGTTAGGATAGGGTAATAGTGCTTCATTCTCCATAGCAATATCAACTGATACTTTCAAACTTCCAGTAGGGAGGGATTCATTATGAAGTACTGTGACCCCATTGTTAAACACTTTTCCCTTGGCAACCATCCGATGAATTGGTGAAGATAAGAATAGTTGACATTGGTGAATGCCCTAAAACCAAAAATACATATGTCATTGTTAATGTGTATATATGTAATTAAATAATTTAAGCTACTAATATAATTTCATAGATATATATATATATATATATATATATATATATAATTACCTCTGGAATAATCGGATGAAAGCTGCAGTTGATACTATCCTTCTCTGATCCATCACTAACCTAAACTAAACTAAACTAAACAAACACATTATATAGCAATAGTTAACAATGTAGAAAAATGTTAACAAGAACAAACTATAATAGATGTTCTAAACTAACACTAACACTAACACTAACACTAACCTAACACTAACACTAACACTAACCTAAACTAAACTAAACTAAACAAACACATTATATAGCAATAGTTAACAATGTAGAAAAATGTTAACAAGAACAAACTAAACTAACACATTATATTGATTCTATTCCTATATCACCAAAAATGAAGTTAGCACATATTTTATTCTTATATCCAACAACAGTCCAACATTAGCAACAACATTAACAACATTAGCAACATTATCAACATTAGCAACAGTCCAACATTAGCAACAACATAAACAACATTATTATCAACATCAACAACAACATTATTATCAACATCAACAACAACATTATCAACATTATCAGCAACATTATCAACTGAAACTCTGAAACTCTGAAACTTCCAAACTGAAACTCTGAAACGTGTAAAATGTGTAATACATCAACAACAACATTATTATCAACATCAACAACAACATTATCAACAGCAACATTATCAGCATACCTTATAAAATGTGTAATAATCTGAAACTCTTAAACTTCCAAACTGAGTGACGAAAACGCGAAATGAGAGAGGAACAGACGGTCACGGTGGAGTAAAGGTCGTCGGAGTCGCGAAATGAGGGAGGAACGGTGGACGACGGCGCGGTGGACGACGGCAAGGGTTTAGCTCAGGTTCGCAAGTATCCGTTCGCAACAGGGGAGGGAGAAGAAAGAGCGCAAAACTGAAAATGAAAACTGAGTATATTCATATATTTTAATTTTATTAGACCTTAGACAGCGCTTTTCAACAAAGCGCTTTCTAAGGTGGCCCTTAGACAGCGCTTTAAAAGCGCTTTCTAAGATTGGCCTTAGACAGCGCTTTTGTTTTTATTTTTTTAAATATTTAAGACCTTAGACAGCGCTTTCCTTAAAAGCGCTGTCTAAGGTCTTATATTTTTTTTAAATTTAAAAGGCCTTAGACAGCGCTTTTAAGGAAAGCGCTGTCTAATATTTTCCATTAAATTTTTTTAAAAATTTAAAAGGCCTTAGACAGCGCTTTTCACTAAAGCGCTGTCTAAGGTCTTATATTTTTTTGCGCTTTTCCTTTATTAAATTAATAGATTCCGTGTTTTTGACCTATAGCAGCGCTTTTGTAATAAAGCGCTGTCTAAGGTGAGATGTTATAAGTCCTTTTTGTTGTAGTGCGCACATCCTCCATTTTCCATTATTCTTTTTAACAAGCACAACGTTGGACAACCAGGTCATGTATCTGGCCTCCAAAATAAATTTTGCCTCTAGGAGGTCTTTTACAGCTTTTTCAGCAGCCACCGCTTTTTCGGGAGACTGCTTACGCCTACGTTGTGCTATGGCCCTAGCGGCCGGATCTACTGCGAGCTGATGACAAGCCACCTCGGGGTCAAGGCCAGGCATCTCGGATGCGCTCCACGCGAAGAGATCAGCGTTCTCCCTTAGACATGCCTTCAGCTGCTCCTTTTCCAGGTCGGGGATCCTGGTGCCAATCTTCACGTTATAATCTGGATCGTCCCCGAGGACCACGAGCTCAAAGTCCCCGTATGGGATAGGGCGCGTTGGGTAGAGAGGCCGCCTGTTGTTTTCCGCCAGGAGGTCGAGGTCTTCTGCTCCGTCTTCCTCGGGTTCGCCCGGGAACCTGCTGTCGAGCTCGACCACGTTGACGCGAGGGAGAGGTGCCTATTCGGCGTCCTGGGGTGGCTTGGCCACGGTCTTGGGTTTGGGGCCGATGGAATCAGACCTTTGATGGCAGCGTCGAAGCATCTTCTGGCCGCGTCGATGTCCCTGTGCATCGTCACTACTCGTCCCCTGGTCGTGTAGTACTTCATTTTGAGGTGGACCGTTGATGGTACCGTCGTAAGTTCGGCCAGGGTGGTCCTCCCGAGGATGCAGTTGTAAAAGGACGGGCATTCGAACACCAGGAAACAGATCTTCACCTGCCGGGAAGTGTCTTCGGACCCGAATGTAACCATCAGCTCCATGTACCCCCATGGTCTGGTGGTGGTTCCGTTGAACCCCTGTAGATCTGAACCGACGTACGGGGTCAGATGCCTTTCGTCGAGCTGAAGGGTTCCAAATAGATGGGCGTACATGATGTCGACCGAACTTCCCTGGTCGGCTGGGATCCTTCGAACATCAAAGTTCGCCATCTGCGCCCTGACCAGGAGGGGAATAGTGGCGTTTGGCGCTCCCCCGGGGAGTTCCTCGAGGTAGAAGGTGATAGGGTTGGAGTTTCCCCGCACTTTCTCGAGAGTGGTTGCCTTCGCCGACGTTGCGGATTCCAACTCGTCAAATTTCCTCTTGATCGACCTGACGGACAACTTCTCTGGACCTCCCCCGGAGATGACCATCGCCCTGGGGAAGCTTTCCCAGGTGCTACGGGCAGTGACGGGGTCCTCGTGGGGGAAGGTCGCCCACATGTTGCGAATTGCTTCTTGGCCTTCAATGATTGGGGGACAAAGAAATCTTCGGGTCGGGTGACACTGAGGGCGACTTGAAGGCGACTCTCATCGGGGGGAGGCGTCGTCTCCTCGACGTTCTGGGATTCCCGGTAGCTGGGACGAGGAGTGTCATTCTTCTGGGCGTATTTCTTTAGGTGCCCCTCCTTGATCAGAATTTCGATCGCATCTTTGAGATGGATGCAGTCTTCCGTCACATGCCCGTGACTCTGGTGGAACCTACAGTATTTTGACTTGTCGACGTTTGATTTGGGGGCAGTGGGCTTCGGAAAGCGAACTCCTCCTTTCACAAATTCCGAGTTCTGGCACTCGGAGAGGATACGCGCGCGGGGAG